>CM065899.1:54005081-56505081 GCA_033439115.1 Firmiana major
TTAGGTGAAAATGGTGAGTGTTAGGGTTTGTAGGTGAGAGAGGCTCGATTTCCAGGTAAAATCACGTGATTCTTATATAGGCAGGGCGTATGAGATTGATCTGGCATTGATTGAGATCGATCTCTGCTTGATTTCAACTGCTCCAACTGCTCTATAAACATCTGCAAGATCGATCTGGTAGAGGGTGGAGATCGATCTCTTCCAGGCCGAGACTTAAGGAGATCGATCTGCCCTTGTGACAGGATCGATTCGTGCTAGGCAGAGGCAGCATGAGATCGATCTTCTCCTTTATGAGATCGATCTTCTTGCCTGCTTTTGCACATTTTCTGCATTCTGGAACCTTGAGATCGATCTCTCCTCCTTTGGAGATCGATCTAGCCTCCACAGATCCTACTGCTGCTGCACAAATTTGCAGGAAACTCAATGTAAAACTCATCTTAATCTACCCCATAGGCCATATTTCAATCTATACACATTTAAGACCTAAAAACTTCATCTCCTTATATTTCATTAGATTCAAAACTTACGTGTACATCAACATATCATAATTACATTCACCAATTACAAGTTCTCACATTGCAAATCTCATAGCTAAGGTACATAAAATTTACAGTTCTCACATCCTCCCTACCTTTAGAGAATTTGGTCCTCCAAATTCAACCTGATCCATCAAATAGTTGAGGGTACTTCTCCTTCATAAGACTCTCTAGTTCCCAAGTTGCTTCCTCCACTGAGTGGTGCTTCCAGAGAACCTTAACCAATGGAATCCTTTTTGTCCGAAGTACCTTTTTCTTCCTGTCAAGTATTCGAATGGGTTCTTCCACATAACTCATATCCCCTTGAATATCCAATGCTTCATACTCAATGACATGGGTGGGATCTGGATTGTACTTCCTCATAATCGATACGTGAAAAACATTGTGTATCCTGGAGAACTGCGGAGGTAAGGCCAATCGGTAAGCAACGTCTCCCACTCTCTCCAAAATCTCAAACGGTCCTATATATCGGAGACATAATTTCCCTTTCTTCTCGAAACACATGATACCCTTACTCGGAGATATCTTGAGGAATACAGAATCTCCAATGCGAAACTCGAGTGGCTGTCTACGCACATCTGCGTAACTTTTCTGTCAACTCTGAGCAGCATGTAACCTTTCACATATGATTTTGACACTCTGAACTGCCTGCTTAACTAGGTCGGGAGCAATTACCTTTCTATCACCAACTTCTTTCCAATCTATGGGGGATCTACACTTCCTACCATATAGAGCCTTACAAGGTGCCATACCAATACTCACATGGTAGCTGTTATTATATGTAAACTCGGCAAGGGGCAGGTGATCATCCCATGATCCCTTAAAATCCATCGTGCACGCCCTTAACATGTCCTCCAAGGTCTGTATAGCCTGCTCGGACTGACCATCAGTCTGAGGATGATAGGCGATACTAAGATTCAACCGAGATCCCATGGCCTCCTGAAAATGAATCCAAAATTTAGAGGTGAACCAGGAATCTCTATTTGATGTAATACTCACTAGAGCCCCATGCAGTCTAGCTATCTCTCTAACATATAACTCGACTAAGACACTCAATGTATCTGTACTCCTGATGGCAAGGAAGTGAGCACTCTTCGGTAATCTATCTACTATCTCCCATATTGCATCATGACCTCTTCGGGTCCTTGGCAATCCTATGATAAAGTCTATGGTGATATACTCCTATTTCTATGTAGGCACAGACAAAGGTTTAAGCAATCCTCCGGGCTTTTGGTGCTCAGCTTTCACTTGCTGGCATACCAAACATCTGGTCACATATTCTGCCACGTCCCACTTCATACCACTCCACCAATACACCATTCTCAAATCTTGATACATCTTAGTACTTCCAGGGTGCATGGTGTATCGCGAGCAGTGAGACTCTCTCAGTATTTGTTGCTTTAGGGTATCCTCGTTCGGAACACAAATTCGACCCTTAAACCTCAATAACCCATCGTCGCTAACCATGAAATCTGACTGCGAGGTCTGTTCAGCTTGGTTAACCATATCCAATAGCCTCTGATCATTTCATTGTTCGGTTCTAATCTAATCCATAATACTGGACTCTATTCGTAGGCTAGCCATAAACCCGACTTCTGCTTCCTCAACTCTGATCCTGAGTCTGGCGAACTGTTCTAACAAATCACATTCCTTGATCATCATAGCAAATATCACACTCTTCTTGCTTAAGGCATCGGCAACTACGTTCGCCTTCCCGGGATGGTAGAGTATCTCGCAATCATAGTCCTTAAAAAGTTCCATCCATCTCCTTTGTCTCATGTTTAACTCTTTTTGGTCGAATATATATCACAGGCTCTTGTGATCAGTAAATATTTGGAACCTTTCCCCATATAAATAATGCCGCCAGATTTTTAATGCAAACACCACTGCGGCTAACTCCAAATCATGTGTGGGGTAATTTCGCTCATGATCCTTTAGTTGTCGCGAACCATAAGCGACTACTTTCCCATGCTGCATGAGCACACACCCCAATCCTTGTTGAGAGGCATCACTGTATCTGCGAAACCTCCAGGTTCATTTGGGATAGTCAACATAGGTGTCGTCGTTAACCTCCTTTTTAATTCTTGGAAGCTCCACTCACACTACTCAGACCATACAAAAGGAATCTCCTTACGTGTGAGCTTGGTTAAAAGAGCAGCAATCCTGGAAAATCCTTCAACAAACCTTCTATAATATCCTGCAAGTCTAGAAAACTCTGAATCTCTATAACTGTTCTCGGTCTCTCCCCATTAAGTACAGCTTCTATCTTAGACGGGTCAACTGACACCTCGTCCTTAGATATAATATGCCCAAGAAAAGCTATTTGATCTAGCCAAAACTTGCTCTTACTGATCTTTCCATAAAGCTGCCTATCTCTGAGTATCTGCAGCACAATCCTCAAATGCTGTGCATGTTCTTCGTGAGACCAAGAATACACAAGGATGTCATCAATGAAGACTATCACAAACTGATCTAGATAGTCTCTAAATACCTCATTCATCAAGCTCATAAAAGCAGCGAGGGCATTCGTCAAACTAAAGGGCATCACTAAGAATTCGTAGTGGCCGTATCTAGTCCTGAAGGCCGTCTTCGGAACATCCTCCTTCCTGATTTTTAATTGGTGATAGCCCGACCTTAAGTCAATTCTAGAAAAGATAGAAGCCCCGCTCAGCTAGTCAAACAAATCGTCTATTCTTAGCAGGGGATACTTGTTCTTCACCGTAGCCTTGTTTAGCAATCTGTAATCTATACATAGTCTCAGGCTACCATCCTTCTTCTTTACAAACAACACCGGAGCTCCCCATGGTGACACACTAGGCCTAATAACACCTTGGTCAAGCAGTTCTTGCAACTGTTTCTTTAACTTTTCCAACTCGACCAACGCCATCCTATAGGGAGGTTTAGAGATCAGCTGGGTATCTCGCACTCAATCGATAGTGAACTCTAGCTCTCTCTCCGGTGGTAAACCAGACAATTCATCAGGAAATACATTCGAAAACTCACATACTACTGGTATGTCCTCTATCCTCGGATGTTCTCGACTCATATCGGAGATGAGTGCGATGTAACCTTCACATCAATAATTAAATCAGAGTTTTTAGTGATATAACCACATCTTTAATTTTTTTTCACAATAAACTTCATACATTTTCATTCCTTAACATTCAAACATACACTAAATTTTTTAGGTAGGGAGAAAGTTACAATCTTAGTGTGGCAGTCTAGACTCACACGGTTGATCGCTAACCAATCCATTTCTAAAATCATATCAAAACTACACATGTTTAACAACACTAGATCTGCTAACATCACTCTATCTCCCACCTTGATTTCACACCTTCTACACACCATATCAGTCCTTTGGAATTCATGCATAGGGGTATTTACATGTAAAATATAATCTAAGGATTCATGCTTCAAATTCAGTTTACATGCAAAACGTACATCAATAAAGGAATGCGTGGATCCCGAATCAAATAACACATGAGCCTCATGATTACAGACAAGAAGTATACCTTGTATGGTCTCGGATGAAGTGTCTACGGTCTCCTTATCCATTTCTTCTGTGACCGACTTCTTACCCTTATCAGCAACTGTAACCCGTATCTGGGGAATCGTCCTCTGAGGCTGCTGTCTTGGTGGCTCTTGAGAGTGCTGCTTCTGTGGTTACGGGCAATACCTCACTCTATGGCTCATGTCCCCGCATCTAAAACAGCCTTGTATGGTTTTGGAACAACTTCCCTCATATGGTCGGCCACAATCTCTACAAACTCTAACCTCTGGCCTGGCACTTCGAGGGGTCTCCATCTCAATGGGAGGAACCCTGGGTCTGTCAACTCTTCCTCTCGGTCCCTCATATTGTCTCCTCTTTAAAGGACCTCTCTGAAAGTCTGTGTGGGAGGTCACGAGTTGCTTATTCTTATCCCTGGTCAAAATTCAGGACTCAGTCTGGGACTGTACCCACTCTAGTCCCCTATCCACATCTTGTGCTCGTCTCAGAGCATCCTAAAACTCAGTAATACAGAGCCTTATCAACCAGTCTCTAATGACGGGCCTCAGTCCATACACGAATCGATCTGTACGAAGATCCTCATCCTTAAGGGTCTCCAGATCATACTTCAGTAAGATGGCAAATCGGCTCTCATAATCACCAACCATCATATTGCCCTGAGTCAAGTTTAAGAATCCAACTTGCATTCTCCTTTAGGCAGCTCTTGGCACATACTGAGTTCTAAATGCCGACTGAAAGGCTTCCCAACTAATCACCTCATGGCTAGTTGCCATTATACTCTGACTAGTGCTCCACCAGTCTCTGGCTTATCCCTTTAACATGTAAGCACCCATACTGACCCTCTTGGCATTGCTGCATCCCAAATAGTCAAAAATGACTTGCAACTCTGTTAACCACTCCTCAGCCTCTACGGGATCTTTCACCCCTCTAAAAGCTGGTGGGTTCATCTTCAAAAAGTCCCTCAATCGACCCTTATTTCTATCATCAAGCTGGGCCTATACCGGAGGCTGTGTGGCAGAAGGCATCGGGTCAGTCTGTAATGGGGGTACGGGTGGTCCTTGTGGGGGTGGAGGAGTCGAAACAGGTGTAGTACTCGAGGCATTAGCCCCAAAATACTGCGCGAATAGCGCTGCCATCTGCTCGAATCCCTATCGCACATCATGCTCTAGCTGATTCATTCGAGAGTTAGGACTCTCTGGCTGTGGGGCAGGTGGTTGAGGTGGCTGTGCCTGCCTCCCAGAACGTCCTCTTCTCCTCCTCATATCCTATCTCTTACGTGCCTGCGCGTATTCATTAAACATCGATTATAATTATACCCATTAAATTCAATTCATTACCAGACAATACAGACACTTAGGATTTAATCTATTTCCAATTACTCGACACTGACAGTACTAGGCAACCTTTGCTCTGATACCAAGAAAATCTGTGACAGCCCGGAAGCACGAAAATTAGAGCTAATTTAAAATTTTTCTTATATTAAACCTATTACTCGGGTTGCATTCCTGTACTATATCATTTAATCACTTGTGTTTATAATAAATCATAACCCCAAGATCACACGATTTCTATTTCATAACCCAATTACAAAATATCCAAAGGGAATCAGTCCACAAAACACGATTTATTTTCCTCATATCATCCTAATTACATCCCAAAATACTTAATACAAATGTCTGTATTACATCATTGTCTAGATACAAAATGAACTGAATTATACCTTGTGCGTGTACAAGCGATATGTCACACCCCACTCCCGGGTGCCCTTTATCCATACATACACTACTACAGTTAGGTTGTGAGACAATGCAATTACTAAAATTTCATAAATTTTACAGCGGAATATTTAATCTTTAGTTCACACTCCCAGGTGTGTGTGTAAATATACAAAATTAATTGTATAATAATATCCTTACATAACATCCCCCATACCATTGGTTACATTCTCGATTTGTAACTGTGCGATACATTATAATAGATACAAAAGACTTATGTGTATACAAATCTTATACATTTGGCACTGGTGGGAGCTATCCAACACAAAAAGATCCAGAGACCACCGCACTGTCCTACTTCTCAGTATTTGGAGGGAAAAAGTAGTGGGATGAGCAAACCACAGCTCAGTAAGGAAATGGATGCTAACAGGTAGATACTCTACTATCTACATAGCCCATGCATGCATAAACAAAACCATGTTTCAATGTAAATGGAAATATTACTAGAAAATGCATTCAAACATTCATTTCTCATATAAGCATTTTCATGAAAACATGTATACGATATTCCCATTTGAAAACACGTCATAAACAGTGCTATCATAGCACGAGCATTCAAATCGAGAGATTTATCAAATCACAAACTCTCTTTGCTTTTCTCAAATCATTTCTTTACACCAAATCTCTTTCTCTTTTGAGTTTCTCTGTTTCTCGTATCTCTGAGACAGGCATGAAATTTTCGACAATCTAATATCCATGGCATATGACCATAGTCAGTGATCCCAGGCCTCATTGATCAGGTGTGCACAGGGCATCACTTCGCCTGAAGGGGGATGAGTCAGTCCTACCCTCCGGCTCATCTCAATCAACCTCATCTCCTCATATACTCACGGTATAAGGTACGCCATGTGTCATCTACGCGATACTCGTACTCACGTACACCCAACACGATACATAGTATACCAACGGACAACTACACGGTTCTACGTACGACCGTGGACCCAAGTCCATCTACTAACTCTAATGGACTTTTTATCCTGAACCATATCTCATATACCAGGCGAGCTATCAGCGAGACACATAGTCATCGCAAGGCTCCAGCGTGGTACGATTTATCGTTAAGGCCCAACCCATTCCAAGGCCGTCGGCTGGCATCCCCTTGGGTCCCAAACCCCCAAGTTTACCTCAACTCAGTAAAAACGGGTGCAAGCAAAGCTCCAACACTTTTCTCAAGACCATCTGCGAGTTAAACTCTAGCATGGTTTATCAAAACATGCAGACGTATGCGAGTGAAACTCCAGCATAGTCCAATTCATTAAAACGGGTGTGAGCTAAAGCTCCAACACCATTTCACATCTCAAGTCCGATAAGTGGCTATTTTCTCTTTTAAAAACTCAAAACATGTTTATTTACATAGCATGTCGTCTCATGCTAAACATGTAAAACTAGCCAGCCTACTTATTATCATTTCTCAATCTCAAAATCAGTACATGGATGAGGAAACATCAAAACATCATGAATAGATGTAAAAGCATTGAAAACATGCATGTTAGGCTATTTTTCCTTCCCACATCCCATTTTCACAATATATATATATGTATATCTAATACTTTCACATAGATTTCCATAGCTCAATAGCTAAACATACCATTTCTAGCATCGTAATTACTTAAATCGCAGTAAAATACATACAAATACCTCTATCGCTAACACATAGTCCCTTACCTCGAATCGTGCTCGTATTTCCTCTGTCACGCTTGCTCTGTTTGCGATCCGGGATAGTCGTGTCTCACGTATTCCGAGCTACACGTATAAATCATTAAGTTATTTTCTTTTCCCTCTGCTAAACATACACATTGTTTTTTATTTATCTCATACTACTCAAACCCTTAATCACATTTCACTCTTCTACAAATATCATTTTACCATCTCTTAAGCTTTCCATGTATTTCCTTTTTATAAATCTCCCTCAATATCACTCACCCATCACTACATTCATCATTCCTATAAACATTTCACATATCATTCAACCCACAAATACCTAGAAACCATATTTAGAAGCTTGAAGGTTGAAGAGCTTACCCCATTTACTTAGTCAAACTTGTGGTAGTCACAACTCCTTCTCTTGGTCACACCAATGTGAGATTTTTGGGTATGTTGTTCTCCTTGCTTCAAGGAACAACTTTCCCTTCTTGAGCTTCTTCCAAAACTGGCTGGAATGTAGTGATTTTTAGAGTGAGAAAGCTTGGGTCTTGAGAGAAAATGGCAGGTGAGGTTTGGTGGGAGGGAAATTCTAAGGTTTCAGTAAAATCCCGAGTCCCTTTTTATAGATGCAGGCTTATGAGATCGATCTGGTCCTTGTAGAGATCGATCTCTGCAAGGTTTGGTAGTCCATTTTACCAAACACAACCACTGTAAGATCGATCTTCTTCCATTATGAGATCGATCTGTCGAAGGCCAATTTTCCTCTTGGAGATCGATCTGCCTCTTGTAGGAGATCGATCTACACTTTACAGAATCCTTAAGGAGATCGATCTGTCTTGGCTTGAGATCGATCTGTCTCAAACAGAGAGTTAAGGAGATCGGTCCGCTTGCCTTAAGAATCGATCTTCTCATTATAGAATGCTTAGCAGATCGATCTGGCTCCATTGAAGATCGATCTATCCTACTCCATAGATCAAAATGAGATCATTTTGGCTCATCCAGATTGATCTCTCATCCTATGAGATCGATATGACCTTCATATTTTCTAGTTTTCCTGTTATTTTTTTTGTAGTAACTTCACTCAAAACATCTTAAATTTGTTGCCATAGTCATTTTCTCCTCCAATCATCTTTGAGACTTGAAAATGACATCTATTTACACTTTATACCCATTAAAACTTGTGGAAAATCATTGTATAACTAAAGGTATACAATACTTAGCTAAATGGAAGTGCCAAGAGTTACAACACTTATGCAACTTATTCCATTTTACCACAATACTCATTTTCCATTTCACTCACATTCATCACATGTTTAAGTCCATTTCTTCATATTCATTCATAATGTAACTTGTACGTACAATCACCAACTCGCATTACAAGTGTGTACACTTAACTCATGGACTTTATAGCACATATGCTTCACATTACTAGTATATCATCATACTTATGAATTCATTTACATATGTTCAAGGTTAAACATATACGGGGTCTCACACGATAGCTTGGGGAGAACTTGTCTAGCAGCCTATATCACGTACGCAGTAGGCACTATCACGCTCACTGCAAGAAATCTGGAGGGGGGAAGGAAAAAAGGGTGAGCTCTCAAAACGCTCAGTAAGGAGGATAAGGGAAAGTTATAAAATCATCATCACAACACAATATGATAGAAATATTCGAGCATGTAAAGTGTTATGGAAATAACGATAGTAACAATGGCATCAACATAATTTACGTGATAAAGATCACAAATCATCAAAACATCAAATCCCATTACGTGATGGAAATCACAGTTGTAAAACACATCTATCATCCAAGAATCGAGAATAGGCATTTAATAAAACTCAAATAAAATCATCGTCATAGGCACATCACATCACATCACATCAAATCAAATCACATCATCCCCTAGGTGAACATCCTCAAAAGAGGGAAACGTCGACATCAATACATGGCCATGATTCGCTGTAGACTTGATCAGAGTCGTATAGCTGCGGTCTTACATGCTACTCAAAGCAAGGCCCGGTCTTACATGCTATTAAAGCAAGACCACCCATCGCTACCAGAGTGGGGTCATCTTTCGTTATGAGAAAGGAGGTATCGGTCTTACATGCTACTAGAGCAAGGCCACTTAACGCTATCAAACGAAGTATCGATGTGCATCTCATGACAAGCCATAGTCTCAGTAAAATATGTCATTATTGTATTAAAATCATTTTGCCTTCACGTAGAGCTCATAGTGGTTATTACAAAACTCATTTCGGTTATAAAACATCATGTTCACAATTACACAAAACTCATCAAAATCGAGCTCAAACCGGTAAAACCCTCACTCGTTTACTAAAGCATCAAATCATCTCATTTCTCATAAACATGCTTATTTCATTAAATCATTTCCATGCTATCAAAACGTTTTCAATCATTCAAAAACTCACAAGCACAAATGGTTTATTTCCCTTACCTCTTGCACCTTGAGTGGTACAATATCCTCTGACTCTCGGATCTACCTCGTTTTCCATGTTGGATTCTCGAGCTGTCCAAACATCATTAAATTATCAATATTCATCATTCTCATTTGTCTCTTCACCTCATTTATACCTATACTTATACTATATATGAATTACCACTCCTAAATACCCACATTGTCTTAAAACTTCTCTTACATCTTTATCATCACCTTAACTAGCTTATAACCTTCACAAGATATTCACATTCCATTTCTCAACTATACTTATTGGTTGTTTTCCCTCATGACTTAGACATTTCTAACCAAATACACCTATGTATACACATATATTCATTTACCAACATATATACTGATAATGCTTAAGAAAAATAAGGATCTTGTGAGCTCACCTAGCTTATCTCCTTTTGACCGACTTGTAGAATGCTTGCCCCTTCCTTTGTTAAGCCCAATCTTTGCTCTTCTAGTATGTCTCTTTACCAAGAGAAAAAACTTTATCTCTTACCCCCTTGTCTAATTCTATCTAGAATATGGTGAATCTTAGAGAGAGAAAGCTTGGTTTGGGTGAAAATGGTGAGTATTAGGGTTTGTAGGTGAGAGAGGCTCGATTTCCAGGTAAAATCCCGTGATTCTTATATAGGCAGGGCATATGAGATCGATCTGGCATTGATGAAGATCGATCTCTGCTTGATTTCAACTGCTCCAATAAACATCTGCAAGATCGATCTGGTAGAGGGTGGAGATCGATCTCTTCCAGGTCGAGACTTAAGGAGATCGATCTGCCCTTGTGATAGGATCGATTCTTGCTAGGCGGAGGCAGCATGAGATCAATCTTCTCCCTTATGAGATCGATCTTCTTGCCTTCTTTTGCACATTTTTTACATTTTGGAGCCTTGAGATCGATCTCTCATCCCTTGGAGATCGATCTGGCCTCCACAGATCCTACTGCTGCTGCACAAATTTACAAGAAACTCAATGTAAAACTCATCTTAATCTACCCCATAGGCCATATTTCAATCTATACATATTTAAGACCTAAAAACTCCATCTCCTTATACTTCATTTGATTTAAAACTTGCGTGTACATCAACATATCATAATTACATTCACCAATTACAAGTTCTCACATTGCAAATCTCATAGCTAAGGTACATAAAATTTACAGTTCTCATAGGATGATAGTCTTGGTTTGTTATTTTTGAGTATGGATAGACGTTCTAACCTTTTCCAAGCATGGAAGTGCTCTTTTTATTAGGGCAGGCTGTGCATCGGGGCGAGGTGGTCCACATGGTGTCGAAGCCACACTGATTATGAGAGGTTGGTTGGTCACTGGCTGAGGTTGCTGACCTGGAGCTATGTTGGATTCCTCTAGGTAGGTTCTTTAGAATGCTTTAACCACATCTTTCCTTGGAAGGTCCCAAGGCAGACCAAGAATTTTTTCTTGACGAGATGTGTCACGGCAGGTCAATGAACTCTGTGTCGAGCTCTTCTGGTGTGTAATCAAGAGGTGACTTTCATCGATGCGAGCTGTGCCGAATTCGGCACGTGCTTCAAGGCATGACGTGCTTACCTCATTCTTTGGGTTATCATTCGAGTTGAAAGACTAAAATGCCCTTCAACAGGATAACCCCTCATCATTTTATCCTCTCTCAAGTCGATCTTTTAGCTTGAATGTCATCTGTAGGATAAGGTCAGTTTCGGGTGTTCGCACTATCGGAGTGAGGTCAGCATTTGCGCCAACCTTTATTTAAGGTCACCTTATGGTCATCTAGTTCGGGCTTATTTAAGGCAAGGGTAGAAAAGGAAAGTGGCAGTGACAGTTGAGGAAATTATTCGATCATTTCAGTCAGATGCCTTAACTTCAAAGCTACTTGGACGTGGCTTCTCCTCCACCATTGATTGGTTTAGGTTCTAGATGTTTCACATCTGATCCTATGGTCTCTTCCTATCTCAAACCCTTAGGTACTTAGGTTACTCTTTGTTCTACCTTCAGCGAGTTATAAAATGGGTGGCTTGGCTTTTTCTTTCTTCATTCATAGTTAGAAAATTTTTCTTTGAGAGTGTTTTCTCTTCGTTTTTTGGAGCGTCCCCTTTTTCGATCAAGGTCAACCCTATCAACCTCAGCTTTCCTTTAGGTAAGTCACCTCTTCTTATGTCTTCTTTTTCTCCTGAAATAGTTAGGTCTCCTATTCAAGGAGTCGAGGAACACCCCCTACCTGATGTGCCAAATGTTTGTGTCTAGAATGACGTTGAGAATAGAAAGAGGAAAAGGGTGATGCTCCAGGTGTGTTATTTTCTAGGATGGATAGATGTTTTAACCACTTCTAGCCAAGGAAGTGCTCCTTTTATAGGGGCAGGCCATGCAACAAGGTGAGGTGGTCCATGTGGCACCGAGGCTACATGGATTATAAGAGGTCAGTTGGTCACTGGCTAAGGCTACTAACCCGAAGCTTTGTTAGACTCCTCCAAGTAGCTTCTTTAGGATACTTGATCGTGTCTTTCCCTGTAAGGTCTTGAGGCTAACTAGGAATCTGGTCTTGAAGGGTCGTGTCGCGGTAAGTCAGCACTTGCAGCGTCGCGGCAGGTCAGCTCCCGCCGCGTCGAGCTCTTTTAAGCGCGTAATCATGATGTGACTCCAATTAACGCGAGCTATGCTGAATCAAGCATGAGCTCCGAGGCATATCGTACTTGCCTTGCTCCTATGGTTATCATTCGAGCTAAAAGATTGAAGTGCCCTTCAGTAGGATAACCCTCATCACACACTTTGGAGAAAAGGGTAATTCTGCCCTATCCTCGAACAAGCTCCTGAACCTTGAGCATATTGTCTTTAAATCTCCTGCTCATAGTGAAAACTATGATTAATGTTGATTAAGGAAGGTAAATACTTACTAGGCCTATAAGCCATTATCCTGATATGCACTTGCGGATTATTGAACAACATGAAATTAGTCTAGTTTTTGAATTGTTGAAATTTATTCCGTGTAGGGATTTTTAAATTAATAATTGACTGTTTTCATTCAACTTGCATGCTCCATTTCAGAGCTATAAGATCGATTTATTGATATCCAACTGGAAACATGCTCCCAATTACACATACATATCCATGCTTACCTTATTATTATGGCTGCACTTACTTGGTAATAATGTTCGTCATTCAAAAGCCCTATGATAAATTAATTAGTAATTAAATCATAAATTTGACATCGTGATCGGGTAGTGACTTTTGCAACTAAAATGATAGAGTTATAGGGGGAGGGGGTTTGTTGTGAATTTTTTTGTCACGACCCAATTTATCCTTTTAACCGAAAATCACTGTAAATTTTTTGCATTTTTCCTTTCCTTACCCGATCGTGAACCAACTCACCACTACACAGTTGGGCTGTGAGTCAATAATAAACATCACTCCATATTCATTCTCAATTAAATCAAAAGAAGTTTCATTCATTGAAAGTTAAGTTATACATGACACGTTTCTAACTTTTAAATCCCCCACATTACAATACAGAATAACTACTGTGCCTTTACATGTTTAGATACAAAAATAATCCATGTGTGTATACCTTTTGGTGATGGAAGCAACGGATGTCCAAAATAAAATGCCTCAGTCCTCACTGGGCTGCTATGTACGCTCTGTAGAGGGGGAAAGTAGAGAGGCATGAGCAACCACATGCTCAGTAAGGCAATAATTCAAGTTTGGTAGACAACTACTCTATCTACATGCTGATAATGTTATACATAAATCAGTTATAATAGGAGCATGATGAAATAAAGCTATGCCACATGTATATACATATATCGTGTATTGAAAATCATGTAAATAGGCATAAAACATGGAAATCTCAACATGTAAAGTCATCTCATGCTCAATCTCATTAAAACTTATCACAAAAGGGAAATTTGTTTAAGAATAACCTGTTTCAAAATCACATCGCATCTCAACATAAATCAAATCATCATTTCTTTAAATCACAATTCCCACAGGCTCGACCCTACCCTTAGGCCTACCCTGGACAAATCACAATCACACTCATGTATAAAAATCCTGTGGTATTATGTAATAATAGATGAGATAGGTCACTATATCTCAATGGACTGTGTTGGCCAACTATGTCATAAATCATCCCAGACCACACGGATCCCGGTGTGCGGGGCATCATGCTTGAATGAAGTTGGGTTAGTTCTTCACCATACTTTCTCATCAGTAACTCAACCACACGGTACAACGTACTCCATGTAATATACACGATACAACATACTCTGCGGACCCATATCATGGTTGGGGGTGGCAGCCGTAGGTCTTATCTACCCCAATGCCATGTGTAACCGATATAGGTCATCTCACACTAGATTTATTCTAGGTTTTCTAGGTCACACTAATTCCATCACACCCTAGGTAGTTTTAACCATCAATCTACATACAAATCAACTCCAAAATCAATAAATAACCAAATGTACTTGGGCTGAAGTGTTAGAAACTTACCAAATCTAGTTTCTCTTCTTGCTCCAATCAAAAATACACCTTGCTCCTTCAATACCACAAATGAGGCTTTGAATCCAAAGTATGTTGTTCTTCTTTTTGATAGGAACAACTTTGTATCTAATGGTCTTTCCACAAATCTTACTGGAAATGGGTGGATTGAGAAGTGAGAAAGTGAGGTTTTAGGTTGAAATGAAAGAGAGAGATTATTTCCTAAAATTTATAGATTTCACTGCTCCTATTTATAGAAATTACTTGATGAGATCGATCTGTCGAAGCATGAGATCGATCTGATCCTCTTAAATCCCTCATTTTCACGTCAATCTGAATGCATGAGATCGATTTGTCGAGGGCTTGAGATCGATCAGTCCCAGGTAGTAGCTTAAGGAGATCGATCTGCACCCAGGGGAGATAGATCTGCTCCAACCTGAGAGCTGAGGAAATCGATCTGTTTGCATCAAAATTGATCTTCTCATTACAAAATGTTTAGCAGATCGATCTGGCTCTATTGGAGATCGATCTGTCTTGTTCCATGGCTCAAATAAGAGCATTTTGGCTCTTACAGATCGATCTCTCATCCTATGAGATCGATCTGGCATTCATATTTCCAGATTTTGCAACAGTTTTTTGTAGTAACTCACACCAAATATCCTCAATTTGCTGCCATAGTCATTTACTCATTCCACCACCTTTAAGGCTTGAAAATGACATTCTTTCATACTTAATACACATTAAAACTTGTGTGCATTCATTGTACAACCAAAGGTACACAATTCAAAACTAGATGGAAGTACAACTTCATTTCATTTTACCACACTACTCATTTTGAGTTCCAATCCCATTCATCACTTATAAAAGTCCATTTCTTTATATTCATACATAATGAAACTTGTTTGTACATCACTTACTCTTATTACAAGTGTGTACATTGGATTTAGGGACTTTACATCACTTATGTTTCACATTACATGTACATCATCAAAATTATGAATTCATAAGGTTTACATAAGAAAATACGGTTTTACAATCCTCCCTTCCTTTAAGGAATTTAGTCCTCCAAATTAGAACCAAGTCACTCTTCAAAAAGTTGGGGGTACTTCTCCCATATCAAGTTCTTCGATTTCCATGTGGCCTCTTCCACCGTGTGATGTTGCAAAAGAACTTTCACTAAGGGAATTATCTTTGTCCTCAACACTTTTTCCTTTTTGTCTAATATCTGAACCGACTTCTCAATATAGGTCATACTCTCATTGAGCTCCAACGACTAATATCTTATCACATGTGTCGGGTCCGGGTGATACTTCTGAAGTATAGAGATGTGGAAGACGTTATGAACATTTGCCAAGTCCGGTGGCAATGCCAACCTATACGCCTTATCTCCCACTCTATCCAAAATCTCGAAGGGTCCAATATATCTAGGGCTCAGCTTGCCCTTCTTACCAAATCTCATAATACCCTTCGAATGTGAAACTCTCAAAAACACCGACTCACCCATATCAAACTCTAGTGGTCTCCATCTCTTGTCAGCATAACTCTTTTGTCGAGTCTGAGCTATCCGTAATCTCTCAAATATCCATCGGACGTTCTCAGATGCCTGCTGCACTAAGTCAGGAGTAAAACTCTATCTGTCACCAACCTCTAACCATCCAATAGGGGATCGACATCTGTGTCTATACAGTGCTTCATAGGGTGCCATTTTGATACTCGCATGATAGTTGTTATTATAGGCGAACTCGGCTAACTACTGGTGATTATCCCAGGATCCTCTAAAATCCAGTACACACGCTCTCAACATATCCTTTAGGGTCTGTATAGTCCTCTCTGACTGTAAGACTCGTATTTTTGGATGTAAACCTTATGGATTCATAAGTGTGGTAATGTACTTGTAATGTGAAGTACAATTGATGTAAAGTCTATAAATGTAATGTACATACATGTAATATGAGTTTGTAATGTACATACAAGTTTTATTGTGTATGGATATGAAGAAATGAGCTTTTATAAGTGATGAATGTGATTGGAACTTAAAATGAGTAGTGTGGTGAAATGGAATGAAGTTGAACTTCCATTTAGCTTGGTCTGGTATACCTTTGGCTATGCAAAGAATACACACAAGTTTTAATGTGTATAAGGTATGGATGGATGCCATTTTCAAGTCTTAAAGGTGGTTGGATAAGAAAATGACTATGACAGCAAATTAAGGATGTTTGGGTATGTGTTGCTGCAGAAAATCTGGAAAATATAAAGGCCAGATCGATCTTATAGGATGAGAGATTGATCTGGAAGAGCTAGAATGCTCTTATTTGAGCAATGGAATACAGCAGATCGATCTCCCATGGGGCCAGATCGATCTCCTAAACATTCTGTAATGAAAAGATCGATCCTCAAGCATATAGATCGATCTCCTTAGCTCTCTGTTTGGAGCAGATCAATCTCAAGCTTCGACAGATCGATCTTATGCTTGAAAATGCTGTGAAAAAAGAGGAATTTAAGGGGACTAGATCGATCTCCTCCTAGTGTAGATCGATCTCATCAAGTGATTTCTATAAAAAGGGCGCTGAAATCTACAATTTTTGGGAAAAACATCACCCTTTCCATTTCCAACCCAAAACCTAGATTTTTCTCTCTAAAATCCACCCATTCCAGTAAGATTTGAAGGGAGGCCATTAGACACAAAGTTGTTCATCTTGAGGAAGATAACAACATAGTTGAAACCCAAAATCTCATTATTGGCATTGAAGGAGAAAGGAGCATTTCCCCTTTAAAGCAAGAAGAGAAACTAGATTGGTAAGTTTCTAATGCTCCAACTCAAGCACATTGGTTTGTTTATTGATCTTGGAGTTGATTTGCATGAGTATTGTTAGTTGAAACCATCTAGGTAGTATGGGAACTAATGTGACCTAGAAAATGGAATAAATCTAGTGTGAGAAAGTGTAAATTGGATGAGTTGGTGATTTATGAGACTTGCTAAGTTATCATTTGAGTAATGTGGATGATTTGAAATGGGTAAATGAAACTACATTGTGGGTTGAGTGGAATTAGGAAAATGAGCACATGTAGTGTTGATGGAAAAACCATAGTGAAGAAATATATGGAATATGAACACTATGAGCTTAATATCGATTTAATATCGATTTGGAATGAGCTAATAAGCCTTATGAGCGTTAATAAAAACTATAGGTCGAATCGACTATAGTAAACGCGAGAGTTGTGATATAATGGACTATAATGATGCAAAATACAATTATGTGCAGTTACGGAGAGTTCGTTGGAGACGAATTGAACCGCACCAGTAAGCAGCTTTAAGGAAGTGGAATCACGAGTCACGATTCGAGGTAAGGGAATTCTGTAAGTATATAGAGGTAGCTGCTCGTATTTTATGGGAATATAGGGTGTTTATGAAATGCAAGAATGTTTGAGAAATTGGTTGTTTGGTATGCGAAAATGGTTGCGAATGTTGGATGATTTGGTTTTATATGGATGTATAAAAAGGGATAGTAAGGCTAATAATTGCATAAATCACGTGTTTTGAATGTTTTCACAAAACACAATGCTTTGATTTGAGCAAATAAAAGGATAGGCTGGCTAGTGTTTTATTGATGTTATGGAATAGCACATGTGAGGTGCTAAACATGTTTGTGATGTGTTTTGAATGCATATGAGCCGCTTATCGAGCTATGTGAATTAAATCACGCTAGAGCCTCGCTCGCGCTGGATTTTGATGCTTTGGCTTGCATGAAAGTGCTGGAGCCTAGCTCACACTTTAATTTGATTTGTGATGATTCTTTATAAATCGTACTGGAGCTTTTGCTCGTACGTGAATTTTGAGTGGTTTTCTTATGCATATAACTGTACTGGAGCTATGCTCGTACGTGGTTTCTTTATGATTTGATGCATAAATGTCGTATTAGTGTGTTGCTCGTACGAGGTAGTTTAATTATGTTGCATGGCTCATGCTAGAGCTTTGCTCACAGAAGTTTGCACATTATGGTACGTTTGAGGCCATGGAAGTTGGTAAGATCCTCAAGCCCTACATCCTTAAGCCAACATCCTTAAGCTCGAGGAGGCGAGGAGGCTATGTTAGGCAGGAAGGCTCTGTTCGGTGGGGAGGCTCTCTTACGGTAAGATCCTTAAGCCAACATCTTTAAGCCCGAGGAGGCGGGGAGATTCTGTTAGGCAAGGAGGCTCTGTTCGGTAGGGAGGCTCTCTTACGGAAGGATCCTTAAGCCAACATCCTTACACCCTGGAGGGGTGGGGAGGCTCTGTTCGGCAGGGAGGCTTTCCTATATGAGTACGACAAGTTCTTGGTATGGGGTAGATAAGACCTACGACTGGCACCCCCAACCACGATATGAGTTTGTGGAGTACGCTATACCGTGTATATCACATGGAGTACGATGTACCACGTGGTGGTTATGTGATAAGAAAGTCTGGCGAGGGATAATCCACCTTTGTGCTAGCACGATACCCCACACACCTGGATGCGTGTGGTTTGGGATGATTTATGTTGTAGTTGGCCACATAGTCACTTGTGATATAGTGACCTTGTTTTTATACATATGTATAATTGTGATTGTTCAAGGTAGACCCGAAGGAGGGGTCGAGCCTTGTGAACTTGATTTGTGAAATGAAAATGAGGTTGTGATTGAGAATTGATTTCGATGGGATTTTACATATTTGAGAAAGCGATGTAATTTAAAAAGGAGGTTTCTTAAATGAATTGCCCTTTTTATGAGTTTAATGAGAATGAGCATGAGATGTTTTCACATGTTGATATTCCATGTTTTATATGCCAATTTTACATGATTTTGATACATGATATATATGTATACTCATATGGCATAGTTTTATTCCTCATGCTCCTATTATAAATGTTTTATGCATAACACTATCAGCATGTAGTTAGAGTAGTTATCTACCATGCTTGCATTATTGCCTTACTGAGTGTGTGGTTGCTCATCCCTCTCTACTTTCCCCCTCATACAGAGCGTACATAGCAGCCCAGTGAGGACTGAAGCGTTGTATTTTGGATATCCGCTGCCATCTATCGCTAAGAGGTATACACATGAAGATTCTTTTTGTATCTAAACAATTGTAAAAGCACTATAGTCTTTTGAATTGTAATTATGGGGGATGTAGATGTCAGTAATCATATTTTGTATAAATGAATGATTGACGTTCAAATGTATGACATCACTTTAATTAACTGAGAATGGATATTGCGAGTGGATTATTATTGACTCACAACCCAACAGTGTAGTGGTAAGTTTGTTCACGACCGAGTAGGGAAAGGAATAAATGCGAAACATTTATTGAGTTTTTCGGTTAAAAAGAATGAAAAGGGTTATGACAGAGATTGGTATCAGAGCTGTGTTGGCCTGATGTGAGTCAGTAATAAAACGTAGGAAAAGTTACACCCCCATAGTACTGTGCTTTTGTTTAGATATAACTGTGTATACCGTGATGGATTGAGTTTGATAAATGATTTTAATACAGGAAGTTAGGCATTATTTCAATTACGCGCCAAGGTAGAGGGGTGAGAGCACGTGCTAGAGGCCGTAGAGATAGGCCTGAGAGCCGTACGGAGCCACATACTGATCCGGCTCCACAGAACCCTGCTGAGAGATCAGGGGATACTAAGGCTCGCTTCGCTAGGATAGAGTAGAGTATTTAGAACCTAGTGGAGATAGTCAGATTGGCATTGGGTGCAGGTGATAGATGAGGTCTTGCAGCATAGCCTATGACTGGACAAGCAGCTGCAGAGGTGGAGAGACCTCAGACGGTAGAGACTACTATTGTTATGCCACCTTCAGCCCAGGATATAGCTTCTCCTATTGCTCCACAGTAGAGCAGTAGTGATTTGGGTTATGACTGCCAGTTGAGCCGGCTGCGAGAATTTTAAGGGTTGAAACCCCCAGTGCTTAGAGGGGTGAAGGATCCAGTGGTTACGGAGGATTGGGTGTATGAGATGGAGAAACTGTATCGGTTCTTCAGATGCACATCAGTTGAGAAGGTAGCCTTTGTCGTGTTTATGCTTAAAGGCGAGGCAGAGCATTGGTGGAGATCCACCGAGGTTATATTGAGGGCCAGACACTTCGAGATCACATGTGAGATATTTTTAGAGGCCTTCAGGGGACAGTATATTCTAGCCACTGCACAGAGGAAGCTACAGATGAAATTCATGAATTTAGTTCAGGGGAACTGTACTGTGGACGAATATGAGTCCAAGTTTATGTCATTGGGGAGATATGACCCAAACCCGATGGGTAGTGAGGCCCGAAAGATTCAGAAGTTCGTTGATGGGTTGAGGTTAGCCATCTGGACTAAGTTAGCCCTGTTTGACATTCAGACTTATGAGGAGGTGGTACATAAGGCTCAGATATGTGAGCAAGACTTTGAGCGAAATGCCTCCGAGCTTGGGAGGATTAGTGTCAGGAAGGATAAAGACTAAAAGAGATCCTGGTTTGATAGAGTGGCCCAGAGAGGAGGCCAAAGGTTTTTCGAGAAGAGACCTAAGATCGAAGAGGTGCAGGAGAGAGCTGCTAGACCTCTCGTGTACCCTGCTTTGACTGCACTGAGGGGTATGGTTATTGGAGGACCATGACCTACTACTGAGAGGTGCAGGAGATGTGATAGATTTCATGGGACTAAGCCCTGTCTGATGACCCCTATGGTGTGTTACAGATGCGAAAAACTAAGACATATAGCTAAGTATTATCCAGAGAAGATGAAGACTACCCCACAGAAGGGCAAAGAGCCAGAGAGAGCTCCAGTTGAGACGGTTGCCCCGAGGAGGAGGGCCATAGCTGAGGAAAAAGGGAAGTAGACAGCGGGTGTTAGCAGAGGAAGAGTACATGCATTGGATCAGTACACCGCAGATGCTTCGACGGATGTGATTAAAGGTACCATCCTAATCTTTGGTTTAGAAGCATTGGTATTATTTGATCCTGGTGCCACGCATTCCTTTATATTACCTTCCTTTGCACATAAATTGTTGAAGCATGTGAAACATATAATGTTGGATAAAATGTTGATGATTTCCACACCCATGAATGGTAGTCAATTGATTGAGCATGTATGTAGGGAGTGTAAGTTGCAGATAGAGGGAAAGGAAATGATAGCCAATTTAATTTTATTAAATATGAATGATTTTGATATAATTTTAGGAATGGATTGGTTGGCGACCAATCATGTTGTTATGGACTGTCATGCTAAGACTTTGATGTTTCCAGAGATAGGAAACCATATTGTAAGATTTATAAAATAAAATGAAATCACATGATTATGATGAATGAAATGAGTATGATTTAATTTTTAATGCTTGGGAGATGAATGTATTGTTTATTTGGAATATGAATGTGGTGACTTGTGATACTAACGGTGGAAAGAATGGTGTGAAGGGTTCATTGCCTACGTGGTCGATATAGATGAGGTACACCCGAAATTGAAGGACATACCTATAATTACGGATTACCCTGATGTCTTTTCGGATGAATTACCAGGACTACCACCTGAAAGGGAAATGGAATTTTACATAGAGTTAGTGCTTGGTACTGAGCCGATATCAAAGCCACTGTATTGGATGGCTTCTATTGAGTTGGAAGAGCTAAAGAAGCAGTTGCAAGAGCTGTTGGAGAGGGGGTTTATTAGATCTAGTGTCTCACCTTGGGGAGCACCGATTCTATTTATGAGGAAGAAAGATGGAAGCCTCCGACTGTGTATAGATTATCGGTTGTTGAATAAGGCCACCATTAAGAACAAGTATCCCCTTCCGCGCATAGATGATTTGTTGGATCAACTCCAGGGAGCCCAAGTATTTTTAAAGATAGATTTGTGGTCAGGGTACCATCAGTTGAGGATCAAGAGTGGAGATGTACCCAAGACAGCATTTCGTACCCGTTATGGCCCCTACGAGTTCTTGGTAATGCCATTCGGATTGACGAATGCCCCCGCAATATTTATGGCACTGATGAATGATATGTTTAAGCCATACCTGGACAAGTTTGTGATAGTGTTTATTGATGACATATTGGTCTATTCCAAGTCCAGGGAAGATCATGAGGAGCATTTGAGAGTAGTTATGCAGACCCTCCGAGAGAAAGAGTTGTATGCCAAACTCAGCAAGTGTAACTTTTGGTTAGAGCAGATCTCATTTCTAGGCCATGTTGTGTCGAAGGATGGGGTATCAGTGGATCCATCCAAGATAGAGGCAGTTGTACAGTGGGAACAGCCCAAGACAGTTACTGAGATAAGAAGTTTTTTGAGATTGGTAGGATACTATCGGAGATTTGTAGAGGGTTTCTCCAGACTAGCTGCTCCGTTGACACGCCTCGTGTGGAAAGATGTTAAGTTTGTGTGGGATGAGGCATGTGAGAGGAGTTTTGAGGAGCTTAAGCGTCGATTGACCATTTCTCCAGTTTTCACCATTCCTACCAGCTCAGGAGGATTCTCGGTGTACACGGATGCGTCACACCAGGGACTGGGCTGTGTGCTTCTACAGGATAGGAAAGTAGTTGCCTATGGATCTAGACAGTTGAAAGATCATGAGAGGAACTACCCGACATGATTTAGAGTTGTTGACCGTGGTGTTTGCTTTAAAAATATGGCGCCACTATCTCTATGGTGAGAGATTTCAGATGTTCACAGATCATAAGAGCCTTAAGTACCTATTCTCGTAGAAAGAGCTGAATATGAGATAGAGGAGATGGCTCGAACTCCTGAAAGACTATGATTGTGAAATCATGTACCGCCCGAGTAAGGCAAATGTAGTTGTCGATGCTTT
Organism: Firmiana major; assembly: GCA_033439115.1. NCBI lineage: Eukaryota > Viridiplantae > Streptophyta > Magnoliopsida > Malvales > Malvaceae > Firmiana > Firmiana major. Next base: position 54,028,269 of record CM065899.1, read on the forward strand.
GAGTGGAAAGAACCTTAGGTTGGTATCTTATATGATGGTACAAGAGCATGAATTATTGGAACACTTTATGAACCTCAGTTTGGATGTAACCCTACCTGGATCAGAGAAATTGGATATCATGGCTAGTATGAGATTAGAGCCAGAGCTGATTGGTCGTATTCGGTAAGCCCAGCAGAGCGATCGACGGTGCATCGATTGGCTGAGGTAGATACAGACAGGTGTGGGTATTGATTTTCAGCTGAGTACAGATGGCTTGTTGAGGTTCAGAGGTAGAGTATGTGTTCATGAGGATCCTAAGATCAAGAGACTAATTTTATCAGAGGCTCACTCATCGAAATACACGATACATCCGGGGAGTATCAAGATGTATCAAAACCTTCGGAAGGTTTATTGGTGGTCTGGAATAAAAAGAGACATTGCAAAATATGTAGCTAAGTGTCTCGTTTGTCAGTAGGTGAAGGTAGAGCATCAGAAGCCTGCAAGATTATTACAGTCTCTATCAATACCTATATGGAAGTGGGAGCATGTCACCATGGATTTTGTGATGGGATTGCTGAGGACCCGCAGAGGTCATGATGCCATATGGGTTATTGTGGACTGGTTGACTAAGTCCGCCCATTTCTTGGCTATGAGAGCTACTGATACACTGAGTCAGTTGGCGAACCTATATATTTGAGAGATAGTACGGCTACATGGTGTACCAATGAGCATTGTTTCTGATAGGGATGCCTGCTTCACTTCCCATTTCTGGGAACAGTTTCAAGAAGCGCTGGGGACCCGATTGAGCTTTAGCAGCGCTTTTCATCCTCAGATAGATGGGTAGTCAGAGAGGACTATATAGACCCTGGAGAATATGTTGAGAGCATGTGTGCTAGATTTTGGAGGTTCCTGGGATGATCACCTGTAGTTAGTCGAGTTTACCTATAATAATAACTATCGTGCGAGTATAGGGATGACACTCTATGAGGCACTGTATGGGCGCAGATGTCGTTCCCCTATTGGATGGGAAGAGGTTGGTGATAGACAGATTTTTTCTCATGACTTAGTACAGCAGGCATCTGAGGACGTCCAATTGATATGTGAGAGATTACGGACAATTCAGAGCCGGCAAAAGAGTTATGCTGACAAGAGACGAAGAGCACTTAGTTTGATGTGGGTGAGTCAGTATTCCTGAGAGTTTCACCTTCAAAGGGTATTATGAGATTTGGTAAGAAGGGCAAGCTGAGCCCTAGATATATCGGACCCTTCGAGATTTTGGAGAGAGTGGGAGATAAGGCGTATAGGTTGGCATTACCACCGGATTTGGTGAATGTTCACAACGTCTTCCACGTCACTATGCTTCGAAAGTATCACCTAGACCCGACACATGTGATAAGATATGAGCCGTTGGAGCTCAATGAGAGTATGACATATGTTGAGAAGCCGGTTTGGATATTGGACAAAAAAGAGAAAGTGTTACGGAATAAGACAATTCCCTTGGTGAAAGTTCTTTGGCAACATCACACGGTGGAAGATGCCACATGGGAATTGGAGAACTTGATACGGGAGAAGTACCCCCAACCTTTTGAAGAGTAACTTGGTTCTAATTTGGAGGACCAAATTCCTTGAAGGAGGGGAGGAATGTAAGACCCATATTTTTGGATGTAAATCTTATGGATTCATAAGTGTGGCAATGTACTTGTAATATGTACAATTGATGTAAAGTCTATAAATGTAATGTACATACGTGTAATATAAGTTTGTAATGTACATACAAGTTTCATTGTGTATGGATATGAAGAAATGAGCTTTTATAAGTGATGAATGTGATTTGAACTCAAAATGAGTAGTGTGGTGAAATGGAATGAAGTTGAACTTCCATTTAGCTTGGTATGGTATACCTTTGGCTATGCAAAGAATACACAAGTTTTAATATGTATAAGGTATGGATGGATGCCATTGTCAAGTCTTAAAGGTGGTTGGATGAGAAAATGACTATGATAGCAAATTAAGGATGTTTGGGTATGTGTTGCTGCAGAAAAACTACAGAAAATCTAGAAAATATGAAGGCCAGATCGATCTTATAGGATGAGAGATCGATTTGGAAGAACCATAATTCTCTTATTTGAGCAATGGAATAGAGAAGATCGATCTCCCATGGGGCCAGATCGATCTCCTAAACATTCTGTAATGAAAAGATCGATCCTCAAGCATACAGATCGATCTCCTTAGTTCTATGTTTAGAGCAGATCAATCTCAAGCTTCGACAAATCGATCTCATGCTTGAAAATGTCACGAAAAAGAGGAATTTAAGGGGACCAGATCGATCTCCTCCTAGTGCAGATCAATCTCATAAAGTGATTTCTATAAAAAAGGCGCTGAAATCAACAATTTTCGGGAAAAATATCACCATTTCCATTTCTAACCCAAAACCTAGATTTTTCTCTCTAAAATCTGCCCATTCCAGTAAGATTTGAAGGGAGGCCATTAGACACAAAGTTGTTCATCTTGAGGAAGAGAACAACATAGTTGAAACCTAAAACCTCATTGTTGGCATTGAAGGAGCAAGGAGCATTTCCCCTTTGAAGCAAGAAGAGAAACTAGATTGGTAAGTTTCTAATGCTCCAACTCAAGCACATTGGTTTGTTTATTGATCTTGGAGTTGATTTGCATGAGTATTGTTAGTTGAAACCATCTAGGTAGTATGGGAACTAATGTGACCTAGAAAATGGAATAAGTCTAGTGTGAGAAAGTGTAAATTGGATGAGTTAGTGATTTGTGAGACTTGCTAAGTTGTCATTTGAGTAATGTGGATGATTTGAAATGGGTAAATGAAACTACATTGTGGGTTGAGTGGAATTAGGAAAATGAGCACATGTAGTGTTGATGGAAAAGCCATAGTGAAGAAATATATGGAATATGAACACTATGAGCTTAATATCGATTTAATATCGATTTGGAATGAGCTAATAAGCTTTATGAGCGTTAATAGAAACTATACGTCGAATCGACTATAGTAAACGCGAGAGTTGTGATATAATGGACTTTAATGATGTGAAATACAATTATGTGCAGTTTTGGAGAGTTCGTTGGAGACGAATCGAACCGCATGAGTAAGCAGCTTTAAGGAAGTGGAATCAGTCGTCGCAATTCCAGGTAAGGGAATTCTGTAAGTATATAGAGGTAGTTGTTCGTATTTTATGGGAATATAGGGTGTTTATGAAATGCATGAATGTTTGAGAAATTGGTTGTTTGGTATGCGGAAATGGTTGCGAATGTTGGATGATTTGGTTTTATATGGATGTATAAAAAGGGATAGTAAGGCTAATAATTGCATAAATCACGTGTTTTGAATGTTTCCACAAAACACAATGCTTTGATTTGAGCAAATAAAAGGATAGGTCGGATAGTGTTTTATTAATGTTATGGAATAGCACATCTGAGGTGCTAAACCTGTTTGTGATGTGTTTTGAATGCATATGAGTCGCCTATCGAGCTATGTGAATTAAATCGCATTAGAGCCTCGCTCGCACTGGATTTTGATGCTTTGACTTGCATGAAAATGCTGGAGCCTAGATCGTACTTTGATTTGATTTGTGATGATACTTTATAAACTGTACTGGAGCTTTTGCTCGTACGTGGATTTTGAGTGGTTTTCTTATGCATATTATCGTACTGGAGCTATGCTCTTACGTGGTTTCTTTATGATTTGATGCATAAATGTCGTACTAGAGCATTGCTCGTACGAAGTAGTTTAATTATGATGCATGGGTCGTGCTAGAGCTTTGCTCGCACAAGTTTGCACATTATGGTACGTATGAGGCCGTGGGAGTTGGTAAGATCCTCAAGCCCTACATCCTTAAGCCAACATCCTTAAGCCCGAGGAGGCGGGGAGGCTCTGTTCAGTGGGGAGGCTCTCTTACGGTAAGATCCTTAAGCCTTACATCCTTAAGCCAACATCCTTAAGCCTGAGGAGGCGGGGAGGCTCTGTTAGGCAGGGAGGCTCTGTTCGGTGGGAAGGCTCTCTTACGGAAGGATCCTTAAGCCAACATCCTTAAGCCCTGGAGGGGTGGGGAGGCTCTGTTCGGCAGGGTGGCTCTCCTATATGAGTACGACAGTTCTTGGTATAGGGTAGATAAGACCTACGACTGGTACCCTGATAATTCTATGAAAATGAGAATTATTTGTGCTTAATTTTCTAATTAATTATTTAAATCCCCAATTTATTTTGGGGAGGCTCTCTTACGGTAAGATCCTTAAGCCTTACATCCTTAAGCCAACATCCTTAAGCCTGAGGAGGCGGGGAGGCTCTATTCGGTGGGAAGGCTCTCTTACGGAAGGATCCTTAAGCCAACATCCTTAAGCCCTGGAGGGGTGGGGAGGCTCTGTTCTGCAGGGTGGCTCTCCTATATGAGTACGACAAGTTCTTGGTATGGGGTAGATAAGACCTACGACTGGCACACTGATAATTCTATGAAAATAAGATTTATTTGTGCTTAATTTTCTAATTAATTATTTAAATCCCCAATTTATTTTGTTAATTATCCCCTTTATTTAATTAAAATTCTCATGTTTGCAGATAAATCAAATTCGGATGAATTTTGAATATTTCTGTAGAAAATGGACTGAAATTTGGCTAAAATCGAGATAGAACCAAGCAGACAACACGAGCCATGCCACCTAGCACATCCAATTGGACAAAACGACAGATGACATGGAAATATTTTTTTCATGGAACCAATGGTGTGAAGACAAGTGGTCAAACAATGCCAACTCATCTAGGATGGAAAAATTACAATTTTACCCCTAAGTGTGTGTATAAATAGGAAAGGATGAAAATTTAAAAAACTATGTAATGTAAGTAGGAGTAGGGTAAGTAATGTAAGTTAGGAGTAGTGTTAGTGTAGAAGTAGTGTTAGTGTAAAAGTAGTGTTAATGTAAGGTAGTCTAAAGTAGAATAGTTTGAGATTAAATTTTAGATTTACTTTCTTCTTTTTGTTTTCCGTTAGCTTCTATTTACTTTTAATGTTCATTCAATGTTTATGTTCTTCATTTTCTAGTCTTGGATAATTTTCTTTTCAATGGAAAGCAATATCATTTTCATGCTCTCAGTTTGGTAAATATTAGATCTTTTATTTTTCAAGTTTTATTTACATAGATTATATTTTCTAGTTCAGCTCTTGGTTTCTCCTTAAATACTTATGTTTTTGTTTTAATCAATCTTTTTTTTTTTGCTCTCGGTTTACTCTCTTGGTCCATTCGGTTTAATATCATGTTTTGCTATGCTTTCTTGTTCTTTCTCTCCTTATTTCATTTTGTATTTGCATGCATTTCCTGATTCGGTTCTTGACTACATTTAGAGTTTAGATTCCATTTTTACTGCATTTTCATTATGTTTCTTTAATCCATTTCGTTTACTGCATTTCATTTCAACATTATAGTTGTTTGTTCATTTTCTGCTTGTTAATGGTTAGTGAAAAAGATGGGGTAAGCTTTTTGGTGTAGAATCTCAAGAAGCAGTTCATGGAGTATAGTTCACTCTTGGCTTCATTTTTGCCCTCTATTACACTCTGTTTTAGAAGTTTTACATTGTTCATTCCCATTGCATACTTTCATTTTGCATTAATCTAGTAATTGGTAGTTGCAAGTTCATAGATGTGTGCAGGCATCATTACCGAACTGCTGTGAATGCCATTGGACATAGATGTGTAGGTTGTAGCTAACGTTTTGAAGGATACGTATTTTGTGTTCAAGCTCGGTTACAAGAGGCAGTGCATGACAGCAGAGGAAGAAGATGTTAGCCAGGGGTGGACGTGCAACGTGGGCAGGACTGGCCAGAAAATGAAGCTTGAAGCAGAATGGTGGCAGGTCCGTGGCGCTGGTGCCAGCAATGCAGGAGCAGGATGTGTGCGAGCTGCTGTCAAACTGAAGAAGCTGGAATAGGTTACTGCTAGCGGCATGGGTAGAATTCTGGATCAAACCGAGAGCAGTTGCTTGTCTTGTTGATGAATGAAAACGTGAAGCAGTTGGAGACGTGCAGGGAATGGTGCAGTGCATGGAACCGAGAGCAAAGTTGGTGAGAGTTGCAGAATTAAGAACAAGCAGCTGGACACGACTGGATAGACCAAAGCAAAATGAAAATGAAAATGTTGAGGACGTGTACAGTGACAGTATCGGGACCACTTTGATGTTTTGCAATTCGCTAAGGCCTTGTTTGGCTAGTGCATTGTAGCTAATTAATTCATTTTCATGCATTTTTAGTATAGTTTAATTTCAATTTAATTTGTTAGCTTAGTTTAGAGTCTTTAATTAAATTGCATGTTAGTATTCTTGTTTGGTGGTATAAAACTTAGTTTTAATTAGGTTGATAGTTAATTAAGTGTTCATTTAGAATTATATTAGGGGTAAATTTATTTCATTAAATCTTAAGTTAGTTTAAATTGCATTTTGATTAAGTAGTTTAATTTCATTTTAGGTTTGTTAATTTTAGTTTAATTAATCTTGCTTTGTTATTTTCATATTTGCATTTTATTTTAATTGCATTAATTAATTTTAACTATTTTAATTATTTTTGTAGGTATTTTCTTTTAATTGCTTGGAGCACTGTAAGTAAATTTTGCTCGATTTTATTTTCTTTAGTTCTTATTATTTTATTGCTTTCCAGTATTTTTAATTCTAGCCATGTAGATCACTCCCTTAAATTTCATAATTTGCTAGAATATACTTAGGGTAAGATTAACCGGTAGTTAATTAGGCTAACCAACTTCTCTGAGGGACGATAATTCGGGACTCAAATCCCATTATTACTTGTACGACTCATGCACTTGTGGTAATACGTTTTGATCGTATCACACCCCCAACCACGATATGAGTTCGTGGAGTACGCTGTACCGTGTATATCACATGGAGTACGATGTACCACGTGGTGGTTATGTGATAAGAGAGTCCGGTGAGGGATAATCCACCTTCGTGCCAGCACGATACCCCGCACACCTGGATACGTGTGGTCTGGGATGATTTATGATGTAGTTGGCCACATAGTCACTTGTGATATAGTGACCTAGTTTTTATACATATGTGTGATTGTGATTGTTCATGGTAGACCCGAAGGAGGGGTCAAGTCTTGTGAACTTGATTTGTGAAATGAAAATGAGGTTGTGATTGAGAATTGATTTCGATGGGATTTTACGTATTTGAGAAAGAGATGTAATTTAAAAAGGAGGTTTCTTAAATGAATTGCCCTTTTTATGAGTTTAATGAGAATGAGCATGAGATGTTTTCACATACTGATATTCCATGTTTTATATGCCATTTTTTCATGATTTTGATACATGATATATATGTATACGCATATGGCATAGTTTATTCCTCATGCTCCTATTATAAATGATTTATGCATAACACTACCAGCATGTAGATAGAGTAGTTATCTACCATGCTTGCATTATTGCCTTACTGAGTGTGTGGTTGCTCACCCCTATCTACTTTTCCCCTCTTATAGAGCGTACATAGCAGCCCAGTGAGGACTGAGGCATTGTATTTTGGATATCCGCCGCCATCCATCGCTAAGAGGTATACACATGAAGATTCTTTTTGTATCTAAACAATTGTAAAAGTACAGTAGTCTTTTGAATTGTAATTATGGGGGATGTAGATGTCAGTAATCATATTTTGTATAAATGAATGATTGACGTTCAAATGTATGACATCACTTTAATTAATTGAGAATGGATATTGTGATCAGATTATTATTGACTCACAGCCCAACAGTGTAGTGGTAAGTTTATTCACGACCGAGTAGGAAAGGAATAAATGCGAAAAATTTATTGAGTTTTTCGGTTAAAAAGAATGAAAAGGGTCGTGACACTAACTGCCCATCTATCTGAGGATGAAAAGCGGTACTAAAACTCAAGTGGGTCCCCATCGCTTCCTGAAAATGTTCCCAGAAATGGGAAGTGAAGCAGGCATCCCTATCAGAAACAATGCTCACTAGTACATCATGTAGCCGTACTATCTCTCGAACATACAGGTTCACCAACTAACTTAGAGTATCGGTAGCCTCATAGCTAAGAAATGGGCTGACTTAGTCAACCGATCCACAATAACCCATATGGCATCATGACCTCTGCAGGTCCTTGGTAATCCCATCACAAAATCCATGGTGACATGCTCCCACTTCCACGTTGGTATTGGTAGAGGCTGTAATAATCTTGCAGGCTTCTGATGCTCTACCTCTACCTACTGAAGACGAGACACTTAGCGACATATTTTGCAATGTCTGTTTTCATTCCCGACCACCAATAAACCTTTCGAAGGTTTTGATACATCTTGGTACTCCCCAGATGTATTGTGTACTTCGATGAGTAAGCCTCAGATAAAATCAGTCTCCTGATCTCAGGATCATCGGGAACATATACTTTCCCTCTGAACCTTAATAAGCCATATGTACTCAGCTCAAAATCAATACCCACATTTGCTTGTATCTGACTCAACCAATCGTTACACCGTCGATCGCTCTGCTGAGCCTACCGAATATGGCCAATCAACTTTGGCTCTAATCTCATACTAGCCACGATATCCAATCTCTTCGACCCAGGTGGGGTACATCCAAACTGAGGTTCGCAAATTGTTTCAATAACTCATGTTCCCGTACCATCATATAGGATACCAACCCTAGGTTCTTCCTGCTCAAGGCATTGGTAACTACATTTGCCTTACCCAGGTGATACATAATTTCACAATCATAATCCTTAAGGAGTTCAAGCCATCTCCTCTGTCTCATATTTAACTACTTCTGCGAGAATAGGTACTTAAGGCTCTTATGATCTATAAAAACTTGAAATTTCTCTCCATAGAGATAGTTGCGCCATATTTTCAAAGCAAACACCATGGCTGTCAACTCCAAATCATGTGTCAGGTAGTTCCTCTCATGATCTTTCAACTATCTAGATCCATAGGCAACTACCTTCCCATCCTGCATAAGCACACATCCCAGTCCCATGTGTGACGCATTCGTATATACTGAGAATCCTCCTGAGCTAGTAGGAATGGTGAGAACTGGAGCAATGGTCAATCGATGCTTAAGCTCCTCAAAACTCCTTTCACATGCCTCATCCCATACAAACTTAACATCCGTGTGAGGAGTGTCAATGGAGCAGCCAGTCTGGAGAAACCCTAAACAAATCTCCGATAATAACCTGCAAATCCCAGAAAACTTCTGATCTCAGTAACTATCTTGGGCTGTTCCCACTGTACAACTGCCTCTATCTTGGATGGGTCCACTGATACCCCATCCTTCGATATAACATGGCCCAAAAATGAGATCTGCTCCAACCAAAAGTTACACTTGCTGAGTTTGGCATATAACTCTTTCTCTCAGAGGGTCTGCAGAATTACTCTTAGGTTCTCCTCATGATCTTCCTTGGACTTGGAATAGACCAATATATCATCAATAAACACAATCACAAACTTGTCCAAGTATGGCTTGAAACATCATTCATCAGTGCCATAAATGTTGTGGGGGCATTCATCAATCCGAATGGCATCACCAAGAACTTGTAGTGGCCATAATGGGTATGAAATGCTGTCTTAGGTACATCTCCACTCTGTATCCTCAACTAATTATACCCTGACCGCAGATCTATCTTTGAAAACTTTTGAGCTCCCCGGAGCTGATCCAACAAATCATCTATGCGTGGAAGGGGGTACTTGTTCTTAATGGTGGCCTTATTCAACAACCGATAATCTATATATAGTCGGAGGCTTCCATCATTCTTCCTTACAAATAGAACCGGTACTCCGTAAGGTGAGACACTCAGTCTAATAAACTCATTCTCTAACAACTCTTGCAGCTGTTTCTTTAGCTCTTTCAACTCAATCAGAGCCATCCTATACGGTGGTTTAGATATTGGCTCGGTACCAGGCACTAGTTCTATGTAAAATTCCATTTCCCTTTCAGGTGGTAGCCTTGGTACCTCATCCAGAAAGACATTAGGAAATTCTGCAATCACTGGTATGTCTCTCAGTTTTGGGAGTGCCTTATCTATGTCAACCACGTATGCAATGAACCCTTCACATCATTCTTTCCACTGTTAGTAACATAAACCATCACATTAATATTCAACATAAACAATTAAATTCATCTCTCAAGTAGATCAAATAAAATCATACTCTTTTCATTTATGGAAAATCAGGTTCTTTCATTTCATTTCACAAATTTTACAACATGATTCTCTATCTCGGGAAACATCAATGTCTTTGCATGACAATCCATAACAACATGATTGGCAGCCAACCAATCCATTCCCAATATTACATCAAAGTCATTCATATTCAATAAAATTAAATTGGTTGTCAATGCCTTTCCCTCTATCGTCAATTTACAATCTCTACATACATGCTTAGTCAATTGACTATCATTCATGGGTGTGGAAATCATCAACATTTTATCCAACAATGAAGGTTTCACATGTTTCAACAATTTATGTGCAAAGGAAGGCGATATAAAGGAATGCGTGGCACCATGATCAAACAATACCAATGCTTCTAAATCAAAGATTAGGATGGTACCTTTAATCACATCCGTCGAAGCATCTACGGTGTCCTGATCCAGTGCATGTACTCTTCCTTTGCTCACACCCACTGCCTGCTTTCCTTTTTCCTTAGCTGTAGCCCTCCTCCTCGGGACAGCTGCCTCAACTGGAGCTCTCTTTGGCTGCTTGCCCTTCTGTGGAACAGTCTCAACCATCTCAGTACAGTACCTCAAAATATGTCTGGGCCTCCCACACCTATAACATGAAATAGGGGGTATTTGACATGGTCTAGTCCCATGGTATCTGCCACACCTCCTACACTGATCAGTGGTAGGCCGTGGTCCTCCAATAACCATACCCCTCGGTGCGGTCAAAGTCAGGTACACATGAGGTCTAACAGCTCTCTCCTGCACCTCCTCAATCTTAGGCATCTTCTCAAAAAATCTCTGGCCTCCTCTCTTGGCCACTCTATCCATCCCGGATCTCTTCTGGTGTTTGTCTCTTCTGACACTAATCCTCCCAAGCTCGGAGGCATTCTTCTTAAAGTCTTGCTCGCATAACAGAGTCTTGTGTACTTCCTCCTCATAAATCTGAATGTCAAATAGGGCTAGCTTTGTCCAGATGGACAATCTCAATCTATCAACGAACTTCTGAATCTTTCGAGTCTCACTACCCATCGTATCCGGGTCATATCTCCCCAAAGATATAAATCTCGACTCATATTCATCCACAGTACGGTTCCCCTAAACCAAATTCATAAATTCCATCCGTAATTTCCTCTGTGTGGTGGCTGGGATGTACTACCTTATAAAGCCCTCCAAGAATATCTCCCAAGTGATCTCAGAATGTCAAGCTCTCAAAATAGACTCAAAATCTCCACCTGTGCTTTGCCTCACCTTTTAACATAAACACGTCAAAGGCTATTATCCCCTTATTATGAAACCCACTTCAAAAACCAATTCATATACACATACTCGTAATTATTCATGCATATCATCAACCACTTTTCTTAAACATTCATGCATTTCATCAATGCCCTATATTCACCCACGAGTTCAAAGTACGAGCAACTATCTCTATATACTCACAGAATTCCCTTACCTGGAACCGAGTCACGTGATTCCACTTTCTTAGAGCTGCTTACTTGTGTGGAGCCGATTCGTCTCCAACGAACTCTCCAGAACTACACAAAGTCGTATATCACATCGATTTAGTCTATATTACTTAACTCTGGTGTTTGCTATAGTCGATTTAACCTATAGCCTCCATTAACACTTATAAGGCCTAGTTTTATCATTCTACTCATATCTCGAGTCTATTGACTCTTTTAGGCCTATTGATTTATACCAAATCGATATCAAATCGATATTAAGCTCAAAGTGTTCATATCTCATCAATTTCTTCACTATGGCATTTTATCAACATCTTACATACTCATTTCCATAAATCCTCTAAACTCACAATGTGGCTTCATTTAATCATTTCAAATGATTGATATTGCTTCAATAACAACTTAGCATGCCCATAAATCATCAATTCATTCAACCCATATCTTCTCACACTAGATTTATTATAGGTTTTCTAGGTCACACTAATTCCATCACATCCTAGGTAGTTTTAACCATCAATCTACATACAAATAAACTCCAAAATCAATAAATAACCAAATGTACTTGGGCTGAAGTGTTAGAAACTTACCAAATCTAGTTTCTCTTCTTGCTCTAATCGAAAATACACCTTGCTCCTTCAATACCACAAATGAGGCTTTGAATCCAAAGTATGTTGTTCTTCTCTTTGATAGGAACAACTTTGTATCTAATGGTCCTTCCTCAAATCTTACTGGGAATGGGTGGATTGAGAAGTGAGAAAGTGAGGTTTTAGGTTGAAATGGAATTGAGAGATTGTTTCCCGAAATCTGTAAATTTCATTGCTCCTATTTATAGAAATTGCTTGGTGAGATTGATCTGTCGAAGCATGAGATCGATCTGATCCTCTTAAATCCCTCATTTTCACGCCAATTTGAATGTATGAGATCGATCTGTCAAGGCTTGAGATCGATCTGTCCCAAGCAGTAGCTTAAGGAGATCGATCTGCACCCAGGGGAGATCAATCTGCTCTAACCCAAGAGCTAAGGAAATCGATCTATTTGCATCAAAATCGATCTTCTCATTACAGAATGTGTAGCAGATTGATCTGGCTCCATTGGAGATCGATCTGTCTTGTTTCATGGCTTAAATAAGAGCATTTTGGCTCTTCCAGATCTATCTCTCATCCTATGAGATCGATCTGGCATTCATATTTCCAGATTTTGCTACAGTTTTTTGTAGTAACTCACACCAAATATCCTCAATTTGCTGTCATAGTCATTTTCTCATCCAACCACCTTTAAGGCTTACAAATGACATTCTTTCATACTTAATACACATTAAAACTTATGTGCATTCATTGTACAACCAAAGGTACACAATTCAAAACTAGATGGAAGTACAACTTCATTTCATTTTACCACACTACTCATTTTGAGTTCCAATCCAATTCATCACTTATAAAAGTCCATTTCTTCATATTCATACATAATGAAACTTGTTTGTACATCACAAACTCTTATTACAAGTGTGTACATTGGATTTAGGGACTTTACATCACTTATGTTTCACATTACATCTACATCATCATACTTATGAATTCATAAGGTTTACATCTGAAAATACGGGTCTTACATTTTCAATCCTAATTCATGTGCTGGTTATAAGTGTTAACAATATGGCATACTTCAACAACTAAAGCTTGGCCTTGCAGATGTTACTCTACCTTCAAAAGGATTAGGTCTAAGGTTTGAATCCCGCATCCCCCATTGTATCTCTCTATAGAAACTTCTTTTCATATGGATGAAATATCATCCATTGTTGGGTTGTTTTCCTAGATGTTTCTTCTAAGATAGTTTCTTAGTGCTCCAAGGTTCATTAGCAATTGACTAGAACCAATTAATTCTTTTTCCAACGAGAAGTTCATAGCAACTCTACAAGTCAGTGCATTCACATGTAAGGATATAAGATTTATTTTGGGCCCTCTCTTTGAGAATTGCTCAATTTTTCTTATATTGATCAAAATTTTAAATTAAAAATATGGACATATTTATTTCATGTTTCTAGACTTTTACATTGCACAAGGAGACATTGCTATATCCAGCTGATGATAAAAAAGTTCATAGTAAGATATAACTTGATTTGTCTCAATTCTTAAATATGGAATGGTCGTTTGCTTAATAAACTCATTGATTTTAGGTAACCATGTGGCAGACGAGATGTTATACAATGTTTACTTAACAAAGAATGAGGTATGCTTTTTAAGAACAATCTTTCCTTTTTATCGGAAATACATGATCATGTCTATATTATAAATGGTAATAGAACCCTTTATTTCCTCTCATTTGCTATTTGGAAAGACTTTATATAATAAAGGCTTTTACACTTCAATTGACATGATTGAATGGGCAGCATATTGCTAAAAGTTTAGTAATCTTCTGGAATCTAAAAAGTGAAAAAAAATGGTTTTGTTACTTTTTAAAATACCTTAATAGCTAAATATGCTATCAACCTTTTTGCACAAAGTGGATAAAAACTTTCAATGTTTTATCGCATGCAAATCAGTTCATAAACTTTTATTTTTAATATAAATAAACCATGAACCCTTCAAAATTATACAATTAAGTCTAAATTTGTTAAATAAAACTAATATCTATTTGGACATTTACGTGGTAATTGACGTGGATAGATTTGTGGGTTTACACATGACACAGATGTTAGTGCCATTTAATAGATCTGAACTTAATTGTATAATTCTTAAAGGTTGTGAGTTTATTTACAGTAAAATGAAAGTTAATACATTGATTTACTTGCAACAAAAAGTTGAATGTTTATAATATTTTTCAAAAAATCTATAAGAGGATACCAACACTGACTCCGATATAGCTACAACCTTCTTCTGAGGATATTAAAGGCTAGTTCGGGAGCCCGTTTAGCATTAGTGAGGTAAGAAAGAATGGTGCAATGAGAGAGGGTAAAGTTAAAAAATTAAGGGGGTAAATTTACCCCTTGCCTGTATTTTTAAAATTTTTAAATTATTTTATGAAAAAACCACATGTCCTTAATAGTCTTTTCATCATTTTTAATCTCATCAAAGCTAATCTTACTGTCTATCTAAACTAATCCTAAGTCAAGAAAGTCTGTCTTCATCTCTCTTTATTTTTCTTTTTCCTTTCCTTTCCTTTTTTTTCTCCTTTTGGAGATTTCTTCAAAGCTATCTCTCTACTCTTATCTAAACACCCCTAAAAAAAGCATGAAAAAGGTGTCAAATGGGTATAAAGTGTGAAGGGTGGGTGAAAATATTTTTTTTAAGTTAAAAAATAAAAGACATAAGGCTGTGTTGAAAAGATAATACAAAAAGCTATTAAGGGTTTAAATAACAAGAAGAAATTTGACAAAACATATGTGGACCCGCCAAACAACCAATATTAATGATCAAAATTACCTTTTTAAATTAAATATCGCCAAAACAAAGAATCCCATTTAAGGGCAAAATCTGTAAAAAAAAAAAAAAAAGGTTATGACAACGTGGCCTCAGGAGAAGAGTTGGCTACCTGACATGATGAGAATGTTGAAACTCACCAATCAAGCTTACATCTAAAATTAATAGCATAGATTTTGTGTAAAGGATTGAAGGTTTATTAAGTTATTATTCATTTTAAAATAAAACTTAAGGTTGATTGCTTTGTTTAGGGTGTAAAAAAAGATTTTCTTTTTGTCTATGAATCCTTGTTTCTCATCTTTAGCTCTATTTATTAACTATCTATGACTTCTTCAATTAAAATTACTCAAAATATGCATATAACATTTTTTGATGAGGTGGGTTCTCTTGGATGGGACAATTTCAGTTAATGTCTCTAAGTCAAAGAGGAAAGAGATTCATTACTTTAGAAAATGTTGATATTGTCATAAATGTAAAAATGTGACATTTTGGTATTGTCTTTCCCTTGGTGGAAGATTAATACTTGTTGAAATTTATCCTATCATCATGTATGATAATTATTTGATGAACGCTCTTTTACAGGAGACATTTAAAAGCATCATGGAAAGTAAGTTGCTCAATATATCCTAGTTTCTAATACTCGAACTCGAAGTCTAATATCTCCTCTTTTACTTAGGTGCAATTGATCTTAACTTGCCATGTCCTAAGATGATGGATGTAGTAGTCCGGGCTAGTTTGCAAATTGCAAGATTTGGAGTCTAAAGCAAGCTGAGGCTCTTGGCTATCCACATGTAAGACCCAAAACTAATTACTTTTCCTTAAGAGACATGTTAACAGTACACTTTTAACCGAATAAGTATGGTTGAATTGTGATCTACAGGGAACCTCTGGAAGTTGGAAACTTAAATCTGAGCATGAAAAGTGGCTATAGAGTCCATGATATAGTTGAGGTAAGGATCCATGCTTTAATTTCCACGCGATTTAAGTTAGTTGGAGTTTTGATGAATAATTAGGAAAATGTGGTTAAGGAATTAGCTCAGATCGAATTAGATGGAATGAGACTAATCTAATTGACAGTAATGATAAAGAACAACAAAATATGGGTAGGTTATGGAGGAAAGTTAACTTGGATAGGTCCCGAATATGTAGGAATCGCCAAAATGCCAAAAAGGGCCTAAACGAGCTCAAAATCAATCATTTGAGCTGTTTTTAGCATTTTGAGCCTCAAGGGGTAGTCAAACTCCAAAAATGGGAAAATTTTACATGGGAAACCCCATATGATGGATAGTCAAACATGGTCAAACGTGGTCTAAGGTTAAAGTCAGAGTCAAAGTCAACAAGTGGCTTTGACCCCCAACCATGGTTAATGCATGGGAAACTAATCTTGGGGTTAATAAATTCTTATTTTCAGAATATTGATTATAAAATAAAATAAATAAAAAACAATGTATGGGTTGAATATATATATATATATATATATATATATATATATATATATATATATATATATATATATATATATATATATATATATATATATGCATATTGGTAATTTGGTTTATGGAAAATTATGGTGGCCCAACATAGAAAGGAAAGGATGGGTTGAATTTACATGGACCTTGGGCTAGATATATATTACATATATAAGTTAAGTAATTGGCATAAGAATTTAACCCAAGCCACCAACCCAAATTGAAATTAAACAAAACCCAATTGAAATTAAACTAAGCCCAATAACAAGCCCAAACTCAAAGGATTAAAAAGGCCATTTAATGGGCTGATTTTTAATCAAATAAATATCTAGAGATTTCCTTAGAAAAATCAGAATGTTCTCCTTTTGCTGCCATCCCATACTTCCTCTTATTCTTCACCATTTTGGCTAAGTTCCAAAAGCTTTTTTCACATAGCCAAACCATCCCTTCCATTCAGAATTTCAGCAAGCTTCCTTAATGAAAAGTGTTCCCAATCACTTAAACTTTAAGATATCTAAATTTGGGTGTTGGAAGAAGTTGAATTGAAGGAAGATATAGTCCCCTTCATTTTTGGCTACCATTGGAAACTATAACTAAGTGAGTTCTTTTCCATCCAAATTAATATATGTTTACCTATGGAATTTATGAAGCTTAGCTGTATATAATATAGTATGGAAAACAACCAATATGGCATGAAACCATGCCTAGTCGAATGGGTATGGGTAGTTTACAATGATCATGGTTTGTGATTTAATTAATTTATATGTAGATTGTTGAATGAAGATAATGATGAGAATAATTGAAGGGATAAATTTAAGAAATAATTGAACTAGGATGCATGAGATCTTCATGCATATGAGGTGTTTGTGAAAATGCCTCAATGAACTAGAACAAGTATTGTTGATAGGCTTAAAAGGTGTAAACCAAGTGTTTGTAGATGTGAGACCCCGTATATGTATAATTGTATATATGTACATAGAAATGTAATAAGAGTCGTGATTGTACGTACAAGTTACATTATGAATGAGTATGAAGAAATGGACTTAAAACATGTGAAGAATGTGAATGGAATAGAATATGAGTGGTGTGGTAAAATGGAAGAAAGATTTGCATAAGTTATACACTTCCATTTGGTTTATATCATGGACCATTGGCTATACAAAGATTCTACACAAGTTTTAATGTGTATGAAGTATTAATGGATGCCATTTTCAAGTCTCAAAGATGATTGGATGAGAAAATGACCATGACAACAAATTAAGGATGTTTTGGTATAAGTTTCTATAGGAAACTACAGCAAAATCTGGAAATTATGCAGGCTAGATCGATCTCATAGGATGAGAGATCGATCTGGATGAGCCAAATGCTTGTAGTTGAGCAATGGAATATGGCAGATCGATCTCCAATGGAGCTATATCGATCTCCTAAACATTCTGTAATGAAAAGATCGATCCTCAAGCACACAGATCGATCTCCTTAGCTCTCTGTTTGGGAGCAGATCGATCTCCAGCTTCGACAGATCGATCTTATACTTAAAATGCCATGGAAAAAAGGAATTTAAGGGGATCAGATCGATTCCTCCTTATGCAAATCGATCTCCTCAAGGTATTTTTATAAAAGGAGCATTGAAAATCTACAGATTTCGAGACAAAACCATTTCCTTCCCTTTCTAACCCAAAACCTAGTTTTCTCTCTTTAAATCCAACCATTTTCAAAGAGATTTGAGGGAAGACTATTAGAGGCAAAGTTGTTCACATCAAAGAAGAACAACATAGTTTGGAGGCATTTACCCATTTGTTGGATTGAAGGAGCAAAGGGCATTTCTAATTGAAGCAAAGAGGAAATCCAAAGAGGTAGTGCACAAATCCAAGTACATTTGTCTAGTTGATGATTATGAAGTTGATTTGGGTGTGCACAGTGTGGGTAGAACTACCTAGAATACCATGAAATGAATATAACCTAGAAATGGGTTAGTGTGAGAAGTGAAATGTGGTGGAATAAATGATGAATGGGATATCATGAGATGATAATGGCGTTAAGGAGATAATTTTAAGATAATAATATGGAATGAATAGAGAGGCTTACCCAAAAAGGGTAAAATGAGCGTTTAAGGCATTGGGTGGAATGTATAGTTGAATGAGAGTTAGCAATACTAACTCGAACGTATGATGAATAAATTGCAGCTTTCAAGGATACGCCGGAGCGAGTTGAGCCAAGAGCGTGAGAAGCTAAGAGGAAGAGAGTCACACTCAAGTAAATCGAGGTAAGGGAATTGTGTGGACTCTTAGATATATCTGTGCGCAAGTCGGGCACTTAAATGCTTTGCTAGATTGCATGAGATGTTAGGAAATGAAATTGGGTGATTGAAGGACAAAAGTTGGGTGTTTGAGAAATGTGCATGGAAATAAAAGCATAATGCTTTGGAAAATCATGTTTTATTGCTTTTTAGCAAGTGATTGGTAGGTTGGCTAGCATTTGAAATGAATTACAAAAGAAATGAGTTTTTTTGGTTTGTTAACCACACTTTGCAAAGAAATGAGCCACCTACATTGTTTTCGTGAGAATGAAAGCGTGCTGGAGTATGACTCGCACGAGATTTGATATGTTTTATACGTATGACTGCTAGAACTTAGCTCGTACTAGTTTTCACATAGATTTTATACTGGTTTTGGCATGGTGCTTGGAGCTTAGCTCGCACTAGATGCCTACCTTATTTGTTGCCGTGCTTGGAGCTTTGGGCAGACTGGGTGTCGCACCGATTAAATAGGCTTGCACGTGTATTTGTGATTTTGACATGTTGATAGCCGTGTTAGGAGCTTCAAGTAGATAAGAGGTTGTACCGATTAAATAGGTTCATACGTGTGTTTTGAGATGTGGCGTGAGATGATGTATTGACTGGATCCATGGAGTACATTGTACTGTGCATGTAGCATAGAGTATGTTATACCATGTTGAGATTGTGATATGCCGTCTTCAGACAAGATCTGCTATGGACCGACGGGCAGGATTTGATCGACCTCCAGTGTGGAAGTAGATAGTGGTGATATCCCGCACACCTGATTCGTGTAGCCGATATCACATGGTTATGGCCATAGACCTAGAGGTTATTACCTTTTATTGAATTGCCTATCTCACATGTCTAATGTTTTTTGAATAAATCCATGTTTGAAATGATTTTTGGGTCAAGAGAGTCCGAGGGAGGGGTTGAGACCTGACAAGTGTTGACTTGTTTTGAGATATTGATTGTTAATGGTTTAAAGTGCACCGAAGCATGATGATTAATGCCATGCTTTATTGTGAAAAATACATGATGGTTAATGCCATACTTATTTGAGAAAACGCATGATGGGTAATGCTATGCTTTATTGTGAAAAATGCATGATGGTTAATGTCATGCTTATTTGAGAAAACACATGATGGGTAATGTCATGCTTTATTGTGAATTATGCATGATGATTTATACCATGCTTTGAATTGAATTGTGCACTGGATTTTAATAGCATGAATGCTTTACATACCATTAACACAATCATACACTCATGTTTTGAGATAAAATGATGGACTAAATGCTTTTGAGCATGGCATCACAATCATGTAGATAGTGCAGTATCTACCTGTTCGCATGATTGCCTTACTGAGTGTGTGGTTTGCTCACCCCCTTATTTTCCTCCTCTCTACAGAGATTTGAGTATAGAGTGAGCGTGATTGGAGGCTTATCCTTTTTGGTATCCGCTGCATCCCATCGTTAAAGGTATACATACTTGAATTATTTTGTATCTAAACTAGACATAGCACAATAGAATTTTGTATGTAAACATTGGGGATGTAAAGCAATGTAAACACTTGTAAACAGTAACTCTGATGTATTTATAAAAGTGTTTACTTTTGAAATTAAATTGTTATGGATGGGTGAGGTAGACACTAACACACAGTCCAACCATTGAGTGTGTAGCTGATCACGATCGAGGTAGGGTAAGAACACATGATGAATAATGCATGGAAATGTAAAACATTTACACTGAATTTGGTATGTTGAGGGTCATGATAGAAGTTGGTATCAAAGCCTAGGTTAGTCTGACGTGTGTCGTGTCTAAAATACTTAATAAGTTGGAAAATTACATCCCCATGTTACTGTGCTTGTTTAGATACAATTGTGTGTGTGTCGATGGGTTGACTAAGTAATTGGTTGTGAATGTAGGGAATTGAGTAATTATGCCTAATACCAGTCGCGGTAGAGGGGCGAGGGCACAAGTTAGAGGTCGTAGAGGTAGGCCTGGGGATCATGTTGAGCTAGAAACACACGAGGTTCAAGATGATATTGAAGTGGAGGCTGAGGTTGAGCACGCTCTATAGGGTCTAGAGGAGAGGCCCGAAGTACTGAGGCTCACTTCGCGAGGATTAAGCGTAGCATTGAGATGATATTGGAATTGGTCACCCAATCCTTACCTGGAGTTGGCGGTAGACAGAGTCCCGATACACAGGGTGATGCCGAGCAGGAGGCAGCTCCTGAGGCATGGGCAAGGTAAGCCCAGAACCTCAGACGACAGATACCCCACCCACACAGGATGTGCCTACGTCGGTTGCTACACCAAGCAGTAGAGGTTGGGGATATGGATGTGACTTGGATAGATTGCGGCAATTCCAAAATTTTGGATCGTCGTCTTTCAGCGAAATTAAGGACCCAGTGGCAGCTGAGGATTGGATTAGTGAAATCGAGAAGCTGTATGGGTTCTTTGAATGCACTACTACTGAGATGGTAGCGTTTGCTGCTTTTATGCTGAAGGGGTCAGCAGAACATTGGTGGAAATCCACCAGGCCTATTTTGATAGCTCGGCATATTGAGATCAGCTGGGATATATTTTTGGAAGCTTTTCGGGGACAGTATGTTTCGGATACCGCACAGCGGAAGATGAAAATGGCATTTTTGGGACTAACCCAAAGGAGCAGGACTATGGATGAGTATGAGACAACTTTTATCTCCCTGGGCAGATATGATCCCAACACAATGAGTAATGAGGTTGAGAAAATCCAAAAATTTGTGGATGGATTGAGACCGATCATCAGGTCTAGATTGGTTCCCCTGGATATACCGACCTACGAGGAGGCAGTGCGCAGGGCGCAATTGTGTGAACAAGATGTTGATAGAATCACCTCAGAGTTTGGGAAAGTCAGTAAAGTGAGGGACAGAGATAAGAAAAGACCAGTGATGGATAGAGGCTTCAGTTATAAAGGAAGCAAGAGGTTTGCTGGGAAGAGGTCGAGGATCGAGGAGATCCAGGAGAGGACAAATAATACTCTCATGTATCCGGCCATTGCTCCAGCTAAGGGAATTGTGATTGGAGGGCCACGGCTTAGTACGAAACAATGTGGCAGGTACCATGGAACTCGACCATGCTATGGACTCAGGTAGTATGCTTCAGATGTGGGAAATCAGGGCACATGATCAGAGATTACCCAGAGATGACAGAGAGAGCCCCACAGAAGGGCAAGGAGCCAGAGAGAGCTCCAGTTGGGACAGCTACTCCGAGGAAGAGTGCTACAGCTAAGGAAAAGGGGAAGCAAGCAGTGGGTGTAAGCAGAGGGCGAGTACACGCGCTGGACTAGGACACTGTGGATCAATCTTCGGATGTCGTTAAAGGCACCATCCAAATCTTTAATTTAGAAGCATATGTATTGTTTAATCTTAGTGCCACACATTCCTTTATATCGCCATCATTTGCATGTAAATTGTTGAAGCATGTAACATCCACACTGCTTGATAAGATGTTGTTGATATCAACCCCTATGAATGATAGTCAGTTGACTGAGCATGTATATAGAGATTGTAAGATGAGGATAGGGGGTAAAGAAATGACAGCCGATTTGATCTTATTAAATATGAGTGACTTTGATGTAATCCTAGGGATGGATTCGCTGGCTGCAAATCATGTTGTTATGGATTGTCATGTAAAAACTTTGATGTTTCCAAAGGTAGACAACCTTGTTGTAAATTTTATGAAATGAAATTAAAGAACATGATTATTATAAGTGTGATGAGTACAATCTTGATACATGATGTATGAAAGATAAATCTATTTATCAATCTTATGTGTGAATATGATGATTTATGTTACTAACGATGGAAAGGATAATGTGAAGGGTTCATTACTTATGTGATTGAGACGGATAAGGCACGTCCGAAATTGGGAGACATACCAGTGGTTAGGGAATTTCCTGATGTCTTCCAAGATGAATTACCAGGGTTACCTCCAGATAGGGAGATGGAGTTTGGTATAGACTTGGCACCTGGTACAGAGCCGATATCCAAGCCACCTTATAGAATGGCTTAAGTTGAGTTGGAAGAATTAAGGAAACAGTTACAAGAGTTGCTAGAGAAGGGATTCATCAGGCCGAGCGTCTCACCTTAGGGAGCATCGATTCTGTTTGTAAGGAAGAAGGATGGAAGCCTTCGACTGTGTATAGATTACCGGTTGTTGAATAAGGCCACCATCAAGAATAAGTATCCCCTTCCATGCTTCAATGACTTGTTGGATCAGCTTAAGGGAGCGCAGGTCTTTTCCAAGATAGATCTAAGATCTGGGTACCATCAGTTGAAGATACGGAGTGGAGATGTACCCAAGACAGCTTTTCTCACCCGGTATGGACATTATGAGTTTAGGGTTATGCCATTCGGGTTGACTAATGCTCCCGCAGCTTTTATGTCGTTGATGAATGAGGTATTCCACCAGTATTTGGATCGGTTTGTTATTGTGTTTATTGATGATATACTAGTGTACTCAAGATCTAGAGAGGAGCATGAGAGGCATCTAAGGATAGTACTACAGACCTTTCAAGAGAAGAAGTTGTACGCTAAACTTAGTAAGTGCGACTTTTAGTTGGAACAGATCTCTTTTCTGGGTCACATAGTATCGAAGGATGAAGTGTCAGGGGATCCATCGAAGATTGAGGCAGTGATACAGTGGCAAAGACCTCAGACAGTGACAGAGATCAGAAGTTTCCTAGGTTTAGCTGGGTATTATCAAAGATTTGTAGAGGGATTTTCGAGGTTAGCTGCTCCTTTGACACGTCTCACGAGAAAGAATATTGATTATGTGTGGGACGATAAGTGTGAGGAAAGCTTTGAGGAGTTGAGGAGGAGGTTAACTATAGCTCCGATACTCACCATTCCTACCAGCTCATGAGGTTTCTCGGTGTATACGGATGCTTCACACCTAGGACTGGGCTGCGTATTGATGTAGGATGGGAAGGTAGTAGCCTATGGATCTAGACAGTTAAAGGATCATGAGAGGAACTACCTAACCCATGACTTAGAGTTGGCGGCTGTAGTGTTTGCATTGAAAATATGGCGCCACTATCTTTATGGTGAGAGATTTCAGATCTACACAGATCATAAGATCCTTAAGTACCTGTTCTTGCAGAAAGAGTTGAACATGAGATAGAGGAGATGGCTCGAGTTGTTAAAGGATTATGATTATGAGATCCTGTATCACCCGGGCAAAGCAAATATGGTTGCTGATGCATTGAGTAGGAAGCATCTCGGGATGGTATCATTCATGATGGTCAGGGAACACGAGCTGTTAGAACAGTTCACGAACCTCAGTTTGGATATGACCCCGCCTGACATTGATAGTGGATTTATGATAGCTAGCCTACAGTTGGAACCGGATTTGGTAGATCGAATTTGACAGGCTCAGCGAATTGATCAGCAGTGCAGTGATATTGTCGAGTAGATACAGAGGGGCACAAAGATTGATTTTGAGTTAAGTTCAGATGGATTGTTGAGGTTTAGAGGTAGGATATGTGTTCCTGATGATGCAGAGATCAGAAGGTTGATCTTGACAGAGGCTCACTCATCGAAGTATATGATACATCCAGGGAGTACTAAGATGTATCAAAACCTTCGAAAGGTTTATTGGTGGTTTGGGATGAAAAAGCACATTGTTGAATATGTTGTTAAGCGTCTCGTTTGTCAGCAGGTGAAGGTAGAGCATCAGAAGCCTGCAGGGTTATTGCAGCCTCTACCGATACCGACATGAAAGTGGGAGCATGTCACCAAGGATTTTGTGATGGGATTGCCAAGGACCCAGAGAGGTCATGATGCCATATTGGTGATTGTGGATCGGTTGATGAAATCAACCCATTTTCTAGGTATGAGAGCTACCGATACTCTGAGCCAGTTAGCGAACTTGTATGTGCGCGAGATAGTGAGGCTACATGGAAGTCCAGTGAGCATTGTTTCTGATAGGGATGCCCGCTTCACTTCCCACTTCTGGGAACGTTTTTAGGAAGCGATGGGGACCCAGTTGAGTTTTAGCACCCCGTTTCATCCTCAGACAGATGGCCAATCAGAGAGGACTATACAGACCCTAGAGGATATGTTGAGAACGTGTGCGTTGGATTATGGGGGCTCCTGGGATGACTATTTGCCACTCGCAGAGTTCGCCTATAATAACAATTTTCATGCGAGTATCGGGATGGCATCGTATGAGGCATTGCATGGGTGTAGATGTTGTTCCCCTATTGGATGGGAAGAGGTTGGTGACAGATAGATTTTTGCTCTCGACTTGGTTAGACAAGCCTCTGAGGATGTCCCGTTGATTTGTGAGAGGTTACAAAGAGCTCAGAGCAGGTAAAAGAGTTATCTGACAAGAGATGGAGACCACTAGATTTTTATGTGGGTGAGTTGGTGTTCTTGAAAGTTTCTCCTTCGAAGGAAATTATGAGATTTGGTAAGAAGGGAAAGCTGAGCCTTAGATACATCAGACCCTTCATGATTCTGGAGAGAGTGGGAGACAAGGCTTATAGGTTGGCATTGCCACCGGAGTTGGCAAGTGTTCACAACGTCTTCCACATATCCATGTTAAGGAAATACCACCCGGACCCGACGCATGTGATATGGTATGAGCCTTTGGAGCTCAATGAAAGCATGGCATATGTTGAGAAGCCGGTTCGAATACTAGATAGAAAAGATAAATTGTTGAGAACAAATACAATTCCCTTGGTGAAGGTTCTTTGGCAACATCACACTGTGGAAAAGCCACATGGGAATTGGAGAGGTTGATGTGGGAGAATTATCCCGAGTTATTCACGGATTGAATTCGTTCCAATTTGAATGACCAAATTTTCTAAGTGGGGGAGAATGTGAGACCTTGTATATGTATAATTGTATATATGCACATAGAAATATAATAAGAGTCGTGATTGTACGTACAAGTTACATTATGAATGAGTATGAAGAAATGGACTTAAAACATTTGAAGAATGTGAATGGAATAGAATATGAGTGGTGTGGTAAAATGAAAGAAAGATTTTGCATAAGTTATGCACTTCCATTTGGTTTATATCATGGACCATTGGCTATACAAAGATTCTACACAAGTTTTAATGTGTATGAAGTATTAATGGATGCCATTTTCAAGTCTCAAAGATGATTGGATGAGAAAATGACCATGGCAGCAAATTAAGGATGTTTTGGTATAAGTTTCTGCAGGAAACTATAGCAAAATCTGGAAATTATGCAGGCTAGATCGATCTCATAGGATGAGAGATCGATCTGGATGAGCCAAATGCTTGTATTTGAGTAATGGAATAGGGCAGATCGATCTCCAATGGAGTCAGATCGATCTCCTAAACATTTTTTAATGAAAAGATCGATCCTCAAGCACACAGATCAATCTCCTTAGCTCTCTGTTTGGGAGCAAATCGATCTCCAGCTTCGATAGATCGATCTTATGCTTAAAATGCCGTGGAAAAGAGGAATTTAAGAGGACCAGATCGATCTGCTCTTTGTGCAGATCGATCTCCTCAAGCTATTTCTATAAAAGGAGAATTGAAAATCTATAGATTTCGGGACAAAACCATTTCCTTCCCTTTCCAACCCAAAACCTAATTTTCTCTCTCTAAATCCAACCATTTTCAAAGAGATTTGAGGGAAGACTATTAAAGGCAAAGTTGTTCACATCAAAGAGAAGAACAACATAGTTTGGAGGCATTTACCCATTTGTTGGATTGAAGGAACAAGGGGCATTTCTAATTGGAGCAAAGAGGAAATCCAAAGAGGTAAGTTTCTAGTGCACAAATCCAAGTACATTTGTCTAGTTGATGATTATGAAGTTGATTTGGGTGTGCACAGTGTGGGTAGAACTACCTAGAATACCATGAAATGAATATAACCTAGAAATGGGTTAGTGTGAGAAGTGAAATGTGGTGGAATAAATGATGAATGGGATATCTTGAGATGATAATGGTGTTGAGGAGATAATTTTAAGATAATAATATGGAATGAATAGAGAGGCTTACCCAAAAAGGGTAAAATGAACGTTTAAGGCATTGGGTGGAATGTATAGTTGAACGAGAGTTAGCAATACTAACTCAAACGTATGAT
This sequence comes from Firmiana major, assembly GCA_033439115.1. Taxonomy (NCBI): domain Eukaryota; kingdom Viridiplantae; phylum Streptophyta; class Magnoliopsida; order Malvales; family Malvaceae; genus Firmiana; species Firmiana major. Next base: position 54,055,163 of record CM065899.1, read on the forward strand.
GAATAAATTGTAGCTTCCGAGGATACGTCGGAGCGAGTTGAGCCAAGAGCGTGAGAAGCTAAGAGGAAAAGAGTCACACTCAAGTAAATCGAGGTAAGGAATTGTGTGGACTCTTAGAGATATCTTTGGGCAATTTGGGCGCTTAAATGCTTTGCTAGATTGCATGAGATGTTAGGAAATGAAATTGGGTGATTGAAGGGCAAAAGTTAGGTGTTTGAGAAATGTGCATGGAAATAAAAGCATAATGCTTTGGAAAATCATGTTTTATTGCTTTTTAGCAAGTGATTGGTAGGTTTGCTAGCATTTGAAATGAATTGCAAAAGAAATGAGTTGTTTTGGTTTGTTAACCACACTTTGCAAAGAAATGAGCCACCTACATTGTTTTCGTGAGAATGAAAGCGTGCTGGAGTATGACTCGCACGAGATTTGATATGTTTTATACGCATGAGTGCTAGAGCTTAGCTCGTACTAGTTTTCACATGGATTTCATACTGGTTTTGGCATGGTGCTTGGAGCTTAGCTCGCACTAGATGCCCACCTTATTTGTTATCGTGCTTGGAGCTTCAGGCAGACTGGGTGTCGCACTGATTAAATAGGCTCGTACGTGCATTTGTGATTTTGACATGTTGATAGCCGTTTTTGGAGCTTTGGGTAGACAAGAGGTCACACCGATTAATAGGCTCTCACGTGCGTTTTGAGATGTGGCGTGAAATGATGTGTTGATTGGGTCTATGGAGTATGTTGTACCGTGTTGAGATTGTGATATGCCGTCTTCGGACGAGATCTGTTATGGACCGACGGGCAGGATTTGACCCACCTCCCATGTGGAAGCAGATAGTGGTGATATCCCGCACATCTGATCCGTGTAGCCGGTATCACATGGTTATGGCCATAGACCTAGAGGTTATTACCTTTTATTGAATTGCCTATCTCACATGTCTAATGTTTTTTGAATAAATCCATGTTTGAAATGATTTGTGGGTCAAGACAGTCCGAGGGAGGGGCTGAGACCTGACAAGTGTTGATTTGTTTTGAGATATTGATTGTTAATGGTTTAAAGTGCACCGAAGCATGATGATTAATGTCATGCTTTATTATGAAAAAATGCATGATGGTTAATGCATGCTTATTTGAGAAAACGCATGATGGGTAATGCCATGCTTTATTATGAAAAATGCATGATGGTTAATGCCATGCTTATTTGAGAAAACGCATGATGGGTAATGCCATGCTTTATTGTGAATTATGCATGATGATTTATACCATGCTTTGAATTGAATTGTGCACTGGATTTTAATAGCATTAATGCTTTACATACCATTAACATAATCATACACTCATGTTTTGAGATAAAATGATGGACTAAATGCTTTTGAGCATGGCATCACGATCATGTAGATAGTGCAGTATCTACCTATTCGTATGATTGCCTTACTGAGTGTGTGGTTTGCTCACCCCCCTTATTTTCCCCCTCTCTATAGAGATTTGAGTATAGAGTGAGCGTGATTGGAGGCTTATCCCTTTTGGTATCCGCTGCATCCCATCGTTAAAGGTATACACACTTGAATTATTTTGTATCTAAACTAGACATAGCACAGTAGCATTTTGTATGTAAACATTAGGGATGTAAAGCAATGTAAACACTTGTAAACAGTAACTCTGATGTATTTATAAAAGTGTTTACTTTTGAAATTAAATTGTTATGGATGGATGAGGTAGACATTGACACACAGCCCAACCATTGAGTGTGTAGCTGATCACGATTGAGGTAGGGTAAGAACACATGATGAATAATGCATGGAAATGCGAAAAATTTACGCTGAATTTGGTAAGTTGAGGGTCGTGACAGTAGAAATGCAACAATGAGATAACAATGGGCTTTAGTTTATGTAATGGACTTTATATTTTTAATGGGCCTTTAAGAAGATAAGATGGACAACCCAAGATTGATTCATGGGCTAGTGGGCCACGACCTAAGAGAGGATTTATGGAATAATGAGCTTTATGAAATAATAAGGAAAATGTAATGATGAGTTTAAATCAATGCCTAGCCCATTAAGATGTGAATTCAGCCCACCTAGATAATTGGGCCCAAAAATTAAGTTTAGCTATAATAAGGTATCTACATGTTTAAAACAATTAATGAAAGTGGTTGGTAATTTACTGCAGCTCCGGGAGACGTGAACAGGATAGAGCGGACCCACTAACATACGGTGCTGGGATATTAGCACTACCGTCTTCCATAAAGGTAAGGAAAATTTATAAGCTGCTAGAGATAGTTAGACGTATAAGGTTTTACTTGTTTAAGAGTAGATATAAACTGAAGGGTATTTATATATAGCAATATATAGGAGTTAAGTTTACTAGCGAAATGACCCCAACCCTGCCTGATGTAACAGTTTAAAATATACCGAGATTACACTAGCACTGCACTACAACATGAAACCTTATATTTTCTGAAATATAGTGCATGTGGATGTTTTAACTGAGAAACGATAAGGTAGCTCATTATTTTTATATTTTATGAAACTGCACGAGTTTTAAGGTTAAGCGTGCTTGTGGGGGAGAAATTCCATGGATGAGTGACCATGCGGGAAGTTTTCACCCAAGCTCTATTATACATTGTTTTATGTACCGAATACTATGTATCACTGATTCTAATTAAATCGAGCTGCTTATTGATTTTACGGGAAAACCATGCTTTGTATTGATTGTGGACTGTATGTTGCACTATTAGGCTTTGCACTTGTTTTGAGACAAATGTGAGATCCGCAATTTTTGTATGATATTCCTTATGATATCCATATTGTATGACATTGGTATATGTTAATGGATTCATAAGATGGTTAATTCAGATTTGATAAATGTGGATGAAACGAAATAAATTCCAAAAATCGAATATGGATAAATCGGGAAAACAACGAAGCAACAAGTTCGTTTAAGGAATTTAATCGAGTTGACTGAAAATGAAGAATTGAAAATAGGGAAAAGATTGTGGATTGATGAAAGAAAGTCGATTCAATTTGGTCCCGAACACGTACAAGGGTAAAATAGTCAAAATACCAAAATTCGGTATAAATTCGACAAGTAATTTTTATTAAAATATGAAATTTGCAAAATCTTGATCAGTACCGAGGAAAATATTTAAATTCGAGGTCGATTGATCTAGATATAAATTTATTGAAATTTACGGAAATTAATTTGGAATTAATCAGGATTTTTAATTCGAAAAAAAATTATCCCGAAAAGAATCGAAAATATACCGGAAAGATAAAAATAGACTGATAAATTCATTTATTGAATAAAAGAATTAAATAATATTTTTTAGATATTTTAAGAGATATTTGGGTATTTTAATATATTTAAATTGATTAAAATAATAATAAATAAATTAATAAATTAAAAAAAAAAAAACAGAAAATCTGAAAAACAAATCGGGGAGAGAGAAAGTGAAAAACGGAACCGGTGACCCGACAGCAGCCCGATACCCTCCGACGAGCCACCGGCGTTCGACGAGCCAAGCCAACGGTTGGAGACGATAGAGGAGAGTCCGACGAGTCTATTGGTACCGGCAACGCACGCCGACGACCCCTATTTCCGGCGAATCGATGAACGGAAGTTCCGGGGAGAAATCACTTCAGTCCCGACGAACGGCGACATCCCAGCTCTGATTCGACCCAGCCGAGCACTCCCCTGGCCGAGGCGGTTCTGTTGAACCCACTGGCGGCCGGCAAGATGGTCGGAATCTCAGGCGACGGCAAACGGGCCAAAACGGCACCGTAGCCGAGAAGGGAGAAAAGAAAAAAAAAGGAAAAAGAAAAAGAAAAGGAGAAGGAAAAAGAAAAGAAAGAAAAAAAGGGGAAAAAAGGAAGAAAGTGTACCCGGGGACGACTCAAAAATTCGAGTAAGTGACCGAGGGTCGGGATTGACCTGCGGATAAATCCCGAGAATTCAATTTAATATTATTTTATTGAAAAATGACCCGGATTTAAATAATTGTGCAGTGTTACTGCAGAGCCCAAACGAGAGTCGATTTAGCTCCGATTTTCATACCCCACACCATATTGGGTAAGTACATTTTAATTACGATAATATGAGTCCTTTAATGCAGAGTGTCGATTATTTTACGAAAATTACGGATTAATTCTGCATAAAAGGAATTTTATTTGAAATTTCAAAGTAATTATCATAAATAGTATCCGGGCTATCCACTAAGTTTGGAATGAAGCCCGATGATTATTGACAAATCAAATGAGCCCAGTAAACCCGAAGAAGAGATTTAAAAGTGAAAACGGGCTGAAAAAGGGGTTCGAGGCCCATTAAAGTGCAATCGAGCCCAGTAGAGTAAAACGGGCCCAGAGCTTTAGATTTGATCAATAAGAGTGAAATACTGATCTGTATATTTGAACTGAAACCATATGTGGTTATATGCAGCTCCGTATACGAGCGAATTGGACTGAGAAACCTGGTACGGTCGAGTCGGGATAAGCTCGTGCGTGATTCCAGGTAAGGAAATTTTATGAACACTTAGAGGTAGCTATACCTAGTTTCGAGGGGATTTACATTACGTTAAATTCAATAGGCTACCCGAAAACAGAATAATATTTTTTGCGGAAAAATATGGAAATATTGTCAAATTACTATTTTACCCCCAGTTAGGAAAATTTCAAAAAGGGTAGTAAGGCTATGAAATTGCATGAATTTCATGATCTTAATGTTTTCATGATGATATTGCTTTAATCCAAGTAATTTATGGATAGGTTGGCTATTATTTTCATGTTTTAAGTAAAAAGGCACAGGTTAGGTGCCAGTTGATATTTATTTAGCATGTTTTGATAATATTGAGCCACCTATTAGTGTTATATGAGTTGTAACCGTGCTTGAGCACTGCTCGCACTGGATTTTATATTTTAACTCAAACACAGAGTGCTGGAGCCTTGCTCGCACTATTTTACAGATTTATTCCATATGACTATCGTACTGGAGTTTTTCTCGTACGAGGTTTTCATTGAGTTTTTATACATATCCGTACTAGAGCAATGTTCGTACGTGGATTTGAATTGAATTTATAATCAGTTTAAGTCGTACTGGAGCGCTGCTCGTACGCAGATTTTTATTGATTTCTATGAAACCGTGCTAGAGCTTCGCTCGCACGAGGTTTTCAGATATCATGAATATGCATGGAGCCGTGCTAGAGCTTCGCTCGCACAGGAATTTATATGACATGCATATAGCCGTGTTAGAGCCTCCTGTAGACTGTGTGTCACAGTGAGATGATATGCTCACACGTGCATACTGAGACATACTTGACATGGGTGGATAAGACCTATTACAGGCACCCCTGATTGAGCTTGGGTTCAAAGAGTACGTTGTACCGTGTATGTCACGCGGAGTACACTGTACCGTGGGGATTGTTGGAGTGGAGTGGCATTAGCCACGAGACAGCAAGTCTTGCCCTCGTAATCCTAATATTATGCTATTCTGGCAGGTAGGATGACCCACCTCCCGTTTCAGGTGTGATACCCCTCACACTAGGATCCGTGTGCCAGGGATCACGAGGTTATGACCATAGTCCTGGATATTACCGATATAGTTGTTTACATGTCTCACATGATATAATTATTGGTCGTGATAGACCAGGGTAGACCCGAGGGAGGGGTCAGGCCCCGATTTTTTTATGATTTCAATTGAGATTTGATTATTCCCATGGAGGGATTTTATGAAACTTTCATTGATTTGTAACCTTGTGAGAAGGGTGATTTATAACGGAGAATTGAAAACAAAGAATTTTCTTGAAACGAATTTTGATTTGTGAGTGTATCATATTTTGACCCAGATGGGGTATTTTATAACGTGTTGATTCATTGAGCATGAGATGTTTTCACATGAGAATTATTTCATGTTTTTAATATGTCGATTTCCTGTTTTAGAACAGATGATATTATATATATGGCATATCATTGTTTTTACCTCATGCTCATATATATCCTGATTTCTTATCAGCATGTAGATAGTATAGCTATCTACCCGTTTGTATTATTGCCTTACTGAGCATGTGGAGCTCACCCTTTCATTTTCAACCCACTTTCAGTGTTTCCACCATAGAGATAGCGGGTGTAGAGATTAGACGGCATAGCTGATATCTTTGTTTCCCATCGACTGTCAGGTATACACCACGTACAAAATTTTGTATTAGTATGCTTACAGCACAGTATTGTATATGAAAGAATATTTGGGGATGTACATATAGAATCATGTGATGTATAAAACATACCGACCACTCTATTATAATATGATTAATGATATCAATATGTATGTTTACGTGTGATATTTCTTAATGGTTTGAATGGTATATCGATATTGATTCACAGCCCGACCTGTTTAGAGGAATATGTCACGAGGAGGTAAGAAAGATTTTCCAAAAGCGAAACAATTTGTACTGATTTTGGTAGTATTGGGTCGTGACAACAAAGGCCTTGGATATTCATGCTCAATTGGGATGACAAATACTTGGCCTACCCAGGCACTCCTAGTTTCTGTTTCCTTTGGTCTACGGAGTACGTTGTACCATGTAATTTACATGAGAGTACGTTGTACCATGTTTAGTCTTAGGTCTTTTAAGGGCCGATGGGTTACTGACCGCTTCCCATGGCGATTGATATCCTTGCACACTTGATCAGTGATGCTTGGAATCACTGACTATGGCTATATGTCACTCTCCCATTTAGGATCTGTAATAGCATGTACTGCCTAGTCTCTTTTATATAAATTACTGAATAAACTGTTTATTTAAAATACTGAGTGAACTGAATGATTAAAATGACATCTGTAAGTATGATGTTTGTAAACTTTGTCTATACTGTTTTCTATTTCCAAAAGTTATGTTATTAGCATTAATCACTGTCACTGTTTTACTGTATGACATTTCATTACAAGCACTTAGATAGTATAGTTATCTATATACTTACATATCTTATTTACTGAGCATGTTGAGCTCACCCTTTCATTTTATCTCCACAGACTACCTCCAGTAGCGAGGACCCTGTTATATTATAGGGAATTTTTACGGAGCACTTATCGTCGCATAGTATCCTTTGCGCAGAGGTATACACATTGTATTACTCTTTTTGTATCTAACATTTGTTGCGCAGTAATGTTTATGGACATGTATTTAGGGATGTAAACATGTATAAATACCAATGATAGGATAGATGAATAAGGGAATGTATAGAATATGATTTTGATTTCGTATAAAGAAAGCATAAAGTTCCATTTTGTTTAGAAGTAAATGTTAATATGAATTATTGGATGGACTGACACTGACTCATAGCCCAACTAAAAGTAAAACGGGTGTGACACCATATGTGCTGAGATTTGATTCGCAGTTTAATTCTGAGACTTGACATCATAGAATATATTCAAAAAAAGGGCATATAATACTTCATTTTAAAGAATCAATAAATAAACAATGAAATGAATGAAAAAGGAATAACAAAAAGTTGCACTATAATGTTGTAGGCCTGTAATTAGACCTGACAAATGTAGACACGACACGAGTGACACGACACGAACACGATACGAAAAAATCATGTATGTGTTTGAAAAATTCATGTTTCGTGTTTAGCCGTGTCGACATGAATAAACATGTATAAGACACGGAAACACGTTTCTTAAATCGTGTCACACGAATACACGGTTAATACGTACACGACATGAGAAACACGTTTTCTTAAATTGTTGTTTTTTGCATTGTATAGAGTTTATATCTGCGAATTTAATGTTTGAATGTTTGTTGACTATTTATGTTTTATGACTTAATGTTAACTCTTTATGTTTTGTTTGTATATTTTGTAATTTTAAATAAATATTATGGATGGTATGGATTGAAGATTATTATTATTTAATAATAGTTGAATGTATGTAAATTAAATTATTGGTGTAAATCAGTAAATATTATGATTTTTTTTTTCATTTTTGATTATGTTTTATTTTTAACCGTGTCATTCGTGTCTATTCGTGTCGTGTCGTGTGACACGGATAATTATAACGTGTCAACCGTGTCGTGTCACGTGTCACACGTATAAAATACGTGTCGTGTTCGTGTTTACGTTTCAGACACGTTTTATAATTCGTGTCGTGTTCGTGTTTCATAAATTCGTGTCGTGTTTTAATTTGTGTCGTGTCATGTCGACACGGATTGCCAGGTCTACCTGTAATCATCTCTCAATCTGCATTTCAACCTGAGTAAAGCTGTGTTAAAGACACAGTAGCAGACTCAAAGTCAGTTATTGAATGTTTTCTTTCTTCTTTTTGATTGAAAATTTGAACTCTAAGGTGTTTGTTAAACTGCAATCTGGTCTGATGTCTAGAATACTAACAATCTTTCTTTTTCTTACTGTTGTTGGCAGTTTACAATAATAAATTTTGATGACGTAGAAATCTTGATTTTCGGGTTAGCCTCTCTTCAAGAATTCTGCAAGAAAGAAAACCATCAAAGGATCGTTTGGGCTTTCCCCTTGCACACACTTTGATACTTAAGTTAAATAAGATTTTGGCAGAGTTTTAGTAAGCAAAATAGAGCTTCTAGTGCAAATATGATACTTGTAACCTTTATAAGAGTTATTTAATAGGTAATTACTATTAAGACCCATAATGATTACTTAATGGGTCTTCCATTGTACTCTCAAGTCTTCTTTCCTTTTGGGCTCAGTCTATCTTTAGGCCCAATGACCTTTGGTCTAACTCACAACAAGGCCTAATTATCTTTAATATAACCCTCATCAATTGTTCCCCACTTTTTCACTAGGTATTCCTTATGGAATAGTATATGAAGCTTTTTTTTGCTACTTTAAAAATAATTTTAGGTCCATAAATTTTTCAGATTCTCTCGCGACCCCTTTTTTTTGGAATTATTGTGAAAGAGTTTTCGTCTTTACCCATGGGCTTAACTAGTGGGCTTCACCCTAGTTTGCTATATGAGTGGCATCATGTTGTCACTTCCTTTGTTGGTTCTTTATTAGGGTTTGTGGACTCTGTGGGTCAGTACCACATTCTATCCAGTGGGTCTCTAACGCGGAGTCTGCAGGCATAAATCCTTCTAGGACTAAACTCTCTTAGTCTTGAAGAGGTTATACGGTCAGTAAATTGATCGGTTATGTCTTGGAAAAGGAATTGATTTATTTATTGTCTTCTCCCAAGAGGAAATCCTAGTCATTGGTTGGGGCATTGTAGACATTCCCATTAATCCTTCTCATGCTCTTGTAGATCTTGTCTATGAAAACCCATTATCAGAGGGTTCTTCTTTAGGAGATGAGGGAGAATAAGCCTTAGATAAGTGTGATAATCTTAAGAAAGGTCTTGAATAAGACCAAGGAGAATGATTTTGAAAGTCCTTTCGTGACCTTCTTTCAAAGGAATCCTTAAACAACATTAAGTCTTTTCAGAGTCCCTTGAGCCTCTTGATGGTATTCTTACACATTTTGTTTTTCATGTGTAAAAATGGATACAGTTAGGCGAACCCTTCGTAAGAAGGAAGATGTCGAGAGCTAGAACTCAGATAAAAGTTTCTTATCTTAGAAAACAAGTTCGCTTCGAAGTGGTGGTTCTAGAACACACTCGAGTTCGTACTACTCTTTCATGCTCATTTTGATGGATTTAGTTCTTTTCGATCCCTTAACCATGAAAAGTGTAAGCCTATAGTTCATGAACCTTTAATGATTGGTTTCGATGAACAAGAGGAATTAAAAGAGTTGCACTAGTAGAATCGAGCCAAGTGCAATATATCCAAGCTCCTCATGAAAGATAAGAGGTAATTATTCGTAAAACTGTTAATGGGAGACATGTCTGTGCTCCCCAAATCGATCCCATTATCATTAATCACTTCGTAGGTGATGGGGGAAGTGACATTCACATGTAGGATTTTTAGATTTACCAAAGGTTAATAATAATAACTAAATGGAAAACCTCATGTTTGCTTTTCGTTTTGGGCTAATCCACCATTCTTTCTAGTTATGAGACAGGGTCATTTGAGAGCTTCCTAAAAGGCTAGGACCTAGTTGATAAGGAAGTCATGAGGTAAACTTCTCAGTTTACATTTATTGTTTTATTTATGGATGCTTTTACAACATGTCCAACTTGACTTTGTTCATTCACAAGTTGAGTAAAGTATAATTGGCTGTAACACTCTTCATTGAGCTTATAAAATACAGGCTGAGAGAGAGTTCAATCAATTATGGAAAAGAAGACTGAATGTATTACCAAGAAAAAGCAGTTAAGCCTTCTTTCGAGAAGAGTTGAGGAAATGTGAATCTTGAATTGATTCGTCTCTAAGCTGATTTTAATATGGTGAAGGCTAAGACTGCCCCATTAAAGCAACAAAAAGACGTGTTTTGTTTTACTTCTGCTAGCTTAAAACTCCCTAGTCAGAGTTTGACACTTTTTTTTTAGAGTACCAGGCTTTTGCCAATAGAAAGCAAGAGTTAGAGAGAGAAATTACAAACTTGGAAAGTCATAGCTTTGTGAGTGTTAAGAGGAACGCAACTGCATTCGAGCTGAGGTCGCTAAGAAATATCGCATGTATGAGGAATGCCATGACTAAGAGCAATTAAACTCAATTGGATTTGTCAAGTGTGAATTCTACTTACCACGATCTTGGCTAGAGAAAGAGAAGAGAGTTGGAGATACTTTTTCAGAGCTTTAGTTTACGGAAGAGGTAGAACTTTTCATGCGCCAGATCAGACTAAATATGAACCCGATTCTGAGGGTGTCGAGGTATTTCTAAAGTGGTTATCTAGGATAACTTGTCTAATTTCACTGGCCTTTAGAAGCTTTGCCATCGAGCCGAAGTGATTGAGGCTCTCACAGACTTGATATGATCTGGATAATTCGAAGATCTGTTGCACTGCATGTTTTTGACACTATGGTGTCTCATTTGTGTCATATACTCCTCTTACTATGAAATCAAAATAAAATATACTCATTTAATACAATTTTAAAGTTGAATGAATGAAAAATTCCAATTTCATTCTTTCATTTTTCATATTCTAACTTGTATTTACATAGTGCTCCCAGCTCTTTGTGAAAAAGTTAAATCTTTTGTGAAGAACTTCCTTGAGCTTGTCTTCACATTTTTCTACTTAATGATTGTTTCACAATTTGACTTGCTTCACGCATTTTTGCTTTAGGTCTTTCATAATTATGACCCTTTTCGACATTCTTTGCTTAAGCTCTTTTCATTAACACATAACTTACATGCTTATTTTTCTTCACGTTGTTTCTTTTTAGATATGTGACGCCCCGGAAGCGCGAAAAATAGGGCTAATTTTAAACTTTTTACTCATTAATTCACAATTAAGGGTGCATTCCTGTGCAGTATCATACATCATCATAATTATTATGCCTCAGGATCTCATCATAATATAGTGTATATTGTATCATATACATTACTCAATTTCAAGTTAATTAATCCTAATACATCCCGTACATCATGGTACATTAAGTGTCTGTGAATATAACTCTAGTCTGGGTACATGAATATTAAATATCTACCTCAATACACAAAATACGGCCTGGAGCTCAAGTCCTCCACTAGCCTCTAGCCCGTATGCCGCAGGGAGCTCACTTCACTTGAAACGATCTGGGGGGGAGGAGAAAACAGGGTGAGCTTCCAAATCGCTCAGTAAGGGGGGTGAGGAAACTCAGTTATATAAACCATTTCACACATCACAAATATGTATTTGTTTATAAAGCTCATTTGAAATCGTAGCATGAAAGTTCTCAAAACATCATCATCTCATAACTCATTAAATCATGTGAAAACATGAAGATAAAAGGCTCAATATCGAGCACTCACAAGCATGTGTAAATATATGCAATAATGGCTGTCCTCAAAATACGTGATAAAAATCACCTCAATAAATAGCGCGTGACAAGGTCACAAAACACAACTCATGTGTAAAATGAGACTAGGCAATAAAACTCAATTAAAACTCGTCATGGCACATCAAATATGTAATCTCCTCTGGGTGCGCATCCCAGGCATCCTCGTGTAGAGGGAACGTCGACAATATGGTCGTATGCATGGTATATTGGACTTATATTTTACCAGAACAAGGCCCGGCCTTACATGCTACCATAGCAATGCCTCGCCTCATGCACACTATCACGTGGTCCCTGGGTCGGTTCCCAGGCGGCCCACTCTCTCGGTCTTACATGCTACCAAAGCAAGGCCACCCAGCGTTACCAGAACGGGGGTCATCTCACGTTACCAAAACGGAGGCATCTCTCGTTACCAGAACGGAGGAATATCAGACTTACATGCTACCAGAGCAAGGCCTCCCAATGCTACCAGAGCGAAGGAATAATCGAACTTACAAGTTACAAGAACAAGGCCTGTGGTCCCTGGGTCGGTTCCCAGGCGTCCCACTATATCGGTCTTACATGCTACCAGAGCAAGGCCAGATGTGTATTCAACATGACACGCCTAAGTCTCAATCATTAGCCATTATCTTATAAAACGTTATGCCTTCATGTAGAACTCATAATGGTTTTCTCTCATAAAACTCATTTAAAACATTTGTGTACTCAACACAAAACATATTAAAACCGAGTTCCAACCGGCAAAACACGCACACATTTTCTCAAATCTCAATATCGCCTTAACGTAGAGCCCAATTTACTTTTCACGCAAACTCAAAGGTTTATAAAGCAATTTCACACTCAGCTTATAAACTCATAAAATAATGGGCTCCAACCGGCTATAAAAACCGTGTGCAATTATATCACTACACAACACCAAACATGCTTGTATTCTCAAATCATGGTTCATGCTAACAATTCATCAAAATACATACACAAATGGTTTAGTTTTCCCTTACCTCTTTGCACCTCGTATAGTGCAATCGTTTCCCCCGTATCACGGACTAGCCTCGCATTCCACTCTGGAACTCCCGAGCTGTCCAAACGATGTTAAAACATCAATACTCAATTCTCAAAATCGAGCATAATTGCTCATAATTCCTCAAATCTCTTGATTCTCGTAACTCTACCCCAAACTACACTCTCATTCACAACATCTCAACGTTCTACATTTCTCATGCCAATTATCTATGCTAATTCACCACATTGTCTAAATTTCCATTTATAGCTCAAAATTCCCCAAAATTACCAAAATTGCCAAATATCATTATCACTCCTACCACATTGCAATTTCATCAATCCCTAATCATTTTTCAGCTATCTCAACGCAATGCTAACAACTAACATCACCAAAATCACCTCAAATATAAGGATCGAAGTTTAGAGATTACCCAAAACTTGTGGAGAGCTTATCTCTTGCCTCGATTCGATCCGTCTTTCAATTTCCAAGTATGTTGTTCTCCCTTTGATGAGGAACAACTTTCCTTCTTGCCACAACTTCTGATTCGGCCGAAAATGGGTGCTTTGGATGAGTGAGAAAGCTAGGTTTCGGTGGAAATGGGGGTTGGAAGAGAGAGAAAGTGAAATTGCAGGAGAAAAACAGGGGTTCCTTATATAAACTGAGGGCAGGAGATCGATCTGGCTCTTGATGAGATCGATCTGCGTTTGAATTTTTGGGACGATTTGGGGTAATTTATGCCTAGGAGATCGATCTGTCGAGGGGTGAGATCGATCTCTTTATGGCTTTATGAGATCGATCTGCTCCTTGAGGAGATCGATCTTCTCCCAAACAGAATCATTTGGAGATCGATCTCTTCCTCATGAGATCGATCTTCTCTCAAACAGAATCATAAGAAGATCGATCCTCTTCCATTGGAAATCGATCTGCTCCTTAAATTCCTCCTTCCTTGTCATTTTTAACTCACCAGATCGATCTCTCCTTCTTCCAGATCGATCTGCTCCTTAAATTCCTCCTTCTTTGTCATTTATAACTCACCAGATCGATCTCTCCTTCTCCCAGATCGATCTGTCCTCATAATTTCACACTTATTTTAAACACTTAACATATAAATCTCCAATTATTATTTCCCCAATTCACTTAACTCATAAATTACACCTCAAGTTCATATTACATAATTAAAATATGTCTGAAATTCTCAGATCTCACAAGATACGTGGCTTATCTTGTGTAATTCTCACTTCAACCCCTTGCATTGTTTTGTCTTCATGTTCATGGTTTGCGTCGTGCATTTTTTGTTTTAAAATCTTTTACTTTATTTTTAGGAATTGCATCACGCATTTTTTGCTTTAAGCATTTTCTTTGATGTGTGTGACTTACCTCACGCATTTTTCACTTTAAGCATTTTTCTTTGAGTATGTGACTTACCTCACACATTTTTCACTTTAAGCCTATGTCTTTAAGTTTGTGTTTACGTTTCGCTTTAAGCCCATGCAATTTTGTTGACTTTTGTGGCCTACTTTGCCAAATTTTCACTTCATGCACTTGCATTGTATGTGCGAGGCTTACCTCGCGAATTTTTTGCTTCAAGCTTTTTTCACTTTTGTCTTTACGCATGACTAACTTTGTGCACTTTTCGCTTCAAGTGAATGCGTAGCTTAGTTTGTGTACTTTTCGCATCAAGCCTTTTTTATCTATGTGCGTTGCTTACCTCACGCAGTTTTTGCTCAAAACCTTTGCACTTTTATCTTTAGCATGACTTACTTCACACACTTTTCTCTTCAAGTCCATGCATAGCCTACTTTGCGCACGTTTACACTTCGGGCCTTTTCATCTATGTGCATGGCTTACCTTGCACATTTTCGCTTCAAGCCTTTGTACTTTTATCTTTAACATGACTTACTTCATGTACCTTCCGCTTCAAGTCCATGCATAACCTACTTCATGCACTTTTCACTTTAGGCCTTTTTTATCTATGTATGTGGCTTACCTCACGCATTTTTCACTTTAAGCCCGTGAACATTTATCTTTTGCATGACTTACTTCGCGCGCTTTTCACTTTAAGTCATGTGTAGCCTACTTCGCACACTTTTTGCTTCAAACCTTTTTCATTTATGTGTGTGGCTTATCTCGCGCATTTTTCGCTTCAAGTCTTTGTACTTTTGTCTTTAGCATGACTTAATTCTCATGCTTTTTGCTTCAAGTCCATGCGCAGCCTACTCCGCCCACTTTTATGCTTCAGGCTTTTTCATCTATGTGTATTGCTTACGTTGCATTTTTTTTTTGTTTCAAGCCTTTGTACTTTTGTCTTTAGCATGACTTACTTAGCACACTTTCCGCTTCAAGTCAATGTGTAACCTATTAGCACACTTTTTTCTTTAAGCCTTTTTCATCTATGCACGTGGCTTACATCGTGCATTTTTCACTTCAAGCCTTTGCATTTTTGTCTTTAGCATGACTTACTTCATGTACTTTTCGCTTCAAGCCTTTTTCATCTATGTGTGTGGCTTACCTCACACATTTTTTGCTTCAAGCCCTTGCACTTTTATCTTTAGCATGACTTACTTCGTGCACTTTTCACTTCAAGTCCATGTGTAGCCTACTTCACGCACTTTTCACTTCAAGCTATTTTTATTTATGTGCATGGCTTACCTTGTACATTTTTTGCTTTAAGCCTTTGCACTTTTGTCTTTAACATGGCATACTTTATGCACTTTTTGCTTCAAGTCCATACGTAGCCTACTTCGTGCACTTTTCACTTCAGGCCTCTTTCATCTATGTGCATGGCTTACCTCGCGCATTTTTTGCTTCAAGCTTTTATACTTTTTGTCTTTAACGTGACTTGCTTCGTGCACTTTTCGCTTCAAGTCTATGTCTAGCCTACTTCGCGTACATTTCACTTTAGGCCTTTTTTAATGAAGTGTTGAGTTCCTACTTCTTATCATAAGCCTTTCAAATATCATCAATCATAATTATGAATTGAGAACTCTTTTATTGCTTTAACAAATGTATGACAGCATAAGAATGAAGTAGATAGAACATACATTTGTCAAATAAACAAATGAATTATCTGAATTATGTAAAAACATAAGTGTATGGTCCTATCACTTTCGTTATTTAATATGGCTTTTTCATATCTTCAATGGAATGTGGCTTAGTCACAGGTCGTTTCGTGATACTAAGGGTATCATTAATATGGATTTCCTTGCCCTTAGTAGTCATGATGTAACACATTATTTCCTATTTCTGATCTCTCTTAGGATGATCTAATTGCAGTTTAAGTTGGTGCTGGACAAAATGTTGACCACACATATGAGAAAGGCGATTTAAAAATGCTTTGGAATTATTTGATTTTGCTACTGAGCTATTATGAGTAAAATTTGATTATCACCACGCATATCCAAACTTCAACATTGAAGTGGAATTGGATGGAAACATTGTAGTTAAGACTTATCTAGCAACATTTGGTTTGAGTTTCGTAGCTAATTTGAGTTATGCTCCCCGGAGTTGTTATAGTTGTGCTTCATTGCTCAGGGTCATTGAGAGCATGGATCTTTTTGCTCAATGTTATCAAAAGTGTCGATCCCGTCGTCCAATTTGGCTGGGAGTGTAGGCTCTGTCGCTGGGATTACCGGGTGTGTATGCCCTATTGGCCTAAGTTGTTGGGTGCTTGAATCCTCTTAAAAGAAAATATTTTTTCTCTCATGTGCATGGAGCCCTGTGCACGCTTGGTGCGTGATTGGATATGCATGACTGAGTGTACGTTTAGTTTGTGACTGGGTCGGCTAGTGCGTGGCTAGGTTAGTTGACTCTGCCGCTAAGTTCTATAGGTCGGCTGAGTCTCTTAACTCTTCCTTTGAGTCATCTCGGTTGGTAGAGTCAACTGAGTCTCATAACTTTACCTTTGAGTCCTTTGTCACGACCCTCAATCCACCAAAAATCCAATACAAATTTTTCATTTTTCATTTTTTATTTAATCCATTTCTTATTGTTTGTTCTTTACCTTTACCTTACCTGATCGTGAACAGCTACACCACCAACAGTTGGGCTGATTATCGGTGTCAATCTCATCCAATTATACCATTTCAAATTACAATTCATTTAAATGTAAACATTGGTATTTTAAATCAAAGTTGTTGTATTACATGTGTTTACAATTCTCTACATCCCAAAAAAAATTACATTTAAAGGTATTAGTATGCTATGACATGTCTAGATACAAAAGCTATACAAATGTGTATACCTTGTGTGATGGGATGCAGTGGACACCAAAATCAAATCCTCAGTCGCCCACTATCTACTGTAAGTGCTCTGTAGAGGGGGAAAATAAGAGGGGTGAGCAAACCATGCGCTCAGTAAGGCAATCATACGAGCAGGTAGATAACTGTACTATCTACGTGGACATGATGCCATACTTAAATCACATATTTAATTGTCATACTCCAAAACGTATGATCATGCTTGTGTTCATGTCATGTAAAGCAATTCATGCTATTTAAATCAGTGCACAGTTCTCAAAACATAGCATGAAAAATCATCATGCGTAAATAAAAATCTAGGCATGGTAAATCATCATGCAAAGTGCACTTATCAAGCATTTCAAATCTCAACACAAACCAATATGAAATCATCACTTGTCAGGACTCAGCCCCTCCTATGGACTATCCTGACCTATAAACACATTTCAAAACATGGATTTCTCATTTAACAATAAACATGTGAGATAGGCATATAATATCAATAAGGGTAATAACTAGGACTATGGCCATATCCTCTGTGATCCCAGGCTACACGGATCCTAGTGTGCAGGGTATCACCTCTATCTGCTTCCGTACGGGAGGTGGGTCATGTCCAACCCGCCAGTCCATAGCAGAATTCATCATCTGAAGACGGCATACATATAATATCACACTCGGTACAGCGTACTCCATGCTACTTGCACTGTACAACGTACTCCACGGACCCATATCATCAGAATATATCCTACCACATCTCAATACGCATGTGCGAGCCTATTTAATCAGCGTGGTACACAGCCTACCCGAAGCTCCCAGCACGGCTCCCGACATGTCATAAAACCACGTATGAGCAATCTCTAGCACGACAACAAGCATAGTGGACATCTAGTGCGAGCTATGCTCCAGTACCATGTCAAAACGCGTATGAAAACTAGTGCGAGCTAAGCTCCAGCACTTATGCATGTAAAACTCTAGTGCGAGCATCGTTCCAACACTAATACACGTATAAAACACGTCAAATCTCGTGCGAGAAGCGCTCCAGCACGTTCCATTTCCACAAAACTCATGTAGGTGACTCATTCTTTGTAAAGCATGGTTATGAAACCAAATCAAGCTACTTTTATGCAAATCATTTCAAATGCTAGCCAACCTACCAATCACATGCTAAAAAGCAAATAAAGAGATTTCAAAGCATCATGCTCTTGCTTTTAATGCATATTTCTCAAAAACCCAACTCTTTGCCCTTCAAACATTCATTTCATCCTAAGACCCTTAAATAATTTAAGAAATCGCCCATGCACCCGAAAGGCGTACATATATCCCTAGGGCTAACACAATTCTCTTACCTCGATTCTCTTGAAAGCAACTCTTTCTTCCTTTCTCGCTTTTCACGATTTGGCTCAACTTACTCCGGGTATATCCTCGGGAGCTGCACACATTCATAAATCATATGAGTCAATATCGATAACTCATATTTAGACTTCAACTAATCGACATATCTCATCGAGCCTATTTCATTAAGTTTGACCCATTATCACATTGGCCATCATTACGCCATTTCTAGTCAATTTAACTAGTAACATACTTAGTTACTTATCAAATACTTGGCATAAATGTTTATCAATAACCTTCCATCGTTTATGCATTCTCTACAATACCATTTTTGCACATTTTTATCACTTGACTAATCTCACAATGTGGCTTCATCAACTCATCTCAAAATTATGCATATCACCACACTAACAACTTGATATAATCATTTTTATCATCTAATCAACCACATTATATTTTCTCACACTAAACTCATTTCTAGGTTATGCTTGTTCCATTACATTCTAGGTAGTTTCATTCATCAATAAATACACCAATCTACTCAAAACAACAACTAG
Source organism: Firmiana major (assembly GCA_033439115.1). Taxonomy (NCBI): domain Eukaryota; kingdom Viridiplantae; phylum Streptophyta; class Magnoliopsida; order Malvales; family Malvaceae; genus Firmiana; species Firmiana major. The sequence goes on from CM065899.1 coordinate 54,074,164, forward strand.
ATAAATATACTTAAAGTTGGTGTATTAGAAACTCACCTAGCTTGACTTTCTTCTTTTCCAAGTTTTGAAGACTCCTTTGCTCCTTCAATCCAACAAATGAAATGTTGACTCCAATCTATGTTGTTCTTCTCCTCACAATGAACAACTTTTCTCTAATAGATTTTTCTCAAATCTTTATGGAAGATGGTGCATTCTAGAGAGAGACAACTTGGTATTTTGGGTAACAATGGAAGAGGTGTGTTGGTTTGTTGAAGAAAAAGGTTTTGCTGAGGGCTTTTTATAGATTGAGAGTGATGAGATCGATCTACTAGGGTAAAGAGATCAATTTTCCTTTGGTTTTAGCCATCGAATTCTCAAGTTTGAAATAGGAGAGATCGATCTGCTCATTGGGGAGAGATCGATCTTGGCTTGGCAGAAGCTTGAGGAGATCGAGATGCTCATGGGGAGAGATCGATCTGCTCTTGACAGAATACAATGGAGATCGATTTACACTAAAGGGGGAATCGATCTGTACTTGGCAAATTCACTTGGAATGGCTCTGTTTTGCACAAGGGATCGATCTGCCTTGAATGAGAGATCGATCTGGCCTTCATCTGCAGCCCTTTTGCTGCAATTTTTCCAGAATTTCCTAGGGAGAACTTGTATTCGATTGCTTCGCTAGTCATTTTGCAATCTATTCACACTTCGAGCATAGAAATGTTCATTTCCTATGATTTTAGTGTTATGGAACTTGTGTGTATTGCTTACGTTCATAAAGAATACTTAGAATTCACGGTCCATGCATTATTAATTTGTGTCTTCATTCCTTATCTTCAATTCAAATTCTTAAAGTTCTATTCGTTTAGTTTTATGGCCACTTCAGCCCTTATTTATCCTTTACCGGTATCTTGACACTCATTCATCCCATTGTAATTCATTCACATTTACATGATCCAAAATCATTTATCTTATAATCCCATTAACATATATTACAAAGTTATACATACATGGGGTCTCATAATCTCCCCCACTTAAGGAAATTTGGTCCTCCAAATTGGAACCAATTCAGTCCGTGAACAACTCGAGATACTTCTCTTGCATCAAACTCTCCAACTCCCATGTAGCTTCTTCTGTAGTGTGGTGCTGCCAAAGGACTTTCACTAAGGGAATCGTCTTCGATCTCACCACCCTCTCCTTCCTATCCAATATCTGAACCGGCTTCTTAACATATGACATGTTCTCGTTGAGCACCAATGGCTCATATCTAATTACATGTGTCGGGTCCGGGTGGTACTTCCATAACAGAGAGATATGGAAGACGTTATGAACGCCTGCTAGCTCAGGTGGTAAGGCTAGCCTGTAGGCCTTATCTCCCACTCTATCAAATATCTCAAAGAGTCCAATGTAACGAGGACTTAACTTTCCTTTCTTTACGAATCTCATTATACCCTTAGAAGGAGAAACTCACAAAAACACTGAATTCACCCATTGTAAACTCTAATGGTCTTCATCTCTTATCAGCATAATTCTTTTGTCTGCTCTGAGCTGTCCGTAACCTCTCACAAAATCAATTGGAAATCCTCAAAGGCTTGTCTCACCAAGTCGGGAGCAAATATCAGTCGGTCACTAATCCTCTTCCTATCCAATATGGGAACAACATCTACAGCCATACAAAGCCTCATACGGTGCCATCCCGATACTCGAATGATAACTGTTATTATAGGCGAACTCTACGAGTGGCAAATGGTCATACTAGGGCCTCCAAAATCTAATGCACATGCTCTCAACATATCCTTCAGGGTCTTTATAGTCCTCTCTGACTGACCATCTGTCTGAGGATGAAATGTTGTGCTAAAACTCAGTTGGGTCCCCATCGCTTCCTGAAAGTGTTCCCAAAAATGGGAAGTGAAGTGGGCATACCAATCAGAAACAATGCTCACTGGAACACCATGCAATCTCACTATCTCGCTCACACATAGTTTCGCTAGTGTACTCACAGTATTGGTGGCTCTCATAGCTAGGAAGTGTGCCGACTTCGTCAATCTGTCCACTATTACCCAAATCACATCGTGATTCTTGTGGGTCCTGGGTAAACCCATCACGAAGTCCATAGTGACATGCTCTCATTTCCAATTCAGTATAGGTAGAGATTGTAATAGCCCTGCTGGCTTCTGATGCTCTACCTTCACCTGCTGACAGACGAGACACTTTGCCACAAATTTGGCTACATCCCTTTTCATCCTTGACCACCAATACCCTCTCCGAAAATTTTGATACATCTTGTTACTTCCCGGATGCAGTGTATACTTCATTGAGTGAGCTTCTGTCAAGATCAACCTCCTGATCTCTGGATCATCAGGAACACATATCCTACCCCTGAACCTCAGTAAACCATCTAAACTCAACTCAAAATCAGTCTCTATACCCCTTTGTATCTGCCCGATAATATCACTGCACTGTTGATCAATCTGCTGAGCCTGCCAGATATGATTTACCAGATCCGGTTCCAACCGTAGGCTAGCCATCATACAACCACTATCAGCATCAGGTGGGGTCACATCTAAACTCAGGCTCGCGAACTGTTCCAACAGCTCATGTTCCCTAATCATCATGTACGATACTAACCCGAGGTGCTTTCTACTCAATGCATCAGCTACCACATTAGCTTTACCCAGGTGGTATAAGATCTCACAATCGTAGTCCTTTAGAAGCTCAAGCCACCTCCACTGTCTCATATTTAATTCATTCTGTGAGAACAGATACTTGAGGCTCTTGTGGTCTGTAAATACTTGGAATTTCTCACCGTAAAGATAATGGCGCCATATTTTCAAAGTAAATACCACGACCGCCAACTCTAGATCGTGGGTCGGGTAGTTCCTCTTGTGATCCTTTAGCTGTCTCGATCCATAGGCAACTACCTTCCCATCCTGCATCAGTACATAGACCAGTCCTTGGTACGAAGCATCTGTATATACAGAAAAACCTCTTGAGCTGGTAGGGATGGTGAGAATCAGAGCTGTAGTTAATCTCTTCTTCAACTCTTAAAAACTCTTCTCACATTTATCATCCCAAATAAATTCAATATTCTTCCTCATGAGAAGTGTCAATGAGTAACCAATCTCGAGAGTCCCTCCACAAACCGTCGATAATACCCAGCTAAACCCAGGAAACTTCTGATCTTCGTAACTGTCTGGGGTCTCTGCCACTGAACCACTGCTTAAATCTTGGATGGGTCCACTGACACTCCATCCTTCGATACAATATGACCCAGAAAAGAGATCCGTTCAAGCCAAAAATCACACTTACTGAGTTTAGCGTACAACTTCTTCTTTCGAAGGGTCTGTAGCACTATCCTTAAGTACTGCTCATGCTCCTGTCTAGATCCCGAATACACCAGGATATCATCGATGAACATGATAACAAATCTATCCAAATACTGGTGAAAATCCTCATTCATCAATGACATAAAAGCTGCGAGAGCATTCGTCAACCCGAATGGCATAACCATAAACTCAAAATGACCATACCGGGTGCGGAAAGCTATCTTGGGTACATCTCCATCCCGAATTCTCAACTGGTGGTACCAAAATCTCAAATCTATCTTAGAAAAGACTTGCGCTCCCCGAAGCTGATCCAATAAGTCATCGATGCGTGGAAGGGGGTACTTATTCTTAATGGTCGCCTTTATTCAACAACCTGTAGTTAATAGCAGTCGGAGGCTTCCATCCTTTTTCTGTACAAACAGTACCGGTGCTCCCCAAGGTGATATACTCGGTCTGATAAACCCCTTATCTAGCAACTCCTGTAACTGCTTCTTCAATTCCTCCAACTCAATCAGAGCCATTTTGTACGGTGGCTTGGATATCGGCTCTGTACAAGGTGCTAAATCTATACAAAATTTAATCTCTTTATCTGGCGGTAACCCTGGTAAATCATCTGGAAAGACATCTAGAAATTCTCTGACCACTGGAATGTCTCGTAATTTCGGGCATGCCTTATCTGCCTCAACCACGTACGCAATATAACCTTTCAAAATATCAACCATTAAATCAGTACAGAATATTTATCTATTCACTTACAACCACAACTACTTTTATTACTTTTCAAGGGGATTTTACATTACATTTCTCGGGGAAACTTACAGTAACGCTATCTACCCCTGAAAATGTTACCGTCTTAGAAAAACAATCTACTACAACACGGTTTACAGCCAACCAATCCATTCCTAGGATTACATCAAAGTCTCTCATATACATTAAAATGAGGTCGGCTGACATTTCCCTTTCCCCTACTTTCAACTTACAATCACTAAATACATACTCCACTAGCTGACTATTATTCATGGGAGTGCTTATCAGCATCCTCCTACTCAACGGGGCAAGTTTCACATACTTAAACAATTTACATGCAAATACAGGTGATACAAATGAATGTATGGCACCAAGATCTATTAAAACATAAGCTTCAAGCTTAAAGATTAAGATGGTACCTTTCACCACATCTGACGACTGATCTGCAGCATCTTGGTCCAAGGCATGTACTCGTCCTCTACCAACCACCTGCTTTCCCTTCTCTTCAGCTGTCTCCTTCCGTCTCGGAGTAGGAGTATCAACAGGAGCTCTCTCCAACTCCTTGCCCTTTTGTGGGGCACTCTCAGTCATCTCTAGGCAATTTCTAATCATATGCCCTAGTTTCTCACATCGAAAACATACTGCAGGAGATCCATAACATGGCCAAGTCCCACAGTACCTACCGCACTTATTACACTACTCTGTAGTAGGTCGTGGCCCTCCAATCACTATTCCTTTTGCTGGAGCCATGGTCGGATACACGTGAGGCTTAACTGTCCTTTCCTGAATTTCCTCAGTCTTCGGCCTCTTTCCAAAAAATCTCTTGCTTCCTCTATAACTGAAGCCTCTATCCATTGTCTGTCTCTTCCTATCTCTATCCTTCACTCTACCAACCTTTCCAAACTTTGAGGTAACCCACTCAATATCTTGCTCATATAACTGAGCCCTGTGCACTACCTCCTCGTAGGTCGGTATGTGAAAAAGGACTAATCGGGATCTGATGGATGGTCTCAATCCGTCCACAAACTTTCAGACTTTCTTGACCTCACAGTCCATCGTATCAGGATCGTATCTACCGAGGGAGATAAATTTAGTCTCATACTCATCCACCGATCTGCTTCCTTGGGTCAAATCAAAAAATTCCATTTGTAGTCTCCGCTGCACAGTATCCGGAACATATTACCTCCGAAAGGCCTCCAAAAATACCTCTCAACTGATCTCAGTATGTCGGGCTCTCAAAATGGGTCAGGTGGACTTCCACCAGTGCTCTGCTGATCCCTTCAGCATGAATACGGCAAACTCTACCATCTCGGTAGTAGTGCACTCAAAGAACCCATATAGTTTCTCAATCTCATTCACCCAGTCCTCTGCAGCTATTGGGTCCTTAACTCCACTGAAAGATGGTGGGTTAAATTTCTGAAACTGTCTTAACCTATCCAGGTCACATCCATAATCCCAATCTCTACTCCTTTGTGGTGGAGCAACAGTATGAAGTGTTTCTTGCACTGGTGGGGGTGTGGAAATATCTGTAGCCTGAGGTTCTTGGGTTGGCTGTGTAGGCATCTCAGGAGCAACAACTGGTTCATCATCATCATCCTATGCAGCTGGCTCTTGCCCGAGGTAATGATTGGGCAATCAGTTCCATAATCGCTTCTAAGCTCCGCTCTATCCTCGCGAAACGTGCCTCAATACTCTATGGTCTCTCTGTCGGACCCTGTAGAGCCTGCTCAACATCAGCCTCCACCTCTACCTCCTCGTGAGTCTCATATGGTAACGACTCAGCACGGCCCCTAAAGCCTACCCCTCTGGTCTCTAGCTCGTGCTCTCGACCCTCTATTGCGACTGGTGTTAGGCATTATGCCAAGATCCCTACATTCACAATCATTTCTTAGTCAAACTCATCTCGATATATACAGTTGTATCTAGACACGCACAGTAACATGAGGATGAAATTTTCCTAGATTTTGACACCGACACACATCAAACCAACTCGACTCTGATACCACCTCTATCACGACCCTCAATCCACCAAAAATTCATTACAAATTTTTCATTTTTCGTTTGTTATTTACTCCATTTCTTATTGTTTGTTGTTTACCTTTACCTTACCTAATCGTGAACAGTTATACCACCAACAATTGGGCTGTGTATCAGTGTCAATCTCATCCAATTATACCATTTCAAATTTCAATTTATTTAAATGTAAACACTGGTATTTCTAAATCAGAGTTGTTGTATTACATGTGTTTACAATTCTCTACATCCCAAAAAAAAAAAATTACATTTAAAGGTATTACTATGCTTTGACATGTCTAGATACAAAAACTATACAAATGTGTATACCTCGTGTGATGGGATGCAACGGACACTAAAATCCAATCCTCAGTCACCCACTATCTACTGTAAATGCTCTGTAGAGGGGGAAAATAAAGGAGGTGAGCAAACAACGCGCTCATTAAGGCAATCATGCGAACAGGTAGATAACTGTACTATCTACGTGGTCGTGATGCCATGCTTAAATCACATATTTAATTGTCATACTTCAAAACGTATGCTCATGCTTGTGTTCATGTTATGTAAAGTAATTCATGCTATTTAAATCAGTGCACAATTCTCAAAACATAACATGGAAAATAATCATGTGTAAATCAAAATCAAGACTTGGTAAATCATCATGCAAAGTGCACTTATCAAGCATTTCAAATCTCAACACAAACCGATATGAAATCATCACTTGTCAAGACTCAACCCCTCTCATGGACTATCCTGACCCAAAAACACATTTTAAAACATGGATTTCTCATTCAACAATAGACATGTGAGATAGACATATAATATTGACACGCCCAAAGGGTATTATCCACAAGTGCACGGGTCGTACAAGTAATAATGGGATTTGAGTCCTGGATTATCGTCCCACAGAGAAGTTGACTAGCCTAATTAACTATCGGTTAATCTTACCCTAAGTATATCCTAGCAAATTATGAAGTTTTGATTATGGGTGGTCTACTAAGTTTGAACTTAAAAATACTGAAAATAATAAAAGTTATAAACTAAAGAAAATAAAACCGAGCTAAAAGTTACTTACAGAGCTCCAAGAAATTAAAAGCAAATAACCTGCAGAAGATAACTAAAACAGTTAAAAATTAATTAACGCAATTGAAAATGCAAATATGAAAATAAGAAATAAAATTAAACTAAAATTTAAACAAACTTAAAATAAAAATGCATGTAATTAAACTAATTACAATTGCCAATTAAACTAACATCAAATCTAATAAAAATAAAAACTAAATTAAAAATACATGAAGCACATTAATCTAAATTAACTCTAAAGCAACTAATAAAATACAAAACTAAAATAAAGTCCTTAAATATATAATATAAAATTAACTACTAAATAAATAAATAAATTAATTAAAACTAAAATTTAAATTGACAAACTAACACATTAGATTTAACCTATCATTACCAATTAAAAGCTATCCTAAACTAACAACTAATGATCATAATCAAAAATAATAAAAATGCAATAACATTAAGCTAAACAAAAGGGAGGTGGCCAAACAAGGCCTTAAACAAATTTGGCAATTAAGTGTCCCGAGCATGTGCTGGTACTGTACACTATCTTCTCCATTTTCTTGTTTATTTCCAGGCATTCACGGTTTTGGCTACTGTCAGTCTGCTGCACTCTCCTTCTTGGTTCTGACCAGGTGCAAATAGGTGTTACTTCCACTGTTGTTCCAGGCGTTGCTTCTGTCCGCTGTTGCTCCAGGTATTCTCGGTTCCAGGCGCTATGCTGGTCTCGGTTTTGCTGCATCCGGTCCTGCAATCTGTCATGCTGCTGCTCTCAGCTATCCACTGGTGCTGCTCTTTTGCCCAGCTGTGCTTCAGGACAGTGCACGGCTTTGCTTCACACGTCCTCTGCCCAGCTAGCTTCTACTGCAGCATGATCGTTCCTCGCATGCCCAACTCTACACTTCTTCCGCCCTGAAAATCATGTTTGCCTTCCTACCTCAGCGTAGCGGTATGCAGCACTAAGGTGCACTAGCAGACAACACCATCTGCACTGTAATTCAGTAATAAAACCCGGAGAACAGACTATGGCACTTGATGTAAAACAGGAAAAAATTAAGTAGAAAATGAAAAATCACTGCAGAATAATAACAAAAATAAGATATGATAAAGCACGATTTAAAGCAACATAAACAAATATCAAAATGTAATAAAACAGTAAACTACAATTATATTAACGCAAGAACTGTGACCTACAACATACAACACCTACAGCACCAACATTCCCTAATCTTTCTTCTTTTATCGCGTCTCATACTGCCATGCACTAGCTTCAGCTCGTGGGATCCAAGGCTAATAGAGAACTGAATTGACTCAATGAAGTAATACATAAATGACCAGAAAAGTGAAAGTGAACAGTACTAAAAACTCAAAACAGAGCATAACAGAGTATGATTTGCTAATCCCTTATCACTGCCATGGTGCACTCAGCCCACGCTCCACGATGCATGGTGACAATACGGGACAATAAGCAAGCTGAAAATAAATAAACAAATAAATAAAAGAAAAACATGAAATGTAGAGAAGACAAATGCAGACCCGAGAAGCATGAATAAAATGCAGTGGAAGATAATAGAAGCTAGTGTTAATATGCAGTAAAAAGCAGAATCGGAGCAAGCAGATAACGAAAAATGAAAAGAAATTCAAATAACAGTGCATTGCTAGTTAAAAGCTTATAAACTAAAAGAACTAAGCGAAGATAAACACTGAAAAATTAACCAAAACTACCCATAAATCATATGAAAGGGAACTCATCATCCTCGGTTTGCTTCATTTTCTTCTCCAACATTGTTCCACTTTGCTCTTGATGTGGACAAATGCTCAGCATCTATCCACATCTAGGCAATAGAACCACAAGGTAGAAGAATGAATGAACCATTTATGCCACTCGAATACACCAAAAAAAACTCAAACTGATAGCTAACTAAATATGATGGTTTTTTCAAATACAACAAAGGAAACATAAGCAATGTTCTAGGAAAAATCGAGAGCTACACTAAAGAGTCAGCTTTGTGAATAAAAATTGGCACATAAAAGAGCTAATGGTTACCAAACCGAGAACATGAAATTGAAAGTGATTTTCCATTGAAAAGAAATTTTACAAAGACTAATGAAGAACATGAAATGAAGAGTAAAATATTGAGAATATTGACTAACCGGAAAGGAAAAACTTAAGAACAAATAAAACCTAAGTATACCCTAAAACTATTCTACCCTAAAAATTACATCCTCCCTTCAATTGCCATCTTTTTCTATTTATATACACACTTAGGGGTACAATGGTAATTTTCCATCCTAGATGAGTTGGCATTGTTTGGCCACTTGTCTTCACACCATTGGCTCCTTGAAAAATAATATTTTCATGTCATCTGTCTTTTTGTCCAATTGGATATGCTAGGCTCATGTTGTCCGCGTGGTCCAATTCCGATCCATTTCCTATCGAAATATTCAAAATTCATCCAGATTTAATTTATCTGCAAACATGAGAATTTTAATTAAATAAAGGGGATAATTAACAAAATAAATTGGGGATTTAAATAATTAATTAGAGAATTAAGCACAAATAATTCTATTTTCATAGAATTATCAAATATCAGTAAGGGTAATAACTAGGACTATGGCTATATCCACTGTGATCCCAGGCTACACGGATCCTAGTGTGTGGGGTATCACCTCTTTTTGCTTCCACACGGGAGGTGGGTCATGTCCAACCCGCTGGTCCATAGCAGAATCCATCATCCGAAGATGGCATACATATAATATCACACACGGTACAGCGTACTCCATGCTACTTGCACGGTATAATGTACTATGTGGACCCATATCATCAGAATATATCCTGCCACATCTCAATACGCATGTGCGAGCCTATTTAATCGGCGTGGCACACAGCCTACCCAAAGCTCCCAGCATGGCTCCCGACATGTCATAAAACCACGTGCGAGTAATCTCTATCACGACAACAAGCATAGTGGACATCTAGTGCGAGCTATGCTCAAGTACCACGTCAAAACTCGTATGAAAACTAGTGCGAGGTAGGCTCCAGCACAATGTCATAAAATCCATGTGAAAACTAGTGCGAGCTAAGCTCCAGCACTTATGCATGTAAAACTCTAGTGCGAGCATCGCTCCAGCACTAAGGCACGTATAAAACACGTCAAATCTCGTGCGAGCAACGCTCCAGCACGTTCCATTTCCACAAAACTCATGTAGGTGGCTCATTCTTTGTAAAGCATGGTTATGAAACCAAATCAAGCTACTTTTGTGCAAATCATTTCAAATGCTAGCCAACCTACCAATCACATGCTAAAAAGCAAATAAAAAGATTTCAAAGCATCATGCTCTTGCTTTTAATGCCTATTTCTCAAAAATCCAACTCTTTGCCCTTCAAACATTCATTTCATCCTAAGACCCTTAGATAATTTAAAAAATCGCCCATGCACCCGAAAGGCATACATATATCCCTAAGGCTAACACAATTCTCTTACCTCGATTCTCTTGAAAGCAACTCTTTCTTCCTTTCTCGCTTTTCACGATTTGGCTCAACTTGCTCCGGGTGTATCCTCGGGAGCTGCACATATTCATAAATCATATGAGTCAATACCGATAACTCATATTTAGACTTCAACTAATCGACATATCTCATCGAGCCTATTTCATTAAGTTTGACCCATTATCACATTGGCCATCATTATGCCATGTCTAGTCAATTTAACTAGTAACATACTTAGTTACTTATCAAATACTTGGCATAAATGTTTATCAATAACCTTCCATCATTTATGCATTCTCTACAATACCATTTTTGCACATTTTTATCACTTGACTAATCTCACAATGTGGCTTCATCCACTCATCTCAAAATCATGCATATCACCACACTAACAACTTGATATAATCCCTTTTATCATCTAATCAACCACATTATATTTTCTCACACTAAACTCATTTCTAGGTTATGCTTGTTCCATTACATTCTAGGTAGTTTCATTCATCAATAAATACACCAATCTACTCAAAACAACAACTAGATAAATATACTTAAAGTTGGTGTATTAGAAACTCACCTAGCTTGACTTTCTTCTTTTCCAAGTTTTGAAGACTCCTTTGCTCCTTCAATCCAACAAATGAAATGTTGACTCCAATCTATGTTGTTCTTCTCCTCACAATGAACAACTTTTCTCTAATAGATTTTTCTCAAATCTTTATGGAAGATGGCGCATTCTAGAGAGAGAAAGTTTGGTATTTTGGGTAACAATGGAAGAGGTGTGTTGGTTTGTTAAAGAAAAAGGTTTTACCGAGGGGTTTTTATAGATTGGGAGTGATGAGATCGATCTGCTAGGGGGAAGAGATTGATCTTCCTTTGGTTTTAGCCATCGAATTCTCAGGTTTGAAATGGGAAAGATCGATCTGCTCATTGGGGAGAGATCGATCTTGGCTTGGTAGAAGCTTGATGAGATCGATCTGCTCATGGGCAGAGATCGATCTGCTCTTGACAGAATACAATGCAGATCGATTTGCACTTAAGGGGGAATCGATCTAGGCTTGGCAAATTCACTTGGAATGGCTCTGTTTTGCACAAGGGATCGATCTGCCTTGAATGGGAGATCGATTTGGCCTTCATCTGCAGACCTTTTGCTATAATTTTTCCAGAATTTCCAAGGGAGAACTTGCATTCAATTGCTTCGCTAGTCATTGTGCAATCTATTCACACTTCAAGCATGGAAAGGTTCATTTCCTATGATTTTTGTGTTATGGAAGTTCTGTGTATTACTTATGTTCATAAAGAATACTTAGAATTCACGGTCCATGCATTATTAATTCATGTCTTCATTCCTTATCTTTAATTCAAATTCTTAAAGTTCTATTCGTTTAGTTTTATGGCCACTTCAGCCCTTATTTATCTTTTACCGATATCTTGACACGCATTCATCCCATTGCAATTCAATCACCTTTACATGATCTGAAATCATTTGTCTTATAATCCCATTAACATATATTACAAAGTTATAAATACATGGGGTCTCACATCCTATGAGTTGGTTGAGTCTCATGACCTTTGAGTCCTATGGCTCTGCTGAGTCTTATGACTCTACCTTTGAGTCTTTCGAGTCGCTTGAGTCTCATGACTTTAACTTTGTATCCTATGGATCGGTTGACTCTCATGACTCTACCTTTGAGTCCTCTGAGCCGCCTGAGTCGGCTGGGTTGGCTGGATCGGTAGAATATCATACCTTTCAGTTCTTTAGGTCAACTGAGTCTTAAGTGTCCTCTCATGACTTTACCTTTAAGTCCTCTAGGTCTCATGGGTTAACTAAATTCTCTGGGTTTCATAAGTCCATTGAGTCTCGTGGGTCAGCAGAGTTCGCTAGGTCTCATGAGTTCACTAAGTCTCATTAGTCGATGGAGTTCGTTAAGTCTCATGAATCTGTTGGGTCTCATAAGTCAACTAAGTGCGCTAGGTCTTATGAGTCTCATGAGTCGAGTAAATCCTCTCGGTCTCATGAGTAGGTTGAGTCGACTGGGTCCCATGAATCCGTTGAGCCTCATGAGTTGGGTGAATTCGCTAGGTCTCATGAGATGGCTGAGTCACTGGATCTTATGAGTCGACTAAGTCTGTTGGGTCTCATAAGTCCGCTAGTCTCATGAGTCAGCTTAATCCGCTAAGTCTTCATAAGTCCGCTAAGTCTCATGAGTCGACTGAGTCCTTTGGGTCTCTTGCACTGAGTCTCATGAGCCGGTTGAGTTCGTTGGGTCTCATGGGTCGGTTAAGTCTGATGGGTCTCATGAGTCCGCTGAGTCTCATGAGTCTGGTGAGTTCGATGATCTCATAGGCTGGTTGAGTCTGCTGGGTCTCATAAGTCAGTTGAGTATACTAGGTCTCATGGGTCCATTGAATCTGTTAGGTCTCATGAGTCGGCTGAATCCGTTAGGTCTCATGAGTCCATTGAGTTTGATGATTCGACCAACTTTCATGACTCTGCCTCTAAGTCCTCTGAGTCTACTGACTCTCATGATTCTACGTCCGAGTCCCCTAACTCTACCTCTAAGTTTACATTAGGGTCTCTGAATGTCTAGACTCTACCTTTCGGGCTGCCCCCCTTAGGGTCTATTCTTTAACTACAAGGTAGATTGTAACGCCTCAGAAGCGTAGAAATAGGGGTTAACTTTTTCCTTTAAATTTTATTCTCCTACTTAGGTTGCATTCTTGTACAGTGTAGGATATTTACTTTCTTCCTTTACTTATTTTTTTAATCATTTAGTTTTGCCAAAAATTTCGGTAGTATAACCTCTTATATTTTAGCCTATCCTCCTGCATGTAAATGTAGTTTATATTTGCAAAGCAGTTGATTTTATTTCTTAAATTTATTACCTTCTAGTTTCATACATTCTAACTACCGCATCCATATTAATAGTCAATATATTATTTACTTCCCAAAACATTTACATACTAAGCTATGAAAACATTGATTACATCCCAAAAGTATTTATACAAACTAGTATCTGTACAAAATACATGTATGGAAATAAACATCTGACAATATACCTGAGCGAGTACTGTAAGTAGTCTAGAAATCACTAAACCCACCAGCTACTTGAGTACTTCGTAAATAGCTTGGAAATCTTACTGCAGGTACTCTGAAATAGAAAAAAGAGGGGTGAGTTTATGAGAAAAGCTCAGTAAGGTAAGCATTTAAAATAATTCTAACCATAAAAAAAACAAGTGGAAAGTCAGGTGGACATGCTTCCATACATACATATTTATGAAACCGAATTACATGCTTACTTTAAAATACATCATACTTCATTAAGACATTGTACGTACTTTCATACACTAAAACATCATACATACTTCCTTTGTTAAAGCATCATACATCAAATCATGAAGACTAAGCTATTTCAATATAGTTATCATGCAACATATTACATCCTCCGTAGAGGGAATAATACCTATGACCATGGTAAGGGTTGTAGACTGAATCAGGGTTGTACAATGATTCTAACATAGTATCTAAATCAGGCTAGCACACAGCTAGGGCACGAGCACAAGTGGCACACACCGTGCAGGTACGAGATATTATGGAAATAGACATCTCGTGTAGTGGAAAACAAACACCACTAAGGTGGAATAGGCACTACATAGGTGAATCTAAACTGTCACTATGTGTGGTGGAGCCAAGACATCACAAGTAACGAGCATGATTATGCACTCAGCATATACTAATAGTAGCCTATTATCTCAAAATCTTTACTTCCTTACTTTCATACTTACTTACTTTTATATGAGAACTTTAATCATAAAGTCATGTTGTTATAAAATAGAAAATATGTATAACTATTTTATTTATACATAATAAGCGAAAACCACTGGTTTCGATATTTAAAACGGGTTACTATTCCTTTCAGGTTTAAACCAAGAAAACTTGGTTTTCTAATAGACATACTTTCTACTATTTTCAAGTCATTTTATGAATAGTAAATAGATATAGGATGTTAGCACTATTTTAAATTGCATCCCTTACCTCAACGAAGCTAAGGTAGTGTTAATTCGTCAGGTCTCGAGATTGCCTTGATTTACGTGTCAAATTCTCGAGCTACCCAAAACAATGTCAATTCATCAAATATCATTCAAAGTCATCTTAACATATCCAAATATGTATTTATCTCCTTAAAGGTTGACCAATTTTGACCTTTTTGTCAACTTTTCTTATTTTCTCGGTTTTATCGATTTAAGTGTCGGTTTAAGCTATTTTAGCAAATTTTATTATTCTAACTTCACATTCACCATCTTAATGACCTAAATACTCATTCACACCTAAAATTCATACTTTCATCAATCCAATTTTACCATTTCTCACACTTTTCAGTTTTTCACTAAACTAAACAATAAATCGAATTTTTTCGGTATAAAATTAATTGTTAACAACCTTGAATTCATCCAAAATTCATCATTTCCTCAACTTAAGCATGGTAATAAGAACTATACACTTCCATAAAAATTATTTCTTTAAATTTTACTTAACAAAAAATCCTTCAAAAACATTAAATAAGAACATATCTCATGTTCATCATTATTCATCAAGTTTATCTAAACTTTGACCAAGGTTGACCATGTTTTTTATCCTCCAAATTGCTCTTCAACTGTAATTCAACATATATATTGCTTAGAATCATCAAAAACTACCTGAAAATCCAACAAAAAACTTTCAAAAATTGAACTTTCTCTCACCTCAGAACAAGGCAGTTTCTGTCCTTGTTCTTCTCACTAGATTTTCACCTAGCAAATAAACTTCTTTAGGGCTGAATTTTTTATATGTTATTTAAGACTGAAGGAGGAAGATTTGATCCTCTTTGACCATTTCCTGAAAGTGGCATAAAGGCCACCGAAAAAATCGTATAATGAAGGCTTAGAGAAGACGCGTATGGCAGAAAAGAAGGGCTGGTTCTCTCGGGTTGAAGGTTGGTTGGGGATGAATCTTACCATTTGAGAAAGCTTAATAAGTCTACTTTTGATTTGAAAAATATCATGGTCAAAAATTTCCAGAAGGTCTCCAAATTTAAAGATTTCTATTAGCTGGTCAGTTTTCTAAAGCAGGGGAAATTCATGTTCTGTATTGGAAAATTCATAAAAATTATTTCTAGTCCAATTTCTTCCAAATTCTCACTTCCCAAGTGTTATATTATGTCCCTAGTATGTCTCATAAAAATTTGGGGGTCACTTGCTTAAGAAATGTTCCTCGATTGAGCTCATTTCGTGCAATTTGGTCATTACCGAGTAAAATGGCTTAAGGTTTTCGGTTAACTTTAAAAATTCATTCGATCATCGAAACCTCCATTTTTCCACTTAATTTTCATTCTTCATGTAAATTATGCCTTATGCTAATTTCATATAGCCTCAGAATAATTTTCGTGAATTTCTTGTATTTATTCCAAATTTATTTATATTTCTAGGCTTATTTGCTATATTTAGTGTAAACTCGAGTTTTACTAGCTTTTCCGCTTCTAATGTTTTAGTTTCATTTTCTAATCATCATAACATACTTAAAATCATACATTCTTGAAAAGTACTTCAATTTGAGATTTTAGCTCGAAACACGTGCCTCGAACTTCGTGCCACTATCTTGGATGTCTCGATCTTTTTGGGCCCTGCATAAACATTTACATGAGTCTTAAACTTCTTGGTTTATCTTAAAATAAACAATAGCATGAAATTTCGGGTCTCACGTAGATCCTCGTGTGGGAGAGCTTCTTTGACCATATTTTGAACTAGACATTTAAATCAAATTCCTATAGTCGACGCCAATTATTATTGTCAATTTACAACAATGAATTTTGATGATATAGGAATCTCAATCTTTGCGTTAGCCTCTCTTCAAAAATTCTATAAGAAAGAAAACCATTAAAGGAGTGCAGGGACTTTCCTTTATGCGCACACTTTGATGCTTATGTCAGATAAAATTTTAACAGAGTTTCAATAAGTAAAAAAAAGTTTCAAATGCAAATTACTATCTATTTATAGAGCTTCTAGTGCAAATTACCTGTGATTTATCTGTAAAAGTTATTTCCATTTCATAAATGATTACTTAATAGGTCTTTCATTGTCCTCTTTTAAGTCTTTTTTTTTCTTTTCTTTTGGACTAAATTTATTTTTAGGCTCAATAATTTTTAATCTAACTCATAACAAGATCTAATTATTTTTAGGATGGCCCACCTCACTTACCTTTGTTGCAAAAAATTCTGCGACATTCTCCAAAGTCGTGATATCTTGGTAATGGTATCTCCTCTATCATGTCCTGTAATTTCCCTTACAGATTTCTCAGTTTTCTGGTTAAAAACTTTGTTTTTCATGGACCCAACATTAATTTATACAGAAAAGCCAGTTAAATTCAGAAATTCTTCTTCATCGGGCTTTAAGATGGTTTAAATTATAGCTAGGCCACAACCTGAATGGGACATGCATCCATATCTTTTATAATGGACCTACCATGAATTATTGATTTTTTTTTTTTAGGAGAGAAAATCTTATACTTTTAATCTGTAGAGAAAGTTTGAAAGTGTTATATATATCTGAAGATGAAACGAAATTATTTGAATTTTTTTTTTAATTCGAATTTAAATATTATATTATGTCCCGATTTAGTCCACCTTCACAAGTAAAAATAAGTGAAAAAAAATTGTCCCTAATTTTAGTCAAATTCAGAATACGAACTGGTAGCTAGGCAGCTTCCTTGATCCAACCATTACAAAACCAAAATCCTTAATATCAGAGTAACCATTTTTTTTTTCTAGTTGATCGATCACCATAATCAGATCCCATTTTTCAGCCAAGAATCACCCAAAGAGAACCGAGAAAATGAGTGGCGAAGAGGGAAACAGGGACAGAGCTGTAGTTGTAGATCACCAGCATCACCAATATGGAACTTTCCAAGGAGTAGCCAACTACCCTCCACCATCTCCTCCACAGCACCAGCACCATCAGCCAGCTATTGGATTTCCTCACCCTGTTCCACCTCCTGGCCTCCATGAGCCATCTGCTCCTAGTCCTCAGTATTACCCCCAAGGTTATCAAACCGTTCCAGGTACTCTGCAAAAAGGAAAAACGTTGTTCTTTATGATTAGTCAAACAAAGGGATGGATTTTTGGACCTGGGGTTTGGCTTGATGGAAGAATTATCATGTTTGTTAAAACAAACGATCAATGTTTTTTGTTGTTTTAGAAGAAAAAGGTGGAGTTTTGTAGCAGAGAAAGAAGAAAGCTAAATTTTAAAACGGTAGTTTTTGATGTTTTAGTGATTTTACGTATGCAAGAAGAAAGGGTTTTTTGGGGTTGTGACCTGAATATAGGTGGGAAAGATCCAAGTTTTTGCTATTATAGCAGAGATATTTTGCTATAAATTTAATAATAGTTTAAGAAGAGTGGAAGTAGATTTCAGAGAAAAATGAGAGACAAAAGCATAGATATAGCATGTAAGTCATTAATTCATTAACCACCAACGATGATCAATAAACAATCTTGAACTTAATGAAACAACACCCACTTACTTCCACTGCGTTTGTCGGATGAAATAGAAGTGCAGAGCATACAGAAGTCCCAAATAAATCACTTATTGGGGATTGCAAGACCTTTCAGGAACTGGTGAAAACTCTGGATTTGTCCAAATTGATCTTAGATGCAAGAAAAACAGTTCGTTCTGTAATCATGCAAAACTTACTTCTATCAAATGTGAGTGTAGGCTCCATGTGATGAGATTGAATGTTGCGCTTCATGGATGTGTTTCACTAGATCAGTAAATTTGTAATTCAAGTTGGTGTGTCCTAGCTTTTTGTCTTGCATATAAACGTATCAATAACATTTTACATGTACTGAAATGATAGTTCTGATTCAACAAAGCCTGCATTATGTGGATGATATACTTTTTTTTTATATATCTATTCTAAGTTGCTTTCTCCCATGATATATTTGATGCCTAGGTTATGCTATTGCTGAAGGAAGACCTGTGACAGAGCATCGCCTACCGTGCTGTGGCATTGGTGTTGGATGGTTCTTGTAAGTCATATATAGTTTTCTCTGTTTTGTGAGTTTTTTAAAATATAAAGTCAATCAAATAACAACTTAATGAAGATGTCATTGGGCTGTAAATTTAATTTAACTAACTGTTTTTCTTTGTCTTCAATTGTCATGGGTTAAAAAAATAAAATAAAAAGAGAGAAGGTACAGGTTGGACAAATGGAAAGTAAATATACTGTACTATTTTTTTGAAAGTCTCCTATCATATTGGAAGGAAAATTGTATAAGAAAGCTGTGAAAATAGCTATGGTTTATAGCATTTAGTTAGTTTTTGTTTGTTTATTTATGTATTTATTTATTTATTTATTGGGGTTGGGAGGGATGGGGATGTGGGGGGCTAGGTAGATGCTTGTTAATGGGAAAAGTATGATCTTGGTTATAATGTTGAGGTGGATTTTTGCTAGTACAAGAAAATACAGGATAAGAAATGTGCAGATCTGGCTTAATTAGAACCTTACTTGAGAATCTCATCTTAAATGGTTTGTTCATTTGCAACTGCAAATGATTTGCAGTATGTTAACTATATCATGTTCTCATTCATGCTTGAAATGGCTGGATTTTTTTTTTTTGAATAAAAAATGGCTGGAATTTAATACAATAAACACAGGCGATGTTTAACTCTTCATTTCACCTTAAACTTACCATTTCCATGACATGGTGTTGTTAAGGATATGGCTGCTAGATACCCAAAGTGTGGAATCTTTTAAAGTGGATTCAATTGACAATTGGATGTGTACAAAAAACCTGATACTGGTACACAATCCACATGACATATGGTTTTATACAAATTCTCATAATATTTATTGTTTCTTGGTTATTCTTTTCTGCTTTCTTCTCTACCACTTAAATATTATATGAATTTTAATTTTTCTTGATCTATAAGAGAAGTATACGTATTTGAAGGTTTATCATCGGTTTCTTCCTTGGGGCCATCCCCTGGTACATTGGATTGTTTGTTCTACTTTGTGCAAGGATAGACTACCGAGAGAAACCAGGATATATTGCTTGCACAATTGCTGTGAGTATCTTTTGCTTCAGTTTTTCAATTTAATGCCATGCTGCATTATATAACTTTGTCATTTAAATGTTTGTATTGGTGCTGTGCTTTATATTCTATGTAAATATGTTTTCTTGTAACAGCTGTTGTATCTTTGATGCTATGGTTCCTCACCAAAAATTCACATCTATCATATTGGTTTTTATCAGGTTCAATTAATTTTTGATTTTCCATCTAAAAGATTAGAGAAATGGAAAAAATCAGAAGATTGAGTCTATAATTCTGAAGTGGTGAAAAGATGTAAAAAATAATATTATAGAGTTTCAATAGGTAATGAGGTTGTTCAGAGGTTATTTAAATCAAAATTTTGATTATATGAAAATGAAGTAAAACTAACTGGCAGTGATTGCATAGATTATTTATTCTTTGCTGGCTCTTTGCATTCATATCAACGTGCTCAACTGGGTTTCTAAATCATGACAGGGTACTTGATATGAATGTAGAATCTTTATGCTAGTATTTAAGTTTTAGAATACATTTTTGAGTGTGTGATCAGAGGGGAAATTTATGGTAAGGGAAGCAAACTATGTGTTGTCATAAAGGGCTTTTCCTAATAATGAATCTCAAAACATGGAGTAGGGCAAAGTTCCTTCCTGTTATCAATGTCTCTGCCTACAGGTGTTTAGAAATTGGACTATGCATATGCTGCTTACGAGGCTTAAGAATCTCTAAATGTTTCAACTATTTCGTTGTTTTGCATTTCGAAGTCCTGGATCTGAGTTCAGATTTCATGCTATGTGCTGTCCAACCGTCCATTAATAATTTTGTTAATCAAGATGGAACTACTTATCAATATGTGAATTGCTACTACTCAGGAGCAATGCATTAACAGGTTAAGCCCTGCTTGGCTCCTTATCATTATCAGCAAAGTCTAGTTGGAAAATCCTTGTATTATTTTTTGTCCTTGCTAGAACTTTTCCTTTTATCCATTTCTTTTTTGTGTTTTTCAGTCATTAATCTAATTTATTGAGAATCTTCCGTGTAGCTTTGCTGTTGTAACGATATTTCTTCCAATAGCTCATGCTTTCTAGCCATGTCTTTAGGTGTCTATTAAACACCAACAGAGAGAAGAAAACTTTTATTGTCTCTCTTCCTCTAGTGAGGTTCTTAACAACCAATTTGACGAGATTGCTGCTTGTGCAGGCCATTCTTGCTACAATTGCTATTATCCTTGGTGTGACGAAGGGAGCTGATGATTGGTAAGCTCTTCCTAGAGGTGTATAGGCTGGAAGATAATGTATATGCCTTATCGTGAAAGTTACCTTTGAACTATAACCATGAATGATGGAAAATATGTTTGTTTAACAATAGTACATAAGATGCAACAACTAGATGCACTTTTCATTACACGTGATGTTGGTGAAGAATATTGGTGAAGAATATATACGCAGGAGGGATCTACTTACACAACTATAAAATTAACTTAGTTTTGTACTCTTTCATATTTAATTGCAAAATATCTCAATATAAAATTAACATAGCTTTCGTGTCAAAAATTGTAGAATATCCATATAGGATTTCATGTCAGTAAAGATTTGATATGCAAGCATGTATTTGATATATAATATGTGTGTATATATACACACACACAATATATATATATATATATATATATATATATATATATATATATATATATATGTATGTGTGTGTGTGTGTGTGTGTGTGTGTGTGTGAGAGATGCGTAAGTAACTTTAACTATATACTCAGATACAGTACATAGTAAGATAGCTATATAAAAGGAAATAAATATATTCTCTATTTAATTCAAAAAATAAAGTTTATTTTCATTTAATTAGTCAAATTTTATATTAATAAATTTATCAACCATTAAATATTTATTACATGTTATTAATTTGGTAAGTGATTAATACATATTTAACCATTTATTTAAACTTCATTGTTAACTCTTGCGTAGCTTACGTGTAAAAAGTGTAGACTATCCACATAGAATTTCATGTTAGTAAAATTTGACATGCAAACATGTGCCTTGTAATATATATATATATATATATATATATATATATATATATATATATATATGATTTAATTTTAAAAAATAAAGTTTATTTCCATTTAATTAGTCAAATTTTATATTAATAAATTTAGTCAATTGTTTAATATTTAATACATATTATTGATTTGATAACTGATTAATACATATTTAAGTATTTATTTAAATTTCATTTGGTTAACTATTCACATATGATTCGACATTAGAAAATTTTGATATGCAAGCAAGCGACTTGTAATATAAAATAATATATATATATATATATATATATATATAAACACATATAATATCTCTTTATTTAACCTTTGTTTGTTAACTGTTGCATAGTTTACGTGTAAAAAAATGTAGAATATCCATATAAGATTACATGTTTAAAAAATTTGACATGTAAGCATGTACATTGTTATATAATATATATGATCCTCATCATTATCATTAGAGCTTTTATCTCAATATTGAGATAGGATGTATGAATCAATATACAAAGTTACACTAAGTCGTCAGAATGAATTTTTCTCTCCACTCATTCCTATCTAATGCAATGTGTTTAACTCTCGTTCCTTCATATTTTTTTTAATTACTTCCTTTTAAATCTTTTTTGATATTCCCATCTTGACATTTTTTACATCATTTATAGTCTTCACTCTTCTAACTAGAGCGTCCACAGGTCTACGTCGTATATGTCCAAACCAACATAAATGACTTTCACTTATCTTGTCTTCTATAAGTGCTACTTTAACTATTTTGCTAATGTTCTCATTTATCATTCTATCTTTTTTCGAATATCCACACATCTATCGTATCATTTGCATTTTCGCTACATTCATCTTCTGTGTATACACTCATTTAATTGTGCAACATTCACTACTATAGAGTATTGTAGATATAACAATTTCCCTGTAAAACTTGTCTTTCAATCTTATAGAAATTTCTTTGTCACACAACACACTTGTAACTCTTCTCCACTTGCTCAAACCAGCCAGTATCCTATAGGTTACATTACCATCAATCTCTCCATCCATCTGAATGATCGACCCCAAATATCTAAAATAATCTCACTTAGGGTTCGCCACCCCATCTAGCATCACTAAGTTTCCATCTTTCTCTCTGTTTGGACTGAATTTAAACTTCATGTATTCAGTCTTTGCTCCACTTAATCTGAATCATCTTGATTATAACGTTTATATCTATAATTCTAACCTAATATTAACCTCCACTCTAGTTTCAGCACACAAGATAATATCATATGTAAACATCATACACCAAGATACATAATCCTAGATGGATTTTGTCAGCTCGTCCATTACTGTAGCAAAAAAAAAAAAACAGATTAAATGCCGACCCTTGATGTAGCCCTACTGTGATAGGAAATTCACTTGTTTGTTATCCATACGTCCTCACATGTGTTCTTCCATCTTCATACATGTCTTTAATTATTTCAATATATTTCATAGGGACTATTTTCTTCATTAAAGACCATCATAACACCTCCATAGGTACTTATCATATGCTTTCTTCAAGTCTACAAAGACCTGAACATATTTCTCTTGTACTCGAGAGCACTTCACAAGTTGTCTAAGTAAGTGTATTGCTTCCATAGTTGACTAGCTAAGCGAAAAACCAAATTGGTTATCCGATATCTTTACAGTCTTCCTTAATCTTCGTTCTATCACTCTTTTCCATAATTTTCATATTTTATCGTCTGACTCATTAGTTTTATACCTCGATAATTGGAATAACTTTGAATATCTTCATTGTTCTTATAAAGAGGTACCTATGCACTCTTTCTATATTCCTCAAGTATCGTGTTAGTGCGCCAAATCTTATTAAAAAGATTTGTCAACCAACTAACTCCGACCTCTCCAAGGCATTTTCAAACTTCAATAGAAATGTCATCAAGTCCAATAGTTTTCCCTGTCTTCAGCATCTTCACTTCCTCTTTTACCTTTATCACTTTGATTCTATACATAAATTATCAGTTCAAATCCTCAAGAAGCACTGAGATATTATCCATAATTTGACTTTGTCCGTCGTTGAATAGCTTGTTGAAAAAATCACACAACCTTTCTTTAATATCATTGTCCTTAACTAGTCTTTTGCTGCTCATCCTTTATACATTTCACCACTCCTAAGTCCCGACTCTTCCTCTCTCTTGCTCGCATTAATCTATATTTCTCTTTCTCTCCCTCGTTTGTGTCCAACTTGTTATAAATCTCTTTCACAACCTTCGCCTTAACTTCTGTCACCGCCCTCTTTGCCTCATTCTTAGCTAACTTGTATTCTGTAAAGCTCTCTTCAGTGTTGTTTATCTTTAAAGCCTTATAACAATCTCTCTTAGTCTTTATAACTTGCTTAACTGATTTAGTCCACTATATTGCATCCTTTTTAGTCGGTGCTTTTCCTTTTGATACTCATAGTATCTCCTCACTCATCTCCCAAATGTGTTTCGCCATCTTGTTTCACATTGTATTTGTGTTCTCTTCTGTTGTCTAATCTTCTTTCTAGATCTAACTATTTCTGCATACTTCACAACAATCTTCTTTTAGCTTTCACAATTGAATCCTTGTAACTTTTTCTTGTTAGTTCTTACGATGTAGTTTATGAATTTTTAAGTCTAGTACTAATAGTCTATGTTACGCTGTAACACTCTCACTTAGGATAACTTTGCAGTCTAGACAACTGTGTCTATCCCTCATTTTAGTCAAAAAAAGTCTATTTGACTTGCTTTCGATAGACGCTTAAAGGTTATAAAGTGAGGTTCTCTCTTCCTAAACGGTGTATTCACTAGGGTTGGGTCATAAGATAAAACAAAATATAGGATAGCATCTCTATCTTCATTTCTTACATCGAAACTAAAACCCCCATGTACGCTCTCAAAACCCTCTCTACTAGCACTTACATGACCATTAAGGTCACCGCCAATACAAAGATTCTCTTCTATAGGCACTTTTTGTATTATCTTATCTAAATCCTTCTAAAACTGTCTTTTACTAACATTATCAAGTCTTATCAATGGTGCAAATGCACTAATAACATTCAAAACGTTCCTTCCTAGAAGTAACTTAGCCAAAATAGTTCTATCCCCTTACCTCTTAACTTGTACAACTTCCTTTTGATATTCTTTGTCTTTGATGATACCTACACCATTTCAGTTTCTATCATTCCCTATATACCAAAGCTTATATTGCCAAGGTGTTATCTCTATAGCCTTCTCCCCAACCCATTTGGTCTCTAGAGACACAAGATATTAACCATCCTCCTACACATAACCTCACAAATCTCCACTAACTTACTTTTAAGCGTACCTATATTCTAAGATCCTAACCTAAGCTTATGATTATGGACTAGCTTTTTTATCCACCCTCGTCCATTATGGCGTGGGAACTTTTGCCTATTGGGCTCCATATCCAGACATCAATGTGACATGTCACTTTTGGGTGGCCACCTAGCAACCCTTGCACTTTTTTCACTACACATGAGCTTTGATTGTGACGCCCCGAAAGCGCGAAAAACAGGGTAAATTCAAAACTTATTTACATCAATACACGATTCTAGGTGCATTCCTGTACAGTGTCATGCATCATGATATATAAATTATAACATTTTCACCTTAGGATCTCATCATCTCATAATTATATATCATACCATATACATTACTCAATTCAAGGTTAATTAATCCTAATACATCCCATACATCATCGTACATCAAGTGTCTGTAAATACAACTTTAGTCTGGGTACATGAAATATTAAAATATACCTCAAAATACAATATATATGGCTTGGAGCTCAAGTCATCCACTAGCCATTACTCCGTACTTCTCAGGGAAACTCTCTTCACTTGAAGAAATCTGGGGGGAGATAAAACAGGGTGAGCTTCTAAATCGCTCAGTAAGAGGGTAAGGGATTTATTAATAAGAAAATGATTTGCACAACACAATCATTTTGTTTTACATGTTAGACTCAATAAACTCAGTGAAAAATGTAGTATGAATAATTAAAACATCATCTCAACTCATTTCTCAAAGCTCATGTAGAAACATGATAATAAATGGCTCAAACCATGATTACAAGTAGTTACAAGCATGTGGAAATCAAGATGTGATAATGGCTTTTCTCATAAAAATGTGATAAAAATCACCGCATGTAGTAATGCACGTGGCACAGCCACCAAACACAATCTCATGTGTATAAAAAGGAGACTAGGCAATAAAACTCATATAAAAACTCGTTATGGCACATCAAAACGATTGAACTCATCCCCTAGGCGGACATCCCCAATCGAGGGATTTTGTCGACAATAATACACCCATGGCCATGGTTCGTTGTAGACTTGATCAGAGTCGTACAACCGTTTGTCTTACATGCTATCAAAGCACGACCCGATCTTACATGCTATCAGAGCAATGCCACCCATCACTGCCACGGAGCGGGGTCATCTCACGTTACTAGAATAGAGGAGTCGGTCTTACGTGCTGCTAGAGCACAACCCGATGTGTATTCAACATGACACGCCTAAGTCTCAGTAATAACCATTATCAAATAAAACTGTTTTGCCTTCACGTAGCATTCATAATGGTTTTTCTCATAAAACTCATCTCAAAACCGTTTTGTACTCAACACAAAACATGTCAAAACTGAGCTCAAATCGACAAAACCACGCACACATTTCTCAAATATCAGTACGCCTTAACGTAGAACCCAAATCACTTTTCACTTTTTAAACTCAAAACGGTTGTAAAACAATTTCACATTTAGTTTACAACTCAAAACAATTGGGCCCCAACCGACTATAAAATTGTGTGCAATAACTCATTCACAACTCATAAAAACATGTTTGTTTTCTCAAATCACATTTCATGCTACAATATCATCACAAAATCACACACATAAATGAGTTTAAGTTTTCCCTTACCTCGTTGCACCTTGTATAGTGCAATCATTCCCCCAAACGACTGACTAGCCACGCATTCCTCTCTGGAACTCCCGGGCTGTCCAAACGATGTTAAAACATCAATAATTCATCTCAATCACATCATCGAGCACATATTTGCTCATATTCTCGTTAAATACTACAAACTTCGTTTTTCTCATATTCCTATCCTAATCCACATTCTCATCCACTACATTTCAAATCTTACATTTTTCATGCATAATGTCCATGCCAAAATCACCTCATTGCCTCAATTCTGATTTATAGCCAAAATCCCCAAAATTACCACAAATGGTATAATATCATCATCACTCTAATAAAATCACAATTTCATCAACTCTAATCATTTCCTAGCTATTTTATCACAACTCCTATAATCACAATCACCAAAATCACCACAATATCAAAGATTAAAGCTTAGAAATTTACCCAAAACTTATGGAGAGCTCTATTCACACCTCGATTCGATTCATCTCTCGATTTCCTAGTATGTTGTTCTCCTTTGGACGAGGAATAACTTTTCTTCTTGCCTCTGCCTAAGATTTGGATGAAAATGGGGCTTTGGAAGAGAGAGAAAGTTAGGGCTTTGGTTTCTTAGAGAGAGAGAAGATGAAATGCAGGAAAACGCTGGGGTTCTTTTATAGACGGAGGGTAGGAGATCGATCTTATCCTTGATGAGATCGATCTCTTTTTGAATTTGGGAACGTTTTGGGGTAATTTTATGCATAGGAGATCGATCTGTCGTGGGGTGAGATCGATCCCTTAATTGCTTCATGGGATCGATCGGCTCCTTGAGGAGATCGATCTTCTGTTCACAAAACGCTTCATGAGATCGATCTGCTCCTTGACAAGATTGATCTTCTATTTACAGAATACTTCATGAGATCGATCTTCTTGCCTATGGGATCGATCTGCCTATCAGTTCTTGCACATTCCTGCATTCTGGAGCCATGAGATCGATCTCTCATCCTTGGAGATCGATTTGGCCTTCACAGATTGTATTGCTGCTACATCAATTTGCAGAAAACTCAATGTAAAACTTTCCAAAATCTACCCCATAGTCCATAATTCAATCCATACACATTAAAGACTTAAGGACCTCATTTTCTTATACTTCATCATATTTAAAACTTATGTGTATATTAACATGTCATAATTACATACACCAAATTACAATTCTCATAAATGGGGTATACAAAATTCACAGTTCTCACATAGAACAAGGCCCAAACTTACATGCTACCAGAGTAAGGCCTCTCCTCATGCACACTATCGGTCTTACATGCTACCAAAGCAAGGCCCAGACTTACATGCTACCAAAGCAAGGCCACCCAGCGCTACCAGAGTGGGGGTCATCTCACGTTACCAAAACGGAGGCATCTCTCGCTACCAAAGCGGAGGAATATCAGACTTACATGCTACCAGAGCAAGGCCCGAACTTACATGCTACCAAAGCAAGGCTCGATATGCTATCTCATGACACGCCTAAACGTCAGTAACAAACATTATCATATAAAACCGTTTTACCTTCACGTAGAGCTCATAATGGTTTTTTCTCATAAACACGTGCGAAAACCTTTTTGTACTAATCACAAAACATGTCAAAACCGAGCTCAAACCGATAAAACCACGTACATATTTTTTTTGAATCTTAGTACGCCTTAACGTAGAGCCCAAATCCCTTTTCACTTTTAAACTCAAATAGTTTGTAAAACAATTTCACACTTTGTTTACAACTCATAAGAATTGAGCCCCAACCGGCTATAAAACCATGTGCAATAAATCAATCATAACGCGTAAAAACATGCTTGTTTCTCAAAAACATTTCATGCTACAATTATCATCACAAAATCACATACACAAATGAGTTTAAGTTTTTCCTTACCTCGTTGCACCTCGTATAGTGCAATTGTTCCCCCAAACGACAGACTAGCCTCGCATTCCTCTTTGAAACTCCCAGGCTATCCCAACGATGTAAAAACATCAACATGTCATCATAATTCCTCAAATCTCAAAATCGAGCATAATTCGTCACATTCTCATAATTTCTCAATACCTCAATAATTCTAACAACCCTAACCATTTTCAGCCAATTCATCACAACATCTACAGCCATAATCGCAAAAATTTACTTCAAAATCAAGGATTAAAGCTTAGAAATTTACCCAAAACTTGTGGAGTCCTCTGTTTACGCCTCAACACAAATCATCCTTTGATTTCCAAGTATGTTGTTCCCCTTAGGATGAGGAACAACTTTCCCTCTTGCCACTACCTCTAATTTGAACGAAAATTGGCGTTTTGGAGGAGAGAGAAAGCTATGGATTTGGCCAAAATGGAGTTTTCGATTTTTTGGAAAGAGAAGATGAATTCCAGCAAAAACACAGGGGTCCTTATATAGGCAGAAGGCGGGAGATCGATCTGCTCTTGGGTAGAGATCAATTTGCCTTTGAATTGGGAACGTTTTAGGCGATTTTTATGCCTACCAGATCGATCTGTCGTGGGGGAAAGATCGATCTCATAATCTTGGGGAGATCGATCTGCTCCTTGTGAGGAGATCGATCTTTATTTTACAGAAACATTTGGAGATCGATCTGCTGTTATAGAAGATCGATCCCTTTAAGGCAGAATCATAAGGAGATCGATCTGCCTCCATTGGAGATCGATTTGCTCGTTTAAATTTGTCATTCCTTGTCACTTTGGCCTACTAGATCAATCCCTTCTTCTCTAAGATTGATCTGGCCTAATAGTTTCACACTATGGTTGTACTCTTGGCATAAAATCTCAATATATAATTGTCATAATTTGCTCCATTGATTATTTCTCATTCAATACTCATTCATCACTTAGAAATTTCATTCCTAATCACCTCAATATATGAGTACATCACATATAGCTCAATCAATTACACTCATGTTCACATTACATAGTTTAGATGTGTACAAAATTCTCAGGTCTCACATTGATGCAGGGTGTCGCTAAGTAGGGGATGTCCTAACGGATTTCATATATTGGTTTATCTCATAAAAATTAACAAGTTTTAAGTGGTTAGTTATCTAAACCTACTGCCAACCCGCCTTCTTTATCCAGGCTTGGGATCAGCTATGTTCACAGGCATAGTTAATATAATATATATGATATGACATGTAAACAACTGTGATTACATATATATATATATATATATACACTCAGATATAATATATAGTAACATAACCATCTAAATGGAAATAAATATATTTTCTATTAAATGTGAATGTAATTTCTGGATTAATATTGAATTGCAAACTTGTGTCAAGAGAAACAAATATATTCTTTATTTAATTTAAAAAATAAAGTTTATTTCCATTTAATTAGTCAAATTTTATATTAATAAATTTAGTGAACTATTTAATATGCAATACATGTTATTACTTTGGTAATTGATTAATGCATATTTAAATATTTATTCAAGCTTCATTTGGTAACTGTTGCATAGCTTTATTATCATCAAAGCCTTTATCCCAATACTGGGGTAGGCTATATGAATCAATATACAAATTCACGCTAAGCCATCAGCATGAGTTATCCTCCACTCATTCCTATCAAATGCAATATATTCTTTCAATTTTTGTTCCGCCATATCTTTCCGGATTACTTCTTTCCAAGTCTTTTTGGCCTTTCTCTAGCATTGACCCTTTTTTACATCATTCATAGCCTCCACTCTTCTAACTAGATCGTCCATATGTCTACATTGTATGTGTCCAAACTAACGTAAATGACTTTTACTCATCTTATCTTCGATAGGTGCCACTCCAACCATTTTGTAAATGTCCTCATTTCTCATTCTATCCTTTTTCTCATATATCCAAACATTCATCGTAGCATTTGCATTTTCGCAACACTCATTTTTTGTGTATGCACTCATTTAGTTGTCTAACATTCAAGGCCATAGAGTAATATAGGTCTAATAATTGTATTGTAAAACTTGTCTTTCAACATTATAGGAATTTCTTTGTCACACAAGACACCTGTAGCGCTTCTCCACTTGCTCCAACCAACTTGTATCCTATGAGTTACATGACCATCAATCTCTCCATCCATATGAACGATCGACCTTAAATATCTAAAATGATCCCGCTTAGGGATCACCATCCCATCTAGCATCACTGTGTTTCTATCTTCCTCTCTGTTTGGATTGAATTTACACTCCATGTATTCAGTCTTTACTCCGATTAATCTGAATTCTCTTGACTATAACGTATGTCTCCACAGTTCTACACTCTAGTCTCAATAAATGAGACAATATCATCTACAAACATCATACACTATGGTACATTATCTTGGATGAATTTTGTCAGCTCATCCATTACTGTAGCGAACAAAATGTACTTAATGTCGACCCTTGATGTAACCCTACTATGGTAGGAAATTCACTTGTTTGCCCTCCACTCTCATCACATGTGTTCTTTTATCTCGATACATGTCATTAATTATTTCAATATATTTCACAGGGACTCCTTTCTTCATTTAGGACCACCATAACACCTTCTTAGGTATTTTATCATATACTTTCTCTAAGTTTATAAAGATCATATGAACATCTTTCTCTTATACTTGAGAACACTCCACAAGTTGTCCAAGCAAGTGTATCACTTTCATAGTAGACCGGCCAAACAAAAAACTAAATTGGTTCTTCGATATCTCTACAGTCTTCCTTAATATTCGTTCTATCATTTTTTCCATAATTTTATCATGTGACTTATTAGTTTTATGCCTCGATAGTTGGAACAACTTTGAATATCTCTCTTGTTCTTATAGAGAGGTACCAACGTACTCTTTCTCTATTCCTTAGGCATCTTATTAGTGCGTCAAATCTTATTAAAATGATTTGTCAACCACCTAACTCCAACCTCTCCAAGACATTTTTAAACTTCAATAGGAATGTCATCAGGCCCAATAGCTTTCCCTGTCTTCATTCTCTTCAGTGCCTCCTTTACCTCTATCTCTTTGATTCTGCGCATAAAACATCTGCTCATATCCTCGAGAGATACTGAGATATTGTTCATAATTTAACTTTGTTTGTCGTTGAATAGCTTGTTGAAATAATCACATCACCTTTCTTTAATATCATTGTCCTTAACCAGAGTTTTTGGTACTCATCTTTTATACATTTTACCACTCCTAAGTCTGACTGCTCCTCTCTCTTAGTCGCGCTAATCTATATATCTCTTTTTCTCTCGTCTTTGTGTACAACTTTTTATAAATTTCTTTCACAACCTTCGCCTTAGCTTTTGTCACCACCCTCTTTGCCTCTTTCCTAGCTAACTTGTATTTTGTAAAGCTCTCTTCGATGTTGTTTGTCTTCAAAGCCCTGTAGCAATCTTTCTTAGTTTTTATAGCTTCCTTAACTCCACCATATTGCATCCTTTCCTTTTGATGCTTTTTCGTTTGATACTCATAGTATCTCCTTATCCACCTTCCGAATGTGTTTTGCCATCTTGTTCCACATTGTGTTCAGGTTCTCCTCTATTGTCTAGTCTTCTTTCTAGGTCTAACTGTCTCTACATACTTCATGAAAATCTTATTTTAACTTCCACCATCGAATCCTTGTAGCTCATTCTTGTTAGTTCTTACAATGTCGTTTATGAATTTTTAGGTTTAATATTAATAGTCTATGTTGCACGGTAACACTCTTACCTGAGATAACTTTGCAGTCTAGACAACTGCATCTATCCCTCTTCCTAGTAAAAAAGAAGTCTATCTGACTTGCATTCGATCTACTCTTAAATGTTATAAGGTGAGGTTCTCTTTTCTTAAAAAATGTACTAACTAGGGTTAGGTCATAAGATAAAGTAAAATCTAGAATACCATCTCCACCTTCATTTCTTACACCTAAACTAAAACCCCTATGTAAGCTCTCAAAACCACCCCTACTAGCACCTACATGACCATTAAGGTCACCATTAATACAAAGTTTTTCTCGTATAGGCAGTTCTTGTACTATCTTATCTAAATCCTCTTAAAACTGTCTTTTACTTATATCATCAAGTCCTATTTGTGATGCATATGCGCTAATAAAATTCAAAACATCGCTTCCTATAACTAGCTTAACCAAGATAATTCTATACCCTTGTCTTTTAACTTCTACAACATCTTTTTTGATATTCTTTGTTTATGATGATACCTACACCATTTGGGTCTCTATCATTCCTCATATACCAATGCTTATACTATCAAGGTGTTATCTCTCTAGCCTTCTCCCTAACCCATTTGGTCTTTTAGAGACACAAGATATTAACTCTCCTCCTACACATAACCTTACAAATCTCTACTAACTTACCATCAAACATACCTATATTCCAAGATCCTAACCTAAGCTTATGATTATGGACTAGCTTTTTTACCCACCCCTGTCCATTATGGTGTAGGAACCTGTGCCTATTAGGCATCACATCCAGGCGTCGATTTGGCGTGTCACTTTTAGGCAACCACCTAGCAACCTTTAAACTTTTTTCACTACACCTGAGCTCGGATGCAGGGCTTCGCTGAGTAGGGGACACCCTAACGAATTTCATATATTGGTCAATCTCATAAAAATTGGATAAGTTTTAAGTGGCTGGTTGTCCAAACCTACTGCTAACCATATTCATTTATCTGGGCTTGAGACCGGCCATGTTTTATAGCTTACTATAACAAATTTAAACTCTCTATATAAAATTCTATGTTAAAAAAAATTTGACATGCAAGCATGTACCATAAAATAGATGTATGTGTATGTATATATATCGTTTAAATTCATCTTGATTTGTTTACTAACTAGCTTATTACTTAGTACGAAGTACAAATTTATTTCAATTATTTAAATGTGTATATAAAAAATATATATTTTTTATAAATTTTTATAAATATAAAAATATACTTAAATATATTGTTAGCTCAATCGAGAGGGGATGAATCGATTTTTATCAAATTCTCTAACTTAATGGTCTAACTAAACTAATTTCACAATTTGGAAATAAAGAAAAAAGTAAATAAAGCAAAATGAATTGAAAGTGTGAAGAGTTAAGAAAAGCAAACACAAGAGTTATAGAGGTTCAGTCAATCTTTTACATACATCCTCTCTTCTTGATCTTCTTATTAAGGAGCTGATTCCACTACTTGTGAATTTCTTACACTTTCCTTCTGAAGGTTTAGGAATAACCTCTTACATTTCCTTTTACTTAGGATTAGGAAGAAACCTTTTCTACTCACTTCACTAAGTGATTACCTAATCTCTTACAATAGAATCCTCATAAGGGTGACATTCCCCTGATTACAATTTTGAGAAAGAGTATTTAAAAATGGTGTAATCAATGAACCTCACTCGGTAAGTGATCACAACAAATGAGCACAAGCAAGAAAGATGAAGATTAATGTCACGACCCATTTTCATCCAATTCATCTAAAAGTCACCATAAACTTTTTGCTTTATTCGTTAGCTTACTTGGTTGTGACCAACTATCACCAATAACAGTTGGGCTATGAGTCAATATTAATTATCATTCATCATTCATCCTTCAGTTAATCAAGAGAAAACACATACATTTGGAAGTTTAAGTTCTATACTTATATATGTTTGCTAACACTTACATCCCCCATATTACAATTTAAATGATTACTGTGCTATTACATGTTTAGATACAAAAAGATTTCCTGCGTGTATACCTCTTAGCAATGGAGAGCAGAGGATGTCAGGACACAACTCCTTAATCCCTCACTAGACTACTGTGTGCGCTCTGTAGAGGGGGAGAGGAATTATAGGGATGAGTAACCACACGCTCAGTAAGGCAATAATGCAAGCATGGTAGATAACTACACTATTTACATGCTTATAATGTCACGACACAAAATCATTAATATCCAGAGCATGAGGAAATATTAAAACTATGCCACACGTATATACATATATCATGTACTGAAAAACATGAAAACAGGCATGTAAACATGAAAAACCATCATGTAAAACTTCTCATGCTCATCGTAATAAAACTCATCATAATAAGGAAAACTCATCACAAAACCATCCCTTAGGATTTAGCACTTTCTCAAAACATAGTAAAACTCATCACAAACAACAATACCATCTCTTTAAAAACATCACTTAAGGCTCGACCTCTACCTCGGGTATACCCTGGACAACACAATTCATGATCGGTGTATAAAACCATGTGATATCATGTGAGATAGGTGGTCACTATATAATCGAGGACTCTATTGGCCAACTATGTCATTATCATCCTAGACCACACGGATCCTGATGTGCGGGGCATCATGCTGGAACGAAGGTGGGTTAGTCCTTCGTCAGACTTTCAAATCAACATCATAACCTCACGGTACAGTGTACTCCATGTGATATACACGGTATAACATACTCAATGACCCATATCATGGTTGGAGGTGCCTGCCATAGGTCTTATCTATCCCATGCCATGTATAACCTACTCAGTCTCAAGTGCACGTGCGAGCATCTCATCCGTGTGACTAGCAGTCTACAGAGGGATCTAGCACGATTCGTGCGAGCATCTCATCCGTGAGACATAAAGTTTACACGAGGCATCCAGCACGACTCATCACATATCACAGTGTGAAAAGTCCAGTGCGAGCAAAGCTCTAACACGATTTCATGCATCATCATTAAATACCCTTGTACGAGCAACGCTCTAGTACGAGTTTATGCATAACAAGCAATGAGGAAATCATGTACAAGCATAGCTCCAGTACGATTATATGCTTAAGGAAATCAATGGAAACCTACGTACGAGAAAAAGCTCTAGTACGGCTCATAAAACATCACATAAATCTGATAGGTGGCTCTATTTCAACAAAAAAAAGTTCAAAACATAGTTAGCACCGGACTCGTGCTATTTCACAAAATTATGAAGTCAATAGCCAGCCTATCCATCGATTTGCTTAAACCAAAGCAATGTATTTCGTAAAAATATCAAAACATGATGTCTATGCAATTATTAGCCTTACTACCCTTTTGCAAGATTCACTTCCAAAATCAAAATCATCTATATTCGAAATCGTTCTTACAAATTAATATTTGTTTTCTAGATAACCGAGTAATTACAAAGCCCTATAAATACCCTCAAAATATGTGCAGCTACCTCTAGATACTCACAAAATTCCCTTACCTAGAATTACGTCGAGTAATTCCACTTCCTTAGAGCTTCTCGACCGCACAATCCTTTTTGCTCCCAACGAAATCTCTGGTGCTGCACAAATTACTTATCACATCAATTTAACCCAATATAACACAATTCTCGCGTTTATTATAGTTGATTCTACTTATTAGGTTTGTTAACACTTATAAGGCCTCACTTTCTCTTAAGCCCTTTCTCGATTGTACTATTCGTTTCTCGGGAATCTATTAGTTCCATCAAGCTTATTGGTTCACACTAAACCGACATTAAGTTCTTAATGCCTCTAGTTCATCATTTCCTTCACTATGGCAATTTATCAAACACCTCTTATGTCCATTTTCAATCATCATCCATTCCAACATATATATATATATCACAAAACTATCGTAGAATTATCTAT
This sequence comes from Firmiana major, assembly GCA_033439115.1. Lineage (NCBI taxonomy): Eukaryota > Viridiplantae > Streptophyta > Magnoliopsida > Malvales > Malvaceae > Firmiana > Firmiana major. Next base: position 54,110,420 of record CM065899.1, read on the forward strand.
ACACGCTTACTAACATCTTTACATACTTAAATCATCATCAACTCCATGCCATTTCAACTTTCTCTCACTAAACCCATTCTAGTTCATGGTTGTTTAAGCATGTATATGAATATTTCAGCCAACATTATATACACCAATCAACTCATCAAAATGCCTACATTAACATACTAGAAGATAGTGTATTGAAATCTTACATAACTTGACTTTTTGCTCTTTTTGTCAAATTGGGGAAAACCTTTTTTCTCCTTCAATCTAAGGTTTGAGCTTCCAATCTTTGACTATGTAGTTCACTCCCTCACTAGGAATAACTTTGCTCAAATAGCTTTTTCTTCAAATCTTTTTAGAAGGTAAGGATATCCTAGAGTGAGAAAACTAGGTTGTTTTTGGTTAAAATGGAAATTTTGGGATTTTTGGGGAAGAAGGCTCGACAGTCAGGTCCTTTTTATAGTAATTACGTTATGAGATCGATCTGCTAGGGTGGGGATCGATCTTCCCTTACTTAAATCCCTTCAGAATTTGACAATATAGGCTAAGGGATTGATTTGCCTCTTGGATGAGATCTATCTGCTCAAAGGGATAGGATCGATCTTTGGTCATGGGATGGGATCGATCTCAGCCAGACAGAAGGCTTCAGAGATCGATCTGGCCTTAGGAGGAGATCGATCTGGCCTATCTAGAGGCTATTGGAGATCGATCTGCCTTATGGGAGGAGATCGATCTGGCCCAAATAGAAATAACTTGAGATCGATCTGTTTTGAGTGAGAGATCGATCTCCCTCTCCTAGAATGCTTAGCATTTTGTTTCCAGTCCATGAGATCGATCTCCCCTTGCAATGAGATCGATCTGGCCTTCATCCTGTAGCATTTCAGCTGCAGTTTTCCAGATTTTCAAAGTTAAACTCATATCCAATCACTTTAATACCCAATTTGCATTTCATTCACACTTAACACTAAAAAAATTCCAATTCTTATGATTCATTTATTGTGTGACTTGTCCGTACATGATGGAAATCATAAGATTACATAGAAATTCATGGGCCTTACATTCCTCCCCTCCTATAAGAAATTTGATCCTCCAAATTAGAACCAAGTTAATCTGAAAACAACTCCGGGTACTTCTCTTGCATCATACTCTCTAACTCCCATGTAGCTTCCTCCGGAGTGTGATATTGCCAAAGAACTTTCACTAAGGGAATCATCTTCGACCTCAACACCTTCTCCTTTCCATCCAATATCCGAACCGACTTCTCAACATACGACATACTCTCATTGAGCTCCAATGAGTCATATCTTATTACATGTGCCGGGTCCGGATGGTATTTTCAAAGCATGGAGACATGGAAGAAGTTATGAATACCTGCTAACTTCGGCGGTAATGCCAACCTGTAAGCCTTATCCCCACTCTCTCTAGAATCTCGAAGGGCCCGATATACCGAGGGTTCAACTTACCCTTTTTACCAAACCTCATAATCCCTTTCGAGGGAGAAACTTTCAAGAATACAAACTCACCTACAGTAAACTCCAGTGGTCTCCATCTCCTGTCAACATAACTCTTTGCTGGCTTTGAGCTATCCGTAACCTCTCACATATCAACTGGAGGTCCTCAGAGGCTTGCTGCACTAAATCGTGAGAAAAAATCTCTCTGTCACTAACCTCTTCCCATCCAATAGGGGATCGACATCTGCGTCCATACAATGCCTCATATGGTGTCATCCCGATACTCGCATGATAGCTGTTATTATAAGAGAACTCGGCTAACAGTAGGTGATCATCCTAGGAGCCTCTAAAATCCAGCACACAATCTCTCAACATATCCTCCAAGGTCTGTATAGTCCTCTCTGACTGACCATTTGTTTGAGGATGGAAAACGGCACTAAAACTCAATTGGGTCCCCATCGCTTCCTGAAAGTGTTCCCATAAATGGGAAGTGAAGAGGGCATCCCGATAAGAAATAACGCTCATTGGAACACCATGAATTGAACTATCTCTCGAACATACAAGTTCACTAACTGACTCAGAGTATCAGTAGCTTTCATAGCTAAGAAATGGGCTGAATTCGTCAACCGATCCACAATCACCTAAATGGCATCATGACCTCTGCAGGTCCTCGGTAAGCCCATCACAAAATCCATGGTGACATGCTCCCATTTCTATGTCGGTATCGGTAGAGGCTGCAATAGCCCTGTAGGCTTCTGATACTCTACCTTTACCTGGTGACAGACAAAACATCTAGCAACATACTCAGCAATATCTCTCTTCATTCTAGCTTTCGAAGGTTTTGATACATCTTGGTACTCCCCGAATGTATCGTATACCTCGATGAGTGAGCCTCTAATAAAATCAATCTCCTGATCTCTGAATTCTCGGAACACATATCTTGCCCCCGAACCTCAGCAATCCATCTGTACTCAGCTCAAAATCAGTATCCACACCTGTCTGTACCTGTCTCAACCAATCGATATACTATCGATCACCTTACTGAGCTTGTCGAATACGAATCAACTCTGGCTCCAATCTCAAACTAGCCACAACATCAAATCTCTCCTTATCAGGTGGGGCTACATCCAAACTGAGGTTTACGAACTGCTCCAACAACTCGTGTTCCTGAACCATCATATAAGACATCAACCCAAGGTTCTTCCTGCTCAAGGCATCGACAACTACATTCACCTTACCCGGGTGGTACATGATTTCACAATCATAATCCTTTAGGAGTTCAATCCATCTTCTCTATCTCATATTCAACTCTTTCTACAAGAACAGATACTTAAGGCTCCTCTGATCCGTATATATCTGAAATTTCTCACCATAGAGATAGTGGTGCCATATCTTCAATGTAAACACTACGGTCGCTAACTCTAAATCGTGAATTAGGTAGTTCCTCTCGTGATCCTTCAACTGCCTAGATCCATAGGAAACTACCTTCTGATCCTGCATAAGTACACCGCCCAGTCCCTGGTGTGATGCATCCGTATACACAGAGAAACCACTTGAGCTAGTAGGAATGGTGAGAATTGGAGCAGTGGTCAACCGACGCTTAAGCTCTTAAAAATTCCTCTCACATGCCGCGTCCCACACAAACTTAACATCCTTACGCTTGAGACGTGTCAACAGAGCAACTAGTCTGGAGAAACCCTCAACAAATTTTTGATAATAACCTGCCAATTCTAGAAAACTTCTGATCTCTATGACTGTTTTGGGCTGTTCCCATTGTACAACTCCCTCAGTCATGGATGGATCCATTGATACCCCATCCCTTGATACAACATGGCCCAGAAATGAGAACTGCTCCAACCAAAAGTTACACTTACTTAGATTGGCATATAATTCCTTCTTTCGGGGGGTCTGCAGAACTATCCTCAAATGCTGCTCAAGATCTTCCCTGGACTTGGAATAAACCAAAATATCATCAATAAACACAATCACAAACTGGTCCAGGTATGGCTTAAATACATCATTCATCAAAGCCATAAATGCTGCTCGGGCATTCGTCAATCCTAATGGCAAAACCAAAAACTCGTAGTGACCATAACGGGTACAAAATGTTGTCTTGGTAACATCTCCACTCCGTATCCTCAACTGATGATACCTAGATCGCAGAGTTATCTTAGAAAAGACTTGTGCTCCTCGAAACTGATCAACAAATCATCAATGTGTGGAAGGGGGTACTTGTTCTTAATATTGGCCTTATTCAACAATTGGTAATCTATACACAGTCGGAGGCTCCCATCCTTCTTCCTTACAAATAAAACTAGGGCTCCCCAAGGTGAGACGCTCGGTCTAATAAACCCCTTCTCTAGCAACTCTTGCAACTGCTTCTTAATCTCCTCTAGCTCAATCGGAGCTATTCTATATGGTGGCTTAGATATCGGCTCTATACCAGGTACCAACTCTATGCAAAACTTCATTTTCCTGTCGGGTGGTAGCCCTGGTAAATCGTACGGAAAGACATCAAGAAATTTTGTAACCACTGGAATGTCTCTCAATTTCGGGTGTGCCTTATCTGTGTCAACCATGTATGTAATGAACCCTTCACATTATCCTTTTCCTCCGTTAGTAACATAGGTCATCACATTAACATTCATGATAAATAAGTAGATTCATCTCTTAAATGTGATGAATAAAAATTATACTCTTCCCATTTACAAAAATCATGTTCTTTCATTTCTTTTCAACAAAACTTACAATAAGGTTATCTATCTCTGAAAACATCACTATCTTAGCATAACAATCCAAAATAACACGATTTGTAGCCAACCAATCCATTCCTAAAATTACATCAAAATCGCTCATACTCAGTAGAATTAAATCGGTTGTCATATCTTTTCCCCTATCTTTAACTTAAAATTCCTATATATATATATATATATATATATATATATATAGATATATATATATACTCAGTCAACTGACTATCATTCATAGGTGTAGAAATCATCAACATTCTATCTAATGAGGTGGACTTTACATGCTTCAACAAGTTATGTGCAAAGGAATACGATATAAAGGAATGCGTGGTACCATGATCAAATAATACAAATACTTCTAAATAAAAAATTAGGATGGTACCTTTAATCACATTTGTTGAAGTGTCTGTGGTGTCCTTGTCCAGTGCATGTACTCATCCTTTGCCAACCGCCTGTTTCCCTTTTTCCTCTACTGTAGCTTTTCTCCTTGGAGCAGAAGTCTCAACAAGAGCTCTCTCCAACTCCTTGCCCTTTTATGGGGTAGTTTCAATCATCTCCGGGAAATACCTCATGACATGCCTTGGCTTCCCACATCTGTCACACACAACAGGGGTCATCGGATAAGGCCTAGTACCATGAAATCTACCACATCTCCTATAATGCTTGGTAGTAGGCCGTGGTCCTCCAATGACTACACCCCTCGGTGGAGCTAAAGTTGGGTACACAGAAGGTCTAGTGGCTCTCTCCTGCACCTCTTCAATCTTCGACCTCTTCTCAAACAGTCTCTGACCTCCTCTCCTGGCCACTCTATCAATCCCGAATCTCTTTTGATCTCTATCTCTCCTGCCACTAACCTTTCTAAATTCAGAGGCATTCTACTCATAGTCTTGTTCACATAACTGCGCCCTGGGCACTGCCTCTTCATAAGTGAGGATATCAAATGGAGCTAATCTATATCTGATGGTTGGTCTCAGTCAATCTATGAACTTTTGGACCTTCATCGCCTCACTGTTCAATGTATCAGGGTTATACCTCCCTAAGGATATGAACCTAGACTCATATTCGTCAACAGAGTGGTTCCCCTGAACCATATTCATAAACTACATCAGCAGTTTCCTCTGTGCAGTGGTTAGAATATATTGTATCTTAAAGGCCTCCAAGAATATCTCCCATGTAATCTCGGAGTGTCGGGCACTCAGAATAGATACGGTAGATCTTCACTAGTGCTCTGCCTCACCTTTCAACATAAATACGGTAAAGGCAACTTTCTCAGTCGATGTACATCTAAAGAACCCATACAATTTCTCCATCTCATATACCCAATCCTTAGCCACAACCGAGTCTTTCACCCCTCTAAATACTAGAGGTTTCAACTCATAGAACTGTCTTAACCTACTCAACTCACAATCATAACCCAGGTCACCTTCGCTCGGCTATGGAACGATAAGGGAAGCTGTATCCTAGACTGGAGGTGGTGTAATAGTCTCTGTAGTCTGAGGTCTCTCTGCCTCTACAACTGCCTATCCAGTTGTAGTAGGATGCACGGCTAGACCTCGTCTATCACCAGCACCTAATGCCTTCGTGACTATCTCCACCAGGCTCTTAATACTTTGCTCTATCCTAGCGAAGCGCTGTGGAGCCTGATCAGTCTGTAGCCTCGCATGGCTCTCAGGCATACCTTTACGGCCCTTAGCTCGTGAACTCGCCCCTCTACCTCGGTGGGTGACAAGCATAATGCCTAATTTCTTGTATCCATACCATATATTAGTCTCATTACATCTCGGTATACACAGTTATATCTAAATAAAAGCACAGTAATACGATGATGTAACTTTCCTACTTATTAATACCGACTCATATCAGGCCAACTTAGCTCTGATACCAATCTCTATCATGACCCCTTTTCATCCAATTCATCTAAAAGTGACCATAAATTTTTTGATTTATTCGTTACCTTACTCGGTCGTGAACAACTCTCACTAATAACAGTTGGGCTTTGAGTCAGTATTAATTATCATTCACCATTCATCCTTCAGTCAATCAAGAGTAAACACATACATTTGAAAGTTTAAGTTCTATACTTATACATGTTTGCTAACACTTACATCCCCCATATTACAATTCAAATGATTACTGTGCTATTACATGTTTAGATACAAAAAGATTTCCTGTGTATATACCTCTTAGTGATGGACAGCAGCGGATGTCTAGACACAACTCCTCAGTCCCTCACAAGACTACTATGTGCACTCTGTAGAGGGGGAAAATGATATGGATGAGCAACCACATGCTCAGTAAGGCAATAATGCAAGCATGGTAGATAACTACACTATCTACATCTTATAATGTCATGGCACAAAATCATTAATATCCAAAACATGAGGAAATATTAAAACTATACCACATGTATATACATATATCATGTACTGAAAAACATGAAAATAGGCATGTAAACATGGAAAACTATCATGTAAAACTTCTCATGCTCATCGTAATAAAACTCATCATAATAAGGAAAACTCATCACAAAACCATCCCTCAGGATTTAACACTTTCTCAAAACATAGTAAAACTCATCACAAATAGCAATACCATCTCTTTAAAAACATCCCTTAAGGCTCAACCCCTCCCTCGAGTCTACTCTGGACAACACCATTCGTGATTGATATATAAGACCATGTGATATCATGTGAGATAGGTGGTCATTATATAATCGAGGACTCTGTTGGCCAATTATGTCATTTTCATCCTAGACCACATGGATCCCAGTGTGCGGGGCATCATGCTGGAACGAAGGTGGGTTAGTCCTTTGTAACACTTTCAAATCAACATCATAACCTCACGATACAGTGTACTCCATGTGATATACACAGTAAACGTACTCTGTGGACCCATATCATGGTTGGGGGTTGTAAGACCTTTAAATTCATAAGTATATAATGTACATGCTATGTGAAGCATAAATGATGTAAGTCCATAAAGTCAATGTACACACTTTTAATAAGAGTTTGTGATGTACGTACAAGTTTCATTATATGTGAATAAGAAGAAATGGACTTTTGTAGATGATGAATGTGAGCATATGGAAATTTGGGTAGTGTGGTAGAATGGAAGGAAGTTGTACAAGTGCATGAATCTTTAAACTTCCATTTGATTATGTAGGGTGTATATAGATGGTGAAATGATTGCATACAAGTTTTAATGTATATAAAGTATAAATGGAAGCCATTTATAAGACTTAAAGGTGATTGGATGAGAAAATGACTATGGCAGCAAAATGTATGAAGTTTGGTGTACGTTATTGCAGAAAACTGCAATAAAATTTGGAAAATATGGATGAACGATTGATCTGGAAGAGCAAAAAATGCTCTTGTTCGTGCAATGGAATAGGGACAGATCGATCTCTAATGGGGGTCAGATCGTTCTACTAAGCATCCTATGAAGAAGGAATCGATCTCTAGAGGGTCAGATCGATTTTCTTAAGCTACTGACTTGGAGAAGATCGATCTCATTTGGAGAGTAGATCGATCTCCTTAAGGTTCTGCGTTGTTAAGATTGATCTCATGCTTGGGAACAGATCAATCTCATTAGGTTTGGAAGGTCGATTTCGAGAGGAAAAAGTGCAGGGCAGATCTATCTCCTAGGAGAGTAGATCAATCTCATAGAGATAATTCTATAAATACTGGACTTCTGCACTTCAGTTTGCACAAGAGTTACTATTTCATTCAAGAGCAAAAGTGTAACCTAATATTTCTAAGCTAGGAAACTTCAGTTTGTGATCAATTTTAAGTTTGTTTTAGTTAAGCAAAGTTGTTCTTGGCAAAGAGGAGAACAACATACTTGGAAACAAGAGATTAAAACCAAGGATTTCAAGAGCAAGGAGGATTTATACCAATTTAGAGAAAAAGGAAGGAAATCTCAGTTAGGTAAGATTTAATGCACCAAGTTGATATATGTTAAACTAGGTGTATTGATGAGTTTATTAGTATATGTATGAATTATTGGAAGCAAAAGGATCACGAAAAATGAGCATGACCTAGTATTGGTGTGAAAATAGGAAAATGATGAGGAAGTGATGTTAATATGAGTTTGATGATAGAATATGCATGTATGGAAGATTATGAGTTAATCTTATGAAATACATATATTGGAAATAAGGAGAAATAAATATAACTCTATGGAAAATGTGGTATAATACCATATTGGGAGAAAGAATCATGAAAATGATGTGCTAAGTTGAGATTGATAAATGAAATGAGTATATTACGGTATACTAACGTAAAAACGTATAACAGCTTCAAAGAATTTCATTGGAAGCTGATCGGACTACAAGAGTGAGCAGAACCGAGGAAGAGAGGTCACTTGACGTGATCTGAGGTAAGGGAATCTCGTGAGTAGATAGAGATGACTCGACGTATTTTGAATAACATTTCGATATTATATGCTATATGAATTCCTATGAATAGGTATATTACGATTATTGAGAATAATGAGGATAAATGTGTTTTATCCAAAAGACTAGGGTGAAAATACTTGAGAAGCATGTTCTGACCAAAATTCATGAGTTGCATGATAGAATGGTAATTTTTTTCTTTTATATGCAAAAACATGTACATTTGAGTGCTTATTTGATTTGACTAGCCATCTATCCAGTTTTGTGTGAAAACCGTAAGTGCTAGAGATTACTCGCACTATACTTTGAGATATGCATCACATAGTACTTGAGTATTTACTCGTACTACATTTTAATGTTATTTATGCATATTAGAGTACTGGGAGCATTGCTCGTACTCAGATTGTGATTGATGCATTATAGAGTATTGGGAGCTATGCTTATACTCAGTTTTACATGATAGAGTATTGGGAGCTTAGCTCGTACTCAGTTTTCACATTTATACATTATAGAGTATTGGGAGCTTTACTCATACTCGTGTTCTTACATAACATAGTGTTGGGAGCATTGCTCACACTAGAGTTGTGATATTGTGATATGGTCGTGTTAGAAGTTTTACTCACACATATCAGTTTTGAAAAGAGCATGAAACAACCATGTTGGGAGCATGTGTTGACTGTGTGTCGCATTGATATTATATGCTCACACGTGTATTATTTTGAGATATGGCAGAGGGCTATCGAAATAACCCATAAGTGTGAGGACTAAGACTCATGGCGAGCATCCTAACTATGAGTTAGACTCGTAGTATGTGGACTCAGACTCATGGCGAGCATCCTGACTACGAGGCATATCCAAGGTGTGAGGACTAAGACTCATGGCGAGCATCCTACCTTGAGATAAGGTCCATGGAGTACCATGTACCGTGTATGTCACATGAAGTACATTGTACCATGAGTACACGATGAGAATAAATTGTGGGCTGACGACTATGATTTGACCCACCTCCCGTTACAGCAATTGTAAGACCCCGCACACCGAGTACTGTGTAACCTGGGATCACAGAAAATGAGTTATGATCATACACTCGGAACATGTAGTCGCCTATCTCCTTTCTTGCTAATTGAATTTCTTGAATGAATTACCACATGTTTTTATGATATAAACATGTGAATTTTATGAATTGTGAAAAGGGTAACCCGAGGGATAGGTGAGGCCTAGTTTTCCATGTTCTTAAGCATGATGAATGCCATATGATTTTGATTTAAATGCATGGCATGATAAACGAGATTTATGAAATTACATGAGAAATGCAGTGTTATGCATATAATGCTGAGGTTGTTAAACCAGCATATCAGTTATATAACTGATGTTTTATATCTATGTATATATATATTGCATAATGATTTGAGAGAGATACATGTTATAGATACAGATAGTGTAAGGAAATGATTTCGAGGCATAAACATTGTATTTTGTAGATAATACGGTTATCTACTTGCTTGCCTGATTTCCTTACTGAGCTGTGAGCTCACCCCCTTATTATTTCCCCATTTTCAAAGCATCCACCGTAGGTGGACACGGTTGAGGACTGGTATTCTCTGATATCCGCTGCAGATCCATCTTGTAAGAGGTATACACACTTGATATTTTATACTGAATAATGTATAAGCATAGTTATGTATTAAACGTACGGTTGGGATGTATATGTATAGATAAATGTATTAATGTACAAGAGTTTGTATTATAGAAAAGAATATTAAATTCTATATATGTTATGAATGAGTGTGAATGGGTGATTAATATCGAATCATAGCCCAACGTTTGATGTGAGAGATGACAGAAGAAGAGGTAAGTGAAATGCGAAAAATTTATGGTGAATAAGGTAGGTCGCGTGTGGGGGAAGGGCGTGATAGAATGGTATCAAAGCGGTGTTGGTCTGATGTGAATCGATATTAGTAATTAGGAAAATATACATCCCCATAGTACTTTGCTTTGTTCAATTACAATTGTGTATACGAGATGGATATTAGAATAATTAATGTTTATAAATGCAGGGATTTAGCCATTATGGTTAATACTCGCTGTGGTAGAGGGGTTAGAGATAGGGCTCAAGGCCGCAGAGGTAGGCCTGAGACCCGAGGTGAGGCTATTGGTCAGACTGATGTACCAGAGAGTACCGAGGCACATTTCAAGAGACTAAAACGTCGCTTGGAGACCATAGTGGAGATATTGGCACAGACGATGCTAGGAGGACAGGGACAGGATGCAGAGATTGCGCCTGGAGAAGGAGCTGCACCTGATACACCTACACCCCCACCAGTTCAGGATATGCCATCACAGGTCATTGCACGACAAGGCAGTAATGTTTTGGGGTACAGTTGTGATTTGGACAGACTCCGACAATTCCAGAAACTTGGACCTCCAACTTTTCGTGGGATTAAAGACCCAGTTTTGGCGGAGGAATGGATAGGAGAGATGGAGAAGTTGTACGAATTCTTTGAGTGTACGACTTTAAAGATGGTCACATTTGTTGTGTTCCTACTGAAGGGGACTGCAGAGCATTGATGGAAGTTCACCCGACCCATATTGAGAGCCTGACATGCAGATATCAGTTGGGGGATATTTTTGGATGCCTTCAAGAGGCAGTTTGTTCCAGATACGACTCAGCAGAGGCTGCAGGCTAAATTTTTAGGATTGAGTCGGGAGTCATTCAGTGGATGAATATGAGACTAGATTTTTATCTCTAGGGAGATATGACCTTGACACCATGAGTAGTGAGACTAGGAAGGTCCGCAGGTTTATCGATGGACTAAGACCAATATTGCAGTCTAAATTAGTTCCATTCGACATTTCTACCTACGATGAGGCTGTACGCATGGCGCAACTTTGTGAACAAGATTATGAGAGAAATGTCTAAAAATTCAAAATAGTGGGAAAAGGTAGAGATATAGATAGAAAGAGGCCGGTGAGTGACAATGCTTGAGATTTTGGATATCGAGGAGGGAGGAGACTCTTCGGTAAGAGACCAAAGATCGAGGAAGTACAAGAGAGGATTATTAGATATCCTGCATACCCGGCTATAGCTTCAACTAGAGGAGTAGTGATTGGAGGACAGAGGCCTACCACTGAGTAGTGTAGTCGATGTGGTAGATTCCATGGAGGTAGACCTTGGCCTGTTTCTAGTGGTTTATGTTATCGATGTGGGAAGCTAGACCATATGGCTAGAGTGTACCAAGAGGTGATGGATATTGCCCCACAAAAGGGTAAGGAGCTTGAGAGAGCTCCAGTCGATGCGTCTGCTCTGAGAAGGAGAGCCATTACAAAAGAGAAAGCGAAGCAAGTCATGGGAAGAGGGCAAGTGCATACCTCGGACCAGGGAATTGCAGATGCTTCTTCGGATGTGATTAGAGGTAACATCCTGATATATGATTTAGAAGCACATATTTTGATTAATCATGGTGCCATGCATTCATTTGTATCGCCTTCATTTGCATGTAAGATAGCAAAGCATGTAGAGCGTACACCTTTGAGTAGGATGATGTTGATTAGTATGCCTATGGATTATAGTCAGCTAGTGGAACATGTATTAAATGATTGTAAGCTAAGAGTAGGGGAAAGGACATGACAGCCAATCTAATACTGTTGAGCATGAGTGATTTTAATGTAATCCTAGGAATGGATTGGTTATCGTCAAACCATGCTATTTTAGATTGTTACGCTAAGACAGCTATGTTTCCTAACCCTGAAAAGTATGTTGTAAAGTTTGATGTAAAGAAATAAAAATAGTAGCTATGATTTGTGATTGATAATGTACTATGCTGACTGGGAAATGAATATGTTGAAGGTTTTATCGCATACGTGGTTGATACAGATAAGGTATATCCAGAGTTGAAAGATATTCCTGTGGTTAATAAATTCCCAGATGTCTTTCTGGATGAATTGCCAGGGTTGCCACTAGACAGAGAGATGGAGTTTTGTATAGACTTGGTGCCTGGTACTGAACCTATATCGAAACCATCATATCACATGGCCTTAGTTGAGTTGGAAGAGCTCAAGAAACAATTACAGGAGCTGTTGGACAAGGGTTTTATCAGACTGAGTGTTTCATTGTGGGGAGCACCGATTTTGTTTGTAAAGAAGAAGGATGGAAGCCTCCGATTATGTATAAATTACAGATTGTTGAATAAGGCAACCATCAAGAATAGATATCCCTTTCCACATATTGATGATCTGTTGGATCAGCTTCGGGGAGCGCATGTCTTTTCTAAGATTGATATGAGGTCTGGGTATCATTAGCTAAAAGTAAGGAGTGGAGATGTGCCCAAGATAGCCTTTAGGACCCGATATGGCAATTATGAGTTTTTGGTTATGCCATTCGAATTGACGAAAGCTTTGGATCAATTTGTTATCGTCTTCATAGATGACATCTTGGTATATTCTAAATCCGAGGAAGAGCATGAGGAGCACCTCAGGATAATATTGCAGACTTTACGAGAACATAAGCTGTATGCTAAACTCAATAAGTGTGATTTTTAGCTGTCACAGATCTCAGTTTTGGGACATGTTGTGTTAAAGGATGGTGTATCAATAGATCCATCCAAGATTGAGGCTGTAGTTCAGTGGGATCAGCTGAGGACAATCACCGAGATCAGGAGTTTCTTGGGTTTACCAGGGTACTATCGGAGATTCGTAGAAGGATTCTCAAAGTTAGCTGCTCCGTTGACACGTCTCACACAGAAGGATATAGCTTTTGTATGGGATGAAGATTGTGAGAAGAGTTTTCAGGAGTTGAAGAGTCGATTGACTACTGCTTCGATCCTCACTATCCCTACCAGCTCAAGAGGATTTTCAGTGTATAGCGATGCATCACATCAGGGACTGGGCTGTGTGTTGATGAAGGATGGAAGGGTAGTTGCTTATGGATCCAGAAAGTTGAAGGATCATGAGAAAAACTATCCAACCCATGATTTGGAGTTAGCAACAGTAGTGTTTGCGTTGAAAATATGGTGCCACTACTTATATGGAGAGAAATTCCATATTTTTACTGACCACAAGTGTCAGACCCGTATTTTTATGTAGCTTGTTCCTTATGATTTATATATGTACAGACATGTATTAAGTTATTTAAATCATAAGAAGAGAATTTACTATATTTAAGTGTTAGTGAAATGCTTTAACACTTAAAAGCTACATAAAAGCCTAATGTGAGCTATAAGAGCCACAAGTTAAACCAAGTGGATCTGAATCATTCTAACTAAAGAGAAGAACTTAAAATGAGAAAATATAGAGAGCTTATGAAGAAAAGTCAATTTGATTTAGTCCCGAACATAGAGAACGAGAGTAAAAGCTAAAAAGGGTAAAATTGACCTTTTTAGCGAGTTAAGGTATTTAAGGTATTTCGAGTGTATATACCTACCAAAAATGGCTAAAACGTAAAGACGAGAGTGTAAGACATAAGATATGACACTTTCAAAATTTTGAGAAAAAGTCAACTTGGTCAGTGATTAAGGAAAAAGTCAACTAAAGTTAAGAAAAGTGGACTTTTACCATAGTTGACTAACCATGGTTAAAAATTAACCTAAGCATGGAGAAAAAATTGGGGAAAAATATTTTTAGTCAAATACAAGATAATCATCCCCGAAAGTAAGGAAAATTTATTCGGATGGATTCCGGATTAAATTTAATGGTTAAAAATGTAATGGGCCAAAGTAAAGATTTTAAAGCCCATTAAGGTATACTAAATGTAGATCGAATTTCTTAGGTCCCTTAGACCAAATTGTTGGACCGATTGAAATGCCAAATATTTAGACAATTAAAGGCCCGAGGTATCATAAAAATTTCAGCCCGAAAGCCCATTAGGAAGGCCCAAACCGAGAGGCCCAATTGTAAGGCCCACATGGATTAAATATCAAGCCATTAGTTAAAGCTAACTATGACTCATTAGGTGACTCATAATTAAACTTTATGAAGTCAATTATAATGGCTGGAAAGTAAGGCTTAATGGATAAGTAAATGGCTTATAAAATCATCCACACCATTGTCATCTTCACCATACCATTCTCGGCTACACAAGGAAACCATTGAAATACAATTATCCAAGCTTTCTCTCACTAGAAATCACTAGGATTTAGGCATATTTGGAACTTGCATTCTTCATGAAAGTTGTTCCAAATTGAGAGGAGAGTGACATATGTTGGAATTGGCTATGAAGGAGCCATAGTGTGCAAACTGTGAGGCTCCAAAGTTTTGGCCAAGTGTGAACACGAATTCTAGGTATAAATTCAAGCTTTCAAGTTCATATATGTTAATGTATGAATGATTTTAAGTATATTGATATATGTTTTAAGCATTGAAACATATGAAATCACTATGAACATGGTTAGGCCGAGAGTGCGTAGTGATATATTGATGAATGCCCATATGATTTTAAGGCATAAATGAGTTGATATACATGTATTCATGATTATGGTATAGTTAAAATTAATCAATTTGATTAATTGATACATGAATTAGTTGGCAATCAAGGTGTTTGATAAAATTCCTAAATGAACTCAGTGAAGCTTAAGAACATTTCCAACCAAGTGTTTGTGAAAATGCCTAAGTGAATTGGCTAAACAAATGGACATGGACGACATGTCATGGTGTGACCGACGACATGGGATGCTCTCGGCCATGGCATGTGTCCGAGAGGTCCAATGGGCTAAGCCCAATTGTTTTCGGCCCAATGTGATGTAATAGGTCCCGGATAAGCCCAATAAGAGTTGGTGGGCTCCACAAGCCCAATAGGTCCAACGAAAATGAATAGTAAAATGGAAATGGGCTTAAGGCATAATTAGACCCATTAAGGTTTATTAAAGCCCATTAAGTGAAATAGACTGTATTTAATGTGAAATACAGTAGGAAAAGTATAATTAACCTGATAAATGGTTATATGCAGCTCCAGAGATTAGTGGAGGAGCAAATTGGACTGCTGGATCGAGCAGCGTTGAGAAAGTAAAATTTCTCGAGTGATTGCAGGTAAGGGACTTTTGTGAGTAGTTAGAGATATCTGCATGTATTTTTTTCTGCTTTTACATTCACTTAAAAAGTCTGCGGGTTAGAGAAAGTGAATAATAATTATTGTGACTCGATAGTGGCAAATTATGATTTTGCCCTTAGTCAGGAAAAAAAGTCAACTTTTGGGAAAAGTTGTAAGAAAGCATGGAAACCACCATTTTGAGTGTTTTACTGCTGTTTAGCAGAAGAATAAATAGATGGGCTAATGTTTTTAAGGTTGATGTGAATTAATCACACTTTATAGTGCTGATTTTGATGTTTTGAAAATCATCTCTTTTTAAAGAGACATCTATCATATTATGTGAGAATAAATCGTGCTAGAGCACAGCTTGCACTTGATTTCATATATTTTCCACATATATTAGTGCTGATGTATGATTCGCACTGGATTTTCATGACATGCATGATAGAGTACTAGAGTTATTACTCATACTCAGTTTTATATGATTTATGCATGATAGAGTGCTGGAGCGATTAGCTCATACTCGAATTTTCATGAGATGCATGACAGAGTGCTAGAGCATTGCTCGTACTCGATTCTTCATAATTTATACATGACATAGTACTTGAGCTATTGTTCGTACGTGATTTGATGAGTTTTGTGCAGAGCTTGGTACTGGAGCTATTGCTCGTACTTGATTTAATACATGAACTATGCATGACGTAGTTGCTAGAGGTCCACTCGCACTAGAGTTGAGTTTGTGATGTGAAACAGTATTTGAACGGAGTGTCGATTGAGAGTTGCGCTCAAAGGCGCACACTGTATTTTATGTGATATATAAGACATGTTGAAAACCATGCTTGATTTCCTCGTGTAGACTGAGTGTCACACTATGAGATGTTCGCATGTGGATTTAGAGACGTGGTATTTATATTCCATGGTATGAGGGTTAAAACCTATGGTAGGCACCCCGACTGTGATGTAGGGTCCATGGAGTACGTTGTACCGTGTGAGTGGCATGGGGTACATTATATCGTGTGGTGTTATGGAGTTAAGGAGGTTATAGCTGGCGGTTGTGATGGACTGACCCCCCTCCCATTGCAACAGTGATGCCCCACACACCAAGATCTGTGTTGCTTGGGATCACTATTATAGGATATGGCTATAGTCCAGGATATTATTGCATTTCACCACAGAGTCTCACATGATATATCACCTGACTGATTTATTTATGATACGGATAGACCTGAGGGATGGGTCAAAATCCGATTATTGTGTTGTGAATGATTAAATGCCATATTTACTTTGATTTGAATATCAATGGCATGATTTATCTAAAGGCATTGTGATATTTTAAAGATGCATTATTTTGCACTACATGCCCACATTTGAGAACGAAAGCATGATTTCTGTACATAGGATTTAATCTGTACAAGTATATGTATATATTTTAAAGACATGCTTTGAAAGTGAGTTAAGGAAATGATATTTTGAGGC
The DNA here is from genome assembly GCA_033439115.1 of Firmiana major. Lineage (NCBI taxonomy): Eukaryota > Viridiplantae > Streptophyta > Magnoliopsida > Malvales > Malvaceae > Firmiana > Firmiana major. The sequence goes on from CM065899.1 coordinate 54,127,496, forward strand.
ATAACATTATTTTGAGTAGATAGTGTAGATGTCTACTTGCTTGCATGATTTCCTTACTGAGCACGTTGTTTGCTCACCCCCATTTCTTTTACATCTCTCTACAGAGCATCAGCAGTAGAGTGAGAGCATTTGAGGGATAGTATTCCTATTGTCCGCTGCTATTTCCTATTGATCGACAGGTATACATATTTTGTACGGTTCTGTATCTAAACATATAAACAGCACAGTGATGTATACGATATATATTATGGGGAATGTATTTGTATCAGATTTTATATGAGCTCACATGTATTATAAAAGAAATTATAGTCAGTAGATAGTGTATTGACTTGTATGGATGAAAATGGATGAATGATATGGTAAGCGAGGATGCTGACATCGAATCATAGTCCAACCATTAATAAGGAGAAAGTTAAGTTAAAATGCAAAAAATTTGTAGTGGTTTTGGTTAAGTCATGGAGGGTTGTGACAACAAGAGCCTTAAGTATCTGTTCTCACAGAAGGAATTAAACATGAGACAGAGAAGATGGCTAAAGCTTCTAAAGGACTATGATTGTGAGATACTTTATCATCCGGGTAAGGCTAATATTGTAGCTAATGCATTGAGTAGGAAAAGCCTTGGGATGGTATTGTATATGATGGTCAGGGAACATGAGTTGCTAGAGCAGATTGCTAGCCTCAGTTTGAGAGTTGTGCCTTCTGACATGGATACAGACTGTATGATTGTTAGTCTATGCTTAGAGCCAGATCTATTGGAGAGGATCAGACAGGCTCAGTAGACTAATCTGTATTGCATTGACATGAGTAGTCAGCTATAGAAGGGTACAGAGACTGATTTTGAGATAAGTTCTGATGGACTTCTGAGGTTTAGAGACAGATTGTGTGTTCCCGAGGACCCAGAGCTCAGGGGACTTGTATTGACAGAAGCTCCTTCGTCGAAGTACACTCTACACCCTAGGAGTAATAAGATGTACCAGAATCTCCGGAAGGTGTACTGGTGGTCAGGTATGAAGAGAGATATAGTAGAATTCGTGACAAGATGTCTCGTATGTCAGCAAGTGAAGGTAGAGCATCAGAAACCTGCAGGGTTATTGCAGCCTCTACCTATACGAACATGAAAATGAGAGCATATCACCATGGATTTCGTGATGGGTTTACCGAGGACCCGGAGGAATCACGATACTATATGGGTGATAGTTGATAGACTGACGAAGTCAACCCACTTTCTAGCTATGAGAGCTATCGATACTTTCAGTTCATTGGCAGAACTGTATCTACACGAGGTAGTGAGGTTACATGATATTCCAGTGAGCATTGTTTCAGATAGGCATTCCCGCTTCACTTCGCACTTTTGGGAACATTTTCAGGAAGCCATGGGAACCCAGTTGAGTTTGAGCACCACTTATCATCCTCAGATAGATGGTCAGTTAGAGAGGACCATACAGACTCTGGAGGATATGTTAAGAGCGTGTGTGCTAGATTTTAGAGGCTCCTGGGATGATCATTTACCACTAGCCAAATTCGCCTACAACAACAGTTATCATGCAAGTATCGGGATGGCACCATACGAGGCTTTATATGGTCGTAGATGCCATTCCCCTATCGGTTGGGAAGAAGTGGATGACAGAAAGATTTTTGCTTCTGATTTAGCTACACAAGCCTCTAAGGATGTCTGGATGATTGTTGAGAGATTGAGGACAGCTCAGAGTAGACAGAAAAGCTATGTTGATAAGAGACGGAGACCACTTGAATTCGTAATTGGTAACTCAGTATTTCTGAAGGTTTCTCCTTCCAAGGGTATAACGAAATTTGGGAAGAGAGGTAAGTTGAGTCCTCACCACATTGGACCCTTTGAGATACTAGACAGAGTGGGAGATAAGGCATATAGATTAGCTTTGCCATCGAAATTATCGGGAGTGCACAATGTCTTCCACATTTCGATGTTGAGGAAGTATCATCCAGATCCAACTCATGTGATTCGGTATGAGCCATTGGAGCTTAAAGATGATTTGACATATGTAGAGAAACCGATAAGGATACTGGATAGAAAGGAGAAAGTCTTGAGGAATAAGACTATCGGGTTAGCAAAGATTCTTTGGCAGAATCACACTTCAGAGGAAGCTACTTGGGAGCTAGAGAGTTTGATGCGAGAGAAATATCCCTAATTGTTTGTAGAGTAACTTAGTTCTAATTTGGAGGACCAAATTCTTTTAAGGAGGGGAGGATTGTAAGAACCTTAAATTCATAAGTATACACATGTACATGCTATGTGAAGCATAAATGATGTAAGTCCATAAAGTTAATGTACACACTTGTAATAAGAGTTTGTGATGTACGTACAAGTTTCATTATATGTGAATAAGAAAAAATGGACTTTTGTAGATGATGAATATGAATATATGAAATTTTGGGTAGTGTGGTAGAATGGAAGGAAGTTGCACAAGTGCATGAATCTTTAAACTTCCATTTGATTATGTAGGGTGTATATAGATGGTGAAATGAATGCATACAAGTTTCAATGTATATAAAGTATGAATGGAAGTCATTTTCAAGCATTAAAGGTGATTGGATGAGAAAATGACTATGGGAGGAAAATGTATGAAGTTTGGTGTAAGTTACTGCAGTAAAATTTGGAAAATATGGATGAGAGATCAATCTGGAAGAGCAAAAAATGCTCTTGTTCAAGCAATGGAATAAAGACAGATCAATCTCTAATTGGGGCTAGATTGATCTGCTAAGCATCTTGTGAAGAAGGAATTGATCCCTAGAGGGTTAGATCGATTTCCTTAAGCTACTGACTTGGAGAAGATCGATCTCATTTGGAGAGCAGATCGATCTCCTTAAGGTTCTGTGTTGTTAAGATCGATCTCATCTTTGGGAACAGATCGATCTCATTAGGTTTGGAAGGTCGGTTTCAAGTGGAAAAAGTGCAGGGCGGATCGATCTACTAGGAGAGAAGATCGATCTCATAGAGATAATTCTATAAATACTGAACTTCTGCACTTCAGTTTGCACGAGAGTTACTATTTCATTCAAGAGCAAAAGTGTAGCCTAATATTTCTAAGCTAGGAAACTTCAGTTTGTGATCAGTTTTGATTGGGTTTTAGTTGAGCAAGTTGTTCTTGGCAAAGAGGAGAACAACATACTTGGAAACAAAAGATTGAAACCAAGGATTTCAAGAGCAAGGAGGATTTGTACCAATTTGGAGAAAAAGGAAGGAAATCTCAGTTACGTAAGATTTAATGCACCAAGTTGATATATGTTAAACTAGGTGTATTAATGAGTTTATTGGTATATATATGAATTGTTGGAAACAAAAGGATCATGAAAAATGAGCATGACCTAGTATTGGTGTGAAAATAGGAAAACGAGGAGGAAGTGATGTTAATATGAGTTTGATGATAGAATATGCATGTATGGAAGATTATGAGTTAATCTTATGAAATGCATATATTGGAAATAAGGAGAAATAAATATAACTCTATGGAAAATGTGGTATAATACCATATTGGGAGAAAGAATCATGAAAATGATGTGTTAAGTTGAGATTGATAAATGAAATGAGTATATTACGGTATACTAACGTAAAAACGTATAACAGCTTCAAAGAATTTCATTGGAAGCTGATCGGACTACAAGAGTGAGCAGAACCGAGGAAGAGAGGTCACTTGACGTGATCTGAGGTAAGGGAATCTCGTGAGTAGATAGAGATGACTCGACGTATTTTGAATAACATTTCGATATTATATGCTATATGAATTCCTATGAATAGGTATATTACGATTATTGAGAATAATGAGGATAAATGTGTTTTATCCAAAAGACTAGGGTGAAAATACTTGAGAAGCATGTTCTGACCAAAATTCATGAGTTGCATGATAGAATGGTAATTTTTTTCTTTTATATGCAAAAACATGTACATTTGAGTGCTTATTTGATTTGAATAGCCATCTATATGGTTTTGTGTGAAAACCATAAGTGCTAGAGATTACTCGCACTATACTTTGAGATATGTATCACATAGTACTTGAGTGTTTACTCGTACTACATTTTAATATTATTTATGCATATTAGAGTACTGGGAGCATTGCTCGTACTCAGATTGTGATTGATACATTATAGAGTATTGGGAGCTATGCTTATACTCAGTTTTACATGATAGAGTATTGGGAGCTTAGCTCGTACTTAGTTTTCACATATTATACATTATAGAGTATTGGGAGCTTTGCTCATACTCGTGTTTTTACATAACATAGTGTTGGGAGCATTGCTCACACGAGAGTTGTGATATTGTGATATGGTCGTGTTGGGAGTTTTACTCACACGTACCAATTTTGAAAAGAGCATGAAATAGCTGTGTTAGGAGCCTGTGCTGACTGTGTGTTACACTGATATTATATGCTCACATGTGGATTATTTTGAGATATGGCAGAGGGCTATCGAAATAATCCATAGGTGTGAGGACTAAGACTCATCGCGAGCATCCTAACTATGAGGTAGACCCATAGTATATAGACTAAGACTCATGGCGAGCATCCTGACTACGAGGCATATCTAAGGTGTGAGGACTAAGACTCATGGCGAGCATCCTACCTTGAGATAGGGTCCATGGAGTACTGTGTACCATGTATGTCACATGGAGTACGTTGTACTGTGAGTACACGACGAGAATAAATTGTGAGCTGACGGCTAAGATTTGACCCACCTCCCGTTACAACAATTGTGAGACCCCACACACCGAGTATTGTGTAGCCTGGGATCACGAAAAATGAGTTATGATCATACACTCGAAACATGTAGTCGCCTATCTCCTTTCTTGCTAATTGAATTTCTTGAATGAATTACCACATGGTTTTTTTGATATAAACATGTGAGTTTTGTGAATTGTGAAAAGGGTAACCCGAGGGATGGGTGAAACCCAGTTTTTCATGTTCTTAAGCATGATGAATGCCACATGATTTTGATGTAAATGCATGGCATGATAAACGAGATTTACGAAATTACATGAGAAATGCAGTGTTCTGCATATAATGCTGAGGTTGTTAAGCCAGCATATTACCAGTTTTATAACTGATGTTTTGTATCTATGTATATATATATATATATATATATATATATATATATATATATATATATATATTGCATAATGATTTGAGAGAGATGCATGCTATAGATGCAGATAGTGTAAGGAAACGATTTCGAGGCATAAGCATTGTATTTTGTAGATAGTGTGGTTATCTACTTGCTTGCTTGATTTCCTTACTGAGCTGTGAGCTCACCCCCTTATTATTTCCCTTTTCCAGAGCATCCACAGTAGGTGGACATGGCTGAGGACTGATATTCTCTGATATCCACTGCAGATCCATCTTGTAAGAGGTATACACACTTGATATTTTGTATTGAACAATGTATAAGCATAGTTATGTATTAAACGTACGATTGAGATGTATATGTACAGATAAATGTATTAATGTACAAGAGTTTGTATTTTAGAAAAGAATATTAAATTCTATATATGTTATGAATGAGTGTGAATGGGTGACTAATATCAAATCACAGCCCAACATTTGATGTGAAAGATGACAGAAGAAGAGGTAAGTGAAAAGCGAAAAATTTGTGTTGAATAAGGTAGGTCACGTGTGGGGGAAGAGCGTGATGGGGGTGCCTGCTATAGGTCTTATCTACCACATGCCATGTATAACTTACTCAGTCTCAAGTGCACGTACAAGCATCTCATTCGTGCGACTAGCAATCTACACGAGGCATCCAGCACGGCTCGTGCGAGTATCTCATCCGTGGGACACAAAGTCTACACGAGGCATCCAACACGACTCATTACATATCATAGTGTGAAAAGCCAAGTGCGAGCAAAACTCTAGCACGATTTCATGCATCATCATTAAATACCCTCGTACGAGAAACGCTCTAGTACGGTTTTATGCATAACAAGCAATGAGGAAATCACATACGAGCATAGCTCTAATACGGTAATATGCATAAGGAAATCAATGGAAACCCACGTACGAGTAAAAGCTCCAGTACGACTCATAAAACATCACATAAATCTGATAGTTGGCTCTATTTCAACAAAACACGTTCAAAACACAGTTAGCACCGAACTCGTGCTATTTCAGAAAATTATGAAGTCAATAGCCAGCCTATCTGTCGATTTGCTTAAACCAAAGCAATTTACTTCGTAAAAATATCAAAACATGATGTCTATACAATTATTGGCCTTACTACCCCTTTTACAAGATTCACTTCCAAAATCAAAATCCTCTATATTCGAAATCGTTCTTACAAATCAATATTTCTTTTCTAGATAACCGAGCAATTACAAAGCCCTATAAATCCCTCAAAATAAGTGCAACTACCTCTAGATACTCACAAAATTCCCTCACTTGGAATTGCATCGAGCAATTCCACTTCCTTAGAGCTTCTTGACTACGCAATCCTATTTGCTCCCAACGAAATCTTTGGTGCTGCACTGATAATTCTATATTTTTAGAATTATTTGTGCTTAATTTCCTAATTAATTATTTAAATCCCCAATTTATTTTGTTAATTATCCCATTTATTTAATTAAAATTCTCATGTTTGCAGATAAATTAAATCCGGATGAATTTTGGATATTTCGGTAGAAAATGGACCGGAATTGGGCTAAAATCAAGATTGAGCCACGTGGACAACACGAGTCATACCACCGAGCACATCCAATTGGACAAGAAGACCGATGACATGGAAATATCTTTTCAAGGAGCCAATAGTGTGAAGACAAGTGGCCAAAAAAATGCCAACTCATCAAGGATGTGAAAATTACCATTTTACCCCTAGTGTGTTTATAAATAGGAAAGGATGACAATTGAAGATGGAATGTAATTTTTAGGAGTAGGAGTAGTGTAATGTAATGTAGGTTAGGGTAGAATAGTTTGTAGATTAATTTTTCAAAGCTTTTTACAAGTTGTTTTACTATTCATTTTAATGTTCTTCATTTTCTCTTTGTTAATTTTCATTTTGATTTTCAATGAAAGCTCATTTCATTTTCAAGCTCTCGGTTCCCTTTCTATAAGCTTTCTATTTGTCAAGTTTCATTTCCATTCTTCATTTCCTACTTCAGGTCTCGGTTTCCTTCCCAAATGCATTTCTTATGCTTGTTTTCTCATTTGTTAAACCATCATTTTAGTAATCTTCGGTAGATTTCAAGAGGTGCATTCGGGAATCATTTTCATTCAATCTTCTGCTTTTTGATTCTGTTGCTTTGATGTGGGAGGATGCAATGCATTTGTCCACATCATATGCAAAGTGGAGTCACGGCTGGAGAAGGAAATGAAGCCGCCCGAGGAGGTTGATCATGAGTTCAATGTTTTCTGCATTTAATCATGTTTCCTGCATATAGTCATTTACTGCATTTTTCATCTTCATTGTAGTTGTTATTAGCTAGATTAGGAAATTAGTGTAGGTGGTTGTCCGGTATTAAGATTGAAGAAGCAGTTCATCCAAGGAGCACCGTTCACCATTAGCTTCCTCTTGTTTCTCTGTTTGTCTCTGTTTTAATCACTTATTGCTGGTCACGTTCGGCTATTGTTGTTTTAATCCCGTGATGACGTTGCGGTAAAAGTGGGCTGCTGAGAAGGACATGTGCTGCTGGTATAATTGAACCAAGGTTACTGGTGCTGAGGGAAGGCCGGGGAAAGTGCGGCATGTACAGCAGCACTAGATGCAGCAGTATAAGACAGAATCTGGATGCAGAAACAAGCGGACAAGATTGAAGCAGAACTCTTGGATGGAGCAGATGTGCGCTGCAGAAAAATGGGAAATGAAGCAGATGTACAGAGCAGTGAGCAGCGAAAGGACTGTCGAGGAGCAGCTGAGATTGCAGAACCAGTGCAGGAGCAGGTACGTAGAACAGCATGGCAGATGCAGAGCAGAGGTCAACCGAGAAGCCTGGGACTGGAACCCGTGAGCACTTGGGGCAGCACGAAACCGAGCGAGGTAGAGTTGGTGAGCCTGGCAGAACCGAGAGGCATGGACAGTAGCTGGACACACATTACCAACCCGAGCCGTGAACTGGAAATGGAAATGCAAAGAAATGATGCATGAACTGTAGTTGGAGGGAGTTGTTTAATAATTTAAATTGTTAAGGCCTTGTTTGGCATTCATATAGTTAATTAATCCATTTCCATGCATGTGTTAGTTGTTAGTTATTTAGTTAAATCAATTGCAATGCTAGGTTAGTTTAAATATTTTTGTATGTTAATTTAATTTGTAGTGTTAATGTTTAGTTAGTAGTTAATTAAATGTTTTAGGATTTTAATTTAGTTTAGTGCTTTATAAGTGGCATTTAGAATTAATCTAGATTAAATGTTTTTCATGCAATTTTAATTAGATTTTAGGATTAGTTCAATTTGTAACTTTTATTAGTTTAATTACATGCATTTTTAGGTTAGTTTAATTGTAGTTTAATTTTATTGCGTTGTTTTCATAATTGCATTTTATTGCATTAATTAGTTTTAATTGTTTTAATTTCTTTGTAGGTTTTCGATTTTAATTGCTTAGAGTATTGTAAGTACTTCTTGCTCAGTTTTATTTCCTTTAGCTCTTATTTTCTTTATTTTATTGCTTTCAGTATTTTCAATTCTAGGTATGTAGATCACTCCCTTTAATTTCATAATTTGCTAGAATATACTTAGGGTAAGATTAACCGGTACTTAATTAGGCTAGTCAACTTCTCTGTGGGACGATAACTCGGGACTCAAATCCCATTATTACTTGTACGACCCGTGCGCTTGCGGATATATACCTTTTGGGCCCATCATGCACAAATTACTTATCACATCAATTTAACCCAATATAACACAATTCTCGCGTTTATTATAGTCGATTCTACTTATTGGGTTCGTTAACACTTATAAGGCCTCACTTTCTCTTAAACCCTTTCTCTATTGTACTATTCGTTTCTCGATAATCTATTAGTTCCATCAAGCTTTTTGGTTCACACTAAACCGACATTAAGCTCTTAATTGCCTCTAGTTCATCATTTCCTTCACTATGACAATTTATCAAACACCTCTTATGTCCATTTTCAATCATCATCCATTCCAACATATATATATATATATATCACAAAACTATCTTAGAATCATTTATACATGCTTACTATCATCTTTACATGCTTAAATCATCATCAACTCCATGCTATTTCAACTTTCTCTCACTAAACCCATTATTGGTCATGGTTGTTTAAGCGTGTATATGAACATTTCAGCCAACATTATATACACCAATCAACTCATCAAAATGCCTAAATTAACATACTAGAAGATGGTGTATTGAAATCTTATCTAGCTTGACTTTTTCCTCTTTTTGCCAAATTGGGAAAACCTCTTTTCTCCTTCAATCCAAGGTTTGAGCTTCCAATCTTTGATTATGTGGTTTACTCCCTCACTAGGAACAACTTTTCTCAAATAGCTTTTTCCTCAAATCTTTTTGTAAGGTAAGGATATCCTAGAGTGAGAAAACTAGGTTGTTTTCGGTTAAAATGGAAGATTTTTGGATTTTTGGGGAAGAAGGCTTGACAGTCAAGTCCTTTTTATAGTAATTACATTATGAGATCGATCTCTGAGGGTGGAGATCAATCTCCCCTTGCTTAAATCCCTTCAGAATTTGACAATATAGGATAGGGGATTGATCTGCCTCTTGGATGAGATTGATATGCTCAAAGGGATAGGATCGATCTTTGTTCATGGGATGAGATCGATCTCGGCCAGGCAGAAGGCTTCAGAGATCTATCTAACCTTAGGAGGAGATTGATCTGGCCTATCCAGAGGATACTGGAGATCGATCTGCCTTATGGGAGGAGATCGATCTGACCCAAACAAAAGCAACTTGAGATCGATCTGTTTTGAGTGAGGGATCGATCTCCCTCTTCCAGAATGCTTGGCATTGTGTTTCCAAGCCATGAGATCGATCTCCTCTTGTAAGGAGATCGATCTAGCCTTCATCCTACAGCATTTCAGCTGCAATTTTCCAGATTTTCAAAGTTAAACTCATATCCAATCACTTCAATACCCAATTTGCATTTCATTCACACTTAACACTAAAAAATATCCAATTCTTATGATTCATTTATTGTGTGACTTGTCTGTACATCATGGAAATCATAAGATTACATTGAAATTCATGGGCCTTACAATTAAGTACAAGAGGTTAAGAATTGAGAATTTAATCTTCAAAGATTTGTTCAAATGATTTCTCTTAAATGCAAGTATTTATATGGTCTTTGAGTTGGTGAAGCATTTATTGCATTTATTCTCGTTGAAATCTTCAAAAAGTAGTTGTTCGGACCTTTCAGCACACTAGGGGATCGATCTTGTCTCCTCAAGGGATCCTCTCTTCTACGTAACCTACAATCATAAAGCTAAAAATACTAGGGGATCGATCCTTATTCCTAGGGGATCGATCTCTCTATAACCTTTTAAAGTCCGAAGGCTTACTACCATTGTGGAACCGATCCTTACTACTAGGGGATTGATTCTTTGGATTTGAAACTTATTTCCTAGGCAAAATCGAATATTGAATTTTCTTTAAAGAATTTTTCAATTTCATTTACTTATGTTTGGCCTTTATGTGCATAAAATTGAGCCCTGAAAATAATCAAGTAATTTCTTAAAATATTTTCAATAATTTTATAGGAAAATTACTTAGGATATATATTAAAAAATATATGGAATTATGGTTTGGAAAATTTAATATAGATCATTTAAATAATCATATTTAGGTTTTTGTCATTTCAAAATATATGTATCACTTTAAAGCTTACAATCTCCCCTATTTTTTATACGACTAAATTTAATGTGGATCATTTAAATAATCATGCTTTGGTTTTTATCATTTCAAAATATATGTATCAATTTAAAGTTAACAATTTTTCCCTTTTTGATATGACAAAACTTAATGTCACTGTACTTTGAAAATTTTACTCCCCCTTAATATAAGCATGATTTTCAATGGAGACTAATTTTCAATTTCAAACTAATAATATATATTTCTCTTCCCTCTTGTTATATAAAAAATAAAATGCACTTAATGATGGATAATATATACTCCCCCCTTAATTATAGCTAAGATATGAATATACTCAAGGAATGGTCAATTGGCAATTGATATTCTCATAAAACACAAAATGGGTCACTTTAAAGCAAAATAATCAGGTGAATATGTCAAGGTAAGATGTAGTTAAAAATGTCACGACCCGAATTACCTAAAAATCAGAGTAAATTTTTTGTTTTTTTTCATTTATTATTTAATTCTTAACTTTCTCTCGTCGTGACCATCCTACAACACAGTTGGGCTATGATTCGGTGTTAGTCACCTCACACTATTTAACATTTCATTCCCATAATCATATATCAGAGTCTACTATCCTTTTGACTTTAAATAAATACATACCCAATGGTATTTACATGACTCTACATCCCCGACATCATATCCATTTACAGTACTGTGCATTACATATTTAGATACAAAATCATACCAATGTGTATACCTGTCTCTCGATGGGTAGCAGCAAGCAGCGGATATCAATACATGCAAGTCCTCAGCCGCTCAATAATTATTACAAGTGCTCTGAAAAGATGGAAAAATAAGGGGGTGAGCAAACCACACGCTCAGTAAGGCAATTATGCAAGTAAGTAGATAGCTCCACTATCTACATGCTCATAATGCCATGCCCTTAAATCCATTTCTTTTCATTTAAAATTACACGCACAAAGTCATGCATATTCAATGCCATAGTTTATCCAAAACTATTTGTGCATATATAAATCATGTAACTCATGCATTCAAAGCATTTTATGTGACATCATTAAATCATATTAAGCATGAATTTAATCAAGATCATGCAGTCTTTCATGTCATGTAAGACAATTCAAGATTTTCAAATAAAAGCATGGAAAACACATCATGCCACTGCATTTAAATCAATTCATTTAAAACGCAGTATAAAATAACCCCTCTGGGTCAATCATCTCAAAACTCATAAAACAGTTTGTTATATTTCATTATAAATCTTGATTTATAAAACCACCCTTCTTTCAGGGTCACATATCATAAAATCATCTGAAATCATCAAATCATCAAATCGGGGGCCTGACCCCTCCTTCGGGTCTACCCTGGTCTAACAGACCATAAGTTATATCATGTGAGACAATAAGGTAATTAACAGTAACATCGAGGACTATGGCCATATCCTAGTGATCCCTGGCAACACGGTACCTAGTGTGCGGGGTATCACACCTGAAACGGGAGGTGGGTCGTCCTACCCGCCAGAACAGCATAACACCAGGATTGCGAGGGCAAGGCTTGCTGCCTCGTGGCTAATGCCACTCCACTCCAACAATCCCCACGGTACAGCGTACTCCGCGTGACATACACGGTACAAAGTACTCCGTGAACCCAAGCTCAGTCAGGGGTGCCTGTAATAGGTCTTATCCACCCATATCATCTGTCTCAGAATGCACGTGTGAGCATATCATCTCACTGTGACACACAGTCTACAGGAGGCTCCAACACGGCTATATGCATGTAATATAAATCCCTGTGCGAGCGAAGCTCAAGCACGGCTCCATGCATATTCATGATATCTGAAAACCTCGTGCGAGCGAAGCTCTAGCACGGTTTCATAAAAATCAGTGAAATCTACGTACGAGCAGCGCTCCAGTATGACTTAAACTGATTATAATTTCATGTAAATTCCACGTACGAGCAACGCTCTAGTACGGATATGTATATAAATTCAGTGAAAACCTCGTACGAGAAAAACTCCAGTACGGCATTCAAATGAATTATGAAAACCATATAAAACTTTGTGCGAGCAACGCTCCAGCACAAATGAATGCTCAAGTAAATCAAATCTCGTGCGAGTTATACTCCAGCACGGCTTTATGCATAATTAAATCAAATCTCGTGCGAGTTACACTCCAACACGGCTTCATGCATAATTTAATCAAAACAGGATGCGAGCTAAGCTCCAACATCTCTCATGCATGTCAAATCATTAAAACTAGTGCGAGCAATCGCTCCAGCACCATTTTATGCATATCACGTCAAAACAAATCAAAACATGTCAAAACATGTCAAAACAGACTGCGAGCTAGGCTCCAGCAGCTCTCATTTCACAATATTAAAAATCAGTGCGAGCACCATGCTCTAGCACATTTCATGCATATGATGTCACATAAGTCGGTGCGAGCAACTGCTCAAGCACATTTATGCACATTCACAAACGCAGATATAGTGCGAACTACGTGTCGGCACTACCTGTTTCCATATAAACTTGATAGTTGGCCTCTTTTCCAAAGAAATTTCATTTAAATATTAATAACACCTACGTAGTGTTAATTTGGGAAACTTATGCAATTATTGGCCAATCTATCGATTTACTTTGATTAAAACCAATCAAATCTTAAATTCGGAAAATTCCTTAAATCATGCATTTCATGCATGTCATGCTTTCACCATCCTTAGGTGAACTTCCCTCAATAGGGGTAAAATAGTCTTTTCACCTATTTCGATCCTCAAAATTATTTAAACCACTTTTAGGATCTTTATACATCATCAAGGCATACATACATATTCAGTGTACAGAACACTATTAAAATACGCGTAGCTACCTCTAGCTACTCACACAATTCCCTTACCTCATTTATCTGTACAGTCTGACCTTTCCTCTGATGACTCGTCACGCAGTCCGATTTGCTCTGAATCCAATTCAAATCTCCGGCACTGCGGATACATATTCATCAGGTCAATTACAATACAATTAATTGTATTCACAATTTTCTGGGCTTAATTTAAATCATTGGGCCTGTTTTCCCATATTGGGCCCGATTGCACCTTAATGGGCCTTAATCGACCTTAAGCCCTTTTACCACACTTTATCGAGGCCAATGGGGCTCATTGGGCCCATCAGTAATTTATTTAGCCTCGTTCTAAATTCTCAGACAGCTTATGAATTATTTACGACAATTTATCCAATTTTCAGAATTTAATTCATTTATGAGAAAATTAAATCCATAATTTATGCGTTAAATATCAATCACGCATAACGATGCAAAATTGTCGTAAATAAGGGTTACATACCCGTTATTCCATGATCGTACACAAATCGAGGCTGTCTCGAGCTCTCAGTGGATGCCAATTGTCGAGCTACACAATTAAATATATTTTCGGGTAAACTTTCAGTCGATTATTTATCAAATTAAATATTCTAAAAATTATATCGGTCAATTTGACCGCTTACCGACTTACCCGAAGCTCGATTGCATCACAGGAATTTTTCCCAATTTTTTTTCTTTTTCTTTTTCCCTTTTTCTTCCTTTTTTTCCCTCTCTTTTTGGTTGAACCGGTCTGGTCCGGTTCAACCCGGTTCGGACCGCCGGTTCGGTCTGGTCCGGTTCGGCCGGTTCTGTCCGGTTCGGCCGGTCCAGGCTCCCTTTGGTCGTGCCGGCGCCGTCCGGCCGGTTCTCTGGCCGATTCCACCGCCGTTCGGCGCGCCATCGCATGGGCTCCCTAGATCGGGCCTCGGTGTGGCTCGAATCGACGCCATCGCCGGCGAATCGAAGCTTTTCTCCCGCGGCATCTCCTTCATTTTCCGGCGTTTTCCGACCACCTGGCCGCGCGTCGATGCCACCGGTGGGTTCGCCTGAGGTCGGTCGACCTTCGCCGACCCTCGCCTGGGGCCCTTGGCCGCCGGTGACCGTCAGACGGAGGGATCTCCCTCGGTTCGCTTTTCGGCTTCCGTTTCTTCTCTGCTTCTGTTTTCGTTTTCCAGCTCGCGTTTCGCGAGTTTCCTCTTTTTTTTTTTTTCAATTATTTTATTTTTTTATATATTTTTATTTATTTATAATTTATTTTTAATAATATTTTATTCATTAAAATATTATTAAAATTACAAAATATCCCAAAATATTAAAAAAAATTTCTATTTAATTCATAAATTAATTTCTCAGTCCGGTTTTACCTTTCCGGTATATTTTTTCGATTATTTTCGGGATTATTTTTCGATGCGAAAATCCCGGTTTATCCCAAGAAATTCATATCTTGATCAATTTAACTCGAAATTTAATTATTTCTTCATCATTGATCAAGATTTCTCATTCTCATATTTTTAATTAAATTTTCTTGTCCCGATAAATACCGAATTTTGGTCTTTTGACCATTTTGCCCCTGCACGTATTCGGGAATGCCATTTAAGTCCTTTTGCATTTTTTAAATGCACTCGAAAATATCGGGTCTTACAATCTCCCCCACTTAAAAAAATTTGGTCCTCCAAATTAGAACCAAGTAATATGAGTCCAGAAATAACTCCGGTTACATCTATTGTATCATATACTGTCATCCTCAAGTGACTTTCTCCGGAGTGTAATACTACCATCATACTTAACTAGGGAGATCGTCTCAAATCTCAACACTTTCTCTTTCCATTTTTAATAACCAACTCGATTTCATACATTACTCTTTCATTGAGCTAAACTGTTGGAGTTCATATCCGATCATATATATTGGATCCGGATATTATTTCTTAAGCATCACAAGATAGGACACATTGTGGATGCCTGTTTATTCAAGTGGTAATACCAACCTACAGGTCTTACCTTCCACTTTGTCCAATCTCTTATCCGAATATCGTTACGTCCTTATGCTCTTAGGACAAGTAACTATCAACAGTAATGATTCACCCTTGGTGAATTCCAATGGTTTCTGTCTCTTGTCAGCATAGCTTTTTCTATCTGCTCTGAGGTGTTCTTAATATCTCACAAATCCACTGAACATCCTCAGAGGTTTGTCTTACCAATTCGGGAACAATTCTCTATTTGTCACCCACTTTTCTTATCCAAGTCAGGGAAACAATCCCTATGGCCATAAAATGCCTCATATAACTTGTTATCCCGATACTCGAGTGACAACTGTCATCCTTGGCGAATTTGATTAGTAGCAACTGATCATCCAGGAGCTCATAAAATCAATGGCACACGCTCTCATCACAGCCTCCAGAACCTGTACAGTCCTCTCTGACTGACCATCTGTCTGAGGGTGGAAGCTATGCTAACACATAATCAGGGTCCCATAGCTTCCTGAAAAACATTTCCCCAAGTGGGAACTGAAGCGGGAATCCCTATCTGATACCATGCTCACTGGAACGCTACCTCATGTATCACAATTTTCCATACACATAAATCCGCCTACGCACTCAGAGTATCTCGGGATTTCATAACCAGAAGGTGGGTAACTGAATCAATCTATCAACTATCACCTAGATAGCCTCGAGATTCATTCGGGTCCTCTGTAACCCATCACGAAATCCATGGTAACTTGTTCCCATTTCCGTGTCAATATAGGTAGAGGCTGCAATAACCCTGCAACTTCTTTTACTCTACCTTACTCTGCTGACATACGAGACACTTTTCCGCAATTCTTTACAATATCTCTTTTCATATCTGACCACCAATACCCTTTTCAGAGGTTCTGATATATTTATTACTTCTCGGATGCACTGTATATCCCGAAGAGTGAGCTTCTGTCAATAACACTATATCATCAACTGTGGTCCTGGGGAGCACTTATACTGTCTCTGAACCTCTGCAAGTTATCATCACTCACTGTGACCTCTGTCACTGTCCCCTTCTGAATCTGACCCATACTATCGACACCAAGCCGATCATCACGCTAAGCCTGGCAAATCCGGTCACACAAATCCGGTTCTAACCTCAGGCTAGCTGTCACAAAATCACCGTCATCATCAAGAAGGGATCACATCACTACTGAGGTTCACAACTGCTCTAGCAGCTCTCGCTCCCTGACCATCTTATGTGATACCATCCCGAGGCTCTTTCTGCTCAAGGCATCAACCATTACATTAGCCTTTCCTGGGTGGTACAATATTCACAATCATAATTCTTAGAAGCTCTAACCCTCATGGTTATCTCATTTTCTACTCTTTCTGTGAAAACAGATATTCGGGGCTTTTACGATCAGTGCATACCCGAAATTTCTTACCATATAAGTGGTGAAGCCATACTTTCAGTGTAATCGCTACGGCTGCCAACTCTAAATCATGGGTCAGATAGTTTCTCTCATGATCCTTGAACTATTTGGATCTATAAACGACTATCTTCCCATTTTACATCAATACACAGCCCAATCCTTATTTGGAGGTATCCATACACACTGAAACCTCTTGAGCTGTTGGTTATAGTGAGAATACTTATGGTGGTCAGTTCATTACTCCAATATACCAAAACTCATTGAAGCTATTTTCATACTTATCATAACACTCGTATGAAATCTTTTCCCGAATGAGACGTGTCAACTGAGCAACTCATTTCAAGAAACTCATAACACCTTGTCTGTAAGACAGTTTCCTGTTGCTACTCATACTCTTCCCTGGACTTCGAATACATCATAATATCATCACTAAAGATGACAATCAATCGGTCCAGGTAAGGTTTAAATACCTTAACGTAGTTGAGTTCCACTCAATATTTCAATTTTCCATATACTTGACCTATGTACGCATAAACGTACAATGTCATTTCGAAATAGCTTTCGTTCAAGATACTAGCTCACGTCATTTCTTTCCTCTTATATTGACGGCTTTTTTTTTTTTTTTTTATAAAATTTTAATTTTTAAACTTTCATGATTAATCAAGTTCTATATTTCTTTATCGTACCAGCAAAGGTACCCAAATTTTAATGTATATATTATGACCGTCGAATTCAATCTATAGATTATGCGTGCGCTTCTAGACGCTGTCAAATCTTCAGGCAGGGAGATATTTTAAAATACCTTTATTAACCCTAAGATTTAACCACATCGACTGGGTGTAGATATATCTACCCCTTATCTTGGTCGCAATCCATATACACTACATATTGCTTAATCCTTAGTTACTTGGCTTATCAAGGACATCCTTACCTTGCATACGCCCCTTATTCCAATATATTTCGTATGCAGGATCTATCATATCTCCAAGCTCATCTCCTTTCATATATCTTATAACAAACTCTTTCCTTACTTGTCAAGTTACAATACACTTTTCAGTGATATTTTCACCCCTATTTTCAACTTACAATCTCTATACCCATATTCAGTTAGTGAAAATCAACTAACTATCATCCTCTTCATGCTTAAAGGTATAGGCTTCACATTTTTTCACTAACTTATAAGCAACTGAAGGCGGTATGAATAAATGCGTGGCACCAGGATCAATTAAAATAATTATTTCATTTTTTTTTTTTTTTACAACCAATGTGGTATCTTCCACCACATCCTATGAAATATCAATAGTGTCCTGGTCCAAGACATACACTCGCCTTCATCCAACATCTGATTTCCGTGGTAACTACCACACATCTTACACTGTTCACACTGCTACTCTGTTATACTGTTACGTAGCAGGTTGGGGTCCTCAAATTATATTACCCCTCAATAGTGTTAAAATTAGATATACTGGGGTTTATCAATCAACTTACCCCGTGATTTATCAGCTCTAAGCTTTTTACCAATTACCTTTTTCCCCTTTATGACATCTCTGTCATTCTCTATTCTCCTTTGTCTCAATTTCGGCCCTCACTACCTTTCTCAATCTCAGAGGCGTGCAACTCTTGATTTTATTTACACAGCTGTAGTCTGCGCACTGCCTCGGCATAGGTAGTGATGTCTAACGGGCAAATCGGACTCTAATTGACAATCTGAGTCCTTCCATAAACTTTCAGACATCTTGACTCTCACTGTTCATCATGTTCGAGTCACATCTGCCCAGGAATATAAACTGAGTATCATACTCGTTAATCAACATGTTCCTCTGGGTCAGAGTAAATAATATCATCTGTAATTTTCCTTTAAAACAATATCCGGGATATTCTGTCACCGGAATACATATAGAATTTTTTTTTTCCATGTCCATTCTGGATGTCGAAATCTTCAAATGGGTCGAGCGAACTTCAATTAATGCTCCAACTCGCCCTCATACATACCCTGAGCAATTAGCTCGCAAAATATTCTCCACACTCCGCTTCAACCTCGCGAAGCGTATCTCAATACTGTCTGATCTCTCTGTCAGACTCTGTCCGATCTTTCTGTCGGACTCTGTGGGGCATGCTCAACATTAGCCGCCACGTCAATCTCATCTCAAGTCTCATGTGGCGACTCAGTACAACTCATGGGCCTACCTCAACAGCCTTGAGCTCGTGTACTCGCCTCTCAACCATAGCGGCTATCAGTTAATGAGTCTATACTTGCATTTAAAAATCAAATTCTTAGCTGCACCTCCATCTCGATATACACAATTGTATCTAAACAATGCACAGTACATGGGGATGTAAACTTCTTAACCACTAACACCGACTCATATCAGGCCAACTCAGCTCTGATACCATTAAACCTGTCACGACCCGAATTACCTAAAAATCAGAGTAAATTTTTTGTTTTTTTTCATTTATTATTTAATTCTTAACTTTCTCTCGTCGTGACCATCCTACAACACAGTTGGGCTATGATTCGGTGTTAGTCACCTCACACTATTTAACATTTCATTCCCATAATCATATATCAGAGTCTACTATCCTTTTGACTTTAAATAAATACATACCCAATGGTATTTACATGACTCTACATCCCCGACATCATATCCATTTACAGTACTGTGCATTACATATTTAGATACAAAATCATACCAATGTGTATACCTGTCTCTCGATGGGTAGCAGCAAGCAGCGGATATCAATACATGCAAGTCCTCAGCCGCTCAATAATTATTACAAGTGCTCTGAAAAGATGGAAAAATAAGGGGGTGAGCAAACCACACGCTCAGTAAGGCAATTATGCAAGTAAGTAGATAGCTCCACTATCTACATGCTCATAATGCCATGCCCTTAAATCCATTTCTTTTCATTTAAAATTACACGCACAAAGTCATGCATATTCAATGCCATAGTTTATCCAAAACTATTTGTGCATATATAAATCATGTAACTCATGCATTCAAAGCATTTTATGTGACATCATTAAATCATATTAAGCATGAATTTAATCAAGATCATGCAGTCTTTCATGTCATGTAAGACAATTCAAGATTTTCAAATAAAAGCATGGAAAACACATCATGCCACTGCATTTAAATCAATTCATTTAAAACGCAGTATAAAATAACCCCTCTGGGTCAATCATCTCAAAACTCATAAAACAGTTTGTTATATTTCATTATAAATCTTGATTTATAAAACCACCCTTCTTTCAGGGTCACATATCATAAAATCATCTGAAATCATCAAATCATCAAATCGGGGGCCTGACCCCTCCTTCGGGTCTACCCTGGTCTAACAGACCATAAGTTATATCATGTGAGACAATAAGGTAATTAACAGTAACATCGAGGACTATGGCCATATCCTAGTGATCCCTGGCAACACGGTACCTAGTGTGCGGGGTATCACACCTGAAACGGGAGGTGGGTCGTCCTACCCGCCAGAACAGCATAACACCAGGATTGCGAGGGCAAGGCTTGCTGCCTCGTGGCTAATGCCACTCCACTCCAACAATCCCCACGGTACAGCGTACTCCGCGTGACATACACGGTACAAAGTACTCCGTGAACCCAAGCTCAGTCAGGGGTGCCTGTAATAGGTCTTATCCACCCATATCATCTGTCTCAGAATGCACGTGTGAGCATATCATCTCACTGTGACACACAGTCTACAGGAGGCTCCAACACGGCTATATGCATGTAATATAAATCCCTGTGCGAGCGAAGCTCAAGCACGGCTCCATGCATATTCATGATATCTGAAAACCTCGTGCGAGCGAAGCTCTAGCACGGTTTCATAAAAATCAGTGAAATCTACGTACGAGCAGCGCTCCAGTACGACTTAAACTGATTATAATTTCATGTAAATTCCACGTACGAGCAACGCTCTAGTACGGATATGTATATAAATTCAGTGAAAACCTCGTACGAGAAAAACTCCAGTACGGCATTCAAATGAATTATGAAAACCATATAAAACTTTGTGCGAGCAACGCTCCAGCACAAATGAATGCTCAAGTAAATCAAATCTCGTGCGAGTTATACTCCAGCACGGCTTTATGCATAATTAAATCAAATCTCGTGCGAGTTACACTCCAACACGGCTTCATGCATAATTTAATCAAAACAGGATGCGAGCTAAGCTCCAACATCTCTCATGCATGTCAAATCATTAAAACTAGTGCGAGCAATCGCTCCAGCACCATTTTATGCATATCACGTCAAAACAAATCAAAACATGTCAAAACATGTCAAAACAGAGTGCGAGCTAGGCTCCAGCAGCTCTCATTTCACAATATTAAAAATCAGTGCGAGCACCATGCTCTAGCACATTTCATGCATATGATGTCACATAAGTCGGTGCGAGCAACTGCTCAAGCACATTTATGCACATTCACAAACGCAGATATAGTGCGAACTACGTGTCGGCACTACCTGTTTCCATATAAACTTGATAGTTGGCCTCTTTTCCAAAGAAATTTCATTTAAATATTAATAACACCTACGTAGTGTTAATTTGGGAAACTTATGCAATTATTGGCCAATCTATCGATTTACTTTGATTAAAACCAATCAAATCTTAAATTCGGAAAATTCCTTAAATCATGCATTTCATGCATGTCATGCTTTCACCATCCTTAGGTGAACTTCCCTCAATAGGGGTAAAATAGTCTTTTCACCTATTTCGATCCTCAAAATTATTTAAACCACTTTTAGGATCTTTATACATCATCAAGGCATACATACATATTCAGTGTACAGAACACTATTAAAATACGCGTAGCTACCTCTAGCTACTCACACAATTCCCTTACCTCATTTATCTGTACAGTCTGACCTTTCCTCTGATGACTCGTCACGCAGTCCGATTTGCTCTGAATCCAATTCAAATCTCCGGCACTGCGGATACATATTCATCAGGTCAATTACAATACAATTAATTGTATTCACAATTTTCTGGGCTTAATTTAAATCATTGGGCCTGTTTTCCCATATTGGGCCCGATTGCACCTTAATGGGCCTTAATCGACCTTAAGCCCTTTTACCACACTTTATCGAGGCCAATGGGGCTCATTGGGCCCATCAGTAATTTATTTAGCCTCGTTCTAAATTCTCAGACAGCTTATGAATTATTTACGACAATTTATCCAATTTTCAGAATTTAATTCATTTATGCGAAAATTAAATCCATAATTTATGCGTTAAATATCAATCACGCATAACGATGCAAAATTGTCGTAAATAAGGGTTACATACCCGTTATTCCATGATCGTACACAAATCGAGGCTGTCTCGAGCTCTCAGTGGATGCCAATTGTCGAGCTACACAATTAAATATATTTTCGGGTAAACTTTCAGTCGATTATTTATCAAATTAAATATTCTAAAAATTATATCGGTCAATTTGACCGCTTACCGACTTACCCGAAGCTCGATTGCATCACAGGAATTTTTCCCAATTTTTTTTCTTTTTCTTTTTCCCTTTTTCTTCCTTTTTTTCCCTCTCTTTTTGGTTGAATCGGTCTGGTCCGGTTCAACCCGGTTCGGACCGCCGGTTCGGTCTGGTCCGGTTCGGCCGGTTCTGTCCGGTTCGGCCGGTCCAGGCTCCCTTTGGTCGTGCCGGCGCCGTCCGGCCGGTTCTCTGGCCGATTCCACCGCCGTTCGGCGCGCCATCGCATGGGCTCCCTAGATCGGGCCTCGGTGTGGCTCGAATCGACGCCATCGCCGGCGAATCGAAGCTTTTCTCCCGCGGCATCTCCTTCATTTTCCGGCGTTTTCCGACCACCTGGCCGCGCGTCGATGCCACCGGTGGGTTCGCCTGAGGTCGGTCGACCTTCGCCGACCCTCGCCTGGGGCCCTTGGCCGCCGGTGACCGTCAGACGGAGGGATCTCCCTCGGTTCGCTTTTCGGCTTCCGTTTCTTCTCTGCTTCTGTTTTCGTTTTCCAGCTCGCGTTTCGCGAGTTTCCTCTTTTTTTTTTTTTTTTCAATTATTTTATTTTTTTATTTATTTTTATTTATTTATAATTTATTTTTAATAATATTTTATTCATTAAAATATTATTAAAATTACAAAATATCCCAAAATATTAAAAAAATTTCTATTTAATTCATAAATTAATTTCTCAGTCCGGTTTTACCTTTCCGGTATATTTTTTCGATTATTTTCGGGATTATTTTTCGATGCGAAAATCCCGGTTTATCCCAAGAAATTCATATCTTGATCAATTTAACTCGAAATTTAATTATTTCTTCATCATTGATCAAGATTTCTCATTCTCATATTTTTAATTAAATTTTCTTGTCCCGATAAATACCGAATTTTGGTCTTTTGACCATTTTGCCCCTGCACGTATTCGGGAATGCCATTTAAGTCCTTTTGCATTTTTTAAATGCACTCGAAAATATCGGGTCTTACAAAAAATACTTCAACAAATTCAAGGCATCATTAGCACGTAAGTTATAAAGAAAAACATAGAAACCGGTAGGCAACATGTGAGACCCCGTATATGTATAGTTGTATATAGGTACATAGAAATGTAAATGAAATCATGAGTATGATAATACATTTGTAATACAAAGTATATGCAATGTAAGTTCATAAGATTATGTACGCACTTGTAATAAGAGTCGTGATTATACGTACAAGTTGCGTTATGAATGAGTATGAAGAAATGAACTTAAATATGAGAAGAATGTGATTGAAATGGAATAAGAGTAGTGTGGTAAAATGGAAGGAAAGATTTACATAAGTGTATATTTCCATTCGGGTAATATCGTGTATATTTGGTTATACAAAGATTTTCCCATAAGTTTTAATATGTACTAAGTGTGATTGGATGACATTTTTAAGTCTCAAGGAGGGATGAATGAGGAAAGGACTATGGAGGTAAATTGAGGAAGTTTTGAAGGGAGTTGTTGCAGAAAAACTGTAGGAAATCTAGAAATGTGAAGGCCAGATCGATCTCATAGGATGAGAGATCGATTTGGAAGAGCCAGAATGCTCTTATGTGAGTAATGGAATGGAGCAGATCGATCTCCAAAGGAATCAGATCGATCTCCTTAGCTCTCGGGTTGGAAGCAGATCGATCTCCCCTAAGACCAGATCGATCTCCTTAAGCTTCTGTTTGACAGCAGATCGATCTCAAGCCTCGACAGATCGATCTCCTGCTTTTAAAATGTCTTAGAAAAAAGGGATTTTAGAGGACCAGATCAATCTCCACCCAAGGAAGATCGATCTCATCAAGTTAAATCTATAAATAGGAGCAGTTGGATCTGCAGATTTCGGGATAAACCATTTCTTTTTACTTCAACTCTAAAACCTAGCTTTCTCACTCCTAAATCTAGCCATTTTCAGTAAGATTTGAGGAAAAGCTATTAGAGACAAAGTTGTTCACGTCTAAGAGAAGAACAACATAGTCTAGAGGCATTTCCCCATTTGACGGATTGAGGGAATAAAGAGCATTTCTAATTGGAGCAAAGAGGAAATCTAAGGAGGTAAGTTCTAGTGCACAAATCCAAGTACATTGGTCTAGTTAATGATTATGAAGTTAATTGGGTGTGCACCTTGTGGGTAGAACTACCTAGAATGGCATGAAATGAATATAACTTAGAAATGGTCTAGTGTGAGAAAGTGGAATGTAGAAGTGTTAATGATGAATGAGATATCTTAAGAGGATGATTATGTTGTGGGCATGGTTTGGGTATGTTGATATTGGGATAAAATTGTGAGATTTACCACAAGGGGAAAAATGTGTATTTAAGGCATTGGATAAATGCTTAGTTGAATAAGAGTTAGAAACGTTAACTCAAGTGTTTGATGGATGAATTTCAGTTTTGGATGATACACCGGAGCAAGTCGAGATGAGAATGCGAGAAGCATAGAGGAGGATAGTTGCACACAAGTAAAGTGAGGTAAGGGACTGTGTGTTAGCTATAGAGATGTTTGTGTGTATTTTACAGTAATTTCGTAGATATATTGCTAGAACTAGTATGATATTATAATTCTATGAAATGATATGGAAGCATGAAAAGTACTATGATGTATATATGTATTGAGAAATGGGATAGGGTAAGGAAATAGCATGATATGCATGTTTTCAATGTTTTTCTCTATTTTACATTGATCTTGATGATTGAGAAATGTTAATGATAGGTTAGCTAATTTTACATGTTTTAGCATGAAGAGGCATGTTATATGAATAAACATGTTTTGAGTTTTAAAAAGAGAAAACAGCCATCTATCAGTTTTGAGATGAGATTTGGTGTTGAAGTGCTAGCTCACACCCGTTTTAATGCCTTTGATGTACCGTGCTGGAGTTTTAACTCGCGCGATGGTTTTGAGAAAGTGCGGGAACTTTGCTCGCACCTGTTTTATTTAGTTGAGGTAAACTTGGGGGTCTAGGACCCAAGGGGATACCAGCCGACGACCATTTGAACGGGCTGGGCCTTAACGATAGATCGTACCGCGCTGGAGCCTTGCGATGACTGTGTGTCACGCTGCTTACTCGCTTGGTATATGAGACATGGTTTAGGATGAAAAGTCCATCAGAGTTAGAGCATGGACTTGGGTCCACGGTTGTACGTAGAATAGTGTAGTTGTCGGTTGGTATACTATGTACCGTGCTGGGTGCACGTGAGTACGAGTATCACGTAGATGACACACGGCGTATCTTTACCGTTAGTATACGAGGAGATGAGGTTGATTGAGATGAGCCGGAGGGCAGGACTGACCCATTCCCCTTCAGGCGAAGTGATGCCCTGTGCACTCCTGATCAGTGAGGCTCGGGATCACTGACTATGGCCATATGTCGTGGATATTTGATTACCGAAAAATTCCATGCCTGTCTTAGAGATTCGAGAAACAGAGATAATCTCAGAAAAGAAAGAGATTTGCAGAAAAAGTGAATCAAGGGAAGAAAGAGATTTTGTGTTTTTGATAAATCTCTGATTTCACATTTGTGTCATGAGGGCACTATTTATGAGCATGTTTTAAATGGAAGCTCAACATATTTGATTGACACGAAAATGCTATTGAGAAATATATGTTTAAATGCATTTTTCGTATGGTATTTCCATTTGTACTGAAAACATGGTTTTGGTTTATACATGCATGGGCTATGTAGGTAGCACAATATCTACCTGCTAGCATACATTTCCTTACTGAGCTGTGGTTTGCTCATCCCACTATTTTCCCCCTCCAGGTACTAAGAAGTAAGAGAGCGGTGGTCTCTAGGTCTTTTGTATTGAACAGTTCCCACAATTCCGCAAAGGTATAAGATTGTATACACGAGTATTTTGTATCTAATTTATCATATCGCACAGTTATATCTTGAAATTGTAAACAATATTATGGGGATGATATGTAAGCACATGGTATTTATACAATTGATTTTGTATATCTACACACATACCTGGGAGTGTGAATTAAAGATTTAAATCTTCCACTGTAAATGAATGAATTTTAGTAATTGTATCTTCTCACAGCCCAACCGTAGTAGAGAATGTATGGATAGAAGGGTTCCCAAAAGTGGGGTGTGACACAACAATACCAAGGTAATGAAACAGTTAGCAAGACAAAATTATCACCTAAAACATTCCAAGAAAATATTCTACTACTGGACTAAGAAACTAGGAAGAATGAGGTTTAAATTAAGCGGAGAGCTTAGAAAATCTAGCTTTCATATCCTAAATTTCATCGAACATGGCGTTCTGTCTAGCTTTGATGGCATCAAAGCGAGCATTATGACGAGCCTCAATAGCATCAAGCTTGGTATCAAAGTAGAGGTGAAAGTCAGTAAACATCCCAACGAGAGTGTCCAAGGTGGTAACTGAGACAACTAGCTGGGAGGACGATGTGTAACGCCCCGAAAATGCGAAAATTAGGGCTAATTTAAATTTTTTTTTATAACTTAACTTCTTACTTAAGGTGTATTCCTATTCAGTGTCAGTTTATAACTTATCTTTTAATTGTTAACCTTTCTTATATTTGACAATTCCTATTTTACCCTTTCACGGATTTTCAATAGCATAACCTTTATGTATAACCCTATCCACCTGCAAGTTTTCAAATCGACAATATATAACCACAAGTAGTTGATTTTACCTATTCTTTCTAAAATTTTATTCTCGAGCATCCATAAAATGCTTATAATATTCATTTATCTCTTAATCTCAGTATGCACTGTAGCATCATGGGCTACATATATCTTCATTCCCACATGTATACAAAAAATGATTACATCCCAAGATGTTTATTTATATATAAGTATATGTACTATAAATGATGTCTAGATATAAAGTGAAATATACCTGAGGCGTGTACAAAAAGTAGCCGAGGAGAGTCGCGTCCACCAGCCTACGTCGTGTACGCGATAGGCAAATGAGTGATCACTGATGTCGACTACGCACACTCTAAGTGACCTCGGCGTGTTATTCGCAAGTGCACGGGCTGTACAAGTAATAATGGGATTTGAGTCCCGGATTATCATCCCACAGAGAAGCTGATTAGCCTAATTAAGTACCGGTTAATCTTATCCGAAGTATATCTTAGCAAATTATGAATTTTTTTTTAATGGGTGATCTACAAGGCTAGAATTAAAAAGTACTAAAAACAATAAAATTATAAAATAAAGAAATGAAATAAAGCTAAAATTACTTACAAAGCTCCAAGCAATTAAAAACAAATACCTACAAAAGATAAGTAAAACATTTAAAATTAATTAATGCAAATAAACTAGATTGCAAATAAGAAATAAAATTAACTTGAATAAAATTAGACAATAAAAATAAAATGTACATGCAATTAATCTAATTAAGAAAATGCAATTTAAACTAACTTAATTCTAATGAAATAAAATTTTAAAAATAAAATTTCTAAATATAATTATAAATCTAAATGCCTAAAGTAGTGATTCTAAATTAATCCTAACTATAGCTAAATACTAACTTAACAATAAAATCTAAATAATGCATGAGAAATAAATATTTTTGGAATTTTCAATTTAAGATGAAAACTTAAAAATGCATAACATGATTTTATCCCTAATTTAATTTTAAATGCAACACCTAACACTAAAATCAAAATTAACTAATGACATAATTAAATCTAAGTTATGAACTAACAAGCAAAGGAAATATAACTAACATGCAAATTAATTTAAAACTCTAATTTTTTTTAAACTAACAAATAAGATTGAAATTAAAATATCAAAAATGCATAAAAAATGAATATGTAACCAAAATGGAATAGCCAAACACGGCCTTAGCCATATTACCAGCTAGCTGAATGAACCCGTGCATGTACTATGCACGTTCCTTCTCAATCTGCTCCAGGCGTTGTCCAGGTTCTGTTCGGCGCTACTTAGCATTGCTCCAGGTGCTGTATTGTACTGCTGCATCCAGGTGTTGCTCCAGTACTGCTGTTGCTGTACATTCCTCGACCTGCCCAGCTCACCGCAACACAACACACGTTTTTGCCCAACTAGCGTATGCTTCAGCATGTTTACTTCTGGTTTCTGCGTCGCTCAAAGAAGCTCAGTTTTACAGCAACGTTATCCTACAGCTACCAAACACGTGTTAGTGCAGAACAAGAAATAAAACACAAGCAGCAGCTATTAATGAGGAAGTTTAAAACTATAAACGTAAACTAAAAATGTGTAAACTATGATGATAACCACGTTAATAAAAAAAAATGATGAACAGTAAAAGACTCCTAGAACAGGGTAGAATAGAGAAGGAAATATGATTTCTGTCCTTGCAACCATGAGGCTCTGCTGCATCGAATGGCATCGGCTCATCAAACCTTTATCACCGGCTAGCAATAACATGAAACCAATACAAGTTGAAAATGCCGAGAAGAACAAATGCAAAGCAAGGGAAAACACAACTTGAATGCTGAAATAAAAGTGACGAAAACTAACACTCTAAATGCAGAAAAGAGATGAATCCATGTAGTGCAGATAAATAAAAATGAAAAAGAAGTACAATGCAATCACACGTTTTAAGCTTAAAACCGAAAAGAAATAAATAAAATCAACAACTAAAAATTAACCCAAAACTATCAACACCCTTAAAGCACATAAAAGTGGATATCCAGTAGCCTCCGTTTGCTTCAATTCCTGCCCCTACCACCCTAAGCTTTGACACCAAGAAAACTTTATGACGGCCCAGAAGCGCGAAAAACAGAGCAAATTTAAAACTTTTTCACATCCATTCACAATTAAGGGTGCATTCTTGTGCAGTGCCATACATCATGATACATATCATACCTCAAGATTTCATCACCTAATATTCATATAACATACTAATTACATTTCCTCAATTCAAGGTTAATTAATCCTAATACATCCCATACATCATTGTACATCAAGTGTCTGTAATTACAACTTAAGTTTGGGTACATGAAATATTAAAATATACCTCAAGTACAATATATGGCATGGAGCTCAAGTCGTCCACTAGCCACTACTTCATACGTCCCAAAGAAACTCTCTTCACTTGAAGAAATCTGAGGGAAGATAAAACAGGGTGAGCTTCTAAATCGCTCAGTAAGGAGGTAAGGGACTCATTAATAAGAAAATAATTTGCACAACACAATCATTTTATTTTACAAGTTAAACTTAGTAGAAAATGTAGCATTAATAATTAAGACATCATCTCAACTCATTTCTCAAAGCTCATGTAGAAACATGATAATCAATGGCTTAACAAAAAACCATGGTTACAAGTAGTTACAAGCATGTGGAAATCAGGGTGTGATAATGGCTTTTCTCATAAAAACGTGATTAAAATCACCGCATGTAGTAATGCATGTGGCGCAGCCACAAAACACAATCTCATGTGTAAATCGAGACAAGGCAAAGAAAACTGATATAAAACTTGTCATGGCACATCAAAATGATTGAACTCATCCCCTAAGTGGACATCCCCAATCTAGGGATTTCGTCGACAATAATACACCCATGGCCATGGTTCGCTATAAACTTGATCAGAGTCGTACAACTGTCAGTCTTACATGCTATCAAAGCACGACGCGGTCTTACATGCTATCAGAGCAATGCCACCCAACGCTGCCGCGGAGCGAGGTCATTTCACGTTACCATAACGGAGGAGTCGGTCTTACGTACTGCTAGTGCACGACCGGGTCTTACATGCTACAAAAACAAAGCCCGATGTGTATTCAACATGACACGCCTAAGTCTCAGTAATATCCATTATCAAATAAAACCGTTTTGCCTTCATGTAGCGCTCATAATGGTTTTTCTCATAAAACTCGTCTCAAAACTGTTTTGTACTCAACACAAAACATGTCAAAACCGAGCTCAAACCGACAAAACCAAGCACACATTTCTCAAATCTCAATACGCCTTAACGTAGAGCCCAAATCACTTTTCACTTTTTAAACTCAAAACGATTGTAAAACAATTTCGCATTTAGTTTACAACTTATAAAAATTGAGCCCCAGCCAGCTATAAAATCGTGTGCAATAACTCATTCTCAACTCATAAAGACATTCACATTTCATGCTACAATATCATCAACAAAATCGCATACACAAATGAGTTTAAGTTTTCCCTTACCTCGTTGCACCTCGTATAGTGCAATCGTTCCCCCAAGCGATGGACAAACCTCGTATTCCTCTTTGGAACTCCCAGGCTGTCCAAACGATTTTAAACATCAATAATTCATCTCAATCACATCATCGAGCACATATTTGCTCATATTCTCATTAAATACTACAAACCTCATTTTCCTCATATTCCTATCCTAATCCACATTCTCATCCACTACATTTCAAATTCTACATATTTCATGCACAATATCCATGCCAAAATCACCTCATTACCTAAATTCAAATTTTAGCCAAAATCCCACAATTTACCAAAAATTGTATAATATCATCATCACTCCAACAAAATCATAATTTCATCAACCCTAATCATTTCCTAGCTATTTTATCAAAACTCTCATAGTCACAATCACTAAAATCACCCCAATATCAAAGATTAAAGCTTAGAAATTTACCTAAAACTTATGGAGAGCTCTATTCACACCTCGATTCACGTCGTCCTTCGATTTGCAAGTATATTGTTCTCCTTTGGATGAGGAACAACTTTCCTTCTTGCCACAACCTCTGATTCGAATGGAAATGGTCGATTTAGAGGAGAGAGAAAGCTAGGGCTTTGATTGCTTAGAGAGAGAAGATAAAATGCAGGAAAACGCAGGGGTCCTTTTATAGACGGAGGGTAGGAGATCGACCTGGTCCTTGATGAGATCGATCTCTTTTTGAATTTGAGAATGTTTTGGGGCAATTTTATTGTCACGACCCCCATCTTACCAAAATCAGCGCAAATGTTTCGCATTTTCATGCATCATTATTTATTTGTCCTTACCTCGATCGTGAACAGCTACTCTCCTCAACAGTGGGCTGTGTGTTAATGTCTATCTCAACCATCCATAATAATTTAATTTCAAAAGTAAACACTTTTATAAATACATCAGAGTTACTGTTTACAAGTGTTTACATTGCTTTACATCCCCAATATTTACATACAAAATGCTACTGTGCTATGTCTAGTTTAGATACAAAATAATTCAAGTGTGTATACCTTTAGCGATGGGATGCAGCGAATACCAAAAGGGATAAGCCTCCAGTCACCCATAATCTATTCTCAAAGCTCTGTAAAGAGGTGGAAAATAAGGGGGGTGAGCAAACCACACGCTTAGTAAGGCAATCATGCAAATAGGTAGATACTGCACTATCTACGTGATCGTGATGCCATGCTCAAAACATACATTTCCTCGTTTCTCAAAATATGAGTTCATGCTTGTGTTAATCGTATGTAAAGCATTCATGCTATTAAAATCCAGTGCACAATTCAATTCAAAGCATGGTATAAATCATCATGCATATTTCACAATAAAGCATGGCATTAACCATCATGCGTTTTTCACAATAAAGCACGGCATTAATCATTATGCATTTTTCACAATAAAGCATGGCATTAATAATCATGCTTCAGTACACTTTAAAACCATTAATAAATTAACATCTCAAAACCATCCAACACTTGTCAGGTCTCAGCCCCTCCTTCAGACTGTCCTGAGCCACAAATCAATTCAAACATGGATTTATTCTCAAAGCAATAGACATATGAGATAGGTAATTCAATAAGGGTAATAACCTCTAGGACTATGGCCATAACCTGTGATACCGACTACACGGATCAAGTGTGCGGGATATCACCACTATCTCCGTCCACACGGGAGGTGGGTCAAATCCTACCCGTCGGTCCATAGCAGATCTTGTCCGAAGATGGCATAAATCTCAACACGGTACAACGTACTCCATGCTACCTACACGGTACAACGTACTCCATAGATCCACATCAACATATTATATCACGCCACATCTCAAACGCACGTGTGAGCCTATTGAATCAGTACGACCTCTTGTCTACCCGAAGCTCCTAACACGGCTATCAACATGTCAAAATATCACAAATGCACGAGCGAGCCTATTTAATCGGTGCGACACCCAATCTCTTCGAAGCTCCAAGCACGGCAACAAATAAGGTGGGCATCTAGTGCGAGCTAAGCTCCAAGCATAATGCCAAAACCAGTATGAAAATCCATGTGAAAACTAGTGCGAGCTAAGCTCTAGCACTCAAGTGTATAAAACACATCAAATCTCGTGTGAGTCATACTCTAGTACGCTTTCATTCTCACGAAAACAATGTAGGTGGCTTAATTATTTGCATAGTATGGTTAACAAACCAAAACAACTCATTTCTTTTGCAATTCATTTCAAATGTTAGCCAACCTACCAATCCTTTACTAAAAAGCAATAAAACATGATTTTCAAGGCATTATGTTTTTGTTTTCGTGCACATTTCTCAAACACCCAACTTTTACCCTTCAATTACCCAATATCATTTCCTAACATCTCATGCATTTTAGCAAAGCATTTGAGCACCCAAATTGCGCACAAATATCTCTAAGAGTCCACAGAATTCCCTTACCTCAATTAACTTGAGTGCGACTCTCTTTTCCTCTTAGATTCTTGCGCTATTGGCTCGTCTTGTTCCGATGTATCCTCGGAAGCTACGATTCAATCATCCAAACCACTTGAGTTAAAGTTGTTAACTCACATTTGACCTTATTAGTCAATATAACCAATCTTTACATTTACCAATGCCCTAATCCACATTTTACCCTTTTTTGGTAAATCTCATAATTTATTCACTAACAACACCTTAAAATCATACCACAACACTATTATTAACTTCAGTATATCACATTCATCATTAATCTCAACACATTTAACTTTCTCACACTAGACCATTTCTAGGTCATGGTGGATTCATTACTTCCTAGGTAGTTTCTACCCTTTCTATGCATACCAAACAACTCCAAAATCAATATCTACACAATGTACTTGAGTTATTTCATTTAGAAACTCACCTAGCTTGATTTCCCCTTTGCCCCAATGGAAATGCACCTTTGATCCTTCAATCCAACAAGTGGGGAAATGCCTCCAAACTATGTTGTTCCTCTCTTTGATGTGAACAACTTTCTCTTTAATAGCTTTCCCTCAAATCTTACTGAAAATGTATGGATTTAGGAGTGAGAAAGCTAGGTTTTAGGTTGGAAATGGGTAGGATTGGTTTTTATCTCGAAAATGCAGATCCAACTGCTCTATATTTATAGATTCAGCTTGATGAGATCAATCTGCCTTGGGTGGAGATCGATCTGGTCCTCTTAAATTCTCTCTTTTTCAAGATATTTTGAAGGGAGGAGATCGATCTGTCGAGTAGGGGAGATCGATCTGCTTCAAACAGAAGGTTAAGGAGATAGACCCGGTCTTAGGGGCGATCGATCTGCTTCCAACCCGAGAGCTAAGGAGATCGATTTGTTCCATTAAGGATCGATCTACATTTTACAGAATGTGTTAGGAGATCGATCTGTCTTATTCCATAGCTCAAAATAAGAGCATTTTGACTCTTCCAGATCGATCTCTCATCCTATGAGATTGATCTGGCCTTCATATTTTCAGATCTTACTGCAATTTTCTACAGAAAACTTATACCAAAACATCCTTAATTTGCTGCTATATTCATTTTCTCATTCGATTATCTTTAGGACTTGAAAATGACATCCATTCATACCTTATACACATTAAAACTTGTGTGGAATCTTTGTATATCCAAAGGTACATGATATAAACCAAATGGAAGTGCATACTCATGCAAATCTTCCTTCCATTTCTCCATACCACTCATATTCCATTCTACTCACATTTTTCACATGTTTAAGTCCATTTCTTCATAATCATATATAATGTAACTTGTACGTACAATCGCAACTCTTAGTACAAGTGTGTACATTAAACTTATGGACTTACATCACATGTACTTCACATTACAAGTATATCACCATACTTATGATTTCATTTACATTTCTATGTACATATACTCAATTATACATATTCGGGGTCTCACATTCTCCCCCACTTAGAAAATTTGGTCCTCCAAATTAGAACCAACTATTTTGTGAACAACTCGAGATTCTTCTCCCGCATCAAACTCTCCAATTCCCATATGGCTTCTTCCACCGTGTGTTAATGCCAAAGAACCTTCACCAAGGGAATTGTCTTTGTCCTCAACACTTTCTTTTTTCTGTCCAATACCCGAACTGGTTTCTCAACGTATGTCATACCCTCATTGAGTTCCAATGGCTCATATCTTATCACATGCGCCGGGTCCAGGTGATACTTTCTTAACATGGATATGTGGAAGACATTGTGAACACTTGCCAATTCCAGTGGCAATGCCAACCTATAAGCCTTGTCTCCCACTCTCTCCAAAATCTCGAAGGGTCTGATGTATCTAAGGCTCAGCTTGCCCTTCTTACCAAATCTCATAATTCCCTTCAAAGGAGAAACTTTCAAAAACACCGACTCACCCACATCATACTCTAATGGTCTCCGTCTTTTGTCAGCATAACTCTTTTGTCGGCTCTAAGCTGTCTGTAATCTCTCACATATCAATTGGACGTACTCAGATGCCTGCTGCACTAAGTCAGGAGCAAAAATCTGTCTGTCACCAACCTCTTCCCATCCAATAGGGGAATGACATCTACGCCCATACAATGCCTCATATGGTGCCATCCCGATACTCACATGAAAATTGTTATTATAGGCGAACTCTGCGAGTGGCAAATAGTCATCCCAGGAGCCTTCAAAATCCAACGCACACACTCTCAACATATCCTCCAGGGTTTGTATAGTCCTTTCTGACTGACCATTTGTCTGAGGATGAAACGCGGTGCTAAAACTCAACTGGGTCCCCATCGTTTCCTAAAAACATTCCTAGAAGTGGGAAGTGAAATGGGCATCCCTATCAGAAACAATGCTCACTGGAATTCCATGTAGCCTCACTATTTCGCGTACATAGCAATTCGCTAACTGGCTCAGAGTATCGGTAGCTCTCATAGCTAGAAAATGGGCTATTTTCGTCAACCGATCCACAATCACCCATATGGCATCATGACCTCTCCGGGTCCTCGGTAATCCCAACATAAAATCCATGGTGACATGCTCTCACTTCCAAGTCAGTATTGGTAGAGGCTACAATAACCCTACAGGCTTCTGATGCTCTACCTTCACCTGCTGACAAACGAGACACTTAGCAACATATTCAGTAATGTACTTTTTCATCCCAGACCACCAATAAACCTTTCGAAGGTTTTGATACATCTTAGTGCTTCCTGGATGTATCGTATACCTCGTTGAGTGAGCCTCTATCAAGATCAATCTTCTGATCTCAGCGTCATCAGGAACACATATCCTACCTCTGAACCTCAACAATCCATCAAAACTTAACTCAAAGTCCATCTCTGTACCCCTCTGTATCTACTCGACAATATCACTGTACTGCTGATCAACTTGTTGAGCCTGTCAGATTCGATCTACCAGATCCAATTCCAACTGCAGGCTAGCTATCATAAATCCACTATCAGCGTCAGGCGGGGTCACATCCAAACTAAGGTTTGTGAACTGTTCCAACAGCTCGTATTCCCTGATCATCATAAATGATACCATCACGAGATGCTTACTACTCATTGCATCAGAAACCACATTTGCTTGACCCGGGTGGTACAAGATCTCACAATCATAATCCTTTAACAGCTCGAGCCATCTCCTCTATCTCATGTTCAACTCTTTTTACGAGAATAGGTACTTAAGGCTTTTATGATCTGTGTAAATCTGAAATCTCTCACCATAAAGATAGTGGCGCCATATTTTCAATGCAAACACCACGACCTCCAACTCTAAATCGTGGTTCGGGTAGTTCCTCTCATGATCCTTTAACTGTCCTGATCCATATGCAACTACCCTTCCATCCTGCATAAATACATAGCCCAGTCCTTGGTGTGATGCATCCGTATACATCGAGAAACCTCTTGAGTTGGTAGGAATGGTGAGTATCGGAGCTGTAGTTAATCTCTTTTTCAACTCCTCAAAGCTTTCCTCACACTTATCATCCCACACAAATTCAACATTCTTCCTCGTGTGACGTGTCAAAGGAGCAGCTAACCTTGAGAATCCTTCCACAAACCTTCGGTAATACCCAGCTAAACCCAAGAAACTTCTGATCTCTGTCACTGTCAGGGGTCTCTGCCACTGAACTATGACTTCAATCTTAGATGGATCCACTGACACTCCATCTTTTGATACTATATGACCCAGAAAAGATATCTGTTCCAACCAAAAGTCATACTTACTAAGTTTAGCGTACAACTTCTTCTCCCGGAGGGTCTGTAGCACTATCCTTTGATGCCTTTCATGTTCTTCTTTAGACCTTGAGTACACTAGTATATCATCAATAAACACGATTACAAATCGATCCAAATACTAGTGGAATACCTCATTCATCAACGACATAAAAGCGACGGGAGCAGTCATCAACCCTAATGGCATAACCATAAACTCATAATGTCCATACCGGGTGTGAAAAGCAGTATTAGATACATCTCCACTCCGTATCTTCAACTGATGGTACCTAGATCTCAAATCTATCTTGGAAAAGACCTGCGCTCCCTAAAGTTGATCTAACAAGTCATTGATGCATGGAAGGGGATTCTTATTCTTGATGGTGGCCTTATTCAACAACCGGTAATCTATACACAGTCGAAGGCTTCCATCCTTCTTCTTCATAAACAGAACCGGTGCTCTTCAAGGTGAGACGCTCGGCTTGATGAAGCCCTTCTCCAGCAACTCTTGCAGTTGTTGCATTAGTTCTTTCAACTCAATTTGAGCCATTCTGTACGGTGGCTTGGATATCGGCTCTGTACCAGGTGCCAAATCTATACCAAACTCCATCTCCCTATCTGGAGGTAACCCTAGTAATTCATCCGGAAAGACATCTGAAATTTTCTTAACCACTGGTATATCTATCAACTCCGGATGTGCCTTATCCGTCTCAATCACATAAGCAATGAACCCTTCACAATATTCTTCCTACCATTAGTAACACAATCATCACATACACATAAATAATTGATAACAGAATCAATATCTCAAATATTATGCATTAAGATTATACTCATCTTAGTTATACTAATCATGTTCTTTCATTTCATTTCATAAATTTTACAACAAGATTGTCTATTTCTATAAACCTCAAGGTTTTAGCACGACAATCCATAACAACATGATTTACAGCTAGCCAATCCATTCTAGGATCACATCAAAATCACTCATATTTAGTAAAATTAACTCGGCTGCCATTTCTTTACCTCCTATCCTCATCTTACAATCTCTATACACATGCTCAGTCAATTAACTATCATTCATAGGGGTAGATATCATTAGCATCTTATCAAGCAGTGTGGGTTTTACATACTTCAACAATTTACATGCAAACGATGGCGATATAAAAGAATGAGTGGCACCAAGATCAAACAATACAAATGCTTCTAAATCAAAGATTTGGATGGTACCTTTAACCACATCCAAAGATTGATCCACAGTGTCCTGGTCTTGTGCATGCACTCATCTTTTGCTCACACCCACTGCCTGCTTCCCCTTTTCCTCAGCTGTAGCCCTCCTCCTCGGAGTAGCTGTCTCAACTGGAGCTCTCTCTCGCTCTTAGCCCTTCTGTGGGGCTCTCTCTATCATCTCTGGGCAATCTCAGATTATGTGCCTTAGTTTCCCACATCTGAAGCATACTACCTGAGGTCTATAGCATGGTTGAGTTCCATAGTACCTACCACACTTGCCACACTGTCCCGTAGTAGGTCGTGGCCCTCGAATCACAACTCCTTTCATTGGACCTAGAGCCGGATACATGGGAGTATTAACTATCCTCTCCTGGATCTCTTCGATCCTCGGCCTCTTTCCAGAAAATCTCTTGCTTCCCTTATAACTGAAGCCTCTATCCATTACTAGTCTTTTCTTATGCCTGTCCCTCACTTTACCAACTTTCCCAAACTTTGAGGTGATTCTATCAACATCTTGTTCACACAATTGTGCCCTGTGCACTGCCTTCTAGTAGGTCGAAATATCCAGAGGAACCAATCTGGACCTGATGGTCGGTCTCAATCCATCCATAAATTTTTGGATCTTCTCGACGTCATTACTCATCGTATTGGGATCATATCTGTCCAGGGCGATAAAGGTCGTCTCATACTCATCCACTGTCCTACTCCCTTGGGTCAGTCCTAAAAATGCCATCTTTAGCTTTCGCAGTGCAGTATCCAGGACATACTGTCTCCGAAAAGCTTCCAAAAACACATCTCAGCTAATCTCAGTATGTCGGGCTCTCAAAATAGGCTTGGTGGATTTCCATGTAAGACCCGATATTTTCGAGTGCATTTAAAAATGCAAAAGGACTTAAATGACATTCCCGAATACGTGCAAGGGCAAAATGGTCAAAAGACCAAAATTCGGTATTAATCGGGACAAGAAAATTTAATTAAAAATATGAGAATGAGAAATCTTGATCAATAACGAAGAAATAATTAAATTTCGGGTTAAATTGATCAAGATATGAATTTATTGGAATAAATCGGGATTTTCGTATCGAAAAATAATCTCGAAAATAATCGAAAAATATACCGAAAAGGTAAAATCGGACTGAGAAAATTATTTACAGATTAAATGAATAAACTAAGATTATTTTAGATATTTTTGGGAATTTTATTATTATTTTATTGAATAAAATAATAATAAAATTTAATTATAAATAAATAAAAAAAAAAAAAAAAAAAAGAAAAATGAAAAGTCTGAAACAGAAGAGAAAAGAAACAGAGGCGAAACGAAGCAAAAGACGCGAAGGCCGAACCCGAGGGGGAGGTTCGTCACCGGCGAACCACCGGCGACGCTGAGAGGCCGTTGAGGACCGGCGAGCGCAGCCCAGCACCTGGCGAACCTCCAGCAGCCCAGACGCGCGGCGAGGTGGCCGGAAAACGTCGAAAACGGAGGAGAAGACCGCGGGGGAGAGAACCCCGATTCGCCGGCGATGGGGCTGATTCGACCCCAGCCGAGGCCCGATTTAGGGAGCCCAGACGATTGCGCGCCGATTGGCACCGAAATCATGCCGGGAACCGGCCGGACGGCGCCGGCACGACCAAAGGGAGATTGGACCGGCCGAACCGGACAGAACCGGCCGAACCGGACCAGACCGAACCGGCGGTCCGAACCGGGTTGAACCGGACCGGACCGGTTCAGCCAAAAAGAGAGGGAAAAAAGGAAGAAAAAGGGAAAAAGAAAAAGAGAAAAAATTGGGAAAAATTCCTGTGATGCAATCGAGCTTCGGGTAAGTCGGTAAGCGGTCAAATTGACCGATTTAATTTTTAGAATATTTAATTTGATAAATAATCGACTGAAAGTTTACCCGAAAATATATTTAATTGTGTAGCTCGACAATTGGCATCCACTGAGAGCTCGAGACAGCCTCGATTTGTGTACGATCATGGAATAACGGGTATGTGACCCTTATTTACGACAATTTTATATCGTTATGCGTGATTGATATTTAACGCATGAATTACGGATTTAATTTCCGTATAAATGAATTAAATTCTGGAAATTGGATAAATTGTCGTAAATAATTCATAAGCTGTCTGAAAATTTAGAACGAGGCTAAATAAATTACTGATGGGTCCAATGAGCCCAATAGGCCTCGATAAAGTGTGGTAAACGGGCTTAAGGCCGATTAAGGCCCATTAAGGTGCAATCGGGCCCAATATGGGAAAACAGGCCCAATGATTTAAATTAAGCCCAAAAAATTGTGAATACAATTAATTGTATTGTAATTGACCTGATGAATATGTATCCGCAGTGCCGGAGATTTGAATTGGATTCAGAGCAAATCGGACTGCGTGACGAGTCATCAGAGGAAAGGTCAGACTGTACAGATAAATGAGGTAAGGGAATTGTGTGAGTAGCTAGAGGTAGCTACGCATATTTTAATAGTTTTTCTGTACACTGAGTATGTATGTATACATGGATATTGTATAATGATCCTAAAAATGGTTTGAATGATTTTAAGGATCGAAATAGGTGAAATGTCTATTTTACCCCTATTGAGGGAAGTTCACCTAAGGATGGTGAAAGCATGACATGCATGAAATGCATGATTTAAGGATTTTTGATGATTAAGGAATTTTATTGGTTTTAATCAAAGCAAAGCGATAGATTGGCCAGAAATTGTTTAATTTCACAAAATAACACTACGTAGGTGTTATTAATAATTAAATGGAAATTTCTTTGGAAAACGGCCAACTATCAAGTTTATATGGAAACAGATAGTGCAGACACGTAGTTCGCACTATATCTGCGTTTGTGAATGTGCATAAATGTGCTTGAGCAGTTGCTCGCACCGACTTGTGTGACATCATATGCATGAAATGTGCTAGAGCATGGTGCTCGCACTGATTTTTATTATTGTGAAATGAGAGCTGCTGGAGCCTAGCTCGCACTCTGTTTTGACATGTCTTGATTTGTTTTAACGTGGTATGCATAAAATAGTGCTGGAGCGATTGCTCGCACTAGTTTTAATGATTTGACATGCATGAGAGATGCTGGAGCTTAGCTCGCATCCTGTTTTGATTTGATATTGCATAAAGCCGTGCTGGAGTGAATCTCGCACGAGATTTGATTTAATTATGCATAAAGCCGTGCTGGAGTGTAACTCGCACGAGATTTGATTTACTTGAGCATTCATTTGTGCTGGAGCATTGCTCGCACAAAGTTTTACATGGTTTTCATAATTCATTTGAATGTCGTACTGGAGTTTTTCTCGTACGAGGTTTTCACTGAATTTATATACATATCCGTACTAGAGCGTTGCTCGTACGTGGAATTTACATGAAATTATAATCAGTTTAAGTCGTACTGGAGCGCTGCTCGTACGCAGATTTCACTGATTTTTATGAAACCGTGCTAGAGCTTCGCTCGCACGAGATTTTCAGATATCATGAATATGCATGGAGCCGTGCTTGAGCTTCGCTCGCACAGGGATTTATATTACATGCATATAGCCGTGTTGGAGCCTCCTGTAGACTGTGTGTCACAGTGAGATGATATGCTCACACGTGCATTCTGAGACAGAGATGATATGGGTGGATAAGACCTATTACAGGCACCCCTGACTGAGCTTGGGTCCACGGAGTACGTTGTACCGTGTATGTCACGCGGAGTACGCTGTACCGTGGGGATTGTTGGAGTGGAGTGGCATTAGCCACGAGGCAGCAAGCCTTGCCCTCGCAATCCTGGTGTTATGCTGTTCTGGCGGGTAGGACGACCCACCTCCCGTTTCAGGTGTGATACCCCGCACACTAGGTACCGTGTTGCCAGGGATCACTAGGAAATGGCCATAGTCCTCGATGTTACTGTTAATTACCTGATTGTCTCACATGATATAACTTGTGGTCTGTTAGACCAGGGTAGACCCGAAGGAGGGGTCAGGCCCCCGATTTGATGATTTGATGATTTCAGATGATTTTATGATATGTGACCCTGAA
The DNA here is from genome assembly GCA_033439115.1 of Firmiana major. Taxonomy (NCBI): domain Eukaryota; kingdom Viridiplantae; phylum Streptophyta; class Magnoliopsida; order Malvales; family Malvaceae; genus Firmiana; species Firmiana major. Next base: position 54,169,607 of record CM065899.1, read on the forward strand.
AGAAGGGTGGTTTTATAACTCAAGTTTTATAATGAAATATAACAAATTGTTTTATGAGTTTTGAGATGATTGACCCAGAGGGGTTATTTTATACTGCGTTTTAAATGAATTGATTTAAATGCAGTGGCATGATGTGTTTTCCATGCTTTCATTTGAAAACCTTGAATTGTCTTACATGACATGAAAGACTGCATGATCTTGATTAAATTCATGCTTAATATGATTTAATGATGTCACATAAAATGCTTTGAATGCATGAATTTCATGATTTATATATGCACAAATAGTTTTGGATAAACTATGGCATTGAATATGCATGACTTTGTGCGTGAAATTTGGTATGAAAAGAAATGGATTTAAGGACATGGCATTATGAGCATGTAGATAGTGGAGCTATCTACTTACTTGCATAATTGCCTTACTGAGCGTGTGGTTTGCTCACCCCCCCTTATTTTCCCATCTTTTCAGAGCACTTATAATAATTATTGAGCGGCTGAGGACTTGCATGCTTAATATCCGCTGCTTGCTGCTTCCCATTGAGAGACAGGTATACACATTTGTATGATTTTGTATCTAAATATGTAATGCACAGTACTATAACTGGATATGATGTCGGGGATGTAGAGTCATGCAAATACCATTGGGTATGTGTTTATTTAAAGTCAAAAGGATAGTAGACTCTGATATATGATTATGGAAATAGATTGGTAATAGTGAGAGGTGACTAACACCGAATCATAGCCCAACTGTGTTGTAGGATGGTCACGACGAGAGAAAGGTAAGAATTAAATAATAAATGAAAAAGTGGAAAAAAGCGAAAAATTTTCTCTGATTTTTAGGTAATTTGGGTCGTGACAGGTTTAATGGTATCAGAGCTTGAGTTGGCCTGATATGAGTCGGTGTTAGTGGTTAATGAAGTTTACATCCCCATGTACTGTGCATTATTTAGATACAATTGTGTATATCGAGATGGAAGTGCAGCTAAGAATTTGGTTTTAAATGCAAGAATAGACTCATTGACTGATAGCCGCTATGGTTGAGAGGCGAGTACACGAGCTCAAGGCCGTTGAGGTAGGCCCATGAGTTGTACTGAGTCGCCACATGAGACTTGAGATGAGATTGACGTGGAGGCTGGTTGATCATGCCCCACAGAGTCCGATAGAGAGATCGGATAGAGTCTGACAGAGAGATCAGACAGTATTGAGATACGCTTCGCGAGGTTGGAGCGGAGTGTGGAGAATATTTTGCGAGCTAATTGCTCAGGGTATATATGAGGGCGAGTCGGAACATTGATGAAAGTTCGCTCGACCCATTTGAAGATTTCGACATCCAGATTGGACATGAAAAATAATTCGAGATATATTCCGGTGACAGAATATCCCGGACACTGTTTAAAGAAAATTACAGATGACATTCTTTACTCTGACCCAGAGGAACATGTTGATTAACGAGTATGATACTCAGTTTATATTCCTGGGCAGATGTGACTCGAACATGATGAACAGTGAGAGTCAAGATGTCTGAAAGTTCATGGAAGGACTCAGATTGTCAATTAGAGTCCGATTAGCCCGTTAGATATCACTACCTATGCCGAGGCAGTGCGCAGACTACAGTTGTGTTAAATAAGATTATAAATTGCGCGCCTCTGAGATTGAGAAAGGTAGTAAGGGCCAAAATGGAGACAAAAAGAGAATAAAGAATGACAAAGATGTCAGAACGAGAAAAGGTAGTTTGGTAAAAGCTTAGAGTTGATGAGTCACGGGGTAAGATGATTGGAGGCCCCAGTGTATTTAATTTCAATACTTTTGAGGGGTATTGTGATTTGAGGACCCCGACCTACTACGTAACAGTATGACAGAGTAGCAGTGTGAACAGTGTAAGATGTGTGGTAGTTATCACGAAAATCAGATGTTGGATGAAGGCGAGTGTATGCCTTGGACCAGGACACTATTGATGTTTCATAGGATGTGGTGGAAGATACCACACTGGTTGTGAATAATGAAATAATTATTTTAATTGATCCTGGTGCCACGCATTTATTCATACCGCCTTCAGTTGCTTATAAGTTAGTGAAAAAAATGTGAAGCCTATACCTTTAAGCATGAAGAGGATGATAGTTAGTTGATTTTCACTAACTGAATATGGGTATAGGGATTGTAAGTTGACAATAGGGGTGAAAATATCACTGAAAAGTGTATTGTAACTTGACAAGTAAGGAAAGAGTTTGTCACAAGTGATATATAAAAGGAGATATATTGGAATAAGAGACGTATGCAAGGTAAGGATATCCTTGATATGCAAAGTAAATTGGATTAAGCGGTATGTAGTCAAGTCTGAGGGATAATAAAGGTATTTTAAAATACTTCCCTGCCTGAAGATTTGACAGCGTCTGGAAGCGCACGCATAATCTATAGATTGAATTCGACGGTCATAATATATACATTAAAATTTGGGTACCTTTGCTGGTACGATAAAGAAATATAGAACTTGATTAATCATGAAAGTTTAAAAATTAAAATTTTATAAAAAAAAAGCCGTCAATATAAGAGGAAAGAAATGACGTGAGCTAGTATCTTGAACGAAAGCTATTTCGAAATGATATTGTACGTTTATGCGTACATAGGTCAAGGATATTGGTGATTGAAATATTGAGTAGCACTCAACTACGTTAAGGTATTTAAACCTTACCTGGACCGATTGGTTGTCATCTACAGCGATGATATTATGATGTATTCGAAGTCCAGGAAAGAGTATGAGTAGCAACAGAAAACTGTCTTACAGACGAGGTGTTGAGAGTTTCTCAAAATGGGCTACTCAGTTGACACGTCTCATTCGGGAAAAGATTTCATACGAGTGTTATGATAAGTATGAAAATAGCTTACGTGAGTTTTGGTTATATTGGAGTAATGAACTGACCACCGTAAGTATTCTTACTATAACTAACAGCTCAAGAGGTTTCAGTGTGTATGGATACCTCCAAATAAGGATTGGGCTGTGTATTGATGTAAAATGGGAAGATAGTCGTTTATAGATCCAAATAGTTCAAGGATCATGAGAGAAACTATCTGACCCATGATTTAGAGTTGGCAGCCGTAGTGATTACACTGGAAGTATGGCGCCACCACTTATATGGTAAGAAATTTCGGGTATGCACTGATCGTAAAAGCCCCGAGCATCTGTTTTCACAGAAAGAGTAGAATATGAGATAACCAAGAGGGTTAGAGCTTCTAAGGATTATGATTGTGAACATTGTACCACCCAGGAAAGGCTAATGTAATGGTTGATGCCTTGAGCAGAAAGAGCCTCGGGATGGTATTACATGTGATGGTCAGGGAGCGTGAGCTGCTAGAGCAGTTGTGAACCTCAGTAGTGATGTGATCCCTTCTGATGATGACGGTGATTTTATGACAGCTAGCCTGAGGATAGAACCGGATTTGTGTGACCGGATTTGCCAGGCTTAGCGTGATAATCGGCATGGTGTCGATAGTGTGAATTAGATTCAGAAGGGTGTAGTGACAGAGTTCACAGTGTATGATGATGACTTACAGAGGTTCAGAGAAAGTATAAGTGCTCCCCATGACCACAGTAGATGAGATAGTAGTATTGTCAGAAGCTCACTCTTCGGGATATACAGTGCATCCGAGAAGTAATAAATATATCAGAATCTCTGAAAAGGGTATTGGTGGTCAGGTATGAAAAAGAGATATTGTAGAGAATTGCGAAAAAAAGTGTCTCGTATGTCAGCAGAGTAAGGTAGAGTAAAAGAAGTTGCAGGGTTATTGCAGCCTCTACCTATATTGACACGGAAATGGGAACAAGTTACCATGGATTTCGTGATGGGTTACAGAGGACCCGAATGAATCTCGAGGATATCTAGGTGATAGTTGATAGATTGATTTAGTCTACCCACCTTCTGGTTATGAAATCCCCAGATACTCTAAGTGTGTTGGCGGATTTTTATGTATGGAAAATTGTGGAACAATATGTAGTGTTCCAGGGAGCATGATATCAGATAGGGATTCCCGCTTCACTTCCCACTTCTGGGAATATTGTTTTTGAAAGCTATGGGACCCTGATTGAGTGTTAGCACAGCTTCCACCCTCAGACAGATGGTCAGTCAGAGAGGACTGTACAGGTTCTGGAGGATGTGATGAGAGCGTGTGCCATTGATTTTATGAGCTCCTGGATGATCAGTTGCTACTAATCAAATTCGCCAGTGATGACAGTTGTCACTTGAGTATCGGGATGAGATTATATGTGGCATTGTATGACAGTAGGGAGTTGTTCCCTGACTTGGATAAGAAAAGTGGGTGACAAATAGAGAATTGTTCCCGAATTGGTAAGACAAACCTCTGAGGATGTTCAGTGGATTTGTGAGATATTAAGAACACCTCAGAGCAGATAGAAAAAGCTATGCTGACAAGAGACAGAAACCATTGGAATTCACCAAGGGTGAATCATTACTGTTGATAGTTACTTGTCCTAAGAGCATAAGGACGTAACGATATTCGGATAAGAGATTTGACAAAGTGGAAGGTAAGACCTGTAGGTTGGTATTACCACTTGAATAAACAGGCATCCACAATGTGTCCTATCTTATGATGCTTCAAAATACTATCCGGATCCAGTATATGTGATCAGATATGAGCTTCAATGGTTTAGCTCAATGAAAATATAACGTATGATTGGAGAAATTGATTCGGGCACTAAACGGAAAGAGAAAGTGTTTAGGGTTAAGATGATCTCCCTAGTTAAGTATGATGGTAGTATTACACTCCGGAGAAGGTCACTTGAGGATGACAATATATGATGCGATAGACATACCCGGAGTTGTTATGAACTCATATTACTTGGTTCTAATTTGGAGGACCAAATTTCTTAAGTGGGGGAGATTGTAAGACCCGATATTTTCGAGTGCATTTAAAAATGCAAAAGGACTTAAATGACATTCCCGAATACGTGCAAGGGCAAAATGGTCAAAAGACCAAAATTCGGTATTAATCGGGACAAGAAAATTTAATTAAAAATATGAGAATGAGAAATCTTGATCAATAACGAAGAAATAATTAAATTTCGGGTTAAATTGATCAAGATATGAATTTATTGGAATAAATCGGGATTTTCGTATCGAAAAATAATCTCGAAAATAATCGAAAAATATACCGAAAAGGTAAAATCGGACTGAGAAAATTATTTACAGATTAAATGAATAAACTAAGATTATTTTAGATATTTTTGGGAATTTTATTATTATTTTATTGAATAAAATAATAATAAAATTTAATTATAAATAAATAATAAAAAAAAAAAAAAAAAAAAAGAAAAATGAAAAGTCTGAAACAGAAGAGAAAAGAAACAGAGGCGAAACGAAGCAAAAGACGCGAAGGCCGAACCCGAGGGGGAGGTTCGTCACCGGCGAACCACCGGCGACGCTGAGAGGCCGTTGAGGACCGGCGAGCGCAGCCCAGCACCGGGCGAACCTCCAGCAGCCCAGACGCGCGGCGAGGTGGCCGGAAAACGTCGGAAACGGAGGAGAAGACCGCGGGGGAGAGAACCCCGATTCGCCGGCGATGGGGCTGATTCGACCCCAGCCGAGGCCCGATTTAGGGAGCCCAGACGATTGCGCGCCGATTGGCACCGGAATCATGCCGGGAACCGGCCGGACGGCGCCGGCACGACCAAAGGGAGATTGGACCGGCCGAACCGGACAGAACCGGCCGAACCGGACCAGACCGAACCGGCGGTCCGAACCGGGTTGAACCGGACCGGACCGGTTCAGCCAAAAAGAGAGGGAAAAAAGGAAGAAAAAGGGAAAAAGAAAAAGAGAAAAAATTGGGAAAAATTCCTGTGATGCAATCGAGCTTCGGGTAAGTCGGTAACCGGTCAAATTGACCGATTTAATTTTTAGAATATTTAATTTGATAAATAATCGACTGAAAGTTTACCCGAAAATATATTTAATTGTGTAGCTCGACAATTGGCATCCACTGAGAGCTCGAGACAGCCTCGATTTGTGTACGATCATGGAATAACGGGTATGTGACCCTTATTTACGACAATTTTATATCGTTATGCGTGATTGATATTTAACGCATGAATTACGGATTTAATTTCCGTATAAATGAATTAAATTCTGGAAATTGGATAAATTGTCGTAAATAATTCATAAGCTGTCTGAAAATTTAGAACGAGGCTAAATAAATTACTGATGGGTCCAATGAGCCCAATAGGCCTCGATAAAGTGTGGTAAACGGGCTTAAGGCCGATTAAGGCCCATTAAGGTGCAATCGGGCCCAATATGGGAAAACAGGCCCAATGATTTAAATTAAGCCCAGAAAATTGTGAATACAATTAATTGTATTGTAATTGACCTGATGAATATGTATCCGCAGTGCCGGAGATTTGAATTGGATTCAGAGCAAATCGGACTGCGTGACGAGTCATCAGAGGAAAGGTCAGACTGTACAGATAAATGAGGTAAGGGAATTGTGTGAGTAGCTAGAGGTAGCTACGCATATTTTAATAGTTTTTCTGTACACTGAGTATGTATGTATACATGGATATTGTATAATGATCCTAAAAATGGTTTGAATGATTTTAAGGATCGAAATAGGTGAAATGTCTATTTTACCCCTATTGAGGGAAGTTCACCTAAGGATGGTGAAAGCATGACATGCATGAAATGCATGATTTAAGGATTTTTGATGATTAAGGAATTTTATTGGTTTTAATCAAAGCAAAGCGATAGATTGGCCAGAAATTGTTTAATTTCACAAAATAACACTACGTAGGTGTTATTAATAATTAAATGGAAATTTCTTTGGAAAACGGCCAACTATCAAGTTTATATGGAAACAGATAGTGCAGACACGTAGTTCGCACTATATCTGCGTTTGTGAATGTGCATAAATGTGCTTGAGCAGTTGCTCGCACCGACTTGTGTGACATCATATGCATGAAATGTGCTAGAGCATGGTGCTCGCACTGATTTTTATTATTGTGAAATGAGAGCTGCTGGAGCCTAGCTCGCACTCTGTTTTGACATGTCTTGATTTGTTTTAACGTGGTATGCATAAAATAGTGCTGGAGCGATTGCTCGCACTAGTTTTAATGATTTGACATGCATGAGAGATGCTGGAGCTTAGCTCGCATCCTGTTTTGATTTGATATTGCATAAAGCCGTGCTGGAGTGAATCTCGCACGAGATTTGATTTAATTATGCATAAAGCCGTGCTGGAGTGTAACTCGCACGAGATTTGATTTACTTGAGCATTCATTTGTGCTGGAGCATTGCTCGCACAAAGTTTTACATGGTTTTCATAATTCATTTGAATGTCGTACTGGAGTTTTTCTCGTACGAGGTTTTCACTGAATTTATATACATATCCGTACTAGAGCGTTGCTCGTACGTGGAATTTACATGAAATTATAATCAGTTTAAGTCGTACTGGAGCGCTGCTCGTACGCAGATTTCACTGATTTTTATGAAACCGTGCTAGAGCTTCGCTCGCACGAGATTTTCAGATATCATGAATATGCATGGAGCCGTGCTTGAGCTTCGCTCGCACAGGGATTTATATTACATGCATATAGCCGTGTTGGAGCCTCCTGTAGACTGTGTGTCACAGTGAGATGATATGCTCACACGTGCATTCTGAGACAGAGATGATATGGGTGGATAAGACCTATTACAGGCACCCCTGACTGAGCTTGGGTCCACGGAGTACATTGTACCGTGTATGTCACGCGGAGTACGCTGTACCGTGGGGATTGTTGGAGTGGAGTGGCATTAGCCACGAGGCAGCAAGCCTTGCCCTCGCAATCCTGGTGTTATGCTGTTCTGGCGGGTAGGACGACCCACCTCCCGTTTCAGGTGTGATACCCCGCACACTAGGTACCGTGTTGCCAGGGATCACTAGGAAATGGCCATAGTCCTCGATGTTACTGTTAATTACCTGATTGTCTCACATGATATAACTTGTGGTCTGTTAGACCAGGGTAGACCCGAAGGAGGGGTCAGGCCCCCGATTTGATGATTTGATGATTTCAGATGATTTTATGATATGTGACCCTGAAAGAAGGGTGGTTTTATAACTCAAGTTTTATAATGAAATATAACAAATTGTTTTATGAGTTTTGAGATGATTGACCCAGAGGGGTTATTTTATACTGCGTTTTAAATGAATTGATTTAAATGCAGTGGCATGATGTGTTTTCCATGCTTTCATTTGAAAACCTTGAATTGTCTTACATGACATGAAAGACTGCATGATCTTGATTAAATTCATGCTTAATATGATTTAATGATGTCACATAAAATGCTTTGAATGCATGAATTTCATGATTTATATATGCACAAATAGTTTTGGATAAACTATGGCATTGAATATGCATGACTTTGTGCGTGAAATTTGGTATGAAAAGAAATGGATTTAAGGACATGGCATTATGAGCATGTAGATAGTGGAGCTATCTACTTACTTGCATAATTGCCTTACTGAGCGTGTGGTTTGCTCACCCCCCTTATTTTCCCATCTTTTCAGAGCACTTATAATAATTATTGAGCGGCTGAGGACTTGCATGCTTAATATCCGCTGCTTGCTGCTTCCCATTGAGAGACAGGTATACACATTTGTATGATTTTGTATCTAAATATGTAATGCACAGTACTATAACTGGATATGATGTCGGGGATGTAGAGTCATGCAAATACCATTGGGTATGTGTTTATTTAAAGTCAAAAGGATAGTAGACTCTGATATATGATTATGGAAATAGATTGGTAATAGTGAGAGGTGACTAACACCGAATCATAGCCCAACTGTGTTGTAGGATGGTCACGACGAGAGAAAGGTAAGAATTAAATAATAAATGAAAAAGTGGAAAAAAGCGAAAAATTTTCTCTGATTTTTAGGTAATTTGGGTCGTGACATTCCACCAATGTTCTGCTGATCCCTTCAGCATAAACGCGGCAAACGCTACCATCTCGGTAGTGGTGCACTCAAAGAACCCATACAGCTTCTTGATCTCATTTATCCAATTCTAAGCAGCTATTGGGTCTTTTACTCCACTGAAAGACGATGGTCCAAACTTCTGGAACTACCGCAGTTTATCCAAATCACAATCGTAACCCCAGTTTCTACTACCCTAAGGTGTAGCAATAGGAGTAGGCATATCCAGTATAGGTGGGGTATCTGTCGTCTGAGGTCTTTGGGCTGGCCGGACCCGTGTCTCAGGAACTGTCGCCTACTCGGCATCACCCTCTGTAGCGGGACTCTGTCTACCGCCAACTCCAGGTAAAGATTGGGTGACCAACTCCAATATCATCTCAATGTTCTGCTCAATCCTCGTGAAGAGAGCCTTAGTACTCTCGGGTCTCTCCTTTGGACCTTGTGGAGCATGCTTAACCTCAGCCTCCACTTCAATCTCTTTCTAAGCCTTGTGTGTTTCTGGCTCAACACGACTCACATGCCTACCTCTACGGCCTCTAACTTGTGCCCTCACCCCTCTACCACGACTGGTATTAGGCATAATTACTCAATTCCTACATTCACAACCAATTACTTAGTCAACCCCTTGACACACACAATTGTATATAAACAAGCACAGTAACATGGGGATGTAATTTTTTCATCTTATTAAGTATCTTAGACATGACACACGTCAGACCAATTCGAGCTCTGATACCAACTTCTGTCACAACCCTTATCTTACCAAAATCAGCGTAAATTTTTCGTATTTTCATGTATCATTATTTATTCGTCCTTACCTCGATCGTGAATAGCTACTCTCCTCAACAGTTGGGCTGTGTGTCAATGTCTATCTCAACCATCCATAATAATTTAATTTCAAAAGTAAACACTTTTATAAATACATCAGAGCCATTGTTTACAAGTGTTTACATTGCTTACATCCCCAATGTCTATATACAAAATATTACTGTGCTATGTCTAGTTTAGATACAAAATAATTCAAGTGTGTATACCTTTAGAGATGGGATGCAGCGGATACCAAAAGGGATAAGCCTCTAGTCGCCCATAATCTATACTCAAAGCTCTGTAGAGAGGGGGAAAATAAGGGGGGTGAGCAAACCACACACTTAGTAAGGCAATCATGCGAATAGGTAGATACTGCACTATCTACGTGATCGTGATGCCATGCTCAAAACATACATTTCCTCATTTCTCAAAATATGAGTTCATGCTTGTGTTAATGGTATGTAAAGCATTCATGCTATTAAAATTCAGTGCACAATTCAATTCAAAGCATGGTATAAATCATCATGCATAGTTCACAATAAAGCATGGCATTAACTATCATGCGTTTTTCACAATAGAGCATGACATTAATCATCATGCATTTTTCACAATAAAGCATGGCATTAATCATCATGCTTTTGTGTACTTTAAAACCATTAACAAATCAATATCTCAAAACCATCCAACACTTGTCAGGTCTCAGCCCCCCTCGGACTGTCCTGACCCACAAATCATTTCAAACATGGATTTATTCTCAAAGCAATAGACATGTGAGATAGATAATTCAATAAGGGTAATAACCTTTAGGACTATGGTCATAACCTGTGATACCAGCTACATGGATCAGGTGTGCGAGATATCACCACTATCTGCTTCCACATGAGAGGTGGGTCAAATCTTACCCGTCGGTCCATAGCAGATCTCATCCGAAGACGGCATATCACAATCTCAACACGATACAACGTACTCCATGCTACCTGTACGGTTCAACGTACTCCGTGGACCTACATCAAAATATCATATCATGCCACATCTCAAACGCATGTGTTAGTCTATTTAATCGGTACGACCTCTTATCTACCCGAAGCTCCTAACATGGCTATCAACATGTCAAAATATCACAAATGCACGTGCGAGCCTATTTAATCGGTACGACACCCAATCTGTCTGAAGCTCCAAGCACGACAACAAATAAGGTGGGCATTTAGTGCGAGCTAAGCTTCAAGCACCATGCCAAAACCAATATGAAAATCCATGTGAAAACTAGTGCGAGCTAAGCTCCAACACTCAAGTGTATAAAACACGTCAAATCTCATGCAAGTCATACTCTAGCACGCTTTCATTCTCACGAAAACAATGTAGGTGGCTTAATTATTTGCAAAGTATGGTTAACAAACCAAAACAACTCATTTCTTTTGCAAATCATTTCAAATGTTAGCCAACCTACCAATCCTTTGCTAAAAAGCAATAAAACATGATTTTCAAGGCATTATACTTTTGTTTTCGTGCACATTTCTCAAACACCCAACTTTTACCCTTCAATCACCCAATATCATTTCCTAACATCTCATGCATTCTAGCAAAGTATTTAAGCGCTCAAATTACGCACGAATATCTCTAAAAGTCCACAGAATTCCTTTACTTCAATTTACTTGAGTGCGACTCTCTTTTCCTCTTAGCTTCTTGCGCTTTTGGCTCTCCTTGTTCTGGTGTATCCTCAAAAGTTATGATTCAATCATCCAAACCACTTGAGTTAAAGTTGTTAACTCACATTTGACCTCATTAGTCAATCTAACCCATCTTTGCATTTACCAATGCCTTAATCCACATTTTACCCTTTTTTGGTAAATCTCACAATTTATTCACTAACAACACCTTAAAATCATACCACAACACAATTATTAACTTCAATATATCCCATTCATCATTAATCTCAACATATTTCACTTTCTCACACTAGACCATTTCTAGGTCATGGTGGATTCATTACTTCCTAGGTAGTTTCTACCCTTTCTATGCATACCAAACAACTCTAAAAATCAATATCTACACAATATACTTCAGTATTTTTAGAAACTCACCTAACTTGATTTCCTCTTTGCTCCAATGGAAATGCACCTTTTGATCCTTCAATCCAACCAGTGGGGAAATGCCTCCAAACTATGTTGTTCTTCTCTTTGATGTGAATAACTTTGTCTCTAATAGCTTTTCCTGAAATCTTAGGTAGTACCCCACCAATCTCGAGCTTTTGCTTTCAACATATACGCGCCCATACTGACCCAAATGGGGTTATTTTATTCTGCATTTTAATAAAATGATTTGAATACAGTAACATGATGATGTTTTTCATGCTTTCATTTCAAATTCATGTATTATCTTACATGACATGAAAGAATGCATGATTTTGATTAAATTTATGCTAAGTATGATTTACTGATGTCACATAAAATGCCATTGTTGCATAAGTAGTATGATTTATATATGCACGAACAGTTTTATAAACTAAGTCATTGATGAAATACATGATTTTGTGCCTGAGATTTTAATGAAAAGAAATGGATTTAAGGGCATGGCATTATGAGCATGTAGATAGTGGAGCTATCTACTTACTTGCTTAATTTCCTTACTGAGCGTGTGGTTTGCTCATCCCCCTTATTTTTCCATCTTTTCAGAGCACTCGTAATAGTTAGTGAGCGACTGAGGGCTTGCATGCTTGGTATCCGCTGCTTCCCATCGAGAGACATGTATACACATTGTATAGTTTTGTATCTAAATATGTAATGCACAGTACTATAAATGGATATGACGTCAGGGATGTAGAGTTATAAATACCATTGTGTATGTATTTAGTTAAAGTCAAAGGATAGTGAACTCTGATATGTGAATGTGATTATGGAAATAGAATGGTAAATAAGTGAGAGGTGACTAACACTGAATCATAGCCCAACTGTTTGTAGGATGATCACGATGAGAGAAAGGTAAGAATTAAATAATAAATGAAAAAGCAAAAAAATTACTCTTATTTTTAGGTAATTTAGGTCGTGACAAGTTTAATGGTGTCAGAGCTTAGGTTGGCCTAAATGACTCAGTGTTAGTGGTTAAGAAAGTTTACATCCCCATGTACTATGCATTGTTTAGATACAATTGTGTATATCGAGATGGAAGTACAGCTAATAATTTAGTTTTGAATGCAAGAATAGACTCATTAACTGATAGCCGCTATGGTAGAAGGGCGAGTACACGAGCTTGAGGCCGTAGAGGTAGGCCTGAGAGTCATACTTAGTCGCCACATGAGACTCAAGATGAGATTGACATGGAGGCTGATGTTGAGCATGCCCCACAGAGTCTAACAGAGAGATCAGATAGAGTCCGACAGAGAGATCGGACAGTATTGAGACACGCTTCGCGAGGTTGGAATGGAGTGTGGAGAACATTTTGTGAGCTAATAGCTCAGTGTATGCATGGTATTTGAGGGCGAGTTGGAGCATTGGAAGTTCGCTCGACCCATCATAAGAGTTAGACATCCAAAATGGACATGAGAACATAATTCTAGATGTATTTCGGTGACAGAATATTCCAGACACTACTTAAAGGAAATTAAAGATTAAATTCATTACTCTGACTCAGAGGAACTAGTTGATTAATGAGTATGAAACTCAGCTTATATTCCTGGGCAGATATGACTCGGACACTATGAACAGTGAGAGTCTGAAAGTTCATGAAGGGCTCAGATGGTCAATTAGAGTCTGATTTGGCCGTTAGATATCACTACCTATGCCGAGGCAGTGCGCAGACTACAGTTGTGTGAATAAGATCATGAGTTGCACGCCTCTGAGATTGAGAAAGGTAGTAAGGGCTGAAATAGAGATAGAAAGAGAATAGAGGATGACAAGGATGTCAGAATGGGAAAAAGGTAGTTTGGTAAAAGATTAGAGCTGATGAGTTACGGGGTAAGATGATTGGTAAGGCCCCAGTGTATCCAATTTCTGCACTTTCGAGGGGTATTGTGATTGGAGGACCCTGACCTGCTACCTAACAGTGTAGGATATGTGGTAGTTACCACGAAAATAAGATGTTAGATGAGGGCGAATGTATGCCTTGGACTAGGACACTACTGATATTTCATCTGATGTGGTGGAAGATACCACACTGGTTGTGAATAATGAAATAATTATTTTAATGGATCCTGGTGCCACGTATATATTCATACCGCCTTCAGTTGCTTATAAACTAATAAAAGATGTGAAGCTTGTACCCTTAGGCAAGATGATGATGGTTAGATGATTATCACTAACTAAATATGGGTATAGGGATTATAAGTTGAAAACGGGGGAAAAAGGATACGTCAGCCGATTTTATTCAATGGGATATGAATAATTTTGAAGTAATATTTGAGAATAGATTGATTCGGCTGCAAAATATGATGTTTAGATTGCTATCCTAAGATAGTGATGTTTTCACCCCTAAAAAGTGTATTGTAAGTTTTATTAAGTAATGAAAGAGTTTGTTATAAGCGATATGTAGTGAATATGGATTGCGACCAAGTATAAGGGGAGGATATATCCATAACCAATCTATGTGGTCAAGTCCCTGCCTGGAGACTTGACAGCATCTAGAAGCGCACACATAACCTATAAATTGAAATCGACAATCGTAATATATACACTTAAAATTTAGGTACCTTTACTGGTATGATCAAGAAATATAGAATTCGATTAATCATGAAGGTTTAAAAATTAAAATTTTATAAAAGCCGTTAATATAAGAAAAATGAAATGACGTGGGTTAGTATCTTGAACGAAAGTGATTTCGAAATGACATTATACATTTATGCATACATAGGTCAAGGATATGGGTGATTGAAATATTTAGTGGAACTCAACTACGATGAGGTATTTAAACCTTACCTGGACCGATTGGTTATCATCTTTAGCGATGATAGTTTGATGTATTCGAAGTCCAGGGAAGGGCATGAGTATTTGATGTATTCGAAGTCCAGGGAAGGGCATGAGTAGCAACAGGAAACTGTCTTACAGACGAGTTGTTGAGAGTTTCTCAAAATGGGCTGCTCAGTTGACACATCTTGTTCGAAAAAGATTGTATGTCAGTAGGATGATAAGTATGAACTGACCACCGTAATTATTCTCACCATAACCAACAGCTCAAGAGGTTTCTCAGTGTATATGGATACCTCAAAATAAGGATTGGGCTGTGCATTGATGTAAAATAGGAAGATAGTCATTTATGGATCCAGATAGTTCAAGAACCATGAGAGGAACTATCCGACCCATGATTTAAAGTTGGCAGTCGTAGCGTTTACACTAAAAGTATGGCGCCACCACTTAAATGGTAAGAAATTTCGAGTATGCACTGATCGTAAAAGCCCTGAGTATCTGTTTTCACAGAAAGGGTAGAATATGAGATAACCAAGAGGGTTATAGTTTCTAAGGATTATGATTGTGAACATTGTACCACCCAGAAAA
The DNA here is from genome assembly GCA_033439115.1 of Firmiana major. Classification (NCBI taxonomy): domain Eukaryota; kingdom Viridiplantae; phylum Streptophyta; class Magnoliopsida; order Malvales; family Malvaceae; genus Firmiana; species Firmiana major. The sequence goes on from CM065899.1 coordinate 54,184,848, forward strand.
GGCTAATGTAATGGTTGATGCCTTGAACAGAAAGAGCCTCGAGATGGTATCACATATGATGGTCAGAGAACGTGAGCTGCTAGAGCAGTTGTGAGCCTCAGTAGTGATGTGATCCCTTCTGATGATGACGGTGATTTTGTGACAGCTAGCCTGAGGTTAGAACCGGATTTGAGTGATCGAATTTGCCAGGCTTAGCATGATGATCGGCATGGTGTCGATAGTTTGGGTCAAATTCAGAAGGGTACAGTGACAGAGTTCACAGTGAGTGATGATGATTTACAAAGGTTCAGAGACAGTATAAGTGCTCCCCAAGACCACAGTTGATGAGATAATGTTATTGTCAGAAGCTCACTCTTCGGGATATACAGTGCATCCGAGAAGTAATAAATATATCAAAATTTTTGAAAAGGGTATTAGTAGTCAGGTATGAAAAGGGACATTGTAGAGATTGTAGAGAAGTGTCTCGTATGTCAGCAGATTAAGGTAGAACAAAAGAAGTTGTAGGGTTATTGCAGTCTCTACCTATAGTGACACGGAAATGAGAACAAGTTACCATGAATATCGTGATGGGTTACAGAGGACCCGAATGAATCACGAGGCTATCTGGGTGATAGTCGATAGATTGATTTAGTTTACCCACCTTCTGGCTATGGAAATCCCCAGATACTCTGAGTGTGTAGGCGAAGTTATATGTAAGGAAGATTGTGGAACATTGTGTAGCGTTCCAGGGAGCATGATATCAGATAGGGATTTTCGCTTCACTTCCCACTTCTGGGAACGTTTACAGGAAGCTATGGGAACCCGATTGAGTGTTAGCACAGCTTCCGTCCTCAAACAGATGTTCAATCAGAGAGGACTGTATAGGTGCTGGAGGATGTGATGAGAGTTGTGCCATTGATTTGATAAGCTCCTGGGATGATCATTTGTTACTAATTGCATTTGCCAATAATGACAGTTGTCACTTGAGTATCGGGATAGCTTTATTTGAGGCATTGTATGGCCGTAGGGATTGTTCCCCGACTTAGATAAGAAGAAGTGGTGACAGAGAGAATTGTTCCCGAATTTGGTAAGATAAACCTCTGAGGATGTTCAGCTGATTTGTGAGAGATTAGGAACACCTCAGAGTAGACATAAAAGCTATGCTGACAAGAGACAGAAACCACTGGAATTCATCAAGGGTGAATTAGTTTGTTGGCAGTTATTTGTCATAAGGACATAACGAGATTCGAAAAGAAGGCAAATTGAGTTTCGTTAGATGGAATCCTTTGAGAGATTAGACAAAGTTGAAGATAAGACCTGTAGGTTGGCGTTACCACTTGAATTAGCAAGCATCCACAATGTGTCCCATCTTTTGATGTTTCAAAAATAATATCCGGACCCAGCATATGTGATCAGATATGAGCTCCAACAGCTTAGCTCCATGAAAATATAACGTATGAAATCGATTCGGGTATTAAACGGAAGGAGAAAGTGTTAAGGTTTAAGATGATCTCCCTAGTCAAGTCTGATGGTAGTAGTACACTCCAGAAGAAGTCACATGTGAATTAAAGAGTATGATGCGATAGAGGTACCCGGAGTTGTTTATGGACCCATTTGACTTGGTTCTAATTTGGAGGACCAAATTTCTTAAGTGGGGGAGATTGTAAGACCCGATTTTAATAAAAACCGAAAGGAAAAATGCAAAAGGATTGAAATGGTATTCCCGAACACGTGCAAGGGTAAAATGGTTAAAAGATCAAAATTCGGTAGTAATCAGGACAAGAAAATTTAATTAAAAATAAGGGATTGAGAAATCTTGATCAATAACGAAGAAATAAATAAATTTCGAGTTAAATTGATCAAGATATGAATTTATTGGAATAAACCAGAATTTTCGCCTCAAAAAATAATCCCGAAAATAATGGAAAAAATATACCGAAAAGATAAAATCGGACTGATAAATTAATTTACGGATTAAATGAATTTAATATGAATTTTTGGGATTTTTTCAGATTTTCATTATTATTGTAATGAATAAAATAATAATAAAATTTAATTATAAATAATAAAATAAAGTAAATGTAAAAAAAAAAAACAGAAAAAATCGCGGAAGTCTGAAACGCGAAAAAGGAAAGAAAACGGAAGCTGAACCCGAGGAAAGAGGAATCCACCGAACGGCCACCACCGGCGACCCCACGACCAGGCACGCGATCAAAAAAGGAAGCCCAGCATCGTACGATCCTTCTGCCACCGGTAATGCGCTCCAACGGCATCGAAAAAGGCAAATCGGTGAGGTTGAAGCCGCGGAGAAGAGAAGGGAATCCGTCAGCCACCGACGGTAATTGGCCCCGATCGAGGCCAGCCGAACATCCCTCGGCCAGAGACGTGTCGAACGGCGGTGGTGAGGCATCGGGAACCGGCCGGACGACGCCAGAAGGACAAAATGAGGCCTAAACCTGTACGGCCAGTTCAGCGTAGTGAGGGTATGCTGAACCGGATCGGACCGGTCAGCCAAAAAGAAAAGGAAAAAGGAAGAAAAAAATGAAAAATTGAAAAAAATTCCAATGATGCAATCGAGCTACTGGTAAGTCGGTAAGCGGTCAAAATTGACCGATTTAAGTTTCGAAATATTGAATTTGATAAATAATCGACTGAAAGTTTACCCAAAAAAATATTTAATTGTGTAGCTCGACAATTGACGTCAAACGAGAGTTCGAGACAGCTTTAATTTGCATACTATCATGGAATCACGAGTAAGTAACCCTTATTTAATACAATTTTGCATTGTTATGCGTGTTAGAATTTATCGCATAAATTACGAATTTAATTTTCGCATAAAATGAATTATATTCTGGAAATTGAGATAAATTGTCGTAAATAATTCATTGAGATATCCTAGAATTTAGAATGAGATTCAATAAATATTGATGGGCCCAATGAGCCCAATAGGCCTCGATAATGTGAATAGTAAGTGGAAAACTGGCTTAAGGCCGATTAAGGCCCATTATGGTGCAATCGGGCCCAATATGGGTAAACGGGCCCAATGATCTAAATTAAGCCCCAGAAAATTATGAAATAAAATTAATTGTATTGTATTTGACCTGATGAATATTTATCTGCAGTTTCGAAGATTGGATTAAGAGCAAATCGGACTGTGTGATGAGTCATCAGTGGAAAGGTCAGACTGTACAGAAAAAATGAGGTAAGGGAATTGTGTGAGTAGCTAAAGGTAGCTACGCGTATTTTAATAGCTTTTCTATACACTGAATATGTATGTATACTCTGATTATGTATAAAGGTCCTAAAAATGGTTTAAAGATTTTAAGGACTCGAAATAGGTAAAAGACTATTTTACCCCTATTGAGGGAAGTTCAGCTAAGGATGATGAAAGCGTGACATGCATGAAATGCATGATTTAAGGAATTTTCCGATTAATGAATTTTCTTGGTTTTTAAGCAAAACAAATCGGTAGATTGGCCAATAATTGCATAAGTTTCACAAAATAACACTACGTAAGTGTTATTAAGATTTAAATGAAATTTCTTTGGAAAAAGGGTCAACTATCAAGTTTATATGGAAACAGATAGTGTTGGCATATAATTCGTACTATATCTGCGTTTGTGAGTGTGCATAAATGTGCTTGAGCGATTACTCGAACCGACTTGTGTGACTTCATATGCATGATATGTGCTAGAGCGGTTGCTCGCACTGATTTGTACTATTGTGAATTGCATGAGAGATGCTGGAGTCTAGCTTGCACTCTGTTTTTGACTGTTTTGACAGTTTTAACGGTTTTGACTGTTTTGACTGAAATGCATAAAAAGGTGCTGGAGTGATTGCTCACACTAGTTTTTATGATTTGACAAGCATGAGAGATGCTGGAGCTTAGCTCGCATCATGTTTTGATATGAAATTGTATAAAGTCGTGCTGGAGTGTAACTCGCACGAGATTTGATTTACTGGAGCATTCATTCGTGTTGGAGCGTTGCTCGCACGAAGTTTTATCTGGATTTATAACTCATTCATTTTTAAGTCATACTGGAGTGTTACTCGTACGCAGATTTTACTGATTTTTATGAAACCGTGCTAGAGCTTCACTCGCACGAGGTTTTTAGATATCATGAATATGCATGGAGCCGTGTTAGAGCTTTGCTCGTACAGGGATTTATATGACATGCATGTAGTCGTGTTGGAGCCTCCTGTAGACTGTGTGTCACAGTGAGATGATATGCTCACACGTGCATACTAAGACAGAGATGATATGGGTGGATAAGACCTGTTGCAGGCACCCCTGACTGAGCTTGGGTTCACAGAGTACGTTGTACTGTGTATGTCACGCGGAGTACGCTATACCGTGGGGATTGTTGGAGTGGAGTGGCATTAGCCACGAGGCAACAAGTCTTGCCCTCGCAATCCTGATGTTATGCTGTTCTGGCGGGTAGGACCGACCCACCTCCCGTTTCAAGTGTGATACCCTGCACACTAGGTATCGTGTTGTCAGGGATCACGAGGTTATGGTCATAGTCCTTGTTGTTACTGATAGTCACCTACTTGTCTCACATGATATAACTTGTGGTCTGATAGACCAGGGTAGACTCGAGGGAGGGGTCAGGAAGGGTGGTTTTATAACCGAAGCTTTATAATGAATTTTAATGACTTGTTTTATGAATTTGAGATTTACCCAGATATGGTTATTTTATTCTGCATTTTAATAAAATGATTTGAATGCAGTAGCATGATGATGTTTTCCATGCTTTCATTTCAAATTCATGAATTGTCTTACATGACATGAAAGAATGCATGATTTTGATTAAATTCATGCTAAGTATGATTTACTGATGTCACATAAAATGCCATTGTTGCATAAGTAGTACGATTTATATATGCACGAACAATTTTATAAACTAAGTCATTGATGAAATACATGATTTTGTGCTTGAGATTTTAATGAAAAGAAATGGATTTAAGGGCATGGCATTATGAGCATGTAGATAGTGGAGCTATCTACTTACTTGCATAATTGCCTTACTGAGCGTGTGGTTTGCTCACCCCCTTTATTTGCCCATCTTTTCAGAGCACTCGCAATAGTTAGTGAGCGGCTGAGGACTTGTATGCTTGGTATCCACTGCTTCCCATCGAGAGACAGGTATACACATTGTATAGTCTTGTATCTAAATATGTAATACACAGTACTGTAAATAGATATGACGTCGGGGATGTAGAGTTACAAATACCATTGTGTATGTATTTAGTTAAAGTCAAAGAATAGTAAACTCTGATATGTGAATGTGATTATGAAAATGGAATGGTAAATAGGTGAGAGGTGACTAACACCGAATCCTAGCCCAACTGTTTGTCGGATGGTCACGATGAGAGAAAGGTACGAATTAAATAATAAACGAAAAAACGAAAAATTTACTTTGATTTTTAGGTAATTTGGGTCGTGAAAACTGTATTCATGTTCAGTGTCGTTTCCTTTATCTTACTTATTCACCGATAATTATACTTAAATTAAATTTTACATCTAAATGACCGATAGAAATTTCGACAGCATAACGGCTTATATATAAGCCTACCCACCTGCCAATCAAACGTTTTAACAATCCTAGATATCCACAGTTATCAAACATGCTTCTTGATTTGTATCATCAAGCCAACGTATGTCCATTCCAACTAAACTTAGTACTCCAAGATAAATTCTCAAAAGGGAAATTCTTTACATTTGTTTTCTTACAAAGTACATCCCAACATAATATTTCCACTATATGTCTGTGCTCACAAAATGTGTCTGGTATAGGAATGCAATTGTATACCTTTGCGTGTACAAAAATTAGCCTAGGGTAGCTCTTTCCGCCATCCAACGACATGTACGCGACGCGGCAAGTAGCATATGTAGATCACTGCAGATAATCTAAAAGGTAGAGGGGTTTGCTTTCGGGAAAAAGCCTAGTTAGAAAGTGCATTTAAAACGATCATAGTGATTAAAATATACAAAAAAACATAATAATACGTAAAATGACTTCTCTCTGCAACAAATATAAAGGACCTCCGAATTTAAGGAATCGGAAACATCATCAAAACGTGAATCCTTAAGTACTTAAACTTAACAGTCATAGCATAACCTTTCGTATATTCAAAATTTCAAAAACATATTTGCATATAAATTACATATCACAGAGTCAAATTCTGAAAACAGAGTTTAGTTCAGATAGAGACTACGTTGGCCCATATGTTTATCATGCATCAATAACAAAATCATCCTCCGTAGAGGGAATTCAGAACCTATGGCCATGGTAGGGCTATAGACGTGATCCGCGTACAGCGTTTAGACACTTGAAGGTGGAATTCAGACACCATAAAAGCGAAATTCAGACACCACAAAGGCAGAGTTCAAACGCCACAAAGGCGGAGTTCATACGCCACAAAGGCGAGCATGACAAGCATTAGCATACCACATAAGTGGCCCGTAGTCTCAAAACATACTATAGTTTTCATATATTAAAAAAAATTGAAATACAACCATCTTATTCAAAAGACAATTTCAGAGAACATGCTCTTGTACAGAAGTAAAATTCAAAAATATGCAATTATTCAGAATACAAATTCAGAGAACATGTTCTTGTTCAGAAAACAAATTCAGAAGCATACACTTATTCAGAAGACAAATTCAGAAACATGCTTTTATTCAAAAAACCAATTCAGAAATCACGCTCTTACTCAGAAGACAAAAGCAGAAAACATGCTCGAAAATCATAGTTCAAATCTTTGTAAGTTTTCCTTGAATTCAAAACATAGTCAAACGAAATCCTAGGCTGAAGAGCAGTCTAACCGTAATTTTTTTTTTAAACGTTTGTTGAACGTGTTGAACATTCAAGCATCTTCCTTAATCGCGGTTCAGAAAGTAAACTATTACCATTTTAAATTACACCCCCTTACCTCGATTTATCGATACACCCCCTTACCTCGATTTATCGAAAGTTCCAAGTTCGTGTTATGACGCCTCCAAGTATCTCCCTTATATCCTCCTACGATTTTTCTACACCGAAATTCATATTTTTAGTATCCTATTTATTCGAATTACCTATAATACTTCAAAATCATAACCTTATTTGCCTAGGAAGAATATACTTGAAATTTAATTCCAACTTCTTAATATTGCATCCAAACATGCTTATTTAACCCCATTGAGTTCACCAAATATTCTCTTTTCTTCTTGTTCCATCATACATACAGAAATTCAAAACCACACAGTCTTAGCTACATTCCTACATAAGTTATCCTTTTCTCTTATGAGCTTATATAATTCCCTAAATGTTACTTCATTGTGTGTGTATTCAATTGTACACACCTAGGTAAAAACAAGTACATACATTTTGTTCATATGCACTTATACCAACACACATATTATATTATATATATATATACATATGAGTATATATATATATATATATATATATATATATATATATATATTATCTATTTTTTTCTCTACTTTGTTATTTCTCCTCTTTTTATTTTACACTTATTTTAATTTACACATACATGCTTCTAAACACAACATATATATATATATATGTACATTATATATATATATAATATATTTGTTTACCTTCTCTTTTTCTTTCTTCAATTTCCAGCTTCTTTTCTTTTTTTTCTTTCTTTTGCCTTTTTTTTCCTTTTCTTCTTCCCTTTCTTCCCTCGGCTACTGCTCACAGACTCATTGTTTTTTCTTTCTTCTCCAGCTGCTGCTACATCATCCTCACCTCCCCACCAATTTCTTCCTCTGCTTTGGCTTCCTCAATTCCCTGCTCACTTCCATTAGTTAGTTGCAGTCTCCCTCTCGGTTTGCCTCAGCTCCAACTTCGATCTTGTCACGACCCAATACTACCAAAATCAGTACAAATTTGTCGCTTTTGGAAAATCTTTCTTACCTCCTCGTGACATATTCCTCTTAACAGGTCGGGCTGTGAATCAATATCGATATACCCTTTTTAACCATTAAAATATCACACGTAATATATATATATATATATATAATTACATCAATCATATTATAATAGAGTGGTCGGTATGTTTTATACATCACATGATTCTATATGTACATCCCCAAATATTCTTTCATATACAATACTGTGCTGTAAGCATACTAATATAAAATTCTGTACGTGGTGTATACCTGATAGTCGATGGGAAACAAAGATATCAGCTATGCCCTCTACTCTCTACACTCGCTATCTCTATGGTGAAAACACTGAAAATGGGTGGAAAATGAAAGGGTGAGCTCCACATGCTCAGTAAGGCAATAATACAAACGGGTAGATAGCTATATTATCTACATGCTGATAAGAAATCAGGATATATGTGAGCATGAGGTAAAAACAATGATATGCCATATATATAATATCATCTGTTATAAAATAGGAAATCGGCATATAAAACATGGACTAATTCTCATGTGAAAACATCTTATGCTCAATGAATCAACACGTTATAAAATACCCCATCTGGGTCAAAATATGATACACTCACAATCAAAATCCATTTCAACAAAATTCTTTATTTTCAAATCTCCGTTATAAAATCACCCTTCTCACAGGGTTACAAATCAATGAAAGTTTCATAAAATCCCTCCATGGGAATAATCAAAACTCAATTGAAATCATAAGAAAATCGGGCCTGACCCCTCCCTCGGGTCTACCCTGGTCTATCAAGACCAATGTTATATCATGTGAGACTTGTAAGCGACTATATCGGTAATATCCAAGACTATGGCCATAACCTCGTGATCCTTGGCACATAGATCCTAGTGTGTGGGGTGTCACACCTGAAATGGGAGGTGGGTCATCCTACCCGCCAGAATAGCATAATATCAGGATTGCGAGGGCAAGACTTACTGTCTTGTGGCTAATGCCACTCCACTCCAACAATCCCCACGGTACAGCGTACTCCGCGTGACATACACGGTACAACGTACTCTGTGAACCCAAGCTCAATCAGGGGTGCCTGTAATAGGTCTTATCCACCCATGTCAAGTATATCTTAATATGCACGTGTGAGCATATCATCTCATTGTGACACACAGTCTACAGGAGGCTCCAACATAGCTATATGCATGTCATATAAATCCCTGTACGAGCGAAGCTCTAGCACGGTTCCATGCATATTCATGATATCTTAAAACCTCGTGCAAGCGAAGCTCTAGCACGGTTTCATAGAAATCAATGAAATCTGCGTACGAGTAGCGCTCAAGTACGACTTAAACTGATTATAAATTCAATTCAAATTCATGTACGAGCATTGCTCTAGTACAGATAGGTATTAAAACTCTGTGAAAACCTTGTACGAGAATAACTCCAGTACGGTAGTCATATAAAATAAATCTATAAAATAGTGCGAGCAAGGCTCCAGCACTCTGTGTATGAGTTAAAATATAAATTCCAGTGCGAGCAGTACTCAAGCACGGTTTCAACTCATATAACACTGATAGGTGGCTCAATTTTATCAAAATATGTTAAATAAATATCAATTGGCACCTAACTCGTACCTTTTCACTTAAAACATGAAAATAATAGCCAACCTATCCATAAATTGCTTAAATTAAAGCAATATCATCATGAAAACATTAAAATCATGAAATTCATGCAATTTCATAGGCTTACTACCCTTTTTGAAATTTTCTTAACTGGGGGCAAAATAGTAATTTGGTACTATTTCCATATTTTTCCGCAAAAATTATTATTCTGTTTTCGGGTAGCCTATTGAATTTAACGTAATGTAAATCCCCTCGAAACTACGTACAGCTCTACCTCTAAGTGTTCATAAAATTCCCTTACCTAGAATCACGCACGAGCTTATCCCGACTCGATCGTACTAGGTCTCTCAGTCCAATTCGCTCGTCCACGGAGCTGCATATAACCACATATGGGTTCAGTTCAAATATACTGATCAGTATTTCACTCTTACTGATCGAATCTAAAGCTCTGGGCTTGTTTTACTCTATTGGGCCCGATTGCACTTTAATGGGCCTCGAATCCCTTTTTCAGCCCGTTTCCACTTTTAAAATCCCTTTTTCGGGTTTAATGGGCTCATTTGATTTATCAATAATCATCGGGCTTCGTTCCAAACTCATTGGATAGCCCGGATACTATTTACGATAATTACGTTGAAATTTCGAATAAAATTCCTTTTATGCAGAATTAATCCGTAAATTCCGTAAAATAATCTTAACTCTGTATTTAAGGACTCATATTATCCTAATTAAAATGTACTTACCCAATATGGTGCGGGGTACAAAAATCGAAGCTAAATCGACTCTCGTTCGGGCTCTGCAGTAACACTGCACAATTATATAAATCCGGGTCATTTTCCAATAAAATCATATTAAATTGAATTCCCGAGATTTATCCGCAGGTCAATCCCGACTCTCGGTCACTTACCCAAATTTCGAGTCATCCCCAGGTACACTTTCTTCCTTTCTTCCTTTTTTCCCTTTTTTTTCTTTTTCCTTTTCTTTTTCTTTTTTCTTTTCCTTTTTTATTAATTAATTAATTATTATTTTAATCAATTAAATATATTAAAATACCTAAATATCTCTTAAAATATCCTAAAAATATTATTTAATTCATTTATTCAATAAATGAATTTATCGGTCAATTTTCGTCTTTCCCGGTATATTTTTTGATTATTTTCGAGATAATTTTTCAAATTAAAAATCTCGATTAATTCCGAATTAATTCTCGTAATTTCAATAAATTAATATCTAGATCAATCGAACTCGAAATTAAATATTTTCCTCGTTATTGATCCAGATTTCGTAAATTCCATATTTTAATGAAAATTACTTATCGAATTCATACCGAATTTTGGTATTTTGACCATTTTACCCTTGTACGTGTTCAGGACTAAATTGAATCGACTTTCTTCATAAATCCACAATCTTTTCCCTATTTTAAATTTCTTATTTTCAGTCACCTCGATTTAATTCCTTAGACGAACTTGTTGCTTCCTTGTTTTCCCGATTTATCCATATTCGATTTTACGTACATTATTTCGTTTCGTCCACATTTATCAAATCTGAATCAACCATCTTATGAATCCATTAACATATAATAATGTCATACAATATGGAAATCATAAGGAATATCATACAAAATTGCGGATCTCATAGGTCTGCTTCAATTTCCAGCTCCAGCCTCGATCTGCATTCAGCTTTCTTCCTCTCAGTTCGATTTTCAGCTTCAGCCTTGGTTCTGCTTCTCTGCACTCTCGGTCTGCTTCTCCTTCACTCTCGATCATGCTCTCCTTCAGCCTCTCGGTTCTGCTCTCCCTTAGCCTCTCGATTTTAGCTTCTCCTTCAGCCCCTCTCGGTTCTGCTCTCCCTTAGCCACTCGATCTGCTTCCTCCTTCAGCTCTTGGTTTTTACTTCTCCTTCAGCCCCTCTCGGTCTGCTTCGTCCTTTAGCTCTCGGTCGTTGCTTCTCCTTCAGCCAACCAACCTCTCATCTCTTCCTTTCTTTTTCCCTTTCATTCTCCCAGCTAGCCTCTCCTCTCTTCCCTTTTTTTCTTTCCTTCCCGCTTTAGCAACAAAGGATATCTCTGTTTCTTTTGAAATCAACAAGGTGTGGGAATTGGTTTCTTTTTGAAGCCAATTTCGTACCCCATTATGTATATATATATATTATTATTATATATAAAAGTTATTTATATTATTTATTTATTTTATGTATGTTTTAGTCTTATACATATATATGTTGTTGTGCTTTTTTTTTTAATTTAAAAATAAATTTTCAATTTGTCAAATACATATATATTTATTGTAATTATTTTTATAATTTTTAAATACATTTGCAATCTAACAATAAAAATATATATATGTTTCTTATAACGTATTTCCATTTAATTTTTATTGTTTAACTAAATACAGAAAATTTGTGGTGTTTACATTCTCCCCACCTTTAAAGAATTTGGTCCTCTAAATTCATTCGGGTCCATTAGAATAGATGTGGGTACTTCTCTTTCATAAGGCTCTCTAGCTCCCATGTAGCTTCTTCAACCGAATGGTGTTGCCAGAGAACCTTTACCAGAGGGATAGTCTTCGATCGAAGTACCCTTTCCTTTCTATCCAAAATCCGGATAGGTTGCTCAATGTAGCTCATATCCTCTTGAATGCTCAAGGGCTCATACTCAATGATGTGTGTCACGCCCTCCTCCCACACGCGACTTACCAAAAGCCACAATAATTTTTTTACTTTTTACTTACCTTTATCTCCTCAACAGTTAGGCTGTGAATAGGCATTAGTCTCCTCATCCATACATACCTTACCATTCTTTTTCGTATCATACATACATGACATTCATATCATAAGTAAGTTCATATACTTAAATATAATTACATCATTACATTTACATCCCCAACATTAAAAACGTGTGCATCACTGTGTTTATACATTGTTCAGATACAAAAGAGTGTGCTTGTACATACCTTTCGCAAGGGCAGTGGATCAAAGGAATGCAATACCCTGGCCGACTCGATCTACTGACGAGAATCTGTAGAGATGGGGGAAAATGAATGGGATGAGCTATCAATGCGCTCAGTAAGAAAATTGATAATTCTATTTTTTATAGAATTATTTTTGCTTAAATTCCTAATTATTTATTTTATCCCCATATTATTTTATTAATAATCCTCTTTATTTAATTAAAATTCTTTAATGTGCAGATAAATTAAATCCGGATGAAACTCAGTCGTTTCAGTCGAAATTGGGCTGAAAACGAGCTAAAGGAGATTGGACCACTTCCAATTTGCAGACCGAGTCATCAGTCATCTGGACACGCGTGATGCCAGGTGTCCGATTTTTATTTGCTCTGAAACGATAAGATCGAAGGACACCGTGCCAACCCTCTAGAAAACACATGTCGGGCCACATCGCACAGCTAATTGAACAAAAAGACTGATGATGTGGAAATATCTACTCTGCAACAAATCAAATGAAGACAAGTGGCCAAACAATGCCAACTCATCTAGAATGAAAATTTACCATTGTACCCCTATGTTTGTGTATAAATAGAGCATGATGGCAATTGAAAAAAGGAAGTAAGTAGTTTTAGGGTAGAAGTAGGAGTAGAAGTAGAAAGTAGAGTAGGAGTAGGAGTAAAGTAGGTTAGGGTAGAATAGCTTTTAGATTAATTTTAAAAGTTTTCTTTAAATTTTCGCATAGTTTTTCTTTTACAAATTGTTTTACTATTCATTTCATGTTCTTCATTACAACTTGTTAATTTTCCTTTTCAATAGAAATTCAATCTCTTTTTCATGCTCTTGGTTTCTTTTCCATGAGTTCTCTATTTGTCAAGTTTTATTTCCATAACTCATTTTCCTAATTCATGTCTCGGTTTATTTTCCAGATGCATTACTTATGTTTTGTTTTTTGTTTTTTGTTATTTGTTAAACCATTACTTTAGTAGCTCTCGGTTAGATTTCAAGAGGTGCAGTCGGGTGACATAGCTCTTTGATTACTGCCATAGGTGTTCTGATGCTTTGATGTGGATTTAATGTTAAACATTTTGTCTACATCAAAAGCTCGGTGCAACCATGATGACAGCAGAAATTGAAGTAACCCGAGGATACAGTAGCTTCACTACTTCTCTGTTTTGTGGATGATTGATATTTCAGTTTTCAGATACTGATTTTGCATGGTTCATTCGGCTTTAAGATGAATACACACTATTGCATGGTCATTTCTGTTGCATGATTTATTTCCAATTGCTGCAGTATATTAGGATTTTTCTTGTCTGCATTTATTTCAGTTACTACATTTCAGCCCTTAGCTTATTTTTAACCGGTTCTGTAATTGATCATTTCAGTAGTTATTTGTCTTTGTTTATCTCATTTGATTGCTAGAAGATGGTGAAGATGGTGTTTTAGTTGCTACTGTGTGCGAAGCTTAGCAATAGTGTGCTGTCCGAAAACATACTTCCTTCTCTGTTCACCCCTGTTTCAAGTCTATTCTACTGTTCATTATCTTTACAAACATTCCTTTCCTGATTTCTGTCTTAATATTCTGATATTTACTGCTGAATGCTATTATTGCTTTGGGCTTCACTAATGCCGAGCTGCTGATGAATGCTAGCTGCAGCTGATGCATGGTGATCAAGGGCTGAGTAACGCATGTTACAGCACCTGAAGGGGGCAGTTGCTGAATGTGAGTGCATGCTTGGAGCAGAAAGTTATTAACACCGGAGGGTGTTTAACTGCGGGGCGTAGCAAACTACAGGTGGCGTGAACCAAACTGTTGTGTATCTGCTGCTGGACGTGCACAGCAGTTGATGTCCTGTTACTATGCATGAAGTAAAGCAGGGCAGGGCAGAACAGAGCAACAGAGAAAGAAGCGTCTGATATCTGGCAGAGTTGTGTGCATTGTTAGTGCGAGATAGGCAGTTCGAGGAATGTGCAGCAAGAGTAGTACCGGGAGCAGAAGTGGCCAAAACCGAGAGTGCAGGATGCCTACAGCACATGGAGACAGCAACCCGAGAGATCACCTGGTACCGAAAAGTGAAGAAGACAAATGAACAGTCCAGACTATCGGGACCACTTTGGTTTAGCAATATTGCCTAAGGCCATGTTTGGCAAATTCCCCTTGTAGTTGTTTAATTCATTTTTGCATGGATTTTAATTAGATTAATTTCAATTTTATTAGTTAGCTTAGTTAGTTGATTTCTTATGTGCATGATTAGTCTAGAATTTAGATTTAATTATGCCATTAGTTAATTTTATTTTAGTAATGGGTTTTCCAATTAGAAGTAATTTAGATTAAACTCATTTTATGCATTTTTAATTTAGTTTTCATTTTGATTAAATCTTAGGTTAGTTTAAATTGTAATTTTTATTAATTAGATTAATTTGCATGCACATTTCATTTTAAGCTTGTTTAATTTTAGTTTAATTAGTTTTATTGCTTTATTTTCATGTTTTGCATTTTATTTTAATTGCGTTAATTCATTTTAACTGTTTTAATTTTCTTTTGTAGGTTATTTACTTTTAATTGCTCGGAGTACTGTAAGTAAATTTTGTTCGGTTTTATTTCCTTTAGTTTTTATTATTTTATTACTTTCCAGTATTTTTAATTAGCCTTAGTAGATAACCCTCTTTAATTTCATAATTTGCTAGGATATACTTAAGGTAAGATTAACCGGTAGCTTCTCTGAGGGACAATAATTCCGGGACTCAAATCCCATTATTACTTGTACGACCCGTGCACTCGCGGACATTACCTTTAGGGCGTGTCAGAAATCATGCAAGCAAGTAGATATTCATACTATCTACTGAAAATAGTGCTTTACCTTTCCTTCTCTCAATTCAAAAGCATGTTTCAAAATATATATAATATAGTACAAATTTAAAATCCCATGTACTGAACACATGTTGGTTTATCAATCAGAGGCAATCATGAAAAACAGTGCATATTTAATCATTTAAGAATGCATTTATATAAAATATGTCATTTACATTTAAAACACAGTAAATATGGCATTTCTCATCACAACACAAACAAATCAATCGGGTTTCGACCCATCCCTCAGGTCTACCCGTATCATAAAAACACATGTGACGTATCATGCGAGACTCAGTGACTAAATGCAATATCTCCGGACTATGGCCATATCCTAACATGGTGAAATTCCAGGCAACATAGTATTCCGTGTGCAGGTTATCACTGCTTTAATGGGAGGGGGGTCAGTCCATCACAACCGCCAGCTATCAACACTCTCCTCCACAACTCCACAACACAAAACACGGTACAGTGTACTCTAAGCCACATGCGCGGTACAACGTACACCCGTGGACCTTACATCATGGTCGAGGTGCCTGCCATAGGTCTTCGCCTCTCATACCATGGAAATACATCATAGTTGGGGTGCCTGCCATAGGTCTCAGCCCTCATACTATGGAATAAATGCCACGTCTCTAAATCCACGTGCGAACATCTCCAGTGTGACACTCAGTCTACACGAGGAAATCGTCACGGTTTTTCTAACATGTTTATATATCATGTAAAACTACAGTGCGGGTCTTGAGTGTGACTCACAGTCAACGCTCCGCCTCAAAACACTGAATATGCATATCAAAATATCAAACACTAGTGCGAGTAAACCTCCAGTACTTGGTCATGCATAGTTCTCATTACAAATCAAGTACGAGCAAATTGCTCAAGTGCTATGTCATGTACAAATCATGAAGAATCGAGTATGAGCAATGCTCCAGCACTCTGTCATGCATCTCATGTAAAACTCGAGTACGAGCTATTTGCTCCAGCACTCTATCATGCACAAATCACATAAAACTGAGTACGAGCAATGCTTCAGTACTCTATCATGCATGTCAAATAAATGTAGTGCGAGTAAACCTCCAGCACTAATGTATGTGAAAAACATCTGAAATCAAGTGCGAGCTGTGCTCCAGCACGATTGTTTCCACATAATTCGGTAGATGGCTCTTTAAAAACAGGGATGTTTAAAATCACTAAAATCAACACTATAAAGTGTACTTAGTTTACATCGACCTCAAAACATTAGCCCATCCACATACTCTTCTACTACACAGCAGTAAAAAAATAACTCAAAACATCATTTCCATGCTTTTTACAACTTTTCCCAAAATTTAACTTTTTGCCTATTTAGGGGTAAAATCATAATTTACCCATATCGGGTCCCTATAATATTATTGATTCTCTCTGATCCTCAAACAATTTCAGTGAATTCAAAAGCAGACGAAAATACGCACGGATATCTCTAACTACTTGCAAGAGTCCCCTACCTCGGATCACATAGTGTGACCTCTCTTCCTCTTTGCTGTCCAAACCTCGCAGTCCGGTCACTCTCAATATGACTCTAGAGCTGCATTTAACCATTCACTGGATTAATTTCACATTTCCTACTGTATTACACATTTAATACAGTTCATTTCACTGAAATGGGCCCGTTTACTCTTAATGGGCCTTAAACACTTTAATTGGGCCTTAATCCGTATTAAGCCCGTTTTCCACGTATTATTTCCCTTCATCAGGGTCTATCGACTCATTGGGCCTAGCAATACCCATTGGGCTTTATTCCAAGCTCTTTGGATAGCCCTATAATATTTACGATAGTTAATTCGAAATAATATAATTCACTAAATGCGGAATGCGTAAAATAAATCTTAAATACGCAATAATCACATAAATTGTCATAAATGAGCTTTACTTACCCGAGATTATGCAATGGTACGCAAATCGAAGTTCGATCGGGCTTCCTTTCGAAATTTATCGTCGAACTGTACAATTTTGTATATTTAACTCCGGGTCAATTTTTGATTAAATATAATATAAATAATGTATCGAAAATTAAATCGATCACTTTTGACCTCGTATCGACTTACCCGAAGTCTGGTGAATTCTCAAAAAATTTCTTTTTCCTTTTCCTTTCTTTTTCTTCTTTTTTTCCTTTTCTCCTTGGCTGAAACGGACCGGTTCGGTTCAGCGTAGAAGGTTCTTCCCTGAACTGCCGACCGGTTCAGGCGTCCTTTGGTAGTGCCGGCGTAGTCAGACCGGTTCTCCGACCGATTCCACCGTTGTTCGATGCGTCTCGGCTTGGGAATGTCTCGACTAGCCTCAATCGGACCCAATCACCGCCGGTGGCTGCCAGATTTCCTCTTTTCCTTCGCGGCTATTCCTCTCGCAGATTTCCTCATTGGCAGCGATTCATGACGCGTGGTGGCCGTCGAGCTCTCCCCCGGTGCCGGTCGTTCCGTTGTCCAGCACTCCTCGTGCCGTCTGCCGCTGGTTCATCGTCGGTGACTCCTTCTCCCTCGGGTCGGCTTGCTTGGTTTCCTTCCGTTTCTCTTCAATTTCTCTGTCTCCTCTCTCCCTGAAACTCTCTTCATATTTCCAAATTTTTTGATTTCTTTTTTTTCTTTTAATATTTATAAATGATTTTAATATTATTTTAATCATTAAAATAATATTAAAAAATCCCAAAATATCAAAACAAATCATGTTAAATTTATTTAATCCATAAATGAATTTATCAGTCCGATTTTACCTTTCCTGTATATTTTTCTCCTATTTTTGGGCTCGTTTTTCGAGACAAAATTTTTGATAAATTCTAATAAATTTATATCTTGATCAATTGGACTCGAAATTCCATATTCTCCTCATTTTTTATCAAGATTTCTCATTTTCATATTTTTAATGAAATTTTCTCATTGAATTTATACCGAATTTTGGTCAATTGATCTTTTTACCCCTGTACTTGTTCGGGAATCGATTTAACCCTTATCTCGCTGTTATGTAGCTTACATTCATTTTTAATTCTCAATTAATCGATTGCATGATAGTAAATACTCTTCTTATGATTCAACTATGAAATAAAGTGTTTGTACACATAGGAATCATAAGGTACAAGCTACATACGTAAATCGAAAACACGGGTCTAGCAATCCTCCCTAACTAAAAGAATTTGGTCCTCCAAATTAGAACCAAATCAATCATCAAACAACTGGGGGTGCTTCTCTCGCATCAAGCTCTCTAACTCCCAAGTAGCCTCCTCGGAAGTGTGATGATGCCATAAAACCTTCACTAACCCGATAGTCTTTGACCTCAAAACCTTCTCCGTCCTATCCAGTATCTGAATCGACCTCTCAACATATGACATGTCCTCACTGAGCTCCAATGGCTCATAACTAATCACATGCGTCAGATCCGGGTGATACTTCTGAAGCATCGAAATGTGGAAGACGTTATGCACGCCTAACAAATCTGATGGCAATGCCAACCTATAGGCCTTATCTCCCACTCAATCAAGTATCTCAAAGGGTCCAATGTAGTGAGGACTCAGCTTACCCCTCTTCCCAAACCTCGCTATACCCTTGGAAGGAGAAACCTTCAGAAACATGGACTCACCAACTGCGAACATAAGTGGCCTACGTCTCCTGTCAGCATAACTCTTCTGTCGACTCTGAGCTTTACTCAATCTCTCAACTATCAACCGGACATCCTCAGAAGCCTATGTAACCATATCAGGAGCAAAAAGCTTTCAGTCACCCCTTCTTCCCATCCAATAGGGGAACGACATCTACGGCCATACAAGGCCTCATACGGTGCCATCCCGATACTCGAATGATAACTGTTGTTGTAGGCGAACTCGGCTAGTGGCAAATGATCATCCCAGGAGCCTCTAAAATCCAGCACACATGCTCTCAACATATCCTCCAGAGTCTGTATAGTCCTCTTTGACTGACCATCTTTCTGAGGATGGAAAGTGGTGCTCAAACTCAACTGGGTTCCTATGGCTTCTTGAAAATGTTCCTAAAAGTGGGAAGTGAAGCGGGAATCCCTATCCGAGACTATGCTCACTAGAACACCATGCAACCTCACTACCTCGCGTACATACAACTCTGCCAACATACTCAGCGTATCGGTAGCTCTCATAGCTAGGAAGTGGGCTGACTTCGTCAGCCTGTCGACGATCACCCATATAGCATCGTGATTCCTGTGGTTTCTCGGTAAACCCATCACGAAATCCATGGTGATGTGCTCCCATTTCCATGTCGGTATAGGTAGAGGCTGCAATAACCTTGCAGGTCTCTGATGCTCTACCTCACCTGCTGACATACGAGACATCTCGCCACAAAATCCACCACATCTCTCTTCATACCCGACCACCAGTACACCTTCCGGAGGTTTTGATACATCTTGTCACTCCCCAGATGCAACGTGTACCTCGATGAATGAGCTTTCGACAATATCAATCTCCTGAGCTCTGGGTCCTCGAGAACACACAATCTACCTCTGAACCTCAATAGTCCATCAGAACTCAACTCGAAATCAATCATTGTGCCCTTCTGCATCTGACCAATCACATCGATGCAATACAAATCAGTCTGCTGAGCTTGTCTGATCCTATCCAACAGATCTGGCTCTAAGCGTAGACTCGCAATCATAGAATCCGCATCCATGTCCGAAGGCACAACTTCCAAACTGAGGCTAACAAACTGCTCTAGCAGCTCGTGCTCCCTAACCATCATATACGATATCATCCCAAGGTTCTCCCTACTCAAAGCATCTGCTACAACGTTAGCCTTACCCGGATGATAAAGTATCTCACAATCATAATCCTTCAGAAGCTCTAGCCATCTTCTCTGTCTCTTGTTCAGCTCCTTTTATGAGAACAGGTACTTGAGGCTCTTGTTGTCTGTAAAAATTTGAAACTTCTCACCATACAAGTAGTGGCGCCATACCTTCAACACAAACACTACTGTTGCCAACTCTAAATCGTGGGTCGAATAGTTCTTATCATGGTCCTTCAGCTGTCTGGATCCATAAGCAACTACCCTCTCATCCTGTATCAACACACAGCACAGTCCCTGATGCGAAGCATTGGTATATACTGAAAATCCTCCTGAGCTGGTAGGAATAGTGAGAATCAGAGCGGTGGTCAATCGACTCTTTAACTCTTGAAAACTCTCTACAATCCTCGTCCCACACGAATTCAACACTCTTCCAAGTGAGACGTGTCAACAGAGCAGCCAACTTCAAAAATCCCTCAACGAATCTTCGATAGTACCCTGCTAAACCCAGAAAACTCCTAATCTCGATAACTATCCTCAGCTGTTCCCACTGAACTACAACCTCAATCTTGGATGGGTCTACTGACACACCATCCCGCGACACTACATGTCCCAAAAACGAGATCTCTGTCAACCAAAAATTACACTTGCTGAGTTTAGCATACAAATGCTGCCCTCTAGAGTCTGCAATACTATCCTGAGGTGCTGCTCATGCTCCTCCTCGGATCTCTAATACACTAATATGTCATCGATGAATATGATAACAAACTGATTTAGATATGGCTTGAACACATCGTTCATCAAAGCCATGAAAGCTGCGGGAGCATTTGTCAGTTCGAATGGCATAACTAGGAACTCATAGTGACCATATCGGGTCTTAAATGCCGTCTTGGGTACATCTCCACTCCGGACTCTAAACTGATGATACCCAGACCTCAGATCAATCTTAGAAAAGACCTGCGCTCCCCAAAGCTGATCCAGTAAGTCGTCAATGCGAGGAAGGGGATATCTATTCTTAGTGGTAGCCTTATTCAACAATCTGTAGTCTATACACAATCGGAGGCTTCCATCTTTCTTCCTCATAAACAAAATTGGTGCTCCCCACGATGAAACACTCGATCGAATAAAATCCCTATCCAACAGCTCCTGCAACTGTCTCTTGAGCTCTTTCAACTCAACTAAGGCCATGCGATACGATGGTCTCGAAATAGGCTCAGTACCAGGCATCAAATCTATACAGAACTCCATCTCTCTGTCTGGTGGTAACCCTAGCAACTCATCCGGGAAAACATATGGGTACTCACTGACCATAGGAATATCTACCAATTCCAGATGCACCTTCTGCATCCACCATGTACGCAATGAAACCTCTAATCACATCCGTAGAAGCATCAGCTGTGTCTTGGTCTAATGCATGAACTCACCCTCGACCCATCACCTGCTTCCCTTTCTCCTCTACCGTCGCTTTACCTCTCTGAGCAGACGTACCAGCTAGAGCTCTATCAAGTTCCCTGCCCTTCTGTGGGGCAATCACAAATGTCTCTAGGCACTCTCTAGCAATGTGCCCCTGTTTCCCATATCGAAAACATACAACAGGGCTCAACGGACAAGGTCTATCGCCATAATGTCTACCACATCGGCTGCACTGATCAATAGTAGGCCTCGATCCTCCAATCACAATACCCTTCATCAGAGCTATGGCCAGGTATGTAGGAGGTCTCACTGGTCGCTCTCGCACCTCCTTTATCCGTGGTCCCTTACCGAAGAGTCTCCTCCCTCCTCGATAACTGAACCCTCTATCTCTAGCCGACCTCTTCCTCTCTCTATCTCGACTCCAACTAAACTTCCCATACTCAGAGGAATGTCTCTCATAATCTTGTTCACACAGCTACGCCCTGTGCACCGCCTCATCATACGTACCAATATCAAATGGTACCAACTTAGACCGTAACACCAGTCTCAATCTATCGACAAATCTACGGACCTTCCTGGTCTCGTTGTACATGGTATCGAGATCATATCTCCCCAACGTAAAAAATCTAGTCTCGTACTCATCCACTGTGAGACTCCCCTGGCTCAATCCCAAAAGCTCAGCCTGCAATCTATGCTGCGCGGTATCAGGAATAAATTACCTCCTGAAGGCATCCAGAAACATCTCCCAACTGATCTCAGCATGTCGGGCTCTCAATATCGGCCTGGTGGACTTCCACCAATGCTCTGCCGTTCCCTTCAGTAGGAACGCAGCAAATGCAACTCTCTCTAAAGTCGTACAGTCAAAGAAGTCGTACAACTTCTCCATCTCGCCAATCCACTCCTCAGCACTGGCTGGGTCCTTGACCCCTCGAAAAGATGGAGGTCCAAGCTTCTGGAACTCTCGCAGTCGATCTAAATCACACCCATATCCCAATCCACAACTACCCTGAACTGGTAGGGGTGTAAGAGTATCAGTAGTCTGTGGTCTCTGTACAGGCTGCACAGGTGTATCAGGTGCAACTGCCTCCCCTGTCGTAGTCTCTACATCCTGTCCCTGTCTACCTGGCATAGTTTGTGCCAACAACTCTACTATCGCCTCCAGGCTATGCTCCAACCTCGTAAAGTGTGCCTCGATACTCTCTGGTACCTCAATAGGACTTTACGTCACCATGTCAAATGAGGACTCATCTCGGCTCTCAGGCCTACCTCTAGGGCCTCTAGCCCTACCTCTCGCCCCTCTACCACGACTGGTATTAACCATAATGGCTCAATTCCTGCATTCACAAACATTAATTTATCCAACTCCCATCTTGTATACACAATTGTAAATGAACAAAACACAGTGATATGGGGATATACATTTTCCTAATTACTAACACCTATTCATATCAGACTAACTAGGCTCTGATACCATTCTGTCACGCCCTTCTCCCACACGCGACTTACCAAAAATCACAATAATTTTTTTACTTTTTACTTACCTTTATCTCTTCAACAGTTGGGCTGTGAATATGCATTAGTCTCCTCATCCATACATACCTTACCATTCTTTTTCGTATCATACATACATGACATTCATATCATAAGTAAGTTTATATACTTAAATATAATTACATCATTACATTTACATCCCCAACATTAAAACCGTGTACATCACTGTGTTGATACATTGTTCAGATACAAAAGAGTGCACTTGTATATACCTTTCACTAGGGCAGCGGATCAAAGGAATGCAATACCCTGGCCGACTCGATCTACTGACGAGAATCTGTAGAGATGGGGGAAAATGAATGGGATGAGCTATCAACGCGCTCAGTAAGGAAATCGGGCAAGCAAGTAGACATCCATACTATCTACTGAAAATAGTGCTTTGCCTTTCCTTCTCTCAATTCAAAATCATGTTTCAAAATATATATAATATAGTACAGATTTAAAATCCCATGTACTAAACACATGCTGGTTTATCAATCAGAGGCATTCATGCAAAATAGTGCATATTTAATCATTTAAGAATGCCTTTATATAAAATATGCCATTTACATTCAAAACACAGTAAATATGGCATTTCTCATCACAACACAAACAAATCAATCGGGTTCTGACCCATCCCTCAGGTTTACCTGTATCATAAAAACACATGTGATATATCATGCGAGACTCAGTGGCTAAATACAATATCTCCGGACTATGGCCATATCCTAACATGGTTAAATCCCAGGCAACACAGTACTCCGTGTGCGGGTTATCACTGCTGTAATGGGAGGGGGGTCAGTCCATCACAATTGCCAGCTATCAACACTCTCCTCCACAACTCCAAAACATAAAACATAGTACAGTGTACTCCATACCACATGCACGGTACAACATACACCCGTGGACCCTACATCATGGTCGGGGTGCCTGCTATTGGTTTAGCCTCTCATACCATGGAACTACATCATAGTTGGGGTGCCTGCCATAGGTCTTAGCCCTCATACTATGGAATAAATGCCACATCTCTAAATCCACGTGCGAACATCTCTAGTGTGACACTCAGTCTACACAAGGAAATCGTCACGGTTTTTCTAACATGTTTATATATCATGTAAAACTACAGTGCACGTCTTGAGTGTGACTCACAGTCAAAGCTCCACCTCAAAACACTGTATATGCATGTCAAAATATCAAACACTAGTGCGAGTAAACCTCCAGCACTAGGTCATGCGTAGTTCTCATTAAAAATCAAGTACGAGCAAATCGCTCAAGTACTATGTCATGTACAAATTATGAAGAATCGAGTACGAGAAACGCTCTAGCACTCTGTCATGCATCTCATGTAAAACTCGAGTATGAGCTATTCGCTCCAACACTCCATCATGCACAAATCACATAAAACTGAGTACGAGCAATGCTTCAGTACTCTATCATGCATGTCAAATAAATGTAGTGCGAGTAAACCTCCAGCACTAATGTATGTGAAAAACATCTGAAATCAAGTGCGAGCTGTGCTCCAGCACGATTGTTTCCACATAATTCGGTAGATGGCTCTTTAAAAACATGGATGTTTAAAATCACTAAAATCAGCAATATAAAGTGTGCCTAGTTTACATCGACCTCAAAACATTAGCCCATCCACCTACTCTTCTGCTACACAGTAGTAAAAAAACCACTCAAAACATCATTTCCATGCTTTTTACAACTTTTCCCAAAATTTAACTTTTTACCTATTTAGGGGCAAAATCATAATTTACCCATATCGAGTCCCTATAATATTATTGATTCTATCTGACCCATAAACAATTTTAGTGAATGCAAAAGCAGACGAAAATACCCACAAATATCTCTAACTACTTGCAAGATTCCCCCACCTCGAATCACGTAGTGTGACCTCTCTTCCTCTTTGCTGTCCAAACCTCGCAGTCCGGTCACTCTCAATATGACTTTAGAGCTGTATTTAACCATTTACTGGATTAATTTCACATTTCCTACCTTATTACACATTGAATACAGTTCATTTCACTTAAATGAGCCTGTTTACTCTTAATGGGCCTTAAACACTTTAATTTGGCCTTAATCCGTATTAAGCCCGTTTTCCACGTATTATTTCCCTTCATCAGGGTCTATCGACTCATTGGGCCTATCAATAACTATTGGGCTTTATTCCAAGCTCTTTGGATAGCCCGTATATCATTTACGACAGTTAATTCGAAATTTCGAATATAATTCACTAAATGCGAAATTTAATTCGAAATGCGTAAAATAAATCTTAAATACGCAATAATCACATAAATTGTCGTAAATGAGCTTTACTTACCCGAGATTATGCGATGGTATGCAAATCGAAGTTCGATCGGGCTTCCGTTCGAAATTTATCGTCGAACTGTACAATTTTGTATATTTAACTCCGGGTCAATTTTCTATTAAATATAATTTAAATAAATGTATCAAAAATTAAATCGGTCACTTTTGAC
Source organism: Firmiana major (assembly GCA_033439115.1). Classification (NCBI taxonomy): domain Eukaryota; kingdom Viridiplantae; phylum Streptophyta; class Magnoliopsida; order Malvales; family Malvaceae; genus Firmiana; species Firmiana major. Next base: position 54,210,347 of record CM065899.1, read on the forward strand.
CTCGTATTGACTACCCGAAGTCCGGTGAACTCCTAAAAATTTTATTTTTCCTTTTTCTTTCTTTTTCTTCTTTTTCCCCTTTTCTGCTTGGCTGAACCGATCTGGTCCGGTTCAGCGTAGAAGGTTCTTCCCTGAACCGCCGATCGGTTCAGGCGTCCTTTGGTCGTGCCAGCGTCATCTGACCGGTTCTCCGACCGATTCCACCGTTGTTCGACGCATCACGGCATGTAGTCGCCGTCGAGCTCTCCCCAGATGCCGGTCGTTCCGTTGCCCAGCACTCCTCGTGCCGTCTGCCGCTGGTTCGTCACCGGTGATTCCTTCTCCCTCGAGTCGGCTTGCTTGGTTTCCTTCCGTTTCTCTTCAATTTCTCTATTTTCTCTTTCCCCAAAACTCTCTTCTGATATCTAAATTTTCTGATTTCTTTTTTTTTGTTTTAATATTTATAAATGATTTTAATATTATTTTAATCATTAAAATAATATTAAAAATTCCCAAAATATCAAAACAAATCATATTAAATTTATTTAATCCGTAATTGAATTTATCAGTCCAATTTTACCTTTCCTATATATTTTTCTCCTATTTTTGGGCTCATTTTTCGAGGTAAAATTTTTGATAAATTCTAATAAATTTATATCTTGATCAATTGGACTCGAAATTCCATATTCTCCTCGTTTTTTATCAAGATTTCTCATTTTCATATTTTTAATGAAATTTTCTCATCGAAGTTATATCGAATTTTAGTTAATTTACCGTTTTACCCCTGTACTTGTTCGGAAATCAATTTAACCCTTATTTCACTGTTATGTAGCTTACATTCATTTTTAATTCTCAATTAATCAATTGCATGATAGTAAATACTCTTCTTATGATTCAACTATGAAATAAAGTGTTCGTACACATAGGAATCATAAGTACAAGCTACATATGTAAATCGAAAACACGGGTCTAACAATGTGTGAGAGATCCGAATTATACTTCCTTAACATCGAGACGTGGAAGACATTATGAACCCCAAAAAGCTACGGTGGTAAGGCAAGTTTATAGGCTACGTCTCCCACTCTATCTAGAATCTCAAAAGGACCAATGAAGCGAGGACTGAGTTTCCCTTTTCTTTCCAAAGCGCATAATACCCTTGCTCAGGGATACTTTCAAAAACACGGAGTCCCCAATCTGAAACTCAAGTGGCCGCGTATGCTTATCCACATAACTCTTCTGCCTACTTTGTGTGGCCTTAAGTCTATCACAGATTATCTGAACACCCTCTGCTGCCTGTTCCACCAAGTCGGGAGCCAAGATCTTTCTGTCGCCCACTTCTTCCCAAGCCACTGGAGGCCTACATCTTCTGCCATACAAGGCCTCATACGGTGCCATCCCGATGCTAGCATGATAGCTGTTGTTATAAGTAAACTCTGCAAGAGGCAGATGATCATCCCATGAGCCCTTAAACTCTAAAAGGTACGCCCTCAGCATATCCTCAAAGGTTTGAATAGTCCTCTCGGATTGACCATCAATCCAAGGATGATAGGCTGAGCTTAGGTTAAGCTGAGATCCCATGGCTTCTTGGAAATGAGCCCAAAATCTGGAAGTGATTCGAGAATCTCTATCCGATGTAATGCTCACAGGGGCCCCATGCAACCGAGCTATCTCCTTTACATATAATTCTGCTAAAGCACTTAAGGAGTCTGTACTTTTGATGGCTAGAAAATGGGCACTCTTAGTTAATCTATCTACAATCACCCAGATTGCATTATACCCCTTTTGGGTCCTTGGTAAACCCATAATAAAGTCCATAGTAATGTGCTCCCATTTCCAAGTAGGCACTGGAAGACACTTAAGTAACCCCGCTGACTTTTGGTGTTCGATCTTAATCTGCTGACAAATTACATACTTGGCGACAAACTCAACTACATCTCTTTTCATACCGACCCACCAATACACCTTCAGTAAATCATGGTACATCTTAGTGTTTCCCGGGTGCATGGTGTATTGAGAACAATGGGATTCCTTTAAGATCCTTTTTCGTAGGACATCATCGTTTAGGACACATATGCGGCCCCTAACCTCAACAAACCGTCCTCGCTGACCGTAAAGTCTGACTGCATGTTCTGCTCTGCCTGACTAACAATGTCTAATAATTTCTGATCACCCCTCTATCCAGTTTTGATCTAATCCAAAATACTATGTTCAATTTGTAGACTAGCCATGAACCCAACATCTGTTGCCTCCACACTTACATTGAGCTTGGTAAATTGTTCCAACAACTCCCATTCTCTGATCATCATAACAGAAACCATCCATTTCCTACTTAGAGCATCGGTTACCACGTTTACATTGCTCGGGTGATACAAAATCTCATAGTCATAGTCTTTGAGGAGCTCTATCCACCGTCTATGTCTCATATTCATCTCCTTCTGATCAAATAGGTACTTCAAACTCTTGTGGTTAGTGAAGATCTAAAATCTTTCTCCATATAGGTAGTGCCGCCATATCTTCAAAGCAAAGACAGCTGCAGCTAGCTCCAAGTCATGAGTGGGGTAATTCCTTTCATGGTTCTTAAGCTGGCGAGAACCGTATGCGACCACTCTCCCATGCTGCATAAGCACGCACCCTAGACCCTGATATGAGGCATCACTGTACACTGCATATCCTCCAGATCCACTCAAAATAGTTAATACTGGGGCAGTGGTCAACCTCTGCTTAAGGTTTTGGAAACTCCGCTCACACTATTCAGTCTACTCAAACAGAACATCCTTACATATCAGCTTAGTCAGTGGAGCGGCAATCTTGGAGAAACCTTCAACAAACCTCCTGTAATATCCGGCTAATCCCAAAAAAGCTCTGAATTTTTGTAACAATTTTCGGTATCTCCCAATTGAGTACTGCATCTACCTTAGACTGATCAACCGACACCCTGTCCTTAGAAATAATGTGGCCGAGAAAAGATATTTGTTCCAACCAAAACTCACACTTATCCAGTTTCCCATACAACTGCTTTTCTTTGAGAGTTTAAAGCACTATCCTCAAATGCTGCTCATGCTCCTTTCGGGACTTTGAGTATATCAAGATGCCGTCGATGAAAACTATGAAAAATCGATCTAGCTACTCCTCGAACACCTTATTCATCAAGCTCATAAATGTAGTTGGGGCTTTAGTAAGACTGAAGGGCATCATGAGGAACTCATAATGGTCGTATCTCGTCCTAAAGGCCGTCTTCGGGACATCCTCCTTCCTGATTCTCAATTGGTGATAGCCCGATCTCAGGGCAATTTTAGAGAACACTATATCCCCTCTTAGCTGGTCAAACAGATCATCAATTTTGGGTAAGGGATACTTGTTCTTGATTGTGGCCTTATTCAGCAGCCTATAATCTATGCACAGCCTGAGACTACCATCTTTCTTCTGCACAAATAATACTGAAGCTCCCCACGGGGATACACTTGGTCTAATGAACCCTTTGTCTAGTAGTTCTTGTAACTGCTTCTTCAGTTCCTCAAGTTCAACAAGGGCCATCTGGTAAGGAGGTTTCAAGATAAGCTGTGTATTTGGAGCTAAGTCTATAGTAAACTCCATCACTCGTTCCGATGGTAGTCCTGGTAATTCATCAGGAAATACATCGAAGAATTTGCATACCACTGGTATGTGCTGTATACTTAGACGTTCCCGACTAGCATCGGAGATGAATGCTACGTAACCTTCACATTAATACATTTATCAGAAATATCGTAGATAATCAAAATCATGCATTTGATTTCTTACTGCAAAGCATACATCAAACTTATCAGGTAAGGAGAACGTTAGAGTCTTAGTGTAGCAGTCCATACTTATGCGATTGGTGGCTAGCCAATCCATTCCCCAAATCACATCGAAGCCATACATATTCAACAAAGTTAGATATGCTAGCACGATCCTTTCTCCTACCTTAATTTCACAACTCTTCCACACCATATCAGTCTTTTGGGAGTTATACATAGGTGTGCTAACATGTAACATGAAATCTAGTGGTTCAGGTTTGATAGGAAATTTACATGCAAATAGGGTGATATAAAAGAGTGTGTAGAACCTGAATCAAATATAACATGTGCTTCATGATTACAAACTAAAAGCTTACCCCTAATAATCTCAGTGGAGGCATCAGCAGTCTCCCTATCTAAGGTAAAAACTCTCCTATGAGTGACAGGCTTCTTGCCCTTCTCTGTTGCAGTAGCCCATTGTCAAAACCCACCAGCACCAAAGGCCCACTAGCCTCCACAGGCAACAGGCCCCATTGGGGTCCCCCTGAGCCGACTAGCGCAGTGGCTACTGAGCGCATGACCAACTAACCCGTATTGTCCGCTTTTGGGTCGAAGCCCATCACAGTTTTGATCTGACTGGGGGGTAAGCCCATCTCCAGCCTAGACGCATCCCTAGAGATTCGAACTAGGGACAACACCCTTAGTTTATCTCTCCTACTACCATTGAGCTCAATGGTAGCAGCAGAGACGAACTAAAGGTGTTGTCCTTGGTTCAAATCTCTAAGGACGTGTCTAGGCTGGAGATGGGCTTGCCCCCCAGTCTGAGCAAAACCGTGATGGGCTTTGGCCCAAAAATGAATAATATAGGTTAATGGTGTTACACTCAGTAGCCACTGCGCTAATCGGCCCAAGGGGACCCCAGTGGGGGTTGTTGCCTGTGGAGGCTAATGGGGCTTTGGTGCTGAGTGGGTCTTCACACCCGTCTCTGTGTAATTTGTCTCTGGGGAGCTTGTCTCTCAGGTTATCGTGGTTGCTCTGGGGGTTGTGGAATTTGGTTCTGTGGGCAATCCCTTCTGTCCACACCCAAAGCAGTTCCCTGTGGGCATATGACAAACACCTCCATGGAGTTTCCCACACTCTTTGCACAACTGCCTATACTGTTGCGGACCTCTAGTAATTTGGGGAGCAGGTACAGGAGCTATGGGTCTATCAACCCTAGTTCGAAACTCATCTGTCCTTTGCCTATTGGGTTAGCCCCTCCGATAATCCTGTCTCATAAACTCCATCTTTCTACCCTTATCCTTGCTCTTCCCCTTAGAGCTATACTCTATCTATGTAACATTCAAACCCCTCTCAATCATCTGTGCTCTACCCAGGGTATCCTTGAACTCAATAATCCATAACCCTAAAAGTTGGTCTCAAATGGCTGGCCTTAACCCGACTAGAAACCTCTCAGTATGACGCTCTTCATTCTAGAATGTCTCTGGGTCATACGTCATCAGCATAGTAAACTTACTCTCTGACTCATCCACAATCATACTGCCTTGCACCAAATTCAAAAAATTAGTCTGGATCTTCTATTGGGCAGCTCGTGGAACATACTGCTCTTTGAATGCTGACAAGAATGCATCCCAACTAATCACTAGATGCTGAGCAGCCAAAAAGATCTTGGTGGATCCCCACCAGTATTTTATTTGGCCCTTCAACATGTATGTGGCCATAGAGACCATCTTTCATCAGAACACCCTAGATAATCAAAGATCTTCCCGAGGTATACTAGCCACTCTTCAGCCTCTATCGGATCCTTAACCCACTTGAATGCTGGAGGCTTCATCTTTAGGAAATCCCTTATTTTACCAATGTCCCTTTCTTCAATTTGAGTCTGTATAAGTGGCTGAGGTGCCATAGGTACTCAGGGAACCTGGGGATGAGGAGCTGGTGCTTGTGGAGGAGTTGGCACCAGAGTAGGAATTGGTACTATGCCAGTTGAATTGGTAGCATTTGCCCCTAAGTGTTGGATAACCATTGCGGCTATAGATTCCAATCCTCACTCAAGGCGTTGCTCCAACCGTTGTTCAAACTGATCCATACGAGTATTGGGGCTCTCTGGCTGCGGTGGGGGAGGTGGAGGTGGTTGACCTTGCCTCTGAGGACGTCCTTGTCTCTAACTCATTTTACACGTGATCTACTACCTGCGCGTAAACCGAAGATTTAGCCTTAACTTCATTAGGTATACATAGCCTACAACCAGACAAGCACAGACATTTGGGATGTAATTTTATTCTTATTTTCAACACTAACAGTACTAGACAGTCTTTGCTCTGATACCACCCTTAACTGTAATGACCCTTGACCTTGAAAATTTGGAGGAAATTTTTTTTTGAAGTTTTAAATTCCTACTTATTCCTTCATTTACTTAGACTATATTCCTGTTCAGTGCCATTTCTTTTATCTTACTTATTCACCGATAATTATACTTAAATTAAATTTTACATCTAAATGGCCGATAGAAATTTCGGTAGCATAACGGCTTATATATAAGCCTACCCACCTGCAAATCAAACGCTTTAACAATCCTAGATATCCACAACTATCAAACATGCTTCCCAATTTGCATCATCAAGCCAACGTATATCCATTCCAGCTAAAAATAATACTCCAAGATAAATTCTCAAAAGGGAAATTCTTTACATTTGTTTTCTTGCAAATTACATCCCAACATAATATTTTCACTATATGTCTATGCTCACAAAATGTGTCTGGTAAAGGAATGTAATTGTATACCTCTGCGTGTACAAAAAGCAGCCTAGGGTAGCTCTTTCCGCCAGCCTACGTCGTGTATGCGGCAAGTAGCATCTTTAAATCACATCAGATAATCTGAAAGTTAGAGGGGTGAGCTTTTGGGAAAAAGCCCAGTAAGAAAGTGCATTTAAAACGATCATAGTGATTAAAATATTCAGAAAAACATAATAATACGTAAAATGACTTCTCTCTACAACTAATATAAAGGACCTCCGAATTTAAGGAATCAAAAACATCATCAAAACGTGAATCTTTAAGTACTTGAACTTAATAGTCATAACATAACCTTTCATATATTTAGAATTTCAAAAACATATTTGCATATAAATCACATATCACAGAGTCAAATTCTGAAAACAGAGTTTAGTTCAGATGGAGACTACGTTGGCCCATATGATTATCATGCATCAAAAACAAAATCATCCTTCGTAGAGGGAATTCAAAACCTATGGCCATGGTAGGGCTGTTCTCAGGACTCGTTCTTAATCCATGACTTAACCAAAAACCACTACAAATTTTTTGCATTTTTAACATAAATTTTTTGCATTTTTAACATACACTTCAATGGTTGGGCTGTGATTCGATGTCAGAATCCTCGCTTACCACATTATCCATTATCATACATATATGTCAATTATACTGTTACTGACTGTAACTGCTTTTATAATACATGTGAGATTATATAAAAGTTAATACAAATACATTCCCCATAATATATATCGTATACATCACTGTGCTGTTTCTATGTTTAGATACATAACCGTACAAAATCTGTATACCTGGCGGTCGATAGGAAATAGCGGTGGACTCAGGAACACTATCCCTCAATAGCTCTCGCTCTACTGCTGATGCTCTGTAGAGAGATGTAAAGAAAGGGGGTAAGCATACAATGCGCTCAGTAAGGAAATCAGGCAAACAAGTAGATATCTACACTATCTACTCAAAATAATGCTATGCCTTGAAAACATTATTTCCTTTACTCACTTTAAAAGCATGTTTTTAAATATATATATATATACTTATACAGATTAAATCCCATGTACAGAAATCATGCTTTCTTTCTCAAATGTAGGCATGTAGTGCAAAACAATGCATCTTTATAATATCACAATACCTTTAGATAAATCATGCCATGTATATTTAAATCACCGTAAATATGGCATTTAAATCATTCACAACACAAAATCGGAGTCTGACCCATCCCTCAGGTCTGTCCGCAATTTAAATCAGTCAATTAAGTGATATATCATATGAGACTCTGTGGTGAAAATGTAAATAGTATCCTGGACTATGATCATATCCGACATTTTGATCCCAAGCAACACAGTACTCGGTGTGTGGGGCATCACTGCTACAATGGAAGGGGGGTCAGTCCATCACAACTGCCAGCTATATCCTCCTCAACTCCGCAACACCACACGGTACAGTGTACTCCATGCCACTCACACGGTACAACGTACTCCATGGACCCTACATCACAGTTGGGGTGCCTGCCATAGGTCTTAGCCCTCAAACCATGGAATATCATACCACGTCTCTAGTATCCTCATGCAGATATCCTCTCATATAGTGTGACACTCAGTCTACACAAGGAATCAAGCATGGATTTCAACATGTATTATATATCACATACAGTGCGCCTTTGAGTGCGACTCACAGTTGACACTTCGCTCAAACACTGTTTCACATCACAAACTTAACTCTAGTGCGAGTAAACCTCCAGTAACTAGGTCAATGCATCGTTCATGTATTAAATGAAGTACGAGCAATAGCTCCAGTACCATGCTATGCACAATATTATCAAATCAAGTACGAGCAATAGCTCCAGTACTATGTCATGTATAAATCATGAAGAATCGAGTACGAGCAACGCTCCAGCACTCTGTCATGCATCTCATGAAAACTCGAGTACGAGCTAATCGCTCTAGCACTCTCTCATGCATATATCATATAAAACTGAGTACGAGTAAGAACTCCAGTACTCTATCATGCATGTCATGGAAATCTAGTGCGAATCATAATCCAGCACTAATGTATGTGGAAAATATATGAAATCCAGTGTGAGCTGTGCTCCAGCACGATTCATTCTGACATAATATGATAGATGGCTCTTTAAAAAGGGATGATTTACAAAACATCAAAATCAACACTATAAAGTGTGCTTAATTCACATCAACCTTAAAATCATTAGCCTACCTATTTATTCTTCTGCTAGACAGCAGTTAAACACTTAAAATAGTGGTTTCCATGCTTTTTACAACTTTTCACAAAAGTTGACTTTTTGACTAACTAGGGGTAAAATCGTAATTTGCCACTATCGGGTCACAATAATTATTATTCACTTTCTCTGACCCTCAGAGTTTTTAAGTGAATGTAAAAGCAGATGAAAATACGTGCAGGTATCTCTAACTACTCACAAAAGTCCCTTACCTGCAATCACTCGAGAAATTTCACTTTCTCTGTGCTGTTCGTTTCAATAGTCTGATTTGCTCCTCCAATAATCTTTGGAGCTGCATATAACCATTTATCAGGTTAATTACACTTTTCCTACTATATTTCACATTAAATACAATCTATTTCCCTTAATGGGCTTTAATAATCCTTAATGAGCCTAACTATGCCTTAAGCCCATTTTCATTTTACTATTCATTTTCGTTGGGCCTATTAGGCTTGTGGGGCCCACCAATTCTTATTAGGCTTGTTCTAGACCCATTACATCATATTGGGCCTAAAATATTTGGGCTTGGCCCATTGGGCCTCTCGGCCACATGCCATGGCCGAGAGCTATCCATGCCATTGGTTACTCCATGGCATGCCATCCATACCTATTTGTTTAGCAAATTCACTTAGGCATTTTCACAAACACTTGGTTGGCAACATTCTTAAACATCATATAGTTCATTTAGGCATTTTATCAAACACCTTGATTGCCAACTAATTACATGTATTAATTAATCAAATTGATTAATTTTAATTACACCATAATCATTAATACATGTACATTAATCCATTTATGCCTTAAAATCATATGGACATAAATCAATATTTCACTACTCACTCTCGGCCTAACCAATATCATAGTGATTTCATATGTTTTAATGCTTAAAACATATACCAGTATACTTAAAATCATTACATTAACATATATGAAATTAAAAACTTGAAAATATACCAATTGTTGTGTTCACACTTGGCCGAATACTTTGGAGGCTCACGATTTGCACTCTATGGCTCCTTGATAGCCAATTCCAACATATGTCACTCTCCTTTCAATTTGGAACAACTTCCATGAAGAATGCAAGTTCCAAATATGCCTAATTCTTAGTGATTTCTAGTGAGAGAAAGCTTGGATAAATTGTTTCAATGGTTTCTTCTTCTAGCCGAATTTGGTGTGATGAAGATGACAATGGTGTGGCTGATTTTATAAGCCACTTACTTAGCCATTAAGCTTTACTTTCCAGCCATTAAGCTTGACTTTCTAAGCCTTAGCCATGAGTCACCTTATGAGTCATGGTTAGCTTTAACTATGGTTAGATATTTATCTCATGGGATTTCCATTTGGGCTTCTCGGTTTGGGCTTTCTTAATGGGCTTCTGGGCTGAAATTTTTACTATATCTCGGGCCTTTAATTGTCTCAATATTTGGCCAATCAATTGGTCCAACAATTCGGTCTAAGGGACCTAAGAATTTCGATATACGTTTAGTATACCTTAATGGGTTTTAAAATTTTCACCTTAGGCCATTACGTTTTTACCCATTAAATTTAATCTGGAATCCTTTCGAATAAATTTTCCTTACTTCTGGGGATGATTATCTTGTATTCTGACCAAGAATATTTTTCCCCAATTTTTTTCTCCATACTTAGGTTAATTTTTAACCATGATTAGTCAACTATGGTAAAAGTTCACTCTCTTAACTATAGTTGACTTTTTCCTTAACCATTGACCAAGTTGACTTTTTCTCAAAATTTCGAAAGTGTCATATCTTATGTCTTACACTCTCATCTTTATGTTTCAACCGTTCCCGGTAGGTAATTACACCCGAAACACCTTAAATACCTTAACTCACCAAAAAGGTCAATTTTACCCTTTTTAGCTTTTACTCTTGTTTCCTATGTTCGGGACTAAATCAAGCTGACTTTCCTTCATGAGCTCTCTATACTTTCTCATTTTAAGTTCTTATTTTCAGTCAGAATGATTTAGATCTACTTGGTTTAGCCTATGACTCTTATAGCTCACATTAGGCTTTTTATGTAGCTTTTGCGTGTTGAATCATTTTACTAACACTTTAAATATAGTAAATACTCTTCTTATGATTCAATAAAAATAGTGTTCATACACATAGGAATCATAAGGAACAAGCTACATAAAATCTGGGTCTGACAATCCTCCCCTACTCAGAAAATTTGGTCCTCCAAATTAGAACCAAGTCAGTCATCAAATAGGTGAGGGTACTTCTCTCGCATCAGACTCTCTAACTCCCAAGTAGCCTCCTCTGAAGTATGATGCTGCCAGAGAATCTTCACTAACCCGATGGTCTTCGATCTCAATACCTTCTCCTTCCTATCCAATATCTGAATCGGTCGCTCAACATATGACATGTCCTCTCGGAGCTCCAAAGGCTCATAACTAATCACATGTGCCGGATCCCGGTGATACTTCCGAAGCATCGATATGTGGAAGACGTTATGGACACCTGATAAGTTCGGTGGCAATGCCAACCTATACGCCTTATCTCCCACTCGATCAAGTATCTCAAAGGGTCCAATATAGCGAGGATTTAGTTGCCCTCTCTTCCCAAATCTCGCTATGCCCTTGGAAGGAGAAACTCTCAAAAACACGAATTCACCAACTGCAAACTCTAGTGGCCTACGTCTCCTGTCAGCATAACTCTTCTGTCTGCTTTGAGCTGTCCTCAATCTCTCTACAATCAAGTGGACATCCTCAGATTCTTGTGTAACCATGTCAGGAGCGAAAATCTTACGGTCACCCACTTCTTCCCATCCAATAGGGGAACGACATCTATGACCATATAAAGCCTCATACGGTGCCATCCTGATACTCGAATGATAACTATTGTTGTAGGCGAACTCGGCTAGTGGTAAGTGATTATTCCAGGAGCCTCTAAAATCTAGCACACATGCTCTCAACATATCCTCTAGAGTCTGTATAGTCCTTTTTGACTGACCATCTGTCTAAGGATGGAAAGCGGTGCTCAAACTCAACTGGGTTCCCATGGCTTCCTGAAAATGTCCCCAAAAGTGAGAAGTGAAGCGGGAATCCCTACCAGAGACTATGCTCACTGGTACACTGTGTAACCTCAATACCTCGCGTACATACAGTTCTGCAAATGAACTCAAAGTATCGGTTGCTCTCATAGCTAGGAAGTGGGCTGACTTCGTCAGTCTGTCGACGATCACCCATATAGCATTGTGATTCTTGCGGGTTCTCGGTAAACCCATCACGAAATCCATGGTGATATGCTCCCATTTCCATGTCGGTATATGTAGAGGCTGCAAGAACCCTGCAGGTTTTTGATGCTCTACCTTCACCTGCTGACATACGAGACACTTCGCCACAAAGTCTGCTACATCTCTCTTCATACCCGACCACCAGTATACCTTACGGAGGTTCTGATACATTTTGTTACTCCCCGGACGTAATGTATACCTCGATGAATGAGCTTTCGCTAATATCAATCTCCTAAGTCCTGGATCCTTGAGAACACATAATCTGCCTCTGAACCTCAGTAGTCCATCAGAACTTAACTCAAAGTCAGTCACTGTGCCCTTCTGCATCTGACTACTCACATCCATACAAAATGGATCCGTCTGCTGAGCCACTCTGATCCTGTCCAACAGATCCAGCTCCATGCGTAAACTAGCTATCACATAACTTGTATCCATGTCAGAAGGCACGACTCCCAAACTGAGGCTAGCAAACTGCTCTAGCAAATCATGTTCCCTAACCATCATGAACGATACCATCCCTAGGCTCTTCCTGCTCAAGGCATCAGCTACAACGTTAGCCTTACCCGGATGATAAAGTATCTCACAATCGTAGTCCTTCAGAAGCTCTAGTCATCTTCTCTGTCTCATGTTCAGCTCTTTCTGTGAGAACAGATACTTGAGGCTCTTGTGGTCGGTAAATATCTGGAACTTCTCGCCATATAAGTAGTGGCGCCATACCTTCAACACAAACACTACTGGTGCTAGCTCCAAATCGTGGGTTGGATAGTTCTTCTCATGATCCTTCAGCTGTCTGGATCTATAAGCAACTACCTTCCCATCCTGCATCAATACACAGCCCAGTCCCTGATGTGAAGCATCGGTATACACTGTAAATCCTCTTGAGCTGGTAGGGATAGTGAGAATCGGAGCGGTGGTCAATTGACGCTTCAACTCCTGAAAGCTCTTCTCACAATCCTCGTTCCATACAAACGGTACACTCTTTCGAGTAAGATGTGTCAACGGAGCAGCCAACTTCAAAAATCCCTCAACGAATCTCTGATGGTATCCAGCTAAACCCAGAAAACTCCTGATCTTGGTGATTGTTCTCGGTTGTTCTCACTGAACTACAACCTCTATCTTTGATGGATCAACTGATACACCATCTCTCGATACAACATGTCCCAAAAATGAGATCTGTGACAACCAAAAGTCACACTTACTGAGCTTAGTATATAACTCCTGCTCTCGTAGAGTCTGCAACACGATCTTGAGGTGCTCTTCATGCTCCTCCTTAGATCTCGAATACACCAATATGTCGTCAATAAAGATGATAACAAATTGATCCAAATATGGCTTGAACACATTGTTCATCAAAGCCATGAAAGCAACTGGAGCATTTGTCAATCCGAATGGCATGACCAAGAACTCATAATGGCCATATCGGGTATGAAATGCTGTCTTGGGTACACCTCCACTCTAAACCTTCAGCTGATGATACCCAGACCTCAGGTCAATCTTGGAAAAGACTTGTGCTCCCTGAAGCTGATCTAACAAGTCGTCAATGCGTGGAAGGGGGTATCTATTCTTGATGGTGGCCTTATTCAACAATCGGTAATCTATACATAATCGGAGGCTCCCATCCTTCTTCCTCACAAACAAAATTGGTGCTCCCCAAGGTGAAACACTTGGTCAGACAAAACCCCTATCCAACAGCTCCTGTAACTTTCTCTTGAGCTTCTCCAGCTCAACCAAGGCCATGCGATATGGTGGTCTCGAAATAGGCTCCGTACTAGGCACCAAATCTATACAGAACTCCATCTCTCTGTCTGGTGGTAATCCTGGCAATTCATCTAAAAAAACATCTGGGTACTCACTGACCACAGTAATATCTGACAACTCCAGATGTGCCTTATCCATATCTACCATGTATGCAATGAAACCTTGATATGTCGAAGGTTTTCTAAATCAGTAATCATGTAATAATCATAACTACTCCTTTCATTTATTCTTATTAAACTTTACAACATATCTAGTAGGGTTAAGAAACATAATTGTCTTAGCATAACAATCTAAAACAGCATGGTTTGCAGATAGCCAATCCATTCCAAAGATTATATCAAAGTCACTCATACTTAATAATATTAGATTGGCTGTCATCTCCTTATCCCCTACTCTCAACTTGCAATCATTAAATACATACTCTACAACTTGACTACTATTTATAGGCGTACTAATCAATAGCATCATACATAATGGTGTACGCTCTACATGTCTTGCTAATTTACATGCAAATGAAGGCGATACAAATAATGCGTGGCACCGGGATCAATTAAAACATATGCTTCAATATCATTGTTGGCTCTACCAAGAGGGGGGTGAATCGATTTTTCTAATGTTAATGGCAAATTTAAACTAAATTGAATCTAATTAACAAACAATGAATAAAGAAAGTAAAGTAATGGAATAAATTAAAGGAAAATAAGGGAGAGAAAATCAAACACAGTAAGTTATAGAGGTTCAGCCAATCTCTTGCCTACGTCCTCTGTTCTTGACCTCCTTGTCAAGAGCTTTCTTTCACTCTAACACTGAATGTTACACACTCCCTTTTTTAGGTTAAGGAATAACCTCTCTACCCTTTTTACACAAAGATGGATTCACCCTTTTACAAAGTTTATCTCACAGAGGAACAATCCTCTTCTCTCTTAAAGTAAGGATGAATACAAGATCAAGCTTTTTATATGGGTAGGATAAATATAGCTTTTGCACAGAGGTTTATACAGCCAACTCAATAAATGAGGATTGAAGACAAATAGAATGTGGGAATTAAACTCTTGAAAATGTACAGAATGTGCAGCAATGGTGTCCCTGTTCTCAGTGTCTTCAATGCTTGATTTTATACTGAAGGATTGGTAGTTGGAGCATTTAATGCTATTTTTCCCATTGAGATTTTTGCAGAAAGAGTCGTTGGGAACCTCCAGTAGAATGCCAGATCGATCTCCAATCTTGACCAGATCGATCTCTTAGTTGTAATTCCTGCAATGTCAAAGCAAATAGAAGCAAGGAGATCGATCTCATATACGTAGAGATCGATCTTACAATTTGAAAATGTTAGAGCAGATCGATCTGTCGAACAAGCAGATCGATCTGCCAATCTCTCTGTTTGAGGCAAGATCGATCTACAGATCGATCTACCAAGTATTCTCGTAGTGATGAGATCGATCTCTAATCAACCCAGATCGATCTCCTTAGCTCTCTGACTTTGAGGAGATTGATCTCTTCCTATATGAGATCGATCTCTTGAACTCTCTGTTTGAGTATAAGTCGATCTACAGATCGATCTACTGCCTTTACCCTTTATTTTAGAGGAGATCGATCTCTTTCTAGACCAGATCAATCTTATCAACATCCTGTATTAGGCAGATCGATCTTATAACCCTTATAGATCGATCTCTGCTTCCTCAATACCTTGTACAAGTTCAATCCTTTAGCAGATCGATCTTATATCCTTATGAGATCGATCTTACATACTAGAAAACCTAGGAGATCGATCTCTCATATCACCAGATCGATCTTTCATCTTCAAGAACTTAGTTTCTGGTACTGATAACCTCTAAACATGTTTTTACATCATCTTTATATAATTGAATTTACTTGTTTTGTCATTTCAAAATATATTAACTCAACAATCTCCCCCTTTTTGATATGACAAAACTTATTCAATAAACATGTTTAGTTACCTATTTGCATTATGCACAAACTCCCCCTTTTTGTAAGCTCCCCCTTACTTTTGTCCTCTTAACTCCCCCTTAATTTAATCATTCCTTTAATTCATTAAACATGTTTTCTTAACATACTTCAAGCCATTAAACATGTTTTAAACCCATGTTCTCTTAACATTCTTCTCCCCCTTTTTGTCATATCAATGGCAATAAAGTATAGAGGCAGTTAATTTTCACAAGAACTGTTATGTCATTTCAAAATGGAAATTCATTATAACACATTTCATAGAACTAACATGTCATAAAATAAGCATTCAAGCAAATGTCGATTCAAACAACAAGGAGGAAACATGAAAAACTATCTAACCTATTCCTAGTATCCATGTCCTACGGCGGAGGAGGAAATCGCTCCAGAAGTCCCTCGATGCGAGTACGAGTAACCTGCAGATCATCAAACATAGCCTGCTGTGTGGCATGAAGGTTTGCAAAACCTTCATCCATCTTCCGGTTAAGCTCCATGATCATCGTCACAATCGATGCCATTCCATCAGGTGATGTTGCAAGTGTAGTGGGCTGAGCAGTTGAGGAAGATGGACCCTTAGTAGGTGTAGCAGGTGGAGCAGTGGGCTCAGCTGATGGGTCTTCTTCCATGGCTGCCTTAGGCTGCTGTTCTCGCTTCTTCCTCCATTCCCTTCGGAAGTCATTATAATACCCCATGTGCTGAAGTGTACCAATGTTTAAGACACTCTATGGGGAAGGCACTTCACCAGTTTCACAACTACAATCGATCCCGAGTCGTTGTAGAAGGTACGCCAATGGTTGCGAAAAAACTATCGTGGAGGCTTGTCCGCGTACAATCTTCAACCAATCTTCATAAATGAAGTGGACCAGATTGGGTTTTTGACTAGTGGAGTGGATGTGGTGGAGCCAGAATCGATCTAACCTCCTAACTGTGGAGTGACGGGTACCAAATGGTCTGAGGTTCCACGAGATGATAAGGTGAAGTAGCCTTGGGTGCATCGGTAGATCACTCACCTTATCCCCAGGAAGGTCAAATTCTAGGGGGACTTCTTCCTCTTCATCAGTCAATCTCTCATCTCTCATGGTGAACACTTGGGCTAAAATAGAGGTGTCTATAGGGATCGATTTACCCATGACATACGTTTTAAAACCTAAAATTTTGCAAGCATCATCAGGATCATAGATGAGTTCGGCATTAGAAAAGAATGCCCTAATGATGTTTGGGGGTATGGGGGTATTGATTTTGAGAAATAGAAGCCACCCAAATTCTTCCATTTTGGATAGATAAGGAAAATCAATGCGGTTTAAAAACGAGAAATCAATTGTGCGCCAATGTTTAATTGGCATGGTCGAGAAATACTCTTCATATCTTTTCATTTTTGCAGGTGTTTTAAAACACTTGTTAAAGGTAGTGACAGAAGAGGGTGAAGCTGTTTGGGAAGATGACCCTTGATCAGCACTTGATCTAGGGGGTTTTTGGCCAACTCTCTTAAGTCGTGGCATTTCTCTTGACACAGGAATCTCTCTATACACTCTTAAACACTAGTTCTCTAAAGCCTAACTAATGGAACAGTGCTAGATTTTACCTAGTGAAAAGTTCAGCACAAAACTAAGGAATTTTTGAGAAAAATTCAGCAATGTGGGTTACTAGAACACTAAACGATAAAGAGAATTGACAGAGACCTTACCAAGATCGATCTAGGAGGAAGAATTGACGGAAGAGGTGCAACAGGGGTTAGGGATTTTGAAGATTTGGGATTTTTGAAATTT
The DNA here is from genome assembly GCA_033439115.1 of Firmiana major. NCBI lineage: Eukaryota > Viridiplantae > Streptophyta > Magnoliopsida > Malvales > Malvaceae > Firmiana > Firmiana major. Next base: position 54,227,842 of record CM065899.1, read on the forward strand.
GGGGATTTTGAGCAGTTTTTATAGTCCAGGGCACAGGAGATCGATCTGTTGCTGCGATAGATCGATTTGTCATTCCCAAAGACCTAAAGAGATCGATCTGTTGAACAAAAAGATCGATCCTCAAAATACAGAAGCTTAATGAGATCGATCTGCCAAGGGCACAGATCGATCTGTTGTTTGACAGAGGTTTAAGGAGATCGATCTGCCAAATGCATAGATCGATCTGCTATTTTACAGAGGCTTAAGGAGATCGATCTGCCAAATGCATAGATCGATCTGCTGTTTTACAGAGGCTTAAGGAGATCAATCTTATAGTGGAGAAGATGATCTGCCTAGCTTAACCTTTCTGCTTTAGGCCTATTTGAAGTATGGAGATAGATCTATAGTGATTGAAGATCGATCTCTCATACCTTTTGCCCAGAAAAATCATTGAAAAACTCATTTAAAACCATCTTGAAATCAAGGTTTTGAAATAGATAAATCTTAAGGAACATTCATGAGTCCTAATTCACCTCTAAGGACACAAAACCTATCTCTATCAAGAGGTTTGGTGAATATATCAGCTATTTGATGTAAAGTGTCAATGTACTCTAGAATTATATCTCCTTTTTGAACATGGTCTCTAAGAAAATGGTGCCTAATCTCAATGTGCTTAGTTCTAGAGTGTTGAATAGGATTTTTAGATAGATTGATGGCACTGGTATTATCACATTTAATTAAGACTTGTTTCATGTCAATACCATAGTCTTTCATTTGTTGTTTAATCCACAACACTTGAGCACTACAACTACCTGCTGCTATGTATTCAACTTTAGTTTTGGACTGAGCTACACTATTTTGTTTCTTAGAGAACCACGAGATTAATCTATTCCCTAAGAATTGACATGTACCTGAAGTGCTTTTCCTATCTATTTTACATCCTCCAAAGTCTGCATCAGAAAATACATAAAGAGCAAAAGTGGAGTCCTTGAGGTACCCAAGTCCTAGGGAGGGAGTGTCTTTAAGGTATCTAAAGATCCTTTTAGTTGCTAATAAGTGTGATTCCCTAGGAAAGGATTAAATTCTAGCACAAAGGCATACACTAAACAGAATATCTGGTCTACTTGCAGTTAGATAAAGCAATGAACCAATCATAGACCTATAAAGTTTAGTGTCTACACACTTACCATTTTCATCTTTATCAAGCTTGATGTTGGTGCCCATTGGAGTTGCTTGAGGTTTGCAATTATCCATTCCAAATCGTTTGAGCAATTCCTTAGTATATTTTGCTTGGTTGATGAAGGTTCCATCCTTTGTTTGCTTCACTTGAAGTCCCAAGAAGAAAGTGAGCTCTCCCATCACGCTCATTTCAAATTCACCTTGCATGATCTTAGCAAACTCTTGGCATAAAGATTCATTAGTTGATCCAAAAATAATATCATCTACATACACTTGAACAACGTTTTTTGATAAACAAAGTAGTATCTACTTTTCCTCTTGAAAATCCTTTTTCTATTAAGAATTTTGATAACCTTTCATACCATGCTCTAGGAGCTTGTTTCAAACCATAGAGTGCCTTACATAGTTTGAAGACATGTTTAGGAAATTCATGATTTTCAAAATCGGGAGGTTGCTCTACATAAACTTCTTCATTAATGAAACCATTTAAAAATGCACTCTTTACATCCATTTGATATAACTTGAAGTTTTTATAACATGCAAATGCAAGTAGCATTCTTATTGCTTCTAATCTAGCTACTGGTGCATAAGTTTCATCATAGTCTATTCCTTCTTCTTGTCTATAGCCTTGTGTGACTAATCTAGCCTTGTTTCTTATGATCACACTATTTTTATCCATCTTGTTCTTGAATATCCATTTAGTTCCAATTATAGAGTGATCACTAGGTCTAGGAACTAGTTTTCATACTTTGCTTCTCTCAAATTGATTTAATTCTTCTTGCATTGCTAAAAACCAATTATTGTCATCTAAGGCTTCATTGACATTTCTAGATTCAATTTGAGATACAAAGGCTATATATTGACACACATTCCTTAGAGATGATCTAGTTCTAACTCCAAGATTTGGATCTCCTACTATTTCACAATCTTTTTCATATCCTAATTCTCTTGGTGCTATAGACTCTCTTTCCAATATTTCTATTTCTTCTTCATCTTCTTTATTTATGTCAAGTTTTTCTAATAGATCATTTTCTAAGTTTGGAATTTCCTCAAAGTTTTCATCAAATATTCCAATATCCTCATCATTGGTTGAATCTTTAGATAAATCATTTGACTCATCAAATATTACATGAATTGATTCTTCAACCATCAAAGTTCTTTTGTTATACACTCTATATGCCTTTGAATTCAAAGAATATCCTAGAAAAATTCTCCCATCACTCTTGGCATCAAATTTTCCTAAATTGTCTTTTCCATTATTTAGGACAAAGCATTTACAACCAAAGGGGTGAAAATAGCTAATATTAGGTTTCTTACCCTTGTAAAGCTCATTGAGAGTTTTCTTTAAAATTGGTCTAATCATAGCTCTATTAATGATATAGCAAGATGTATTTATAGCTTCAGCCCAAAAATATTTAGGTAAATTATTCTCACACAACATAGTTCTAGCCATTTCTTCCAATGTTCTATTTATTCTCTCAACTACTCCATTTTGTTGTGGTATCCTAGGGGCTGAAAAATTATGACTAATTCCTTGATCATTGCAATATTCATCAAATCTAATATTTTCAAACTCCTTGCCATGATCACTTCTAATGCTAGTTATAGTGTATCCTTTTTCATTTTGAGTTACTTTTGTATAAGCAATGAATTTTTCTAAAGCTTCATTTTTCATTCTAAAAAAGAACACCCAAGTGAACCTAGTGTAATCATCAACAATTACAAAGCCATAATGTTTCCCACCTAGACTTGTTATTCTAGTTGGTCCAAATAGATCTAGGTGGAGTAATTGAAGAGGCCTATTGGTAGATACGCTATGTTTAGGCTTAAATGTTGTCTTTTTATGTTTCCCTTTAACACAAGCTTCATATATTTTATCATAGTCAAAGGACAGCTTAGGTAATCCTATAACTAGGTATTTTCTAGCTAACTTAGATAACACATGCATGCTAGCATGACCTAGTCTTCTACGCCACAACCAAGGTTCTTTTTCTTTGTCTACCATTAGGCAAATGTTTTCATTTTTAATTTTATTTAGATAGACAATGTATATGTTACCTTGCTTATGACCTAGGAAAAGAACTTTATTAGATTTAGGATCTATAACATGACATTTCAAACAATCAAAAATTACTTTGTAACCTTTGTCACAAAGTTGACTAATGCTTAGTAAGTTATGTTTTATACCCCTAACAAGCAATATTTTTTCTAATGAAAAGTAGTCATTACCTATTGAACCACTTCCTTCAACTTGGCCTTTGGAGTTGTCCCCAAATGTGACTTTTCCACCAACTTTCGATTTAAATGAGTTAAAGTGGCTTCTATCACCGGCCATGTGCCTTGATCATCCACTGTCCAAGTACCAAGCTTCCTTTGTTTTAGCTTTGTGGCAATGCTCAATCACCTACAATCAAAATTCAAACTTATGTCTTAGGTACCCAAATTCTCTTGGGTCCTTTGAGGTTAGTGAATGCAATTCTTGATCCCTTTGGGATCCATTTTACTAAAGCATTAATATCTTTTGAATTAATTATTTCTTTTGGAACCCAAATTTTTTTTCACTATTTTTCCTCTAAGAGTGGTCATCTTCATATTGCAATTATATGATGCATGTCCCTTCTTATTACAATGTGAACAAATAGTTGAGGGTTTATGCATGTTCTTTCTAGCTATGAAACTTTTGAGATGAGTCTCTCTACTTTTTCCATCATATCCTAATCCATTTTTATCAAAGAAGGCCCTTTGAGTTTCTAGCATGTTGTCTAACTTTTATTGACCCATATAAAATCTATTAAAAGAATTATGTAAGTTACTATTTTTTTTCTTTTAGGTCACAAATTTCAAGATTCGTAATTTCAAGTTTCTTTTCACATTCTAACTTGTCCTCTAGCATTAACTCATTTTCTTTCTTCAATTTAGATATTAATTTTTTGTACTTCATACTCATACTTTCATATTCCAATGCAAGATCATCAAAGGCATCTTGTAGTTCATCAAAAGAATATTCAATGAGGTTTGAAGTTACCTTTTCATCCTCAATAGCCATGAAGCATAGGTTGGCATTGTCCTCAATTAAGTCATCATCGGAGCTATCACTGTGGCTCCATGTAGCCATCATTGCCTTCTTTTTGTGGAACCTATCATTGGATCTTTTAAGAAGAGGATAGTTAAATTTAATGTGTCCTGGTTTTTTACATTCATAACATACAATTGTATCTTTTCTTCCTAACTCTTCTTGATCTTTCTTGTGGTTTCTCCTACTACTACCACTTGCTCTCATTCTCATGAATTTGTTAAATCTTTTGGCAAACATTGCCATCTCAAGATCTTCTTCACTACCACTCTCATTTTTACTTTCCTCTTGAGTGGTGGATTTCAAAGCTACTCCCACTTTCTTGGGTGGCTCTTCATTCCTTCTCAACTTCATCTCATATGTGAGTAGTGATCATATTAATTCATCTAGTGACAATGTGTAAGGGTCCTTAGATTCCTCAATTGCAGTTACTTTAGCTTCCCATGATTTAGGTAGACTATTTAATATCTTCTTGACCATTTCTATATTAGAGTAGATTTTTCCTAAGGATTTTAACCCATTAATTACATCAGTGAATCTAGTGAACATATCACTAATTGATTCTCCTTCTTTCATCCTAAATAGCTCATAGTCATGTGTGAGCATTCCTACTTTTGTTTCCTTTACTTGGGTTTTACCTTCATGAGTTATTGTCAATTTGTCCCAAATTTGTTTGGCATTGTCACAACCGGAGACTCTATTGTATTCATTTGGCCCTAAAATACAAAATAGGGTGTGCATGGCCTTAGCATTTAGTTGAGCACATTTAACATCATTTGAATCCCATTCATCTTCTTATTTAGGGATATCTCTTCCCTCTATTCTTTTAGTAGGGATTTGAGGTCCTTTAGTTATAATCCTCCATACCTCACAATCATTTGCTTGAATGAATAACATCATCCTAGTTTTCAAAAAAGCATAATGTTCACCATTGAACATAGGAGGCCTAACTGTAGAATGCCCCTCTCCTACTAGATTGGTTGCTACATTGTTGTGAGCCATTAGATCGTTTCAAACTCTTAGGAAGTTATTCCTCTATAATCAAAGAGTCCTAGCTCTGATACAAATTGTTGGCTCTACCGAGAGGGGGGTGAATCGGTTTTTCTAATGTTAATGGCAAATTTAAACTAAATTGAATCTAATTAACAAACAATGAATAAAGAAAGTAAAGTAATGGAATAAATTAAAGGAAAATAAGGGAGAGAAAATCAAACACAGTAAGTTATAGAGGTTTGGCCAATCTCTTGCCTACGTCCTCTCTTCTTGACCTCCTTGTCAAGAGCTTTCTTTCACTCTAACACTGAATGTTACAGACTCCCTTTTTCAAGTTAAGGAATAACCTCTCTACCCTTTTTCCACAAAGATGGATTCACCCTTTTACAAAGTTTATCTCACAGAGGAACAATCCTCTTCTCTCTTAAAGTAAGGATGAATACAAGATCAAGCTTTTTATGTGGGTAGGATAAATATAGCTTTTGCACATAGGTTTATAGAACCAACTCAATAAATGAGGATTGAAGACAAATAGAATGTGGAAATTAAACTCTTGAGAATGTACAGAATGTGCAGCAATGGTATCCCTGTTCTCAGTGTCTTCAATGCTTGATTTTATACTGAAGGATTGGTAGTTGGAGCATTTAATGCTATTTTTCCCGTTGAGATTTTTGCAGAAAAAGCCATTGGGAACCTCCAGTAGAATGCCAGATCGATCTCCAATCTTGACCAGATCGATCTCTTAGTTGTAATTCCTGTAATGTCAAAGCAAATAGAAGCAAGGAGATCGATCTCATATACGTAGAGATCGATCTTACAATTTGAAAATGTTAGAGCAGATCGATCTGTCGAACAAGCAGATCGATCTGCCAATCTCTCTGTTTGAGGCAAGATCGATCTACAGATCGATCCACCAAGTATTCTCGTAGTGATGAGATCGATCTCTAATCAACCCAGATCGATCTCCTTAGCTCTCTGACTTTGAGGAGATCGATCTCTTCCTATATGAGATCGATCTCTTGAACTCTCTGTTTGAGTATAGATCGATCTACAAATCGATCTACTCACTTTACCCTTTATTTTAGAGGAGATCGATCTCTTTCTAGACCAGATCAATCTCATCAACATCCTGTATTAGGCAGATCGATCTTATAACCCTTATAGATCGCTCTCTGCTTCCTCAATACCTTGTACAAGTTCAATCCTTTAGCAGATCGATCTTATATCCTTATGAGATCGATCTTACATACTAGAAAACCTAAGAGATCGATCTCTCATATCACTAGATCGATCTCTCATCTTCAAGAACTTAGTTTCTGGTACTGATAACCTCTAAACATGTTTTTACATCATCTTTATATAATTGAATTTACTTGTTTTGTCCTTTCAAAATATATTAACTCAACAATCATAAATCAAGATGTTACCTCGTATCACATCCGACGAAGCATCAGTTGTCCCTTGGTCCAAAGCATGCACTCGCCCTCGACCCATCACTTGTTTCCCTTTTTCTTCAGCCATCGCTCTACCTCTCTAAGCAGACGTACCGGCTGGAGCTCTATCCGGCTCCCTGCCTCTCAGTGGCACAGTACCAACCATCTTTGGGTAAGCTCTAGCTATATGTCCCTGTTTCCCACATCGAAAACACACGATAGGAGTCAGCGGACACGGTCTGCCTCCATATTGTTTACCGCATCTTCTGCACTGATCGACAACAGGTCTCTGTCCTCATATGACAATGCCCTTTGCTGGAGCCACGGTCGGATAAGCAGGAGGTCTAGTAAATCTCTCTCGTATCTCCTCAACCCGTGATCTCTTACCGAAGAGTTTCCTCCCTCTTCGATAATCGAAATCTCTAGTCGGCCTCTTCTTCTGTATATCTCGACTACGGCTAAACTTCCTGAACTCGAAAGCATTCCTCTCGTAATCTTGCTCACATAGTTGCGCCCTGCGCACTTCTTCCTCATAGGTAGCTATGTCTAATAGAACCAACCTAGATCGCAGAACCGGTCTCAACCCATCGATAAACTTGTGGACCTTCCTGGCCTCACTATACATGGTATCTGGGTCATATCTTCCTAGGGATAGGAATCGAGTCTCATACTCGTCCACTGACAAACTCCCCTGGTTCAGTCCCAAAAACTCTGCTTATAGCTTCCTCTATGCGGTATTGGGTATAAACTACCTCCTAAAGGCCTCCCGAAATATCTCCCAACTAATCTCTATGTGTCGGGCTCTCAATATAGGTCGGGTGGACTTCTACCAATGCTCTGCAGCTCCCTTCAGTAGGAACGCAGCAAACGTGACCATCTCCGATGTCGTGCACTCGAAGATTCCATAAAGCTTCTCCATCTCTGCCACCCACTCCTTGGCAGCTACAGGGTCCTTGACCCCACTGAAAGATTGAGGTCTAAACTTCTGGAATTCTTGCAACCGATGTAGATCACATCCGTACCCTAATCCACTACCACCTGAAACTGGTGGGGGTGTAGGAGTCTCCACTGTCCTCGGTGCATGAGCTGTCTGTGTAGGTGTATCAGGGGTAACTGCCTCTCCTGTCACAGCTCCTGCTTCCTGTCCCTACCTACCTGGCATCGTCAGTGCTAACATCTCTACAATCGTCTCAAGACTACGCTCTAATCTCGTAAAGCGCATCTCAACACACTCGGGTGCTTCAGTAGCACCTGGAGTCTCATGCGTAGGTAATGGTTCGGCAGCAGCTCGTCTCTCGGGCCTATATCCCTAGCCTCGAGCCTTACCTCTCATACCTCTACCACTACGCGTATTTTCCATATAGGCAAAAGTTCCTGCATTCATAATCATGAATTAGTCTGTCTCCTATCTGGTATACACAGTTATATCTAAACACAGCACAGTACTATGGGATGTATACTTTCCTATTTTCTAACACCGACTCACATCAGACTAACCTTAGCTTTGATACCATTCTGTCAGGACCCGTTCTCAATCCATGACTTAACCAAAAACCACTACAAATTTTTCGCATTTTTAACTTACCTTTCCTCTCTTCAATGGTTAGGCTGTGATTCGATGTCAGAATCCTCACTTACCACATTATCCATTATCATACATATATGTCAATTATACTGTTACTGATTGTAACTGCTTTTATAATATATGTGAGATTATATAAAAGCTAATATAAATACATTCCCCATAATATATATCGTATACATTACTGTGTTGTTTCTATGTTTAGATACATAACCGTACAAAATCTATATATCTGGCGGTCGATAGGAAATAGCGGTGGACTCAGGAACACTATCCCTCAATAGCTCTCGGTCTACTACTGATGCTCTGTAGAGAGATGTAAAGAAAGGGGGTGAGCATACAACGCGCTCAGTAAGGAAATCAGGCAAGCAAGTAGATATCTACACTATCTACTCAAAATAATGTTATGCCTTGAAAACATTATTTCCTTTACTCACTTTAAAAGCATGTCCTTAAATATATATATATATATAATTGTACAGATTAAATCCCATGTACATAATTCATGCTTTCTTTCTCAAATGTAGGCATGTAGTGCAAAACAATGCATCTTTATAATATCACAATGCCTTTAGATAAATCATGCCACGTATATTTAAATCACAGTAAATATGGCATTTAAATCATTCACAACACAAAATCAGAGTCCGACTCATCCCTCAGGTCTATCCGCAATTTAAATCAGTCAATCAAGTGATATATCATGTGAGACTCTGTGGTGAAAATGTAAATAGTATCCTAGACTATGATCATATCTGACATTGTGATCCCAAGCAACACAGTACTCGGTGTGCGGGGCACCATTGCTGCAACGGGAGGGGGGTCAGTCCATCACAACCGCCAGCTATATCCTCCTCAACTCCACAACACCACATGGTACAGTGTACTCCATGCCACTTATAAGGTACAACGTACTCTGTGGACCTTACATCACAGTCGGGGTGCCTGCCATAGGTCTTAGCCCTCAAACCATGGAATATCATACCACGTCTCTAGTATCCTCATGCGGATATCCTCTCACATAGTGTGACACTCAGTCTACACAAGGAATCAAGCATGGATTTCAACATGTATTATATATCACATACAGTGCACGCCTTTGAGCGCGACTCACAGTCGACACTCCGCTTAAACACTGTTTCACATCACAAACTCAACTTTAGTGCGAGTAAACCTCTAATAACTAGGTCAATGCATAGTTCATGTATTAAATCAAGTACGAGCAATAGCTCCAGTACTATGTCATGTATAAATCATGAAGAATCGAGTACGAGCAACGCTCCAGCACTCTGTCATGCATCTCATGAAAACTCGAGTACGAGCTAATCGCTCCAGCACTCTCTCATGCATATATCATATAAAATTGAGTACGAGTAAGAACTCCAGTACTCTATCATGCATGTCATGGAAATCTAGTGCGAATCATAATCCAGCACTAATGTATGTGGAAAATATATGAAATCCAGTGCCAACTGTGCTCCAACACGATTCATTCTCACATAATATGATAGATGGCTCTTTAAAAAGGGATAATTTACAAAACATCAAAATTAGCATTATAAAGTGTGCTTAATTCACATCAACCTTAAAATCATTAGCCCATCTATTTATTCTTCTGCTAAACAGCAGTTAAACACTTAAAATAGTGGTTTCCATGCTTTTTACAACTTTTCACAAAAGTTGACTTTTTGACTAACTAGGGGCAAAATCGTAATTTGCCACTATCGGGTCACAATAATTATTATTCACTTTCTCTGACCCTCAGTGTTTTTAAGTGAATGTAAAAGCAGACGAAAATACGTGCAGGTATCTCTAACTACTCATAAAAGTCCCTTACCTACAATCACTCGAGAAATTTCACTTTCTCTGCGCTGCTCGTTTCAGCAGTCCGATTTGCTCCTCCAATAATCTTTGGAGCTGCATATAACCATTTATTAGGTTAATTACACTTTTCCTACTGTATTTCACATTAAATACAATCTATTTCCCTTAATGGGCTTCAATAATCCTTAATGGGCCTAACTATGCCTTAAGCCCATTTTCATTTTACTATTCATTTTTGTTGGGTCTATTGGGCTTGTGGGGCCCACCAACTCTTATTAGGCTTGTCCGAGACCCATTACATCATATTGGGCCTAAAATATTTGGGCCTGGCCCATTGGGCCTCTCGACCACATGCCATGGCCGAGAGCTATCCATGCCATCGATTACACCATGGCATGCCATCCATGCCTATTTGTTTAGCCAATTTACTTAGGCATTTTCTCAAACACTTGGTTGGCAACATTCTTAAACATCATATAGTTCATTTAGGCATTTTATCAAACACCTTGATTGCCAACTAATTACATGTATTAATTAATCAAATTGATTAATTTTAATTACACTATAATCATTAATACATGTACATTAATCCATTTATACCTTAAAATCATATGGACATAAATCAATATCTCACTACTCGCTCTCGGCCTAACCAATATCATAGTGATTTCATATGTTTCAATGCTTAAAACATATACCAATATACTTAAAATCATTCATACATTAACATATATGAAATTGAAAACTTGAAAATATACCAATTGTTGTGTTCACACTTGGCCGAATACTTTGGAGGCTCACGGTTTGCACTCTATGGCTCCTTGATAGCCAATTCCATCATATGTCACTCTCCTTTCAATTTGGAACAACTTCCATGAAGAATGCAAGTTCCAAATATGCCTAATTCCTAGTGATTTCTAGTGAGAGAAAACTTGGATAATTTGTTTCAATGGTTTCTTCTTCTAGCCGAATTTGGTGTGATGAAGATGACAATGGTGTGGCTGGTTTTATAAGCCACTTACTTAGCCATTAAGCTTTACTTTCCAGCCATTAAGCTTTAATTTCCAGCCATTAAGCTTGACTTTCTAAGCCTTAGCCATGACTCATCTAATGAGTCACCTTAAGAGTCATGGTTAGCTTTAACTATGGTTAGATTAATTTTTAACCATGATTAGTCAACTATGCTAAAAGTCCACTCTCTTAACTATAGTTGACTTTTTCCTTAACCATTGACCAAGTTGACTTTTTCTTAAAATTTTGAAAGTGTCATATCTTATATCTTACACTCTCGTCTTTATGTTTCAACCGTTCCCAATAGGTAATTACACTCGAAACACCTTAAATACCTTAACTCACTAAAAAGGTCCATTTTACCCTTTTTAGCTTTTACTCTTGTTTCCTATGTTCGGGACTAAATCAAGCTGACTTTCCTTCATGAGCTCTCTATACTTTTTCATTTTAAGTTCTTATTTTCAATCAGAATGATTTAGATCTACTTGGTTTAGCCTGTGAATCTTATAGCTCACATTAGGCTTTTTATGTAGCTTTTGCGTGTTAAATCATTTTACTAACACTTTAAATCTAGTAAATACTCTTCTTATGATTCAACTATAATAATAGAGTGTTCATACACATAGGAATCATAAGGAACAAGCTACATAAAATTTGGGTCTGACAGCTGTAGACGTGATCAAGGTCGTACAGCGTTCAAACACCCGAAGGTAGAATTCAGACGCCATAAAGGCGAAGTTCAGACGCGACAAAGGCGAAGTTCAGACGCCACAAAGGCTGAGTTCAGACGCCACAAAGGCGAGCATGACAAGCATTAGCATACCACATAAGTGGCCCGTAGTCTCAAAACATACTATAGTTTTCATATATAAAAATAAAATCGAAATACAACCATCTTATTCAAAAGACAATTTCAGAGAACATGCTCTTGTTCAGAAGTCAAATTCAGAAATATGGAATTATTCAGAATACAAATTCAGAGAACATGTTCTTATTCAAAAAAACAAATTCAGAAGCATACACTTATTTAGAAGACAAATTCAGAAACATGCTTTTATTCAGAAAATCAATTTAGAAATCACGCTCTTACTCAGAAGACAAAAGCAGAAAACATGCTCGAAAATCATAGTTCAAATCTTTGTAAGTTTTCCTTGAATTCAAAACATAGTCAAACGAAATCCTAGGCTGAAGAGCGGTCTAACCCTAAATATTTGTTTTAAACGTTTGTCAAACGTGTTGAAAATTCAAGTATCTTCCTTAATCACGGTTCAGAAAGTAAACTATTACCATTTTAAATTACACCCCCTTACCTCGATTTATCGAAAGTTCCAAGTTCGTATTGTGATGCCTTCAAGTATCTCCCTTATATCCTCCTACAATTTTCCTACACCGAAATTCATATTTTTAGTATCCTATTTATTCGAATTACCTACAATACTTCAAAATCGTAACCTTATTTGCCTAGGAAGAATATACTTGAAATTTAATTCCAACTTCTTAATATTGCATCCAAACATGCTTATTTAACCCCATTGAGTTCACCAAATATTCTCTTTTCTTCTTGTTCCATCATACATACAAAAATTCAATCCAACCACACAGTCTTAGCTACATTCCTACATAAGTTATCCCTTTCTCTTATTAGCTTATATAATTCCCTATATGTTACTTCATTGTGTGTATTCAATTGTACACACCTAGACAAAAACAAGTACATACATTTTGTTCATATGCACTTATACCAACACACATATATTATATATATATATATATATATACATGAGTATATATATATATATATATATTATCTATTTTTTTCTCTACTTTCTTATTTCTCCCCTTTTTATTTTACACATATTTTAATTTACACATACATGCTTATAAACACAACATATATATATGTACATTATATATATATATACATATATTACCTTCTCTTTTTCTTTCTTCAATTTTCAGCTTCTCTTCTTTTTTTTCTTTCTTTTTCCTTTTTTTTTCTTTTTCTTCTTCCCTTTCTTCCCTCACTACTACTCATGGGCTCACTGTTTTTTTCTTTCTTCTCCAGCTGCTGCTACATCATCCTCACCTCCCCATCGATTTCTTCCTCTGCTTTCACTTCCCCGATTCCCTGCTCACTTCCATCAGTTAGCTGCAGTCTCCCTCTCAGTTTGCCTCAGCTTTAGCTTTGGTCTGCTTCAACTTCCAGCTCCAGCCTCGATCTGCATTCAGCTTTCTTCCTCTCAGTTCGATTTTTAGCTTCAACCTCGGTTCTCCTTCTCCTGCACTCTCGGACTGCTTCTCCTTCACTCGCGATCCTACTCTGCTTCAGCCTCTCGGTTCTGCTCTCCCTTAGCCTCTCGATTTTAGCTTCTCCTTCAGCCCCTCTCGGTTCTGCTCTCCCTCAGCCACTCGATCTGCTTCCTCCTTCAGCTCTCGATTTTTGCTTCTCCTTCAACCCCTCTCAGTTTGCTTCTTCCTTTAGCTCTCGGTCGTTGCTTCTCCTTTAGCCGTCCAACCTCTCCTCTCTTCCTTTCTTTTTCCCTTTCCTTCTCCCGGCTGGCCTCTCCTCTCTTCCCCTTTTTTCTTTCCTTCCCGCTTCAGCAATAGAGGATATCTTTGTTTCTTTTGAAATCAACAAGGTGCGGGAATTGGCTTCTTTTTGAAGCAAATTCCATACCCCATTATGTATATATATTATTATTATATATAAAAGTTATTTATATTATTTATTTATTTTATGTATGTTTTAGTCTTATACTTTGTTTTATTTATTATTATGCATATATATGTTATGTTTTTTTATTTAAAAATACATTTTCAATTTATCAAATACATATATATTTATTGTAATTATTTTTATCATTTTTAAATACATTTGCAATCTAACAATAAAAATATATATTTTTCTTATAACGTATTTCCATTAAATTTTTATTGTTTAACTAAATACAAGAAATTTGTGGTGCTTACACATCATATTCTATTTATAATCAAAATTGGGAGTACAATTGTAATTTTCAATCCTAGATGTGTTGGCATTGTTTGGACATGTCACGACCCAAATTACCTAAAAATTAGAGTAAATTTTTCGCTTTTTCATTTATTATTTAATTCTTATCTTTCTCTCATCGTGACCATCTTACCAAACAGTTGGGCTATGATTCGGTGTTAGTCACCTCTTACCTATTTACCATTCCATCTCCATATTCACATTCATATATCAGAGTTTACTATCCTTTGACTTTAATTAAATACATATACAATGGTATTTATAACTCTACATCCCTGACATCATATCTGTTTACAGTACTGTGCATTACATATTTAAATACAAAATTATACAAATGTGTATACCTGTCTCTCGATGGGAAACAGCGGATACCAATACATGTAAGTCCTCAGCCGCTTACTAATTACTGTGAGTGCTCTGAAAAGATGGGAAAATAAGGGGGTGAGCAAACCACACGCTCAGTAAGGCAATTATGCAAGTAAGTAGATAGCTCCACTATCTACATGCTCATAATGTCATGCCCTTAAAATCCATTTCTTTTCATTAAACTCCCAGGCACAAAATCATTCATACATCAATGACAGTTTATTCAAAACTATTTGTGCATATAAAAATCATGTAATTCATGCATCAAAGGCATTTCATGTGACATCATTAAATCAATATTCAGCATGAATTAAATCAAAATCATGCAATACTTCATGCGATATAAAACAAATCGTGGGATATAATCATTTCATGAATTTATCATTAAAGCATGAAAAACTCATCATGCTACTGCATTCAAATCATTTCATTAAAACTGCAGTATAAACTAACCCTTCCGGGTCAATCATCTCATAAAACAATTATTATAAAACTTTGGTTATAAAACCACCATTCTTTCAGGGTCACATGCCATAAAATCCTTTAAAACATAGATTAGCATAGTAAAAATCATAAAATCGGGGGCCTGACCCCTCCCTCGGGTCTACCCTGGTCTATCAGACCACAAGTTATATCATGTGAGACATGTAGGTGACTATCAGTAACATCGAGGACTATGGCCATATCCTAGTGATCCCTGGCAACACGGTACCTAGTGTGCGGGGTATCACACCTGAAATGGAAGGTGGGTCGTCCTACCTGCCAAAACAGCAAAACACCAGGATTGCGAGGGCAAGGCTTGCTGCCTCGTGACTAATGCCACTCCACTCCAACAATCCCCACGGTACAGCGTACTCCACGTGACATACATGGTACAACGTACTCCGTGAACCCAAGCTCAATCAGGGGTGCCTGTAATAAGTCTTATCCACCCATATCATCTCTGTCTCAGTATACACGTGTGAGCATATCATCTCACTGTGACACACAGTCTACAAGAGGCTCCAACATGGCTATATGCATGTCATATAAATCCCTGTGCGAGCGAAGCTCAAGCATGGCTCCATGCATATTCATGATATCAGAAAACCTCGTGCGAGCGAAGCTCTAGCACGGTTTCATAAAAATCAGTAAAATCTGTGTACGAGCAGTGCTCAAGTACGACTTAAACTGATTATAAATTCAAGTAAATTTCATGTATGAGTAATGCTCTAGTACGGATATGCATAAAAACTCAGTGAAAATCTCATATGAGAAAAACTCCAGTACGTCATTCAAATGAATTATAAAACCATATAAAACTTTGTGCGAGCAACGCTCCAGCAAAAATGAATGCTCAAATAAATCAAATCTTCGTACGAGCAATGCTCCAGTACAGCTTTATGCATAAATACATCAAATCTCGTGCGAGTTACACTCCAGCACGACTTTTATGCAATAACATATCAAAACAGGATGCGAGCTAAGCTCCAGCATCTCTCATGCATGTCAAATCATTAAAACTAGTGCGAGTAATCACTCCAGCACCATTTTATGCATACCACGTCAAAACAAATCAAAACATGTCAAAACAGAGTACGAGCTAAGCTCCAGCAGCTCTCATTTCACAATAATAAAAATCAGTGCGAGCACCATGCTCTAACACATTTCATGCATATGATGTCACACAAGTCGGTGTGAGCAACCGCTCAAGCACATTTATGCACATTCAAAAATGCAGATATAGTGCGAACTACGTGTCAGCACTATTTGTTTCCATATAAACTTGATAGTTGGCCGTTTTCCAAAGAAATTTTCATTTAAATATAAATAACACTTACGTAATGTTATCATGTGAAATTTATGCAATTACTGGCCAATCTATCGGTTTGATTTGATTAAAACCAATAAAATTCCTTAATCATAAAATTCCTTAAATCATGCATTTCATGCATGTCATGCTTTCACCATCCTTAGGTGAACTTCCCTCAATAAGGGTAAAATAGTCTTTTCACCTAATTCGATCCTTAAAATCATTTAAACCACTTTTAGGATCATTATACAATAACCGTGTATACATACATAATCAGTGTACATAAAAACTATTTAAAATACGCGTAGCTATCTCTAGCTACTCACACAATTCCCTTACCTCATTTTTCTGTACAGTCTGACCTTTCCACTGATGACTCGTCGTGCAGTTCAATTTGCTCCGAATCCAATCCTCGGAACTGCAGATAAATATTCATCAGGTCAAATACAATACAATTAATTGTATTTCATATTTTTTGGGCTTAATTTAAGTCATTGGGCCCGTTTACCCATATTGGGCTCGATTGCACCATAATGGGCCTTAATCGGCCTTAAGCCCGTTTACCACACTTTATCGAGGCCTATTGGGCTCATTGGGCCCATCAGTATTTATTTAGCCTCGTTCTAAATTCTCGAATAGCTTTATTTAGTATTTACGACAATTTATTCAAATTTTCAAAATTTAATTCATTTATGCAAAAATTAAATCTGTAATTCATCAACACGCATCACGATGCAAAATTGTCGTAAATAAGGGTTACTTACCCGAGATTCCATGATAGTATGCAAATCGAGGCTGTCTCGAGCTCTCGGTCGATGCCAATCGTCGAGCTACACAATTTACATAATTTTTTCAAGGTAAATTTCCAGTCGGACATTAATCAAATTAAATATTCCAAAAATTAAATCGATCAATTTGACCGCTTACCGACTTACCCGAAGCTCGATTGCATCACTGGAATTTTCCCTAATTTTTTCTCTTTTTCTTTTTCCCTTTTTCTTACTTTTTCCTTTTCTTTTTGGCTGAAGCGGTCTGGTCCGGTTCACCCAGTTCAGACTGGTTCGGTCCAACGGTTCGGTCCAGTTTGATCCAGAGGTTCAGTCCGGTTCGGCATCATTTGGTCGTTCCGATGCCGTCCGGCCAGTTCTCGGTGTGATTTCGGCACAAATCGACGCGCCACGGCCTAGGCTTCCATAATCGGGCCTCGGCTGGAGCCAAAACGGCGCCGATGGCCGCCAATCGGGGCTTCTCTTCTGCGGGTTCCTCCTCCGTTTTCAGCGTTCTCCGACGGTCTCCACGGCGCATCACGGCCGCTGGTGACTCGCCCGAGGTCAAGCTACCTTCGCCGACCCTCGTCGGCCCCTCGGTCTCGCCGGTGGTGGCTCGTCTGACGATCTCTTCTTTCTCGGTCTCGGCTTCCTCGCTTCTCTGTTTCGTTCTG
Source organism: Firmiana major (assembly GCA_033439115.1). Lineage (NCBI taxonomy): Eukaryota > Viridiplantae > Streptophyta > Magnoliopsida > Malvales > Malvaceae > Firmiana > Firmiana major. Next base: position 54,245,525 of record CM065899.1, read on the forward strand.
TTTCCTTTTGTTTTCTTCAGATTGCGTTTTCGTTTTTTTTACTTTATTTTATTATTTTTATTTATAATTTATTTTAATATTATTTTAATCATTAAAATAATATTAAAATCCACAAAAATCTTTAAAATTTTATATTTTATTCATTTAATCCATAAATAAATTTATCAGTTCGATTTTACCTTTTCGGTATAATTTTCGATTATTTTTTGGATTATTTTTCGATACAAAAATTTCGGTTTATTCCAATAAATTCATATATTGATCAATTTAACCCAAAATTTAATTATTTCTTCGTTATTGATCAAGATTTCTTAATCTCATATTTTTAATTAAATTTTCTTGTCCCGATTAATACCGAATTTTGGTTTTTTGACCGTTTTGCCCTTGCACGTGTTCGGGAATACCATTTCAATCCCTTTTGCATTTTTAAATGCACTCAAAAATTTCTATTTATTCCCATTTTGCCCTTACGATAAAAAAATCGGGTCTTACAATCTCCCCCACTTAAGAAATTTGGTCCTCCAAATTAGAACCAAGTCAAATGAGTCCATAAATAACTCCGAGTACATCTATCGTATCATACTTTTTAATTCTCATGTAACTTTTTCCGGAGTGTAATACTACCATCATACTTAACTAGGGAGATCATCTTAAACCTTAACATTTTCTCCTTCCTGTTTAATACCCGAATCGATTTTCCAATCATACGTTATACTTTCATTGAGCTAAACTGTTTGAGCTCATATCCGTTCACATATGCTGGGTCCGGATAGTATTTTCGAAGCATCAAAAGATGGGACACATTGTGGATGCCAGCTAATTCAGGTGGTAACGCCAACTTCCAGGTCTTACCTTCCACTTTGTCCAATATCTCTTTCCGAATCTCGTTACGTCCTTAAGACAAGTAACTGCCAACAATAATGATTCACCCTCAGTGAATTTCAATGGTTTCTGTCTCTTGTCAGCATGGATTTTTTGTCTGCTCTGAGGTGTTCTTAATCTCTCACAAATCAACTGAACATCCTCAGAGGTTTGTCTTACCAATTCGGGAATAACTCTTTATCTGTCACCCACTTTTCTTATCCAAGTCAGGGAACAATCCCTACAGCCATACAATGCCTCATATAAAGTCATCCCGATACTCAAGTGACAACTGTCATTATTGATGAATTCGATTAGTGACAATTGATCATCCCAGGAGCTTATAAAATCAATGGCACACACTCTCATCATATCCTCCAAAACCTGTACAGTCCTCTCTGACTGACCATCTGTCTGAGGATGGAAGCTGTGCTAACACTCAATCGGGTTCCATAGCTTCCTGAAAAATATTCCCAGAAGTGGGAAGTGAAGTAGGAATCCCTTCTGATACCATGCTCACTGGAACGCTACATAATGTATCACAATTTTCCATACATATAAATCCGCCTACACACTCAGAGTATCTGGGGATTTCCATAGTCAGAAGGTGGGTAGACTTAATCAATCTATCGACTATCACCCAGATAGCCTCGTGATTCATCTGGGTCCTTTGTAACCCATCACAAATTATCAATGGTAACTTGCTCCCATTTTCGTGTCAATATATAAGTAGAGGCTGTAATAATCCTGCAGACTTCTCTTGCTCTACCTTAATGTGCTGACATATGAGATACTTCTCCACAACTCTACAATATCACTTTTCATACCTGACCACCAATACCCTTTTCAAGGATTTCGATATATTTATTATTTCTCGGATACACTGTATATCCCGAAGAGTGAGCTTCTGGCAATAACACTATATCATCAACTGTGGTCCTGGGGAGCACTTACACTATCTCTGAACCTCTGTAAGTCATCATCACTCACTGTGAACTCTGTCACTATACCCTTCTAAATTTGACCCACACTATTGACACCATGCCGATCATCATGCTAAGCCTGGAAAATTCGGTCACACAAATCCGGTTCTAACCTCAGGCTAGCTGTCACAAAATCACCGTCATCATCAGAAGGAATCACATCACTACTGAGGCTCACAACTGCTCTAGCAGCTCACGCTCCCTGATCATCATATGTAATACCATCCCGAGGCTCTTTCTGTTCAAGGCATCAGCCATTACATTAGCCTTTCCTGCGTGGTATAATGTTCACAATCATAATCCTTAGAAGCTCTAACCCTTATGGTTATCTCATATTCTACCCTTTTTGTGAAAACGGATACTCAGGGTTTTTACGATCAGTGCATACCCGAAATTTCTTACCATTTAAGTGGTGGCGCCATACTTTAAGTGTAAATGCTACGGCTGCAAACTCTAAATCATGGGTCGGATAGTTTCTCTCATGATCCTTAAACTATCTGGATCCATAAACGACTATCTTCCCATTTTTACATCAATACACAGCTCAATCTTTATTTCGAGGTATTCATACACACTGAAACCTCTTGAGCTGTTAGTCATGGTGAGAGTAATTACTGTGGTCAGTTTATTACTTCAATATACCAAAACTCACCGAAGCCATTTTCATACTTATCATACCACTCGTATGCAATCGTTTTCCAAACAATACATGTTAACTGAGCAACCAATTTTCTAGAAACTCTCAACACCTCGTTTGTAAGATAGTTTCCTATTGCTACTCATGCTTTTCCCTGGACTTCGAATACATCAAAATATCATCGCTAAAGATGACAACCAATCAGTCCAGGTAAGGTTTAAATACCTCATCGTAGTTGAATTCCACTAAATATTTCAATCACCCATATCTTTGACCTATGGATGCATAAATCTACAATGTTATTTCGAAATCGCTTCTGTTCAAGATACTAACCCACGTCGTTTCTTTTTTTTCTTATATTAACGGCTTTTATAAAATTTTAATTTTGAAGTCTTCCTGATTAATCGACTCTATTTTCTTTATTGTACCAGTAAAGGTACCCAAATTTAAATGTATATATTATGACCGTCGATTTCAATTTATAGATTATGTGCTTCTAGACACTGTGAAATCTTCAGGCGGTGAGTTATTTTTAAATACCTTTATTAACCCTCAGACTTAACCACTATTACTTTACATATCAGTCTATGTGGTCACAATTCATATTCGCTACTAATTGCTTTAATCCAATTTACTTTACATATCAAAGATATTCTTACCTTGCATATGCCTCTTATTCCAATATATCTCGTATTCAAGATCTATCACATCTCAAAGCTTATCTCCTTTCATATATCACTTATAACAAACTCTTTCATTACTTGTCAAAACTTACAATACGCTTTTCAGTGATATTTTCACCCCTATTTTCAACTTACAATCTCTATACCCATATTCTGTTAGTGATAATCATCTAACCATCATCATCTTGCTTAAGGGTACAGGCTTCACATCTTTCACTAGCTTATAAGCAACTGAAAGCGGTATGAATAAATGCGGGGCACCAGGATCAATTAAAATAATTACTTCATTATTCACAACCCGTGTGGTATCTTCCACCACATCATATGAAACATCAATAGTGTCCTGGTCCAAGGCATACTCTCGCCTTCGTCCAGCATTTTATTTCCATGGTAACTACCACACATCTTACACTACTCATACTGCTACAGTGCTTACACTGTTATAGAGCAGGTCGGGGTCCTCCAATCATAATACCCCTCAAAAGTATTGAAATTGAATACATTGGGGCTTTACCAATCATCTTATCTCGTGTCTCATCAGCTATAATCTTTTACCAAACTACCTTTTTTCCGTTCTGACATCTCTGTCATTCTCTATTATCTTTTTGTCTCTATTTCAGCCCTTACTACCTTTCTCAATCTCAGAGGCGTGCAACTCATAATCTTATTCACACAACTGTAGTCTACGCACTGCCTCAGCCTAGGTAGTGATATTTAACGAGCTAATCGGACTCTAATTAACAATCTGAGCCCTTCTATGAACTTTCAGATATTTCGACTCTCACTGTTCATAGTATCAGAGTCATATCTGCCCAGGAATATAAAGTGAGTTTCATACTCGATAATCAAGCAGTTCCTCTGGGTCAGAGTAACGAATTTAATATGTAATTTTCTTTAAGCAGTGGCTAGGATATTCTATCACCGGAATACATCTAGAATTATGTTCTCATGTCCAATATGGATGTCTAACTCTTAAGATGGGTCGAGCGGCTTTCACCAATGCTCCGACTCGCCCTCAAATCTCATGCATACTCTGAGCAATTAGCTCGTATAATATTCTCCACACTCCGCTCCAACTTTGCGAAGCATGTCTCAATACTATCCGATCTCCCTCTCAGACTCTGTCCGATCTCTCTATTGGACTTTGTGGGGCACACTCAATACTAGCCTCCACTTCTATCTCAACTTGAGTCTCATGTGGCAACTCAATACGACTCTCGGGCCTCGACCTCGTGTACTCGCCACTCAACCACAGCGGCTATCAGTTAATGAGTCTATTCTTGCATTCAAAAATCAAATTCTTACTTGCACTTCCATCTCGATATACACAATTGTATCTAAACAATGCACAGTACATGAGGATGTAAACTTTCTTAACCACTAACACCGACTCATATCAGACCAACTTAGCTCTGATACCAAAACTTGTCACGACACAAATTACCTAAAAATCAGAGTAAATTTTTTACTTTTTCATTTATTATTTAATTCTTATCTTTCTCTCATCGTGACCATCTTACCAAACAGTTGGGCTATGATTTGGTGTTAGTCACCTCTTACCTATTTACCATTCCATTTCCATATTCACATTCATATATCAGAGTTTACTATCCTTTGACTTTAATTAAATACATACATAATGGTATTTATAACTCTACATCCCCGACATCATATCTGTTTACAGTATTGTGCATTACATATTTAGATACAAAATTATACAAATGTGTATACCTGTCTCTCGATGAGAAACAGCGGATACCAATACATGCAAGTCCTCAGCCGTTTACTAATTGCTATGAGTGCTCTGAAAAGATGGGAAAATAAGGGGGGTGAGCAAACCACACGCTCAATAAGGTAAATATGCAAGTAAGTAGATAGCTCCACTATCTACATGCTCATAATGCCATGCCCTTAAAATCCATTTCTTTTCATTAAAATCTCAGGCATAAAATCGTTCATACATCAATGACAGTTTATTCAAAACTATTTAGGCATATAAAAATCATGTAATTCATGCACCAAAGGCATTTCATGTGACATCATTAAATCAATATTCAGCATGAATTAAATCAAAATCATGCATTACTTCATGCGATATAAAACAAATCGTGAGATATAATCATTTCATGAATTTATCATTAAAGCATGGAAAGCTCATCATGCTACTGCATTCAAATCATTTCATTAAAATTGCAGTATAAACTAACCCTTCCGGGTCAATCATCTCATAAAATAATTCATTATAAAACTTCGGTTATAAAACCACCCTTTTTTCAGGGTCACATGCCATAAAATCCTTTAAAACATAGATTAGCATAGTAAAAATCATAAAATCGGGGGCCTGACCCCTCCCTCGGGTCTACCCTGGTCTATCAGACCACAAGTTATATCATGTGAGACATGTAGGTGACTATCAGTAACATCGAGGACTATGGCCATATCCTAGTGATCCCTGGCAACACGGTACCTAGTGTGCGGGGTATCACACCTGAAACGGGAGGTGGGTCGTCCTACCAGCCAGAACAGCATAACACCAGGATTGCGAGGGCAAGGCTTGCTGCCTCATGGCTAATGCCACTCCACTCCAACAATCCCCACGGTACAGCGTACTCCGCGTGACATACATGGTACAACGTACTCCGTGAACCCAAGCTCAATCAGGGGTGCCTGCAATAGGTCTTATCCACCTATATCATCTCTATCTCAGTATGCACGTGTGAGCATATCATCTCACTGTGACACACAGTCTACAGGAGGCTCCAACACAGCTATATGCATGTCATATAAATCCCTGTGCGAGCAAAGCTCAAGCATGGCTCCATGCATATTCATGTTATCAAAAAACCTCGTGCGAGCGAAGCTCTAGCACGGTTTCATAAAAATCAGTAAAATCTGCGTACGAGCAGCGTTCAAGTACGACTTAAACTGATTATAAATTCAAGTAAATTCCACGTACAAGCAATGCTCTAGTACGGATATGCATAAAAACTCAGTGAAAACCTCGTACGAGAAAAACTCCAGTACGGCATTCAAATGAATTATAAAACCGTATAAACTTTGTGCGAGCAACGCTCTAGCACAAATGAATGCTCAAATAAATCAAATCTTCATACGAGCAATGCTCCAGTATAGCTTTATGCATAAATACATCAAATCTCGTGCGAGTTACACTCCAGCACGGCTTTTATGCAATAACATATCAAAGCACGATGCGAGCTAAGCTTCAGCATCTCTCATGCATGTCAAATCATTAAAACTAGTGCGAGCAATCGCTCCAACACCATTTTATGCATACCACGTCAAAACAAATCAAAACATGTCAAAACATGTCAAAACAGAGTGCGAGCTAGGCTCCAGCAGCTCTCATTTCACAATAATAAAAATCAGTGCGAGCACCATGCTCTAGCACATTTCATGCATATGATGTCACACAAGTCGATGCGAGCAACTGCTCAAGCACATTTATGCACATTCACAAACGCAGATATAGTGTGAACTACATGTCAGCACTATCTATTTCCATATAAACTTGATAGTTGGCCGTTTTCCAAAGAAATTTCCATTTAAATATAAAAAACACTTACGTAGTGTTATCATGTGAAATTCATGCAATTACTGGCCAATCTATTGCTTTGCTTTGATTAAAACCAATAAAATTCCTTAATCATAAAATTCCTTAAATCATGCATTTCATGCATATCATGCTTTCACCATCCTTAGGTGAACTTCCCTCAATAGGGGTAAAATAGTCTTTTCACCTAATTCGATCCTTAAAATCATTTAAACCACTTTTAGGATCATTATACAATAACCGTGTATACATACATAATTAGTGTACAGAAAAACTATTTAAAATACACGTAGCTACCTCTAGCTACTCACACAATTCCCTTACCTCATTTTTCTGTACAGTCTGACCTTTGCACTGATGACTCGTCACGTAGTTCGATTTGCTCCGAATCCAATCCCCGAAACTGCGGATAAATATTCATCAGGTCAAATACAATACAATTAATTGTATTTCATATTTTTTTGGGCTTAATTTAAGTCATTGGGCCCGTTTACCCATATTGGGCCCGATTGCACCATAATGGGCCTTAATCGACCTTAAGCTCGTTTACCACACTTTATCGAGGCCTATTGGGCTCATTGGGCCCATCAGTATTTATTTAGCCTCGTTCTAAATTATCGAATAGCTTTATTTAGTATTTACGACAATTTTTTCAAATTTTCAAAATTTAATTCATTTATGCGGAAATTAAATCCGTAATTCATCAACACGCATAACGATGCAAAATTGTCGTAAATAAGGGTTACTTACCCGAGTTCCATGATAGTATGCAAATCGAGGCTGTCTCGAGCTCTCGGTTGATGCCAATCATCGAGCTACACAATTTACATAATTTTTTTGGGTAAATTTCCAGTCGGACATTAATCAAATTAAATATTCCAAAAATTAAATCGATCAATTCGACCGCTTACCGACTTACCGGAAACTCGATTGCATCACTGGAATTTTTTCCAATTTTTTCTCTTTTTCTTTTTCACTTTTTCTTCCTTTTTCCTTTTCTTTTTGGCTGAACCGATCCGGTTCGGTTCAACCCGGTTCAGACCGGTTCGGTCCAACGGTTCAGTTCTGTTCGGTCCAGCGGTTCAGTTCGGTTCGGCATCATTTGGTCGTTTCGGTGCCGTCCGGTCGGTTCTCGGTGCGATTTCGGCACCAATCGACGCGCCACGGCCTGGGCTTCTATAATCGGGCCTCGGCTGGAGTCAAAAAGGCGCCGATGGCCGCCAATCGGGGCTTCTCTTCCGCGGGTTCCTCCTCCGTTTTCAGCGTTCTCCGACGGTCTCCACGGCGCGTCACGGCCGCTGGTGGCTCACCCGAGGTCGAGCTACCTTCGCCAACCCTCATCGGCCCCTCGGTCCCGCCGGTGGTGGCTCGTCCGACGATCTCTTCTTTCTCGGTCTCGGCTTCCTCGCTTCTCTGTTTCATTTCTGTTTCCTTTTGTTTTCTTCAGATTGCGTTTTCGTTTTTTTTTTTACTTTATTTTATTATTTTTTATTTATAATTTATTTTAATATTATTTTAATCAATAAAATAATATTAAAATCCACAAATATCTTTAAAAATTTATATTTTATTCATTTAATCCATAAATAAATTTATCAGTCCGATTTTACCTTTTCAGTATAATTTTTGATTATTTTTGGGATTATTTTTCGAGACGAAAATTTCGGTTTATTCCAATAAATTCATATCTTGATCAATTTAACCCGAAATTTAATTATTTCTTCGTTATTGATCAAGATTTCTCAATCTCATATTTTTAATTAAATTTTCTTGTCCCGATTAATACCAAATTTTGGTCTTTTGATCGTTTTACCCTTGCACGTGTTCGGGAATACCATTTCAATCCCTTTTGCATTTTTAAATGCACTCAAAAATTTCTATTTTTTCCCGTTTTGCCCTTACGATAAAAAAAATCAGGTCTTACAGGACACTTGTCTTCATTCCATTCACTTCAGAGAAGATATTTTCACGTCACTTGTCTTTTTGTCCACTTGGATATGCGATGTAGCCCGGCGTGTGTCTTCTAGAAAGTGGGCACGGTATTCATTGATTTTATATTTTCGAGGCGAATAAAATACGAACACCCGGCATCACCCGTCTCTACAACAAATGGTGACTCAGACTGCGAAATGGTAGTGATCTAGTCTCTTTTAGCCCATTTACAGCCCATTTTCTACCGAAACGACTGAAATTCATCCGGATTTAATTTACCTACACACAAGAGAATTTTATTTAAATTGAGGGGATAATTAATGAAATAATATTTGGATTAAAATAATTAATTAAGAAATTAAGCACAAGTAATTATATTTTAATAGAATTATCAATTACTGTAAATAATCTGGAAGGATGGAAAAGAGGGGGGGTGAGCTTCCGAATTGCCCAATAAGGAGTACATTTAAAATAGCAATAGCATCCAAAACATTTAATAAAATGATGATGCTAAAAATAAAGTACATTTTCTAATCAGAACCGTTAGAAAACATAAAATTGCATACTTAGTACATATCCCTTTTATATACCAAAAATATACTTCATATATTTCATAATTCAAAACAAAACTTCAGAGTCACATATCAAAACGAAACATAATCGAAACATAATTGTAAAACTATACATAAATCATAATCAAATCGTACTTAAAAATGATACACAATGTCGAAACGTGGATACTAGGCAATCAATATAATTGTCATATGGTTAATAACCATATCATCCTAAAAAAAAGGCATCCTCTGAAGAGGGAATGAAATACCAATGGCTATGGTAGGACTATATACTGGGCCAAAGTCCTACAGCATAACGGAAAAGGACCGCCTCCTCCTCCCAATCACGCTGGTGCCCTCCGTTCACGTCCAACTGTCGTGGATCACCGGAATCGGGCCCGTTTTCCTCGTGGTTTTCTCTTCCTCCGTTCGTCGGACACAGCCGTTGTCGACACGCGTCACCGGTGCCAAAGTGTTCGCCGGCCTCTCCTCTTTCTCCTCTGGTCTTCGTCGGGGATCGTAGACCGCCGGTGGCCGTGGGTGGCTCGGGTCTTCTTAGGCTATCGTTTTCGATTTCAGTTTTTGGGTTTTCCCGATTTTTTTCCAATTTTCAGTTCTTTTATTATTATTATTATTATTATTATTATTATTATTATTTATAATTTATTTTTTTATTATTATATTCATTAAAATAATATAAAATCCCCAAAAATATCTACTAAATTATATATATTCATAATTAATTAATTTAATTTAATTTATTTTAACCCTTGTTCCAGTATATTTTCTCCATATTTTCGGGATATTGTCCCGAGTGAATTTTCGGTAATTCTAAATAATTTCGGATCTTGATCAATTGGACTCGAAATTTGATAATTTCCTCATTATTGATCAAGATATCCTAAATTCTTATTTTTAATTAAAATTTTCTTATTGAATTTATACCGAATTTCAATCTTTTAACCGTTTTACCCTTCTACACATTCGGGACCAATTTAGACCGACTTTCCTTCTTAGACCCACTATAATTTCTCATTTAAAAATTCGTATCTCTGTCCGAATCATTCAAATCTCATAAATTTAATTTGGAATTCCTTAACTGTCCGTTTTCGAATTTTACATACGTTCGACTATTTCATTCATATTTATATGATCAAAATCATCCGTCTTATGATTCCATTATATATAACAATATCCATATAATGTGTGAATCATAAGGAACCACAATAAAAATCAGGTCTTACATAATCTCCCCCACTTAAGAAATTTGGTCATCCAAATTATAACCAAGTCAAATGGGTCCATAAACAACTCTGGGTACGTCTATCACATCATACTCTTTAATTCTCATGTGACTTTTCCGGAGTGTACTACTACCAAAGGACTTGACTAGGGAGATCATCTGAAACCTCAACACTTTCTCCTTCCCTCTAATACCCGAATCAATTTTTCAACATACTTTATACTTTCATTGAGCTGAGCTGTTAGAGCTCATATCCGATCACATATGCTGGGTCCGGATAGTATTTTCGAAGCATCAAAAGATGGGACACATTGTGGATGCTTGCTAATTCAAGGGGTAATGCCAACCTACAGGCCTTATCTCCCACTTGTCCAATCTCTCAAAGGATTCAATCTAACGAAACTCAATTTGTCTTCTTTTCGAATCTCGTTATACCCTTAGGACAAGTAACTTCCAACAATACTGATTCACCCTCGGTGAATTCCAATGCTTTTTTGTCTCTTGTCAGCATAGCTTTTCTTTCTGCTTTGAGGTGTTCTTAATCTCGCACAAATCAACCGAACATCCTCAGAGGTTTGTCTTACCAATTCGAGAGCAATTCTCTATCTGTCACCCACTTCTTCTTATCCAAGTCGGGGAACAACCCCTACGCCCATACTATGCCTCATATAATGTTATCCTGATACTCAAGTGACAACTGTCATTATTGGCGAATTCGATTAGTAACAACTGATCATCCCAGGAGCTTATAAAATCAATAGCATACACTCTCATCATATCCTCAAGAATTTCGACAGTCTCATTTGATTGACCATCTATCTGAGGATGAAAAGCTATGCTAACACTCAATCGGGTTCCCATAGCTTCCAAAAAAAATTCTCCGAAGTGGGAAGTGAAGCGGGAATCCCTATATGATACAATGCTCACTGGAAAAATACATGGTTTTCCACAATCTTCCTTACACATAAATCTGCCTACACACTCAGAGTATCTGAGGATTTCATAACCAAAAGGTGGGTAAACTTAGTCAATCTATCAACTATCACCTAGATAGCCTCGTGATTCTTGCGGTCCTCTATAACCCCTCACAATATCTATGGTAACTTGCTCATTTTCGTGTCGATATAGGTAGAGGCTGCAATAACCCTGTAAACTTCTATTGATCTACCTTAATCTGCTGACATACGAGACACTTCTCCACATTCTCTACAATGTCTCTTTTCACATCTGACCACCAATACCCTTTTCAAAGATTCTGATATATTTATTACTTCTCGGATGCACTGTATATCCCGAAAAGTGAGCTTCTGACAATAACACTATCTCATCTACTGTGGTCCTGGGGAGCACTTATACTGTCTTTGAACCTCAGTAAACCATCATCACTCTCTGTGAACTCTGTCACTGTACCCATCTGAATCTGACCCACACTATCGACACCATGCCGATCATCACGTTAATCCTGTCAAATCCGATCACTCAATTCCAGTGCTAATCTCAGGCTAGCTGTCATACAATTCACTGTCTTCATCAGAAGGGATCACATCACTACTGAGGCTCACAACTACTCTAGCAGCTCACGCTCCCTGACCTTTATATGTAATACCATCCCGAGGCTCTTTCTACTCAAGGCATCAGCCATTTCATTAGCCTTTCCTAGGTGGTACAATTTTCACAATCATAATCCTACAGAAGCTCTAACCCTCTTTGTTCTCATATCCGACTCTTTATGTGAAAACAGATACTCGGGGCTTTTATGATCATTGCATACGCAAAATTTCTCACTGTATAAGTGGTGGCACCATACCTTCGTGTAAACACTACGGTTGCCAATCTCTAAATCATGGGTCAGATAGTGTCTTTCATGATCCTTGAGTTGTCTGGATCTATAATCGACTATCTTCCCATTTTGCATCAATACACAGCCCATTCATTATTTGAGGTATCCATATACACTGAGAACCTCTTGAGCTATTGGGTATGGTGAAAATAATTATGGTGGTCAGTTCATACTTCAATACACCAAACTTTATGTCACGTCTATCATCCCATTCAAAACTTTTTTCGAATGAGATGTGTCAACTGAGCAGCCCATTTCTAGAAACTCTCAACAAACCATCTGTAAAAACAATTTCCAATTGATGCTTATAATTTTTCCCTGGACATTAAATACACCCAAAATATCATCAATAATGATGATAACAAATTGGTCCAGGTAAAGTTTAAATACCTCATCGTAGTTGAGTTCCACTAAATATTTCAATCACTCATATCTTGACCTATGTATGCATAAACGTATAATGTCATTTCGAAATCGCTTCTGTTCAAGATACTAACTCGTGTCATTTCTTTTTTTTCTTATATTAATGGCTTTTATAAAATTTTAATTTTTAAACCTTCCTGATTAATCGAATTCTATATTTCTTTATCATATTAGTAAAGGTACCCTAATTTTAAATGTATATATTACGACTGTCGATTTCAATTTATAGGTGATGTGTACTTCTAGATGCTATCAAGTCTTTAGACGGGGAGGTATTTTGAAAATACCTTTATTAACCCTCAGACTTGACCACATGGACTGGGTGTGGATATATCCTCCCCTTATCCTTAGTCGTAATTCATATTCACTACATATCGCTTAATCCAAATTACTTTATATATCTGAGATATTCTTACCTTGCATACACCTCTTATTCCAATAAATCTTGTATCCAGGATCTATCACATCTCAAAGCTTATCTCCTTTCGTATATCAATTATAACAAAACTCTTTCATTACTTATCAAAACTTACAGTATACTTTTTCAGGGGTAACCATATCACTATCTTAGGATAGAAATCTAAACAGCACAGTTTGCAGCCGACCAATTTATTCTCACTTATTACTTCAAATTATTTATATTCCATTGAATAAAATCGGTTGACTTATACTTCTTCCCCCATTTTCAACTTATAACCTCTTCATAATTATTTCCGTTAGTTAACCCTCCTTCATTGGGATGCTAACTATCAGCATTGTGCCCAAGGGTGTAGGCATTCATGTCTTTCACTAACTTATTGCAAATGAAGGTGGTATGAAGAAATGCGTGGTAGCAGGATCAAGTAACATAATTACTTCATTATTCAGAACCAGTGTGGTATCTTTCACCACATCATATGAAACATCAGTAGTGTCCTGGTCCAAGGCATACACTCGCCCTCGTCCAATAGCCTACTTTCCCCTTCTCTTCGGCTGTGGCCTCTCTTTTCGATGCAAAGATATTAACAAGGTTTTCTCTGTCACTTTGCCCTTCTGTGGGGCAATCTCACCCAACTCTGAGCAATCATTATATAAATGGCCCGTCTTACCACACTTAACGCCTATTTTAGACAATAAAGTGTAGGTGTAGGCCCTACTTCCGTGGTATCTACCACACATCCTACACTGTTTACACTGCTAAGGAGTAGGTCAGGGTCCTCTAATCACAATACCCCTCAAAAGTGCTGAAATTGGATACACTGGGGCCTTACCAATCATCTTATCTTGTGACACATCAACTCTAATCTCTTACCAAACTACCTTTTTCCCGTTCTGACATCTCTGTCATTCTCTATTCTCTTTTGTCTCTATTTCTGTCACGACCCAAATTACCTAAAAATCAGAGTAAATTTTTTTTTGCTTTTCATTTATTATTTAATTCTTACCTTTCTCTCATCGTGACCATCCTACAACACAGTTGGGCAATGATTCGGTGTTAGTCACCTTACACTATTTACCATTTCATTTTAATAATCACATTTATATATCAGAGTTTACTATCTTTTGACTTTAAATAAATACATACACATTGGTATTTATAACTCTACATCCCCGACATCATATCCGTATACAGTACTGTGCATTGCTTATTTAGATACAAAACCATACAAATGCGTATACCTGTCTCTCGATGGGAAGCAGCGGATACCAAGCATGCAAGTCCTCAGCCGCTTACTAATTTCTGTGAGTGCTCTGAAAAGATGGGAAAATAAGGGGGTGAGCAAACCACACGCTCAGTAAGGCAATTATGCAAGTAGGTAGATAACTCCACTATCTACATGCTCATAATGCCATGCCCTTAAAATCCATTTCTTTTCATTAAAATCATCAAGCACAAAGTCATGCAAACATCTATGACTTGGTTTATCAAAACTATTTGTGCATATAGAAATAATGTAATTCATGCATCAAAGGCATTTTATGTGATATCATTAAATCATAATGAGCATGAAGTAAATCCAGATCATGCATTCTTTCATGTCATGTAAGACAAATCATAAATTTGAAATGAAAGCATGGAAAACATCGGCATGCTACTACATTCAAATCATTTCATTAAAACGCGGAATAAAATAACCTCATCCGGGTCAATTATCTCATAAGTAAATTTTAATTTCATAAAACAATTCATTAAACTTCTTTATAAAACTTCGGTTATAAAACCACCCTTCTTTCAGGTTCACATATCATAAAATCATAAAGTCGGGGGCCTGACCCCTCCCTCGGGTCTACCCTGGTCTATCGACCAATAGTTATATCATGTGAGACATGTAATTGATTATATCAGTAACATCGAGGACTATGGCCACATCCTAGTGATCCCTAGCAACGCGGTACCTAGTGTGCGGGGTATCACACCTGAAACGGGAGGTGGGTCGTCCTACTCGCCAGAACAACATAACACCGGGATTGCGATGGCAAGGCTTGCTGCCTCGTGGCTAATGCGACTCCACTCCAACAATACCCACGGTACAACGTACTCCGCGTGATATACATGGTACAACGTACTCCGTGAACCCAAGCTCAATCAGGGGTGCCTGCAATAGGTCTTATCCATCCATATCATCTCTGTCTCAGTATGCACGTGTGAGCATATCATCTTACTGTGACACACAGTCTACAGGAGGCTCCAACACAGCTATATGCATGTAATATAAATCCCTGTGCGAGCGAAGCTCAAGCACGGCTCCATGCATATTCATGATAGCTGAAAATCTCGTGCGAGCAAAGCTCTAGCACGGTGTCATAAAAATTAATGGAATCTGCGTACGAGCAACGCTCCAGTACGACTTAAACTGATTATAAATTTAAGTAAAATCCACGTATAAGCAATGCTCTAGTACGGATATGTATAAAAACTCAGTGAAAACCTCGTACTAGAAAAACTTCAGTACGACTTTAAAATGAGTTATAAAATCATATAAAACTTTGTGTGAGCAACGTTCCAGCACAAATGAATGCTCAAGTAAATCAAATCTCATGCGAGTTACACTCCAGCATGGCTTTATGTATAATTAATTCAAATCTCGTGCGAGTTACACTCCAGCACGGCTTTTATGCAATATCATATCAAAACAGGATGCGAGCTAAGCTCCAGCATCTTTCATGCTTGTCAATCATAAAAACTAGTTCGAGCAATCGCTCCAGCACCTTTTTATGCATATCAGTCAAAACAGTCAAAACATGTCAAAACAGAGTGCGAGCTAGGCTCCAACACTTCTCATGCATTTCACAATAATAAAATCAGTGCGAGTAACTGCTCTAGCACATTTCATGCATATGATGTCACACAAGTCGGTGCGAGCAACCGCTCAAGCACATTTTATGCACACTCACAAACGCAGATATAGTGTGAGCTATGCGTCGACAGTATCTGTTTCAATATAAACTTGATAGTTGGCCTATTTTCCAAAGAAATTTCCATTTATATACCAATAACACTTGCGTAATATTATCATGTGAAATTCAAGCAATTACTGGCCAATCTATCGATTTGTTTTGATTAAAATCAATAAAATCCTTAAACCATAAATTTCCTTAAATCATGTATTGCATGCATGTCAATGTCATGCTTTCACCATCCTTAGGTGAACTTCCCTCAATAGGGGTAAAATAGTCTTTTCACCTATTTCGATCCTTAAAATCATTTAAACCACTTTTAGGATCATTTTACAATAACCGTGTATACATACATAATCAGTGTATACAAAAACTATTAAAATACGCGTAGCTACCTCTAGCTACTCACATAATTCCCTTACCTCATTTTTCTGTACAGTCTGACCTTTCCACTGATGTCTCGTCGCGCAGTCCGAATTGCTCCGAATTCAATCTCCGGAACTGTGGATACACATTCATCAGGTCAATATACAATACAATTAATTGTATTTCATATTTTCTGGGCTTAATTTAAATCATTAGGCCCGTTTACCCATATTGGGCCCGATTGCACCATAATGGGCCTTAATTGGCCTTAAGCCTGTTTACCACACTTACTATTCATATTATCGAGGCCTATTGGGCTCACTGGGCCCATCAGTATTTATTGAGGCTCGTTCTAAATTCTCAGATATCTCAATTTATTATTTACGACAATTTATCCAATTTTCTAGAATTTAATCCATTTAATATGGAAATTAAATCCGTAATTTATCTAACACGCATAACAATGCAAAATTGTCGTAAATAAGGGTTACTTACCCATGATTCCATGATCGTACACAAATCAAGGTTGTCTCGAGCTTTCGGTTATGCCAACTATCGAGCTACACATTTAAATAATTTTCTGGGTAAATTTCGAGTCAGATATTAATCAAATTAAATATTTCAAAAATTAAATCAGTCAATTCGACTGCTTACCGACTTACCCAAAGCTCGATTGTATCATTGGAATTTTCTCAAATTTTTCTCTTTTTTTCCCTTTTTCTTCTTGTTTTTCTCTTTTTGGCTGAACCGGTTCGGTTCAACCCGATTCAGACCGGTTCAGTCCAGCGGTTCAGTTCTGTTCGGCATCATTTGGTCTTGCCGGCGCTGTCCGGCCGGTTCCCGGGGTGATTCCACTGCCGTTCAGCTCGGCTGCACCTGGGCATCTAAAATCGGACCTCAGCTGGAGTCAAAACGGCGCCGATGGCCGCCAATCGGGGCTTTTCTTCCGCGGGATCTCTTTCTGTTTCCGGCGTTCTCCGTCATTCTCGGCGCGCATCACAGCCGTTGATGGTTCGACCGAGGTCGGGCAGTCTTCGTCGGCCCTCGCCGGCCCCTAAGCCTCGCCGGTGGCTCGCCGTTGAACCTCTTCCTCGGTCTCGGCTTCCTCGCTTCTCTGTTTCGTTTCTGTTTCCTTTTGTTTTCTTCAGATTGCGTTTTCGTTTTTTTTATTTACTTATTTATTTATTTACAATTTTTTTTAATATTATTTTATTTAATTAAAATATATTAAAATTGCCAAAATATCCTCAAAAATTATTATTTAATTCATTTAATCTATAAATGAATTTTTCAGTCCGATTTTATCTTTTCGGTATATTTTTCTATTATTTTCGAGATTTTTTTTCGATACGAAAATTTCGATTTATTCTAATAAATTCATATCTTTATCAATTTAACCCGAAATTTAATTATTTCTTCGTTATTGATCAAGATTTCTCAATCCCCTTTTTTTAATGAAATTTTCTTGTCCCGATTAATATCGAATTTTGGTCTTTTGACCGTTTTACCCTTGCACGTGTTCGGGAATACCATTTCAATCCTTTTGCATTTTTAAATGCACTCGAAAATTTCTATTCATTCCCTTTTTGCTCTTACGATTTTGGTCCTCCAAATTAGAACCAAGGCAAATGAGTCCATAAATAACTCCGGGTACATCTATTGTATCATATACTGTCATCCTCAAGTAACTTTCTCCGGAGTGTAATACTACCATCATACTTAACTAGGGAGATCATCTTAAACCTCAACACTTTCTCTTTCCGTCTTATACCCGTATAAATTTTTCAATCATACGTTATACTTTCATTGAGCTAAACTATTGGAGCTCATATCTGTTCAGATATGCTAGATCCGGATAGTATTTTCGAAGCATCAAAAGATGGGACACATTATGGATGCCTACTAATTCAAGTAGTAACGCCAACCTACAGGTCTTATCTTCCACTTTGTCCAATATCCCTATCTGAATCTCGTTATGTTTCTTAGGACATGTAACTGCCAACAATACTAATTCACCCTCGGTGAATTCCAATAGTTTGTCTCTTGTCAGCATAGTCTTTTCTGTCTGCTCTGAGGTGTTCCTAATCTCTCACAATCCACTGAACATTCTTAGAGGTTTATCTTACCAATTCGAGAATAATTCTCTATCTGTCAACCACTTCTTCTTATCTAAATCGGGGAACAACTCCCTACGGCCATACTATGCCTCATATAATGTCATCCCGATACTCAAGTGACAACTATCATTATTGGCGAATTTGATTAGTAGCAACTGATTATCCCAGGAGCTCATAAAATCAATGGCACACGCTCTCATCACATCCTCCAGAACCTGTACAGTCCTCTCTGACTGACCATCTGTCTGAGGATGAAAGCAGTGCTAACACTCAATCGGGTTCCCATAGCTTCCAAAAACAATATTCCCAACAGTGGGAAGTGAAGCGGGAATCCCTATCTGATATCATGCTCACAGGAACGCTAAATCATGTATCACAATTTCCCATACACATAAATCTGCCTACACACTCAGAGTATCTGAGATTTTCATAACTAGAAGGTGGGTAGACTAAATCAATCTATCGACTATCACCTAGATAGTCTCGTGATTCATCTGGTTCCTCTGTAACCCATCATGAAATTCATGGTAACTTGTTCCCTTTTTCGTGTCAATATAGGTAGAGGCTACAATAATCCTGCAATTTCTTTTGCTCTATCTTAATCTGCTGACATATGAGACACTTTGCTAAAATCTCTACATGTTTCTTTTCATACCTGACCACCTATACCCCTTTTCAGAGATTTCGATATATTTATTACTTATCGGATGCACTGTATATCCCGAAGAGGGAGCTTTTGACAATAACACTATATCATCAACTGTGGTCATGGGGAGCACTTATACTGTCTCTGAACCTCTGTAAGTCATCATCACTCACTGTGACCTTTGTCACTATACCCATCTGAATCTGACCCACACTATCGACATCATGTCGATTATCACGCTAAGCCTGGTAAATTCGATCACTCAAATCCGGTTCTAACCTCAGGCTAGCTGTCACAAAATCACCGTCATCATCAGAAGGGATCACATCACTACTGAGGCTCACAGCTGCGCTAGCAGCTCACGCTTCATGACCATCATATGTGATACCATCCCGAGGCTCTTTCTGCTCAAGGCATCAGCCATTACATTAGCCTTTCCTAGGTGGTACAATGTTCACAATCAGAATCCTTAGAAGCTCTAACCCTCTTAGTTATCTCATATCCGACTCTTTCTATAAACATAGATACTCGGGGCTTTTATGATCAGTGCATACTTGAAATTTCTTACCATTTAAGTGGTGGCGCCATACTTTTAGTGTAAACGCTACGGCTGCCAACTCTAAATCATGGGTCGAATAGTTTCTCTCATGGTCCTTGAATTATCTGGATCCATAAACGACCATCTTCCCATTTTACATCAATACACAGCTCAATCCTTATTTAGGTATCCATACACACTGAAACCTCTTGAGCTGTTGGTTATGGTGAGAATACCTACGGTAGTCAATTTATTACTTCAATATACCAAACTCAACGAAGCTAGTTTCATACTTATCATCCCACTCGTATGCAATCTTTTCCCAAATGATACATGTCAACTGAGCAGCCAATTTTAAGAAACTCACAACACCTCGTCTGTAAAGCAGTTTCCAATTGCTACTCATGCTCTTCCCTGGACTTCGAATACATCAAAATATCATCGCTCAAGATGACAACCACTCGATCCAGGTAAGGTTTAAATACCTCATCGTAGTTGAGTTCCACTCAATATTTCAATCACCCATATCCTTGACTTATGTACGCATAAACGTATAATGTCCTTTTGAAATCGCTTCCGTTCAAGATACTAACCCACGTCATTTCCTTTTTCTTATATTAACAGCTTTTATAAAATTTTAATTTTTTTAACCTTCATGAATAATCGAATTCTATATCTCTTTATCGTACCAGTAAAGGTACCTAAATTTTAAATGTATATATTACGACTGTCGATTTCAATCTATATGTTATATGTGCTCTTCTAGACGCTGTCAAGTCTTCAGGTGGGGAAGTATTTTGAAATACCTTTATTAACCCTCAGACTTGACCACATAGACTGGTTATGGATATATCATCCTCTTATCCTTGGTCGTAATTCATATTCACTACATATCGTTTAATCCAAATTACTTTGCATATCAAAGATATCCTTACCTTGCATATGCCTCTTATTCCATTGAATACAATCGGCTGGCATATCCTTTTTCCCACATTTACAACTCACAATCTCTATACCCATATTCAGTTAGTGAAAATCAGCTAACTATTATCACCTTGCTTAAGGGTACAGGCTTCACATCTTTCACTCGCTTATAAGCAACTGAAGGCGGTATGAATAAATGCGTGGCACCAGGATTACTTAAAATAATTACTTCATTATTCACAACCAGTGTGGTATCTTCCACCACATCCGATGAAACATCAATAGTGTCCTGGTCCAAGGCATACACTCGCCCTTGTCCAACATCTTATTTCCGTGGTATCTACCACACATCCTACACTGTTTACACTTTTACACTGCTTATACTGCTACTCTATTACACTGCTCAACTGCTACGGAGCAGGTTGGGGTCCTCAAATCACAATACCCCTCAAAAATATTGTATTTGGATACACTAGGGCTACCAATCATCTTACCCCGTGACTCATTAGCTCTAAGCTTTTATCAAACTACCCTTTTTTCCTATTCTGACATCTCTATCATTCACTATTCTCTTTTGTCTCTATTTCAGCCCTTACTACGTTTTCCAATCTCAGAGGCGTGCAACTTATAATCTTGTTCACACAACTATAGTGTGTGCACTGCCTCGGCATAGGTAGTGATATCTAACGGGCTAATCGGACTCTAATTGACAGTCTGAGCCCTTCCATGAACTTTCAGACATCCCGACTCTCACTGTTCATTGTGTCCGAGTCATATCTGCCTAGGAATATAAACTGAGTTTCATACTCGTTAATCAATCAGTTCCTCTGGGTCAGACTAACGAATTTTATTTGTAATTTTCTTTAAGCAGTATCCGAGATATTCTGTCATCGGAATACATCTAGAATTATTTTTCATGTCCATTTTGGATGTCTAACTCTTAAGATGGGTCGAGCGGACTTCCACCGATGCTCCGACTCGCCCTCAAATACCTCATACATACTCTGAGCAATTAGCTCTATAATATTCTTCACACTCCGCTCCAACCTCGCGAAGCGTGTCTCAATACTGTCTGATCTCTCTGTCAGACTCTATTCGATCTCTCTGTCGGACTCTGTGGGGCATGCTCAACATCAGCCTCCACGTCAATCTCATCTCGAGTCTCATGTGGCGACTCAGTACGACTCTCAGGCCTATCTCTACGGCCTCGAGCACATGTTATCAGTTAATAAGTCTATTCTTGCATTCAAAACCAATTTCTTAGCTGCACTTTCATCTCGATATACACAATTGTATCTAAACAATGCACAGTACATGGGGATGTAAACTTCCTTAACCACTAACACCGAATCATATCAGGCCAACTTAAGCTCTGATACCATTAACTGTCATGACCTAAATTACCTAAAAATCAAAGTAAATTTTTTGTTTGCTTTTTCATTTATTATTTAATTCTTACCTTTCTCTCATCGTGACCATCCTACAACACAGTTGGGCTATGATTCGGTGTTAGTCACCTTACACTATTTACCATTTCATTTCAATAATCACATTCATATATCAGAGTTTACTATCTTTTGACTTTAAATAAATACATACACATTGGTATTTATAACTCTACATCCCCGACATCATATCCGTATACAGTACTGTGCATTGCTTATTTAGATACAAAACCATACAAATGTGTATACCTATCTCTCGCTGGGAAGCAGCGGATACCAAGCATGTAAGTCCTCAGCCGCTTACTAATTTCTGTGAGTGCTCTGAAAAGATAGGAAAATAAGGGGGTG
Organism: Firmiana major; assembly: GCA_033439115.1. Classification (NCBI taxonomy): domain Eukaryota; kingdom Viridiplantae; phylum Streptophyta; class Magnoliopsida; order Malvales; family Malvaceae; genus Firmiana; species Firmiana major. The sequence goes on from CM065899.1 coordinate 54,268,014, forward strand.
AGCAAACCACATGCTCAGTAAGGCAATTATGCAAGTAAGTAGATAGCTCCACTATCTACATGCTCATAATGCCATGCCCTTAAAATCCATTTCTTTTCATTAAAATCATCAAGCACAAAGTCATGCAAACATCAATGACTTAGTTTATCAAAAATATTTGTGCATATAGAAATCATGTAATTCATGCATCAAAGGCATTTTATGTGACATCATTAAATCATAATGAGCATGAAGTAAATCCAGATCATGCATTCTTTCTTGTCATGTAAGACAAATCATAAATTTGAAATGAAAGCATGGAAAACATCGTCATGCTACTGCATTCAAATCATTTCATTAAAACGCGGAATAAAATAACCTCATCCGGGTCAATTATCTCATAAGTAAATTTCAATTTCATAAAACAATTCATTAAACTTCTTTATAAAACTTCGGTTATAAAACCACCCTTCTTTCAGGGTCACATATCATAAAATCATAAAATCAGGGGCCTGACCCCTCCCTCGGGTCTACCCTAGTCTATCGACCAATAGTTATATCATGTGAGACATGTAATTGATTATATCAGTAACATCGAGGACTATGTGTCACGCCCCGGAAGCGCGGAAAAATGGGGCTAGTTTAAACTTTTTATCCATTAACTATGTTATTTTCCTGTCCATGTCTAGATTTAAAATCTTTTTCATTTTCCAGGATCTCATTACATTACTTACATTCTGTATATATATAATCATTTACAACTATTACATCCCGACTATGATATACAATAGTGTCTATTATGTATCACATGTCTGGAATATAAGTAAGACTGTACCTCAAGGTTACGAAAGTATCCGATGAAAGGTCAGACTACCTTGTCAACGACCACAGTCTCGTATGTGCAGTAGACTCGCTATAGATAATCTGGGAAATGGAGAGGAGGGGGGTGAGTTTTTCAGACTCAGTAAGAGATACATTTAAAATAACTTTAAATACTCAAAACATGGTAAAACTCATGGTTTTACAAATCAGCATAAATATGTACTGGAGTAGAGATGCTTACATTTCGTAAAAGCAGTAAAAACATGCTTAAATCATAAGTTTACACATCATGCATCTTTTTGGTAAAATTCATATATAGTATGCATATCACGTCGTGTAAATAAGTAAAAGCATCTCAAAACTTAATCATGCATATCATAACATGCTTATCACTTTGAAAATGAAATCATATTATCATATGCACATTTCGTAAAACATACTCATGGCTACCTTTAAAATCTCATCATAGAAAATTTGTGCTCAATAAAATCATAAAACAGGTAGCATGAAATGTGCGAAAACATATATATATATATATCATTCCGTCAATTCATCGTGTAGGTCAGGCAAATCGTCTCATATACTAGTCCCGAAAGACATCATACATCTGGTCCTGTAGGACATTTATCATAGGTACATATGGCCATTGTACAGGGGAGCCGTAGGACTGGATCAGGGTCGTACGCTGCCCTATCTCTCGTACACCACTAAATGGGGACTATACGCACGAACTCACGTGCATCACCAAGTGTGGACTATGCGCACGTCTCTCATATCAAGTTAGAGCCTGCCCATTCTCTGACCATCGGCTAGGTAGATCCTTGATCGTCTCCATACGAGATCGACCCCAGATCCTCTGACTATCGTCATATCATGCCTTTCTACCCCACAAAATCATTTTGGGCCTCTTACCCATTTTATCAAAATCATTTCAGGCCTCATACCCGTGTATTAAAATCGTTACGGGACTCTAACTCGTTTTTCATAAATCATTACGAGACTCTAGCCCGTTTCTCATAGAAAACATAATTTTCATAAATCATTGCGGGACTCTAGCCCGTGTAAATATGGAAAGCATAGTTATCAAAGTCAATTCTTGGGACTCATACCCATACCGTGAAAATATAGCTTAAAAGTTGTTTCGGGGCTTTAACCCGTATCATGAAAACATGGTTTCATAAAACATATCGGGACTTTAACCCGTAATCTCACATAAAAATACTATGCTTTCGTTTCAGAAGTGAAAAATCACTTTTATAAACATGTATGCTGTAAAAATGTATCTCATATATATAAAACATGCTGAAAACTCGGGAAATGGTTTTGGCTTCGGTTTAAATACAGTTGGAAATCCATTTCGTAAAATCTCATCCAATTCTCATACATAAACAATTGGTAAGGATGAAGGAGTATTAACGCTACTCTAAATTATATCCCTTACCTCTTAGCGACTGATGTAGAGCACTTTCCTCGATGCTCGAATTTACCTTGTAAAACGTGTCGATAGATCGAGCTGCTGCAAAACAAGTTTAACTTATCACATATGGCTTAAATTCATTTCAACATATCCAAATATGTGATTATATCGAAGCTTTGAACAAAAGTTGACTTTTATCGATTTTACTTTTTTTGCTCGGTTTTATTGGTATAAACCTCGATTTAATCGTATTTAACTCAATAAATATTTTACTCATATTTATTACTGTCGAGTTAGCTAATTGGGCCAATTTCTCTCTTATTGGGCCAAATTGCACCTTAATGGGTCTTAATTCGTTTTAAGCCCGTTTCCAGTTATTAATTCTTTCATCAAGACCTATTGGGTTCACTGGGCCCATTAGTACTTATTGGGCCTTTTTCTAGACTTTTTGAATAGTCTGTATATCATTTACAACAATTTAATTAAAAATCTCAATTTAATCCACTAAATGCACAATTTAATCTGTAACTCGTAAAGTAAACTTTTAATGCGCGATAATTACATAAATTGTCATAAATGAGCTTTACTTACCCGAGATTATGTGATGGTGTACAAATCGAAGTTCGATCGGGCTCACGTACGCGATTTATCATCGAACTGTACAATTTTATATATTTAATTCTGGGTGAATTTTCGCTCAATTATAATTTAAATAAATTTCTCAAAAATTAAATCGGTCACTTTGACCTCTTACCGACTTACCCGAAGTCCGGTGTATCCCTAAAATTTTTTTCCCTTTTTCCTTTTTCTCTTTTTCTTTCCTTTTTCTCATTTTTCTTTCCTTTCTTGGCTGAACCGGTTCGGTCTGGTTCAGACCAGTTCAGACCGGTTCGGTTCAGTCCGGTTCAGTTCGGTTCGACCGGTTCGATGCTTCGCCAGTCAGTTCCTCACCAGTTTCCGTCTCCAGCAGCTCCGCGGGACCTCCGAAGCTCAGATCTGGCCTCGATTTCGCCGTGGCTGGCAGAAAAGTGGCCGGTCCGGCCTCTTCTCCCTCGGCGTCGGTGGTGTCTTCCGTTATCGCCGTTTTCGGTCGTTTTCGAAGCCGATGGTGGCAGATCGGACCTCTTCGTGGCCGATGGCGAGGTCCTCTCTCTTCCTCCAGCCTCCATTCACCGTCGTTCTCTCTCTTTCTCCCTCTTTCTCTCGGTTTCTCCCTTTCTTACTCTTCCTCTCGCCGGTCACCATTTCTTCCTCCTCTGCCGGTGCCGACGGGATCGGGTTGTTCTGCTGGACTGGTCAGGTCACTCCTCCGGTGGCGTCCTCGCTGAAGGGGGAAGAATTTGGGAGGATCAGGTTTTTCCCGATCCCCCATTTCCTCTATTTTCTTCTCTGTCGCGCGACTCTGTTTCGCGCGACAGAGTTTCTTTTTTTTTTAACTTTATTATTATTTTATTATATTTTATTTTAATCAAATAAAATATAATAAATTGTACAAAATATCTCAAAAATCATATTATATTATATTAATTAATTTAATTTATTTTAATTATTTCGGTGTATTTTTCGCATATTTTCGGGATAATGTCCCGGGCGAAAATTACAAAAATTCATAATATCTTCGTATCTTGACCAATTGGACTCGAAATTCCAAAATTTCTTCTTTATCGATCAAGATTTCCTAAATCCATATTTTTAATGAAATTTCTTCATCGAATTTACATCGAAATTAGGATCTTTTGACCATTTTACCCTTCTACACGTTCGAGACTAATTTAGACCGATTTTCCTTCTCGGACTCACTATCTTTTCTCATTTAAATTTCTGTATTTTTCGTTCAACGATTTAAATCCCTTTAGTTTAAATTATGGTCCCAAATAATGAACATAGTGGAAAAAATCTGGGTTTCACACTATGGCCATATCCTAGTGATCCTTGGCAACACGGTACCTAGTGTGCGGGGTATTACACCTGAAACAGGAGGTGGGTCGTCCCACCCGCCAGAACAGCATAACACCAGGATTGCGAGGGCAAGGCTTACTGCCTCGTGGCTAATGCCACTCCACTCCAATAATCCCCACGGTACAGCGTACTCCGCATGATATACATGGCACAACGTACTCCGTGAACCCAAGCTCAATCAGGGGTGCCTGCAATAGGTCTTATCCACCCATATCATCTCTATCTCAGTATGCACGTGTGAGCATATCATCTCACTGTGACACACAGTCTATAGGAGGCTCCAACACGACTATATGCATGTAATACAAATCCCTGTGCGAGCGAAGCTCAAGCACGGCTCCATGCATATTCATGATATCTGAAAATCTCGTGCGAGCAAAGCACTAGCACGGTCTCATAAAAATCAATGAAATCTGCGTAAAGCAGCGCTCCAATACGACTTAAACTGATTATAAATTCAAGTAAAATCCACGAACGAGCAATGCTCTAGTACGGATATGTATAAAAACTCAATGAAAACCTCGTACTATAAAAACTCCAGTACGGCTTTAAAATGAGTTATAAAATCAAATAAAACTTTGTGCGAGCAACGCTTCAGCACAAATGAATGCTCAAGTAAATCAAATCTCGTGCGAGTTACACTCTAGCACGGCTTTATGCATAATTAATTCAAATCTCATGCGAGTTACACTCCAGCACGGCTTTTATGCAATATCATATCAAAACAGGATGCGAGCTAAGCTCCAGCATCTTTCGTGCATGTTAATCATAAAAACTAGTGCGAGCAATCGCTCCAGCACCTTTTTATACATATCAGTCAAAACATGTCAAAACAGAGTGCGAGCTAGGCTCCAACACTTCTCATACATTTCACAATAATAAAATCAGTGCGAGCAACCGCTCTAGCACATTTCATGCATATGATGTCACACAAGTTGGTGCGAGCAACCGCTCAAGCACATTTTATGCACACTCACAAATGCAGATATAGTGTGAGCTATGCGTCGACACTATCTGTTTCCATATAAACTTGATAGTTGGCCTATTTTTCAAAGAAATTTCCATTTAAATACCAATAACACTTACGTAGTGTTATCATGTGAAATTCATGCAATTACTGGCCAATCTATCGATTTGCTTTGATTAAAACCAATAAAATCCTTAAACCATAAATTTCCTTAAATCATGTATTGCATGCATGTCAATGTCATGCTTTCACCATCCTTAGGTGAACTTCCCTCAATAGGGGTAAAATAGTCTTTTCACTTATTTCGATCCTTAAAATCATTTAAACTACTTTTAGGATCATTATACAATAACCGTGTATACATACATAATCAGTGTATACAAAAACTATTAAAATATGCGTAGCTACCTCTAGCTGCTCACACAATTCCCTTACCTCATTTTTTTTTACAGTCTGACCTTTCCACTGATGTCTCGTCGCGTAGTCCGATTTGCTCCGAATCCAATCTCCAGAACTGCAGATACACATTCATCAGGTCAATATACAATACAATTAATTGTATTTCATATTTTCTGGGTTTAATTTAAATCATTGGGCCCGTTTACCCTTATTGGGCCCGATTGCACCATAATGGGTCTTAATCGGCCTTAAGCCCGTTTACCACACTTACTATTCACATTATCGGGGCCTATTGGGCTCACTGGGCCCATCAATATTTATTGAGCCTCGTTCTAAATTCTCAGATATCTCAATTTATTATTTACGACAATTTATCCAATTTTCCAGAATTTAATCCATTTAATGCGAAAATTAAATCTGTAATTTATCTAACACGTATAACGATGCAAAATTGTCGTAAATAAGGGTTACTTACCCGTGATTCCATGATCGTACACAAATCGAGGCTGTCTCGAGCTCTCGATTGATGTCAATTGTTGAGATACACATTTAAATAATTTTTCGGGTAAATTTCCAGTCGGATATTAATCAAATTAAATATTCCAAAAATTAAATCAGTCAATTCGACTGCTTACCGACTTACCCGAAGCTCGATTGCATCACTGGAATTTTCTCCAATTTTCCTATTTTTCTTTTTCCCTTTTTCTTCTTTTTTTCTTTTTGGCTGAACCGGTTCGGTCCAGCGGTTCAGTCTGGTTTGGCATCATTTGGTCGTGTCGACGCCGTCTGGCCGATTCCCGGTGCGATTCCACCGCCGTTCGGCTTGGCTGCACCTGGGCATCTAAAATCGGGCCTCGGCTGGAGTTAAAACGGTGTCGATGGCCGCCAATCGGGGCTTCTCTTCCTCGGGATCTCTTTCTGTTTTCGGCGTTCTCCGCCATTCTCGGCGCGCGTCACCGTCGCTGATGGTTCGCCCGAGGTCAGGCTGTCTTCACCGGCCCTCGCCGACCCCTAAGCTTCACCGCTGAACCTCTTCCTCGGTCTCGGCTTCCTCGCTTCTCTGTTTCGTTTCTGTTTCCTTTTGTTTTCTTCAGATTGCGTTTTCGTTTTTTTTTTCATTTACTTATTTATTTATATACAATTTATTTTTAGTATTATTTTATTCAATTAAAATATATTAAAATTGCCAAAATATCCTCAAAAATTATTATTTAATTCATTTAATCTATAAATGAATTTCTCAGTCCGATTTTACCTTTTCGATATATTTTTTGATTATTTTAGGGATTATTTTTCGATACGAAAATTTCAGTTTATTCCAATAAATTCATATCTTGATCAATTTAACCCGAAATTTAATTATTTCTTCGTTATTGATCAAGATTTCTCAATCCCATATTTTTAATGAAATTTTCTTGTCCCGATTAATACTGAATTTTGGTCTTTTGACTGTTTTGCACTTGCACGTGTTCGGGAATACCATTTAAATCCTTTTGCATTTTTAAATGCACTTAAAAATTTCTATTCATTCCCTTTTTGCTCTTACGATAAAACCGAGTCTTACAATTTCGGCCCTTACTACCTTTCCCAATCTCATAGGCGTGCAACACATTATCTTATTCACACAACTGTAGTCTGCGCACTGCCTCTGCATAGGTAGTGATATCTAACGGGGCCAATCGGACTCTAATCGAAAATTTGAGCCCTTCCATGAACTTTTAGACTTTTCGACTCTCACTGCCCATAGTATCGGGGTAATACCTGCCTAGGGATATAAACTGAGTTTCATACTCATCAATCAATCAATTCCTCTGGGTCATATAAGGAATTTTATCTGTAATTTCCTTTAAGCAGTGTCCGGGATATTCTATCACCGGAATACGTCCAAAAATATTTCTCATATCAGCTCTGGATGTCTAACTCTTAAGATGGGTTGAGTGGACTTCAAACAATGCTCCGACTCGCCCTCAAATCTCATACATACCCTAAGCAATTATCTCCCAAAATATTCTTCACACTCCGCTCCAACCTCGCGAAGCGTGTCTCAATACTGTCTGATCTCTCTGTCGGACTCTGTGGGGCATGCTCAACATCAGCCTCCATTTCAATCTCATCCTAGTTCTCATAAGTCAACTCAGCACGACTAGTAGGCTCAGGCCTACCTCTACGACCTCGGCCTCGTGCTCTACCTCCTCTACCACGAGTAATATTAGGCAAAATGCCTATATTCCTGCATTCTTAATCATTTATGAGGTAAAACCCATCTCGATATACACTATTGTATCTAACCAAGCACAGTAACACAGGGATGTACTTTCCTAATTACTAACATTGACACACATCAGACCAATTTCGCTCTGATACCACCATTTGTCATGACCTAAAAATCAAAGTAAATTTTTCATTTTTCTTTCATACTTACCTTTCCTCTAATCGTGACCACACTCCACTAACAATTGGGTTATGTGTCAATGCCAGTCCCACCATTCAATCATCATATAACTTAATTTCTTATTAAATGAAAGGAAAACACATGCATTTTTTACTAATTCTTTCCCATTCATTACAAGTGTTTACAATGTCTATACATCCCCGAAAGTTACTTACAAACATGTTACTGTGCTATTCTTACTTAGATACAATATGTAAGAGTGTATATACCTCAAGTGATGGGCAGCAGCGGATATCATGAATGCAGTACTCAGTCGTCACAAAGTCTACTAGACGAAATCTATGTAGGAAAATGAAAGGGGTGAGCACATCAAGCTCAGTAAGGCAATCCTACGAACAAGTAGGTAACCATACTACCTACATGAACGTGGTGTCGTGCATAAACCACCATTTATCCACACATTTCAAAACAAATGTTATAATTCATGATGTCATGTAAAATAAGTTCGCATGTGGATTTCAAAGAGTATGGAAAATTCAACATGCAACTCCATTCAAATCATTTCGTTCCCGTTAAAATTCCACAATAAAGCCAGGACTCAACCCATCCCTCGAGTGTTCCCGACTCATACAAAATCATGAAATCAGATGCTTTTCAAAGCAATAGTAACATGCGATACACTGAATGTCATGTAAAATCAGTTGACATCATTCATGGGTTTAAATAGCATGGAAAATAACATCATGCAAATTTTTGTTTAAAAACCCAGTTTCATTCTCATCAAAATCATGTCTCAGTCAGGATCCAACCCCTCCCTCGGGTGATCCAGACTCACACGAAAATCCACAAAACATGATTCCCAAAAACATCAACATGCGAGACTAGGCAATATATGTATGTATCTCGAGAAAATAACTAGGACTATGGCCATATGTCCTTGTGATCCCACTGCTACATGAATCCTAGTGTGCGGGGTCTCACCACGATCGGGGACAACCCCAGGAGGTGGGTCAGTCCATCCCTTTGGCCCAGTCCGATCACTCGCATCTGAAGATGCCACGCATCCGAAGATGCCACTCGCATCCGAAGATGCCACGCATTCGAAGATGCCACATAATCAATCTCAGCACGGTACAACGTACTCTATGCTACTTGCACGGTACAACATACTCTGTGGACCCATATCTCATATCCACAATCATGCCTGTCTCAAAACGTACGTGTGAGCATATTTAATCGGCGTGACACAGTCTACCCGACGCTCCAAGCACGGCTCATCGCATGTCTCATAAAATCAATGCGAGCGATGCTCCAACACTCTCATAAAATCAAGAAAAATCTCGTGCGAGCCAAGCTCCAGCACGCATTTCATAAAATCTCATAAGATTAGTGCGAGCTAAGATCTAGCACTTTGTCAAAATTAAGTAAAATTAGTGCGAGCTAGGCTCCAGCACTCTGTCATAACAATTCAAGCGAAAATCTGGTGCGAGTTAGACTCCAGCACCAATGCATGTAAAACTCTAGTGCGAGCTCTTGCTCCAGCACTAATGCATGCATCACACAAATCAAAACTAGTGCGAGCTGAGCTTTAGCACGCCACATTTCTAGAAAATCACGTAGGCGGCTACATTTCTCAAATCAATTTCAGAGAAAATCCACATTAATTAAAGTTATGCAATGTTGTGCATTTTATTTAAAAGTTAGCCATCTTACTCATGCACATGTCAAAACACCTTAAGAACTAGTAGGAACCTCTTGTTCTTGCTCCTCTCAACTTTTCCTAAATTTGGAAATTTTACCCTTAACAAGGGTATTTTGGTAATTTATCCATTCGGGGCACTAAAATTTTTTTATCTTAAATCTAGACCCTTCAGACAATTTTAAGGAATACAAATGATGTCGAAATTACGTAAAGTTACCTCTACCAGTCCGTAAACTTCCCTTACCTTGAATCATGCGCAAGTTTATCCCGTCTCAATGATACCCAGTCTCCTAATCCAAATTCGCTCCAACCAAGTCTACGGAGCTGCAAATAACCACGTATTTGGGTCAGTTCTAATATATTTATCAGTATTTCACTCTTACTGATCGAATCTAAAGTACTGGGCCCGTTTTACTTTATTGGGCCCGATTACACCTTAATGGGCCTCGACCCATTTCCATCCCGTTTCTACTTATTAAATCCCTTCTTCTGGTTTACTGGGCTTATTTGGCTTACCAATATCCATCGGGCTTCGTTCCAAACTCATTGGATAGCCTGTATACTATTTACGGTAATTACATTAAAATTTTGAATAAAATTCCTTTTATGCAGAATTAATCCGTAAAACCTGTAAAATAATCTTAACTCTGCATTAAGGACTCTAATTGTCGAAATTAAAATATACTTACCCAATACTATGCAGGGTACGAAAATCGGAGCTCAATCAGCTCTCGTTCGAGCTCTGTCGTAAAACTGCACAATTAGGTAAATCCGGGTTATTTTCCATTAAATATAATATTAAATAAATTTCTGGAATATACCCGTAGGTCAATCTCGACCCTCGGTCAACTTACCCGAATTTCGAGTTATCCCCGGTAATAATTTTTTACTTCTTTTCCCTTTTTCCCTTTTCTTTCTTTTCTTTTCTTTTCTTTTCCTTCTCTTTTTCCTTCCTTTTCCTCTCGACCAAACGGTGCCGTTTTTTGGGTGTTTGCTGTCACCGGCGGTTCTGACCATTTCGCCGGCCACTACTGGTCTCAAAAGGACAGGCTTCTCCTCTCGATCACCTCGGTACCCTCCGTTCACGCCCAGCTATCGCGGATCGCCAGAATTAGGCTCGTTTTCCTTGCTGTTTTCTCCTCCTCCGTTTGCCGGACACAGCCGTCGTCGGCGCGCGTCACCGATGCCAAACTGTTCGTCGGCCACTCCTCTTTCTCCTCCGATCTTCGTCGGGGATCGTAGACCGTTGGTGGCCGTAGGTGGCTCGGGTCGTCTTCGGCTATCGTTTTCGGGTTTTCCTGATTTTTTTTTCAATTTTCAGTTCTTTTTTATTATTATTTATAATTTATTTTATTATTATTATATTCATTAAAATAATATAAAATCCCCAAAAATAACTACTAAATTATGTATATATTCATAATTAATTTATTTAATTTATTTTAACCATTATTCTGGTATATTTTCTTCGTATTTTCGAGATATTGTACCGAGTGAATTTTCAGTAATTCTAAATAATTTCGGATCTTCATAAATTGGACTCGAAATTTGATAATTTCTGCATTATTGATCAAGATATCCTAATTTCTTATTTTTAAATAAAATTTTCTTATCGAATTTATACCGAATTTTGATCTTTTGACCGTTTTACCCTTCTACACGTTCGGGACCAATTTAGACCGACTTTCCTTCTTAGACCCACTATAATTTCTCATTTAAAAATTCGTATCTCTGTCTGGACCATTCAAATCTCATAAATTTAATTTGAAATTTCTTAACTGTCCGTTTTCGAATTTTACATGCGTTTGACTATTCCATTCATATTTATATGATCAAAATCATCCATCTTATGATTCCATTATATATAACAATATCCATACAATGTGTGAATCATAAGGAAACACAATAAAAATCGGGTCTTACATTTTTCACCCACAAAATCAATTGGTTTGAATTTGAATTTTGTATATATGTTAGAGGACTTCAAGAGGAAGATTTCGTTGTTTTTTACTGACTTCTAAAAATGTCTGGAAGGTGACCAAAAAAAATCCACAACTAGAAACAGCCAAAGACACTTACGAGAACTTTGAAAGGGGATAACTCTCTCGTTTTTGGTCGGTTCAGGCTGTATAATACATTTCTAGAGACTGTTTCCTGTATACTATAATCTGAAAAAAAAATTAGACTTAAAAACCTTCTGGAACCCCTTCAATTTTGTAACGACCCTTGACCCTTGAAAATTAAGGGATTTTTTTTAACTTATTTTACCCACTTATTCCCTTATTCACTTAGGTTGTATTCCTGTTCAGTGTCAAAATCACTGTTCCTAATTCTTTATCCGAATTTAAATTTAAATTCCATATTTTGACTTATATGGTCGATAGAAATTTCAACAACATAACAGCTTATATATGAGCCTACCCACCTACAATTCAATTGTTTTAATAATCCTAGATATCCACAACTACCAAACATACTTTCCAAATCCACATTTACAACCCAATACATCTATTTCGATTTACTACCAATCATCTCAAAATATAATCCCCAAAAGTAGAATCCTTTACATTGTATTCCTTACAAATTACATCCCAACAAAATATTTCCAATATATGTCTGTGCATACAAATATGTCTGGTACAAGAATGTAATTGTATACCTTTCTGCGTGTACAAAAAGTAGCCTAGGGTAGCTCTTTCCCACCAACCTACCTCGTGTATGTGGCAGGTAGCGTCTCTAGATCACTGTAAATAATCTGAAAGGTAAAGGGGTGAGCTTTCGGGAAAAAGCCCAGTAAGAAACGCATTTAAAATGATCATGGTGGCTAAATCACATTGAATGCATGATAAAACTAAGAGATAACGTTTCTTTACAAATATCACATAGCTTCCAAAAAGCGTATATATAAAACATAATCGATAGAAATATAATTTCGAAGTAACAAATCTATTCAGTTACATCACAATCTTTCGAAACATATAGAACCCCAGAATATTTCAAAACCGATAGAACTTCAAAAGCATAACTGATGCATAAACATATATCGAATGATCAAAATCGTATAGCATAGTTCATATCGGATGGAGACTTGGCTAACTTATAGAATTGTCATGCGATGATAACATAGTCATCCTCCATAAAGGGAAATCAGAAACATGGCCATGGCAAGGCTGTAGACGTGATCAAGGTCGTACAGCAAATCAAACATACCCGAAGGCAGAATTCATATACGCCACAAAGGGGCGCATGACAAAAATGTATTTACCGTGAGGCACTTTGCATCTGTAGGACCCAAGAGGTGGCCCCCACAGTCACACAGATTGTGTGGCACTTCACTCCCACAGAACCCAAGAGGTGGCCCCCATGATCGCATGTCATTGTGAACCGCATGGCACTTTGCTCCCGTCTGACTCTAGAGGTGGCCCCCCACGTTCACATGTCATTATGGAAATTGCGTGGCACTTTGCTCCCGTCGGACTCAAGAGGTGGCACTCACAATTCCACTATACATTGCCTTTTCATCTCAAAACAGAGTTTTCAAAATCTTTCTTGGGTTTTATAACCCATAAACTCATTTCGAAGAATAAAATCGAATTCCTTGTAATCTGAAAACTCTTTCATAAAACAGAAAGACTGTGTGGCACTTTGTTCCTGCATGACTCAAGGGTGGCCCTCCACAATCCCACTATACATTGCCTTTTTGTCTCAAAACAGAGTCTTCAAAATTTTCCTTAGGTTTTATAGCCCATAAACTCACACCGAGTAATAAAATCGAGTTCCTTGTAATCAACATCTCTTTCATAAAACGAAAAGATTGTGTGTCACTTTGTTCCCGCATGACTCAAAAGGTGGCCCCCACAATCACCTTTCGAAAACAAATTTCTTTTCTTAAACATATGTTCACATACCAAATTTCATTTCTTTCAAAAACATAAAATCAATTCATACGTAAGTCGAAACCATAACATGAATTCAGAAATCATGCTCGAAACTATGCATTCAATTTCATATGGCATTTCTTTATTTCGAAAACAAGACCAAATAAATTTTGGGCTTAATAGATGTTGAGTTTTGTTTTAAAATCAAGGGTTGCACAAGAAGACTCGAAAACACATAGATAAATCGGTGTCTAAGGGTGTAACGACCCTTGATCCTTGAAAATCGGGGGAATTTTTTTTTTTGAAACTTTGACTTACAACTTAATCCTTTATTTACTTAGGCTGTATTCCTGTTCAGTGTCAATCCTTAAAAATATTTCATTTAATTTATCCTTATACAGATTTCATCCCGACACATTATTTTCAATAGATGTCTGTGCATACAAATAGTCTGGTATAAATATAAGAATGTATACCTCACGCATATACAAAAGGTAGTCTGGAGAAGCTCATATCTGCCAGCCTACGTCGTCTACGCAGCATTTGTTAGTTGTAATTCACTGCAGAAATCTGAGAGGTAGAGGGGTGAGCTTTTGGGGAAAAGCCCAGTAAGGTAATACTCTTAAAGCAGTTCTGATATATAAAACCCTTGAAATTGTTCATAAAACAAAACTTAATGAAATACAAAAATTTTCATTTCATGCATAAACGTCATAAAGCATGCGTGTCAATTAAACCATTAACATGCTTAACCATTTTCATGAACATTTCATAAATAATTTCGTAAACATATCATGCATATTTCATAATTGTTTCATAAACATCTCATGCATATTTCATAATCATTTTATAAACATCTCATGCTTGTTTCATAATCATTTCATAAACTCTCATCATAGTCGATTTTATAATTAAAATCGAGGAGACTAGGCTATAACTAAGTCATACGATACGTGTCATTCTCCATTGGAGAGTCATCATACCTATGGCCATGGTAAGTGGGCTGTAGACTGGATCAGGGTTGTACAACCATTTCGTAAAATATGGGTAGTATCCATCTTACTTACTTTCACTAGCACTTAGCTAGGACACGGGCACCAAAGGCACTCTCCGTGTAGGCAACATAATTGTGTGCTGCGCGGGCACGAGATACTACCGAAACATCATCATAAACAACTAGTAGCAAGACATCTTCCACACAAGTCGAGTCAAGTGCTAAAGGGGCCTACGTACCGGCACCCAAGTGGTGGAGCCGGAACACCACAAGAAGTAACCATGCATGAAGCCTATAGTCTCAAAACATCTTTTCTCTTTTCGTAAATGCTTTTGAAAACGTCGAAAGTTCCATTTCAAAGCATAAATATGGGTTTTCGAGCCATCATAAAACTTTCATGCATTTTCATAATTCGAAAGTTTATTTCATAAACATAGATGTTCTAGCGAACATTTTGTAAAACGAAATCATGTTTTGTAAACAGTTTCGTAAGTATGGAAGCATTGGTAAATCATTTCAAATCAAATGCTCTTTCATAAAATCATTTCTCAGTGAAACAAGAATGCAATATCAGAACTAGGTTCAATAATACCCCTTACTTCGATTTATCGGGTATCTCGAATTCGAACGGTGACGTTTCCTAGTACCTCCTTTAATCCCTTCTACAATCACCTACACCGAAATTGTAGACTTAGCACCCTATTCATGCGAATTGCATTAAAATCGTAATTTATCGTTGCTACTGCGTGTACACTACGTATTATTGTATATCCTTAGGCCGACACGCACGTTTATATATTTCTTCACTATTTATATATTTGCTCCTACAAGTATTAACATATATCTTTATTATATACATCCACATGTATACGCGCATAAATATATATTTATATATATACACTCTTATATGTGTATAAATATATATATATACTTTTATTGTTTTCATGTTTTCCTACCTCATATATATACATTCTTTGTATATACATATACTTGCACACATTCACCTTTCATATCCCCCACATGTATATATGCACCTAAATAAATATATATATATATATATATATATATATATATATATATATATATATACACTCCTTTATATATATATATATATATATATATTATCATTGTTTTCCATTTTTCCTTATCACCTATGCGTACATATTTTTTTTTGTACAAATACTAGCATACCCAATTCATTATATACACCTATTTGTACATGTACCTAAATAAATAAATATACATATATATATATATTTATTTAAATAATTATTCCAAAAATTAAAATGGTTCATATGATCACTTACCGACTTACACGGATCTCGATTGCATCACAGAATTTTTCTCATTTTTCTTTTTTTTCTTTTTTTTTCTTTTTTTTTCTTTTTTTTGGCTGAACCGGTTCGGTCCGGTTCAACCCGGTTCAGACCGGTCCGGTTCAGCCCGGTTCAGTCCAGGTCCAACTTTCTCCCTTGCCGTTCGGGGCTTTTCCGGCTGGTTCTCCGCTTGCTTCCACCTCCAGCTTGTCCGCGGGGTAGTCTGGTGCATGGATCTGGGGTCGACTTCGCTAAAACTCGCTGAAAAGTGGCCGGTCCGGCCTCTTCTCTCCTCTGACGTCGGCACCCATTTTCTTCCACATAGTTCGGCGGTGTTTCAGGCCGATCTGCGCCTGGATCGGCGTCGCAGATGTCCCTCTCTGGCCGGTGGTGGCTCGCTCCTCCCCTCCTCGACCGCCGATCGCTCCCTCTCTTCCATTTTCTCTCTCTTTCTCTCGGTTTCTCCCTCTCTCTTGCTCGCCGGACGTTCCTCTCTCTCTACCCACGCCTACGAGGGCTCGGCTGCTTCTTCTCCTTCAGCCGCTCGCCTGGCTCCTCGTCGGTGTCCGACTATGAGGCAGAGGGGGCTCGGGTTTGGTCCTCTTCGTTTGCCTTCTGTTTCTTTCTTGCTTCCTTTGCAAAATTGCAAATCGCGATTCTGCTTTCCTTTTTTTTTTACTATTATTACTATTATTATAATATATTATTTAGTTATTTATTTATATTTGTTTATTATTTTTTTATTTTTTTATTTTTTAATATTATATTATATTTTATTAAAATATAATATAATATATAATATACCCAAAATATTTAAATATATATTTAAATCAATTAAATATATATTTATCTTATTTATTTCTCGGGTATTTTATTATTTTATTTCCACTTGTACATTTTTTTACGAACCAATTTACGAGGAAATTTCGGGTATTTACAAAGGGTAGGGATACCATTACCATCTTAAATTACACCCCTTACCTCGATCTAACGAAAATCCCGAATTCGAGTGGTGACGCCTCCTAGTACCTCTTTTAATTTCTTCTACGATCACCTACACCGAAATTGTATACTTAGCACCCTATTAATGTGAATCGTCCGAATTGCGTGAAAATCGTAACATATTCGTTACTACTTTGTGTATACGTATTATTGTACATATCTAGGCCAACACGCACGTTTATATATTTTTATTACTATATATATATATTCTTTGTATGTACATATACTAACATACACATTTATCTTATACACCTATTTGTATATACAGCTAAGAATATACACTTATTTATTTTTATCATTTAATTTCCTTATTCATCACCACATAAATATATATATATATATTGTCAATTTCTCATCTCTCCCATTTTTTGTCTAATTTAATCTATACTAGCATGCTTATGTATACAACACATATATATATATATATACATGTACATTAAATATACATATATACATATATACATTTTACCACTTTTTTTCGTCATTCTTCATAAATCCCTGATAAAAGTTTTTGCATCAAGATTATTTTTAATCCATCCATGCTTGCATTTGCTTCATCACTTCCTGTATTTTCGGGTTCCTTGTCATTCATGGGCTTCTCGGCTCCTACACTCCTCGAGCCCTACAACGAATATTCCCACATCCATTAAAACATATTATTTTTATTCTTATATAGTCTAATTAAATATAGAAATTTTGTGGTGTTTACATTCTCCCCACCTTTAAAGAATTTAGTCCTCCAAATTCCTTTTGGTCCTTCAGAATAGATGAGGGTAATTCTAGACGTTGTCAAGTCTCTCAGGCAGTGAGGTATTTAAAAAAAAAACTTTATTAACCATCCGACTTGACCACGCAAACCAGTTACGGACATAAGTATTCAAGGTTCAATTTCAATAAGAAAATAGGATACCAAACTTATCATCACTTGATCCGAATCACTTCACCTACCAGAGATATTCGTACCTTGCATACATCTCTTATTTCAATATGACTCATATATTCAAGATTTATCCCATCTCAAAGCTTGTCTCATTTCGTACATCAACTATAGCAAAACTCTTTCCTTATTCCAATTAAGTCTCACATTCAAAACATAAGAATATAGAAATTACAATCCTTAGATTCAATACGTAATCCATATTCTAAAGTTTCCTTATATCTCAAACTCTGAATCTTCATAATAGTTTGGATATTTCCCATTAATATGTAACCCCTGTTTAGGAAATCCTACTTACACCCATTCTTAATACACTGTGACCCAAAGAGACTCCGAGTCTCCTTAAAATTTAACACCAGTACACTCCAAAGTGGGTCACTGGGTCCGAAAATCTCCCCTTCATATAGTTCTTGTAATTGCTCTTTCAGCATTTTTAATCCAAGCAAGGTCACTCAGTACAGTGGTTTGAGTACTTAATTCAATACCACGTGCTAAATCAATTCTAGAACTTCTCCTTTCAATTTAGGGTGAACTTTGATAAATCATCCAATTATGTGTCAGAAAACTTTCACTATTTACAAAGATGTTTCTATACTCCGAACCCACCCTATCTTTATCAATCATGTAAGCAGTGTGACCTTTAGAGTCTTATTTATACCGTTAGTTCCCTGATTCATTCTTCTAGCTATAGTGACTGTGCTATTTCATTGTCACTATTTCCCTTGTAGATTTCTTTTCTATCATTCTCTTTATCTTTTTCCTTTTCTTAGTGACTTCAGAAATATTCGATTCATATCATCATAATTGCGCCTTGCGCACTGCTTCCTCAAAATAATTTCAAATGGAGTCATCTTAGCTTGACTAAATATCCCAATATCTCCTATGAGTTTTTGAACTTCCTTTATCTAACAGTTCTTGCAACTCCTTTTTCAATTCCTTAAGATCCACAAAGTCCATTCAGTAAGGAGACTTCGAGATTGGCTGAGTCTCTGGTGCCAAATCTATAGTGAATTCTAACTCTCTCTCCGGTGGTAGTCCCAGTAGTTCCTCAGGAAACACATCCGAAAACTTGCATACCACAGATATGTCCTGAATACTTGGACATTCCCGACTAGTATCGGAGATGAATGTAATATAACCTTCACATTAACACGTTTATAAAAAATTTTCATCAATAGTCAAAGTCATAAAATTTATTCCTTAACTGCGAAGCATACATCAAACTTACTAGGTAAAGAGAAGGTTTCAGTCTTAGAGTAGGAGTCTAAACTTACACGGTTGGTGGCTAGCCAATCCATTCGCAAAATTTTATCAAATCCATACATGCTTAACAAGATTAGATCTGCTGATATGATCCTATCTCCTACCTTGATTTCACAATCTCTACACACCATATTAGTCTTTTATGATTTATACATCGGTGTACTATCGTGTAATGTAAAATCTAGAGATTCAGGCTTAATATGGAATTTACGTGCGAAATGGGGTGATATGAATAAGTGTGTGGAACCTGAATCAAACAATACATGTGCCTAATGATTGCAAATTAAAAGCTTACCCTGAATGGTCTCAGTGGAGGCATCATCAGTCTCTCTGTCCAAAGTAAAAACCTTCCATGAGTGACAGGCTTCTTGCCTTTCTTTGCTATTGTAGCCCGTCTCTGTTAGACTTGTCTCTGGGGAGCTTGTCTTTCAGGTTGTCGTGGTTGCTCTAGGGGCTGTGGAATTTGATTCTATGGGTAATCCTTTACCATGTGCCCTTTCTATCCACACCCAAAGCAACTCCCTGTAGCCCGGTAACAAATATCTTCATGGCATTTACTGCACTCCCTACATAACTTCCCATATTGCTGTGGACCTCTGGTAGTCTGTGGACCAGGTACAGGAACTATTTGCCTATCAACCCTAATCCTAAACTCATCTGCCCTCTGCCTCTTGGGCTGGCCCCTCCAATAATCATGTCTCACAAACTCCATCTTCTTACTCTTATCCTTGCTTTTTTTTTCCTTAAAGCCATACTCCGCCTGTGTGACATTTAGACCCCTCTCAATCATCTATGCTCTACCCAGGGCATCCTGGAATTTAGTAACCATAACCCCAAAACTCGATCTCGGATAGCTGGCCTTAACCCTGCTAGAAACCTCTCAGTCTGATGCTCTTCATTCTGGAACGTCTCTGGGTCATACCTCATCAGCATTGTAAACTTGCTCTCGTACTCATCCACGATCATACTGCCCTGTACCAAATTCAAAAAGTCCATCTTCAACTTCTGTTGGGCAGCTTATGGAACATACTGATTTCTAAAGGCTGTGGAGAATGCATCCCAACTAATCACCGGATGCTGAGCAGTAAGAAGGACCTTGGTGGATCCCCACCAATACTCTACTTGGCCCTTCAGCATGTATATAGCCATCGAAACCTTCTTGACGTCAGAACACCCCAGAAAGTTAAAAATCCTCCCAAGGTTTACCTGCCACTCCTCAGCCTCTATGGGTTCCTTAATCCCCTTGAATGCAAGAGGCTTCATCTTTAGGAAGTCCCTCATCCTACCGATATCCCTCTCTTCCCTCCGAGCCTGTACAGGAGGCTGAGGCGCCATAGGTACTGGCGGAACTAGTGGAGGAGGAGGTGGTGCTTGTGGTGGAGTTGGCACCAGAGTAGGGATCAGTGTTGTGCCAGCTGAATCAGAAGCATTTGCCCCTAAGTGTTGGGTAACCATGGCAGCTATCAATTCCAGTCCTCGCTCGAGACGCTGCTCCAACTGCTGTTCAAACTGAGCCATATGAGTATTGGGGCTCTTTGGCTGCGATGAAGGAGGTGGAGGTAGCTGAGCCTGCCTCCAAGGACGTCTACGTCTTCCACTTATCATACGAGTGATCTAATACCTGCGCGTAACTCCAAAAATCAAACCTTAAAGTCATCAGGTATACATTACCTACAACCCGACAAGCACAGACATTGGATGTAATTTTATCCTTATTTTCGACACTGACAGTACTATACAACCTCTGCTCTGATACCATCTTTAATTGTAACAACCCTTTACCCTTGAAAATTAGGGGATTTTTTTTTTTTACTTAATTTACCCACTTATTCCCTTATTCACTTAGGTTGTATTCCTGTTTAGTGTCAAAATCATTTTTCCTAATTCTTTATCTGAATTTATATTTAAATTCCATATTTTGACATATATGGTCGATAGAAATTTCGGCAACATAACGGCTAATATATGAGCCTACCCACTTGCAATTCAATTATTTTAACAATCCTAGATATCCACAAATACCAAGCATGCTTTCCAACAATCCCAGATATCCACAACTACCAAACATACTTTCCAAATCCACATTTACAACCCAATACATCCATTTCGATTTACTACCAGTCATCTCAAAATATAATCCCCAAAAATAGAATCCTTTACATTGTATTCCTTACAAATTACATCCCAACAAAATATTCCCAATATATGTCTGTGCATACAAATATGTCTGGTACAGGAATGTAATTGTATACCTTTCTGCGTGTACAAAAAGTAGCCTAGGGTGCTCTTTCCCACCAGCCTACCTCGTGTACGTGGCAGGTAGCATCTCTAGATCACTGCAAATAATTTGAAAGGTAGAGGGGGTGAGCTTTCGGGAAAAAGCCCAGTAAGAAACGCATTTAAAATGATTATGGTGGCTAAATCACATTGAATGCATGATAAAACTAAGAGATAACGTTTGTTTACAAATATCACATAGCTTCCAAAAAGCGTATATATAAAACATAATCGATAAAATATAATTTTGAAATAACAAATCTATTCAGTTACATCACAATCTTTCGAAACATACAGAACCCCAGAATATTTCAAAACGGATAGAACTTCAAAAGCATAACCGATGCATAAACAAATATCGAAGGATCAAAATCTTATAGCATAGTTCATATCGGATGGAGACTTGGCTAACTTATAGAATTGTCATGCGATGATAACATAGTCATTCTCCGTAGAGGGAAATCAGAAACATGGCCATGGCATGGTTGTAGACGTGATCAAGGTCGTATAGCAAATCAAACATACCTGAAGGCAGAACTCATATACACCACAAAGGCGCGCATGACAAAAATGCATTGACCGTGTGGCACTTTGCATCTGTAGGACCCAAGAGGTAGCCTCCACAGTCACACAAATTATGTGGCACTTTGCTCCCACAGAACCCAAGAGGTGGCCCCCACGATCGCATGTCATTGTGAATCGCGTGGCACTTTGCTCTCGTCGAACTCAAGAGGTGGCCCCCCATGTTCACATGTCATTGTGAAAATTGCGTGGCACTTTGCTCCCGTCGGACTTAAGAGGTGGCCCCTACAATTCCACTATACATTGCTTTTTCGTCTCAAACCAGAGTTTTCAAAATCTTTCTTGGGATTTATAACCCATAAACTCATATCGAATAATAAAATCAAATTCCTTGTAATTTGAAAACTCTTTCATAAAACTGAAAGACTGTGTGGCACTTTGTTCTCGCAGGACTCAAGGGTGGCCCCCACAATCCCACTATACATTGCCTTTTTGTCTCAAAACAAAGTCTTCAAAATTTTCCTTGGGTTTTATAGCCCATAAACTCACACCGAGGAATAAAATCGAGTTCCTTGTAATCTAACAACTCTTTCAAAAAACGAAAAGATTGTGTGGCACTTTGTTCCCGCAGGACTCAAGAGGTGGCCCCCACAATCACCTTTCCAAAACAAATTTCTTTTCTTAAATATATGTTCACATACCAAATTTCATTTCTTTCAAAAACATAAAATCAATTCATACGTAAGTCGAAACCATAACATGTATTCAGAAATCATGCTCGAAACTATGCATTCAATTTCATATGGCATTTCTTTATTTCAAAAACATGACAAAATAAATCTTGGGCTTAATAGATGTTGAGTTTTGTTTTAAAATCAAGGGTTGCACAAGAAGGCTCGAAAACACGTAGATAAATCGGTGTCTAAGGGTAGGGATACCATTACCATCTTAAATTACACCCCTTACCTCGATCTATCAAAAATCCCGAATTCGAGTGGTGACGCCTCCTAGTACCTCTTTTAATTCCTTCTACGATCACCTACACCGAAATTGTATACTTAGCACCCTATTAATGTGAATCGTCCGAATTGCATTAAAATCATAACCTATTCGTTACTATTTCGTGTATACGTATTATTGTACATACCTAGGCCAACATGCACGTTTATATATTTTTATTACTATATATATATTCTTTGTATGTACATATACTAACATACACATTTATCTTATACACCTATTTGTATATACACCTAAGTATGTACACTTATTTATTTTTATCATTTAATTTCCTTATTCATCACCACATAAATATATATATTATCTATTTCTCATCTCTCCCATTTTTTTGTCTAATTTAATCTATACTAGCATGCTTATGTATACAACACATATATATATATATATATATATATATATATATATATACATGTACATTAAATATACATATATACATATATACATATATACATTTTAACTCTTTTTTTTTTTTTCAAATTCCAGCTTGCCTTTTCTTCTTCTTTTTTTTTTCCTTTTCTCCTTTAATTTTCTCCTCTCTTGGTCAGCCCAGCCTCGATTTTTTGCCCGGTCTTCTTCCTCCTTCAGCTCTTCTTCCTCGATTCGGTTTTAGCTCACGGTCTGCTCTCCCCCTCAATCTCGGTTTACTTTGATTTCTTCCTCCTCCAGCTCTCGGTTTGCCCTAGTTTTCTCCAGCCTTAGTTTGCTCTTCCCCCTTATACAGCCACCGTTTGGCTGTGCTTCAGCCACCATTTGGCTGTGCTTCAGCCACCCAAATCTTCCTTCTTCCTCACCTCTTATCTCTCAACCTCATTTCCTGCTTTTGTTTCTTCTCCCCTACCTCTCGGTTTCAGCCTCCCTTCAGTCTCGAGTCTGCTTTGCTATCTTCCTCTCGGGTCTGCTTTCTTCCTCCTCCTTCTTCTTCTTTCCTTTCTTCTCTTCTTTTCTTTCTCTTTTCTCTCCCGGCCAGCCCTCTCCTTCTTCCTTTCTTTTCTTTTCTTCTATTTGTTTTCCTGCCTCTGCTATAAACTTTGCATTTCAATTTGCAGAAAACGGAATTGGCTTTCTTTGAAAGCCAATTCCGTACACCCTTTTCTATTTATTATATTATTATATATATATTATATAAATATATATATATATATATATTACATTAATATATATATATATATATATTATTTAATGTTTGCTATTATTATTATTATATTTTTTTCTTTGTTGTTTTTATTTTATTTCCATTTCATTTATTTTTTTTTGTTTTCTCCATTTCATTTCATCATTCATTTTTTTTTATTAATACTTATATATTACATACTACACATTACATAACATATATATATATATATATATTGTTATATATATTATTATCTATCTATTTAAATTTGTCTAGTATATATATATATATACATATGTGTATATATATATATATATATATACATTTTCTTCTTTATAACTTATCCAAAGACATAATATTCATGCCTTCTATGAAATTTTCATTATTTTGAAAATGAAATATTATTGGGATTTCATCATTCTTCATAAATCCCTGATAAAAGTTTTTACATCAAGATTATTTTCGATCCCTCCATGCTTGCATTTGCTTCATCACTTCCTGTATTTTCGGGTTCCCTGTCATTCAAGGGCTTCTCGGCTCCTACACTCCTCGAGCCCTACAACAAATATTCACGCTTCCATTAAAACATATTATTTTTATTCTTATATAGTCTAATTAAATATAGAAATTTTGTGGTGTTTACATTCTCCCCACCTTTAAAGAATTTGGTCCGCCAAATTCCTCTTGGTCTTTCAAAATAGATGAGCATACTTCTAAATGCTGTCAAGTCTCTCGGGCGGTGAGGTATTTAAAAAAAAAACTTTATTGGCTATCAGACTTGACCACGCAAACCGGTTACGGACATAAGTATTCAAAGTTCAATTTCAATAAGAAAATAGGATACCAAACTTATCATCACTTGATCCGAATCACTTCACCTACCATATATATTCGTACCTTGCATACATCTCTTATTTCAATATGACTCGTATATTCAAGATTTATCCCATCTCAAAGCTTGTCTCCTTTCGTACATCAGCTATAGCAAAACTCTTTTCTTATTCCAATTAAGTCTCACATTAAAAACATAAGAATATAGAAATTACAATCCTTAGATTCAATACGTAATCCATATTCTAAAGTTTCCTTATATCTCAAACTCTGAATCTTCAGAATAGTTTAGATCTTTTCCATTAATATGTAACCTCTGTTTGGGAAATCCTACTTATACCCATTCTTAATACACTGTGACCCAAGAGACTCCGAGTCTCCTTAAAATTTAACACCAGTACACTCCAAAGTGGGTCATTGGGTCCGAAAATCTCCCCTTCATATAGTTCTTGTAATTGCTCTTTCAGCGTTTCTAATCTAAGCAAGGTCACTTAGTACAGTGGTTTGAGTACTTAATTTGATACCACGTACTAAATCAATTCTAGAACTTCTCCTTTCAATTTAAGGTTAACTTTGATAAATCATCTGATTATGTATCAAAAAACTTTCTCTATTTACAAGGATGTTTCTATACTCCGAACACGCCCTATCTTTATCAATCATGTAAGCAGTGTGACCTTTAGAGTCTTATTTATACCGTTAGTTCCCTGATTCATTCTTCCAGCTATAGTGATTGAGCTCTTTCATTGTCACTATTTCCCTTGTAGATTTATTTTCTTTCATTCTCTTTATCTTTCCCTTTTCTTAGTGACTTTAGAAATATACAATTCATATCATCATAATTGCGCCTTGCGCACTGTTTCCTCAAAATAATTTCAAATTGAGTAATCTTAGCTTGACTAAATATCCCAAGATCTCCTATGAGTTTTTGAACTTCCTTTATCTAACAGTTCTTGCAACTCCTTTTTCAATTCCTCAAGATCCAAAAACTCCATTCAATAAGGAGACTTCGAGATTGGCTTAGTCTCTGGTGTCAAATCTATAGTGAATTCCAACTCTCTTTCCGGTGGTAGTCCCGGTAGTTTCTTAAGAAACACATCCGAAAACTTGCATACCGCAGATATGTCCTGAATACTTGGACATTCCTGACTAGTATCAAAGATGAATGCAATATAACCTTCACATTAACACGTTCATCAAAAATTTTCATCAATAGTCAAAATCATAAAATTTATTCCTTAACTGCAAAGCATACATCAAACTTACTAGGTAAGGAGAAGGTTACAGTCTTAGAGTAGCAGTCTAAACTTACACGATTGGTTGCTAGCCAATTCATACGCAAAATTACATCAAAGCCATTCATGCTTAACAAGATTAGATATGCTAATATGATCCTATCTCCTACCTTGATTTCACAATCTCTACACACCATATCAGTCTTTTGTGATTTATACATGGGTGTACTAACGTGTAACGTAAAATCTCGAGATTCAGGCTTAATATGCAATTTACGTGCGAAATGGGGTGATATGAATGAGTGTGTGGAACCTGAATCAAACAATACATGTACCTCATGATTGTAAATTAAAAGCTTACCCTGAAGGGTCTCAGTGGAGGCATCATGTAACGACCCTTGACCCTTGAAAATCAGGGGAAATTTTTTCTTTTGAATTTAATTTACCCACTTATTCCCTTATTCACTTAGGTTGTATTCCTATGCAATGTCAAAACACTTTTCCTAATTCTTTACTCGTAGTTGTAATTTATTCCATATTTTAACTAATATGGTCGATGGAAATTTCGGCAGCATAACGGCTTATATATGAGCCTACCCACCTGCAATTTAGTTGTTTTCGACAATCCTAGATATCCACAACTACCAAGCATGCTTTCCAACAATCCTAGATATCCACAACTACCAAGCATACTTTCCAAATTCATCTTTACCACTCAATACATCTATTTCAATTTAATACTAGTCATCTTAAAATATAATTCCCAAAATAATTTGTTTACATCATTTCCTTACAAAATTACATCCTAACAAATATTCCCAATATATGTGTCTGTGCGTACAGATATGTCTGGTACAGGAATGCAAATCTATACCTTTTGCGTGTACAAAAAGGAGCCTAGGGTAGCTCTTCCCACCAGCTTACATCGTGTACGCGGTAGGTAGCATCTATAGATTCACTGCAAATGATCTGAAGGTAGAGGGGTGAGCTTTTGGGGAAAAGCCCAGTAAGATAATACTATTAAAACAGTTCTAATATATAAAAGCATTTGAAGTTGTTCATGGAACGAAACTTGATGCAATACGTAAATTTCCATTTCATGCATAATCGTCATAAAGTATGCGTGTCATTAAAACGAATAACATGCTTAACCATTTTACAACTTTTCATAAACATTTCATAAATCATTTCGTAAACATTTCATGAATATTTCATAATCATTTCGTAAACATCTCATGAATATTTCATAATCATTTCGTAAACATTTCATGCATATTTCATAATCATTTCGTAAACATTTCATGCATATTTCATAGTCATTTCATAAAGCATATTGGTCGTAACCAATTATTGTATATATCATGAAAACACATATTCATTCATCATAGTCGATTTTCATAATTAAATCGAGGAGACTAGGCTATAACTAAGTCATGCGATACGTGTCATTCTCCGTAGAGAGTCATCATACCTATGGCCATGGTAAGTGGGTTATAGACTGGATCAGGGTCGTACAACCCTTTCGTAAAATATGGGTAGTATCTATCTTACTTACATTCACTAGCACTTAGCTAGGACACGGGCACCAGTGGCACTCTCCGTGTAGGAAACATAATTGCGTGATGCGCGGGCATGAGATACTATCGAAAATATCATCATAAACCACCAGTAGCACGACATCTTCCACACAGGCTGATTCAAGTGCTAAAGGGTCCTACGTACCGGCACCCAAGTGGTGGAGCCGGAACACCACAAGAAGTAACCATGCATGAAGCCTATAGTCTCAAAACAACTTTTCTTTTTCCCCCTTTCCCATTTTCTATGCTTTTGAAATTGTCAAAAGTTTCTTTAACGATATGGATATAAAATCATAAATATTTGTAAAACATCCATACGTTTCATACCTTAGGAAAATTCATTTCATATCATGGAAGGTACTTAGGGAATATTTCGATTAATTAAAGCATGCATCGTAAACAGTTTCACAAGTATGAAAGCATTGATAAATCATTTCAAATCATATGTTCTTTCTTAAAATCATTTATCGGTGAAACAAAAGTGCATTATCAGAGCTAAGTTAAATAATACCCCTTACCTCGATTTATTGGATATCCCACATTCGAACTGTGACGTTGTAAGACCTGAATTTAATTAAAATACGAAATGAATGAGTATTCGTGAAGGGAAGTCGGGTTAAATTAATCCCGAACACGTGTAAGGGTAAAATGGTCAAAAGACCGAAAGTCGAAATAAATTCGATAAGAAAATTTAATTAAAAATAATGGATTGAGAAATCTTGGTCAATAAAGGTGAAATAAATTTATTTCGGGTTAAATTGATCAAGATATTAATTTATGGGAATTAATCGGAATTAATCAGGATTTTTAGTTCGAAAAAATAATCCCGAAAATAATCGAAAAATATACCGAAAAGTCATTCGGGACAATATCCCGAAAATACGGAGAAATTATACTCGAAAAAGGGTTAAAATATAATAAATAAATTAAATAAAATTAAATTAAATTAATTAATTTGGAATAAAATAATAATTTTAAGGGATATTTGGGTATTTTTAAGGTATTTGAATGATTAAAATAATAATAAAAAAAAGGAATCAAAAAATGGATCGGGGAGAGAGAAAAGAAACGAAGGAAACGGAAATGGAAGCCAACCCGAGGAGGAGACCGGCGAGCCGTCCGGTGACCAACGGCCAGGCGGAGGGTCGAAAATGGAAGAGGAGAGGCCGGCGATCTTCAGGCCACCGGTGACGCGCGCCAAGGACTCTGGAGGACTCCGAAAAACAAAGGAGAAGGCCGCGGGAAAGAAATGGCCACCGGCGGTGAACGGCGGTGATTCGGGTGGAACCGAGGCCAGATTCTGAAAACCCAGGCGACGGCGGTTCTTTTGAGACCGGTATCAGCCGACGAAACGACGAGAATTGCCAGCGACGACGAAGAGGAAGAAATGGGTTTCCGACGTCGGGGAGAAGAGGTCGAACCGGCGGCGTTTCGGCGGACTTGGGTGAAACCGAGGGTAGATTCGTGCTGTAGACGACCTTGCAGAGCCACTGGCGGTCGAAGCCGACGGAGAACCGGCCGACAAGGCGGTGAACCGGCCAAACCGGGGTGAACCGACAGTCTGAACCGGACTAAACCGGTTCAGCCAAAAAGAGGAGGAAAAAAGGAAGAAAAAGGGAAAAAGAAAAAGAAAAAAAATTGGGAAAAATTCTAGCGATGCAATCGAGCTTCGGGTAAGTCGATAAGTGGTCAAACTGACCGATTTAAATTTTAGAATATTTTATTTAATTAATTTTCGACTGGAAATTTACCCGAAAAATTATGAAATTATGTAGCTTGACGATTGGCATCCACTGAGAGCTCGAGACAGCCTCAAATTTTGTACTAGCATGGAATCTCGGGTAAGTGACCCTTATTTACGACAGTTTACATCGTTATGCGTGATATGAATTTAAATTCCGCATAAATTGAATTAAATTATGGAAATTTAGATAAATTATCGTAAATATTAAATTTAGCTACTCGAGAGCTAGAACGAGGCCCAATAAATTATTAGTGGGCCCAATGAGCCCAATAGGCCTCGATAAGGTGAAAATTAAGTGAAAAACGGGCTTAAGGCCGATTAAGGCCCATTAAGGTGCAATCGGGCCCAATAGGGGTAAACGGGCCCAATGATTTAAATTAAGCCCAAAAAACATTAAATACAATTAAATTGTATGTTATCTGACCTGAGGAATATTGATACGCAGTTCCGGGCATTTGATTGGGAGCATAACGGACTGCGCGACGAGACAACAGTGGAAAAGAAAAGGTCAGACTCGACAGGAAAAATAAGGTACGGGAATTTTACGGGCTACTAGAGGTAGCTTTATGCAATTTTGAATTCATATACAGTCTTTTAAAAATGGTCTGGAGGGTCTAGAGGTCGAAGAATAATTTTAGTGCCCCGTGTGGGTAAAATTACCGAAATACCCTTGTTAAGGGTAAATGTTTCCAACTTTAGGAAAAATTGGGAGGAGCAAGGACAAGAGGTACCTGCTCGTTCTGGAGGTATTTTAACACATGCATGAGTAGGCTGGCTCACTTTTAAAGAAAAATGCATAGCATTGCATACCTTAAACGATGTAATTTCTGTGAAAACTATTTGGAGATAACCGAGCCGCCTACGTGTTTTTATTTACATGTGACGTGCTAGAGCTCAGCTCGCACGATGTTTGATTTGTGTGATGCATGCATTAGTGCTGGAGCGAGAGCTCGCACTAGAGTTTTACATGCATGGGTGCTAGAGTCTAACTCGCACCAGATTTTACATGATTTTCGTGACAAGGTGCTAGAGTCTAACTCGCACCATATTTTTACATGATTTTTGAGACAGGATGCTGGAGTTTAACTCTATAAGATTTTCATGTGATTCATATATAGAGTGCTAGAGCCTAGCTCGCACTAGTTTTATTGGATTTGTGGAGTAGCGCTGTCTGCCCTTGGAGTCAGCCAAAATTCCCAACAGGCTCAAAACACCTTGTAAGTGGGGTGAGAGTGAGGGATGAGGTTGGCGACCTTGTGGGGATGTAAAGCGGGCTCTGTCGATTTTACTTGATTTGATGAGAGTGCTGAGCATCGCTCGCACTGATTTTATGAGAACATGCGATGAGCCGTGCTTAGAGCATCGGGTAGACTGTGTGTCACCGATTTAATAGGCTCGCACGTGCGTTTTGAGACATGGCATGAGTATTGAGAAACAAAACCTCTCTGTGGGAAGCAGGCCATTTGGGCTGGAGTACCTAGAGTGATATGGGTCCATGGAGTACGATGTACCGTGCAAGTAGCATGGAGTACGATGTACCGTGGGGTATCTTCGGATACTGTATCTTTGTGATACGGGTATCTTCGGATACGGTATCTTTGTGATACGGGTATCTTCGGATATGGTATCTTTGTGATACAGGGTATCTTCGGATACGGTATCTTTGTGATACGGGGTATCTTCGGATACGGTATCTTCGGATGCGTGGGATCGGATAAGACTGACGGGTTGGATTGACCCACCTCCCGGGCGGTTCTCGATCAGGGTGAGACCTCGCACACTAGGATCCGTGTAGCTAGAGGGACTCACGAGGAAACACATGGCCATAGTCCTGGTTATTGCCGATATACAGATGTTGCCTAGTCTCGCATGTCGATGATTTTAATGAGATCAAACCGGGTTTTAAATTAAATGTGCATGATGGTTATTTCCATGCTTTTTAAAACCCATATGTGATGCAAACGGATCTTCATGATTTTGTGTGAGTCAGGATCACCCGAAGGAGGGGTCGAGTCCTGACTTTACTGTGAAATTTTAAACGAGAAAGATATGATTTTGAATATAATTGCATGTTGAATTTTTCGTGCAAATGTGCTTTACATAACATCATAACTCATATCATCTGTTTTAAAATGTGTGGAGAAAGGGTGGTTTATGCATGGCACTACGTTCATGTAGGTAGTATGGTTACCTACTTGTTCGTAGGATTGCCTTACTGAGCTTGATGTGCTCACCCCTTTCATTTTCTCCCACAGATAATCTCCAGTTGAAGTTGAGGTGACTCAGTACTGCATTCTGGATATCTGCTGCTGCCCATCAACATAAGGTATATACACTTGTACATATTGTATCTACATAAGCATAGCACAGTAACATGTTTGTAAGTAACTTTAGGGGATTCATAATTAATGTAAACAATAATAAATGACTGGAGAAGAAATAAGTTAGATGGTAATTGAATGGTGGGACTGGCATTGACGCACAGCCCAATTATTAGTGGAGTGTGGTCACGATTCGAGGACAGGTAAGAATTTAAGTAAATAAACAAAACGCGAAAAATTAACTCTGATTTTTGGGTAGTTTGGGTCGTGACATATAAAGGTGGTATCGGAGCGCAATTGGTCTGATGTGTGTCAGTGTCAGTAATTAAGAAATTACATCCCCATGTTACTGTGCTTAGTTAGATACAATAGTGTATATCGAGATGGGTTTTGACTAAGAAATGGTTGAGAATGCAGGAATGCCTAATATGAGTCGCGTTAGATGAGAAAGTGCACGAGGCAGAGGTCGTAGAGGTAGACCTGAGTCTGCTAAGTCGTGCTGAGTTTGACTATGAGAATCAGTATGAGATTGAAATAGAGGCTAATGTTGAGCTTGCCTCACAGAGTCCGACAGAGTGATCGGATAGTATTGAGACACACTTCGCGAGATCGGAGTGGAGTGTGGAGATTATTTTGGGGAGCTAATTGCTCAGATTATGTATGAGATATGAGGGCGCAGCGGAGCATTGGTGGAAACCCGCTCGACCCATCTTAAGTATTAAACATCCAGAGCTGACGTGAGAAATGTTTATGGATGTATTCCGATGATAGCATATCCCGGACATGATTTAAAGAAAATTATGGGTAAAAATCCTTACTCTGACCCAGAGAAATTGATTTATTGATGAGTATGATTTATGAGTATGAAACTCAATTATATTCCTGGGCAGATACTACCTCGACATTATGAACAAGTGACAGTTGAGATGTCTAAAAGTTCATGAAATGGCTC
Source organism: Firmiana major (assembly GCA_033439115.1). Lineage (NCBI taxonomy): Eukaryota > Viridiplantae > Streptophyta > Magnoliopsida > Malvales > Malvaceae > Firmiana > Firmiana major. The sequence continues at coordinate 54,300,631 of CM065899.1, forward strand.
AACTTTTCAATTAGAGTCTGATTGGCCCATGAGATATTACCTATACCGAGACAGTGCACAGATTTACAGTTGGGTAAATAAGAACATAAATTGCACGCCTCTGAGATTGGGAAAAGTAGTAAGAGCCAAAATAGAAACAGAAAAGAGAATCGAGAAATGATAAAGATGTTAAAATGGGAAAATGGTAATTGGTAAAAGATCTGATTTGACGAGTTATGGGCTAAGATAATTGGTAAGGCCCTAGTGCAACCAATTTTGGCACTCTTGAGGGGTATTGTGATTGAAGGACCCCGACCTGCTACGAAACAGAGTAGCAGTGTGATCACTGTAGAATGTGTGGTGGATACCACGGAAGGAGGGTATATGCCTACACTGTATTGATGAAAATGGCCGTTAAATGTGGTAAGACGGACCATTGATTTTGATTGCACAGAGTTGGGCGAGATCGCCCCACAGAAAAGTAAAGAGACAAATAAAAACTTCGTTGGTATAGTTGCAACGAAAAGGGAGGCTATAGCCGAAAAGAAAAAGGAAAGTAGGCTGTTGGACGAAGGCGAGGGGATGTCTTGGACCAGGACACTATTGATGTTTCATGGATGTGGTGTAAGATACCACACTTGTTATGAATAATGAAGTACATATGTTCATTGATCCTGGTGCCACACATTTATTCATACCGCCTTCATTCTCATATAAGTGAGTAAAAAGCATGAATGCCTACATCATCGGGCACAATACTGATAAATGAGTACCCCAATAGAGGAGGATTAATTAACGGAATATGGATATAGAGATTTTAAGTTGAAAACAAGGGTGAAAATATCACTGAAAAGTATACTGTAAGTGTTGACAAGTGATAAAAAGGGGTGCAACAGTTGAAATTAAAGGAGTAAAGGATTGTACTCACGAAATGAATAATGACAAGAGTTTCGTTATAATAGATACACTAAGGAGATAATTTTTAAGATAAGATATGCTTGATCCTAAATACCAGATGTACTGGAGTAAGAGGCGTATGCAAGGTGAGAACATCCTTACGATATGAAGTCATTAGGATTAAAGCAATTAGTAGCGAATACAAATTGTAACCACATGGACTGGTATATAAAGTATATGTGGTTAAGTCTGAAGGTTAATAAAGGTATTTCAAAATACCTCCCCGCCTGAAGACTTGACAGCATCTAAAAATATATATATATATATATAACTTATAGCGTGAAATCGATCGTCGTAATAAATACCTTTAGCATTAGGATACCTTTACTAAGACAATAAGAATATTAAAATTTGACAAATCATAAAAGTTAACATAGTAAAAATTTAATAAGAGCCGTTAAGATAAGAAAAGGAAATGACGCAGGTTAGTACCTGAAAACGTAAACGATTTTGAAGGATCTTATACGCTTATGCGTAAATAAGTCAAGGATTGGACCGATTTGTAATCATCATTATCGATGATATGTTGGGTGTAGTTAAAGTCCAGGGCAAATTATAAGCAACAATTGGAAATTGCTTTTACAGATGGTTGCTGCGAGTTCTAAAAAAGGGCATACCTTGTTGACACGTTTACTATGAAAACGTGGTCTTTGAGTGAGATGATAGATGTGACATGAATTTCGGTGTAGTGAAGTATGAACTGACCACCGTGATTATTTTCACCATACCCAATAGCTCAAGAGGTTCTCAGTGAGTATGGATACCTCAAAATTATGAAAGAGCTGTGTATTGATGTATAATGGGAAGATAGTCAATTATGGAGTCAGACAACTCCTTGATCATGAAATAAACTATCTGACCCATGATTTAAAGTTGGCAACAGTATTTGTACTGAAGATATGGTACTACTAGGTACACGATGAGGAATTATGGATATGCACTGATCATAAAGCCCGAGTATCTGTTTTCACAGAAAGAGGCGAATATGAGAATACATAGTGGGTTAGAGCTTCTGAGAGGTTTTGATTTGTGAAAATTGTACCACCCAGGAAAGGCTAATGTGATGGCTAATGCCTTGAGTATAAAGAGCCTCGGGATGGTACTACATATGATGGTCAGGGAGCGTAAGCTGCTAGAGCAGTTAAGAGCCTCAGTAGTGATGTGATCCCTTCTGATGATGACAGTGATTGTGCGACAGCTAGCCTGAGACTAGAACCGGATGAGAGTGCCCGGATTTGACAGGCTTAGCGAGATGATCGGCACGATGTCGATAGTTTGGGTCAGATTCAGAAGGGTACAGTGACAGAGTTCACAGCGAGTGTTGATGATTTACAGAGAGGTTCAGAGACAGTATAAGTGCTCCCCAGGACCACAGTTGATGAGATAGTAATATTGTCAGAAGCTCACTCTTCGGGATATACAGTGCATACGGAAGTAAAGAATATATTGAAATCTCAAAAAGGGTATTGGTGGTCAGATGTGAAAAGAGATATGGTAGAGATTGTGGAAAAGTGCCTAGTATGTCAGCAGGATAAGGTGGAATATTAAAAGTCTGCAGAGTTATTGCAGCCTCTACCTATATCGACATGGCACGAAAATGGGAGCAAGTCTCCATGAATTTCGTGATGGGTTACAGAGGACCCAGGTGAATTACGAGGCTATTTGGATGATAGTCGATAGAGTGACTAAGTCTACCCACCTTTTGGTTATGAAATCCCCAGATACTCAGAGTGTGTATGAGAATTTATGTATAAGAAAGGTTGTGAAACATTATGTAGCGTTCCAGTGAACATGGTATCATATAGGGATTCCCGCTTCACTTCCCACCTTTGAGGATATTTTTAGGAAGCTATGGGAACCTGACTGAGTATTAGCACAGCTTTTCATCCTCAGACAGATGGTCAGTCAGAGAAGACTGTACAAGTTCTGGAGGATCCAATGAAAACGTGTGCCCTTGATTTTTATGCTCCTGGGATGATCAGTTATTACAAATTGAATTCGTCAATAGTGACAGTTGCCACTTGAGTATCGGGATAACAAGATATGAGGCAGTGTATGGCTGTAGGGGTTATTCCCCAAATTGGATAAGAAAAAGTGGGTGACAGATAGAATCATTTTCGACTTTGGATAATAAGTCTCTGAGGATGTTTAGTTAAGAGTGAGAGATTAAGAACACCTCAGAGCAGATAGACAAGTATTGGAATTCACCCTTGGTGAATTAGTATGGTTGAAATGTTTCTTGTCCTAAGAGAATAAGGATATAGCGAGCTTTTGGAAGAAGGTAAATTGAGTTTCACTGGATTGAATATTTTGAGAGATTGGACAAGTGGGAGATAAGACCTATAGGTGACATTTCCACTTGAATAAGCAGGCACCCACAATGTGTCCCATTTTTTATGCTTCGGAAATACTATCCAGATCAAGCAGAGGTGATAGGATATGAGATCCAACAGTTCAGCTTAATGAAAATATAACTATATTGATAAGTTGATTCGGGCATTAAACAGGAAAGAGAAAGTATTGAGGTATAAGATGATCTCCCTAATTAAAGTCCTTTGGTAGTAATACACTCCGGAGAAAGTCACATAAGAATTAAAGAAGTATGATACGATTAATGTACCCGGAGTAGTCTATGGACTCATATGAATTGGTTCTAATTTGGAGGACCAAATTCCTTAAGTGAGGGAGATTTGTAAGACCCGAATTTAATTAAAATACGAAATGAATGAGTATTCTTGAAGGGAAGTCGGGTTAAATTAATCCCGAACACGTGTAAGGGCAAAATGGTCAAAAGACCGAAAGTCGAAATAAATTCGATAAGAAAATTTAATTAAAAATAATGGATTGAGAAATCTTGGTCAATAAAGGTGAAATAAATTTATTTCGGGTTAAATTGATCAAGATATTAATTTATGGGAATTAATCGGAATTAATTGGGATTTTTAGTTCGGAAAAATAATCCTGAAAATAATCGAAAAATATACCGAAAAGTCATTCGGGACAATATCCAGAAAATACGAAGAAATTATAACCGAAAAAGGGCTAAAATATAATAAATAAATTAAATAAAATTAAATTAATTAATTTGGAATAAAATAATAATTTTAAGGGATATTTGGGTATTTTTAAGGTATTTGAATGATTAAAATAATAATAATAAAAAAAGGAATCAGAAAAATGGATCGGGGAGAGAGAAAAGAAACGAAGCAAACGGAAACGGAAGCCAACCCGAGGAGGAGACCGGCGAGCCGTCTGACAACCAACGGCTAGGCGGAGGGTCGAAAATGGAAGAGGAGAGGCCGGCGATCTTCAGGCCACCGGTGACGCGCGCCAAGGACGCCGAAAAACGGAGGAGAAAGCTGCGGGAAAGAAATGGCCACCGGCGGTGAACGACGGCGATTCGGGTGGAACCGAGGCCAGATTCTAAAAGCCCAGGCGACGGCGGTTCTTTTGAGACCGGTATCAGCCGACGAAACGGCGGGAATCGCCGACGACGACGAAGAGGAAGAAATGGGTTTCCGACGCCGGGGAGAAGAGGTCGAACCGGCGGCGTTTCGACTGACTTGGGTGAAACTGAGGGTAGATTCGTGCTGCGGACGACCTTGCGGAGCCACTGGCGGTGGAAGCCGGTGGAGAACCGGCTGGCAAGGAGGTGAACCGGCCAAACCGGGGTGAACCGGCGGTCTGAACCGGTCCGAACCGGACTAAACCGGTTCAGCCAAAAAGAGGAGGAAAAAAGGAAGAAAAAGGGAAAAAGAAAAAGAAAAAAAATTGGGGAAAATTCTAGCGATGCAATCGAGCTTCGGGTAAGTCGATAAGCGGTCAAATTGATCGATTTAAATTTTGGAATATTTTATTTAATTAATTTTCGACTGGAAATTTACCCGAAAAATTATGAAATTATGTAGCTCGACGATTGGCATCCACCGAGAGCTCGAGACAGCCTCGAATTTCGTACTAGCATGGAATCTCGGGTAAGTGACCCTTATAACGACAGTTTACATCGTTATGCGTGATATGAATTTAAATTCCGCATAAATTGAATTAAATTATGAAAATTTAGATAAATTGTCGTAAATATTAAATTTAGCTATTCGAGAGCTAGAAGGAGGCCCAATAAATTATTAGTGGGCCCAATGAGCCCAATAGGCCTCGATAAGATGAAAATTAAGTGGAAAACGGGCTTAAGGCCGATTAAGGCCCATTAAGGTGCAATCGGGCCCAATAGGGGTAAACGGGCCCAATGATTTAAATTAAGCCCAAAAAAGATTAAATACAATTAAATTGTATGTTATCTGACCTGAGGAATATTGATACGCAGTTTCGGGCATTTGATTGGGAGCATAACGGACTGCGCGACGAGACAACAGTGGAAAAGAAAAGGTCAGACTCGACAGAAAAAATAAGGTAAGGGAATTTTACGGGCTACTAGAGGTAGCTTTACGCAATTTTGAATTCATATACAGTCTTTTAAAAATGTTCTGGAGGGTCTAGAGGTCGAGAATAATTTTAGTGCCCCGTGTGGGCAAAATTATCGAAATACCCTTGTTAAGGGTAAATGTTTCCAACTTTAGGAAAAATTGGGAGGAGCAAGGACAAGAGGTTCCTGCTCGTTCTGGAGGTATTTTAACACATGCATGAGTAGGCTGGCTCACTTTTAAAGAAAAATGCATAGCATTGCATACCTTAAACGATGTAATTTCTGTGAAAACTATTTGGAGATAACCGAGCCGCCTACGTGTTTTTATTTACATGTGACGTGCTAGAGCTCAGCTCGCATGATGTTTGATTTGTGTGATGCATGCATTAGTGTTGGAGCGAGAGCTCGCACTAGAGTTTTACATGCATGGGTGCTAGAGTCTAACTCGCACCAGATTTTACATGATTTTCGTGACAGGGTGCTAGAGTCTAACTCGCACCATATTTTTACATGATTTTTGAGACAGGGTGCTGGAGTTTAACTCGCACCAGATTTTATAAGATTTTCATGTGATTCATATATAGAGTGCTAGAGCCTAGCTCTCACTAGTTTTATTAGATTTGTGGAGTAGCGCTGTTTGCCCTTGGAGTCAGCTAAAAGGCCCAACAGGCTCAAAACACCTTGTAAGTGGGGTGAGAGTGAGGGATGAGGTTGGAGGCCTTGTGGGGATGTAAAGCGAGCTCTGCCGATTTTACTTGATTTGATGAGAGTACTGAGCATCGCTCGCATTGATTTTATGAGAACATGCGATGAGCCGTGCTTGGAGCATCGGGTAGACTGTGTGTCACCGATTTAATAGGCTCGCATGTGCGTTTTGAGGCATGGCATGAGTATTGAGAAATAAAACCTCTCTGTGGGAAGCAGGCCATTTGGGCTGGAGTACCTAGAGTGATATGGGTCCATGGAGTACGATGTACCGTGCAAGTAGCATGGAGTACGATGTACCGTGGGGTATCTTCGGATACGGTATCTTTGTGATACGGGTATCTTCGGATACGATATCTTTGTGATACGGGTATCTTCGGATACGGTATCTTTGTGATATGGGGTATCTTCGGATACGGTATCTTTGTGATACGGGGTATCTTCGGATACGACATCTTCGGATGCGTGGGATCAGATAAGACTGACGGGTTGGATTGACCCACCTCCCGAGAGGTTCCCGATCAGGGTGAGACCTCGTACACTAGGATCCGTGTAGCTAGAGAGACTCACGAGGACACACATGGCCATAGTCCTTGTTATTGACGATATACAGATGTTGCCTAGTCTCGCATGTCGACGATTTTACTGAGATCAAATCGGGTTTTAAATTAAATGTGCATGATAGTTATTTCCATGCTTTTTAAAACCCATATGTGATGTAAACGGATCTTCATGATTTTGTGTGAGTCAGGATCACCCGAAAGAGGGGTCGAGTCCTGACTTTACTGTGAAATTTTAAACGAGAAAGATATGATTTTGAATATAATTGCATGTTGAATTTTCCGTGCAAATGTGCTTTACATAACATCATAACTCATATCATCTGTTTTAAAATGTGTGGAGAAAGGGTGGTTTATGCATGGCACTACGTTCATGTAGGTAGTATGGTTATCTACTTGTTCGTAGGATTACCTTACTGAGCTTGATGTGCTCACCCCTTTCATTTTCTCCCACATATAATCTCCAGTTGAAGTTGAGGCGACTCAGTACTGCATTCTAGATATCCGCTGCTGCCCATCAACATAAGGTATATACACTTGTACATATTGTATCTACATAAGCATAGCACAGTAACATGTTTGTAAGTAACTTTAGGGGATGTATAATTAATGTAAACAATAATAAATGACTGGAGAAGAAATAAGTTAGATGGTAATTGAATGGTGGGACTGGCATTAACGCACAGCCCAATTATTAGTGGAGTGTGGTCACAATTCGAGGACAGGTAAGAATTTAAGTAAATAAACAAAACGCGAAAAATTAACTCTGATTTTTGGGTAGTTTGGATTGTGACAGACTCCTCCTAGTACCTCTTTTAATTCCTTCTATAATCACCTACACCGAAATTCTATACTTAGCACCCTATTCATGCGAATTGTCCGAATTGCGTTAAAATTGTAATTTATCGTTACTACTGCGTGTGTACGTATTATTGTATATACCTAGGCCAACACGCACGTTTATATATTTCTTTACTATTTATATATTTGTACCTACAAGTATTAACATATACCTTTATTATATACATCCACATGTATATACGCATAAATATATATATATATACACTCCTATATGTATATATATACTCTTATTGTTTTCATGTTTCCCTATCTCATATATATACATTCTTTGTATATACATATATATACTTTTATTTGTTTTCATGTTTCCCTATCTCATATATATGCATTCTTTGTATATACATATACTAGTACACATTCATCTTATGTACCCCCACATGTATATGCACCTAAATGAATATATATATATATATATATATATATATATATATATACTCCTATATATATATTATCATTGTTTTCCATTTTTCCTTATCACATATGCATACATATTTTTTTGTACAAATACTAGCATATCCATTCATTATATACACCTATATGTATATGCAACTAAATAAATAAATAAATAAATATATATATATATATATATATATATATATACACTCCTATTTATATATATATATATATCTTATTATTGTTTTCCCATTTCTTTCTCCTTATCACATATACATATATATTTTCCTACTCCTCATCACTCCCATTTTTGTCTAATTAAATCTACACTAACATGCTTGTATCTCAATCTACATGTACATGTATATTAAATATACATATATACATAAATATACCATTTACCTTTTCTATTTTCTTTTTCTTCTTTTTTTTTCTTTTCTCCTTTCTCGGTTCCAGCCCTTCTTCAGCTCTCGGTTCCAGCTGCTGTTTCTCTTTATCCCTCTCGGTTCCAATGCTTCATCCTTTGTTTCGTCTCCTCTCAGCCTTACCTCCTTATTCTACCGTTTCCAGCACCAATCTCCCATGGTTCTGTTATCTCTTCAGCCTCTGTTTTGTTTTCAGATTCTCCTGCTCTCGGTGCTGCCTTCGGTCTTCATTCTTCTCCTGTTATCGTCCACTTCCTGGCTGCTCCTGCTTCAATCTATTCTGTTCTGCTTCTGCCCTTGTTCCCAACAGCTTCCTCACCCATGGTTTAGTACACAACCAGTGTTAGATAGCCCCTGAACCTCCCAACAGCCTCGGAACCAGCCACGCACCCCTGTTCTGCTCGTAGCTCCAGTTTCTTCTTCTCGGTTTCCCTTTTCTTCCCTTCTCTTCTTCCTCGACAGACCCAGCTTCCTTCTCTTCTCCCTTCCCTTCTCTTCTTTCTCTCTTCTTCCCTTCTTCTCCAGCCGATCGAGCCTCTCCTTCCTTTCTCCTTTCTCCTTTCTCTTCTTTCCTTTTTCTCCAGCCGACCGAGCCTCTCCTTCCTTTCTCCTTTCTCCTTTCTCTTCTTTCCTTTCCTTTTCTCCCCAGCCGATCAACCCCTTTTCTTCCCTTTCTCCTCTTCTGTTTCCCGCCCACTCTCCTCTGTTTCAAATGGTTTCCTTTCAATCTGAATGTGGTAGACAGAATTGGCTTTTCTAAGCCAATTCCGTACATGCCATATATATTTATATATTATTTTAAGATATATATATATATTATATGAATATATATATATATATATTTGTTTATTATTTCTTTTGTATTGATATTATTTTTGTTTGTCTTTTTGTTTTGCTTCCATTTTTATTTTAAATTGTCTCATGCTTCATGCTTTATTTATTTATTTGTTTAATACTATATATTAAATTCTATACACCAAATAATATATATATGCTATATATATTATTATTCTTTTATTTAAATGTCTAGTACATATGTATATATATATATATACATATTCACCTATGTATATATCTACATATATACATTTCCTATATAATTTATCCAAAGACATAATATCATGCCTTCCATGAAATTTTCCTTATTCCGAAAATGAAATAGTATCGGGATTTCATCATTCTTCATAAATTCTCGATACAAGTCTTCACTTCTTGTATCTTCGGGTTCCCGGTCATTCACGGGCTTCTCGATTCCTATAGTCCTCGAGCTCTACAACGAATATTCACACTTCCATTAATATATATTATTTCCATTTTTATATAATTTAAGTAAACGTAGGAAATTCATGGGGTTTACATTCTCCCACCTTAAGAGAATTTGGTCCCCAAATTCATCCGAGTCCATCAGAATAGGTGTGGGTACTTCTCCTTCATAAGGCTCTCTAGTTCCCATGTAGCTTCTTCTATCGAATGGTGTTGCCAGAGAACCTTTACCAGAGGTATCGTCTTCGATCGAAGTACCTTTTCCTTTCTATCCAATATCCGAATAGGTCGCTCAACGTAGCTCATATCCTCTTGAATACTCAAGGGTTTATACTCAATCATGTACGAGGGATCTGGATTATACTTCCTTAACATCGAGACATAGAAGACATTGTGTACCCCAGAAAGCTGCGGTGGTAAGGCAAGTCTGTAGGCTACGTCTCCCACTCTCTCTAGGATCTCAAAAGGACCAATGAAGCGAGGACTCAATTTTCCCTTCTTCTCGAACCGCATGATACCCTTGCTCGGAGATACCTTAAGAAACACGGAGTCCCCAATCTGAAACTCAAGTGGCCGCCTGTGCTTATCCGCATAACTCTTTTGTCTACTTTGTGCGGTCTTAAGTCTATCACAGATTATCCGAACACCATCTGCTGCCTATTCTACCAACTCGGGAGCCAAGATCCTTCTGTCACCCACTTCTTCCCAAGCCACTGGAGACCTACATCTCATACCATACAAGGCCTCATAAGGTGCCATCTCGATGCTAGCATGATAGCTGTTTTTGTAAGCAAACTCTGCGAGAGGTAGATAATCATCCCATGAGCCCTTAAAATCCAAAACGCACACCCTCAGCATATCCTCTAAGGTCTGAATAGTCCTCTCGGACTGACCATCGTCTGAGGATGATAAGCTGTGCTCAAGTTAAGCTGAGATCCCATGGCTTCTTGAAAATAAGCCCAAAATCTAGAAGTGAATCGAGAATCTCTATCTGATGTAATGCTCACAGGTGCCCCATGCAGTCGAGCTATCTCTCTCACATATAACTCTGCTAAAGCACTCAAGGAGTCTGTATTTTTTATGGCTAGGAAGTGGGCACTCTTAGTCAATCTGTCTACGATCACCCAGATTGCATCATGCCCCTTTCGGGTCCTTGGTAAACCTATAATGAAATCCATAGTAATGTGCTCCCATTTCCAAGTAAGCACTAGAAGAGACTTAAGTAGTCCTACTGGTCTTTGGTGTTCGATCTTAATCTATCGACAAATCAGACACTTAGCCAAAAACTCAGCTACATCTCTTTTCATACCGACCCATCAAGACCCCTTTCGTAAATCATGATACATCTTAGTACTTCCCGGGTGCATGGTGTATCGAGAACAATGGGACTCCTTTATGATCCTTTGTCATAAGGCATCATCGTTTGGGACACAAATACGGCCCTTAAATCTCATCAATCCATCCTCACCGACCATAAAGTCTGACTGTACGTCCTGTCCTGCCTGACTGACCATATCCAATAACTTCTGATCACCCCTCTGTCCAGTTTTGATCTGATCAAGTATACTAGGTTTAATCTGCAAACTAGCTATGAACCCAACATCTATTGTTTCCACACTAACACTGAGCTCGGTAAACTGCTCTAGCAACTCCCATTCTCTGACCATCATGAAAGAAATCATCCCCTTCCTGCTTAAAGCATCTGCCACTACGTTTGCCTTGCCCGGGTGATACAGAATCTCGCTATCATAATCCTTGAGGAGCTCTATCCATCGTCTCTGTCTCATATTTAGCTCCTTCTGATCAAATATATACTTCAAGCTCTTATGGTCAATAAAAATTTGAAATCTCTCTCCATACAGATAATGCTGCCATATCTTCAAAGCAAAACCAACCGCAGCTAACTCCAAGTCATGGGTGGGGTAATTCCTTTCATGGTTCTTAAGCTGTCGAGAACCATATGCAACCACTCTCCCATGCTGCATAAGTACACACCCAAGCCCTGGTATGATGCATCACTGTATACTGCATAGCCTCCAGACCCACTAGGAATGGTTAAGACTGGGGCGGTAGTCAACCTCTTCTTGAGATCTTCAAAACTATACTTACACTAATCAGTCCACTCGAATGGAACATCCTTGCGTATTAGCTTAGTCAGTGGAGCGGCAATCTTGGAGAAACCTTCTACAAACCTCCTGTAATATCCAGCTAGTCTCAGAAAACTCCAGATTTTCGTAACAGTTTTTGGTCTCTCCCAATTAAGTACTGCCTCAACCTTAGACGGATCCACTGACACCCCGTTTTTAGAAATAACATGGCCCAAAAATGTTATCTGCTCCAACCAAAACTCACACTTATCCAACTTCCCATACAACTGCTTCTTTCTGAGAGTTCAGAGCACTACTCTCAAATGCTACTCATGCTCCTCCCGAGACTTTGAGTAGATCAGAATATCGTCGATGAAAACAATGACGAACCGATCTAGATACTCCCGGAACACCTCATTCCTCAAGCTCATGAATGCAGCTGGGGCATTAGTTAGACCAAAGGGTATCACGCGAAACTCATAATGGCCATATCTCGTTCTGAAGGCCATCTTCGGAACATCCTCCTTCCTAATCGTCAATTAGTGATAGCCCGATCTCAGGTCAATCTTCGAGAACACCGTAGCTCCTCTTAACTGGTCAAATAGATAATCTATTTTTAGGCAAGGGATACTTGTTCTTAGTTGTGGCCTTGTTTAGCAGCCTGTAGTCTATACATAGCCTAAGACTACCATCTTTCTTCTGCACAAATAATACCGGAGCTCCCCACGGGAATACACTTGGTCTAATGAACCCTTTGTCTAGCAAGTCTTGCAACTGCTTCTTCAATTCCTTAAGTTCAACAAGGGCCATCTGGTAAGGAGACTTCGAGATTGGCTGAGTCTCTGATGCCAAATCTATCGTGAATTCTAACTCTCTCTCCGGTGGTAATCCTGGTAGTTCATCAAGAAATACATATACCACTGGTATGTCCTGAATACTTGGACATTCCCCACTAGTATCAAGGATGAATGCAACATAACCTTCACATTAACACATTTTGTCTAGCAAGTCTTGCAACTGCTTCTTCAATTCCTCAAGTTCAACAAGGGTCATCCGGTAAGGAGACTTCGAGATTGGCTGAGTCTCTAGTGCCAAATCTATCGTGAATTCTAACTCTCTCTCTGGTGGTAATCCCGGTAGTTCATCAGGAAATACATCCGGGAACTCGCATACCTCTGGTATGTCCTGAATACTTGGACATTCCCCACTAGTATCGAGGATGAATGCAACATAACCTTCACATTAACACATTCATCAAAATTTTCATCAAAGACAATGTCATAAAATTCATTCCTTCGTTGTAAAGCATACACTAAACTTACTAGGTAAGGAGAAGGTTACAGTCTTAGAGTAGCAGTCTAAACTTACACGGTTGGTGGCTAGCAAATACATACCCAAAATTACATTAAAGCCATACATGCTCAACAAGATTAGATCTGCTAATATAATCCTATCCCCTACCTTGATTTCACAACTTCTACACACCATATCAATCTTTTGTGATTTATACATGGGTGTACTAACGTGTAACGTAAAGTCTAGAGATTCAGGCTTAACATGCATTTGACGTGCAAAATGTGGTGATATGAAAGATTGGGTGGAACCTGAATCAAACAATACCTGTGCCTCATGATTGCAAATTAAAAGCTTACCCTAAATGGTCTCAGTGGAGGTATCAACAGTCTCTTTATCCAAGGCAAAGATCCTTCCATGCGTGACAGGCTTCTTAGCCTTCTCTGCTGCGGTAGCCCGTCTCTGTGGGTTTTATCTCTGGGGAGCTTGCCTCTCAAGTTGTCGTAGTGGCTCTGGGCATTGTGGAACCTGGTTTTGTGGGCAATCTCTCATTATATGTCGCTTTTGCCCATACACAAAGTAGCTCCCGGTGGTCAAAAGGCATACACCTCCATGAAGCTTTCCACACTGTTGCGGACCTCTAGCAATCTGAGGAGCAGGTACTGAAATGATGGGTCTATCAAGTCTAGGTCGAAACTCATCCGTCCTCTATCTCTTGGGTTGACCCCTCCTGAAATCCTGTCTCACAAACTCTGTCCACTTACTCTTATCCCTACTCTTTCCCTTAAGGCCATACTCCGCCTGTGTGACATTTAGGCCCCTCTCGACCATCTGTGCTCTACCCAGGGCATCTTGAAATTTTGTAATCCATAACCCTAAAAGATGATCTCTGATAGCTGGCCTTAACCCTGCTAAGAACCTCTCAGTCCGACGTTCTTCATTCTAGAACGTCTTCGGGTCATACCTCATTAGCATAGTGAACTTACTTTCGTACTCATCCACGGTCATACCTCCCTGTACCAAATTCAGAAAGTCCATCATCAACTTCTGCTGGGCAGCTAGTGGAACATACTGCTTCCTAAAAGCTATGGAGAATGCATCCCAACTAATCGTCGGATGCTGAGCAGCTAGAAAGACGTTGGTGGATCCCCACCAATACTCTGCTTGGCCCTATAGCATGTAGGTGGCCATGGAAACCTTCTCAACATCCGAACACCCTAGAAAATCGAAGATCTTCTCGAGGCTCACCAGCCACTCTTTAGCCTCTACTGGGTTCTTAATTCCCTTAAATGCTTGAGGCCTCATCTTCAGGAAATCTCTCATCCTATCGATATCCCTCTCCTCCCTCCGGGCCTGTACAGGAGGCTGAGACACCATAGGTACTAGAGGAACTTGTCGAGGAGGAGGTGGTGGTGCTTGTGGAGGAGTCGGCACCGGAGTAGGAACTGGTGCCGTGCCAGCAGAATCAAAAATGTTTGCCCCTAGATGTTTGGCAACCATGGCAGTTATCGACTCCAAACCTCGCTTGAGGCGCTGCTCCAATCGCTGCTCAAACTGAGCCATACAAGTACCAGGACTCTCTGGCTCGGGTGGAGTAGGTGGAGGTGGCTGAGCCTGCCTCCGAGTACGTCCGCATCTTCCCCTCATCGTGCAGTGATCTAATACCTACGCGTAATTCCAAAGATCAAACCTTAAACTCGTTAGGTATACATTACCTACAACCAGACAAGCACAGACATTGGGATGTAATTTTATCCTTATTTTCGATACTGACAGTACTAGACAACCTGGCTCTGATACCACCTAAACTGTAACGACCCTTAACCCTTGAAAATTGAGGGAAATTTTTTCTTTTGAATTTAATTTACCTACTTATTTCATTATTCACTTAGGTTGTATTCCTACACAGTGTCAAAACACTTTTCCTAATTCTTTACTCATAGTTGTAATTTATTTCCATATTTTAACTTATATGATCGATGAAAATTTCGGCAGCATAACGGCTTATATATGAGCCTACCCACCTGCAATTTAGTTGTTTTCAACAATCCTAGATATCCACAACTACCAAGCATGCTTTACAACAATCCTAGATATCCACAACTACCAAGCATACTTTCCAAATTCATCTTTACCACTCAATACATCTATTTCGATTTAATACTAGTCATCTCAAAATATAATTCCCAAAATAATATTGTTTACATCATTTCCTTACAAAATTACATCCCAACAAATATTCCCAATATACGTGTCTGTGCGTACAGATATGTCTGGTACAGAAATGTAAATGTATACCTTTTGCATGTACAAAAAGTAGCCTACGGTAGCTCTTCCCACTAGCCTACGTCGTGTACGCGGCAGGTAGCGTCTATAGATTCACTGCAAATGATCTGAAGGTAGAGGGGTGAGCTTTTGGGGAAAAGCCCAGTAAGATAATACTATTAACACAGTTCTGATATATAAAAGCATTTGAAGTTGTTCATGGAACGAAACTTGATGCAATACATAAATTTCCATTTCATGCATAATCATCATAAAGCATGCGTGTCATTAAAACCAATAACATGCTTAACCATTTTACAACTTTTCATAAACATTTCATAAATCATTTCGTAAACATTTCATGAATATTTCATAATTATTTCGTAAACATCTTATGAATATTTCATAATCATTTCGTAAACATTTCATGCATATTTCATAATCATTTCGTAAACATTTCATGCATATTTCATAGTCATTTCATAAAGCATATTAGTCGTAACCAAATATCGTATATATCATGAAAACACATATTCATTCATCATAGTCGATTTTCATAATTAAATTGAGGAGACTAGGCTATCACTAAGTCATACGATACGTGTCATTCTCCGTAGAGAGTCATCATACCTATGGCCATGGTAAGTGGGCTGTAGACTGGATCAGGGTCTATAGCCCTTTCGTAAAGTATGGGTAGTATCTATCTTACATTCACTAGCACTTAGCTAGGACACAGGCACCAGTGGCACTCTCCGTGTAGGAAACATAATTGCGTGCTGCGCGGGCACGAGATACTACCAAAAATATCATCATAAATCACCGGTAGCACGACATCTTCCACACAGGTTGAGTCAAGTGCTAAAGGGGCTTACGTACCAGCACCCAAGTGGTGGAGCCGGAACACCACAAGAAGTAACCATGCATGAAGCCTATAGTCTCAAAACATCTTTTCTTTTTCCCCCTTTCCCATTTTCTATGCTTTTGAAATTGTCAAAAGTTTCTTTAACGATATGGATATAAAATCATAAATATTTGTAAAACATCCATACGTTTCATACCTTAGGAAAATTCATTTCATATCATGGAAGGTACTCGGGGAATATTTCGATAAATTAAAGCATGCATCGTAAACAGTTTCACAAGTATGAAAGCATTTCAAATCATTTCAAATCATATGCTCTTTCATAAAATCATTTATAGGTGAAACAAAAGTGCATTATCAGAACTAAGTTAAATAATACCCCTTACCTTGATTTATCGGATATCCCGAATTCGAACGGTGACACCTCCTAGTACCTCCTTTAATTCATTCTATAATTACCTACACCGAAATTGTATACTTAGCACCCTATTCATGCGAATTGTCTGAATTGCGTTAAAATCGTAATTTATCGTTACTACTACGTGTGTACGTATTATTGTATATACCTAGGCCAACACACATGTTTATATATTTCTTTACTATTTATATATTTGTACCTACAAGTAATAACATATACCTTTATTATATACATCCACATGTATATACGCATAAATATATATATATATATATATATATATATATATACACACACTCCTATATGTATATATATACTCTTATTGTTTTCATGTTTCCCTATCTCATATATATACATTCTTTGTATATACATATACTAGCACACATTCATCTTATGTACCCCCACATGTATATGCACCTAAATGAATATATATATATATATATATATATATATATATATATATACACTCCTATATATATATATATATATATATATATATATATCTTATTATTGTTTTCCCATTTCTTTCTCCTTATCACATATACATACATATTTGCCTACTCCTCATCACTCCCATTTTTGTCTCATTAAATCTACACTAACATGCTTGTATCTCAGTCTACATGTACATGTATTTTAAATATACATATATACATAAATATACCATTTACCTTTTCTATTTTCTTTTTCTTCTTTTTTTTTTCTTTTCTTTTCTCCTTTTCTTTTCTCCTTTCTTGGTTCCAGCCCTCACTATCTCGATTGTTCTTCGTCTTCCTCTCTTTCAGCTCTCGGTTCCAGCCCCTCTTCAACTCTCGGTTCCAGCTGCTGTTTCTCTTTATCCCTCTCAGTTCCAATGCTTCATCCTCTGTTTCGTCTCCTCTCAGCCTTACCTCCTTCTTCTACCGTTTCAAGCACCAATCTCCCATGGTTCTGTTATCTCTTTAGCCTCTGTTTTGTTTTCAGATTCTCCTGCTCTCGGTGCTGCCTTCGGTCTTCATTCTTCTCCTGTTACCATCCACTTCTTGGCTGCTCCTACTTCAATCTATTCTGTTCTGCTTCTGCCTTTGTTCCCAACAGCTCCCTCACCCATGGTTTAGTACACAACCAGCGTTAGACAGCCCCTGACCCTCCCAACAGCCTCAGAACCAACCACGCACCCCTATTCTGCTCGTAGCTCCGGTTTCTTCTTCTCAGTTTCCCTTTTCTTCTCTTCTCTTCTTGCTCGGCAGACCCAGCTTCCTTCTCCTCTCCCTTCCCTTCTCTTCTTTCTCTCTTCTTCCCTTCTTCTCCAGCCGACCGAGCCTCTCCTTCCTTTCTCCTTTCTCATTTCTCTTCTTTCCTTCTTCCCCAGCCGACCGAGCCTCTCCTTCCTTTCTCCTTTCTCCTTTCTCTTCTTTCCTTTCCTCTTCTCCCCAACCGATCAGCCCCTTTTCTTCCCTTTCTCCTCTTCTGTTTCCCGCCCAGTCTCCTCTGTTTCGAATGGTTTCCTTTCAATCTGAATGTGCCAGACGAAATTGGCTTTTCTAAGCCAATTTCGTACATGCCATATATATTTATATATTATTTTAAGATATATATTATATTAATATATATATATATATATATATTTGTTTATTATTTCTTTTGTATTGATATTATTTTTGTTTGTCTTTTTGTTTTGCTTCCATTTTTATTTTAAATTGTCTCATGCTTCATGCTTTATTTATTTATTTGTTTAATACTATATAATAAATTCTATACACCAAATAATATATATATATATGCTATATATATTATTATTCTTTTATTTAAATGTCTAGTACATATGTATATATATATATATACATATTCACCTATGTATATATCTACATATATACATTTCTTGTATAATTTATCCAAAGACATAATATCATGCCTTCCATGAAATTTTCCTTATTCTGAAAATGAAATAGTATCGGGATTTCATCATTCTTCATAAATTCTCGATACAAGTGTTTACATCGACAATTTTCAACTAACAATTTAAAATTTTCCAAGTCCCTCCGTGCTTGCATTTGCTTTATCACTTCTTGTATCTTCGGGTTCCCGGTCATTCATGGGCTTCTCAATTCCTATAGTCCTCGAGCCCTACAACGAATATTCACACTTCCATTAATATATATTATTTCCATTTTTATATAATTTAATTAAACGTAGGAAATTTATGGGGTTTCATCTTCAGGAAGTCCCTCATCCTATCGATATCCCTCTCCTTCCTCCGGGCCTGTACAGGAAGCTGAGGAGCCTTAGGTACTGGTAGAACTGGTCGAGGAGGAGGTGGGGCTTGTGGCGAAGTTGGCACCGGAGTAAGGATCGGTGCTGTGCCAGCTAAATCAGAAGCATTTACCCCTAAGTGTTAGGCAACCATGGCAGCTATCGATTCCAATCCTCGCTTGAGACGCTGCTCCAACCGTTGTTCAAACTGTGCCATACGAGTATTGGGGCTCTTTGGCTGTGGTGGAGGAGGTAGAGGTGGTTGAGCCTACCTCCGAGGACGTCCGCTTCTTCAACTCATCATGCGAGTGATCTAATATCTGCGTGTAACTCCAAAAATCAAACCTTAAAGTCATCAGGTATACATTACCTACAACCAGACAAGCACAGACATTGGGATGTAATTTTATCCTTATTTTCGACACTGACAGTACTAGACAACCTCCGCTCTGATACCACCTTTAATTGTAATGACCCTTGACCCTTGAAAATTGGGGGATTTTTTTTAACTTACTTTACCCACTTATTCCCTTATTCACTAAGGTTGTATTCCTGTTCAGTGTCAAAATAACTTTTCCTAATTCTTTATCCGAATTTATATTTAAATTCCATATTTTGACATATATGGTCGACAAAAATTTTGGCAGCAAAACGGCTTATATATAAGCCTACCCACCTGCAATTCAATTATTTTAACAATCCTAGATATCCAAAAATACCAAGCATGCTTTCCAACAATCCTAGATATCCACATTTACAACCTAATACATCCATTTCGATTTACTACTAATCATCTCAAAATATAATCCCCAAAAGTAGAATCATTTACATTGTATTCCTTACAAATTACATCCCAACAAAATATTCCCAATATATGTCTGTGCATACAAATATGTCTGGTACAGGAATGTAATTGTATACCTTTTTGCGTGTACAAAAAGAAGCCTAGGGGTAGCTCTTTCCCACCAGCCTACCTCGTGTACGTGGCAGGTAGCGTCTCTAGATCACTGCAAATAATCTGAAAGGTAGAGGGGTGAGCTTTCGGGAAAAAACCCAGTAAGAAACGCATTTAAAATGATCATGGTGGCTAAATCACCTTGAATGCATGATAAAACTAAGAGATAACGTTTCTTTACAAATATCACATAGCTTCCAAAAAGCGTATATATAAAACATAATCGATAGAAATATAATTTCGAAGTAACAAATCTATTCAGTTACATCACAATCTTTCGAAACATACAGAACCCCGAAATATTTCAAAACCGATAGAACTTCAAAAGCATAACTGATGCATAAACATATATCGAAGGATCAAAATCTTATAACATAGTTCATATCGGATGGAGACTTGGCTAACTTATATAATTGTCATGCGATGATAACATAGTCATCCTCCGTAAAGGGAAATCAGAAACATGGTCATGGCAAGGTTGTAGACGTGATCAAGGTCGTACAGCAAATCAAACATACCCGAAGGCAGAATTCATATACTCCACAAAGGCGCGCATGACAAAAATGCATTGACCGTGTGGCACTTTCCATCTGTAGGACCTAAGAGGTGGCCCCCACACTCACACAGACTGTGTGGCACTTTACTCCCATAGAACCCAAGAGGTGGCCCCCATGAACGCATGTCATTGTGAACCACGTGGCACTTTGCTCCCTTCGGACTCAAAAGGTGGCCCCCCACGTTCAATGTCATTATGGAAATTGCGTGGCACTTTTATCCTGTCGGACTCAAGAGGTGGCCCCCAAAATTCAACTATACATTGCCTTTTCCGTCTCAAAACAGAGTTTTCAAAATCTTTCTTGGGTTTTACAACCCATAAACTCATATCGAATAATAAAATCGAATTCCTTGTAATCTGAAAACTCTTTCATAAAACAGAAAGACTGTGTGGCACTTTGTTCCCACAGGACTCAAGGGTGGCCCCCATAATCCCACTATACATTGCCTTTTTGTCTCAAAATAGTTTTCAAAATTTTCCTTGGGTTTTATAGCCCATAAACTCACACCGAGTAATAAAATCGAGTTCTTTGTAATCTAACAACTCTTTCATAAAACGAAAAGATTGTGTGGCACTGTTCCTGCAGGACTCAAGAAGTGGCCCCCAAAGTCACATTTCGAAAACAAATTTTTTTCTTAAACATATGTTCACATACCAAATTTCATTTCTTTCAAAAACGTAAAATCAATTCATATGTAAGTCGAAACCATAACATGTATTCAGAAATCATGCCCGAAACTATGCATTCAATTTCATATGGCATTTCTTTATTTCGAAAACATGACAAAATAAATCTTGGTCTTAATAGATGTTGAGTTTTGTTTTAAAATCAAGGGTTGCAAGAGAAGGCTCGAAAACACATAGATAAATCGGTGTCTAAGGGTAGGGATACCATTACCATCTTACATTACACCCCTTACCTCGATCTATCAAAAATCTCGAATTCGAGTGGTGACGCCTCCTAGTACCTCTTTTAATTCCTTCTAGGATCACCTACACCGAAATTGTATACTTAGCACCATAATAATGCGAATCGTCTGAATTGCATTAAAATCGTAACCTATTCGTTACTACTTCGTGTATACGTATTATTGTACATACCTAGGCCAACATGCACGTTTATATATTTTTATTAATAAATATATATATATTCTTTGTATGTACATATACTAACATACACATTTATCTTATACACCTATTTGTATATACACCTAAGTATATACACTTATTTATTTTTATCATTTAATTTCCTTATTCATCACCACATAAATATATATATTTTGTCTATTTCTCATCTCTCTCATTTTTTGTCTAATTTAATGTATACTAGCATGCTTATGTATACAACACACATATATATATATACATGTACATTAAATCTACATATATACATATATACATTTTACCTCTTTTTTTTTCAAATTCCAGCTTTCCTGTTCTTCTTTTTTTTTCCTTTTCTTCTTTTCTTTTCTCATCTCTCGGTCAGCCCAGCCTCGATTTTTTTCCCGGTCTTCTTCCTCTTTCAACTATTCTTCCACGGTTTGGTTTCAGCTCACGGTCTGCTCTCCCCTTCAATCTCGGTTTGCTTTGATTTCTTCCTCCTTCAGCTCTCGGTTTGCTCTAGTTTTCTCCAGCCTTAGTTTGCTCTTCTCCCTTATACAGCCACCGTTTGGTTGTGCTTTAGCCACCCAAATCTTCCTTCTTCCTCACCTCTCGTCTCTCAGCCTCATTTTCTACTTTCATTTCTTCTCCCCTACCTCTTGGTTTCACCCTCCCTTCGGTCTCGAGTCTGTTTTGCTATTTTCCTATCGGGTCTGCTTTCTTCCTCCTCTCTTCTTCTTCTTTCCTTTTTTCCCTCCCTTTCCTTTCTTCTCCTATTTTCTTTCTCTTTTCTCTCCCGGCCAGCCCTCTCCTTCTTCCTTTCTTTTCTTTTCTTCTCTTTGTTTTCCCGCCCCTGTGATAAACTCTGCATTTCAATTTGCAAAAAAACGGAATTGGCTTTCTTTGAAAGCCAATTCCGTACTCCCCTTTTTTTTATTTATTATATTAATATATATATATATATATATATTATTTAATGTTTGGTATTATTATTATTATATTTTTTTGTTTGTTGTTTTTTTTGTATTTCCATTTCATTTATTTTTTTTGTTTTATCCATTACATTGCATCATTCATCAGTCATTTTTTTTATTAATACTTATATATCACATACTACACATTACATAATATATATATATATATATATATTGTTACATATATATATATTATTATCTATCTATTTAAATTTGTCTACTATATATATATATACATTTTCTTCTTTATAACTTATCCAAAGACATAATATTCATGCCTTCCATGAAATTTTCATTATTTCAAAAATGAAATATTATTGGGATTTCATTATTCTTCATAAATCCCCGATAAAAGTTTTTACATCAAGATTATTTTCGATCCCTCCATGCTTGCATTTTCTTCATCACTTCCTGTATTTTTGGGTTCCCTATCATTCATGGGCTTCTCGGCTCCTACACTCCTCGAGCCCTACAACGAATATTCACACTTCCATTAAAACATATTATTTTTATTCTTATATAGTCTAATTAAATATAGAAATTTTGTGGTGTTTACATTCTCCCCACCTTTAAAGAATTTGGTCCTCCAAATTCCTCTTAGTCCTTTAAAATAGATGAGGATACTTCTAGACGCTGTCAAGTCTCTCGGGCGGTGAGGTATTTTTTTAAAAAAAAAACTTTATTGGCCATCAGACTTGACCACGCAAACCGGTTACGAACATAAGTATTCAAGGTTCAATTTCAATAAGAAAATAGGATACCAAACTTATCATCACTTGATCCGAATCACTTCACCTACCAGAGATATTCGTACCTTGCATACATCTCTTATTTCAATATGACTCGTATATTCAAGATTTATCCCATCTCAAAGCTTGTCTCATTTCGTACATCAACTATAGAAAAACTCTTTCCTTATTCCAATTAAGTCTCACATTCAAAACATAAGAATATAGAAATTACAATCCTTAGATTCAATACGTAATCCATATTCTAAAGTTTCCTTATATCTCAAACTCTGAATCTTCATAATAGTTTGGATCTTTCCCATTAATATGTAACCTCTGTTTGGGAAATCCTACTTACACCCATTATTAATACACTGTGACTCAAGAGACTCCGAGTCTCCTTAAAATTTAACACCACTACTCTCCAAAGTGGGTCACTGGGTCTGAAAATCTCCCCTTCATATAGTTCTTGTAATTTCTCTTTCAGCGTTTTTAATCCAAGCAAGGTCACTCAGTACAGTGGTTTGAGTACTTAATTCGATACCACGTGCTAAATCAATTCTAGAACTTCTCCTTTCAATTTAGGGTTAACTTTGATAAATCATCTGATTATGTGTCAGAAAACTTTCTCCATTTACAGGGATGTTTCTATACTCCGAACACGCCATATCTTTATCAATCATGTAAGTAGTGTGACCTTTAGAGTCTTATTTATACCGTTAGTTCCCTGATTCATTCTTCCAGCTATAGTGACTGTGCTCTTTCATTGTCACTCTTTCCTTTGTAGATTTCTTTTCTGTCATTATCTTTATCTTTCCTTTTTCTTAGTGACTTTAGAAATATACAATTCATATCATCATAATTGCGCCTTGTGCACTGCTTCCTCAAAATAATTTCAAATGGAGTCATCTTAGCTTGACTAAATATCCCAATATCTCCTATGAGTTTCTAAACTTCCTTTATCTAACAGTTCTTGCAACTCCTTTTTCAATTCCTCAAGATCCACAAAGTCCATTCAGTAAGGAGACTTCGAGATTGGTTGAGTCTCTGGTGCCAAATCTATAGTGAATTCCAACTCTCTCTCTGGTAGTAGTCCCGGTAGTTCCTCAGGAAACACATTCGAAAACTTGCATACCACAGATATGTCCTAAATACTTGGACATTCCCGACTAGTATCGGAGATGAATGCAATATAACCTTCACATTAACACGTTTATCAAAAATTTTCATCACTAGTCAAAGTCATAAAATTTATTCCTTAACTGCAAAGCATACATCAAACTTACTAGGTAACGAGAAGGTTACAGTCTTAGAGTAGCAGTCTAAACTTACACGATTGGTGGCTAGCCAATCCATACCCAAAATTAAATTAAAGCCATACGTGCTCAACAAGATTAGATCTACTAATATGATCCTATCTCCTACCTTGATTTCACAATCTCTACACACCATATCAGTCTTTTATGATTTATATATGGGTTTACTAACGTGTAAAATCTAGAGATTCAGGCTTAATATGCAATTTACGTGCCAAATGAGGTGATATGAATGAGTGTGTGGAACCTGGATCAAACAATACATGTGCCTCATGATTGTAAATTAAAAGCTTACCCTAAATGGTCTCAGTGGAGGCATCAGCAGTCTCTCTTTCCAAAGCAAAAACCCTCCCATGAGTGACAGGCTTCTTGCCTTTCTCTGCTGCGGTAGCCGGTCTCTGTGGGACTTGTCTCTAGGGAGCTTGCCTTTCAGGTTGTCGTGGTTGCTCCAGGGGCTGTGGAATCTGATTTTGTGGGCAATCCTTTACCATGTACCCCTTCTGTCCACACCCAAAGCAGCTCCCTGTGGCCCAGTAACAAATATCTTCATTAGGTTTACCGCACTCCCTACATAACTTCCCATATTGCTATGGACCTCTAGTAGTCTGTGGAGTAGGTACAGGAACTGTGGGCCTATCAACCCTAGTCCTAAACTCATCTGTCCTCTGCCTCTCGGGTTGGCCCCTCCGATAATCATGTCTCACAAACTCCGTCTTCTTACTCTTATCCTTACTTTTTTTCCTTAAAGCCATACTCCATCTGTGTGACATTTAGACCCCTCTCAATCATTTGTGCTCTACCCAGGGCATCTTGGAATTCAGTAATCCATAACCCCAAAAGTTAGTCTCAGATAGCTGGCCTTAACCCTGCTAGAAACCTCTCCATCCGACACTCTTCATTCTGGAACATCTCCAGGTCATACCTCATCAGCATTGTAAACTTGCTCTCGTACTCATCCACAGTCATACTGCCCTGTACCAAATTCAAAAGTCCATCTTCAACTTCTGTTGGGCAGCTCGTGGAACATACTGATTTCTAAAGGCTGTAGAGAATGCATCCTAACTAATCACCGGATGTTGAGCAGTCAGAAGGACCTTGGTGGATCCCCACCAATACTCTGCTTAGCCCTTCAGCATGTATGTGGCCATTGAAACCTTCTCGGCGTCAGAATACCCCAGAAAGTAGAAAATCTTACCAAGGTTTACCAGCCACTCTTCAACCTTTACTAGATCCTTAATCCCCTAGAATGTTAGAGGCTTCATCTTCAGGAAGTCCCTCATCCTACCGATATCCCTCTCCTCCCTCCGGACCTGTACAAGAGGCTGAGGTGCCATAGGTACTAGCAGAACTGGTGGAGGAGGAGGTGGTGCTTCTGTCGGAGTTGGCACTGAAGTAGGGATCGGTGTTGTGCCAGCAGAATCAGAAGCATTTGCCTCTAAGTGTTGGGCAACCATGGCAACTATCGATTCTAGTCCTCGCTCGAGATGCTGCTCCAACCACTGTTCAAACTGAGCCATACGAGTATTGGGGCTCTCTGGCTGCGGTGGAGGAGGTGGAGGTGGCTGAGCCTGCCTCTGAGGACGTTCGCGTCTTCCACTCATCATGTGAGTGATCTAATACCTACGCGTAACTCCAAAAATAAAACCTTAAAGTCATCAGGTATACATTACCTATAACCAGACAAGCACAGACATTGGGATGTAATTTTATCCTTATTTTTGACACTGACAGTACTAGACAACCTCCGTTCTGATACCACCTTTAATTGTAACAACCTTTGACCCTTGAAAATTGAGGGATTTTTTTTTTTGAACTTGATTTTCCCACTTATTCCTTTATTCACTTAGGTTGTATTCTTGTTCAGTGTCAAAATCACTTTTTCCTAATTCTTTATCCGAATTTATATTTAAATTCCATATTTTGACTTATATGGCTAAAAGAAATTTCGGCAGCATAACGACTTATATATGAGCCTACCCACCTGCAATTCAATTATTTTAACAATCCTAGATATCCACAACTACCAAACATACTTTCCAAATCCACATTTACAACCCAATACATCCATTTCGATTTACTACCAATCATCTCAAAATATAATCCCCAAAAGTAGAATTCTTTACATTGTATTCCTTACAAATTACATCCCAACAAAATATTCTCAATATATGTTTGTGCATACAAATATGTCTGATACAAGAATGTAATTGTATACCTTTCTGCGTGTACAAAAAGTAGCCTAGGGTAGCTCTTTCCCACCAGCCTACCTCATGTACGCGGCAGGTAACGTCTCTAGATCACTGCAAATAATATGAAAGGTAGAGGGGTGAGCTTTCGAGAAAAAGCCCAGTAAGAAACACAATTAAAATGATCATGGTGGCTACATCACATTGAATGCATGATAAAACTAAGAGATAACGTTTCTTTACAAATATCACATAGCTTCCAAAAAGCGTATATATAAAACATAATCGATAGAAATATAATTTCGAAGTAACAAATCTATTCAGTTACATCACAATCTTTCGAAACATACAGAACCCCAGAATATTTCAAAATCGATAGAACTTCAAAAGCATAACTGATGCATAAACATATATCGAAGGATCAAAATCTTATAGCATAGTGCATATCAGATAGAGACTTGGCTAACTTATAGATTTGCCATGCGATGATAACATAATCATCCTTCGTAGAGGGAAATCAGAAACATGACCAGGGCAAGCCTGTAGACGTGATCAAGGTCGTACAGCAAATCAAATATACCCGAAGGCAGAATTCATGTACGCCACAAAGGCACGGAAGATAAAAATGCATTGACCGTGTGGCACTTTGCATATGTAGGACCCAAGAGGTGGCATCCATTGTCACACAGACTATGTGGCACTTTGCTCCCACAGAATCCAAGAGGTAGCCCCCACGATCGCATGTCATTGTGAACCGCGTGGCACTTTGCTCCCGTCGGACTCAAGAGGTGGTCCCCCACGTTCACATGTCATTGTGCAAATTACGTGGCACTTTGCTCCCGTCGGACTCAAGAGGTGGCCCCCACAATTCCACTATACATTGCCTTTTCGTCTCAAAACAGAGTTTTCATAATCTTTCTTGGGTTTTATAACCCATAAACTCATATCGAATAATAAAATCGAATTTCTTGTAATCTGAAAACTCTTTCATAAAACAGAAAGATTGTGTGGCACTTTGTTCCCGCAGGATTCAAGAGGTGGCCCCCACAATCCCACTATACATTGCCTTTTTGTCTCAAAATAGAGTCTTCAAAATTTTTCTTGGGTTTTATAGCCCATAAACTCACACCGAGTAATAAAATCGAGTTTCTTGTAATCTAACAACTCTTTCATAAAACGAAAAGATTGTGTGGCACTTTGTTCCCGCGGGACTCAAGAGGTGGCCCCCACAATCACCTTTTGAAAACAAATTCTTTTCTTAAACATATGTTCACATAACAAATTTCATTTCTTTCAAAAACATAAAATCAATTCATATGTAAGTCGAAACCATAACATGTATTCAGAAATCATTCTCGAAACTATGCATTCAATTTCATATGGCATTTCTTTATTTCGAAAACATGACTAAATAAATCTTGGGCTTACTAGATGTTGAGTTTTGTTTTAAAATCAAGGGTTGCAGGAGAAGGCTCGAAAACACATAGATAAATCGATGTCTAAGGGTAGGGATACCTTTACCATCTTAAATTACACCCCTTACCTCGATCTATCGAAAATCCCGAATTCGAGTGGTGACACCTCCTAGTACCTCTTTTAATTCCTTCTACGATCACCTTCACCGAAATTGTATACTTAGCACTCTATTAATACGAATCATCTAAATTGCGTTAAAATCGTAACCTATTCGTTACTACTTCGTATATACGTATTATTGTACATATCTAGGCCAACACGCACGTTTATATATTTTTATTACTATATATATATTCTTTGTATGTACATATACTAACATACACATTTATCTTATACACCTATTTGTATATACACCTAAGTATATACACTTATTTTTTTATCATTTAATTTCCTTATTCATCACCACATAAATATATATATATTGTTTATTTCTCATCTCTCCCATTTTTTGTCTAATTTAATCTATACTAGCATGCTTATGTATACAACATATATATATATATATATACATGTACATTAAATATACATATATACATATATATATTTTACCTCTTTATTTTTTCAAATTCCAGCTTTCCTTTTCTTCTTTTTTTTTTCCTTTTCTCCTTTTCTTTTCTCCTCTCTCGGTCAACCCAGCCTCGATTTTTTGCCCGGTCTTCTTCCTCCTTTAGCTCTTCTTCCTCAGTTCAGTTTCAGCTCACAGTCTACTCTCCCCCTCAATCTCGATTTGCTTTGATTTCTTCCTCATTCAGCTCTCGGTTTGCTCTATTTTTCTCCAGCCTTAGTTTGCTCTTCCCCCTTATACAGCCATCATTTGGCTGTGCTTCAGCCACCCAAATCTTCCTTCTTCCTCACCTCTCGTCTCTCAGCCTCATTTCCTGCTTTTGTTTCTTCTCCCTTACCTCTCGGTTTCAGCCTCCCTCGGTCTTGGGTCTACTTTGCTATCTTCCTCTCAGGTCTGCTTTCTTCCTCCTCTCTTCTTCTTCTTTCCTTTCTTTCCCTCCCTTTCCTTTCTTCTCTTCTTTTCTTTCTCGTTTCTCTTCCGGCCAACCCTCTCCTTCTTCCTTTCTTTTCTTTTCTTCTCTTTGTTTTCCCGCTCCTGCTATAAACTCTGCATTTCAATTTGCAGAAAACGGAATTGGCTTTCTTTGAAAGCCAAATCCGTACACCCATTTTTTTATTTATTATATTATTTTATATATATTATATTAATATATATATATATTTATATTATATTAATATATATATATATTATTTAATGTTTGTTATTATTATTATTATATTTTTTTGTTTGTTGTTTTTATTTTATTTCCATTTCATTTATTTTTTTTTTGGTTTTATCCATTTCATTTCATCATTTATCATTCATTTTTCTTTTATTAATACTTATATATTACATACTACACATTACATAATATATATATATATATTATTATCTATCTATTTAAATTTGTCTAGTGTATATATATATATATATATATGTATACATACATATGTATATATATACATTTTCTTCTTTATAACTTATCCAAAGACATAATATTCATGCCTTCCATGAAATTTTCATTATTTCGAAAATGAAATATTATTGGGATTTCATCATTCTTCATAAATCCCCGATTAAAGTTTTTACATCAAGATTATTTTCGATCCCTCCATGCTTGCATTTGCTTCATCACTTCCTGTATTTTCGAGTTCCCTGTCATTCACGGGCTTCTTGGCTCCTACACTCCTCGAGCCCTACAACGAATATTCACACTTCCATTGAAACATATTATTTTTATTCTTATGTAGTCTAATTAAATATAGGAATTTTGTGGTGTTTACAAATTTGGGCCTTTTTGGTGGGATTGCAGTGTGCTGGGTTTAGGCTGCCATCTGCTCTGCGCTTAGAAAATTTCC
Source organism: Firmiana major (assembly GCA_033439115.1). Classification (NCBI taxonomy): domain Eukaryota; kingdom Viridiplantae; phylum Streptophyta; class Magnoliopsida; order Malvales; family Malvaceae; genus Firmiana; species Firmiana major. Next base: position 54,330,542 of record CM065899.1, read on the forward strand.
AAAAATTATTTTTAGCTCATTTTCCTCTAAATTTTCACCACTTAAGTGTTATGATAAGTCCCTAATATGTTGAATAAAAATTTTGGGCCCACTTGTTTAAGAAAATTTTTTCGTTTTAGGCCTGTTTTACTCTATTTAGTCATTACTGATAAAATTTCTTAAAGTTTTTAATTTAATTTAAAATTTTATTTAACCACCGAAACCTCAATATTTCCACTAAATTTTAATTCTCCAAGTCAAATATACCTTATATTAATTTCCTATTTCCACGAAATAATTTTTTACTGATTTATGGAATTTATTCAGAAATTATTTCAACTACTATGCCTAATTTCTCGGTTTAGTACTAACTCGAGATTTAGCAACTTATTTCACTCCAGTCACTTTAGTTTCACCTTCCATCTATAAAATCATGTTTATATGAATGTCAATTCTTAAAGAACTCTTACTTTGACACCTTACCTCGATTTTTGTGCCCCAAGCTCAACTCTCCATCATCCGAGCTCTTAGGTTCCTTGGGGCCCTACATGAACACTTAGGTAAGTTTTGAATTTCTCTCTTAGCTTTTAAATAAACAATAGTATGAAAAAAATTGGGTTTCACATTTCTCCCCACCTTTTATGAATTTGGTCCTCCAATTTCAACTAGGTCCATCAAACAAATAGGGATATTTTTCTCTCATAAGGCTCTCTAGCGCCCCGAAAACGAGAAAATTAGGGCTAATTTAAAATTTTCTTTTAAACTTAACTTCTTACTTAATGTGTATTCATGTTCAGTATCAGTTTATAACTTATCTTTTAATTATTAACCTTTTTTATATTCGACAATTCCTATTTTACTCTTTCATCGATAAAATCATGTTTATATGAATGTTAATTCTTAAAGAACTCTTACTTTGACACCTTACCTCGGTTTTCATGCTCCGAGCTCAACTCTCCATCATTTAAGCTCTTAGGTTCCTTCAGGCCTTACAGGAACACTTAGAAAAGTTTCGAATTTCTCTCTTAGCTTTTAAATAAATAATAATATGAAAAAAATTAGGTTTCACATTTCTCCACACCTTTTAGGAATTTGGTCCTCCAAATTCAGCTAGGTCCGTCAAACAAACGGGGATCCTTCTCTCTCAAAAGGCTCTCTAGCTCCTAGATTACTTATTCTACTGAATGGTGATGCCAGAGAACCTTTACTAATGGAATTATCTTCATGCGATTTACTTTCTCTTTCTTGGCAAGGATCCGGATAGGTTCTTCCACATAACTCATATCTCCCGAAATGTCTAACGAATCATACTCGATGACATGAGAGGGATCCTAATTCTACTTCCCCAACATAGAGATGTGAAAGACATTATGGATCCTAAAAAGCTGTGGTGGTAAAGCTAACCGGTAGGCAACATCTCTCATTCTCTCTAATATCTCAAAAGGACCAATGAAACAAGGACTCAACTTTCCTTTCTTTTCGAAGTGCATGATACCTTTGCTCAGAGATACCTTAAGAAACACTGAGTCCCTAACCTAAAATTCAAGTGGTCATCTACACACATCGACGTAACTCTTTTGTCAACTCTAAGCAGCCTTGAGTTTGTCACAATAATTTGAATACCCTTAGCTACCTGTTTCACAAGATCATGAGCCAAAATCTTCCAGTCACCCACTTCCTCCTAAGCCACTGGAAATCTAAATCTCCTACCATATAAAGCCTCATAAGGTGCCATCCCGATATTGGCATGATAAGTATTATTGTAGGCAAACTCTGCAAAGAGGCAAATGATCATCCCATGAACCCTTAAAATCCAATACACACGCTCTTAACATATCCTCCAAGGTCTGAATGGTCTGTTTGGACTGACCGTCAGTCAGAGGATAATAGGCGGTGCTCAAATTCAGTTGAGATCCCAGACTTCTTAAAAACGAGTCCAGAATCTGGAGGTGAACCTGGAATCCTTATAAGATGTAATATTCATGGGAACCCCATGTAACTGAGCTACATTTCTAACATATAACTCTACCAAGGCACTCAAAGAATCTGTACGCTTAATGGCAAGGAAGTGGGCACTCATAGTCAATCTGTCTACTATCACCCAGATTGCATCATGACCTCTCTGGGTCCTCAGTAAACCCATAATAAAGTCCATCATTATATGCTCCCATTTCCACATAGGCATGGGTAAAAACTTAAGTAGTCATATGGGCTTTTGGTGCTCACCTTTAACCTGCTGACAAACCAAACATCTGGCCACATATTCTGCCACATCCCGTTTCATACCAATCCACTAATACACCTTATGAAGATCATGGTACATCTTGGTACTGCCTTGGTGCATGGTGTAACGGGAACATTAGGACTCCCTCAAAATCTACTGCTTCAGGGTATCATCGCTCGGAACACAGATACGAACCTTAAACCTTAACAAACCATCATCACCTACCGAAATGTCTGATTGTAAGCTCTGCTCTACTTGGCGAACCATGTCCAATGATCTCTGATCATTTTTCTACCCTACTCTAATTTGATCCAAAATAATTGGCTCTATCTGTAAGCTAGCCATAAATCTAACATCCGCTTCCTCAACACTGATACTGAGTCCGACAAACTATTCTAATAAACCTCATTCCCTGACCATCATGATAGAAACCATACTCTTCCTACTCAAGGCATCTGCAACTATGTTCGTTTTACCCGAATGATAATAAATCTCGCAGTCATAATCCTTAAGGAGCTCTATCCATCGTCTCTGTCTCATATTAAGCTCATTCTAATAAAAAATATACTTTAAACTCTTATGGTCAGTGAAGATTTGAAATCTCTCTCCATATAAATAATGTCGACATATCTTCAAAGCAAACACCACAACGACTAACTCCAAATCATGCATGGGGTAATTCCACTCATGGTCCTTAAGCTGGCATGAACCATAAGCAACTACTCTCTCATGCTGCATGAGTACGCACCCCAGGCCCTACTGGGAAGCATCAATATATACTGTAAAGCCTCTAAATCCACTCAAAATGGTCAGAATGGGTTCTGTAGTCATTCTCCGCTTAAACTCCTAGAAACTCTGCTCACACTGATCAGACCATACAAACAAAACATCCTTACACGTACACTTAGTCAACAGAGTTGCAATCCGGGAGAATCCCTCAATAAATCTCTGATAATACCCTGCCAGTCCTAGAAAGCTCTGAATCTCTGTAAATGTCCTCAGTCTCTCCCACTTAGGTACAACCTCTACCTTAGACGGATCAACTAGCACCCCATCCTTATATACAATATAACCAAGGAAAGCTATCTAATCTAACCAGAATTCACATTTACTGAACTTCCCATACAACTGCTTATCTTGGAGTATCTGGAGCACAGTCTTCAAATGCTGGAATAGATTAGAAAATCATCAATGAAAACTATTACAAACTGATCCAGGTAATCTTGAAACGCATCATTCATCATATTCATAAAAGCAGCAGGGGCATTAGTTAGACCAAAGGGCATCACTAAAAACTCATAATGGTCATAGCGGGTTCTAAAGGCTATTTTTGGAACATCCTCATTCTTGATCCTTAACTGGTGATAGCCTGACATCATATCAATCTAAGAAAATACTGAAGCCCCTCTTAACTAATCAAATAAATCATCTATTGTGGGTAGGAGGGATTTGTTCTTTACTATAACCTTTTTTCAATAATCTATAATCTATACATAATCTGAGACTACCATCCTTCTTTTTGACAAATAGAATAAGAGCTCTTCATGGTAACACACCGGCCTAATAAAACCCTTATCAAGCAACTCTTGCTGCTGCTTCTTCAATTCTTCTAATTCTACCAGTGCCATCCTATAGGGAGGCTTAGAGATTGATTGGGTACCTGGCACTAAATCGATAGTGAACTCCAGCTCTATCTCCGGTGATAAGCCAGACAACTCATATCCGAAAAATCACATACTACCGGTATATCCTCTATACTCGGATGCTCCCGACTGGTATCAGAGATGAATACGATATAACCTTCATATCAATAAATTCATCAGTAATTTCAAAAAATTATAAATATATCATAAGATTTCATACATAGAACATCACACGTTTTATTTCTTAATAGCCAAACATACACTAAATTTATCAGGTAGAGAGAAAGTTACAGTCTTAGCATAGCAGTGTAGACTTACGCGATTGGTAGCTAACTAATCCATACCTAAAATCACATTAAAACCATACATATTTAACAAAACTAGATCTGCTAACATTACCATGTCTCCCACCTTAATTTCACAATTCTTACATACCTTATCAGTCATCTGAGATTCATGCATAGGTGTAACGCCCCGGAAGCGCGAAAATAGGGGCTACTTTTTCCTTTAATCTCATTTTCTTACTTAGGTTGCATTCCTGTACAGAGTAGGTTACTTAATTTATTTAATTACTTAAACCTTTAACCGTATAAGATTTCCTAGAAATTTCAGCAACATAACCTCTCATATCTTAGCCTACCCTCCTGTAATGACAACAACTTATAATCGCAATCAATTGATTTTATTTCTTAAACTTATTATTTTCCAACTCCACATACTTCACAACTACATCATCAGCATTTGTATACTTCTAGAACCATTTATATACCAATCCATAAAATATATTACATACCAAAAGTATTTACAACTTAGTATCTATAAATTACTAATGTCTGGAAATAAACATCAGTGAATATACTTGAGCGTGTACTCAAAGTAGTCTGGGAGGCTCTAAATTTACCAGCCTACTTGAGTACCTCACAAGTAGTTGAGCACTTCTATTGCAAGTAATCTGAAATGAGGAAAAGAGGGGTGAGCTTATGATAAAGCTCAGTACGGACGACAAATAAAATAATCCTGACAACCCTAAAAATACGTATAAATTCAGGGCTAACATACTTTCATAGTTAAATCAATTTGCATAAACTTATTTGCTTACTTTGAAATAAAACATTACATACATAATTACATATACTTATGAAATCAAATTTACATACGTACTTACTTGCTTTGAAATAAAACATACTTACATACATGTTTACTTTATCAAGCTTACATACTTACTTACTTTGAAATAAAACATACATACATACGTATTTACTTGATCAAACTTAGGTACTTACTTGCTTAAATAAACCTTACTTACTTCCATAATTCAAATCATTCATATAGTAAAACATAAAGACTAGGCTAAATCTGTATAGCTATCATGCAAACATAGATATCATCCTTTGTAGAGGGAATAAAGTATTGATGGCCAAGGTATGGGCTGTAAACTGGATTAGGGTGGTACACTAATTCTGACATAGTATCTGAATAAATTAGTACATAGTTAGGGCACGGGCACCAGTGGCACTCACCGTGCGGGTACGAGATACTACGAAATAGACACCACGTGTAGCGAAGACAGATGCCACAAAGGCGAAAACGGACACTACACGAGTGAATCTGAACTGACACTATGAGTGGAGGAGCTAGACACCACAAGTAGCGGGCAGGATATGCATACAACATACACTATTGGGGTAGCTCTAGTCTTAGAAAATCTTACTTAAAATCATATTGAAACTTAAATCGTAAAATCATAAAGTTTCGACTATAAAATATTAATATATCAAAACTTATATATCATGGATAAAAAAAACTCAGTTTTAAGATTAAATATGGTTATGGCTTTCGGGAAATTTCAATTAAAATGGCTCAGGTTTTCCCTCGAAGGTTCTTCATAAATTTATTAAATCATTTCATGCAATGTAAACAGGTACAGGAAGTCATCACTACTTTAAATTGCATCCCTTACCTAAACGGGGTGAGGGCAGCACCAATTCGCTAAGTCCTGAGTTTGCATTTTTTTACGTGTCGGTATCTCGAGCTGCCACAAACAACTCCATTAATATTCAAATCATCTCTATTTCATATCTTCATACATCTATAACTTAAACGGGGTCAGTCGTACCCTTTTTTGACCATTTTTCCTACTTTCTTTGTTTTACCGATTAAAGTGCCAGTTTAAGCTAATTTCGATAATTTATTCTTTTAACTTCAAATTCATAAACTTAACAACCTAAACACTTATTCAAGTCTTCGATTCACACTTGTAAACATGTCAAATTGCCAATTCTCATACTTTTCAATTTTTCATTGAACTGGGCTATAAACTGGACTTTTTCAGTATTAATTTAACAGTCTACAACATTAAACTCAACCAAATTTCATCCCTACCCTAACATACATGTTCTAGCCGAACTTATACATGCTCCTAGAAAATTTTTCTTCAAATTTTACTTAACCAAAAATCATCCAATAACAACCAACAAGAACATAAATTAAGATCATCATCTTCCATCAACTTCTTACCTTATTGACCAACTTTGACCACTCCTTTTTTCTCCAGCAAAGATTCCCAGCTATAGATCAACATGTATACAACTTATAATCATAAAAAAACAACCTCAAAAACCAACCAAAAACTTATTAATTTAAGTTTTCTCTTTTACCAGAAACAGGGTTGATTCTGCCCTTATTCTTCTCACTAACTTTTCACCTAGTAAATGAGCTCATTTAAGATTGGAATTTTTATATGTTATAGATGACTTAAGAGGGAAGATTTTATCCATAGTTACTGAAGTCCAAAAGTGGTCGGAAGGTGGCCGAAAAATTCGTACAATCTCGAGCCAGGGAAGACGCGTATGACAACTTGAGGAAGATAGTTCTCTCGAGTCTTAGGTCGGTTGGGGTTTTTTTTTACCTTTCCAGAAAGAATATTAAGTATATTATTATTATAAAAAATATGTGGGTCAAAAGCCTTCTGGAAGGTCCTCAAATTTGATCTTTTCTGATGGGTCAGCAGATTTATGGGCCAGGGCAGCCTACAGCCCAGTTTTGTAAAATCCATGAAAAATGTTTTCAGCCCATTTTCTTCCAAATTTCCAATTCTCATGCATTTTACTATGTCTCTAGTATGTCCCACAAAACTTTAGACCCCACTTGTTTAAGAAAATTTTCTCGTTTGAGCCCATTTTACCCAATTGGTTATTACCGATTGAAATTCCTTAAGGTTTTCGGTTTACTTTAAAAATTAATTTAATCACCGATACCTCAAGATTTTCACTCAATTTTCATTCCCTAAGTCAAATATACTTTACTTTAATTTCCTATGGCCTCTGAATATTTTTATGAATTTTTAGAATTTATTCCGAATTTATTTCTATTTCTAGGCCCAATTCATTGATTTAGTGTAAACCTGAGTTTTACTAACTTTTTTCACTTTGAATACCTTAGTCTCACTTTCTAATCACCAAAACATACTTATAAATATAATTTCTTAAAGAGTACTTCAATTTGAACTCTTACCTCGAAATTCATGCCTCAGGCTTCATGCCATTATTTCGGGTGTCTCGATTACTCCGGGCCCTACATGAACATTTAGGTAATTTGTTGAACTTCTCTTCTTAGCTTTTAAACAAACATTAGTACAAAAAAATGGGTTTCACATTAGGTGTACTTATATGCAGCATGTGATGTAAGACTCGATTTTAATTAAAACATGAAATGAAAAATGCAAAAGGATTGAAATGGTATTCCCGAACACGTGCAAGGGCAAAACGGTCAAAAGATCAAAATTCGGTATTAATCGAGACAAGAAAATTTAATTAAAAATAGGGGATTGAGAAATCTTGATCAATAACGAAGAAATACTTAAATTTCAGGTTAAATTGATCAAGATATGAATTTATTGGAATAAACCAAAATTTTCACTTTGAAAAATAATCCCAAAAATAATCAAAAAATATACCGAAAAGGTAAAATCGGACTGAGAAATTCATTTATTGAATAAATGAATAAAATATAAATATTTTTAGATATTTTTGCCAAATAAAATATTTAATTGAATAAAATAATAATAAAAATATATTATAAATAAATAAATAAAGTAAAAAAAAGGAAATCTGGAATCTACGCGAAAACGAAACAGAAAGCAAAAATAGGCGAAACAAAGCAGGAAACCGAGGGAATGGTTTCCCTCTCACCGGTGAGTCACCGACGAGGCTGAGGGGCTGACGAGGGCCGACGAAGACAGCCCGACCTCGGGTGACAACACAGCAGTGGTGACGCGCCGTGGATCACGCCAAAAAACGTCGAAAATGGAGGAGCTTGCCATGGGAGAGAAAACTTGATCGGCAGCCATCCGCGTCGATTCAAGCCACACCGAGGCCCGATTTTGGAAGCCCAAGCAATGGCGCATCGACCGACACCGAAAATGGCCCGAGAATCGATCAGACGGCGCCGAAACGAGGAAATGATGTCGAACCGGACTGAATCGTTGGACCGAACCGGTCTGAACCAGGTTGAACCGGACCGAACCGGTTCAGCCAAAAAGAAAAGGAAAAAAGGAAGAAAAAGGAAAAAAGAAAAAGAGAAAAAATTGAGAAAAATTCCAGTGAAGCAATCGAACTACGGGTAAGTCGGTAGCAGTCGAATTGACCGATTTAAATTTTGAAATATTTGATTTGATTAATATTCGACTGGAAAGTATACCCAAAAAAAATATTAAATTGTGTAGCTCGACAATTGGCATCAACCGAGAGCTCGAGACAGCCTCGATTTGTGTATTATCATGGAATCTCAGGTAAGTAACCCTTATTTACGACAATTTACATCTTTATGCATGTTAGATAAATTACGAATTTAATTTCTGCATTAAATGGATTAAATTCTGGAAAATGGGATAAATTGTCGTAAATACTAAATTAAGCTATTCGAGAGTTTAGAACGAGGTCCAATATATATTGATGGGCCTAATGAGCCCAATAGGCCTCGATAAAGTGTGAAAAATAGGCTTAAGGTCGATTAAGGCCCATTATGGTGCAATCGGGCCCAGTTTGGGTAAACGGGCCCAATGATTTAATTAAGTCCAAAAAATATGAAATACAATTAATTGTATTGTATTTAACCTGATGAATATCTATATGCAATTCTGGAGATTGAATTTGGAGCAAATCGGACTGCGTGACGAGTCATCAGTGGAAAGGTCAGACTGTACAGAAAAATGAGGTAAGGGAATTGTGTGAGTAGCTAGAGGTAGCTACGCGTATTTTAATAGTTTTTCTGTACACTGAATATGTATGTATACCTTGATTATGTATAATGATCCTAAAAGTGGTTTAAATAATTTTGAGGATCGAAATAGGTGAAAAGACTATTTTACCCATATTGAGGGAAGTTCACCTAAGGATGGTGAAAGCATGACATGCATGAAATGCATGATTTAAGGACCTTTATGATTAAGGAATTTTATTGGTTTTAATCAAAGCAAATCGAAAGATTGGCCAGTAATTGCATGAATTTCACATGATAACACTACGTAAGTGTTATTTGTATTTAAATGGAAATTTCTTTGGAAAATAGGCCAACTATCAAGTTTATATGGAAACAGATAGTGCCGACACGTAGTTCGCACTATATCAGCGCATAAATGTGCTTGGGCGGTTGCTCACGCCGATCTGTGTGACATCATATGCATAAAATGTGCTAGAGCGGTTACTCGCACTGATTTTATGATTTGATATGCATGAGAGCTGCTGGAGCCTAGCTCGCACTCTGTTTTGACATGTTTTGTCATGTTTTAACTGTTTTGATTTGTTTTGACTGAATATGCATAAAAAGGTGCTGGAGCGATTGCTCGCACTAGTTTTTATGATTGACATGCATGAGAGATGCTGGAGCTTAGCTCGCATCCTATTTTGATATGATATTGCATAAAAGTCGTGTTGGAGTGTAAATCGCACGAGATTTGATTTAATTATGCATAAAGCTATGCTGGAGTGTAACTCGCACGAGATTTGATTTACTTAAGCATTCATTTATGCTGGAGCGTTGCTCGTACAAAGTTTTATATGGTTTTATAATTTATTTGAATGTCGTATTGGATTTTTCTCGTACAAGGTTTTCACTAAGTTCTTATACATATTCGTACTAGAGCATTGCTCGTATGTCGATTTTACTTGAATTTATAATATTTTAAGTCGTACTGAAGCGCTGCTCGTACGCAGATTTCATTGATTTTTATGACACCATGCTAAAGCTTTGGTCGCACGAGATTTTCAGATATCATGAATATATATGGAGACGTACTAGAGTTTCGCTCGCACAGGGATTTATATTACATGCATATAGTTGTGTTGGAGCCTCCTGTAGACTATATGTCACAGTGAGATGATATGCTCACACGTGCATACTGAGACAGAGATGATATGGGTGGATAAGACCTATTGCAGGTACCCCTGATTGAGCTTGGGTTCACGGAGTACGATGTACCGTGTATATCATGAAGAGTACGTTGTACCGTGGGGATTGTTGGAGTGGAGTGGAATTAGCCACAAGGCAGCAAGCCTTGCCCTCGCAATCCTGGTGTTATGTTGTTCTGGTGAATAGGACGACCCACCTCCCATTTCAGGTGTGATACCCTGCACACTAGGTACCGTGTTGCCAGAGATCACAAGGTTATGGCCATAGTCCTTGATGTTACTGATATAGTCACCTACTTGTCTCACATGATATAACTATAGGTCGATAGACCAGGGTAGACCCGAGAGAGGGGTCAGGCCCCCGATTTTATGATTTTTACTATGCTAATTTATGTTTTAAAGGATTTTATGACATGTGACCCTGAAAGAAGGGTGGTTTTATAACCGAAGTTTTATAATGAATTGTTTTATGAGACGATTGACCCGGAAGGGTTAGTTTATACTGCAGTTTTAATGAAATGATTTAAATGCAGTAGCATGATGTTGTTTTCCATGCTTTTATTTCAAATTCATGATTTGTCTTACATGACATGAAAGAATGCATGATCTGGATTTGTTTCATGCTCATTATGATTTAATGATGTCACATAAAATGCCTTTGATGCATGAATTATATGATTTCTATATGCACAAATAGTTTTGATAAACTATGGCATTGAAATATACATGATTTTGTGCGTGAAATTTTAAATGAAAAGAAATGGATTTAAGGCCATGGCATTATGAGCATGTAGATAGTAGAGCTATCTACTTACTTGCATAATTACCTTACTGAGCGTGTGGTTTGTTTACCCCCCTTATTTTTCCATCTTTTCAGAGCACTCACAGAAATTAGTAAGCGGATGAGGACTTGCATGTTTGGTATCCGTTGTTTCCCATCGAGAGACAGGTATATACATTTGTATGGTTTTGAATCTAAATATGTAATGCACAGTATTGTAAACATAAATCATGTCGGGGATGTAGAGTTATAAATACAATTGTGTATATATTTAATTAAAGTCAAAAGATAGTAAACTCTGATATATAAATGTAATTATGGAAATGGAATTGGTAATAGTGTGAGGTGACTAACACCGAATCATAGCCCAACTGTTTGTAGGATGGTCACGATGAGAGAAAGGTAAGAATTAAATAGTAAATGAAAAAGCAAAAATTTTACTCTGATTTTTAGGTAATTTGGGTCATGAAAGGTTTAATGGTATCAGAGTCGGTGTTAGTGGTTAAGGAAGTTTACATCCTCATGTACTGTGCATTGTTTAGATACAATTGTGTATATCGAGATGGAAGTGCGGCTAAGAATTTAGTTTTAAATGCAAGAATAGACTCATTAACTGATAGCCTCTATGGTTGAGAAGCGAGTACATGAGCTTGAGGCTGTAGAGGTAGGCCCGAGAGTCGTACTTAGTCAACACATGAAACTCAAGATGAGATTGAAGTGGAGGCTGATGTTGAGCATGCCCCACAAAGTCTAAGAGAGAGATCGGACAAAGTCTGACAGAGAGATCGGACAGTATTGAGACACGCTTTGCAAGGTTGGAGCGTAGTGTGAAGAATATTTTGAGAGGTAATTGCTCAAAGTATGCATGAGGATTTGAGGGCGAGTCGGAGCATTGGTGGAAGTCCGCTCGACCAATCTTAAGAGTTAGACACCTAGAATGGATATGAAAACAAAATTCTAGATGTATTCCGGTGACAGAATATCCCGGACACTGTTTAAAGGAAACTTACAGATGGAATTCTTTACTCTGACCCAGAGGAACTGGTTGATTAACGAGTATGAAACTCAGTTTATATTCCTGGGCAGATATGACTCCGACGCTATGAATAGTGAGAGTCGGGATGTCTGAAAGTTCATGGAAGGGCTCAGATTGTCGATTAGAGTCCGATTGACCCCGTTAGATATCACTACCTATGTCGAGGCAGTGTGCAGACTACAGTTGTGTGAATAAGATCATGAGTAGCACGCCTCTGAGATTGGGAAAGGTAGTAAGGGCCGAAATAGAGACAAAAGAGAATAAAGAATGATAGAGATGTCAGAACGGGAAAAAGGTAGTTTGGTAAAAGATTAGAGATGATGAGTCACGGGGTACAATGATTGGTAAAACCCCAGTTTATCCAATTGCAACACTTATGAGGGGTATTGTGATTCGAGGACCCCGACCTGCTCCATAGCAGTTGAACACTGTAGCAGTGTAGTAGAGTAGCAGTGAGAGCAGTGTGAACAGTGTAAGAGGTGTGGTAGTTACCACGAAAATAAGATATTGGACGAGGGTGAGTGTATGCCTTAGACCAGGACACTATTGATGTTTCATCAGATGTGGTGGAGATACCACACTGGTTATGAATAATGAAGTAATTATTTTAAGTAATCCTGGTGCCACGCATTTAATCATACCGCCTTCAGTTACTTATAAGCTAGGGATAGATGTGAAGCCTGTACCCTTAAGCAAGATGATGATGGTTAGATAATTATCACTAACTGAATATGGGTATAGAGATTGTAAGTTGAAAATAGGTGTGAAAACATCACTGAAAAGCGTATTGTAAGTTTGACAAGTAATGAAAGAGTTTGTTATAAGTGATAAATGAAAGGAGATAAGCTTCGAGATGTGATAGATCTTGAATACGAGATATATTGGAATAAGAGGTGTATGCAAGGTAAAAATATCTTTGATATGTAAAGTAATTTGGATTAAGCGATATGTAGTGAATATGAATTGTGACCAAGGATAAGAGGAGGATATATCCATAACCAGTCTATGTGGTCAAATCTGAGGGTTAATAAAGGTATTTCAAAATACTCCCCGCCTAAAGATTTGACAGCGTCTAGAAGCGCAGATATAACTTATAGATTGAAATCGACAGTCGTAATATATACATTTAAAATTTGGGTACCTTTATTAGTAGAATTTGAGTAATCATGAAGATTTAAAAATTAAAATTTTATAAAAACCGTTAATATAAGAAAAAAGGAAATGACGCTAGCTAGTATCTTGAACGGAAGTGATTTCGAATTGACGTTCTACGTTTATGCGTACATAGGTCAAGTATATGGGTAATTGAAATATTTAGTGAAACTCAACTACGATGAGGTATTTAAAGCTTACCTGGACCGATTGGTTGTCATCTTTAGCGATGATATTTTGATGTATTCGACGTCCAGGGAAAGAGCATGAGTAGCAATTGGAAACTGTCTTACAGACAAGGTGTTGAGAGTTTCTCGAAATGGCTGCTCAGTTGACATGTTTCGTTTGGAAAAAGATTTCATACGAGTGGTATGATAAGTATGTAAGTGGCTTCGGTGAGTTTTGGTATATTGAAGTAATAAACTGACTACCGTAATTATTCTCACCATAACCAACAGCTCAAGAGGTTTCAGTGTATATGGATACCTCAAAATAAGGATTGGGCTGTGTATTGATGTAAAATGGGAAGATAGTCGTTTATGGATCCAATTAGTTCAAGGACCATGAGAGAAACTATCTGACCCATGATTTAGAGTTGGCAGCCATAGCGTTTACAGTAAGAGTATGTCACCACCACTTAAATGGTAAGAAATTTTAGATATGCACTGATTATGAAAGGCCCCGAGTATTTGTTTTTACAGAAAGAGTAGAATATGAGATAACCAAGAGGGTTAGAGCTTTTAAGGATTATGACTGTGGAAAATTATACCATCCAGGAAAGGCTAATGTAATGGTTGATGCCTTAAACAAAAAGAGCGTCGGGATGGTATCACATATGATGGTCAGGGAGCGTGAGCTTCTAGAGCAGTTGCGAGCCTTAGTAGTGATGTGATCCCTTTTGATGATGACGGTGATTGTGTGACAGCTAGCCTGAGGTTAGAACCGGATTTGAGTGATCGGATTTGCCAGGCTTAGCATGATAATCGGCATGGTGTCGATAGTGTGGGTCAGATTCAGAAGGGTACAGTGACAGAGTTCACAATGAGTGATGATGACTTACAAAGGTTCAGAGACAGTATAAGTGCTCCCCAGGACCATAGTTGCTGAGATAGTGTTATTGTCAGAAGCTCACTCTTCGAAATATACAGTGCATCCGAGAAGTAATAAATATATTGAAATCTTTGAATAAGGTATTGGTGGTCAGATATGAAAAGAGACATAGTAGAAATTATAGCAAAGTGTCTCGTATGTCAACAGATTAAGGTAGAGCAAAAGAAGTTGCAGTGTTATTGCAGCCTCTACCTATATTGACACGAAAAAGAAAGTAAGTTACCATGAATTTCGTGATGGGTTACAGAGGACCCGAATAAATCACGAGGCTATCTGGGTGATAGTCGATAGATTGATTTAGTTTACCCACCTTCTGACTATGGAAATCCCTAGATACTCTGAGTGTGTAGGCGGATTTGTGTGTATGGAAAATTGTGGAACATTATGTAGCGTTCCAGTGAGCATGATATTAGATAGGGATTTTCGCTTCACTTCCCACTTCTGGGAATATTTTTTTTAAGCTATGGGAACCCGATTGAGTGTTAGCACAGCTTTCCGTCCTTAGACAGATGGTCAGTCAGAGAGGACTGTACAGGTTCTGGAGGATGTGATGAGAGTGTGTGCCATGATTTTATAAGCTCCTAGGATGATCAGTTGTTACTAATCGCATTCGCCAATAATGACAATTGTCACTTGAGTATCGGGATAATATTATATGAGGCATTGTATGGCCGTAGGGAGTTCTTTCCCCGACTTGGATAAGAAGAAGTGGGTGACAGATAGAGAATTGCTCCCGAATTGATAAGATAAACCTCTGAGGATGTTCAGTTGATTGTGAGAGATTAAGAACACCTCAGAGCAGATAGAAAAGCTATGCTGACAAGAGACAGAAACCATTGGAAATTCACCGAGGGTGAATCATTATTGTTGGTAGTTACTTATCTTAAGGACGTAACGAGATTCGGATAGAGATATTGGACAAGTGGGAGATAAGACCTGTAGGTTGGCGTTACCACTTGAATTAACAGGCATCCACAATGTGTCCTATCTTTTTATGCTTAAGAAATATTATCCGGACCCGATATATGTGATCGAATATGAGCTCCAACAGCTTAGCTCAATGAAAGTATAGCGTATGATTGAAAAATTGATTTGGGTATTAGACGAAAGGAGAAAGTGTTAAGGTTTAAGATGATCTCCCTAGTTAAGTGTTTTGGTAGTATTACACTTCGGGAAAAAAGTCACATGTGAATTAAAAAGTATAATGCGATAGACGTACCTGGAGTTGTTTATGAACCCTTTTGACTTGGTTCTAATTTGGAGGATCAAATTTCTTAAATGGTGGAGATTATAAGACTCGATTTTAATTAAAACACGAAATGAAAAATGCAAAAGGATTGAAATGGTATTCCCGAACACATGCAAGGGCAAAACGATCAAAAGACTAAAATTCGATATTAATTGGGACAAGAAAATTTAATTAAAAATAGGGGATGAGAAATCGTGATCAATAACGAAGAAATAATTAAATTTCGGGTTAAATTGATCAAGATATGAATTTATTGGAATAAACCGAAATTTTCACTTCGAAAAATAATCCCGAAAATAATCGAAAAATATACTGGAAAGGCAAAATCAGACTGAAAAATTCATTTATTGAATAAATGAATAAAATATAAATATTTTTAGATATTTTTGCCAAATAATAATATTTAATTGAATAAAATAATAATAAAAATATATTATAAATAAATAAATAAAGTAAAAAAAAAAAAGGAAATCTGGAATTTACGCGAAAACGAAACAGAAAGCAAAAATAGGCGAAACAAGGCAGGAAACCGAGGGAACGGTTTCCTTCTCACCGACGACTCACTGGCGAGGCTGAGGGGCCGACGAGGGCCGACGAAGACAGCCCGACCTCGGGCGACAACACAGCGGTGGTGACGCGCCGTGGATCACGTCGAAAAACGTCGAAAATTGAGGAGCTTGCCGTGGGAGAGAAAGCTTGATCGTGGCCATCAGCACCGATTCGAGCCACACCGAGGCCCGATTTTGGAAGCCCAAGCGATGGCGCACCGAACGACACCGAAAACGGCCCGAGAATCGGTCGGACGACACCGGAACGAGGAAATGATACCGAACCAGACTGAATCGCTGGACCGAACTGGACTGAACCGCTGGACCGAATCGGACCGAACTGGTTCAGCCAAAAAGAAAAGGAAAAAAGGAAGAAAAGGGAAAAAGAAAAAGAGGAAAAATTGGGGAAAATTTCAGTGATGCAATCGAACTATGGGTAAGTCGGTAAGCGGTCGAATTGACCGATTTAAATTTTGAAATATTTAATTTGATTAATATTCGATTGGAAAGTTTGCTCGAAAAAAGTATTAAACTGTGTAGCTTGACAATTAGCATCAACCGAGAGCTCGAGATAGCCTCGATTTGTGTATTATCATGGAATCTCGGGTAAGTAACCCTTATTTATGATAATTTACATCGTTATGCGTGTTAGATAAATTACGGATTTAATTTCTACATTAAATGGATTAAATTCTGGAAAATTGGATAAATTGTCGTAAATACTAAATTAAGTTATTCGAGAGTTTAGAACGAGGTCCAATATATACTGATGGGCCCAATGAGCCCAATAGGCCTCGATAAAGTGTGGAAAACGGGCTTAAGGTCAATTAAGGCCCATTATGGTGCAATCGGGCCCAATATGGGTAAACAGGCCCAATGATTTAAATTAAGCCCAGAAAATATGAAATACAATTAATTTTATTGTATTTAACATGATGAATATGTATCCGCAGTTTCGGAGATTGAATTTGGAGCAAATTGGACTGCGTGATGAGTCATCAGTGGAAATGTCAGACTGTACAGAAAAATGAGGTAAGGGAATTGTGTGAGTAGCTAGAGGTAACTAAGCGTATTTTAATAGCTTTTCTGTACACTGAATATGTATGTATACCTCGATTATGTATAATGATCCTAAAAGTGGTTTAAATAATTTTGAGGATCGAAATAGGTGAAAAGACTATTTTACCCCTATTGAGGGAAGTTCACCTAAGGATGGTGAAAGCATGACATGTATGAAATGCATGATTTAAGGACTTTTATGATTAAGGAATTTTATTGGTTTTAATCAAAGCAAATTGATAGATTGACCAGTAATTGCATGAATTTCACATGATAACACTACGTAAGTGTTATTTGTATTTAAATGGAAATTTCTTTGGAAAATAGGTCAACTATCAAGTTTATATGGAAACAGATAGTGCCGACATGTAGTTCGCATTATATCTGCATTTGTGAATGTGCATAAATGTGCTTGAGCGGTTGCTCGCGCCGATTTGTGTGACATCATATGCATAAAATGTGCTAGAGCGATTGCTCGCACTGATTTTATGATTTGATATGCATGAGAGCTACTAGAGCCTAGCTCGCACTCTGTTTTGACATGTTTTGACTGTTCTGATTTGTTTTAACTGAATATGCATAAAAAGGTGCTGGAGCGATTGCTCGCACTAGTTTTTATTATTGACATGCATGAGAGATGCTGGAGCTTAGCTCACATTCTATTTTGATATGATATTACATAAAAGCCGTGCTGGAGTGTAACTCGTACGAGATTTGATTTAATTATGCATAAAGTCGTGCTGGAGTGTAACTCGCACGAGATTTGATTTACTTGAGCATTCATTTGTGCTGGAGCGTTGCTCGCACAAAGTTTTATATGGTTTCATAATTCATTTGAATGCCGTACTGGATTTTTCTTGTACAAGGTTTTCACTGAGTTTTTATACATATCCGTACTAGAGCATTGCTCGTACGTGGATTTTACTTGAATTTATAATTATTTTAAGTCATACTGGAGCACTGCTCGTACGCAGATTTCATTGATTTTTATGACACCGTGCTAGAGCTTCGCTCGCACGAGATTTTCAGATATCATGAATATGCATGGAGCCGTGCTAGAGCTTCGCTCTTATAGGGATTTATATTACATGCATATAGCCGTGTTGGAGCCTCCTGTAGACTGTGTGTCACAGTGAGATGATATGCTCACACGTGCATACTGAGACAGAGATGATATGGGTGGATAAGACCTATTGCAGGCACCCCTGATTGAGCTTGGGTTCACAGAGTACGTTGTACTATGTATATCACGTGGAGTACGTTGTACCATGGGGATTGTTGGAGTGGAGTGGCATTAGCCACGAGGCAGCAAGCCTTGCCTTCGCAATCCTGGTGTTATGCTGTTCTGGCGGGTAGGACGACCCACCTCTCATTTCAGGTGTGATACCCCACACTTTAGGTACCGTGTTACCAGAGATCACGAGGTTATGGCCATAGTCCTTGATGTTACTGATATAGTCACCTACTTGTCTCACATGATATAACTATTGGTCGATAGACCAGGGTAGACCCGACGGAGGGGTCAGGCCCCCGATTTTATGATTTTTACTATGCTAATTTATGTTTTAACGGATTTTATGACATGTGTACCTGAAAGAAGGGTGATTTTATAACTGAAGTTTTATAATGAATTGTTTTATGAGACGATTGATCCGGAAGGGTTAGTTTATACTGCAGTTTTAATGAAATGATTTAAATGTAGTAGCATGATGTTGTTTTCCATGCTTTTATTTCAAATTCATGATTTGTCTTACATGACATGAAAGAATGCATGATATGGATTTGTTTCTTGCTCATTATGATTTAATGATATCACATAAAATGGCTTTGATGCATGCATTATATGATTTCTATATGCACAAATAGTTTTGATAAACTATGGCATTGAAATATGCATGATTTTGTGCGTGAAATTTTAAATGAAAAGAAATCGATTTAAGGGCATGGCATTATGAGCACGTAGATAGTGGAGTTATCTACTTACTTGCATAATTGCCTTACTGAGCGTGTGATTTGCTTACCCCCCTTATTTTCCCATCTTTTCAGAGCACTCACAGAAATTAGTAAGCGGTTGAGGACTTGCATGCTTGGTATCCGCTGCTTGCCATCGAGAGACTGGTATATACATTTGTATGGTTTTGTATCTAAATATGTAATGCACAGTACTGTAAACATAAATCATGTCGGGGATGTAGAGTTATAAATACCATTGTGTATATATTTAATTAAAGTCAAAGGATAGTAAACTCTTATATATAAATGTGATTATGGAAATGGAATTGGTAATAGTGTGAGGTGACTAACACCGAATCATAGCCCAACTGTTTGTAGGATGGTCACGATGAGAGAAAGGTAAGAATTAAATAATAAATGAAAAAGCGAAAAATTTACTCTGATTTTTAGGTAATTTGGGTCGTGACATGTGACCTAGGGGTTCAGGCTCTAAGTGTAAATTGTACGCAAACTGTGGCGAAATAAACAAGTGTGTGGACCCAGGGTCGAATAAAACATGTGATTCATGATTACAGACAAGAAGTTTACCTCAAATAGTCTCAGAAGAAGTGCTAGCAGTCTCCTTATCCCAGGCGAACACACGCCCCTAAGTAACAAGCTTCTTACCCTTCTCAGCTGCGGTAGCCCGTCTTTGGGGGGTCTGTCTCTGAGGTTGTTGCCGTGGAGGCTCCTGGGGCTGTGGAGTCTTAAGTTGTGAACAATCCTTAATCATATGAATCTTATCTCCACACTTAAAGGAGCCGCTCGTAACCCAGAAACAGGGACCATCATGTAAGACCCGATTTTTTTTCGTAAGAGCAAATGGAATGAATAAAAATTTTCGAGTGCATTTGAAAATGCAAAAGGATTGAAATGGAATTTCTGAACACGTGCAAGGGTAAAATGGTCAAAAGATCAAAATTCGATATTTATCGGGACAAGAAAATTTAATTAAAAATATGGGATTGAGAAATCTTGATCAATGACGAAGAAATAATTAAATTTCGGGTTAAATTAATCAAGATATGAATTTATTGGAATAAACAGAAATTTTTACTTCGAAAAAATAATCCCAAAAATAATCAAAAAATATACTGAAAAGCCGAAATAAGATTGAGAAATTTATTTATTGAATAAATGAATAAAATATAATTTTTTTTAGATATTTTAGATTTTAATTAAATATTTTAATCAAATAAAATAATAATAAAATTTAATTAGAAATAAATGAAAAAAAAAAGAAACTGAATTCGCGAAACAGAAGAAAAGAAACAGAAAAGCAAAAGACGAAATGGGGAAGGCAAACTGAGGGAACGGTTTCCCTCTCACTGGCGAGCCACCGACGAGGCTTAGGGGCCGGCGAGGGCCGACGAAGACAGCCCGACCTCGGGCGACATCACAACGGCGGTGACGCGTCATGGAAACGCTAGAGCATGCCGAAAACGGAGGGAGATGCTGCGGGAGAGAGGCTTCGATCGGTGGCCATCGCGCCGATTCAAGCCACACCGAGGCTCGATTTTGGAAGCCGAGGCGATGGCGCGTCAAACGGCACCGAAAACGGCCCAAGAATCAATCGGACGGCGCCGGAACGGCGAAATGATGCCTGAACCGGTCAAACCAGACTGAACAGCTGGACCGAACCGAACTGAACCGATGGTCTGAACTGGGTTGAATCGGACCGAACTGGTTCAGCCAAAAAGAAAAGAAAAGAAAGAGAAAAGAGGGAAAAAAAGAGGAAAATTTGAGAAAAGTTTCAGTGATGCAATCGAGCTACGGGTAAGTCGGTAAGCGGTCGAATTGACCGATTTAAATTTCGAAATATTTAATTTGATTAATATTCGACTGGAAGTTTACCCGAAAAAATATTAAATTGTGTAGCTCGATAATTGGCGTCAATCGAGAGCTTGAGACAGCCTCGATTTGTGTACTATCATGGAATCTCGGGTAAGTAACCCTTATTTACGATAATTTGCATCGTTATGCGTGTTAGATAAATTATGGATTTAAATTTCGCATTAAATGGATTAAATTCTGAAAATTAGGATAAATTATCGTAAATATTTAATTAAGCTATTCGAGAGTTTAGAATGAGACTCAATAAATACTGATGGGCCCAGTGAGCCCAATAGGCCTCGATAATGTGAATAGTAAGTAGGAAAACGGGCTTAAGGCCGATTAAAGCCCATTACAGTACAATCGGGCCCAATATGGGTAAACGGGCCCGTGAAACCCGATATTTTTCCATATTATGATGCTTATGAGAAGTAAATTATAACTCAATGTAACATTTTACATGCCCGTAGACAATTAAAGCACTCGGTTGTAGCGTGGGACCCAATGGCACGTAAATCGAGGTAAGGTCCTAGACCCAAGAATTTCTTTAAAATGTCATGTTCATGGATGGAATGATGTGTAGAAGGGAAAACTAAATGATTGGAAATGCAAAAGTTAGTTAAACTCGGGTTTTAAATTAAATCGAGAAAACGGACCTAATAAGGGAAATAAATGCGTATAAAATTCTAGAAATTCGTGAAAATTATTCTGAGGCCACAGAAAATTATTATAAGGTGAAATTGACATGGAAAATAAAAATCATGAAGAAATATGGAGATTTAGGGGTTCAAATAAATTTTTAAAGCTAATCGAAAGCTTATTTTCATTTTGCTCGGTATTGGCAAAATCGCACAAAATGAGCTCGTTCGTGAAATGTTTCTTAAACAAGTGACCCAAAAATTTTTATGGAACATACTATAGACATATTATAACAATTGAGAATTGGAATTTTGAAGAAATCTGATCAGGATTAATTTTGGTAAATTTTATAAAACAGAACAGTCATTTCCCCTGCACTTAGTAAACTGTCAGCCAATGAAAACAAGCCCATTTTATGACCTTCCCGATTTTATTTACCTCTGATATTTTCTAGATTGAAATTCAACTGGATAAGCTTCATAAAAAGGTAAGAACCATCCCGAACTGTTGCAAAACCCGAGAGTTATCCCTCACCCATTCTGCCGCAGACGTTACCCCTATTCCTGACTGGCGTGAATTTTCCGGCCACCTTCCGGCCATTTTCAGGCAACGATCCCTTCAGATGAAATATTCCTCTTCTTCCCCTCTACTACATATAAAAAATTCAGACCTAAATGAAGTCATTTACCTCCTGAAAAGGTAGAGAGACGAACAGGATAGAAAACTGCCATGTTTTGAGGTAAGCATAAATTCAATTTTTAGATGAATTTGATGAGGTTCTTGGATGATGCTGAACACTTCTAAGCTCTATACATGTTGTATTACAGCTGAGTGACAATTTAGAGACCTAAAACCGAAGTCAAACTTGGTCAAAGGAGTGAAGAAATTGAGGTATGGTGATGATGATGTGATAAGTTGTTAATTTGTGAATTTTGATGAATTGAATTATATGATTGAATTCAATTGCTGCCAGCATGATTTAGCTGCTGGAATGATGAAGATTGATGTAATTAAAATGAATTTACAGTTAAAATTATACTGTAAAGGTTCGGTTTAGTGTTTAACTAGGTGAATTATAGAAATAATGCAAGAATCGATACTTTAAGGTCTTGTATGAAGTGGAATGAGTTGCTGGAATGTAAGACACCATATAGAGGTATTGAAAATGAATTTAAAGGTGTCAAATATGTTAAGTAAGCTTAAATCGAGGTTTAAACCGATAAAACCGAGCAAACCGAGCCAGATAGTTAGAAAGTCAACTTTTGGTCAACATTTTAGATGTAATCACATACTGAATTTGAGCTATATGTGATGAGATAACTTGGTATGTGACAGCTGGGTTATCGACATGCATTTCGAGGTGAGCTTGAAAAACGAGGAACGTGCACTACCTCCGACGTTAAGAAGTAAGGGATATAATTTAGGATAGCATTAGTACTCCACAATCCTTACCAATGACTTTATATATGTTAGTTGAATGAGATTTTATGAAATAGGTTATAATGCCTTAGAAACCGAAACTAAACCGTTCCCCGAGTTTTTCCACATGTTTTCCACTTGCATGAGATACATTTTACTTTACATGTTTATGAAAAGCTAATTTTTCAATATGAAGAAGAAACATGATTTGATTTCATGCAATGACGGGGAAGAGCCCCGAGAATGCTTTACGAAAGCAATATTTTCATGACACGGGTTAAAGTCCTGAACTAGCTTTTAAACTATGTTTTTATGATTACATGGGTTAAAATCCCAAGAAATGATTTGAAACTATGGTTTTCCACAAGAAATGATTTGATAAAACAGGTAAGAGACCCGAAATGATTTGATAAAATGGGTGAGAGGCCCAAAATGATTTTGTGGGGTAAAAGGCATGATTTGACGATAGTCAGAGGATCTGGGGCCGATCTCGCATACATAGGGTAGCGTATGGAGACGATCAAGGATCTACCTAGTCGACGGCCAAGGAACGGGCAGGCTCTGACTTAATATGAGAAATGTACGTATAGACCACACTTGGTGATGCACGTGAGTTCATGCGTATAATCCCCATTTAGTGGTGCACAAGAGATAGGGCAGCGTACAACCCTGATCCAGTCCTACGGCTCCCTGTACTATGGCCATGAGTACCCATGATTTTATCCTACGGGACCAGAAGTATGATGTCCTTCGGGACTAGTATATAACACGATTGCCTGACCTTACACGATAATGATATGATGTTTTATGTTTTCACACATCTATGCTACCTGTTTTGTTGCTGTCGATTTTAGCACTATGTTATATAATGATATTTAATGGTAGCTATGTTTATGTTTTGAATAAATGACTTGTGAAAACATGATTTCACTTTTTAAAGTGATAATGGGATATGATATATTTGATTTGAGATTTTGAGATGCTCTTATGTATGTTTATGCTATGAAACATGTTTTTCAGCATGACATGTTTTATGAAAACGAGATGCTTTATGACTGTTTACACTAATGATATATTTATAGCATGATACGTTTTACGAAAAGGATGCATGATGTGTGAACTAATTATTTTAAAGCATGATGTTGTTGCTTTTCTAAATGTAAGCATCTCTACTTTCGTACATGTTTATGCTGAGTTGTGAAATCACGTATTTTACTGGTTTTAAGTACTAAGATTACTTTAAATGTATCTCTTACTGAGCCTGAAAAGCTCACCCCCTTCCTTTCCATCTTCCAGATTTCCTATAGCGAGTCTACTGCACCTATGAGACTGTGGTCGTTGACAAGGTAGTCTGACCTTTCATCGGATAGTTTCGTAACCTTGAGGTACAGCCTTACTCATATTCCAGACATGATGTAATGCATGGACACTATTGTATATAACTTTTGGGATGTAATAGATGTAAATGATTGTATACAGAGTCTTAGTTACGCAGAATAAATGAATGAATATATTTAGTTGTTATATGATTCTAAGATATGAATGAAAAGTATTGAGGATGTGGGTTGAATAATATAAACTACGTTTCAAACTCTGTAGGTTAGGTTAAGTCATAACGCAGCCGTTATGCTGCCGAAATTTTTAAAATAAAAGAGGTTTTAAATCTAGACATGGACAAGAAAACAACATAGTTAATGGATAAAAAGTTTAAATTAGCCCCATTTTTCCGTGCTTTCGGGGCGTGACAGTTTGCTTGGTATCAGAGCAAATGTTGTGTAGTACTGTCGTGTCTAGTAATAAGAGTGTATTACATCCCAATGTGTCTATGCATGTCTGGTAATAAGGTAAGCTTACCTGTCAAAGTATGACTTAATTTATGGATTGTGTGCAAATAGTAAATCGCTAATCATGAGTGGTAGACGGGGCCGTTCACAGAGACGAGCTCAACCCGTTCCACCATCTTCCCTTTAACCCGAGAGCCATACTGATAGAATAAGGAGGCTCGAAGAGACAGTACATGGTATGAGGGAAAGACTTACAACCTTTACCACTATGTTTACCCAGCAGTTTGGGGTACGTACACCTGGTACGGAGACAGCTACTCCTACGCCTAATCCTCCTCCCCCACCAGTTCCTCCAGTAGCCCCAGCCCTTAGCCAGCAGTTCCCCAGCATAGGGATGACAGAGAGACTCAGAGGGTGCGAGATTTCTTGAGTATGCATCTCCGAAGTTCACAGGGCTTAAGGACCCGATTAAGGCTGAGGAGTGAATCGTTGATATTGAGGCGATATTTCAGTTTTGGGGTGTACTGATAGAGAGAGAGTGACTATGGCAGGTTAAATGATAAAGGGACAGGCTAAGTTCTGGAAGAGATCCACACAGACGATACTAGCCAAGGATCCCTTAGAGATCACATGGAATGCTTTCTTAGTCTCATTCCGAGAGCAGTATGTACCGCTTGCAGCTTGAAAGAAGATGCATGCAGAGTTTTTGGATCTGTAACAGGGAAGTTCTACAGTAGACAAGTATGAGAATAGATTTACAATCCTGATGAGATACGATCCAAAGACAGTTAGAGATCCTGAGCGCTAGACAGAGAGATTTCTGACGGGACTGAGATCTGGGATCGAAGATAAGCTGTTGGGTCAGAATATCATAGATTTTAGAGATGCTTTGAGGCGAGCCCAGGAGATAGAGAGGGGCTTAGACGTTACTCAAGCAGAGCATGGTCTCAGGAGATGAGTCAGAGTTAAGGGGAAGAGAGCAGTTGCTTCTCGACATGAGTTGAAAGGGGGTCAACCCAAGAGATAGAGGGTGGAAGGACCTCAAATAGGGGCTGGTAAGCCCAAGACTCCTGTTGGTGCCGTAGGGATGATTAAAGGCCCTGAGATAAGAGTGCCACGGTGTAGGATATGTGGCAATATTCACACTGGACCTTATCGCGTAGGTACCTTTACTTACTACAGATGTGGTGAAACAGAACACCTGATCAGAGAGTGTCCACTTATGAGATCTCAGGAACCTCGTGAGGCACCTAGATAGATAGAGAGACCAACTCAGGCTCCATAGAGGAGAACCACAGTCGCAGACAAGGGCGAAAAGCCTGTCTCCTAGGGCCGAGTGTTTGCTATTGATCAGGAGACAGCAAATACATCCTTCGATGTTATCCGAGGTACTCTTCTTGTCTGTAATCAAGAAGCACATGTACTGTGTGGCCCAAGTTCCACACATTCGTTTATGTCACAACAATTTGCATGTAAGTTTCATGGGAAACCTGGAGTCACTAGATTACATGTTGCACATAAGTACACCTAAGCACGAGATACAGAAAACAGCTATGATATGTAAAGCATGTGATATCATGGTAGGAGATAAGAAGCTGTTAGCAGATCTAGTATGGTTGCATATGCAAGACTTTGATGTAATAAAAGTGCATAGTGTTAAAGTTATGAAATGATATAATGTTTATGTATGAGATTGACGGATGATGTTTGATTGTGTGAAGGATACATTGCCTTCGTTTCTGATGAGAGTCGGGAACCACCTAGTATATAGGATGTTTCGGTGGTATGTGAGTTTCCCGAAGTATTCCTAGAGGACTTACCGGGATTACCACTCGAGAGAGAGGTTGAGTTTGCCATTGAGCTAATACCAGATACTCAACTCATCTCCAAGCCACCTTATCGAATAGCATTGGTAGAGTTTTAAAGAATTAAAGAAGCAGTTACAAGGATTACTCGATAAAGGGTTTATAAGGCCTAGTGTGTCACCATGCGGTGCACCAGTACTATTTGCCAGAAAGAAGGATGGTAGTTTTTGTCTATGTATAGACTACAGACTTTTGAATAAAGCAACAGTTGAGAATAAGTATCCCCTGCCAAGGATAGATGACTTATTTGATTAGCTGAGAGGGGTTTCAGTGTTTTTAAGGTTAGACTTGAGATCGGGTTATCATCAGCTAAGGATTAAGGAAGCTGATGTACTGAAGACAACAATTCAGACCCGATATGGGCACTACGAGTTCCTAGTTATGCCCTTTTGGATTGACTAATGCTCCAGTTGCATTCATGAGTCTTATGAACGATGTCTTCTGAGAATACTTGGATAGATTGGTGATAGTATTCATCAATGACATCTTGAATTATTCTAGATCTCGAGAAGAACACGAATAACAATTGAGGACTGTGCTCCAAACTCTCCGTGAGAAGAAGATATAAGGTAAATTTAGTAAATGTGCTTTCTGGCTAGATCAGATTTCATTCCTCGAACATGTGGTATCTAAGGACGGGGTGTTAGTAGATCCGTCCAAGGTAGATGTAACACTGAGATGGGAAAAGACTGAGGACAGTCATGAAGGTCAGAAGCTTATTGGTATTAGCATGGTATTACTGAAGGATTGTCGAAGGGTTTTCACGGATAACAGCTACATTAACCAGATTGACCTGTAAAGAGGTTCAGTTTATATGGTCTGAATAGTGTGAGCAGAGCTTACAAGAGCTCAAATGTCGGTTGACTACAGCACCAGTCTTGACCATTCCAAGTGGTCATGGAGATTTGTGGTATACAATGATGCTTCCCACTAGGGTCTCGGCTATGTGCTTATGCAGCATGGTAGAGTGGTAGCTTATGAATCCCGTCAGCTAAAGGATCATGAGCAGAATTATCCCACTCATGACTTGGAGTTTGGTGCAGTAGTGTTTGCACTCAAGATATGACGGCATTAATTGTATGGAAAAAGATTTCAGATCTTCACTAACCACTAGAGTCTTAAGTACTTATTTGATTTGAAGGAGCTAAATGTGAGACAATGGAGATGGATAGAGCTCCTCAAGGTTTATGACTGCGAGATTTTATACCATCTTGGTAAGGCGAACGTGGTAGCTGATGCCCTGAGCAAAAAGGTTATGATGTCCTACATGATTATTATAGAGTGGGACTTATTGGAACAATTCGTCGAACTCAGGATCAGTATGGATGAGATTGAGCATGGATACATGGCTAGCTTAAGGATTGAACCAAGTATACTAGACCAGATTAGAGCTGGATAGCGAAACGATCAAAGATTACTGGATATGGTTAGCCAGGCAGAGGAGAGATCGCAGTAGGAGTTATGGTCAGTGATGATGGATTACTGAGGTACCAAGGCCGTATCTGTGTGCCACATGATGACACCTTGAGACAAAGCATTCTAAAGGAGTCCCATTGTTCTAGATTCACTATGCTTCTGATTTAATGGAACAGACAACTAAGGGTGTTCAGCTTATATGTGACAGATTGAGGATCGCATAGAAAAGTTATGTCGATGTGCGCAGACGCCCTCTTGAATTTCAAGTTGGGGACTCCGTATTTGTTAAGGTGACACCGATGAAGGGTATAATATGCTTCGAAAAAAAAAGAGAAAGTGCTACGATTGAAGACTATTCCACTAGTAAAGGTTCTCTGGCAACATCATAAGACAGAAGAAGTCACTTGGGAACTAGAGAGCCAAATGTGGGAGAAGTACCCTCACCTGATTGATAAACCAGCTTGAATTCAGAGGACTGAATTCTTAAAAGGTGGGGAGAAATGTGAAACCCGATATTTTTCCATATTATGATGCTTATGATAAGTAAATTATAGCTCAATGTAACACATGCCCGTAGACAATTAAAGCACTCGGTTATAGCGTGAGACCCAATGGCACGCAAATCGAGGTAAGGTCCTAGACTCGAGAATTTCTTTAAAATGTCATGTTCATGGATGGAATGATGTGTAGAAGGGAAAACTAAGTGATTGGAAAGGCAAAAGTTAGTTAAACTCGGGTTTTAAATTAAATCGAGAAAACAGACCTAATAAGGAAAATAAATGCGTATAAAATTCTAGAAATTCGTGAAAATTATTCCGAGGCCATAGAAAATTATTATAAGGTGAAATTGACATGGGAAATAAAAATCATGAAGAAATATGAAGATTTAGGGGTTCAAATAAATTTTTAAAGCTAATCGAAAGCTTATTTTCATTTTTCTCGGTATTGGCAAAATCGCGCAAAATGAGCTCGTTCGTGAAATTTTTCTTAAAAAAGTGACCCCAAAATTTTTATGGGACATACTATAGACATATTATAACAATTTAGAAGTGGAATTTTGAAGAAATCTGATCAGGATTAATTTTGGTAAATTTTATAAAACAGAACAGTCATTTCCCCTGCACTTAGTAAACTGTCAGCCAATGAAAACAAGCCCATTTGATGACCTTCCCGATTTTCTTTGCCTCTGATATTTTCCAGATTGAAATTCAACTGGATAAGCTTCATAAAAAGGTAAGAACCATCCCGAACTGTTGCAAAACCCAAGAGTTATCCCTCACCCATTCTGCCGCAGACGTTGCCCCTGTTCCTGACTGGCGTGAATTTTCCGGCCACCTTCCGGCCATTTTCAGGCAATGGTCCCTTCAAATGAAATATTCCTCTTCTTCCGCTCTTCCACGTATACAAACTTCAGACCTAACTGAAGTCATTTACCCCCTGAAAAAGGTAGAGAGACGAACAGGACAGAAAACGGCCATGTTTCGAGGTAAGCAAAAATTTAATTTTTGGATGAATTTGATGAGGTTCTTGGATGATTCTGAACACTTCTAAGCTCTATACATGTTGTATTACAGCTGAGTGACAATTTGGAGACCTAAAACCGAAGTCAAACTTGATCAAACGAGTGAAGAAATTGCGGTATGGTGATGCTGATGTGATAAGTTGTTAATTTGTGAATTTTGATGAATTCTTGTTGAAAGAAAGTTGATAAATTGAATTATATGATTGAATTCAATTGCTGCCAGCATGATTTAGCTGCTGGAATGATGAAGATTGATGTAATTAAAATGAATTTACAGTTAAAATTATACTGTAAAGGTTCGGTTTAGTGTTTAACTAGGTGAATTATCGAAATAATGCAAGAATCGATACTTTAAGGTCTTGTATGAAATGCAATGAGTTGCTGGAATGTAAGATACCATATAGAGGTATTGAAAATGAATTTAAAGGTGTCAAATATGTTAAGTAAGCTTAAATCGAGGTTTAAACCGATAAAACCGAGCAAACCGAGCAAGATAGTTAGAAAGTCAACTTTTGGTCAACATTTTAGATGTAATCACATACTGAATATATTAACATGAATTTGAGCTATATGTGATGAGATAACTTGGTATGTGACAGCTGGGTTATCAACACGCATTTCGAGGTGAGCTCAAAAAACGAGGAACGTGCACTACCTCCGACGTTAAGAGGTAAGGGATATAATTTATGGTAGCATTAGTACTCCACAATCCTTACCAATGACTTTATATATGTTAGTTGAATGAGATTTTATGAAATAGGTTATAATGCCTTAGAAACCGAAACTAAACCGTTCCCCGAGTTTTTCCACATGTTTTCCACTTGCATGAGATACATTTTACTTCACATGTTTGTGAAAAGCTGATTTTTCAATATGAAGAAGAAAACATGATTTGATTTCATGCAATGATGGGGAAGAGCCCCGAGAATGCTTTACGAAAGCAATATTTTCATGACACGGGTTAAAGTCCCGAACTAGCTTTTAAACTATGTTTTTATGATTACATGGGTTAAAATCCTAAGAAATGATTTGAAACTATGGTTTTCCACAAGAAATGATTTGATAAAAGGGGTAAGAGACCCGAAATGATTTGATAAAATGGGTGAGAGGCCCAAAATGATTTTGTGGGGTAAAAAGGCATGATTTGACGATAGTCAGAGGATCTGGGGTCGATCTCGCATACATAGGGTAGCGTATGGAGACGATCGAGGATCTACCTAGTCGACGGCCAGGGAACGGGCAGGCTCTGACTTGATATGAGAAATGTACGTATAGACCACACTTGGTGATGCACGTGAGTTCGTGCGTATAATCCCCATTTAGTGGTGCACAAGAGATAGGGCAGCGTACGACCCTGATCCAGTCCTACGACTCCCTGTACTATGGCCATGAGTACCCATGATTTTGTCCTACGGGACCAGATGTATGATGTCCTTCGGGACTAGTATATGAAACGATTGCCTGACCCTACACAATAATGATATGATGTTTTATGTTTTCACACATCTATGCTACCTGTTTTGTTGTTGTCGATTTTAGCACTATGTTATATAATGATATTTAATGGTAGCTATGTTTATGTTTTGAATAAATGACTTGTGAAAACATGATTTCACTTTTTAAAGTGATGATGGGATATGATATATTTGATTTGAGATTTTGATATGCTCTTATGTATGTTTACGCTATGAAACATGTTTTTCAGCATATGTTTTATGAAAACGAGATGTGTTATGACTGTTTACAATAATGATATATTTATAGCATGATACGTTTTACGAAAAGGATGCATGATATGTAAACTAATTATTTTAAAGCATGATGTTGCTGCTTTTCTAAATGTAAGCATCTCTACTTTCGTACATGTTTATGCTGAGTTGTGAAATCACGTATTTTACTGGTTTTAAGTACTAAGATTACTTTAAATGTATCTCTTACTGAGCCTGAAAAGCTCACCCCCTTCCTTTCCATCTTCCAGATTTCCTATAGCGAGTCTACTACACCTACGAGACTGTGGTCGTTGACAAGGTAGTCTGACCTTTCATCGGATAGTTTCGTAACCTTGAGGTACAGCCTTACTCATATTCCAGACATGATGTAATGCATGGACACTATTGTATATAACTTTTGGGATGTAATAGATGTAAATGATTGTATACAGAGTCTTAGTTACGCAGTATAAATGAATGAATATATTTAGTTGTTATATGATTCTAAGATATGAATGAAAAGTATTGAGGATGTGGGTTGAATAATATAAACTGCGTTTCAAACTCTGCAGGTTGGGTTAAGTCATAACACAGCCGTTATGCTGCCGAAATTTTTAAAATAAAAGAGGTTTTAAATCTAGACATAGACAGGAAAACAACATAGTTAATGGATAAAAAGTTTAAATTAGCCCCATTTTTTTCCGCGCTTCCGGGGCATGACACAATGTTTTAAATTAAGCCCAAAAAAATATGAAATACAATTAAATCTATTGTATTTGACCTGATGAATATTTATCCGCAGTTTCGAAGATTGGATTCGAAGCAAATCGAACTGCGTGACGAGTCATCAGTGAAAAGGTCAGACTGTAAGAAAAATGAGGTAATGGAATTGTGTGAGTACCTAGAGGTAGCTACGCATATTTTAATAGCTTTTCTGTACACTAAATATGTATGTATACCTTAATTATGTATAAAGGTCCTGAAAATGGTTTAAAGATTTTAAGGACTCGGAATAGGTAAAGACTATTTTACCCCTATTGAGGGAAGTTCACCTAAGGATGGTGAAAGCATGACATGTATGAAATGCATGATTTAAGGAATTTTTCGAATTGAGAAATTTTATTGGTTTTATTCAAAGCAAATCAGTAGTTTGCCAGTAATTGTATAAATTTCACAAGATAACACTACGTATGTGTTATTTATATTTAAATGAAATTTCTTTGAAAAACAGGCCAACTATCAAGTTTATATGGAAACAGATAGTGCCGGCACATAGCTCGCACTATATCTGCGTTTGTGAGTGTGCATAAATGTGCTTGAGCGGTTGTTCGCACTAACTCATGTGACATCATATGCATGAAATGTGCTAGAGCGGTTGCTCGCACTTATTTTTATTCTTGTGAAATGCATGAGAAGTGCTGGAGCCTAGCTCGCACTCTGTTTTGACTTGTTTTGACCTGATATGCATAAAAAGGTGCTAGAGCGATTGCTCGCACTAGTTTTT
Organism: Firmiana major; assembly: GCA_033439115.1. NCBI lineage: Eukaryota > Viridiplantae > Streptophyta > Magnoliopsida > Malvales > Malvaceae > Firmiana > Firmiana major. The sequence goes on from CM065899.1 coordinate 54,363,413, forward strand.
ATGATTTGATATACATGAGAGGTGCTAGAGCTTAGCTCGCATCCAGTTTTGATATTAAATTGCATAAAGCTATACTGGAGCCTTGCTCGTACGTGATTTAATCGATTTAATTATATAAAGCTGTGCTGGAGTGTAACTCGCACGAGATTTGATTTATTTGAGCATTCATTCGTGCTGGAGCTCGCTCGCACGTGATTTTATATGGATTTATAACTCATTTTAAAGTCGTACTGGAGTGCTACTCGTACGCAGACTTTACTGATTTTTATGAAACCGTGTTAGAGTTTCGCTCGCACGAGATTTTCAGATATCATGAATATGCATGGAGTCGTGCTAGAGCTTTGCTCACACAGGGATTTATATGACATGCATATAGCCGTGTTGGAGCCTCTTATAGACTGTGTGTCACAGTGAGATGATATGCTCACGCGTGCATACTGAGGCAGAGATGATATGGGTGGATAAGACCTATTGCAGGCACCCCTGACTGAGCTTGGGTTCACAGAGTACGTTGTACCGTGTATGTCACGTGGAGTACGCTGTACCGTGAGGATTGTTGGAGTGGAGTGGCATTAGCCACGAGGCAGCAAGTCTTGCCCTCGCAATCCTGTTGTTATGCTGTTCTGGCGGGTAAGACTGACCTACCTCCCGTTTCAGGTGTGATACCCCACACACTAGGTACCGTGTTGCTAGGGATCACGAGGTTATGACCATAGTCCTATGTTGTTACTGATAGTCACCTACTTGTCTCACATGATATAACTATTGGTCGATAGACCAGGGTAGACCCAAGGGAGGGGTCAGGCCCCCGATTTTATGATTTTATGATATGTAACCCTAGAAGAAGGGTGGTTTTATAACCGAAGTTTTATAATGAATTGTTTTATGAGTTTGGAATTGAATTATGAGATGTTTAACCTCATTGGGTTATTTTATACTGCGTTTTAAATGAAATGATTTAAATGCAGTAGCATGATGAGTTTTTCATGCTTTAATGATAAATTCATGAAATGATTGTATCTCATGATTTATTTTATATCGCATGAAATAATGCATGATTTTGATTTAATTCATGCTATGTATGATTTACTGATGTCACATAAAATGTCATTGATGCATAAGTAGTATGATTTATATATGCACGAACAGTTTTATAAATTAAGTCATTCATGACATACATGATTTTGTGCTTGAGATTTTAATAAAAAGAAATGGATTTTAAGGGCATGGCATTATGAGCATGTAGATAGTAGAGCTATCTACTTACTTGCATAATTGCCTTACTGAACGTGTGGTTTGCTCACCCCCTTATTTTCCCATCTTTTTAGAGCACTCGTAATAGTTATTGAGCGGCTAATGACTTGCAATCTTGGTATCCGCTGCTTCCCATCGAGAGACAGGTATACACATTTGTATGGCTTTGTATCTAAATATGTAATGCACAGTACTGTAAATGGATATGATGTCGGGGATGTAAGGTTATGTAAATACCATTGTGTATGTATTTAGTTAAAGTCAAAAGATAATAAACTCTGATATGTGAATGTGATTATGAAAATGGAATGGTAAATAGGTGAGAGGTGACTAACACTGAATCATAGCCCAACTGTTGGTAAGATGGTCACGATGAGAGAAAGGTAAGAATTAAATAATAAATGAAAAAGCGAAAAATTTACTCTAATGGGTCGTGACAGATGTTGTCGACCACAATCCTTACAAATCTTAATACTCTGTTGAGTGCCTCGAGTGTACTCAGTAGTGCCAAAAGTAGTCTTAGGCTTATCAGCCCTCACCCGATACTCATTAGTCCTCTATCTCTTATGCGGACCCCTCTTATACTCTGTCCGGGATGCCTTTGACCTTTTACCCTTATCCTTTGTCTTTTCTCGAGACCCACACTATGCTTGAGTCAGATCAAGACCCCTCTCTATCACCTACGCTCGTCCGAGAGTATCCTTAAACTCAGTAATACGGAACCCCAATAGTCTATCTCTGATCGTCGGTCTCAACCGTATAAAAATCTCTTGGTGCGACGCTCTTCATCTCTAGCAGTCTCGGTTGAAGAGCTCAGAAAATAGGGCTTATTCTTTGGTTTTTTTCCCTGTTTAATGTGAATAGTAACTTTTAATGTTTGGGAATACATTTTCTATAAATCTGAGCATACTTAATGGTTTCATATATCAAACATGGCATTTGACGTACCAATACTACTTTAAAACACACCCTTACCTCGTAGACCTTGGCGCAGCGCACAATTACAAGGTTTCGATATTGTCTCAATTTACATGTCGATGTTCTAAACTGCCCAAAACGATACCAAATCATCACATAATGCTTAATAGCATCTCAACGTATTCAAACATAGGTTTAGTTTCATAAATGTTGACCAATTTTGATTTTTTTGTCAACTTTTTTCATTTTCTCGATTTTACTGATTTAAGTGCCGGTTTAAGCTATTTAGCCAATTTTGTTGTTCTAACTTCACCTCCATTACTTCATTTACCTCAATACTCATTCAAGTTCATAAATTATACTTATCAATATGCCAAATTGCCAAGTCTTACATTTTTCGATTTTTCACTACACTAAGCTATAAACCAGACTTTTTCGATGTAATTTTAACTGTTAAAAACACCAAATTCATCCAAATTTCACTACAATCACTCTTACCGTATGCTGGCTGAAACTATTCTCATCCATAGAAATAAGTTCTTTCAATTCCACTTAACTAAAAATCATTCAAAAACACCAAATAACAACATATCTCAAGTTCATCATCATTCCTCAAGTTTGCCTCAACGTTGACCAAGGTTGACTACATTTTTGATCCTCCAAATTGCTCCTTAACTGTAATTCAACATATATATATATATATATATATTTAGCTTAGAATCATAAAAAACTAGCCAAAAATCCAACAAAAAACTTTCAAAATGGAACTTTCTCTCACCTCGAAACAGGGCAGATTATGCCATTGTTCTTCTTTCTAGTTTTTCACCTAGCAAATAGATTCCTTTTTGGCTAGATTTTTTATATGTTATAGAAGACTTGAAGGGGAAGATTTCATCATGACCGTCTCCTGAAAGTGGACAGAAGACCGCCGAAAAAATCGCACAAGTCTGGTCTGGAGTTACTGCTTGTGGCAGAAAGGAGGGAGAGTTTCTCTGTCATCCAAGGTCGGTTGGGGATGATTTTTGCTTCTCTAGAAAGCTTATTAAGTTGAATTTTAATCTAAAAAATTTGGGAGTCAAAAGATTTCCAAAAAGTCTTCAAATTGATCAATTTCTATTAGCTGGTATGTTTTCTGAAGCAAGGGAATTTTCTGTTCTGTTTTGGAAAATTCATAAAAATTATTTCTAGTCGAATTTCCTTTGAATTCTCATTTCAAAAGTGTTATAATATGTCCCTAGTATAAAATTTTGGGGGCCACTTGTATAAAAAAAGTTCCCCGATTGAACTCATTTTGCGTGATTTGGTCAATACTGAGCAAAATGACTTAAAGTTTTTTGTTCACTTTAAAAATTAATTCGATCCCCGAAACCTCCATATTTCCACTTAATTTTCATTCCCCATGTTAAATATGTCTTATATTAATTTTCTATGGTCTCAGAATAATTTTCAAGAATTTTTAGAATTTATTTCGAATTTATTTCCATTACTAGGCCATTTTTCTTGGTTTATCGTAATGTCACGACCCGAATTACCTTAAAAATCAGAGTAAATTTTTCGCTTTTTCATTTATTATTTAATTCTTACCTTTCTCTCGTCGTGACCATCCTACAACACAGTTGGGCTATGATTCGGTGTTAGTCACCTCTCACTATTACCAATCCATTTCCATAATTTCATTCAATATCAGACTTTACTATCTTGTGACTTTAACTGAATACATATATAATGGTATTCATAACACTACATCCCCGACATGATATCTATTTATAGTACTGTGCATTACATATTTAGATATAAAATCATACCAATGTGTATACCTGTCTCTCGATCGGTAGCAGCAAGCAGCGGATATCAATACATACAAGTTCTCAGCCGCTCAATAACTATTTCAAGTGCTCTGAAAAGATGGGAAAATAAGGGGGTGAGCAAACCACACGCTCAGTAAGGCAATTATGCAAGTAAGTAGATAGCTCTACTATCTACATGCTCATAATGCCATGCCCTTAAATCCATTTCTTTTCATTAAAATCATCAAGCACAAAGTCATGCATATTCAATGCCATAGTTCATCCAAAACTATTTGTGCATATATAAATCATGTAACTCATGCATTCAAAGCATTTTATGTGACATCATTAAATCATATTAAGCATGAATTAGATCAAGATCATGCAGTCTTTTATGCCATGTAAGACAAAACATGGATTTCAAATGAAAGCATGGAAAACTTCACATGCTACTGCATTTAAATCAAAACATTAAAACTGCAGTTAAAACTAACCCTTCCGGGTCCATCTCATAAAACAATTCAATAAAATTCATTATAAAACTCCGGTTATAAAACCACCCTTCTTACAGGGTCACATATCATAAAATCATATGAAATCATAAATTCATCAAATCGGGGGCCTGACCCCTCCTTCGGGTCTACCCTGGTCTAACAGACCACAAATTATATCATGTGAGACAATAAGGTAATTATCAGTAACATCGAGGACTATGGCCATATCCTAGTGATCCCTGGCAACACGGTACCTAGTGTGCGGGGTATCACACCTGAAACGGGAGGTGGGTCGTCCTACCCGCCAGAACAGCATAACACTAGGATTGCGAGGGCAAGGCTTGCTGCCTCGTGGCTAATGCCACTCCACTCCAACAATCCCCACGGTACAGCGTACTCCGCGTGACATACACGGTACAAAGTACTCCGTGAACCCAAGCTCAGTCAGGGGTGCCTGTAATAGGTCTTATCCACCCATATCATCTCTGTCTCAGAATGCACGTGTGAGCATATCATCTCACTGTGACACACAGTCTACAGGAGGCTCCAACACGGCTATATGCATGTAATATAAATCCTTGTGCGAGCGAAGCTCAAGCACGGCTCCATGCATATTCATGATATCTGAAAACCTCGTGCGAGCGAAGCTCTAGCACGGTTTCATAGAAATCAGTAAAATCTGCGTACGAGCAGCGCTCCAGTACGACTTAAACTGATTATAATTTCAATTAAAATCCACGTACGAGCAACGCTCTAGTACGGATATGTATAAAAACTCACTGAAAATCTCGTACGAGAAAAACTCCAATACGATATTCAAATGAATTATGAAAACTACGTAAAACTTTGTGCGAGCAATGCTCCAGCACAAATGAATGCTCAAGTAAATCAAATCTCGTGTGAGTTACACTCCAGCACGGCTTTATGCATAATTAAATCAAATCTCGTGCGAGATTCACTCCAGCACGGCTTTATGCAATATCAAATCAAAACAGGATGCGAGCTAAGCTCCAGCATCTCTCATGCATGTCAAATCATTAAAACTAGTGCGAGCAATCGCTCCAGCACTATTTTATGCATACCACGTTAAAACAAATCAAAACATGTCAAAACAGAGTGCGAGCTAGGCTCCAGCAGCTCTCATTTCACAATAATAAAAATCAGTGCGAGCACCATGCTCTAGCACATTTCATGCATATGATGTCACACAAGTCGGTGCGAGCAACTGCTCAAGCACATTTATGCACATTCACAAACGCAGATATAGTGCGAACTACGTGTCGGCACTATCTGTTTCCATATAAACTTGATAGTTGGCCTCTTTTCCAAAGAAATTTCATTTAAATATTAATAACACCTACGTAGTGTTAATTTGGGAAACTTATGCAATTATTGGCCAATCTATCGATTTACTTTGATTAAAACCAATCAAATTTTTAATTCGGAAAATTCCTTAAATCATGCATTTCATGCATGTCATGCTTTCACCATCCTTAGGTGAACTTCCCTCAATAGGGGTAAAATAATCTTTTCACCTATTTCGATCCTCAAAATTATTTAAACCACTTTTAGGATCTTTATACATCATCAAGGCATACATACATATTCAGTGTACAGAACACTATTAAAATACGCGTAGCTACCTCTAGCTACTCACACAATTCCCTTACCTCATTTTCTGTACAGTCTGACCTTTACACCGATGTCTCGTCACGCAGTCCGATTTGCTCCAAATCCAATCTCCGAAACTGCGGATACACATTCATCAGGTCAAATACAATACAATTTAATGTATTTCATATTTTTCTGGGCTTAATTTAAATCATTGGGCCCGTTTACCCATATTGGGCCCGATTGCACCATAATGGGCCTTAATCGGCCTTAAGCCCGTTTACCACACTTTATCGAGGCCTATTGGGCTCATTGGACCCATCAATATTTATTTAGCCTCGTTCTAAATTCTCAGATAGCTTATGAATTATTTACGACAATTTATCCCAATTTCTAGAATTTAATTCTTTTATGCAAAAATTAAATCCGTAATTCATGCGTTAAATATCAATCACGCATAACGATATAAAATTGTCGTAAATAAGGGTCACTTACCCGTTATTCCATGATCGTACACAAATCGAGGCTGTCTCGAGCTCTCAGTGGATGCCAATTGTCGAGCTACACAATTAAATATATTTTCGGGTAAACTTTCAATCGATTATTTATCAAATTAAATATTCTAAAAATTAAATCGGTCAATTTGACCTCTTACCGACTTACCCGAAGCTCGATTGCATCACAGGAATTTTTCCCAATTTTTTCTCTTTTTCTTTTTCCCTTTTATTCCTTTTTTTCCCCTCTCTTTTTGGCTGAACCGGTCCGGTCCGGTTCAACCCGGTTTGGACCGCCGGTTCAGCTCGGGTCCGGTTCGGCTTAGACCGTCGGTTCAGTCCGGTTCACCCATCATTTTGCCGTTTCGACGCCGTCCGACCGATTCCCGGTGCGATTCCGGTGCCGTTCGGCGCGCCATGGCCTGGGCTTCCTAAATCGGGCCTCGACTGGGGTCGAATCGCAGCCATCGCCGACGAAACCAGTTTTCTCTCCCGCGGCCTCACTCCGTCGATCTGGCGTTTTCCGGCCACCTGGCCGCCCGTCGATGCCACCGATGGGTTCGCCTGAGGTCGGTCGACCTTCGCCGACCCTCGCCTGGGGTCCTAGGCCGCCGGTGACCGTCGGACGGAGGGAACCGACACCCTTGGTTCTGTCTCTTCGCGTTTCGCCTTCTCTGTTTCTTTCTCTTCTGTTTTCAGCCATTTCGTTTCTTTTTTCTTTTCTTTTTTTTTTTCAATTTCATTTTATTTATTTATAATTTATTTTTAATATTATTTTAATCAATAAAATAATATTAAAATACACAAATATCTTTTAAAAATTATATTTTATTCATCTAATCTGTAAATAATTTTTTCAGTCCGATTTTACCTTTTCGGTATATTTTTCGATTATTTTCGGGATTATTTTTCAATACAAAAATTTCGGTTTATCCCAATAAATTCATATCTTGATCAATTTAACCCGAAATTTAATTATTTCTTCATCATTGATCAAGATTTCTCATTCTCATATTTTTAATTAAATTTTCTTGTCCCGATTAATACCGAATATTAGTCTTTCGACCATTTTGCCCTTGCAAATTTTCGGGAATATCATTTTAGTCCTTTTGCATTTTTAAATGCACTCGAAAATATTGGGTCTTACAATCTCCCCCACTTAAGAAATTTGGTCCTCCAAATTAGAACCAAGTAATATGAGTCCATAACAACTCCGGGTATGTCTATCGCATCATATACTGTCATCCTCAAGTGACCTTCTCCGGAGTGTAATACTACCATCATACTTAACTAGGGAGATCATCTTAACCCTCAACAACACTTTCTCTTTCCATTTTTAATAACCAACTCGATTTCATACATTACTCTTTCATTGAGCTAAACTGTTGGAGTTCATATCCGATCACATATATCGGATCCGGATATTATTTCTTAAGCATCAAAAGATAGGACACATTGTGGATGCCTGTTTATTCAAGTGGTAATACCAACCTACAGGTCTTACCTTCCACTTTGTCCAATCTCTTATCCGAATATCGTTACGTCCTTATGCTCTTAGGACAAGTAACTATCAACAGTAATGATTCACCCTTGGTGAATTCCAATGGTTTCTGTCTCTTGTCAGCATAGCTTTTTCTATCTGCTCTGAGGTGTTCTTAATATCTCACAAATCCACTGAACATCCTCAGAGGTTTGTCTTACCAATTCGGGAACAATTCTCTATTTGTCACCCACTTTTCTTATCCAAGTCAGGGAACAACTCCCTACTGTCATACAATGCCACATATAATCTCATCCCGATACTCAAGTGACAACCGTCATCACTGGCGAATTTGATTAGTAGCAACTGATCATCCCAGGAGCTCATAAAATCAATTGCACACGCTCTCATCATATCCTCCAAAACCTGTACAGTCCTCTCTGACTGACCATCTGTCTGAGGGTGGAAGCTGTGCTAACACTCAATCAGGTTCCCATAGCTTCCTGAAAAACATTCCCAGAAGTGGGAAGTGAAGCGGGAATCCCTATCCGATACCATGCTCACTGGAACGCTACATCATTATTCCCCAATTTTCTATACATAAAAATCCGCCTACACACTCAGAGTATCTGGGGATTTCATAACCAGAAGGTGGGTAGACTAAATCAATCTATCGACTATCATCCAGATAGCCTCATGATTCATTTAGGTCCTCTGTAACCCATCACGATATTCATGGTAACTTGTTCCCATTTTCGTGACAATATAGGTAGAGGCTGCAATAACCCTGCAACTTCTTTTACTCTACCTTACTCTGCTGACATACGAGACACTTCTTCCACAATCTCTACATTATCACTTTTTATATCTCACCACCAATACCATTTTTAGAGATTTTCGATATATTTATTATTTCTCGGATGCACTGTATATCCCGAAGAGTGAGCTTCTGACAATAGCACTTTCTTATCAACTATGGTCCTGAGGAGCACTTATACTGTCTCTGAACCTCTGTGAGTCATCATCACTCACTGTGAACTCTGTCACTATACCCTTCTGAATCTGATCCACACTATCGACACCATGCCGATCATCATGCTAAGCCTGGCAAATCCGGTCACACAAATCCGGTTCTAACCTCAGGCTAGCTGTCATAAAATCACCGTCATCATCAGAAGGAATCACATCACTACTGAGGCTCAAACTGCTCTAGCAGCTCACGCTCCCTGACCATCATATGTAATATCATCCCGAGGCTCTTTCTGTTTAAAGCATCAGCCTTTACATTAGCCTTTCTTGGGTGGTACAATATTCACAATCATAATCCTTAGAAGCTCTAACCCTCATGGTTATCTCATTTTCTACTCTTTTTGTGAAAACAGATACTCGGGGCTTTTACGATCAGTGCATACCCGAAATTTCTTACCATATAAGTGGTGGCGCCATACTTCCAGTGTAATCACTACGGCTGCCAACTCTAAATCATGGGTCAGATAGTTTCTCTCATGATCCTTGAACTATTTGGATCTATAAACGACTATCTTCCCATTTTACATCAATACACAGCCCAATCCTTATTTGGAGGTATCCATACACACTGAAACCTCTTGAGCTGTTAGTTATAGTAAGAATACTTACGGTGGTCAGTTCATTACTCCAATATACCAAAACTCATTGAAGCCATTTTCATACTTATCATACTACTCGTATGAAATCTTTTTCCAAACGAGACATCTCAACTGAGCAGCCCATTTCAAGAAACTCTCAACACCTCGTCTGTAAGACAGTTTCCTGTTGCTACTCATACTCATCCCTGGACTTCGAATACATCATAATATCATCGCTGTAGATGACAACCAATCGGTCCAGGTAAGGTTTAAATACCTTAACGTAGTTGAGTTCCACTCAATATTTCAATTTTCCATATACTTGACCTATGTACGCATAAACGTACAATGTCATTTCGAAATAGCTTTCGTTCAAGATACTAGCTCACGTCATTTCTTTCCTCTTATATTGACGGCTTTTATAAAATTTTAATTTTTAAACTTTCATGATTAATCAAGTTCTATATTTCTTTATCGTACCAGCAAAGGTACCCAATTTTAATGTATATATTATGACCGTCGAATTCAATCTATAGATTATGCGTGCGCTTCTAGACGCTGTCAAATCTTCAGGCAGGGAGATATTTTAAAATACCTTTATTAACCCTAAGATTTGACCACATACTGGGTGTAGATATATCTACCCCTTATCTTGGTCGCAATCCATATACACTACATATTGCTTAATCCAAATTACTTTGCATATCAATGATATCCTTACCTTGCATATGCCTTTTATTCCAATATATCTCGTATGCAGGATCTATCACATCTCCAATCTTATCTCCTTTCATATATCACTTATGGCAAACTCTTTCCTTACTTGTCAAGTTACAATACACTTTTCAGTGATATTTTCACCCCTATTTTCAACTTACAATCCCTATACCCATATTCAGTTAGTGAAAATCAACTAACTATCATCCTCTTCATGCTTAAAGGTATAGGCTTCACATTTTTCACTAACTTATAAGCAACTGAAGGCGGTATGAATAAATGCGTGGCACCAGGATCAATTAAAATAATTATTTCATTATTCACAACCAGTGTGGTATCTTCCACCACATCCAATGAAACATCAGTAGTGTCCTGGTCCAAGGCATACACTCGCCCTCGTCCAACATCTTATTTTCGTGATAACTACCACACATCTTACACTGTTCACACTGCTACTCTGTTATACTGTTTACAATGCTCCGTAGCAGGTTGCGGTCCTCAAATCATAATATCCCTCAATAGTGTTAAAATTAGATATACTGGGGTTTATCAATCAACTTACCCCGTGATTTATCAGCTCTAAGCTTTTACCAAGCTACCTTTTCCCATTCTGACATCTCTGTCATTCTTTATTCTCTTTTTTTTTCTCTATTTCGGCCCTTACTACCTTTCTCAATCTCAGAGGCGCGCAACTCGCGATCTTATTCATACAACTGTAGTCTGTGTACTGCCTCTGCATAGGTAGTTATATCTAACGGGCTAATCGGACTCTAATTGACAATCTGAGTCCTTCCATGAACTTTCAGATATCTCGACTCTCACAGTTCAGTGTCCAAGTCATATCTGCCCAGGAATATAATCTGAGTTTCATACTCATTAATTAACCAATTCCTCTGGGTCAGAGTAAATAATATCATCTGTAATTTTCCTTTAAACAATGTCCGGGATATTCTGTCACCGGAATACATTTTGAATTATTTTTCATGTCCAATCTGGATGTCGAAATCTTCAAATGGGTCGAGCAAACTTTCATCAATGTTCCGACTCGCCCTCATACATACCCTGAGCAATTAGCTCGCAAAATATTCTCCACACTCCGCTCCAACCTCGCGAAGCGTATCTCAATACTGTCTGATCTCTCTGTCAGACTCTATCTGATCTCTCTATCGGACTCTATGGGGCATGATCAACCAGCCTCCACGTCAATCTCATCTCAAGTCTCATGTGGCGACTCAGTACAACTCATGGGCCTACCTCAACGGCCTTGAGCTCGTGTACTCGCCTCTCAACCATAGCGGCTATCAGTCAATGAGCCTATTCTTGCATTTAAAACCAAATTCTTAGCTGAACTTCCATCTCGATATACACAATTGTATCCAAATAATGCACAGCACATGGGGATGTAAACTTCCTTAACCACTAACACCGACTCATATCAAGCCAACTCAAGCTCTGATACCATTTAACCTGTCACGACCCGAATTACCTTAAAAATCAGAGTAAATTTTTCGCTTTTTCATTTATTATTTAATTCTTACCTTTCTCTCGTCGTGACCATCCTACAACACAGTTGGGCTATGATTCGGTGTTAGTCACCTCTCACTATTACCAATCCATTTCCATAATTTCATTCAATATCAGACTTTACTATCTTGTGACTTTAACTGAATACATACATAATGGTATTCATAACACTACATCCCCGACATGATATCTATTTATAGTACTGTGCATTACATATTTAGATACAAAATCATACCAATGTGTATACCTGTCTCTCGATCGGTAGCAGCAAGCAGCGGATATCAATACATGCAAGTTCTCAGCCGCTCAATAACTATTTCAAGTGCTCTGAAAAGATGGGAAAATAAGGGGATGAGCAAACCACACGCTCAGTAAGGCAATTATGCAAGTAAGTAGATAGCTCTACTATCTACATGCTCATAATGCCATGCCCTTAAATCCATTTCTTTTCATTAAAATCATCAAGCACAAAGTCATGCATATTCAATGCCATAGTTCATCCAAAACTATTTGTGCATATATAAATCATGTAACTCATGCATTCAAAGCATTTTATGTGACATCATTAAATCATATTAAGCATGAATTAGATCAAGATCATGCAGTCTTTTATGCCATGTAAGACAAAACATGGATTTCAAATGAAAGCATGGAAAACTTCACATGCTACTGCATTTAAATCAAAACATTAAAACTGCAGTTAAAACTAACCCTTTCGGGTCCATCTCATAAAACAATTCAATAAAATTCATTATAAAACTCCGGTTATAAAACCACCCTTCTTTCAGGGTCACATATCATAAAATCATATGAAATCATAAATTCATCAAATCGGGGGCCTGACCCCTCCTTCGGGTCTACCCTGGTCTAACAGACCACAAATTATATCATGTGAGACAATAAGGTAATTATCAGTAACATCGAGGACTATGGCCATATCCTAGTGATCCCTGGCAACACGGTACCTAGTGTGCGGGGTATCACACCTGAAACGGGAGGTGGGTCGTCCTACCCGCCAGAACAGCATAACACCAGGATTGCGAGGGCAAGGCTTGCTGCCTCGTGGCTAATGCCACTCCACTCCAACAATCCCCACGGTACAGCGTACTCCGCGTGACATACACGGTACAAAGTACTCCGTGAACCCAAGCTCAGTCAGGGGTGCCTGTAATAGGTCTTATCCACCCATATCATCTCTGTCTCAGAATGCACGTGTGAGCATATCATCTCACTGTGACACACAGTCTACAGGAGGCTCCAACATGGCTATATGCATGTAATATAAATCCCTGTGCGAGCGAAGCTCAAGCACGGCTCCATGCATATTCATGATATCTGAAAACCTCGTGCGAGCGAAGCTCTAGCACGGTTTCATAGAAATCAGTAAAATCTGAGTACGAGCAGCACTCCAGTACGACTTAAACTGATTATAATTTCAATTAAAATCCATGTACGAGCAACGCTCTAGTACGGATATGTATAAAAACTCACTGAAAACCTCGTACGAGAAAAACTCCAGTACGATATTCAAATGAATTATGAAAACTACGTAAAACTTTGTGCGAGCAATGCTCCAGCACAAATGAATGCTCAAGTAAATCAAATCTCGTGTGAGTTACACTCCAGCACGACTTTATGCATAATTAAATCAAATCTCGTGCGAGATTCACTCCAGCACGGCTTTATGCAATATCAAATTAAAACAGGATACGAGCTAAGCTCTAGCATCTTTCATGCATGTCAAATCATTAAAACTAGTGCGAGCAATCGCTCCAGCACTATTTTATGCATACCACGTTAAAACAAATCAAAACATGTCAAAACAGAGTGCAAGCTAGGCTCCAGCAGCTCTCATTTCACAATAATAAAAATCAGTGCGAGCACCATGCTCTAGCACATTTCATGCATATGATGTCACATAAGTCGGTGCGAGCAACTGCTCAAGCACATTTATGCACATTCACAAACGCAGATATAGTACGAACTACGTGTCGGCACTATCTGTTTCCATATAAACTTGATAGTTGGCCTCTTTTCCAAAGAAATTTCATTTAAATATTGATAACACCTACGTAGTGTTAATTTGGGAAACTTATGCAATTATTGGTCAATCTATCGATTTACTTTGATTAAAACCAATCAAATTTTTAATTCGGAAAATTCCTTAAATCATGCATTTCATGCATGTCATGCTTTCACCATCCTTAGGTGAACTTCCCTCAATAGGGGTAAAATAATCTTTTCACCTATTTCGATCCTCAAAATTATTTAAACCACTTTTAGAATCTTTATACATCATCAAGGCATACATACATATTCAGTGTACAGAACACTATTAAAATACGCGTAGCTACCTCTAGCTACTCACACAATTCCCTTACCTCATTTTCTGTACAGTCTGACCTTTACACCGATGTCTCGTCACGCAGTCCGATTTGCTCCAAATCCAATCTCCGGAACTGCGGATACACATTCATCAGGTCAAATACAATACAATTTAATGTATTTCATATTTTTCTGGGCTTAATTTAAATCATTGGGCCCGTTTACCCATATTGGGCCCGATTGCACCATAATTGGCCTTAATCGGCCTTAAGCCCGTTTACCACACTTTATCGAGGCCTATTGGGCTCATTGGACCCATCAATTTTTATTTAGCCTTGTTCTAAATTCTCAGATAGCTTATGAATTATTTACGACAATTTATCCCAATTTCTAGAATTTAATTCTTTTATGCGAAAATTAAATCCGTAATTCATGCGTTAAATATCAATCACGCATAACGATATAAAATTGTCGTAAATAAGGGTCACTTACCCGTTATTCCATGATCGTACACAAATCGAGGCTGTCTCGAGCTCTCAGTGGATGCCAATTGTCGAGCTACACAATTAAATATATTTTCGGGTAAACTTTCAGTCGATTATTTATCAAATTAAATATTCTAAAAATTAAATCGGTCAATTTGACCGCTTACCGACTTACCCGAAGCTCGATTGCATCACAGGAATTTTCCCCAATTTTTTCTCTTTTTCTTTTTCCCTTTTATTCCTTTTTTTTCCCTCTCTTTTTGGCTGAACCGGTCCGGTCCGGTTCAACCCGGTTCGGACCGCCGGTTCAGCTCGGGTCCGGTTCGGCTCAGACCGCCGGTTCAGTCCGGTTCACCCATCATTTTGCCGTTCCGGCGCCTTCCGACCGGTTCCCGGTGCGATTCCGGTGCCGTTCGGCGCGCCATGGCCTGGGCTTCCTAAATCGGGCCTCGACTGGGGTCGAATCGCAGCCATCGCCTGCGAAACCAGTTTTCTCTCCCGCGGCCTCACTCCGTCGATCTGGCGTTTTTCGGCTACCTGGCCGTGCGTCGATGCCACCGGTGGGTTCGCCTGAGGTCGGTCGACCTTCGCCGACCCTCGCCTGGGGTCCTAGGCCGCCGGTGACCGTCGGACGGAGGGAACCGACACCCTCGGTTCTGTCTCTTCGCGTTTCGCCTTCTCTGTTTCTTTCTCTTCTGTTTTCAGCCATTTCGTTTCTTTTTTCTTTTCTTTTTTTTTTTCAATTTCATTTTATTTATTTATAATTTATTTTTAATATTATTTTAATCAATAAAATAATATTAAAATACACAAATATCTTTTAAAAATTATATTTTATTCATCTAATCTGTAAATAATTTTTTCAGTCCGATTTTACCTTTCCGGTATATTTTTTGATTATTTTCGGGATTATTTTTCAATACAAAAATTTCGGTTTATCCCAATAAATTCATATCTTGATCAATTTAACCCGAAATTTAATTATTTCTTCATCATTGATCAAGATTTCTCATTCTTATATTTTTAATTAAATTTTCTTGTCCCGATTAATACCGAATATTAGTCTTCCGACCATTTTGCCCTTGCAAATTTTTGAGAATACCATTTTAGTCCTTTTGCATTTTTAAATGCACTTGAAAATATTGGGTCTTACACGTAAGCCCGAGTTTTACTAACTTTTTCACTTTCAAACCTTAGTTTTCACTTCTACACATCATTTCATGCTTATGCATGTAATTCTCAGGCTTAGAGCCTTATTTCGATTTTTGTGCCATCGAGCCCTACGCCACTAACCCAAGTGCTTCTGTGGTTTCAGACCTGCATAACATTATTCTGAATTCTCAATTACTTCTTAGTTTTTTGAATAAGAAATAAAGTAGGAAAAATTTGGGTTTCACACAAGTACTCGATATTATTCGACCCGATTAAATATGATTATAATATTATATTATCGGATTTGAGTTGAATAATTTTTTGTTAATAACAATGTGTTCTCATACCAAATTAGGTATTAGATTAATCTTTACTAGTATTGTGTGGGTAGCACTAACCAAAGAGAATTTGATATGGTGAGAATTCAAACATAAGACCTCCAACTATAAATCGTTCTCACTCAAAAACTTGGGTTTGTGTTTGAGTAGGATTTGAATAGTAAAATTACTACTTATCACGAGTTCAAGGAATAATGGATCAAGTAGTAATCTTAAAATGCCTACTACCGGAACTTAATAATAAATAATAATTTTTAATATTATACTTTTATTTTTATTTATTATTAAAGTAATATTTAATTAAATTAAACATTCAGCGACACGAATGAAGATGAATAGGGATAATGTAATATTTAATTTAATTAAATTTTTTTGAAGATTGAACTATATTGAATAAAAAGAAATACAGCCTAGTTACAGTCAAGCTACAAAATCAGAACGTTTGTTCACACCTGCTTTAGCAAGGAAATCAGCATTTTTTTTTTCTGAAAACATGATTAAATATTAAATTTGACTTAATAATTGGATATTTAACGGATTCTAATAATTAATAAGTACTTTTTATATTATATGACTAGAGATCACGTAACATAAATAAAAGTAATTGAGTTGTTAATTGGGTTTGAGTATTATAAAAATAATCGGATTTAAGTTTCAATATTCCAAAATTATTGGTACATTACCCATTTACATTCTTTGTAGGGCCAATATCTGCAATGTTAGATTAGGGTGAATTAAAAAAATTCGTATATTTCTAATCAATAGAAAAAAAAAATATACAAAATCGTTCAAAATATATTGGTAGTTTAAATTTAAAAATGTGATAGTTTAAAATGTCATGGTGATATGTATATATATACATGATTATAGCCATGTTTGAATAACTGTTGTTATTCACGTTTATACATTGCAGGAAAGATGGATTTATGATTAATTTATTTCTGTTCTTAAAATTCAAACAATAATGAAGGAGTTTCATTGGAAGTGGAATTAGGTTATTTTCTTGACTTAAAATTCAAATCAAATGGATACATTCATGATCAGTTTTATTTTTTTCTTAAAATTCTCACAATTATGAAGTAGTTTCATTAGGAGTGAATCATGGGCAGAATCAAGATTAGTTTATTTTTTGACTTAAAATTCAAATCAAATTGGTAGATTCATAATCAGTTTTTTCCCTTAAAATTCTCAAAATTTTGAAATAGTTTTCATCGGGAGTGATTATGGGGAGAATCAGGATTAGTTTATATTTTGGATTTAAAATTAAAATCCTACGTATCATGAACTTGTCAAGTAAACTTGGATTCCGTAATATGTGTATATATATAAATGAAACACTTTATTTTTTTTAATTTTATACTAATTTTTATATTATAAGAAAGAATATAAAAATTAGTATAAATTAAACAAATAAATAATTATAATAAAATCCTATGTATTGCATGAGATAAAAAATCTAGTCAAATGTATATAGTAATATAATTTTTGTCTATTCATCCTTTAGAAAAAGAAGTTACAAAATAAATTAAGATAAGTTTACTCATTTTCATTTGATAAGTTAGTTGGATTCATGCATATTATTCTATTCCCAAGAAAAGGAAATTTGCAAATTTGGTACGTAATTTTATTTTTATTTGATAATTTTATATTTTCTTTCTAATTTGTTCCAAAGTAATACTTTTCCATAAATAGACGGAGAAAATAAATGCATTTCCTTAGCTGGTACTGGGTTGTCAGTCAAAATTCAAAGCCGAGTGGTTCTTCCCTCTTTGACACGTTTTCTTTGCATGCCCTTCACTGTAAACGACGAGAGATACCCTTTCCATATATCAAACTTTTCATCACCAAATCAGGAACTTAAATATATATATATATATATATATATATATATATATATATATATATATTAACAAAACCCTTCTTTTCAAACAAAGCAAAGATTGAAAAAATGGCATCAAATTTGGCTGAGGATGTTCCTGATGGCCCTGATTTGATCAGCAAACTCCCGGACACACTCTTGATTGAGATTATATCTCTGTTGCCAGCTGAAGAAGTTGTAAGAACTAGTATCTTATCTAGTCGGTGGAATAATTTATGGAGGTATGTTTCTCGTTTAGATTTTGATTCAAAGCGAGTGATCTCTCAAAGACTTGGATATGTAAAGAGAGATATTATCCATGCTGTTTTGATGATTAACAACGTATTGCTTTCTCATAAATGCAACTTGATTAGTTGCAAGATCATTCATTTCCCTGATAGCTGCACAAATGGTCAGCTTGAAAAATGGATTGAATATCTTATAGCAGAGAAAAAGGTAAAAGAACTAGCTCTCACTTGTGAAGATTTCACTGATTGTCAACAAAATTTTATGGGAAGATTTAGTAATTTCAAATTGAGTTTTCCATATGGGATTTTCTCCTGTAAAACTTTGCATGCACTTGAGTTGATTCATTACAAGCTTGAAATTGACTTTGCTCTTCATCATTGCCATAATCTAAAAACCTTGAAACTGAAATGGTTGTCTCTTGCAACTAAAACCCTTGATGGAATCATTTCTAGTTGTGCTTGTTTAGAGCATTTGAGCCTTTGTTTTTGCACTGGGTTTGATCGAGTTCGGGTTGTTAATGAGAATGTTAAGACTGTGGAGCTGGAATCCTTGAACGTGCATGAGATATACTTATCAACCAAATCCCTTGCTCTTTTGGTGCTTGATTCTCTAAAATGTCCGCCCAAAAATTTGGTTATCAATGCCCCAAAGCTTAGGGTGTTTCGGGCATATTGCAATCCGGAACTTGAAAATCCAAACAAAAATGTCAGAGATCCAAACGATAAGCCTTTGAAGGTTGCAGAAATTCTAGAGCATTGCAGTGGTCTCTTAGTAAGCATCATCACTAGCTGCTTTGTTTTTACTGAATTGCAATGAATTTATATATAAAATGTAATATACATTTGATCATCTGATAAATTGTTTTGGTTGACCACAGAGGCCTGAAAATGATCAAGGTTTTGATCATGCAATGGATGATTCAAATTTGTTCGAAAATTTATGGGTGCTGTCGATTGATTTGGACTTGAACAATATAAGAGAAGTGTTGATACTTTCTATCATTTTACGATTATGCACTCATCTTCGGCAACTTGAGATCAATATACAGGTATATGCCATTGCCAATAAAATTTATCTTAGTCTTTAGATGTTGAATTAAATCAAATATTTTGTTATAGGTCTCTCTCTATATAAGTATAATTTAGCATTAAAAGAACTATTTTCTTTTCATTGATTTGAATAAAATTGAACTAGTGTCTTTCTCACCAACTTGAAAAAGACTCAACTCATAATCCTTGATATTATATTTATAATTACGTAATCCTAAATATTATTTTAATTTATAGAATCAAAATGTCTTAAATTTTGTTTGACTACATAATTACATAATATTATATTAACATTTCTATAAATAAGGGTCAACTATAATCAGAGTCAATGATATTCTAAGGGTAAACTATAATTAAGACTGAATGATATCCTAACATCTAGATTAATCTAAAGCTTACGAAATGAAATGCATTCTGATATTTTGAGTAAAATGCATTAATCAATTATGGCTTTTGTGCAATATTTCATTTTAATACATGAATTTCAAAACTCAATTTTGGATCCATATCTCTTAAAAGAGTTTTAATTCATTTTATCAATAAGCCGAATAATGCTACATCAATGTCATATGCATGGGTTTCCTTAGATTTTAATCCAAAAATCAAATGAACTCACTTTTTTTGTCATGTGAATTATCATATGAATGTTTTTAAAAAGAGTATATAAAAAATTTGAATGTTAAATATGGTAGACAAAAATAAAATATTGTACAAAGATGATGAATATTTGATGCAATTGAGTCTTGAATATATATATATATATTTTGTATATATAGGAAATGCATTCTAAATTGGAGAAAGCAAGCTCAGATCATGGTAACCAAAATTGCTTATTGCCATATCCAGAGTCGATGTTATGGGATAAAAGGGAGTTATGTGACTGTATCACGCATACCCTAAGCCAAGTATCGGTAAAGGGATTCGAAGGAAATGAGAGAGAATTGGAATTTGTTAGGCATCTCATAACAAAAGCTACTGTGATGAAGAGAATCAACATATGCTGCAATGATAGATGTTCAAGAGAAGGAGCTGAGGCTACACTAAGGTTGCTATCCTTGCCGAGGTCCTCCATAAATGTTTCAATAGTCTTGAAACCAGGGCCTGCATTTGAATCTGCTGAGGTCGTTGCAAATTCATTTGAGAGATGGATTTTAACTCTCTAGTAGTTTTATTATGTTAGATTATAACTCTGACTTGGATAAGAAATTTATTTTCACATTACAACTTGAGAACTCTTTTTAAGTGTAATGCTAGAACTAGTGCGTTGTTGACATCATTTATTTAACCTTATTATATGATGTAAATTTTATGAATTTCTTCATAAGAAATTAAACGTTTGAAATCGATGTATATATTAATGTCTACAAACATGTTAACTTGCTTCCAAAAACAGTAGTTTTTTTTTTTAATTTAAAAACAAAAAAGGAAGGCAGGATAGCTAATAGTTAAATTACAGGCTACTTCAATTTTATAGAGCCTACTACTGCAGATTTGATAAGCCTAGGGGTACAACCATGACGAGTGTTCGAAATAGCGGCCGCAACACAAAGTCGTAGCCGATTTTTAGTAGTAGCGACACCAGTCGCCATCGCAATTGAAAAAAAAAAGGTGTGAAAAAATTTCACACCTGTAATAGGGGTCAAAAACGGAGGTAGCAGGGGTAACGGAGGATAGCTACAATAACGGTTCATTTTTTCCGCTGTCCTCTGTTACTAGAGCTGGCAAAAGTTGGCTCGAACCTGAAAATCCGTCCGAGCCCGCCCCGAGACCGAACCCGAGACCAGACCGAATTGACCAAAAAGTCAAAGGTCTGAGCCCGAGAAAAGTCCGACCCGAAAAAGCCCGAACCCGATAAAGCTCGAGTCTGAAAAAACTCGAACCCGAAAAAAGTCGAACCTGACATAACCCAAGCCCAATATGACCCAAATCCGAAACCGGCCCGATCCGAAACCCGAGAAAGCCCGAATTTATAACCCGAAAAACCCGAATTATAATTATATAATTATTATATTAAGAAATAATTAAATAAATAAATAATAATACACTTTTTCTAATTAAAATTTATAAAATTTTAAAACAATCATTATTTATTTATTACATAATTATATCAATAATTTATTATCAACAAAATAAATATTAAATATTTACATTCAATTATTAAATAAAATTATTTTAAAACACAATATAATATTCAATATCAAATAATTTTCAATATTATGCTTATTATATTTGTAATAATAAATAATAAATATATTATTAAATATAATATTTGATTTTATTATAAAAACAATTATTATACTATTTTATCATATTTATTTCATATTAAAATTTTAATTTTAATACATTAATAAATCAAATATATATATATATAAATCATTATATAATTGTAACATTTATTTAAATTTGATATTTCATATAAAACATTGAATACATTATTAACAAAATTAGAATTTAAATTCTGACTCCTATAACTCGTAAATAGAAAAATAGTAATTTGTTTTTTAAATGGTGATTATGCTAAAAATAAGAATTGAAAGTTGAAAGAGGGGATCATATCCTTTTAAAGATTGTAATACTTTTTCACTGCAAAAAAAGATTCAGACTCAACTATGACATGTTTGCATCCAAATTCTCATGTCATTAACAAGTCAATGATTGTTATGTTCTAAATTAGTCCAATATAGTAAAAAAACAAACCAGCAAAGAAACATCAAACACTTAAAGTTATGACATGTAACATTACAAGAACAACAAAATAGAAAACATACAATCATTCTCATACACAGCCACCTAGTCATGGAGAAACCAATCCCTGTCATACATTGCATGATGAACAAAACAGAAAAATACGATCATTCCATTCAACGCTAGCGGCTTGATGAATAAAATACTCGAAAAGATTGTAAATGCAGGAAGCAACCAAACTCTTCAATAGCGACACTGTTTTCAAATAAGATTAATGAGGCAATGATCAATCATAATTACTCTTAATAAAAAAATTTTAATTTTTAACAATATAAATAGTAAGAAATAAAATATCAACATACATTGCAATTAGAACTCTTCATCCTCCATAAACCAACTAGTTCAATTTAATCAAACTTTCCTTCCAAATCTCATTGTTTCATCTTCTTCATCTAATAAAATATATAAAAATAATCATATAAGAATTTAAATAATAAAAAATTAATAAAATAATAATGACACTAAAATCTTACCATCTTTATCTATATCATATTCATACAGCCAATTACGAGTGGTAATGAAAATTTCTACATTATGTGTTGTGAGACAATTTCTCCATTTGTTGATAACTCTACCACTCATACTAAATATTGATTCAGATGCAACTGTGATAATTGGAATACTCAATATATCCTTAGCCATAAGTGAAAGTACAGGGTATCGAAATTGATTTTTCTTCCAATAATCAAGAACATCAATTTGAATCTCATAATCTTCTCTTGGTTCATTCAAATATACATTTAACTCTGATCTATATAAAAGAGATCCAAAATTGAAGTTTCTAAATCCCTACAATAATAAAATAAGTTCATATATGAAATTATAATAACAAATGTAAATTAAAACTCAAAAAAGAATTACTTAATATAAAAAATAATAATTTAATAAGTTACTAAAGCAATTAATATTAAACTTTTGAACAAAAAATTTATATAAATATGTTATCAAATTAACAATAAATATTTATATGTTTCAAATTTTATTTCTAGCTAGGAAATTTAAGTTTTTGCCATGTCTTGTCTTTTGTATAAATTTTATTACTAAATTATATAATTTCTTTCCTCTTTAATTCATATTTCATCCTTTTAATTATATTTTGTCTTATAATCACTATGATTAAATTATATCAGCTTTTTGGTTTACCTATTTTATTTAAACTCCTATATTATATTTAATAATTTTCTCAGACTTAAACTAATTGCATCTATCAATTGAGAATTTAGCTACAATTATAGAACTTTAATTAGGTATAATTTAAACGAATTGATAACAATTAATTAGGTATAATTTTGTTAAGCATATATGATTATTTATTTCTTTGCCTACCTTATCGGTTCATATCTATACCAGTCCACTAGAATAATATCAGTAGATATTTTTTCTTGTGCATTATGCAACGTGGCGATCAAGACAAACATGCATCATTACTTGATTGTGCAAAAATGATTATTTTAAGTTAATTTTTTTATTTAAATTATGTAACTAATTTATTAAAAATTAATAATTTGTTATACTTATATATGATAACTAATTAGTAAATATTTATTTTAATAATTATTTTGATAATAAATAATTAATTTTTTAACCATGTTATTATATAATATGATAATTCTGTTTGAAAATTATTAAATTAATTATATATATACATTAACGTGCAATATTCATTTTATTCCATTTTATACAATAATTTAATAATTTATCATGAAATCATATCATTTCTTTTCTTATTCTTTGAAAGCCTATCAACAATTTCAATTATTCTATAGATAGATTATATTTGTAGTCCAGTAAGATTTTTTATGCTCTTCAATTTTTCTTAGCCAAGGCCAAAGAAATAAGCAAAACATTCATTTAGAAAAAAAGTTATGCTCTTCAATTTTTCTTAGCCAAGGCCAAAGAAATAAGCAAAACATTCATTTAGAAAAAAAGTGAAGAAGATAACATCTAGAAGTTGGAGGAAATCTGTAAAACTAAAAACAAACTAACAGAGGAAATAAAAAAATATTATAAAACTTTTATTAATATAATTTTAGTAACTTCTGTTTAAAATTTAAAAATTTATTATTTTAATCATAATTATCTACTTTAATTTCATAATTATTTATATTATGTTTTTTTAAGCTCACAAAGTTTTTTTGTATAAATATATTTTTTTAGTGTATTATATCAACTACAAAATATCACTCATATGATAGTGTATAATTGTATATGATGTAATTATATCAAATATTAAAAATATATAATTTTTAAATTTAATATTCTAAATTTTTAATGAGACATTTGATTAATTAATGTAATGCAATAATATTAATTATGATTTATGTACAAATAAAAAACAAATTAGAAATAAAATAGAGCTAATTAATTGATCATTTATTCATATTAAGCATTTTTTTTGTAAATGATAATATTAATTGGTACTTTTCTTCCTATAATATCTATATGTAATATTTTCTTTTACATTTAATGAATATAATTATATCTACTATTTTATAGTAAATATTGTAGGAAATTAAAAAAGAGTAAATTATTTTTGTCAAATAATAAATATTAAAATATAGAAATTTGTTTTTATATAAATATTTATTAAAATATAAAATCATATAAAAATTAAATTAATTATCACATTCAAATTTTTTAAAAAAAAAATTATAAATAATAAAATTTCAAAATATTTCAAGCCGGCCCGCTAAACCCGCCCGACTAGAACCGGGACCAAACCCGAAAAAGCTCAAACCCGAAAAAGCCCGAACCCGAAGAAGCCCAAAACCGAAAAAGTTCGAAACCGAAAAAGCCTGAACCCGAAAAGCCCAAACCCGAAAAAGCCCGAACCCAAAAATAACCGAACCCGAAAAAACCCGAACCCGAAAAAGCTCGAACCCGAAAAGAACCCGAACCGAACCCGCCCGAGCCCGCTCGTTTGCCACCTCTATCCGTTACCTCATTTTCTTCGTTCTGTTAAGTCTGTATAAAAACAGATTTAACAGAAAAAAGTGAACAACCAACCAAATAAAAAAAAAAACTAATCTTCAAACCTATAAACATAGCAAAACACATCAAGAGCAACAGTGCAACACTACAAACCAGCCAACAACAGAAACAGAGAACTAGAGAGGCTAACGGCAGTCAGTAGCACACCACACAGGCACAGCCAGCCACATACAGAACCGAAACAAAGGCAGCCACATACATATTAGAACACTAACATAATCAGGTAAACACTAAACACTTCACAAGTGTCACGCCCCGAAAGCGCGGAAAAATGGGGCTAATTTAAACTTTTTATCCATTAACTATGTTGTTTTCCTGTCCATGTCTAGATTTAAAATCTTTTTCATTTTCCAGGATCTCATTACATCACATACATTCTGTATATATAAAATTATTTACAACTATTACATCCCGATTATTATATACAATAGTGTCTATTATGTATCACATGTCTGGAATATAAGTAAGATTGTACCTCAAGGTTACAAGAGTATCTGATGAAAGGTCGGACTACCGTGTCAACGACCACAGTCTCGTATGTGCAGTAGACTCGCTATAGATAATCTGGGAGATGGAAAGGAGGGGGGTGAGTTTTTCAGACTCAGTAAGAGATACATTTAAAATAGATTTAAATACTCAAAACATGGTAAAACGCATGGTTTTACAAATTAGCATAAACATGTACTGGAGTAGAGATGCTTACATTTCATAAAAGCAGTAAAAACATGCTTAAATCATAAGTTTACACATCATGCATCCTTTTAGTAAAACTCATATATAGTATGCATATCACGTCGTGTAAACATGTAAAAAGCATCTCAAAACTAAATCATGCATATCATAACATGCTTATCACTTTGGAAATGAAATCGTATTGTCATATGCACATCTCATAAAACATACTCATAGCTACCTTTAAAATCTCATCATAAAAATATGTGCTCAATAAAATCATAAAACAGGTAGCATGAAATGTGCGAAAACATATATATATCCTTCCGTCAATTCATCGTGTAAGGTCAGGCAATCGTCTCATATACTAGTCCCGAAGGACATCATACATCTGGTCCCGTAGGACAAAATCATGGGTACTCATGGCCATAGTACAGGGGAGCCGTAGGACTGGATCAGGGTCGTACGCTGCCCTATCTCTCGTGCACCACTAAATGGGGACTATACGCACGAACTCACGTGCATCACCAAGTGTGGTCTATACGCACGTTTCTCATATCAAGTCAGAGCCTGCCCGTTCTCTGGCCGTCGGCTAGGTAGATCCTCGATCGTCTCCATACGAGATCGATCCCAGATCCTCTGACTATCGTCATATCATGCCTTTTTCCCCACAAAAATCATTTTGGGCCTCTTACCCAATTTATCAAAATCATTTCGGGCCTCATACCCGTGTATTAAAAATCGTTACGGGACTCTAACCCGTTTTTCATAAATCATTACGGGACTCTAGTCCGTTTCTCATAGAAAACATAGTTTTCATAAATCATTGCAGGACTCTAGCCCGTATAAATATGGAAAGCATAGTTTTAATAGCTATTTCTTAGGACTAATACCCGTACCGTGAAAATATAGCTTAAAAGCTGTTTCGGGACTTTAACCCGTATCATGAAAACATGGTTTCATAAAACATATCGGGACTTTAACCCGTAATCTCACATAAAAATACTATGCTTTCATTTTAGAAGTGAAAAATCACTTTTATAAACATGTATGCTGTAAAAATGTATCTCATATATATATATAACATGCTGAAAACTCGAGAAATGGTTTTGGCTTCGATTTAAATACAATTGGAAATCCATTTCGTAAAATCTCATCCAATTCTCATACATAAACAGTTGGTAAGGATGAAGGAGTACTAACGCTACTCTAAATTATATCCCTTACCTCTTAGCGACTGATGTAGAGCACTTTCCTCGATGCTCGAATTTACCTCGTAAAATGTGTCGATAGACCGAGTTGCTGCAAAACAAGTTCAATTTATCACATATGGCTTAAATTCATTTCAATATATCCAAATATGTGATTATATCGAAGCTTTGACCAAAAGTTGACTTTTAATCGATTTTACTCTTTTTGCTCGGTTTTATCGGTAGAAACCTCGATTTAATCGTATTTAACTCAATAAATATTTTTCTCATATTCATTACGGTCGATTTAGCTAATTAGACCAATTTCTCTCTTATTGGGCCAAATTACACCTTAATGGGTCTTAATTCGTTTTAAGCCCGTTTCCACTTATTAATTCTTTCATCGAGGCCTATTGGGCTCACTTGGCCCATTAGTACTTATTGAGCCTTTTTCTAGACTCTTTGAATAGCCGTATATCATTTACGACAATTTAATTAAAAATCTTGATTTAATCCACTAAATGCGCAATTTAATCCGTAACTCGTAAAATAAACTTTTAATGCGCGATAATTACATAGATTGTCGTAAATGAGCTTTACTTACCCGAGATTTTGCGATAGTGCGCAATTCGAAGTTCGATCGGGCTCACGTGCGTGATTTATCATCGAACTGCACAGTTTATATATTTAATTTCGGGTGAATTTTCGATCAAATATAATTTAAATATATTTCTCGAAAATTAAATCGGTCACTTTTGACCTCTTACCGACTTACCCGAAGTCCGGTGTATCCCCAAAAATTTTTCCTTTTTCCTTTTTCTCTTTTTCTTTCCTTTTTCTCCTTTTTCCCTCTCTTTTTTTTGGCTGAACCGGTTCGGTCCGGTTCAGACCGGTTCAGATCGGTCCGGTTCAGTCCGGCTCAGTTCGGTTCGACCCGTTCGGTGCTTCGCCGACCGGTTCCTCGCCGGCTTCCTTCGCCAGCAGCTCCGCGGGACCTCGCGAAGCTCGGATCTGGCCTCGATTTCGTCGTGGCTGGCCGAAAAGTGGCCAGTCCAGCCTCTTCTCCCTCGGCGTCGGTGGTGTCTTCCGTTACCGTCGTTTTCGGTCGTTTCCGGTGCCGATGGTGGCAGATCGGACCTCCCCCTGGCCTGTGGCGAGGTCCTCTCTCTTCCTCCAGCCTTCGTCCGCCGCCGTTCTCTCTCTTTCTCCCTCTTTCTCTCAGTTTCTCATTTTCTCAGTCTTCCTCTCGCCGGTCACCATTTCTTCCTCCACTGCCGGTGCCGACGGGATCGGGCTACTCCGCTGGGCTTGTCGGATCACTCCTCCGGTGGCGTCCTCGCCGGAGGATGAAGAATTTGGGAGGATCGGGTTTTTCGATCCTCCATTTCCATCTCTGTCGCGCGACTCTGTTTCGCGCGACAGAGTTTCATTTTTTTTTTTTTTTACTTTTACTTTATTATTATTTTATTATTATTTTATTTTAATCAAATAAAATATAATAAATTGTACAAAATATCTCAAAAATCATATTATATTTATTAATTAATTAATTTAATTAATTTAATTTATTTTAATTATTTCGATGTATTTTTCGCATATTTTCGGGATAATGTCCCCGACGAAAATTACTAAAATTCGTAATATTTTCGTATCTTGACCAATTGGACTCGAAATTTCATAATTTCTTCTTTATCGATCAAGATTTCCTAAATCCATATTTTTAATGAAAATTTTTTTTCATTGAATTTACACCGAAATTAGGATCTTTTGACCATTTTACCCTTCTACACGTTCGGGATTAATTTAGACCGATTTTCCTTCTCGGACTCACTATCTTTTCTCATTTAAATTTCGTATTTTTCGTCCAACGATTTAAATCCCTTTAATTTAATTTATGGTCCCAAATAATGAACATAGTGGAAAAAATTCGGGTTTCACAACAAGACTCATCAAACTAGAATAAAATCAGTACAAACTAAACAGATCCGGATCTGTTGAAGACAGGGGAGGGGAACACCGGAACAAATCCAGAGTTTGAGAAACCAGTGGGTTAGAAGTTAGATGAGTCGGTGAGGGTGAGTGAGAGAGAGGTCGGTGGGTGTTAGATTAGTTGGTTTTGGATGAGAAAACAGGCCGGTGAACTGAGATCGGTGAGACAGAGGAATGAAAACGACGAAATGTAGAAGAAAGGGAATTAGGTCTGTCACGCCCTCCTCCCACACGCGACTTTACCAAAAATCACAATAAATTTTTCGTTTTTTACTTACCTTTATCTCCTCAACAGTTGGGCTGTGAATAGGCATTAGTCTCCTCATCCATACATACCTTACCATTCTTTTTCGTATCATACATACATGACATTTATATCATAAGTAAATTCGTATTCTTAAATATAATTACATCATTACATCCCCCATATTAAAACGTGTACATCACTGTGTTTATACATTGTTCAGATACAAAAGAGTACGCGTGTGTATACCTTTCGCTAGATGGGGAGTGGCAGCGGATCAAAGGAATGCAATACCCTGGCCGACTCGATCTACTGATGAGAATCTGTAGAGATGGGGGAAAATGAATGGGATGAGCTATCAACGCGCTCAGTAAGGAAATCAGGCAAGCAAGTAGACATCCATACTATCTACTTGAAAATAGTGCTTTGCCTTTCCTTCTCTCATTTCAAAAGCATGTTTAAAATATATATAATATAGTACAGATTTAAAATCCCATGTACTAAACACATGCTGGTTTATCAATCAGAGGCATTCATGCAAAACAGTGCATATTAAATCATTTAAGAATGCCTTTATATAAAATATGCCATTTACATTCAAAACACAGTAAATATGGCATTTCTCATCACAACACAAATAAACTGGGTTTCGACCCATCCCTTAGGTCTACCCGTATCATAAAACACATGTGATATATCATGCGAGACTCAGTGGCTAAATGCAATCTCTCTAGACTATGTAAGAGAGCCTCCCCGCCGAACAGAGCCTCCCCGCCTAACAGGCTTAAGGATGTTGGGCTTAAGGATCTTACCGTAAGAGAGTATCTCCGGACTATGGCCATATCCTAACAATGGTGATCCCAGGCAACACAGTACTCGGTGTGCGGGGTAATCACTGCTGTAACGGGTGGGGGGTCAGTCCATCACAACCGTCAGCTATCAATACACTCCTCCACAACTCCACAACACAAAACACGGTACAATGTACTCCATGCCACATGCACGGTACAACGTACACCTGTGGACCCATACATCATGGTCGGGGTGCCTGCCATAGGTCTTAGCCTCTCATACCATGGAAATACATCATAGTCGGGGTGCCTGCCATAGGTCTTAGCCCTCATACTATGGAATAAATGCCACGTCTCTAAATTTACGTGAGAACATCTCAACAATGTGACACTCAGTCTACACGGAGGAAATCGTCACGGTTTTCTAACATGTGTGTATATCACGAAAAACTACAGTGCGCGTCTTGAGTGTGACACACAGTCAACACTCCGCCTCAAAACACTGTATATGCATGTCAAAATATCAATACTAGTGCGAGTGAACCTCCAACACCAGGTCATGCATCTCATGTAAAACTCGAGTACGAGCTAAACGCTCCAGCACTCTATCATGCACAAATCACATAAAAACTGAGTACGGGCAATGCTCCGATACTCTATCATGCATGTCAAATAAATGTAGTGCGAGTCAACCTCCAGCACTAATGTATGTGAAAAACATCTGAAATCAAGTGCGAGTTATGCTCTAGCATGATTGTTTCCACATAATTCGGTAGATGGCTCTTTAAAAATAGGGATGTTAAAAATCACTAAAATCAGCACTATAAAGTGTGCTTAATTTACATCGACCTCAAAACATTAGCCCATCCACCTACTCTTCTGCTACACAGCAGTAAAAACCACTCAAAACATCATTTCCATGCTTTTTGGAACTTTTCCTAAAATTTCACTTTTTGCCTCACTAGGGGCAAAATCGTAATTTACCCATATCGGGTCCCAATAATTATTATAAGTTCTCTCTGACCCTCAAACAATTTCAGTGAATGTCAAATCCAATGAAAATATGCACAGATATCTCTAGCTACTTGCAAGAGTCCCCTACCTCGGATCACGTCGTGTGACCTCTCTTCCTCTGTGCTGTCTTATCCGCAGTCCGGTCAACTCTCAATATGACTCTGAAACTGCATTTAATCATTCACTGAGTTAATTACACTTTTCTTACTGTATTACACATTTAATACAGTTTATTTCACTTAAATTGGCCCTTTTACGCTTAATGGGCCTTAATCACGTTAATCGGGCCTTAATCCGTATTAAGCCCGTTCATCAAGGTCTATCGACTCATTGGGCCTATCAATACCCATTGGGATTTATTCCAAGCTCTTTGGATAGCCCGTATATCATTTACGACATTTTATTCAATTTTCTGAATATAATTCACTAAATCCAAAATTTAATCCGAAATGCGTAAATTAAATCTTAAATACGCATAAATCACATAAATTGTCGTAAATGAGCTTTACTTACCCGAGATTGTGCGATGGTGCGCGAATCGGAGTTCGATCGGATTTCCGTTCGGAATTAATCGTCGAACTGCACAATTTCGTATATTTAACTCCGGGTCAATTTCTGATTAAATATAATTTAAATAAATTTATCAGAAATTAAATTGGTCACTTTTGACCTCGTATCGACTTACCCGAAGTCCGATGAATTCTCGAAAATTTTCTTTTTCCTTTTTCTTTCTTTTTTTCCTCTTTTTCCCCTTTTCTCCTTGGCTGAACCGGTCCGGTCCGGTTCAGCACAGTGACTTTCCACTGAACCGCCGACCGGTTCAGGAGTGATTTAGCCGTGCCGAAGTCGTCCGGCCGGTTCCCGGCGTGCCGCTGCCGCCGTTCGACGCGTCTTGGACAGGGGATCTCTCGGTTGGCCTCGATCGGAGCCAACTCCCGTCGGTGGCCGCCGAATGCCCGTTTTTCCTCCGCGGCTTTCTCCCTTCGATTCGCCGGATTCCGGCGCCGGTGGAGCGCGTCCTGGTGGCAGGGGGTGTCGCACGGTGTCGGCCTTCCTTTTCCGGTCGCGTGCCTGGCCGTTGATCGCCGGAGGTGGCTGGTCCGGCAGTCTCTCCCTTTCGTCGGTTTGGTCTCTCACGGTTTCTCTCTCCCCGCGTTTCCAATTCTCTGATTTCTGTTTTCGTTTTTTTTTTTTATAATTAATGAATTTTTATTATTATTTTATTCATTAAAATAATAATAAAAATCCCAAAAATATCCCAAAAATTCTCAAAAATTCCAAATTAAATTCATTTAGTCCGTAAATGAATTTATCAGTCCGATTTTACTTTTTCGGTATATTTTTCCACTATTTTTGGGCTCGTTTTTCGAGACAAAAATTTCAAAAATATTAATTAAATTCATATCTCGATCAATTGGACTCGAAATTCAATATTTTCCTCGTTATTGATCAAGATCTCTCGATTTCATATTTTTAATGAAATTTCTCATCGGATTTATATCGAATTTTGGTCAATTGACCGTTTTACCCCTGTACTTACTCGAAAATAAACTGAACCCTTATCTCGCTGTTATGTAGCTTACATGCATTTTTAATTCTCAATAAATCGATTGCACGATAGTAAATACTCTTCTTATGATTCAACTATGAAATATAACGTTCGTACACATAGGAATCATAAGGTACAAGCTACATACGTAAATCAAAAACTCGGGTCTGACAATCCTCCCCAACTAAAAGAATTTGGTCCTCCAAATTAGCACCAAATCAATCCTCAAACAACTGGGGGTGCTTCTCTCGCATCAAGCTCTCTAACTCCCAAGTAGCCTCCTCGGAAGTGTGATGCTGCCATAGTACCTTTACTAACCCGATAGTCTTCGATCTCAAAACCTTCTCCTTCCTATCCAGTATCCGAATCGGCCTCTCAACATATGACATGTCCTCACTGAGCTCCAAAGGCTCATAACTAATCACATGTGCCGGATCCGGGTGATACTTCCTAAGCATCGAAATGTGGAAGACGTTATGCACGCCTGACAAATCTGGTGGCAATGCCAACCTATAAGCCTTATCTCCGACTCGATCAAGTATCTCAAAGGGTCCAATGTAGCGAGGACTCAGCTTACCCCTCTTCCCAAACCTCGCTATACCCTTGGAAGGAGAAACCTTCAGAAACACGGACTCACCAACTGCGAACTCAAGTGGCCTACGTCTCCTGTCAGCATAACTCTTCTGTCGACTCTGAGCTGTCCTCAATCTCTCAACTATCAATCGGACATCCTCAGAAGCCTGTGTAACCATATCAGGAGCAAAAATCTTACGATCACCCACTTCTTCCCACCCAATAGGGGAACGACATCTACGGCCATACAAGGCCTCATACGGTGCCATCCCGATACTCGAATGATAACTGTTGTTGTAGGCGAACTCGGCTAGTGGCAAATGATCATCCCAGGAGCCTCTAAAATCCAGCACACATGCTCTCAACATATCCTCCAGAGTCTGTATCGTCCTCTCTGACTGACCATCTGTCTGAGGATGAAAAGCTGTGCTCAAACTCAACTGGGTTCCCATAGCTTCCTGAAAATGTTCCCAAAAGTGGGAAGTGAAGCGGGAATCCCTATCCGAAACAATGCTCACTGGAACACCATGCAACCTCACTACCTCGCGTACATACAACCCTGCCAATGTACTCAGAGTATCGGTAGCTCTCATAGCTAGGAAGTGGGCTGACTTCGTCAGTCTATCAACGATCACCCATATAGCATCGTGATTCCTCCGGGTCCTCGGTAAACCCATCACGAAATCCATGGTGATATGCTCCCATTTCCATGTCGATATAGGTAGAGGCTGCAACAATCCTGCAGGTTTCTGATGCTCTACCTTCACCTGCTGACATACGAGACATCTCGCCACAAAATCTGCCACATCTCTCTTCATACCTGACCACCAGTACACCTTCCGGAGGTTCTGATACATCTTGCCACTCCCCGGATGCAACGTGTACCTCGATGAATGAGCTTCTGACAATATCAATCTCCTGAGCTCTGGGTCCTCGGGAACACACAATCTCCCTCTGTACCTCAGTAGTCCATCAGAACTCAACTCAAAATCTATCGCTGTGCCCCTCTGCATCTGACCAATCACATCGATGCACTGCAGATCTGTCTGCTGAGCCTGTCTGATCCTATCCAACAGATCTGGCTCTAAGCGTAAACTCGCAATCATACAATCTGCATCTCTGTCCGAAGGCACAACTCCCAAACTGAGGCTAGCAAACTGCTCTAGCAGCTCGTGCTCCCTAACCATCATATACGATATCATCCCAAGGCTCTTCCTACTCAAAGCATCTGCTACAACATTAGCCTTACCCGGATGATAAAGTATCTCACAATCATAATCCTTCAGAAGCTCTAGCCATCTTCTCTGTCTCATGTTTAGTTCCTTCTGTGAGAACAGGTACTTGAGGCTCTTGTGATCGGTAAAAATCTGAAACTTCTCACCATACAAGTAGTGGCGCCATACCTTCAACGCAAACACTACTGCTGCTAACTCTAAATCGTGGGTCGGATAGTTCTTCTCATGGTCCTTCAACTGTCTGGATCCATAAGCAACTACCCTCCCATCCTGCATCAACACACAGCCCAGTCCCTGATGCGAAGCATCGGTATATACTGAAAATCCTCCTGAGCTGGTAGGAATAGTGAGAATCGGAGCTGTGGTCAATCGACTCTTCAGCTCCTGAAAACTCCTCTCACAATCCTCATCCCACACGAATGCAACATTCTTCCGAGTGAGACATGTCAACGGAGCAGCCAACTTTGAAAATCCCTCAACGAATCTCCGATAGTACCCTGCTAAACCCAGAAAACTCCTGATCTCGGTAACTGTCCTCGGCTGTTCCCATTGAACTACAGCCTCAATCTTGGATGGATCTACTGATACACCATCCCTCGACACTACATGTCCCAAAAACGAGATCTTTGTCAACCAAAAATCACACTTGCTGAGTTTAGCATACAACTGCTGCCCTCGTAGAGTCTGTAATACAATCCTAAGGTGCTCCTCATGCTCCTCCTCGGATCTCGAATATACTAATATGTCATCGATGAATACGATAACAAACTGATCCAAATATGGCTTGAACACATCGTTCATCAAAGCCATGAAAGCTGCGGGAGCATTCGTCAGTCCGAATGGCATAACTAGGAACTCATAGTGGCCATATCGAGTCCTAAATGCTATCTTGGGTACATCTCCACTCCGAACTCTCAACTGATGATACCCAGACCTCAGATCAATCTTAGAAAAGACCTGCGCTCCCCGAAGCTGATCCAGTAAGTCGTCAATGGGTGGAAGGGGATATCTATTCTTGATGGTAGCCTTATTCAACAATCTGTAGTCTATACACAATCGGAGGTTTCCATCCTTCTTCCTCACAAACAGAACAGGTGCTCCCCACGGTGAAACACTCGGTCTGATAAAACCCCTATCCAATAGCTCCTGCAACTGTCTCTTGAGCTCCTCCAGCTCAACTAAGGCCATGCGATACGGTGGTCTCGAAATAGGCTCAGTACCAGGCACCAAATCTATACAGAACTCCATCTCTCTGTCTGGTGGTAACCCTGGCAACTCATCCAGAAAAACATCTGGGTACTCACTGACCACAGAAATATCTACCAACTCCGGATGTACCTTATCCGTATCCACTACGTATGCAATGAAACCTTCAAGATGTTTATCTCTCAGTCAGCAAAATATTTTTATTTATTAACAACATATTTATTTCTTTCATTTCTTCCTATCAAACTTTACAATAACTTTCGTAGGGTTAGGAAACATAACTGTCTTAGCATAACAATAAAAAACAGCATGATTTGCAGATAACCAATCCATACCTAATATTACATCAAAGTCACTCATACTTAGCAATATTAGATTGGCTGTCATATCCTTTTCCCCTACTCTTAACTTACAATCGTTATACACATGCTCAACTAGCTGACTGGAATCCATAGGCGTACAAATCAACATCATCATCTTTAAAGGAGTACACTTTACATGCTTTTCTAACTTACATGCAAATGATGGTGATACAAATGAATGTGTGGCGCCAGGATCAATTAAAACATATGCTTCTAAATCATAAATCAGGATGTTACCTCGAATCACATCCGTAGAAGCATCAGCTGTGTCCTGGTCCAAAGCATGTACTCGCCCTCGACCCATCACCTACTTA
Organism: Firmiana major; assembly: GCA_033439115.1. Classification (NCBI taxonomy): domain Eukaryota; kingdom Viridiplantae; phylum Streptophyta; class Magnoliopsida; order Malvales; family Malvaceae; genus Firmiana; species Firmiana major. The sequence continues at coordinate 54,399,630 of CM065899.1, forward strand.
CCCTTCTCCTCTGCCGTCGCTCTACCTCTCTGAGCAGACGTACCAGCTGGAGCTCTATCTTGCTCCCTGCCCTTCTGTGGGGCAATCACATATGTCTCTGGGCACTCTCTAGCCATATGCCCCTGTTTCCCACATCGGAAACACATAACAGGGCTCAACGGACAAGGTCTACCGCCATGATGTCTGCCACATCGGCTGCACTGATCAGTAGTAGGCCTCGGTCCTCCAATCACAATGCCCTTCGCCGGAGCTATGGTCGGGTATGTAGGAGGTCTGACTGGTCGCTCTCGCACCTCCTCTATCCGTGGTCCCTTACCGAAGAGTCTCCTCCCTCCTCGATAACTGAACCCTCTATCTCTAGCCGGCCTCTTTCTCTCTCTATCTCGGCTCCGACTGAACTTCCCAAACTCAGAGGCATTTCTCTCGTAATCCTGCTCACAAAGCTGCGCCATGCGCACTGCCTCATCATATGTACCAATGTCTAGTGGTACCAATTTAGACCGCAACACCGGTCTCAATCCGTCAATAAATCTGCGGACCTTCCTGGTCTCGCTGTACATGGTATCGGGATCATATCTCCCCAGGGCCAAAAATCTGGTCTCATACTCATCCACTGTGAGACTCCCCTGGCTCAATCCCAAAAATTCAGCCTGCAGTCTACGCTGCGCAGTATCAGGAACAAACTGCCTCCTGAAGGCCTCTAGAAACATCTCCCAACTAATCTCAGCATGTCGGGCTCTCAATATCGGCCTGGTGGACTTCCACCAATGCTCTGCCGTTCTCTTCAGTAGGAACGCAGCAAATGCGACTCTCTCAGAAGTCGTACACTCAAACAAATCGTACAACTTCTCCATCTCGCCAATCCACTCCTCAGCACTGGCTGGGTCCTTGACCCCTCGAAAAGATGGAGGTCCAAGCTTCTGGAACTGTCGCAACCGATCCAAATCACACCCATATCCTCTACCACCCTGAACTGGTGGGGGTGTAGGAGTATCAGTAGTCTGTGGCATCTCAGGTGCAGGCTGTGCAGGTGTATCCGGTGCAACTGCCTCTCCAGTTGCAGTTTCTGCATCATGCCTCTGTCTACCTGGCAAAGTCTGTGCCAACAGCCCTACTATCGCCTCTAGGCTACGCTCTATCCTCGTGAAGCGTGCCTCAATAGTATCTGGTACCTCAGCAGTACCTGGGGGTGTATGGGTAGTCGAAGACTCACCCTGGCTAGTTGACCTACCTCTACGGCCTCCAGCCCTACCTCTCGCCCCTCTACCACGTTGGGTATTTGCCATAATGGCTCAATTTCTGCATTCACAAATATTAATTTGTCCAACTCCCATCTTGTATGCACAATTGTAACTGAACAAAACACAGTGATATGGGGATGTACATTTTCCTAATTACTAACACCTATTCACATCAGACCAACTAGGCTCTGATACCACTCCTGTCACGCCCTCCTCCCACACGCGACTTTACCAAAAATCACAATAAATTTTTCGTTTTTTACTTACCTTTATCTCCTCAACAGTTGGGCTGTGAATAGGCATTAGTCTCCTCATCCATACATACCTTACCATTCTTTTTCGTATCATACATACATGACATTTATATCATAAGTAAATTCGTATTCTTAAATATAATTACATCATTACATCCCCCATATTAAAACGTGTACATCACTGTGTTTATACATTGTTCAGATACAAAAGAGTACGCGTGTGTATACCTTTCGCTAGATGGGGAGTGGCAGCGGATCAAAGGAATGCAATACCCTGGCCGACTCGATCTACTGATGAGAATCTGTAGAGATGGGGGAAAATGAATGGGATGAGCTATCAACGCGCTCAGTAAGGAAATCAGGCAAGCAAGTAGACATCCATACTATCTACTTGAAAATAGTGCTTTGCCTTTCCTTCTCTCATTTCAAAAGCATGTTTAAAATATATATAATATAGTACAGATTTAAAATCCCATGTACTAAACACATGCTGGTTTATCAATCAGAGGCATTCATGCAAAACAGTGCATATTAAATCATTTAAGAATGCCTTTATATAAAATATGCCATTTACATTCAAAACACAGTAAATATGGCATTTCTCATCACAACACAAATAAACTGGGTTTCGACCCATCCCTTAGGTCTACCCGTATCATAAAACACATGTGATATATCATGCGAGACTCAGTGGCTAAATGCAATCTCTCTAGACTATGTAAGAGAGCCTCCCCGCCGAACAGAGCCTCCCCGCCTAACAGGCTTAAGGATGTTGGGCTTAAGGATCTTACCGTAAGAGAGTATCTCCGGACTATGGCCATATCCTAACAATGGTGATCCCAGGCAACACAGTACTCGGTGTGCGGGGTAATCACTGCTGTAACGGGTGGGGGGTCAGTCCATCACAACCGTCAGCTATCAATACACTCCTCCACAACTCCACAACACAAAACACGGTACAATGTACTCCATGCCACATGCACGGTACAACGTACACCTGTGGACCCATACATCATGGTCGGGGTGCCTGCCATAGGTCTTAGCCTCTCATACCATGGAAATACATCATAGTCGGGGTGCCTGCCATAGGTCTTAGCCCTCATACTATGGAATAAATGCCACGTCTCTAAATTCACGTGAGAACATCTCAACAATGTGACACTCAGTCTACACGGAGGAAATCGTCACGGTTTTCTAACATGTGTGTATATCACGAAAAACTACAGTGCGCGTCTTGAGTGTGACACACAGTCAACACTCCGCCTCAAAACACTGTATATGCATGTCAAAATATCAACACTAGTGCGAGTGAACCTCCAGCACCAGGTCATGCATCTCATGTAAAACTCGAGTACGAGCTAAACGCTCCAGCACTCTATCATGCACAAATCACATAAAAACTGAGTACGAGCAATGCTCTGATACTCTATCATGCATGTCAAATAAATGTAGTGCGAGTCAACCTCCAGCACTAATGTATGTGAAAAACATCTGAAATCAAGTGCGAGTTATGCTCTAGCATGATTGTTTCCACATAATTCGGTAGATGGCTCTTTAAAAATAGGGATGTTAAAAATCACTAAAATCAGCACTATAAAGTGTGCTTAATTTACATCGACCTCAAAAAATTAGCCCATCCACCTACTCTTCTGCTACACAGCAGTAAAAACCACTCAAAACATCATTTCCATGCTTTTTGGAACTTTTCCTAAAATTTCACTTTTTACCTCACTAGGGGCAAAATCGTAATTTACCCATATCGGGTCCCAATAATTATTATAAGTTCTCTCTGACCCTCAAACAATTTCAGTGAATGTCAAATCCAATGAAAATATGCACAGATATCTCTAGCTACTTGCAAGAGTCCCCTACCTCGGATCACGTCGTGTGACCTCTCTTCCTCTGTGCTGTCTTATCCGCAGTCCGGTCAACTCTCAATATGACTCTGAAACTGCATTTAATCATTCACTGAGTTAATTACACTTTTCTTACTGTATTACACATTTAATACAGTTTATTTCACTTAAATTGGCCCTTTTACGCTTAATGGGCCTTAATCACGTTAATCGGGCCTTAATCCGTATTAAGCCCGTTCATCAAGGTCTATCGACTCATTGGGCCTATCAATACCCATTGGGATTTATTCCAAGCTCTTTGGATAGCCCGTATATCATTTACGACATTTTATTCAATTTTCTGAATATAATTCACTAAATCCAAAATTTAATCCGAAATGCGTAAATTAAATCTTAAATACGCATAAATCACATAAATTGTCGTAAATGAGCTTTACTTACCCGAGATTGTGCGATGGTGCGTGAATCGGAGTTCGATCGGGCTTCCGTTCGGAATTAATCGTCGAACTGCACAATTTCGTATATTTAACTCCGGGTCAATTTCTGATTAAATATAATTTAAATAAATTTATCAGAAATTAAATTGGTCACTTTTGACCTCGTATCGACTTACCCGAAGTCCGATGAATTCTCGAAAATTTTCTTTTTCCTTTTTCTTTCTTTTTTTCCTCTTTTTCCCCTTTTCTCCTTGGCTGAACCGGTCCGGTCCGGTTCAGCACAGTGACTTTCCACTGAACCGCCGACCGGTTCAGGAGTGATTTAGCCGTGTCGACGTCGTCCGGCCGGTTCCCGGCGTGCCGCTACCGCCGTTCGACGCGTCTTGGACAGGGGATCTCTCGGTTGGCCTCGATCGGAGCCAACTCCCGTCGGTGGCCGCCGAATGCCCGTTTTTCCTCCGCGGCTTTCTCCCTTCGATTCGCCGGATTCCGACGCCGGTGGAGCGCGTCCTGGTGGCAGGGGGTGTCGCACGGTGTCGGCCTTCCTTTTCCGGTCGCGTGCCTGGCCGTTGATCGCCGGAGGTGGCTGGTCCGGCAGTCTCTCCCTTTCGTCGGTTTGGACTCTCACGGTTTCTCTCTCCCCGCGTTTCCAATTCTCTGATTTCTGTTTTCGTTTTTTTTTTTTATAATTAATGAATTTTTATTATTATTTTATTCATTAAAATAATAATAAAAATCCCAAAAATATCCCAAAAATTCTCAAAAATTCCAAATTAAATTCATTTAGTCCGTAAATGAATTTATCAGTCCGATTTTACTTTTTCGGTATATTTTTCCACTATTTTTGGGCTCGTTTTTCGAGACAAAAATTTCAAAAATATTAATTAAATTCATATCTCGATCAATTGGACTCGAAATTCAATATTTTCCTCGTTATTGATCAAGATCTCTCGATTTCATATTTTTAATGAAATTTCTCATCGGATTTATACCGAATTTTGGTCAATTGACCGTTTTACCCCTGTACTTACTCGAAAATAAACTGAACCCTTATCTCGCTGTTATGTAGCTTACATGCATTTTTAATTCTCAATAAATCGATTGCACGATAGTAAATACTCTTCTTATGATTCAACTATGAAATATAACGTTCGTACACATAGGAATCATAAGGTACAAGCTACATACGTAAATCAAAAACTCGGGTCTGACAGGGTCTGGGAATGAAAACGAAAAGCCAGAAGAAAGGGAACTAGGTAGGTCTGGCCATCTAGGGATTGGGGTTGGGTTGGGTGTCGGTAGGACCATGGCTGGCTGGCTCTACTCTGGCCTCTAGGTCTGGTCGTCTGGGAAGGAAACAGAAAGTGAAATGAAAGAAAGATCGAAGACGATCTATGGAAAGAAAGAACCAGAAAGGTCTGGAGGGTGGGGGGGGGGGGTTTAGCAAGATGCGGGTGGGTTAGGTTACAGGGTAGGTTAGGTTTAATTAATATATATTTTTTAATTATTATAATTTTTTAGTAAATAATTTTTAATTAATAATTTAAATATTTAATAATTATTTAAAAAATGTTTAGTAATTAGTTTAAATTAGTATAATTTGTTAGTAGTTAACTTTTTAATTAGTATAATTAATACAATTTTGTAAAGAATTAGTATTAATTAATAAATTTTAAAGTCAATATTTAATAAATAATTAAAAAATATTTAATAATTAGCTTAAATTAGTATAGTTTTTCAGTAGTTAATCTTTTAATTAGTATAATTTTTTAATTAGTATAATTAATACAAATTTTTAAGGAGTTAGTTTTAATTAATAATTTTTTAAGCAAATATTTAATAATTATAACCAAAATGTTTAGTAATTAGCTTAAATTGGTATAATTTTTTAGTAGTTAATTTTTTAATTAGTATAATTTTTTAATTAGTATAATTAATACAAATTTTTAAAGAATTAGTATTAATTAATAATTTTTAAAGTCAATATTTAATCAATAATTAAAAAATGTATAATAATTAGCTTAAATTTGTATAGTTTTTTAGTAGTTAATTTTTTAATTAGTATAATTTTTAAATTAGTTTAATTAATACAATTTTTTTAAAGAATTAGTTTTAATTAATAATTTTTAAAGTCAATATTTAATCAATAATTAAAAAATGTTTAATAATTAGCTTAAATTTGTATAGTTTTTTAGTAGTTAAATTTTTAATTAGTATAATTTTTAAATTAGTATAATTAATACAATTTTTTTAAAGAATTAGTATTAATTAATAATTTTTAAAGTCAATATTTAATAAATAATTAAAAAATGTTTAATAATTAGCTTAAATTTGTATAGTTTTTTAGTAGTTAAATTTTTAATTAGTATAATTTTTAAATTAGTATAATTAATACAATTTTTTAAAGAATTAGTATTAATTAATAAATTTTTAAGTAAATATTTAATAATTATAACCAAAATGTTTAGTAATTAGCTTAAATTAGTATATTTTGTAGTAGTTAATTTTTTAATTAGTATAATCAATACAATTTTTTTAAAGAATTAGTATTAATTAATAATTTTAAAGTCTATATTTAATAAATAATTAAAAATGTTTAATAATTAGTTTAAATTTGTATAGTTTTTTAGTAGTTAATTTTTTAATTAGTATAATTTTGTAATTAGTATAATTGTGAAACCCAGATTTTTCACACTATGTTCATCATTTGGAATCATAAGCGGATGAATTGAGTATATGAATGTGAATGTTGTAGTGGAGGTATGAAAATACGGAACAGGATAAATGAGGAGCAGTAATTTAGATTAAAGGGATTTAAATTGTTGGACGAAAGATACTGAATTTAAATGAGAAAACATAGTGAGTCCGAGAAGGAAAATCGGTCTAAATTGGTCCCGAACGTGTAGAAGGGTAAAATAGTCAAAAGACTTAAAATTCGGTATAAATTCAACGAGAAAATTTCATTATAAATATTGATTTAGGAAATCTTGATCAATAAAGGAGAAATTATTGGATTCCGAGTCCAATTGGTCAAGATACAAAAATATTACGAATTTTCGTAATTTTCGCCCGCGACATTATACCGAAAATATGAAAAAAATTATACCAGAAAAATAATTAAATACAATAAAAATATATTTAATTGATTAAATATATTAAGTTAATGAATAGTGAAGATATTGTTAAAAATAATGTATTTTATTCATTAAAATAATAATAAAGTATATTATAAAAAATGAAAAATGAAAAATGAAAAATGAAAAATGAAAATTGAAATCATGAATTGGAGAATGAAAGGAAACAAAAAGAAACGCGAAAGGAAACGAAGCAAAGGGATCGAGCATCGGCGAGCCACCACCGGTGATCGAGGAAGCCCGACGACCACCGGAAAAGGTAGCCGACGATAGTGCGATCCCCCTGGTACCGGTAACGTGCGTCGAAAACGCCGAAATTCGACGGATCGAGGGAGCAAGCCATGGGGGGGGGGGAGAGAGAAGAAGAGTCCGACGGTTCCACCGACGATTGACCCCAGCTGACCTAGCCGAACATTCCCTTGCTCCAGATGCATCGACTGACGCCAGAATCAGCCGGAGAACCGGTCGAAAAAGTGGTGAACAGCGACGAGAATGTGAAACCCGATATTTTTCCATATTATGACGCTTATGAGGAGTAAATTATAGCTCAATGTAACGTTTTACAGGCCCGTAGACCATTAAAGCACTCGGTTGTAGCGTGGGACCTAATGGCACGCAAATCGAGGTATGGTTTTAGACCCAAGAATTTCTTAAAAATGTCATGTTAATGCATGGAATGATGTGTAGAAGGGAAAACTAAGTGATTGGAAATGCAAAAGTTAGTTAAACTCGAGTTTTAAATTAAATCGAGAAAACAGACCTAATGAGGGAAATAAATGCATATAAAATTCTAGAAATTTGTGAAAAATTATTCTGAGGCCATAGAAAATTAGTATAAGGTGAAATTGATATGGTAAATAAAAATCATGAAGAAATATGGAGATTTAGGGGGTTCAAATAAATTTTTAAACCTAACCGAAAGCTTATTTCCATTTTGCTCGGTATTGGCCAAATCGCGCAAAATGAGCTCGTTCGTGAAATTTTTATTAAACATGTGATCCCTAAATTTTAATGAGACATACTATAGACATAGTATAACAATTGAGAAGTGGAATTTTGAAGAAATCTGATCAGGATTAATTTTGGTAAATTTTATAAAACAGAACAGACATTTCCCCTGCATTTAGTAAACTGTCAGCCAATGAAAACAATCCCATTTAATGACCTTCTAGATTTTATTTGCCTCTGATATTTCCAGATTGAAATTTAACTGGATAAGCTTCATAAAAAGGTAAGAACCATCCTGAAATGTTGAAAAACCCGAGAGTTATCCCTCACCCATTCTGCCGCAGACGTTACATCTGCTCCTGATTGGCGTGAATTTTTCGACCACCTTCTAGACATTTTAAGGAAACGGTCCCTTCATATGAAATATTTATATTCCTCCCCTATACCACATATAAAAAATTCATACCTAACCGAAGTCATTTATCCCCTGAAAAGTTAGAGAGACAAACAGGATAGAAAACTACCTTGTTCTAAGGTAAGTAAAAATTCATTTTTTGGATGTATTTGATGAGGTTCTTGGATGATTCTGAACACTTATAAGCTCTATACATGTTGTGTTATAGCTGAGTGGCAATTTTGAGACCTAAAACCGAAGTTAAACTTGGTCAAAGGATTGAAGAAGTTGAGGTATAGTGATGATTATAAGATAGGTTGTTATTTAGTAATTATGGATGATTTTTAGTTAAAGGAAATTTGATGAATTAATTTATATGATTGAGTTCAATTACTGCCATTATGATTTAGCTACTGGAATGATGAAGATGGATGTAATTAAAATGAATTTATAGTTAAAATTATACTGTAAAGGTTCGATTTAGTGTTTAACTAGGTGAATTATCGAAATAATGCAAGGATCGATAGTTTAAGGTCTTGTATGAAGTGGAATAAGTTGCTAGAATGTAAGACATGATGTAGAGGTATTGAAAATAAATTTAAAGGTGTTGAATATGTTAAGAAAGCTTAAAATCGAGGCTTAAACCGATAAAACCGAGCAAAACGAGCAAAGTACCGAAAAGTCAACTTTTGGTCAACATTTTAGATGTAATCACATATTGAATATATTAACATGAATTTGAGCTATATGTGATGAGATAACTTGGTATGTGACAGCTCGGGTTATCGACATGCATTTCGAGGCGAGCTTGAAAATCGAGGAACGTGTATTACCTCAAACGTTAAGAGGTAAGGGATATAATTTAGAGTAGCATTAGTACTCCTCAACCTTACCAAATGTTTATGTGGATAGTTAGTTGAGTTTCCATGAAAAAGGTCTTTCTCGAAAGTTGAAAAGAGTATTATTCACTCAAAATCGGAATAAACATATCCAAGCTTTTCAAAATGACTTTTATTGCATGAGATACATTTTAGTATATATGCTTATGTATATAAAAGTGATTTTCCTTTATGAAATGAAAGCATAGTATGTTTTCCATGAGTTTATAGGTTAAAGTCCTGAGAATGTTTTACGAAACTATGTTTTCATTATATGGGTTACATATATACCCGAGAAATGATTATGAAAAACATGCTTAATGTTTTGAGACTATGGCACAAAGATTTATGTTATGAGGTCAGAGTGATCTGGGGTCGATCTTGTACATTAAGAAAAGGGTACAAAGACGATCAAGGATCTTCCTAGCCGACGGCCAGGGAACGGGCAGGACTCTGACGAGATGAGATGACTTGTGGTACCATGTAACCATTTAAAGTTTGTGCGTTGAGACTGCTTAAGGACTACGAGTCCTTTGCAGGCACGTAATGAGTCACCCCACCATAGCCCCGTACCACACAGTCCAGTAGGGCACTGTACGACCCTGATCCAGTCTTACAGTTCCCTGTACTATGGCCATATGTACCAGTTATGTTAATGATGTCCTTCGGGACCAGTTATGAAGAAGTCATGTCTCCAAGAGAAACGAAATATGTTTTCGCACATTTCATGCTACCTTATGTGTTATTTGCTTTTTAGCACATGATTTTTTTCTATGATGTGATTTTAAAGGTAGCTTATGAGTTATGTTTTATGAAATGTGCATATGATAGTACGATTTCACTTTCAAAGTGATAAACATGTTATGATATGCATGATTGAGTTTTGAGATGCTTTTCACTTGTTTACACTATACGATATGCATATTATATATGAGTTTTACCAAAAAGATGCATGATGTGTAAACTTATGATTTAAGCATCTTTTTACTACTTTTATGAATTCAAGCATCTCTACTCTAGTACATGTTTATGCTGATTTGTAAAATCATGTGTTTTACTTGTTTTAAGTATTAAGGTTACTTTAAATGTATCTCTTATTGAGCCTGAAAAGCTTACCCCCTTCCTTTCCATCTTCCAGATTACCTACAGTGATTCTATTGCACTCATGCGCTAGAGGTTGTGGACGAGGTAGTCCGACCTTTCGTCAGATCATTTGTAGCGACGAGGTATAGCTTCACTTTTGTTCCAGACACGATGTATAGCATAGACACTTATGTATATTACAGTCGGGATGTAATAGTTGTAAGGGATTATATTTATGTATAGAGTTTTTATTACGCAGAATAAATATATGTTGTGGACGTTATGAGATCCTGGAATAGAATTGAAAATGGTGTTGTGGATGTGGGTTGAAAATTATAAACTGCGTTTTAAACTTTGCAGGTTGGGTTAAGTCAAAATGCAGTCGTTATGCTGTCGAATTTTTATAAAATGATAAAAGTTAAGAAACTGACATAGACAGGAACACAACTCAGTTAAATAGGTTAAAAAGTTTTAAAAATTACCCATTTTTCGCGTTTCCTGGCGTGACAGTTTACATGGTATCAGAGTAATATTTGTGTAATACTGTCTATGTCTAGAAGTAGGATTAGATTACATCCCAAAGTGTCTATGTTAGTCTGGTAATAAAGTAAGCATATCTGTCAAAGTATGACCAAATTCTTGGATTTTGTGTAGATAGTAGATCACTAATCGTGAGTGGTAGACGGGGTCGTCCACGGAGACTAGCTCAACCCGCTCCCTATCCCCACCTCAACCCGAGAGCCCTACTGAGAGAGAGAATAAGGAGGCTCGAGGAGACAGTACAGGGTATGAGGGAAGGACTTACAACTCTTACCACCATGTTTACCCAGTAGTTTGGGACACATACACCTGGCGCAGATACAGCTACTCCTACGCCTGATCCTCCTCCACCACCAGTTCCTCCAGTAGCCCCAGCCCCTCAGCTAGCAGTTCTCCAGCATAGGGATGACAGAGAGACTCAGAGGGTGCAAGATTGCTTGGGCATGCATCCTCCGGAGTTCACAGGGGTTAAAGACCCGGTTAAGGCTGAGGAGTGGATAGTGGATATTGAGGCGATCTTCCAGTTGTTGGGGTGTACTGATAGGGAGAGAGTGACCATGGTGGGTTATATGATGAAGGGCCAGGTTAAGTTTTGGTAGAGATCCACACAGACGATATTAGCTAAGGATCCCTCAGAAATCACATGGGATGCTTTCTTAGTCGCATTCCGAGAACAATATGTGCCGCATGCAGCTCGAAAGAGGATGCTGTAAGTACCCTAAATTTTATGTATTTGGTTTTATCCATGATTAACAAATTAATCATCGAAATTAAAAATTTCGCTCCATTAGTCAAAGGTTTAAATTAAAATTATATTACTCCGTAGCGAGACTTAGAAGAAGTAATTCAATTTAATTATAATAAATTTATGGATGAATATCGAAGGGAATAGGAATAAATTTGTAATCGTACGAGCTAGGGAAAATATCTATATAAGGTATAAGTGATCCTTTATGATGGAGAAGTACCGGTATTAAGTTAAATTCACTACAAATACTATGAGGAAAATTTATTAAGTATACAAATATGTATAGACATACATGTAATGTTTCAAATCTTTCTCTTTTCCCAATTAAGAATATAGGTTTCTAGATGCAAATAAACATATGGGTAAATATAAATATACATGTACATATACACAACCCATGGATTGGCTTCTAAAATGAAACCAATCCCAAAGGGAAGTGATTGGACTTCGGGTCTAAGGGAACTTATACACACAAGGGAAGGCATGTAATGGGATGGATGGCACGATGAAAGAACCAGAAGTCTCGGTTAGGTAGAATGAATAAGACAGTGTAGAAGTTGAGGAAACGTGAATGGGGGAGGTGGTTCACGGTGTGACAAGGAGTAGAGGGAAAATAGGTACTAGGAAGGGTAGGCTGTCGATTTCCTACTGTATCTGCAACAAGGAATTGACAGTGATTAAATGATGTCAGAAGGCAGCAAGGGCAAAAGACGTGAACTAAGAGACATAGGATGACACACGGTAATGGAGTAGTTGCTGGAAACTCCTGCAGAAAACAGTAGCAGTAACAAGTAGCTATAGGTAAAGTGATATTGCAGTAAAAACAAAGAAAAATGTAGTAGGAAAAACGTGATGGCTGGGATGAGTATGAATTAATCGAAGAGGAAGAAACCGAGAAGCTGGAGTGTAAACAGAAGCAGAAAACAGAACTAAAGCAAGACGCTGGTGTGTTGAATCGAGAGAGGAAGAGAATGCAGGGGAGTAAAGGCTAGCTACTGGGTTAAGGAATAAAGGGAGAGTTGCTACCACCGTGAGGTTGCAGTAGTAACAGCAAGAAGTTAGCGTCAGTTTAGTGGCTGTTTGGAGCTAGATCAGGGCCTCATTCTGTGAAGAAATGCTGGAAACCAGAAGAAGTGTAGGAAACGGGCAAGAGCAAGGTGATGGCAGCGACTGGGCAGAGGAAGTTCACTGAAACAGGCCAGAACGTGGCCAAAACAAGGTGGTTTTGCATAAAAAAAGGAGCATGTGAAGGTAGCAAAAGAAAAAGGAAAGAGATGGTCGAAAACAGAACTGAAGTCGAAAGCATGAGCTACTCTCGACTTCTTGTAAGATTGTGATGAACTGGAAGGAAGAGAGGGACGAGGAAGCTACTGTCTGACGCTAGTTTAAGTTGAGAAAGGCGAGAGGTTGCAGCAGCAGACGAGGTGTCTAATCCCTGAATTCGAGTTGTGGTCGCGGCAGGAGCTGAGGCAATTGAGGGTAGAGCGCACGCCAGAGAGACGGTTCACGGAGCAGAGCAGGTGTGGGAAGGCAGCAGCAGAGGAACGAATAAGAAAGTGGAGGAAACTAAGTTGCTGAAACATGATGATTGAGCAGTAGAAGAGAGTGAGAGACTGAGAGAATTAAGATCAAACTGGAAACAGGGACAGTGGAAAGGGGAAACAAATTGGTAGTACTGGAAAAAGAAAATGGATATGGTGGTGGCAGAAATAGGTGAGTAGAAAAGGGGCCAGTAGGTGGCAGCACCGAGGATGGTGATGACAATGTATAGTGCTCGAGGATGAGCGATGCCGAGAGGTGGTGGAAGAGAACGGAAACAGAGCAGGTGGTCGGGTAGGAACAGTGAAGAAGAAAGGAAAAGAACGAAAATGGCAGAAGGAAAAGAGCTCAAAAAAAAATGAAAAATAAATAGTAACCAAGAGAAAAGAAAAAGAAAAAATAATAAAAAAGGGGATATATATATAATTATATATATATATATATATATTTGGAATAGAGAAAATGACACAAAGAATTTGGAAACCCAAGGGAAAGGGGCTTCGACAGAAATAATCCGAGTAGATCGGATTTGCCGACTCCCTAAGTCGAAATAATTAAGGGTTACAAATAGACACCGAGGAGAATCATAGAAGGATTTAAGGGAGATACTTGGAGGCGTCACTACTCGAACTTGGAATTTCGATAAATCGAGGTAAGGAGATATAATTTAAAACGGTAATAGTTACTTTCTGAACCTTGATTAAAGAAAGCTTACAAAGACATGAAATATGATTTTCATGCATGTTTCTAAATTATATTTCTGATCAAGACTATACTCTCTGTATTTGTGTTTTTGAATAATTGCATATAGCTGAATTTGACTTCTGAATAAGAGTATGTCTTCTGAAATGATCTTTCGAATAAGATGATTTTATTTCGATGTTTTCGCATATGTAAACTATAGTATGTTTTAAGACTAAGGGCCATTTATGTTGTATGTTTACGCATGTCAACTTCGCCTGTGTGGCGTTTGAACTCGCCTGTGTGGCGCCTGTATTTCGCCCTTGTGATGCCTGTATTTCGCCTTTGTGGCGCCTGTATTTCGCCCTCATGGCGCCTGTATTTCGCCCTCGTGGCGCCTGTATTTCACCCTCGTGGCACATGTATTTCGCCATCATGGCGCCAGTACTTCGCCCTCGTGGCGCCTGAGTTTCACCTTCGGGTTTTGAACACTGTACGACCTTGATCCCATCTACAGCCTTACCATGGCCAAAGGTTTTGAATTCCCTCTACGGAGGATGACTTGGTTATTTGCCGTATGATAATTATATGGGCCGATGTAGTCTCTATTTGAAAATTAAACTCTATTTTCAGAATATAATTTTATATTATGTTATTTGACATATATTCCTGTTTTGAAATTTTGATTATACGAAAAGTTTACGTAATATCTGTTAAGGTCACATACTTAGAGAATTACATTTTAAATCTCGATGTTTTTGATTTTTCCTTAATCCTTGAATGTCCTTTATATTAGTTTTTAGAAAGTAATCATTATACATACTATTATGTTTTCTACATATTTGAATTGCTAGGATCGTTTTAAATACACCTTCTTACTAGGCTTTTTCCCGAAAGTTCACCCATCTACATCTCAGATCTTTGCAGTGAATTATAGTTAATAAATGCTACGTAGACGACGTAGGCTGGTGGATATGAGCTTCCCCAGACTACCTTTTGTACATGCGTGAGGTATACACTCTTATCTCTTTACCAGACCGTTTGTATGCACAGACATCTATTGAAAGTAATGTGTCGGGATGAAACCTGTATAAGAATAAATGAAATGGATTATTTTTAAGGATTGACACTGAACAGGAATACAACCTAAGTGAATAAGGGAATAAGTGGGTAAATTAAGTTCAAAAAAAAAATCCCCCGACTTTCAAGGGTCAAGGATCGTTGCATTTACTGGTATCAGAGCAAAGGTTGTCTAGTACTATCAGTGTCAATAATAAGGATATGATTTCATCACAAATGTCTGTACTTGTCTGGTTATAGAGTAAGTGTACCTAATTAAGTTAAGACTTAATGTTGGGTTTACGTGAGGAACTAGATCACGGGCTAGAGGCCGCAGAGATAGGCCTGAGAATCATGCAGAGTCATTATATGAGACTCATAAATGATACCGAGATTAAAATTGATGTTGAGCGTGCTCCATCAGGTCCGGTGGAAAGGACAGATGGTATTGAGATACACTTTGCTAAGATTGAGTGGAGTATTGAATATATTATAAAAAAATTGGGACACATGCTTTGTTAGGCGATCGAATAGACGAAAGA
Source organism: Firmiana major (assembly GCA_033439115.1). NCBI lineage: Eukaryota > Viridiplantae > Streptophyta > Magnoliopsida > Malvales > Malvaceae > Firmiana > Firmiana major. The sequence continues at coordinate 54,414,964 of CM065899.1, forward strand.
ATAGACAGGCAGATTACTTCTGATACGCCCGCACAGCTTGTAGAGATTGTTTCAGAACTAGAATATGCCTGCTCCTGTAGCTCCACAACAGAATGATGATGACTTGAATTAAGAGTAGGAGCTACACTAGATAAGACAGTTTCAGAACTGCAGACTGCCATTGTTAAATGGGATAAAGGACCCAGTAATTATAGAGAACTGAATGAATTAGATAGATAAGCTTGATGATTTTAGAAGTAACTCTACCGAGAAAGTTGCTTTTGCAACTTTTGTTTTAAAGGATTAGAGAAGCTACACGGATTTTCAAAGTGTGATACTATAAAGAAAGTAGCCCTTGTAGCAGCAATATCAAGATGGAAAGTCGAACTCTGAGGGAAGTTCCTCGATTTAATCCAAGAGCCGACATCAGAAAATTACATGGGATATATTCCGAAGGCCCTCAGGCGGCAGCACATTTTAGATGAAATAAAGTGGCAATTATGAATGAAATGATTGCAATCGAACTTGAAGTAACAAGTCTATGGATGATTATGAAATTAAACTTATAGCTTTGGAAGAAGAATAATCCAGATAAGTAGAGAGGTGAAATGGAGAAATCTAGGAAACTCATAGGAGGTACTGAGATCCTCAATCGAACTAAGTTAGCTCAACTTGATGTTATTTTGAGAGAGCAGTGCGTAAGGCGCAACTATGAGAATATGAGATATATACTCTCAAGATTACTAAGAAAATGACAAGGTATAGAGAATGACCGGAAAGTGATGTAATAAGGGAGCTGGGAGAGTGATAGAGTAAAGTCTTTGTAACTGAAAAGATGAATTACAGAACTAAAAGTATAAGTGAATGTCTCACTGCTTACAAGATTGATAAAGTTAGGGCATGTTCGGATTAAAAAGACACCCCAGTAGACAGAGGGATTTTCGACACGTATTCGGATGATCTATCAAAATTACCACTCAATTAGAAGATGAAGTTTGAAATTGATTTAGCAGTGCTATCGAATTAATTAGTCAGACCGCTGCACTGAATAGCTCTGATTAAATTAGAAATGCTGAAAAAAAAAAACAGAATTGAGTACCAAATGATCTATAGTTAAAGGAATTGATATCATCAGACTCGTTTACAGAGATATACCCTACATTCGGAGAATAATAGGATTTATCAAATCTCTTGAAGGTATATTGGTAATCAGGCACAATAAGAGATATAATTGAAAATGTAACAAAAAAAAAAAAAACCTCAAATGTCAGCAGCATAAAAATAGGGTATAACAAGATTTGGTAAGAAGGGAAAACTGAGTCCCCGCTATATTGGATCATTCAAAATCTTTAACCGAGAGGAAGATAAAGTACATAGATGGGCGTAACCGTCAAAATTAGCGAATATTCATAATGTTTTCCATAATGTCTTCCACGTTTCAATGCTACGCAAGTACTGTCTAGATCCAATAAATGTGATAAAGTATGAACCACTGAAATTGAATGAGGATATGATATGTGGAGAAGCCGATTCAGATCTTGGATAGAGAGGAAAGACATGCGGTCTAAGATAATTTCCCTGGTTATGTTTTATAGCAATATCAGACTTTGAAGGAGGCCACATGGGAGTTATAGAGTTTAATGTAAGAGAAGTACCCACATCTGTTTAAGGATTAATGTACTTTTAAATTTGGGGACCAAATTTCCTAAGGTGGGGAGAATGTAAGTACCCTAAATTTTATGTATTTTGTTTTATCCATGATTAACAAATTAATCATCGAAATTAAAAATTTCGCTCCATTAGTCAAAGGTTTAAATTAAAATTATATTACTCCGTAGCGAGACTTAGAAGAAGTAATTCAATTTAATTATAATAAATTTACGGATGAATATCGAAGGGAATAAGAATAAAATTTGTAATCGTACGAGCTAGGGAAAATATCTATATAAGGTATAAGTGATCCTTTATGATGGAAAAGTACCGGTATTAAGTTAAATTCACTACAAATACTATGAGGAAAATTTATTAAGTATACAAATATGTATAGACATACATGTAATGTTTCAAATCTTTCCCTTTTCCCAATTAAGAATATAGGTTTATAGATACAAATAAACATATGGGTAAATATAAATATACATGTACATATACACAACCCATGGATTGGCTTCTAAAATGAAACCAATCCTGAAGGGAAGTGATTGGACTTCGGGTCTAAGGGAACTTATACACACAAGGGAAGGCATGTAATGGGATGGATGGCATGATGAAAGAACCAGAAGTCTCGGTTAGGTAGAATGAATAAGACAGTGTAGAAGTTGAGGAAACGTGAATGGGGGAGGTGGTTCACGGTGTGACAAGGAGTAGAGGGAAAATAGGTACTATGAGGGTATAGGCTGTCGATTTCCTACTGTATCTGCAACAAGGAATTGACAGTGATTAAATGATGTCAGAAGGCAGCAAGGGCAAAAGACGTGAACTAAGGGACATAGGATGACACACGGTAATGGAGTAGTTGCTGGAAACTCCTGCAGAAAATAGTAGCAGTAACAAGTAGCTATAGGTAAAGTGCTACTGCAGTAAAAACAAAGAAAAATGCAGCAGAAAAAACATGATGGCAGGGATGAGTATGAATTAATCGAAGAGGAAGAAACCAAGAAGCTGGAGTGTAAACAGAAGCAGAAAACAAAACTGAAGCAAGACGCTGGTGTGTTGAACTGAGAGAGGAAGAGAATGCAAGGGAGTAAAGGCTAGCTGCTGGGTTAAGGAATAAAGGGAAGAGTTGCTACCACCGTGAGGTTGCAGTAGCAACAGCAAGAAGTTGGCGTCAGTTTAGTGGCTGTTTGGAGCTAAATCAGGGCCTCCTTCCGTGAAGAAATGCTGGAAACCAGAAGAAGTGTAGGAAATGGGCAAGAGCAAGGTGATGACAGCGACTGGGCAGAGGAAGTTCACTGAAACAGGCCAGAACATGGCTAAAACAAGGTGGTTTTGCATAAGAAAAAAAAAATGGAGCATGTGAAGGTAGCAGAAGAAAAAGGAAAGAGATGGTCGAAAATAGAACTGAAGTTGAAAGCATGAGCTACTATCGACTTCTTGTAAGATTGTGATGAACTGGAAGAACGAGAGGGACGAGGAAGCTACTGTCTGACACCAGTTTAAGTTGAGAAAGACGAGAGGTTGCAGCAGTAGACGAGGTGTCTAATCCCTGAAACCGAGTTGTGGTCGCGGCAGGAGCTGAGGCAATCGAGGGTAGAGCAGCACGCCAGAGAGACGGTCCACTAAGCAGAGCAGGTGTGGGAAGGCAGCAGCAGAGGAACGAATAAGAAAGTGGAGGAAAGTAAGTTGCTAAAACACGATGATGGATCAGTAGAAGAGAGTGAGAGACCGAGAGAATTAAGAGCAAACTAGAAACAGGGACAGTAGAAAGGGGAAACAAATTGGTAGTACTGGAAAAAGAAAATGGATATGGTGGTGGCAGAAATAGGTGAGTAGAAAAGGGGCCAGTAGGTGGCAACACTGAGGATGGTAATGACAATGTATAGTGCTCGAGGATGAGCGACGCCGAGAGGTGGTGGAAGAGAACGAAAACAGAGCAGGTGGTCGGGTAGGAATAGTGAAGAAGAAAGGAAAAGAATGAAAATGGCGGAAGGAAAAGAGCTCAAAAAAAATGAAAAATGAATAGTAGCCGAGAGAAAAGAAAAAAAACTATAATAAAAAAAGGGATATATATATATATATAATTATATATATTTGGAATAGAGGAAATGACACAAAGAATTTGGAAACCCAAGGGAAAGCGGCTTCGACAGAAATAATCCGAGTAGATCGGACTTGCCGACTCGCTAAGTCGAAATAATTAAGGGTTACAGACAGACACTGAGGAGAATCGTAGAAGGATTTAAGGGAGATACTTAGAGGCGTCACTACTCGAACTTGGAATTTCGATAAATCATGGTAAGGGGATATAATTTAAAACGATAATAGTTACTTTCTGAACCTTGATTAAAGAAAGCTTACAAAGACATGAAGTATGATTTTCATGCATGTTTCTAAATTATATTTCTGATCAAGACTATGCTATCTGTATTTGTGTTTTTGAATAATTGCATATAGCTGAATTTGACTTCTGAATAAGAGCATGTCTTCTGAAATTATCTTTTGAATAAGATGATTTTATTTTGATGTTTTCGCATATGAAAACTATAGTATGTTTTGAGACTAAGGGCCATTTATGTTGTATGCTTACGCATGTCAACTTCGCCTGTGTGGCGTTTGAACTTGCCTGTGTGGCGCCTGTATTTCGCCCTCGTGGCGTCTGTATTTCACCCTCGTGGTGCCTGTACTTCGCCCTCGTGGCGCCTGAGTTTTACCTTCGGGTTCTGAACGCTGTACGACCTTGATCCCATCTACAGCTTTACCATGGCCATAGGTTCTGAATTCCCTCTACGGAGGATGACTTGGTTATTTGCTGCATGATAATTATATGGGTCGATGTAGTCTCTATTTGAAAATTAAACTCTGTTTTCAGAATATGATTTTATATTATGTGATTTGACATATATTCCTATTTTGGAATTCTGATTTTACGAAAAGTTGAAGTAATATATGTTAAGTTTACGTACTTAGAGAATTACGTTTTGAATCTCGATGTTTTCAATTTTTCCTTAATCCTTGAATGTCCTTTATATTAGTTTTCAGAAAGTAATCATTATACGTACTATTATGTTTTCTACATATTTGAATTGCTAGGATCGTTTTAAATACACATTCTTACTGAGCTTTTTCTTGAAAGCTCACCCCTCATCTCAAATCTTTGCAGTGAATTACAATTAATAAATGCTACGTAGACAACGTAGGCTGGTGGATATGAGCTTCTCCAGACTACCTTTTGTACATGCGTGAGGTATACACTCTTATCTCTTTACCAGACTATTTGTATGCACAGACATCTATTGAAAGTAATGTGTCGGGATGAAACCTGTATAAGAATAAATGAAATGGATTATTTTTAAGGATGGACACTGAACAGAAATACAGCCTAAGTGAATAAGGGAATAAGTGGGTAAATTAAGTTTAAAAAAAATCCCCGACTTTCAAGGGTCAAGGCTTGTTACAGATGCAGACAGAGTTTTTGGAGTTGAGACAGGGAAGTTCTATAGTAGATGAGTACGAGAACAGATTTACTATCCTGATGATATACGATCTAGAGACAGTTAAGGATCCCGAGCGCCGGACAGAGAGATTTCTGGCAGGATTGAGATCTGGGATCAGAGATTGACTGTTGGGTCAGAACATTGTGGATTTCAGAGATGCTCTGAGGTGAGCCTAGGAGATAGAGAGGGGCTTGGATATTACTCAAGCAGAGCATGGTTTCAGGAGATCTGTTAGAGATAAGGGGAAGAGAGTAGTTACTTCCCAACATGATTTGAGAGGGGGTCAGCCCAAGAGACAGAGGGTAGAAGGACCTCAGGTAGGGGTTGGTAAGCCCAAGACTACAGTTGGTACTACAGATGTTATCAGAGGTTCTAAGATGAGAGTGCCACGATGCAGGACATGTGGCAAGTTGCACCCTGGACCTTGTTGAGTGGGTACAGTTACTTGCTACAGATGTGGTGAAGCAGGGCACATAATGAGAAATTGTCCCCTTATGTGGTCTCAGGAACCTCAAGAGACACCTAGACCAATTGAAAGACCGGCTCAAGCTCCACAGAGGCAAGCACCACCGAAGAGAGCCATAGCAACAGACAAGGGCAAGAAGCCTGTCTCACAGGGTTGAGTCTATGCCATTGATAAGGAGATAGCCGATATATCCTTCGACACCATCAAAGGTACTATCCTTGTCTGTAACTATGAAGCACATGTATTGTTTGACCCAGGTTCTACACACTCTTTTGTGTCACCACAATTTGCATGTAAGTTGAATAGGAAACCTGAGTCACTAGATTACATGTTACATATAAGTACACCCATGCACGTAGTGCAAAAGACTAATATGATATGGAAGGATTGTGAAATCATGGTAGGAGATAAGAAATTTCTAGCAGATCTAGTTTTATTAAACATAAAGGATTTTGATGTAATATTAGGCATGGATTGGTTAGCTACCAATCACGTGAATTTAGACTGCTACACTAAGTCTTTGACCTTCTCCTTACCAGAAAAGTTTAATGTATGTTTTGCGAGAAAGAAATAAAAGTGCATGGTGATGAAAGTTTTTGTGTTATGTGTTATGTGAAGATATGATATATATGTGCAAGATTAATGTATAATGTTTTTATTATGTGAAGGATACATTGCCTTTATTTTTGATGAGAGTCGGGAACCACCAAGTTTACAGGATGTTCCGATGGTATGTGAGTTTCCCGATGTATTCCCAGATGACTTACCAAGGTTACCGCCTGAGAGAGAAGTTGAGTTTGCCATTGAGCTAGCACCTGATACTCAACCCATCTCCAAGCCACCTTATCGAATGACACTGATAGAATTGGAGGAATTAAAGAAGCAGTTGCAAGAACTACTCGATAAGGGGTTTATAAGATCTAGTATGTCACCATGGGATGCTCCGGTACTGTTCGTCAGAAAGAGGGATAGTAGTCTCCGCCTTTGCATAGACTACGAGCTTTTAAATAAAGTAACAGTTAAGAATAAGTATCCCCTGCCAAGAATAGATGACTTGTTTGATCAGCTGAGTGGGGCTTCAGTGTTTTCGAAGATAGACTTGAGATTGGGTTACCATCAGTTAAGGATTAAGGAGGTTGAAATACCGAAGACAGCTTTTAGGACCCGATATGGGCACTACGAGTTTTTGGTGATGCCCTTTGGACTGACTAATGCCCCAGCTACATTTATAAGCCTTATGAATGATGTCTTTCGAGAATACCTGGATAGATTTGTGATAGTATTAATCGATGACATCTTGATCTATTCTAGATCCCGAGAAGAGCACGAACAGCAATTGAGGATTGTGCTCCAGACTCTCCGTGAGAAGAAACTATATGGTAAATTCAGTAAATGTGCATTCTGGCTAAAACAGATTTCTTTCCTCAGACATGTAGTATCTAAGGACGGGGTGTCTGTAGATCCGTCCAAGGTAGATGCAGTAGTGAGATGGGAAAGACCGAGGATAGTCACGGAGGTCAAAAGCTTCTGGGGATTGGCAGGGTATTACCGACGATTTATCGAGGGGTTTTCACGGATAGTAGATCCATTGACCAAACTGACCCGTAAGGAGGTACAGTTTGCATGGTCTGAGCAGTGTGAGCAGAGCTTCTAAGAGCTCAAATGTCGGTTGACTACGGCACCAGTCTTGACCATTCCAATTGATTTTGGGGGATATGTGGTATACAGTGATGCTTCCCACTAGGGTCTCGGCTGTGTGCTTATGCAGCATGGTAGAGTGGTGGCTTATGGATCCCGTCAGCTAAAGGATCATGAGCGAAATTACCCCACTCACAATTTAGAGTTAGCCGCAGTAGTTTTTGCACTCAAGATATGGCGACATTATTTGTATGGAGAGAGATTTCAGATCTTCACTGACCACAAAAGTCTCAAGTATTTGTTTGATCAGAAGGAGCTCAATATGAGACAGCGGAGATGGATAGAGTTCCTGAAAGACTATGACTGCGAGATCTTATATCATCTGGGCAAGGTGAATGTGGTAGCTGATGCCCTGAGTAGAAAAGGGTATGGTGTCCTCCATGATGATCAGAGAATGGGATTTGTTGGGACAGTTCACCGAGCTCAGGATCAGTGTAGATGAGATTGAGCATGGATACATGGCTAGCCTAGGGATGGAGCCCAGTATATTAGATCAGATTAGAGCTGGGCAGAGGAATGATAAAAAATTATTAGATATGGTTAGCCAGGCAAATGAGAGATCGCAGTTTGAGTTTACGGTCAGTGATGATGGATTACTGAGATACAGAGGCCGTATCTGCGTGCCACACAATGACACCTTGAGACAGAGCATACTGAAGGAGTCCCATTGTTCTAGATTCACCATGCATTCGGGTAGTACCAAGATGTACCAGGATCTCCGAAAGGTGTATTGGTGGGTTGGGATGAAGAGAGATATGGCAAACTTTGTAGCCAGATGTTTAGTTTGCCAACAGATTAAAGCTGAACACCAGAGACCTACAGGACTGTTGAAGTCACTACCGATTCCTACATGGAAATGGGAACATATTACGATGGATTTCGTTATGGGGTTAACACGGACCCAGAGAGGTCATGATACAGTCTGGGTGATTGTGGACAGACTGACTAAGAGAGCTCACTTCCTTTCCATCAAGAGCACAGATTCACTAGATAAGCTAGCTGATTTATATGTTAGAGAGATAGTACGGTTGCATGGGACACCTGTGAGCATTACATCTAATAGAGATTCTCGCTTCACTTCTAGATTTTGGACTAGATTTCAGGAAGCTATGGGGTCTCTACTGAACATAAGCACCGCTTATCATCCTCAGACAGATGGTCAGTCCGAGCGGACTATACAGACCTTAGAAGATATGTTAAGAGCGTGTGCCTTAGACTTTAAGGGCTCATGGGACGACCACTTGCATCTTGCAGAATTTTCTTATAATAATAGATATTAGGCTAGCATTGGAATGACTCCATACGAGGCTCTATATGGCAGGAGATGCAGATCCCCGATTGCTTGGGAAGAAGTGGGCGATAGAAAGATCCTTGCTCCCGAGTTAGTTAAACAGGCAAGTAGTGGTGTTCAATTGATCTGTGACAGGTTGAGGATGGCACAGAGTAGACAGAAGAGTTATACAGATGTGCAAAGACGTCCTCTTGAGTTTCAGGTTAGGGACTCCGTATTTGTTAAGGTGTCACCGATGAAAGGTGTAGTACGTTTCGAAAAAAGAGGAAAGCTGAGTCTTTGCTTCATTGGTCCATTCGAGATTTTGAGTAAAGTGGGAGATGTAGCATATCGGCTAGCAGTACCTGCACAGTTGTTGGCTATACATGATGTCTTCCATGTTTCGATGTTAAGGAAGTATCATCCGGACCCTTCTCATGTCATCGAGTACGAGCCACTAGAGATTCATGAGCAGTTGATCCGGATTCTCGACAGGAAGGAGAAAGTGTTATGATCTAGGACTATCCCACTAGTGAAGGTTCTCTGGTGACACCATGAGACAGAGGAAGCTACATGGGAGCTAGAGAGCTAAATGAGGGAGAAGTACCCTCATCTATTAGATGGACCAGCTTGAATTCGGAGGACTGAATTCTTAAAAGGTGGGGAGAAATGTGAAACCCGATATTTTTTCCATATTATGATGCTTATGAGAAGTAAATTATAGCTCAATGTAACGTTTTACAGGCCCGTAGACCAGTAAAGCACTCAGTTGTAGCGTGGGACCCAATGGCACGCAAATCGAGGTAAGGTCATAGACCCAAGAATTTCTTAAAAATGTCATGTTCATGCATGGAATGATGTGTAGAAGGGAAAACTAAGTGATTGGAAATGCAAAAGTTAGTTAAACTCGAGTTTTAAATTAAATCGAGAAAACAAACCTAATAAGGGCAATAAATGCGTATAAAATTTTAGAAATTTGTGAAAATTATTCTGAGGCCATAGAAAATTATTATAAGGTGAAATTGATATGGGAAATAAAAATCATAAAGAAATATGGAGATTTAGGGGTTCAAATAAATTTTTAAAGCTAACTAAAAGCTTATTTCCATTTTGCTTGGTATTGGCCAAATCGCGCAAAATGAGCTCGTTCGTGAAATATTTATTAAACAAGTGATCCCTAAATTTTTATGGGACATACTATAGACATATTATAACAATTAAGAAGTGGAATTTTGAATAAATCTGATCAGGATTAATTTTGGTAAATTTTATAAAACAGAACAGTCATTTCCCGTGCATTTAGTAAACTGTCAGCCAATAAAAACAATCCTATTTGATGACCTTCTAGATTTTCTTTGCCTCTGATATTTTCTAGATTTAAATTAAACTGGATATGCCTCATAAAAAGGTAAGAACCATCCCGAAATGTTGACAAACCCGAGAGTTATCCCTCACCCATTATGCCGCAGATGTTACCTTTGTTCCTGACTGGCGTGAATTTACCGGCCACCTTCCGGCCATTTTCAGGTGATGGTACCTTCATATGAAATATTTCTCTTCATCTCCTATACCACATATAAAAAATTCAGACCTAACCGAAGTCATTTACCCCCAGAAACATTAGAGAGACGAACAGGACAGAAAGCTGCCCTGTTCCGAGGTAAGCAAAAATTCAATTTTTTGGATGAATTTGATGAGGTTCTTGGATAATTCTGAACACTTCTAAGCTCTATACATGTTTTTTTACAGCTGAGTGGCATTTTGGAGACCTAAAACCGAAGTCAAAATTGGTCAAAGGAGTGAAGAAGTTGAGGTATAGTGATGATTATGAGATAGGTTGTTATTTAGTGATTGTGGATGATTTTTAGTAAAAGGAAATTTGATGAATTAATTTATATGATTGAGTTCAATTACTGCCATTATGATTTAGCTACTGGAATGATGAAGATGGATGTAACTAAAATGAATTTACAGTTAAAATTATAATGTGAAGGTTCAGTTTAGTGTTTAACTAGGTGAATTATCGAAATAATGCAAGGATCGATAGTTTAAGGTCTTGTATGAAGTGGAATAAGTTGCTGGAATGTAAGACATGATGTAGAGGTATTGAAAATCAATTTAAAGGTGTCGAATATGTTAAGAAAGCTTAAAACCGAGGCTTAAACCGATAAAATCGAGCAAAACGAGCAAAGTAGCGAAAAGTCAATTTTTGGTCAACATTTTAGATGTAATCACATATTGAATATATTAACATGAATTTGAGCTATATGTGATGAGATAACTGGGTATGTGACAGCTCGGGTTATCGGCATGCATTTCGAGGCAAGCTCAAAAATTGAGGAACGTGTATTACCCTAAACGTTAAGAGGTAAGGGATATAATTTAGAGTAGCATTAGTACTCCTCAACCTTACTAAATGTTTATGTGGATAGTTAGTTGAGTTTCCATGAAAAAGGGCTTTCTCGAAAGTTGAAAAGAGTACTATTCACTCAAAACCGAAATAAACTTATCCAAGCTTTTCAAAATGACTTTTATTGCATGAGATACATTTTAGTATATATGTTTATGTATATAAAAGTGATTTTACCTTATGAAATGAAAGCATAGTATGTTTTCCATGAGTTTACAGGTTAAAGTCTTGAGAATGTTTTACGAAACTATGTTTTCATTATATGGGTTACATATATACCCGAGAAATGATTATGAAAAACATGCTTAATGTCTTGAGACTATGGCACGAAGTATTGATGTTATGAGGTCAGAGTGATCTGGGGTCGATCTTGTACATTGAGAAAATGGTACAAAGACGATCAAGGATTTTCCTAGTCGACGGCCAGGGAACGGGCACGACTCTGACGAGATGAGATGACTTGTGGTACCATGTAACCATTTAAAGTTTGTGCGTTGAGACTGCTTAGGGACTGCGAGTCCTTTGCAGGCACGTAATGAGTCACCCCACCATAGCCCCGTACCACACTGTAAGACCCTATTTTAATTAAAACACGAAATGAAAAATGCAAAAGGATTGAAATGGTATTCCCGAACACGTGAAGGGTAAAATGGTCAAAAGACCAAAACTCGATATTTATCGGGACATGAAAATTTAATTAAAAATATGGGATTGAGAAATCTTGATCAATAACGAAGAAATAATTAAATTTCGGGTTAAATTGATCAAGATATGAATTTATTGGAATAAATCGAAATTTTCACTTCGAAAATAATCCCGAAAATAATCGAAAAATATATCAAAAAGTCGAAATAAGACCGATAAATTCATTTAGTGATTAAATGAATAAAATATAATTTTTTTTAGATATTTATGGATTTTAATATTATTTTAATGAATAAAATAATATTAAAAATAAATTAGAAAAAAAAAGAAATTTTTCGCGAAAAACGCGAACTAAAGAAACAGAAAACGAAGTAGAAGTCGACCTCTGCCTTCACCGACGGATGGAGACCAACGGCGATGGCGAGCCCAGGTGAGAGGCAGCCCAGCTGAGGCCATCACCGGCGTTGGTAGGCGGAAGAGAGGCGGCAAACAGCGAGAGAAATGGAGCCGAGAGAAACTGAGAGAAACCGAGAGAGAGAGAGAGGAATCCAGCGGACAATGCCGATTCAAGCCCGGCTACCGCCAGCTTAAGGTGCGCAACGCCAAGACCGGTCGATCAGTGGCTAAATCGATCGGTAGAACGGCAGCCAGGGTCGAAAACGACGAGCAAAGAGATAGCTACCGACGGCAAAAAAGAGAACAGGTCGGACCGACGACTTTCCGGTGACCTCGGACGAAATCGACCTCAGATCCGAGCTGCGGACGACCCTGCGGAGTTGCTGGCGGTGGAAGCCGACAGAGAACTAGCCGGTGAGGCACTGAACCGGTCGAACCGGACTGAACCAGCCGAACCGGACTGAACCGGTGGTTTGAACTGGGTTGAACCGGATCGAACCGGTTTAGCCAAAAAGAAAAGAAAAGAAAGAGAAAAAGGGGAGAAAGAAAAAGAGGAAAATTTGGAAAAAAATCCCAGTGATGCAATCAAGCTACAGGGAAGTTGGTGAGCGGTCGAATTGACTGATTTTAATTTTTAAATATTTAATTTGATTAATATTTGACAAGAAATTTACCCGAAAAAATATTAAATTGTGTAGCTCGATGATTGACGTCAAACGAGATAGCTTCGATTTGCATATTATCATGGAATCTCGAGTAAGTAACCCTTATTTACGACAATTTTGTATCATTATGAGTGTTAAAATTTACCGCATAAATCACGGATTTAAATTTCCTCATTAAATGAATTATATTCTGAAAATTGTGATAAATTATCGTAAATAATTCATAAGCTATTCGAGAATTCATAACGAGGTCCAATATCTACTGATGGGCCCAATGAGCCCAATAGGTGTCGATAATGTGAATAATAAGTGGAAAATAGGCTTAAGGGCGATTAAGGCCCATTATGGTGCAATCGGGCCCAATATGGGTAAACAGGTCCAATGATTTAAATTAAGTTCAGAAAATATGAAATACAAATAATTATATTGTATTTGACCTGATGTATATTTATATGCAGTTTCGGAGATATGATTGAGAGCAAATCGGATTGCGTGACGAGACATCAGTGAAAGGTCAGACTGTATAGAAAAAAATGAGGTAAAGGAATTGTGTGAGTAGCTAGAGGTAGCTACACGTATTTTAATAGCTTTTGTATACACTGATTATGTATAAAGGTCCTAAAAATGGTTTAAAGATTTTAAGGACTCGAAATAGGAAAAGACTACTTTACCCCTATTGAGGGAAGTTCACCTAAGGATGGCGAAAGCATGACATGCATGAAATACATGATTTAAGGATTTTTTTGAATTAAGGAATTTTATTGGTTTTTAAGCAAAGTAAATCGATAGATTGGCTGGTAATTGCATAAATTTCACAAGATAACATTACGTAAGTGTTATTTATATTTAAATGAAAACCCTTTGGAAAATGGGTCAACTATCAAATTTATATGAAAACAGATAGTGCTGGTGCATAGCTCGCACTATATCTGCGTTTGTGAATGTGTATAAAATGTGCTAGAGCGGTTGCTCGCACTGACTTGTGTGACATCATATGCATGAAATGTGCTAGAGCGGTTGCTTGCACTGATTTTACTATTGTGAAATGCATAAGAGGTGCTGGAACACAACTCAGTTAAATAGGTTAAAAAGTTTTAAAAATTACCCGTTTTTCGTGTTTTCGGGCGTGACAGGGAAAGCCTAAACCGGTATAGACTGGTTCAACAAGAAGAGAACCGGGTTGATTTCACGACCCAAAACTACCCAAAAATCAGAGTAAATTTTTCGTGTTTTGTTATTTTCTTTCATGCTTACCTGTCCTCTGATCGTGACCACACTCCACTAACAATTGGGCTGTGCGTCAATGCCAGTCCCACCATTCAATTACCATATAACTTAATTCTTTCTCAGTCATTTATAAGTGTTTACAATATTTATACATCCCCTAAAGTTACTTACAAACATGTTACTGTGCTATACTTATTTAGATACAATATGTACAAGTGTATATACCTTAAATGATGGGCAGCATCGGGTATCCGGAATGCAGTACTCAGTCGCCTCAACATCTACTGGAGATTATCTGTGTGAGAAAATGAAAGGGGTGAGCACATCAAGCTCAGTAAGGCAATCCTACGAACAAGTAGGTAACCATACTACCTACATGAACGTGGTGCCATGTATAAACCACACTTTCTCCACACATTTTAAAACTGATGCTATGATTCATGATGTCATGTAAAACACGTTCGCATGGAAAATTCAACATGCAACTCTTTTTAAATTATTTCTTTCTCATTTAAAAATTTCACAATAAAGTCAGGACTCAACCCCTCCTTCGGGTGGTTCTGACTCACACAAAATCATGAAAATCAGTTTACATCACACATGGGTTTAAAAAGCATGGAAATAATCATCATGCACATTTAGTTTAAAACCCAGTTTCAATCATCGTCAAGATCATCAACATGCGAGACTAGGCAACATCTGTATATCGGTAATAACCAGGACTATGGCCATGTGTCCTCAGGAGTCCCTCTGCTACACGGATTCTAGTGTGCGGGATCTCACTATGATCGGGAACCACTCGGGAGGTGGGTCACTCCATCCCGTCGGTCTTATCCGACCCTCCGCATCCATAGATGCCACACGTATCCGAAGATACCACGCATCCGGAGATGCCACACGTATCCGAAGATACCACGCACCCGAAGATGCCACACGTATCCGAAGATACCACGCACCCGAAGATGCCACACGTATCCGAAGATACCACGCACCAGAAGATGCCACACGTATCCGAAGATACCACACATCCAAAGATGCCACACGTATCCGAAGATACCATGCATCCGAAGATGCCACACGTATCCGAAGATACCACGCATCCGAAGATGCCATACGGTACAACATACTCCATGCTACTTGCACGGTACAACGTACTCCGTGGACCCATATCATATCTGCATACTCATGCCATGTCTCCAAACGCACGTGCGAGCCTATTTAATCGGTGTGATACACAGTCACCCGCTGCTCCAAACACTGCTCATCGTATGATCTTAGAAAAATAGTGCGAGCGGTGCTCCAGCACTCTCATAAAATCAAGTAAAACTAGTGCGAGCTAAGCTCTAGCACTCTGTCACGAAAATCATATATATAAAAATATGGTGCGAGCTAGACTCTGGCACTGTGTCATGAAAATCATGTAAAATCTGGTGCGAGTTAGACTCTAGCACCGTGTCACGAAAATCATATATATATATATATAAAATCTGGTGTGAGTTGGACTCAAGCACCAATGCATGTAAAACTCTAGTGCGAGCTCTTGCTCCTGCACTAATGCATGCATCACACAATTCAAAATATCGTGCGAGCTAAGCTCTAGCACGTCATATGCCAATAAAAACACGTAGGCGGCTCTGTTTCCTCAAAACAGTTTTCAAAACAATTTCATCGTTGAAACTATGAAATGCTATGCATTTTTCTTTCAAGGTTAGCCAGCCTACTCATGTATGCGTCAAAACACCTGCAGAACGAGTAGGAACCTCTTGTTCTTGCTCCTCCCAATTTTTCCTAAAGTTGTAAATTTTACCCTTAACAAGGGTATTTTGGTAAATTTGCCCATTCGGGGCACTAAAATTATTTATTTACTTCTAGACCCTTCAGATAATTTAAAAGACTGCATATGACTTTGAAATTTTGTAAAGTTTACCTCTAGCAGTCCGTAGAATTTCTTTACCTTATTTTTCTGTAGAGTCTGACCTTTCCTTTTCCACTGCTGTCTCGTCACGTAGTCCGATTTACTCCCAATCCAATGTCCGAAACTGCGTATAATTATTCCTCAGGTCAGATATCATACAATTTAATTGTATTTCCTATTTTCTGGGCTTAATTTAAATCATTGGACCCATTTATCCCTATTGGGCCCGATTGCACCTTAATGGGCCTTAATCGGCCTTAAGCCCGTTTTTCACTTAATTTTCACATTATCGAGGCCTATTGGGCTCATTGGGCCCACCAACAATTTCTTGGGCCTCGTTCTAATTTCTCGAATAGCTAAATTTATTATTTACAACAATTTATCTAAATTTCCATAATTTAATTTAATTAATGCAAAAATTAAATCTGAAGCCCACATAACGATGTAAATTGTCGTAAATAAGGGTTACTTACCCGAGATTCCATGCTAGTACACAAATCGAGACTATCTCGAGCTCTCATTTGACGTCGATTGTCGAGCTACACAATTTCATAAATTTCTGGGTAAATTTTCAGTCAAAAATTAATTAAATAAAATATTCCAAAATTTAAATCGATCAATTTCGATCGCTACTGACTTACCCGTAGCTCGATTACATCGTCGGGATTTTTCTCCAATTTTTTCTCTTTTTCTTTTTCCCTTTTTTCTCTTTTTTTCCTTTCCTCATTGGCTGAACCGGTTCGGTCCGATTCAGACCCGGTTCGGACCCGTCGGTTCACCCCAGTTCACTCCGATTCACCTCTTTGCTGAATCGGTCCGTACCGGTTCAGATGTTCCCGCCACAGTTCATGGCGTTTTCGACCGGTTATAGGCTCGTTTCTGGCGCCAAATGGTGAGCCTGCACTAGGGGAGTGTTCGGCTGGGGTCGGGGTTGGCCGAATCACGCCGGTGGTCGACGGATTCATCTTCTCCCTCCGCGGCTTCTCTCCCTTGATCCGTCGGATTCCGGTGGTTTCGTCGGCCGATACCGGTCTCAAAAGAACCGGCTCATCCTCCCGATCACACCGGTAGCCTCCGTTCGAGCCCAGCTACCGTGGATCGCCGGAATCAACCCCGTTTTCCTTGCGGCTTCCTCTTCCTCCGTTCGGCGATTTTCGGCCTCCTAACGGCGCGTCACCGGTGCCCAAAGCTTCGCCGGCCTCTCCTCTTCCTCCTCGACCCTTCGTCGGAGCCGTCGGTCGTCGGTGGCCGTGGGTCGGTCGGGCCACGCGCGGCATCTTCCTCGGTTTTCCATTCTTCTTCTCTCTCCCCAATAACATTTTTCAGATTTCTCTTTTTTTATTTATTTTATTTTTATTTATTATTATTTATAATTTAGTTTATTATTAAAATATTCATTAAAATATTCAAATATATTCTAAAAATATCTACAATTATATTATTTTATTCCAAACAATTTAATTTAATTTAATTTAATTTATTTATTATATTTTAATCATTTTTTCTGTATAATTTCTTCGTATTTTCGGGATATTGTCCAGGGTGGCTTTTCGGTATTCCTAAAAATTTCGAATCTTGATCAATTGGACTCGAAATTTAATTATTTCTTCGTTATTGATCAAGATTCTCAAATCCATTATTTTTAATTAAATTTTCTCATTGAATTTATTTCAGCTTTTGGTCTTTTGACCGTTTTGCCCTTGCACGTGTTCAGGATTAATTTAACCCGACTTCCCTTCATAAACACTCACTCATTTCGCATTTTAAACCCTTATCTCCCGTCTGAATTCCGTTCGTTTAAATTTGTGACCATTTTTAATCCTTTATAATGAATTACGATATAATTAGGGTTTTACAGTTGAACCGACCGGTCTGAATCGGGTTGAACCGGACCGAACCGGTTCAACCAAGAAAGAGAGGTAAAAAGGAAAAAAATGAAAGAAAAAGAGAAAAAGGAAAAAGGTAAAAATTTTCGGGGATACACCGAACTTCGGGTAAGTCGGTAAGACGTCAAAAGTGACCAATATAATTTTTGAGAAATTTATTAAATTATATTCGATCGAAAATTTATCCGAAATTAAATATATAATTATGCAGTTCGATGATAAATCTCGTACGTGAGCCCGATCAAACTTCGATTTGCGCACCATCGCAAAATCTCGGGTAAGTAAAGCTCATTTACAACAATTTATGTAATTATCGTGTATTAAAGATTTATTTTACGAGTTACAGATTAAATTTTGCATTTAGTGTATTATATTTAAATTTTTAATTAAATTGTCATAAATGATATACGGGTTATTCAAAGAGTCTAAAAAAAGGCCCAATAAGTACTAATGGGGCTAGTGAGCCCAATAGGCCTTGATAAAAGAATTAATAAGTGGAAACGGGCTTAAAACGGATTAAAGCTCATTAAGGTGCAATCGGGCCTAATAAGAGAGAAATTGGCCCAATTAGTGAAATCGACAGTAGTAAATATGAAAAAATATTTATTGAGTTGAATACGATTAAAACAAGGTTTATATCGATAAAATCGAGCAAAAAGAGTAAAATCGATTAAAAGTCAACTTTTGGTCAAAGTTTCGATATAATCACATATTTGGATATGTTGAAATGAATTTAAGCCATATGTGATAAGTTGAACTTGTTTTGCAGTAGCTCGATCTATCGACTCGTTTTACGAGGTAAACTCGAGCATCGAGGAAAGTGCTCTACATCAGTCACAAAAAGGTAAGGGATATAATTTAGAGTAGCGTTAGTACTCCTTCATCCTTACCAACTGTTTATGTATGAGAATTGAATGAGATTTTACGAAATGGATTTCCAACTGTATTCAAACCGAAGCCAAAACCATTTCCCGAGTTTTCAATGAGATACATTTTTACTACATACATGTTTATAAAAGTATTTTTCACTTCTGAAACGAAAGCATAGTGTTTTCATGTGAGATTACGGGTTAAAGTCTCGATATGTTTTATGAAACCATGTTTTCATGATACAGGTTAAAGTCCTGAAACAACTTTTAAGCTATATTTTCACGGTACGGGTATGAGTCCCAAGAAATAACTATTATAACTATGCTTTCCATATTTACAGAGGCTAGAGTCCCGCAATGATTTATGAAAACCATGTTTTCTATGAGAAACGAATTATAGTCCCGTAATGATTTATGAAAACCATGTTTTCTATGAGAAACGGGTTATAGTCCATAATGATTTATGAAAACCATGTTTTCTATGAGAAACGGGTTAGAGTCCCGTAATGATTTTGAGAATCGGGTTAGAGTCCCGTAATGGTTTTCAGTACACGGGTATGAGGCCCGAAATGATTTTGATAAATTGGGTAAAAGGCCCAAAATGATTTTTGTGGGGTAAAAAAAGGCATGATATGACGATAGTCAGAGGATTTGGGGTCGATCTCGCATACATAGGGTAGCGTATGGAGATGATCGAGGATCTACCTAACCGACGGCCAGAGAACGGGCAGGCTCTGACTTGATATGAGAAACGTGCGTATAGTCCACACTTGGTGATGCACGTGAGTTCGTGTGTATAATCCTCATTTAGTGGTGCACGAGAGATAGGCCAGCGTACGTCCCTGATCTAGTCCTACGACTCCCCTGTACAATGGCCATATGTACCTATGATGAACGTCCTACGGGACCAGATGTATGATGTCCTTCGGGACTAGTATATGAGATGATTGCCTGATCCTACACGATGAGTTGGCAGAATGATATATATATATATATGTTTTCGCACATTTCATGCTACCTGTTTTATGATTTTATTGAGCACAGATTTTATATGATGAGATTTTAAAGGTAGCCATGAGTATGTTTTATGAATTGTGCATATGACAATAAGATTTCATTTTCAAAGTGATAAGCATGTTATGATATGGATGATTAAGGTTTGAGATGCTTTTTACTTGTTTACACGACGTGATATGCATACTATATATGAGTTTTACCAAAAAGATGCATGATGTGTAAACTTATGATTTAAGCATGTTTTTACTGCTTTTATGAAATGTAAGCATCTCTACTCCAGTGCATAAGTATGCTGATTTGTAAAACCATGAGTTTTACC
Organism: Firmiana major; assembly: GCA_033439115.1. NCBI lineage: Eukaryota > Viridiplantae > Streptophyta > Magnoliopsida > Malvales > Malvaceae > Firmiana > Firmiana major. Next base: position 54,434,879 of record CM065899.1, read on the forward strand.
ATGTTTTGAGTATTTAAAGCTATTTTAAATGTATCTTTTACTGATTCTGAAAAACTCACCCCCCTCTTCTCCATCTCTCAGATTTTTATAGCAAGTCTACTGCACATACGAGACTGTGGTCACGTTGACAAGATAGTCCGACCTTTCATCAGATACTTTCGTAACCTTAAGGTACAGTCTTACTCATATTCCAGACATGGGATACAGAATAGACACTATTGTATATAATAGTCGGGATGTAATAGTTGTAAATGATTATATATATACAGAATGTATGTGATGTAATGAGATCTGAAAATAAAAGATTTTAAATCTAGACATGGGACAGGAAAACAACATAGTTAATGGATAAAAATTTTAAATTAGCCCAATTTTTTCGCTCTTCCGGGGCGTGACAGCTTTTCTTGGTATCAGAGCAAATGTTGTGTAGTACTGTCGTGTCTAGTAATAAGAGTTTATTACATCTCAATATGTCTTTGCATGTCTGGTAATAAAGTAAGCTTACCTGTCAAAGTATGACTTAATTTATGGATTATGTGCAAATTGTAGATCACTGATCATGAGTGGTAGATGGAGCCATTCACAGAGACGAGCTCAACCCGCTCTACCATCTTCCCCTCAACCCGAGAGCCCTACTGATAGAATAAGGAGGCTCGAGGAGACATTATAGGGTATGAGGGAAAGACTTACAGCTCTTACCACTATGTTTACATAGCAATTTGGGGTACGTATACCTGATACGGAGACAGCTACTCCTACGCCTAATCCTCCTCCCCCACCAGTTCCTCCAGTAGCCCCAGCCCTCAGCCAGCAGTTCCCCAACATAGGGATGATAGAGAGACTCAGAGAGTGTGAGATTTCTTGAGTATGCATCCTCTGGAGTTCACAAGGCTTAAGGACCCGGTTAAGGCTGAGGAGTGAATCGTTGATATTAAGGCAATATTTCAGTTTTTAGGGTATACTGATAAGGAGAGAGTGACTATGGCGGGTTAAATGATAAAGGGACATGCTAAGTTCTAGAGGAGATCCACACAGATGGTATTAGCCGAGGATTCCTTAGAGATCACATGGAATGCTTTCTTAGTCGCATTCCGAGAGCAGTATGTATCGCTTGCAGCTCGAAAGAAGATGCATGCAGAGTTTTTAGATTTGTAACAGGGAAGTTCTACAGTAGACAAGTATGAGAATAGATTTACAATCCTGATGAGATACGATCCAGAGACAGTTAGAGATCCCGAGCGTTGGATAAAGAGATTTTTGGCAAAATTGAGATCCGAGATTAGAGATAAACCGTTAGGTCAGAATATCGTAGATTTCAATGATGCTCTGAGACGAGCCCAAGAGATAGAGAGGGACTTGGATATTACTCAAGCAGAGCATGGTTCCAGGAGATCAGTTAGAGATAAAGGGAAATGAGTAGTTACTTCCAATATGATTTGAGAGGGGGTCAGCCCAAGAGATAGAGGGTGGAAGGACCTCAGATAGGGGTTGGTAAGCCCAAGATTTCATATGGTGTCGTAGGTATGATTAGAGGCCCTGAGATAAAAGTGCCACGGTGCAGGACATGTGGTAATATTCACACTGGACCTTGCCGTGCAGGTACCTTTACTTGCTACAGATGCTGTGAAGTATGACACCTGATGAGAGAGTGTCTACTTATGAGATCTCAGGAACTTCATGAGGAACCTAAACAGACAGAGAGATCGGCTCAGGCTCCACAAAGGATAACCATAGCCTCAGACAAGGGCAAGAAGCCTGTCTCCCAAGGTCGAGTGTATGCCCATGACCAGGAGACAGTAGATACATCCTCTGATGCTATCCGAGGTACTCTTATTATCTGTAATCATGAAGCACATGTACTGTTGGACCCAGGTTCCACACACTCATTTGTGTCACCACGATTTGTATGTAAGTTTCATAGGAAATCTGGAGTCACTAGATTACATGTTGCACATAAGTACACCTATGCACGAGATACAGAAAACAGATATGATATGTAAAGCTTGTGATATGATGGTAAGAGAGAAGAAGTTGTTAGCAGATCTAGTATGGTTGAATATGCAAGACTTTGATGTAATATTAGGCATGGATTGATTAGTTACCAAGCGTGTAAGTCTAGACTGCTACACTAAGACCTTAACTTTCTCCTTACCAGTAAAGTTCAGTGTATGTTTGGTTAGAAAGTAATAAAAGTGTGTAGTGTTAAAGTTATGAAATGATATAATGTTTATGTATGAGATTGACGTATGATGTTTGATTGTGTGAAGGATACACTGCCTTCATTTCTGATGAGAGTTAAAACCACTAAGTATATAGGATGTTTCGGTGGTATGTGAGTTTCGCGAAGTATTCCCAGAGGACTTACCGGGATTACCACCCAAGAGAGAGAAGTTGAGTTTGCCATTGAGCTAATACCAGATACTCAACCCATCTCCAAGGCACCTTATCGAATGGCACTGGTAGAGTTGGAAGAATTAAAGAGGCAGTTGCAAGAATTACTCGATAAGGGGTTTATAAGGCCTAGTGTGTCACCATGCGGTGCACCAGTACTATTTGTCAGAAAGAAGGATGGTAGTTTCCGTCTATGCATAGATCACAGCCTTTTGAATAAAGCAACAGTTGAGAATAAGTATCCCCTGTGAAGAATAGACAACTTATTTGATCAGCTGAGAGGGGTTTCAGTGTTTCAAGGATAGATTTGAGATCTGGTTATCATCAGCTAAGGATTAAGGAGGCTGATGTATCGAAGACAGCATTTCGGACCCAATATGGGCACTACGAGTTCCTAGTTATGCCCTTTTGGATTGACTAATGCCTTGCTGCATTCATGAGTCTTATGAATGATGTCTTCCGAGAATACTTAGATAGATTTATAATAGTATTCATCAATGACATCTTAATTTATTATAGATCTCGAGAAGAGCACGAACAACATTAAGGACTGTGCTCAAGACTCTCCGTGAGAAGAAGCTATATGGTAAATGTAACGACCCTGGACCCTTGAAAATCGGGGGATTTTTTTGAACTATATTTACCCCCTAATTCCCTTATTCACTTAGGCTGTATTCCTGTTCAGTGTTAATCCTTAAAAATATTCCATTTCATTTATTCTTATACAGGTTTCATCCCGACACATTACTTTCAATAGATGTCTGTGCATACAAATATGTCTCGTAAAGGAATGTAATTGTATACCTTTGCTGCGTGTACAAAAAGTAGCCTAGGGTAGCTCTTTCCCACAGCCTACGTCGTGTACGAGGCAGGTCGCACCTACGGATCACTGCAAATAGTCTGAGAGGTAGAGGGGTAAGCTTTCGAGAAAAAGCCCAGTAAGAAGAATACATTTAAAACGGTCTTAGTGATTCAAATATGTAGAAAACATAAATATACGTATAATGATTTCTTTCCGAAACTAATATAAAGGGCATTTAAAATTAAGGAAAATCAGAAACATCATGATTTAAAACGTAATTCTTTATGTACATGAACTTAACAGATATTACGTAAACTTTTCGTATAATCAGAATTCCAAAATAGGAATATATGTCAAATCACATATTATAAAATCATATTTTGAAAACAGAGTTTAATTCAGATAGAGACTACATCGGCCCATATAATTATCATGCGACAATAACCAAATCATCCTCCGTAGAGGGAATTCAGAACCTATGGCCATGGCAAGGCTGTAGACGGGATTAAGGTCGTACAACGTCCAGAACCCGAAGGTGAAATTCAGAACCTATGGCCATGGCAAGGCTGTAGACGGGATCAAGGTCGTACAGCGTCCAGAACCCGAAGGTGAAATTCAAAACCTATGGCCATGGCAAGGCTGTAGACAGGATCAAGGTCGTATAGCGTCCAAAACCCGAAGGTGAAATTTAGATGCCACAAGGGTGAAGTTCAGACGCCACACATGCAAAGTTCAGACGCCACACAGGCGAAGTTGACAGCGTTATCATACAACATAAATGGCCTAGTCTCAAAACATACTATAGTCTTCATATATAAAAATATCGAAATATAATCATCTTATTTAAAAGATAATTTTAGAAGACATGCTCTTATTCATGAGTCAAATTCAAAAATATGCATTTAGTCAAAACACAAATACAAAAAGCATATTCTTGTTCAGATAAACAAATTCAGAAAACATGCTTGAAAATCATAATTCATGTCTTTGTAAGTTTTCCTTAATCATGATTCAGAAAGTAACTATTACCGTTTTAAGTTACATCCCTTACCTTGATTTAATGAAAATCTCGAATTCGAGTGGTGACGCCTCCTAGTATCTCCCTTAAATCCTTCTATGATTCTCCTACACCGAAATTTGTATTTCTTAGTATCCTATTTATTCGAATTACCTACGATGTGTCAAAATCGTAACCTTACTTACCTAAGGAAAATATACTTGAAATCATAAAATGCGTACAGTTATTTTTAAAACTTGCATAAACTCCTTACCTCGGTGTCTGTCCATAATTCTTAATTGCTTTGACTTAGCGAGTCGGCAAGTCCGATCTACTCGGGTTATTTTTGTCGGAGCTCCTTTCCCTTGGGTTTCCAAATCCTTTGTGTCTTTTCCTGTAAGAACCGATTTTAGTTAAAATACGAAATTAAAAATGCAAAAGGACTGAAATGGAATTTTCGAACAGTTGAAGGGCAAAATGGTCAAAAGATCGAAAATCGGTATAAATTCGATAAGAAAATTTAATTAAAAATAATGGATTGAGAAATCTTGGTCAATAAAGGTGAAATAAATTTATTTTGGGTTAAATTGATCAAGATATCAATTTATTGGAATTAATCGGGATTTTTACTTCGAAAAATAATCCCAAAAATAATCGAAAAATATACCGAAAAAGGTTAAAATATGATAAATAAATTAAATTAAATTAATTAATTTGGAATAAAATAATAATTTTTAGGATATTTTAAGAGATATTTGGGTATTTTTAATGTATTTTATTAATTAAAATAATAAAAAAAGAAAGAAGAGAAGAATTGAAAAAAAAAAGAGATCGAAAACGCGAAAGTCGCGCGAAAACAAAAACCACAGAGGAAACCCATCCCCGACGGCCACCGATGACTGCCCAGGCGAGCGACCTGCGAGGGGGAAGGCGCCGAGCCACCACCGGACTAATGGAGACTCGAACGGCGGCGAACGGTGGAGCAAAAACCGAGAAAAATGAAAATCGAAAAGAGAAAAGGAAACGGCGGCCAACCGGCGCCAATCTGGACAACTGGACCACCGCCAAACGTCCCCGAGACGTAGACGAGCTGATTGGTGGTGGCCACGGTCGACGAAAACGGCGGACGGCGCCGAAAACGGCGGAAAGAAGAAATGGGTTTCAACGGCAAGAGAGAAGAGGCCGGACCGGCGACTTTCCGGTGGCCTTGGACAAAATTGAGGGCAGATTCATGCTGCGGACGGCACAACGGAGCCACTGGCGGAGAAAGCTGGCGGAGAACCTACCGACAAGGCCCTGAACCGGTCGAACCGGGGTGAACCGATGGGTCCGAACCGGGTCTGAACTGGATCGAACCGGTTCAGCCAATGAGGAAAGGAAAAAAGGAGAAAAAGGGAAAAAAGAAAAAGAGGAAAAATTGGAGAAAAATCCCAGCGATGTAATCGAGCTAAGGGTAAGTCAGTAGCGGTCGAAATTGACCGATTTAAATTTTGAAATATTTTATTTAATTAATTTTCGACTGGAAAATTTACCCGAAAATTATGAAATTGTGTAGCTCAACAATTGGCATCAAAGGAGAGCTCGAGACAGCCTCAATTTGCATACTAGCATGGAATCTCGAGTAAGTAACCCTTATTTATGACAATTTACATCGTTATGCGTGCTTCAGATTTAATTTTCGCATTAATTAAATTAAATTATGGAAATTTAGATAAATTGTCGTAAATAATAAATTGAGCTATTCGAGAGTTAGAACGAGGTCCAAGAAATTGTTGGTGGGCCCAATGAGCCCAATATGCCTCGATAATGTGAAAATTAAGTGGAAAACGGGCTTAAAGCCGATTAAGGCCCATTAAGGTGCAATCGGGCCCAATAGGGGTAAATGGTCCTAATGATTTAAATTAAGCCCAAAAAATAGGAAATACAATTAAATTGTATGATATCTGACATGAGGAATAATTATACGCAGTTTCGGACATTGGATTGGGAGCAGATCGGACTGCGTGACGAGACAGCAATGGAAAAAGAAAGGTCAGACTCTACAGAAAAATAAGGTAATGGAATTCTACGGACTGCTAAAGGTAACTTTACAAAATTTCAAAGTCATATGCAGTCTTTTAAATTATCTGAAGGGTCTAGAAGTAAGCTAATAATTTTAGTGCCCCGAATGGGTAAATTACCAAAATACCCTTGTTAAGGGTAAAATTTACAATTTTATGAAAAATTGGGAGGAGCAAGAACAATAGATTCCTGCTCGTTTTGGAGGTGTTTTGATGCATGCATGAGTAGGCTGGCTAACCTTGAAAGAAAAATGCACAGCATTTCATAGTTTCAACGATGAAATTGTTTTGAAAATTGTTTTGAGGAAACAGAGTCGCCTACGTGTTTTTATTGACATATGACGTGCTAGAGCTCAGCTCGCACGATATTTTGAGTTGTGTGATGCATGCATTAGTGCTGGAGCGAGAGCTCGCATTAGAGTTTTACATGCATTGGTGCTGGAGTCTAACTCGCACCTGATTTTACATGATTTTCGTGATACGGTGCTAGAGTCTAACTCGCACCAGGTTTTATATGATTTTCGTGACACGGTGCTGGAGTCTAACTCACACCAGATTTTCCATATGATTTGATGAGAGTGCTAGAGCTTAGCTCGCACCCCCCACTGATTTTTATGAGAACATGCAATGAGCCGTGCTTGGAGCATCGGCTAGACTGTGTGTCACCGATTAAATAGAGATATGATATGGGTCCACGGAGTACGATGTACCGTGCAAGTAGCATGGAGTACGATGTACCGTGTGGTATCTTCGGATACGGGGTATCTTCGGATACGGTATCTTGGGATACGGGGTATCTTCAGATACGCCATCTTCGAATGAGTGAGATCGGATAAGACTGACGGGTTGGATTGACCCACCTCCCGGGCGGTTCCCTATCAGGGTGAGACCCCGCACACTAGGATCCGTGTAGCAGAGGGGCTCACGAGGACCCTCGACCATAGTCCTGGTTATTACCGATATACAGATGTTGCCTAGTCTCGCATGTTGATGATCTTGACGATGATTGAAACTGGGTTTTAAACTAAATTTGCATGATGCTATTTCCATGCTTTTTAAACCCATGTGTGATGTAAACTGATTTTCATGGTTTTGTGTGAGTCAGGACCACCCGAGGGATGGGTCGAGTCCTGGATTTGTTGTGAAATTTTAAATGAGAAAGAAATGATTTGAAAGAGTTGCATGTTGAATTTTCCATGCGAACGTGTTTTACATGACATCATGAATCATAGCATCAGTTTTAAAATGTGTGGAGAAAGGGTGGTTTATGCATGGCACCACGTTCATGTAGGTAGTATGGTTACCTACTTGTTCGTAGGATTGCCTTACTGAGCTTGATGTGCTCACCCCTTTCATTTTCTCACATAGATAATCTCCAGTAGATGTTGAGGCGACTGAGTACTGCATTCTGGATATCCACTGCTGCCCATCATTTAAGGTATATACACTTGTACAAATTGTATCTAAATAAGCATAGCACAGTAACATGTTTGTAAGTAACTTTAGGGGATGTATTAATATTGTAAACATTTATAAATGACTGAGAAAGATTTAATTTGGTGGGACTGGCATTGACGCACAGCCCAATTGTTAGTGGAGTGTGGTCACGATCAGAGGACAGGTAAGCATGAAAGAAAATAACAAAACGCGAAAAATTTACTCTGATTTTTGGGTAGTTTTGGGTCGTGACATATAAAGGTGGTATCAGAGCAAAAATTGGTCTGATGTGTGTCAGTGTCAGTAATTAGGAAATTGCATCCCCGTGTTACTGTGCTTAGTTAGATACAATAGTTTATATCGAGATGGGCTTTAACTAAGAAATGGTTGAGAATGCAGGAATACCTAATATTAGTCGTGATAGAGAAGGTAGAGCACGAGGCAGAGGCCGTAGAGGTAGGCCTGAACTTGCTAGTCATGTTGTGTTGACCTATGAGAATCAGGATGAGATTGAAATTGAGGCTAATGTTGAGCATGCCTCACAGAGTCCGACAGAGTGATCGGACAAAATTAAGACACGCTTCGCGAGGTTGGAGCGGAGTGTGGAGAATATTTTGGGAGCTAATTGCTCAGAGTATGCAAGGGATTTGAGGGCGAGACGGAGCATTGATGGAAGTCTACTCGACCCATCTTAAGAGTTAGACATCCAGAGTTGACAAGAGAAATATTTTGGATGTATTCCGGTGATAGAATATCCCAGACACTGTTTAAAAGGAATTGATTTATTGATAAGTATGAATTATGAGTATGAAACTCAGTTATATTCTTGGGCAAATATTACCTCGACACTGTGAACAGTGATAGTCGAGATGTCTAAGAGTTTATGAAAGGGCTCAGATTGTCGATTAGAATCCGATTGGCCCGTGAGATATTACCTATGTCGAGGCAGTACGTAAACTACAGTGGTGTGAATAAGATTGAGAGTTGCACGCCTCTGAGATTGGGAAAGGTAGTAAGGGCCGAAATAGAGACAGAAAGAGAATCGAGAATGACAAAGATGGCAAAACGAGAAAAAGGGGTAGTTTGGTAAAAGATTTGATTTGATGAGTTATGGGCTAAGATGATTGGTAAGGACACAATTATCCGATTGTAGCACTTTTGAGGGGTACTGTGATTGGAGAACCCCGATCTGCTACTGATCACTGTAGAATGTGTGGTAAATACTACGGAAGTTGGACCTACACCTACACATTATTGATGAAAATGACCGTTAAGTGTGGTAAGACGGACCATTTATTATGATTGCTCGGAGTTGGGCAAGATTGCCCCACAGAAAGGTAAAGAGATAGAGAAAAACCCTGTTGAGATAGCTGCATCGAAAAGGGAGGCCACAGCCGAAGAGAAAAGGAAAGTAGGCTGTTGGACGAAGGCGAGTGTATGTCTTGGACCAGGACACTACTGATGTTTCACAGGATGTGGTGAAAGATACCACACTACTTATGAATAAAGAAGTAATTGTGTTAATTGATCCTGGTACCACGTATTTCTTCATACCGCCTTCATTCGCATGTAAGTGAGTAAAAGACACGAATGCCTACACTCTTGGGCACAATGCTGATAAATGAGTATCCCAATAGAGGAAGGTTAACTAACGAAATAATTATGAAGAGATTTTAAATTGAAAACGGGGGAAGAAGTATAAGTCAGTCGATTTTATTCAATGGACTATGAATAAATTAAAGTAATATTTGAGAATAAAGTAGTCGACTACATATTATGATGTTCGGATTTCTATCCTAAGATAGTGATATGGTTACCCCTGAAAAGTATACTGTAAGTTTTGTTAAGTAATAAAAAGGGGTGCAACGGTTGAAATTAAAGGAGCAAATGATGGTACTCACGAAATGAATAAGGATAGGGTTTCGTTATAATTGATACACTAAGAAGATAATCTTTGAGATATGCTTGATCCTAAATACAAGATGTACTGGAGTAAGAGGCGTTTGTAAGGTACGAATATCTATGATATGTGAAGTAATTAGGATTAAAGCAATTAGTAGCGAATATGAATTGTGACCACAGGGACTGATATGTAAAGTAATTGTGGTTAAGTCTAAGGGTTAATAAAGGTATTTCAAAATACCTCCCCACCTGAAGCTTGACAGCGTCTAGAAATATATATATAATCTATAACTTGAAATCGACCGTGGTAAGATATAAATTTAAAAATTTGGATACTTTTACTAGTACGATAAAGAATTATAAATTCGATTAATTATGAAGGTTAAAATATTAAAATTTAATAAAAACCATTAATATAAGAAAAAGGAAATGACGCGGGTTAGTACCTTGAACGGGAGCAATTTTGAAGTGATACTACACGTTTATGCGTACATAGGTCAAAGATATGGGCGATTGAAATATGTAGTGGAGCTCAACTACAATGAGTTATTTAAACTTTACCTGGACCGATTTGTCATCATCCTTATCGATGATATGTTGGGTGTAGTTAAAGTCCAGGAAAAATTATAAGCAATAATTGGAAAAATTACTTTTACAGATGGTTACTGCAAGTTCTAAAAAGGGTATATTTTGTTGGCACGTTTAACTAAGAAAACGTGGTATTTGAATGAGATGATAGACGTGATAGGAATTTCGGTGTAGTGAAGTATGAACTGACCACCGTGATTATTTTCACCATACCCAACAGCTCAAGAGGTTCTCCGTGTGTATGAATGACTCAAAATAATGAATGAGCTGTGTATTGATGCAAAATGGGAAGATAGTCGATTATGGATCCAGATAACTCAAGGATCATAAAATAAACCATCTGACCCATGATTTAAAGTTAGCAGCGGTAGTACTTGTACTGAGGATATGCTACTATTATGTACCTGGTGAGAAATTTTGGGTATGCACTGATGATAAAGCCCTAAGTATCTGTTTTCACAGAAAGAGGCGAATATGAGAATACAAAGTGGATTAGAGCTTCTAAGAGATTTTGATTGTGGAAAATTGTACCACCCATGAAACGCTAATGTAATGGTTGATGCCTTGAGCAGAAAGAGCCTCGGGATGGTATTACATATGATGGTCAGGGAGCGTGAGCTGCTAGAGCAGTTGTGAGCCTCAATAGTGATGTGATCCCTTCTGATGATGATAGTGATTGTGTGACAGCTAGCCTGAGATTAAAACCGGATGAGAGTGCCCGGATTTGACAGGCTTAGCGTGATGATCGACTTGGTGTCGATAGTTTAGGTCAGATTCAGAAGGGTACAGTGACGAAGTTCACAGAGAGTGTTGATGAATTACAGAGAGGTTCAGAGACAGTATAAGTGCTCCCCAGGACCACAGTTGATGAGATAGTAATATTGTCAGAAGCTTACTCTTCGAGATATACAGTGCATTCGGAAAGTATTGAATATATATATAAAATCTCTGAAAAGGGTATTGGTGGTCAGATGTGAAAAGAGATATGGTAGAGATTGTGAAAAAGTGCCTAGTATGTCAGCAGAATAAGGTAGAGTATTAAAAGTCTGCAGAGTTATTGTAGCCTTTACCTATATCGACACGGCACAAAAATGGGAGCAAGTCTCCATGAATTTCGTGATGGTTTATAGAGGACTCAGATGAGTCACAAGGCTATTTAGATGATAGTCGCTAAGTTGACTAAGTCTACCCACCTTCTGGTTATGAAACCCCCAGATACTCAGAGTGTGTATGAGGATTCAGGTATAAGGAAGATTGTGGAACATTATGTAGCGTTCCAGTGAGCATGGTATTATATAGGGATTCCCACTTCACTTCCCACCTCTGAGAATATTTTCAGGAAGCTACAGGAACCCGATTTAGTATTTGCACAGCTTTCCATCCTCAGATAGATGGTCAGTTAGAGAGGACTGTACAGGTTCTGGAGGATACGATGGAAGCGTGTGCCGTTAATTTTATAAGCTCCTGGAATGATTAGTTGTTACAAATTGAAGTCGTCAATAACGACAGTTGTCACTTGAGTATCGGGATAATAATTATGAGGCATAGTATAGCCGTAGGGGTTGTTTCCCCGACTTGGATAAGAAAAAGTGGGTGACAGATAGAAATTTCTTCTGAATTAGTATAATAAGTCTCTGAGTATGTTCAATTGAGGCAGAGATTTAGAACACCTCAGAGCAGATAAAAAGCATTGGAATTCACCGAGGGTGAATCAGTAATTGTTGAAGTTATTTGTCCTAAGGGAATAAGGACATAACGAGACTCGGGAAGAAGGCAAATTGAGTTTTGCTGAATGGAATTTTTGAAAGATTGGACAAGTGGGAGATAAGACTCTTTTGATACTTCGGCAATACTATCCAGATCCAGCATAGGCGATCAGATATGAACTCCAACAGATTCAGCTCAGTGCAAATATAAGTATATTGAAGAAGTTGATTCGGGCATTAAACAGGAAAGAGAAAGTATTGAGGTTTAAGACGATCTCCCTAGTTAAAGTTCTTGAGAAGAAATACACTCCAAAAAGGTCACAAAAGAATTTAAGAGTATGGTATGAGAAAACGTACCCGGAGTTATATATGGACCCATATGACTTGGTTCTAATTTGGAGGACCAAATTCCTTAAGTGGGGGAGATTATGTAAGACCCAATTTTAGTTAAAATAGGAAATTAAAAATGCAAAAGGACTGAAATGGAATTTTCGAACACGTTGAAGGGCAAAATGGTCAAAAGATCGAAAATCGGTATAAATTCGATAAGAAAATTTAATTAAAAATAATGGATTGAGAAATCTTGGTCAATAAAGGTGAAATAAATTTATTCTGGGTTAAATTGATCAAGATATCAATTTATTGAAATTAATCGGGATTTTTACTTCAAAAAATAATCTCGAAAATAATCAAAAAATATACCGAAAAAGGTTAAAATATGATAAATAAATTAAATTAAATTAATTAATTTGGAATAAAATAATAATTTTTAGGGTATTTTAAGAGAAATTTGGGTATTTTTAATGTATTTTATTAATTAAAATAATAAAAAAAAGAAAGAAGAGAAGAATTGAAAAAAAAAAGAGATCGAAAACGCGAAAGTCGCGTGAAAACGAAACCACTGAGGAAACCCATCCCCGACGGCCACCGATGACTGCCCAGGCGAGCGACCGGGGAGGGGGAAGGCGCCGAGCCACCACCGGCCTAATGGAGACGCGAATGGCGACGAACAATGGAGCAAAAATCGAGAAAAATGAAAACCGAAAAGAGAAAAGGAAACGGCGGCCAACCGACGTCGATCTGGACAACCCGACCACCGCCGAACGTCCCCGAGGCGCAGACGAGCCGATTGGTGGTGGCCACGGCCGGTGAAACCGGTGGACGGTGCCGAAAACGGTGGAAAGAAGAAATGGGTTTCGACGGCAGGAGAGAAGAGGCCGGACCGGCGACTTTCCGGTGGCCTTGGACGAAACTGAGGGCAGATTCGTACTGCGGACGGCCCAGCGGAGCCACTGGTGGTGGAAGCCGGTGGAGAACCGATCGGCAAGGCCCTAAACCGGTCGAACCGGGGTGAACCGGTGGGTCTGAACCGGGCTGAACCGGACCGAATCGGTTCAACCAATGAGGAAAGGAAAAAAGGAGAAAAGGGAAAAAAGAAAAAGAGAAAAAATTGGAGAAAAATCCCGGCGATGTAATCGAGCTAAGGGTAAGTCAGTAGCGATCGAAATTGACCGATTTAAATTTTGAAATATTTTATTTAATTAATTTTTGACTGGAAAATTTACCCGAAAATTATGAAATTATGTAGCTCGATAATTGGCATCAAACGAGAGCTCGAGACAGCCTCAATTTGCGTACTAGCATGGAATCTCGGGTATGTAACCCTTATTTACGACAATTTGCATCGTTATGCATGCTTCAGATTTAATTTCCGCATTAATTAAATTAAATTATGAAAATTTAGATAAATTGTCGTAAATAATAAATTAAGCTATTCGAGAGTTAGAACGAGGCCCAAGAAATTGTTAGTGGGTCCAATGAGCCCAATATGCCTCGATAATATGAAAATTAAGTGGAAAACGGGCTTAAGGCCGATTAAGGCCCATTAAGGTGCAATCGGGCCCAATAGGGGTAAATGGTCCCAATGATTTAAATTAAGCCCAGAAAATAGGAAATACAATTAAATTGTATGATATCTGACCTGAGGAAGAATTATACGTAGTTTTGGACATTGGATTGGGAGCAGATCGGACTGCGTAACGAGACAGCAGTGGAAAAGGAAAGGTCAGACTCTACAGAAAAATAAGATAAGGGAATTCTACGGACTGCTAGAGGTAACTTTACGAAATTTCAAAGTCATATGCAGTCTTTTAAATTATCTGAAGGGTCTAGAAGTAAGTTAATAATTTTAGTGCCCCGAAAGGGCAAATTACCAAAATACCCTTGTTAAGGGTAAAATTTACAATTTTATGAAAAATTGGGAGGAGCAAGAACAATAGGTTCCTGCTCGTTCTGGAGGTGTTTTGATGCATGCATGAGTAGGCTAACTAACCTTGAAAGAAAAATGCACAACATTTCATAGTTTCAACGATGAAATTGTTTTGAAAATTGTTTTAAGGAAACAGAGTCGCCTACGTGTTTTTATTGACATGTGACGTGCTAGAGCTCAGCTCGCACGATATTTTGAGTTGTGTGATGCATGCATTAGTGCTGGAGCGAGAGCTCGTATTAGAGTTTTACATGCATTGGTGCTAGAGTCTAACTCGCACCTGATTTTACATGATTTTCGTGATACGGTGCTAGAGTCTAACTCGCACCAGGTTTTATATGATTTTCGTGACACGGTGCTGGAGTCTAACTCGCACCAAAGTTTACATGATTTTCGTGATAGGGTGCTAGAGTCTAACTCGCACTAGATTTTCCATATGATTTGATGAGAGTGCTAGAGCTTAGCTCACACCCCCCACTGATTTTTATGAGAACATGCAATGAGCCGTGCTTGGAGTATCGGGTAGACTGTGTATCACCGATTAAATAGGCCCGCACGTGTGTTTTGAGACAGGGCATGAGTATAGAGATATGATATGGGTCCACAGAGTACGATGTACCGTACAAGTAGCATGGAGTACGATGTACCATGTGGTATCTTCGGATACGAGGTATCTTCGAATACGGTATCTTCAGATATGGGGTATCTTCGGATACGACATCTTCGGATGTGTGGGATCAGATAAGACTGATGGGTTGGATTGACCCACCTCCCGGGCTGTTCCCGATCAGGGAAAGACCCCGCACACTAGGATCCGTGTAGTAGAGGGGCTCACAAGGACACACGGCCATAGTCCTGGTTATTACCGATATACAGATGTTGCCTAGTCTCGTATGTTGATGATCTTGACGATGATTGAAACTGGGTTTTAAACTAAATTTGGATGATGCTATTTCCATGCTTTTTAAACCCATGTGTGATGTAAACTGATTTTCATGGTTTTGTGTGAGTCAAGACCACCCGAGGGATGGGTCGAGTCCTGGATTTGTTGTGAAATTTTAAATGAGAAAGAAATGATTTGAAAGAGTTGCATGTTGAATTTTCCATGCGAACGTGTTTTACATGACATCATGAATCCTAGCATCAGTTTTAAAATGTGTGGAGAAAGGGTGGTTTATGCATGGCACCACGTTCATGTAGGTAATATGGTTACCTACTTATTCGTAGGATTGCCTTACTGAGCTTGATGTGCTCACCCCTTTCATTTTCTCACACAGATAATCTCCAGTAGATGTTGAGGAGACTGAGTATTGCATTCCGGATATTCGCTGCTACCCATCATTTAAGGTATATACACTTGTACAAATTGTATCTAAATAAGCATAGCACAGTAACATGTTCGTAAGTAACTTTAGGGGATATATAAATATTGTAAACATTTATAAATGACTGAGAAAGATTTAATTTGGTGGGACTGGCATTGACGCACAGCCCAATTGTTAGTGGAGTGTGGTCACGATCAGAGGATAGGTAAGCATGAAAGAAAATAACAAAACGCGAAAAATTTACTCTGATTTTTGGGTAGTTTTGGGTCGTGACATATTCTCTATTCCAAATATATATATATATATATATAATTATATATATATATATCCTTTTTTTAATTAATTATTTTTTTTCCTTTTCGCTCGGCTACTGTTCATTTTTTTCCATCATTTTTTTGAATTTGCTTCTCCTTTCCCGCCTACTCTTTTCTTTCTTCTGATCACTATTCACTCCTCACATTCCTTCATTTCTTCTTCCTCTATTTTCCTCTCCTCGATACTATTCATCATCATCTCCACTATAACCGAGAGCATTGTGTTTTGCCTCTCTTTCTTCTTCTTCTTCCTTGTCTTTTCGAGTCACTCTCTCCCTTCCACTCTCTCTCGATTCACCCATCGGCCATCCACAGAAGGATAGCCCTTCCCTTGTGTCCACCGTCTCTGTTCCAGCTTCAGCTTTAGTTCACTGCTTCGGTCCCCTCTGCTCCTGCAGCTTCCTTACCGAACGCCTATCACGTCTTCCTCCCGTATCCTTGTTCAATTTTCGGTTCATGTTCTTCCTGACACCAGCAATATCCTTCAAACTCTTCTTCCCGAGCTTGCTTCTCCCTTGACAAGTGCTGTGTATTGTTTGGTCTCGTTTCTAGCAATTGAAACAAAGGTGCACTGCCCCGGTCCTAAAGTTCCTTGTCCTGTTTTCTTTCTTCAAGCTTTCAGTTCTGTTTTGAGCAACAACTCCCAGCTGCTGTAACCACATATCTTGATCTTCTGTTATACACTAGCTTCATGCACCGGTTGGCGATCTACTTCAAGGTTTGGCTCTATTTTCTGTTTCAGTTTACATTTTAGCTTCTCGGTTTCTTTTCTTAACAATCATCACTTCAGCCTCTGTATTCACACTATTTCCAGCTCACCAAACTCCATCCATTTACAGACAGCTCCCACCGTGCACCGCAACTGCTTGTTGCCAGAAGCATGGCATCTCCCAGCTTCTGTTTCTGTTACACTTTACCAGTAATAAATCTTCTCCTCTCTATTTTGTTTCCTTTCCTTTCTTTACTGCCCCTCAAATTTTGATCCCTCTCTTTTATTTATTTACTAGGTATATGGATGTTTCCAGTTGATAGGATGCATGTCCTGTCAAGCTTTTGTGGTCTTCAGGTTCTTTGTCCCCCGATTTTTGCCCATTTTCAACACACATTTCCTTTCCTCTTACTATAGATGACATCCCTAAGTTACCTACATATATATAAATGTACGTTTATATATATATATATATACATATATTTTTAATATTCCCTATTGTCGAGGCCTTTACTTCACCAACTCCCACTGCAGTTTTCCATTTCTCGTTCCTTCCCTCTGCTTTATAGCTTTGTTTCCTTTGTTTGCAAGTGGTCCTCAGTCATCAGTCATTTGTTCCTGCTCCATTCCTACTGACTTCCCTTATTCGTCGACCTACTGCCCTACCACTCTCTGCAGTTCAATTCATAGTTAATATTATACTTATTCTTTCCTCCTTCCAGGCATTAACATCTCACCAACCCAGCTTTGTTTCACGCTTTCCCACTCCCTGCTTCCTGTTTTCACGTTTCCCTTTCATTTGTCCGGGTGCCTTACATACATGTCTCTGTACACATATATGTTTATTGGGATCTCTTAGGATTGGCTTCATTTTAGAAGCCAATCCTCGGACTCTTCTTTCCACTTGTGTTTCTATGTATATATATATATATATATACCTATTTATACATATCTATGTACCTTATTTGAAGAATACCCATAGCAGCACATGTAATTATATATATATATATATATAGATACACACATATGTACACATCCATGTACTCAATTAATTTTTTTATTATTTATTTATTACCCAATTCTAGGTAATTATTTAATACTCCATCATGTATATATGTATATATGTATATACATATATATAAAAAAATTTGTTAATTAACCTAGTCTAAGTCTAAGTCTCTCATATTAAGATTAAGATGTAATTTGTTTCTAATTAACCACATTTAGGCATAATTTAATCCCAATCAGTATCACTTAAAACCAAGTATCAAAAATTTTCGTGGGGTTTACATTCTCCCCACCTTAGGAAATTTGGTCCCCAAATTTAATAGTGCATCAGTCCTTAAATAAATGCGGATATTCTTCTCATGTTAAACTTTCTAATTCCCACATGGCCTCCTCTGAGATGTGATACTGCCACTGAACCTTGATCAGCGAAATTGTTTCGAACTGCAATGTTCTCTTTCTTATCCAAATCCGTATCGGCTTCTGGTATTCTACCTTAACCCGTTGACATATCTCCTATCATGGTTAATTACCAATATACCTTTTGGAGATTTTAACGCATCTTACTATTCTCCAGATATAAAGTATATCTCGATAAGTGGGCTTCTCTGATGACATCAATTCTTTTAACTAAAAATCATTTGCTACACAATTTTGTTTGTTGTTGTTTTTTTTAATAAATTATCAGTACCAATACTCAAGCTAGTTGTAGCACCCATATGGATCTGACCAGCCACATCAATACAGTGTTTATCATTTCGATGTGCATGTTCGATTCGATCAATCAACTCTAATTTTAATTTTCAAGCTAGCTACCATGTAATGAATGTTTGTGTCAGAAAGGGACCACATCCAAGTTGTGGCTCACATATTATTTCAATAACTCACGTCCTTGACCAATATACATATAAACATATAATGTCATCCCGAAATCACTTCCGCTCAAAGCACAATCTCGAGTCATTCCTTTATTTCTTGTACTTGACAACTTTTGTAAAATGTAATACTTAAACCTTCATGATCAGTAGAATTTCATAATTCTTCACCGCACAAGTAATGGTATCCTGACTTCGAACGCGTATTCGATGATTGTCAATTTCAATTTGTAGGTTATGTGTACTTCTAGACGCTGTCAAGTCTCTCAGGCAGGGAAGTATTTGAAATACCTTTGCTAGCTGTCATACCTGACCACATAACTAATAATGAGTATAGGGTTTCAAAGATTCAGCCCTAATAGAAAGTAGGATACCAAAACTTATCGCAATTTCACATTTATCCTTTAGACATGATCTATTCTTAATCATCTCGCTTAATCTGAATCATTTCACATACTAGAAATAGTCTTACCTTGTATACACCTCTTATTCCATTATTACTTGCATTCAAAATTTATCACACTTCAACGCTTGTCTCATTTCGTTTATTAATTAAAACTAGATCATTTTCTTACTTAAATTGAGTCTCTCATTCAAAACGTAAGCATATACAATTTACAATCCTTAGACTCGATATGTAGTTCATATTCCAAAGTCTCCTTATACCCCAAACTTCGAATTGTCTTAACGGTTTTGGGTCTTCCCCTCTGATCTAAAATCTCTATTTTGGGGGGATCCAATCGACTCCCATTTTTTTTTATACAAAGCGACCCAGAAAGCTCTGGATCACCTGGTCCAATAATCTCCTTATCATATAGTCCTTGTAATTGCTTTTTCAGCATTTCTAATTCAATTAAAGCCATTGAGTGCAATGGTCTAAATAATTAATTCGATACTAGATGCTAAATCAATTTCAAAACTTTACCTTTCAATTTAGTGGTTACTTTGATAGATCCTCCGAATACGTGTCGACAATCCCTTCGTCTACTGGGGTGCCTTTTTTTTTTTTACTCTGAACATGCCCTGACTTTATCAATCATGTAAGCAGTGTAACCTTCACTTATACTTTTAGTTCCGTAATTCATCTTTTCAGTTACAGTGACTTTATTTTATCACTCTCACTGCTTCCTTAGTACATCACTTTTCTGTCACTTTGTTTCATTCGGAATGTGTTGTCGTCTAAGGGCCTCCAAAAACATATCCTATGTACTTTTCTAATGTCGGCTCTCAGATTAAATCGGGGAACTTCCCTTTGAATTCAACTTTCCATTTCGATACTGATGGTACAAAGGCTACTTTCTTTATAGTAGCACACTCTGAAAATTCGTGTAGCTTCTCCAATTCTTTAACACAAAAGTAAGAAAAGCAACCTTCTTGGTAGAGTTACTTCTAAAATCATCAAACTTTCTATCTCATTCATCCAACACTCTGAATCACTGAATTCTTAACCTTGTTGAAAAATGGAGGCTTAAACTCTTGAAACTGCCCCCAGTCGATTAAGCTCACAGTTATACTCTAAGAATCCATGCAAGTTTTTTTTTTCAATTTAATTTTTCAGTTTTCCATTACAATTGGATTCTTAACTTCAGTATATAATAGCATACTATCCTCCGAAGTCAGCTCGGTCTCCATCCGTTAGTGAACTTACAGACATTTCTTAACTCCACTGCTCATAACGTTGGGTCATACCTTTCCAAAGATATAAATCATAATTTATACTCATTGATAGATCAATTTCCTTGTGTTAGAACCATAAATTTCATCTGTAGTTTCCTTAATCTCATTCATATCATTCTCTATAACTACTGGTTCCTTTATCTCATTTAACAATGGCGGTCTGAACTTCTGAAACTGCCTCATCTTGAGTAGCTCCTACTCCTAACCCAAGTCATCATCATTCTGCTGTAAAGCTGCAAGAGCAGGCATATTTGTAGTTCTGAAATATCTCTACAGGCTGTACTAGTGTATCAGAAGTAATCTGCCTGTCTATTCTTCCGTCTATCCCATCACCTAACATAGCATGTGTCCCAATTTTTTTCTATAGTATGTTCAATACTCCGCTCAATCTTAGCAAGGTGTATCTCAGTACCTTTTGTCCTTTCCACAGGACCTGATGGAGCACGCTCAACATCAGTTTCAATCTCAATGTCATTTATGAGTCTCATACGACAACTCTGTATGATTCTCAGGCCTACCTATGCGGCCTCTAGCCCGTGATCTAATTCCTTACGTAAACCAAACATTAAGTCTTAACTTCATTAGGTATACTGAGTTTACAACCAGATAAGCACAGACATTTGGGATGAAATCTTACCCGTATTATTGACACTGACAGTACTAGACAGCCTTTGCTCTAATACCACTAAATGTAACGACCCTTAACCCTTGAAAATCGGGGGATTTTTTTTTGAACTTAAGTTACCTACTTATTCCCTTATTCACTTAGGCTGTATTCCTGTTCAGTGTCAATCCTTAAAAATATTCCATTTCATTTATTCTTATATAGGTTTCATCCCAACATATTACATTCAATAGATGTCTGTGCATACAAATATATCTGGTAAAGGAATGTAATTGTATACCTTTGCTGCGTGTATAAAAAGTAGCCTAGGGTAGCTCTTTCCCACAGCCTACATCGTGTACGAGGCAGGTTGCGCCTACGGAGCACTGCAAATAGTCTGAGAGGTAGAGGGGTGAGCTTTCGGGAAAAAGCCCAGTAAGAAGAATGCATTTAAAATGGTCGTAGTGATTCAAATATGTAGAAAACATAAATATAGGTATAATGATTTCTTTCTGAAACTAATATAAAGGGCATTCAAAATTAAGGAAAATAAAAAACATCATGATTCAAAACGTAATTCTTTAAGTACATGAACTTAACAGATATTATGTAAACTTTTCGTATAATCAGAATTCCAAAACAGGAATATATGTCAAATCACATATTATAAAATCATATTTTGAAAACAGAGTTTAATTCAGATAGAGACTACATCGGCCCATATAATTATCATGCGGCAATAACCAAATCATCCTCTGTAGAGGGAATTCAGAACCTATGGCCATGGCAAGGCTTTAGACGGGATCAAGGTCGTATAGCGTCCAGAACCCGAAGGTGAAATTCAGAACCTATGGCCATGGCAAGGCTGTAGACAGGATCAAGGTCGTACAACGTCCAAAACCCGAAGGTGAAATTCAAACGCCACAAGGGCGAAGTTCAGACGCCACACAGGCGAAGTTCAGACGCCACGTAGGCGAAGTTGACATGCGTTAGCAGACAACATAAATGGCCTAGTCTCAAAACATACCATAGTCTTCATATATAAAAATATCGAAATATAATCATCTTATTAAAAAGATAATTTTAGAAGACATGCTCTTATTCAGGAGTCAAATTCAAAAATATGCATTTAGTCAAAACACAAATACAAAAAGTATATTCTTGTTCAGATAAACAAATTCAAAAAACATGCTTGAAAATCATAATTCATGTCTTTGTAAGTTTTCCTTAATCATGATTCAGAAAGTAACTATTACCGTTTTAAGTTACACCCTTTACCTCGATTTAACGAAAATCTCGAATTTGAGTGGTGACGCCTCCTAGTATCTCCCTTAAATCCTTCTACGATTCTCCTACACCGAAATTTGTATTTCTTAGTATCCTATTTATTCGAATTACCTACGATGCGTCAAAATCGTAACCTTGCTTACCTAAGGAAAATATACTTGAAATCATAAAATGCGTACAGTTATTTTTAAAACTTGCATAAATTCCTTACCTCGGTGTCTGTCCGTAATTCTTAATTGCTTCGACTTAGCGAGTCGGCAAGTCCGATCTACTCTGGTTATTTCTATCGGAGCTCCTTTCCCATGGGTTTCCAAACCCTTTGTGTCTTTTCCTCTATTCCAAATATATATATAATTATATATATATATATAAATCCTTTTTTTAATTAATTTTTTTTATTTTCTCTCGACTACTGTTCATTTTTTTCCATCATTTTTTAAATTTGCTTCTCCTTTCTCTCCTACTATTTTCTTTCTTCTGATCACTATTCACTCCTCACTATTCCTTCATTTCTTCTTCCTCCGTTTTCCTTTCCTCGGCATTATTCATCATCATCTCCACTATCACCGAGAGCATTGTGTTTTACCTCTCTTCCTTCTTCTTCTTCCTTGTCTTTTCGGGTCACTCTCTCCCTTCCACTCTCTCTCGGTTCACCCATCGGCCATCCACAGAAGGATAGCCCTTCCCTTGTGTCCATCCTCTCTGTTCCAGCTTCAGCTTTAGTTCACTGCTTCGGTCCCCTCTGCTCCTGCAGCTTCCTTATCAAAGGCCTATCACATCTTCCTCCCATATCCTTGTTCAGTTTTCGGTTCATGTTCTTCTTGACACCAGCAGCATCCTTCAAACTCTTCTTCCTCAGCTTGCTTCTCTGTAAGACCCGAATTTATTTAAAATATGAAATGAATGAGTATTCGTGAAGGGAAGTCGGGTTAAATTAATCCCGAACACGTGTAAGGACAAAATGGTCAAAAGACCGAAGGTCGGTATAATTTCGATAAGGAAATTTAATTAAAAATATGGATTTGAGAAATTTTGGTCAATAAGGATGAAATAAATTTATTTTGGGTTAAATTGATCAAGATATTAATTTATTGGAATTAATCGGGATTAATCAGAATTTTTAGTTCGGAAAAATAATCCCAAAAATAATCGAAAAATATATCGAAAAGTCATTCGGGACAATATCTCGAAAATACGGAGAATTATACCCGAAAAGAGGTTAAAATATATTTAATAAATTAAATTTTAATTAAATAAATTAAATTAGAATAAAAATAATATAAGTGTAGATATTTTGGATTTTTATGGAGTATTTTAATGAATAGTGAAATAATTAAACAAATTATAATAATAATAATAAGAAAAAAAAAAGAGAGACAGAAAACGCGAAATCGCGCGAAACGAAAACGGAAGCAGCTGACCGAGGAGCATCCCGATCGGCGACCGGTGGCGACCAGGCGAGGGCCGACGAAGGAAGCCCGATGCCAGGCGATCTTGTTGCCACCGGTGACGCGCGTCGGAGAAGCCCGAATCCGACGAAACGACGGACAAAAATCGAGAAGGAAAATCGAGTCGGTCCCGACGAACGGCGGCGTCTTGGCTTCGATCCGACCCCGTAAAACGATCCCCAGGTCGAGATGGTTCTGTTGAGGCCATTGGGTGACGACGAAACGGCGGGAATCGCCGGCGACGACCAAGGGAAGAAATGGGTTCCGACGGCCGAGGGAGAAGAGCCAAACCGGCGGCGTTTCGGCGACCTCGACCCAAACCGAGGGTAGATTCGTGCTGCGGACGACCTTGTGGAGGTGCTGGCGGTGGAAGCCGACGGAGAACCTGCCGACAAGGAGGTGAACCGGTCGAACCGGAGTGAACCGGGGTGAACCGGCGGGTCTGAACCGGTCCGAACCGGAATGAACCAGTTCAGCCAAAAGAGAAGGAAAAAAGGAAGAAAAAGGGAAAAAGAAAAAGAGGAAAAATTGGGGAGAAATCCCGACGATGCAATCGAGCTACGGGTAAGTCAATAGTGGTCGAAATTGACCCGATTTAAATTTTGGAGTATTTAATTTAATTAATTTTGGGCTGAAAACTTACCCGGAAAAATTATGGAATTGTGTAGCTCGACGATTGGCATCAAACGAGAGCTCGAGACAGCCTCAATTTACGTACTAGCATGGAATCTCGGGTAAGTGATCCTTATTTACGACAATTTACATCGTTATGCGTGATATGAATTTAAATTCCGCATAAATTGAATTAAATTATGAAAATTTAGATAAATTGTCGTAAATATTAAATTTAGCTATTCGAGAGTTAGAACGAGGCCTAATAAATTGTTGGAGGGCCCAATAAGCCCAAAAGGCCTCGATAAAGTGAAAATTAAGTGGAAAACGGGCTTAAGGCCGATTAAGGCCCATTAAGGTGCAATCGGGCCCAATAGGGGTAAACGGGCCCAATGATTTAAATTAAGCCCAGAAAATAAGAAATACAATTAAATTGTATGTTATCTGACCTGAAGAATATTGATACGCAGTTCCGGGCATTTGGTGGGGGAGTAGATCGGACTGCGCGACGAGACAACAGTGAAAAAGAAAAGGTCAGACTCGACAGGAAAATAAGGTAAGGGAATTCTACGGACTGCTAGAGGTAAACTTTACACAATTTTAATTTCATTGCAGTCTTTAAAAATTATCTGAAGGGTCTAGAGGTCAAATAATAATTTTAGTGCCCTGAATGGGCAAATTACCAAAATACCCTTGTTAAGGGTAAAATTTACAAATTTAGGAAAATTTGGGAGGAGCAAGAACAAGAGGTTTCTGCTCGTTCTGGAGACATTTTAATGCATGCATGAGTAGGCTGGCTAACCTTGAAAGAAAATGCACAGCATTGCATACTTTCAACGATATAATTGTTTTGAAAACTGTTTTGAGAAAACAGAGCCGCCTACGTGTTTTATTGACATATGACGTGCTAGAGCTCAGCTCGCACGATGTTTTGATTTGGGTGATGCATGCATTAGTGCTGGAGCAAGAGCTCGCACTAGAGTTTTACATGCATAGGTGCTAGAGTATAACTCGCACCAGATTTCACATGCTTGTTCGTGACACGGTGCTAGAGTCTAACTCACACCAGATTTTACATGATCTTCGTGACAGGGTGCTGGAGTTTAACTCACACCAGATTTTATAAGATTTTCATGTGATTTATATATAGAGTGCTAGAGCCTAGCTCGCACTAGTTTTACTGGATTTGTGGAGTAGCGCTGTCTGCCCTTGGAGTCAGCCAAAAGGCCCAACAGGCTCAAAAGACCTCTTAAGTGGGGTGAGAGTGAGGGATGAGGTTGGTGGCCTTGTGGGGATGTAAAGCGGGCTCTGCCAGTTTTACTTGATTTGATGAGAGTGCTGAGCATCGCTCGCACTGATTTTTATGAGAACATGCGATGAGCCGTGCTTGGAGCATCGGGTAGACTGTGTGTCACCGATTAAATAGGCTCACACGTGCGTTTTGAGACATGGCATGAGTATTGAGATATGATATAAGAAACAAAACCTCTCTGTGGGAAGCAGGCCATTTGGGCTGGAGTACCTAGAGTGGTATGGGTCCATGGAGTACGATGTACCATGCAAGTAGCATGGAGTATGATGTATCGTGTGGTATCTTTGTGATACGGGGCATCTTCGGATACGGTATCTTTGTGATACGGGGTATCTTCGGATACGGTATCTTTGTGATACGGGGTATCTTCGGATATGACATCTTCGAATGCGTGGGATCGGATAAGACTGATGGGTTGGATTGACCCACCTCCCGGGCGGTTCCCGATCAGGGTGAGACCTCGCACACTAGGATCCGTGTAGCTAGAGGGACTCACGAGGACACACATGGCCATAGTCCTGGTTATTGTCGATATACAGATGTTGCCTAGTCTCGCATGTCGACGATTTTGATGAGATCAAACTGGGTTTTAAATTAAATGTGCATAATGCTATTTCCATGCTTTTTAAACCCATGCGTGATGTAAACCGATTTTCATGGTTTTGTGTGAGTCAGGATCACCCGAATGAGGGGTTGAGTCCTGACTTTATTGTGGAATTTTTAAATGAGAAAGAAATGATTTGAAATAATTGCATGTTGAATTTTTCGTGCAAACTTGATTTACATAACATCATAACTCATATCATCTGTTTTAAAATGTGTGGAGAAAGGGTTGTTTATGCATGGCACCACGTTCATGTAGGTAGTATGGTTACCTACTTGTTCGTAGGATTGCCTTACTGAGCTTGATGTGCTCACCCCTTTCATTTTCTCCCACAGATAATCTCCAGTAGACGTTGAGACGACTCAGTACTGCATTCCGGATATCCGCTGCTGCCCATCATTCAAGGTATATACACTTGTACAAATTGTATCTAAATAAGCATAGCACAGTAACATGTTTGTAAGTGTCTCTAGGGGATGTATAAATATTGTAGACATTTTATAAATGACTGAGAAAGAATTAAGTTATATGGTAAATGTATGGTGGGACTGGCATTGACGCACAGCCCAATTTGTTAGTGGAGTGTGGTCACGATCAGAGGACAAGTAAGCAATGAAAGAAACTAACAAAACGCGAAAAATTAACTCTGATTTTTGGGTAGTTTGGGTCGTGACATGTTTGGTATCAGAGCGCAATTGGTCTGATGTGTGTCAGTATCAGTAATTAGGAATTACATCCCCGTGTTACTGTGCTTGGTTAGATACAATAGTGTATATCGAGATGGGTTTTGACTAAGAAATGGTTGAGAATGCAGGAATGCCTAATATGAGTCGCGTTAGATGAGATAGTGCACGAGGCAGAGGTCGTAGAGGTAGACCTGAGTCTGCTAAGTCGTGCTGGGTTAACCTATGAGAATCAGGATGAGATTGAAATAGAGGTTAATGTTGAGCATACCTCTCAGAGTCCGATAGAGAGATCGGATAGTATTGAGACACGCTTCGCGAGATTGAAGCGGAGTGTGGAGATTATTTTGAGGAGCTAATTGCTCAGTTATATTCTTGGGCAGATATTACCTCGGCACTATGAACAAGTGATAGTCGAGATGTCTAAAAGTTCATGAAATGGCTCGACTTTTCAATTAGAGTCTGATTGGCCCGTGAGATATTACTTGTACTGAGGCAGTGCGCAGATTTACAGTTGGGTAAATAAGAACATGAATTGCACGCTTTTGAGATTGGGAAAGGTAGTGAGGGCTGAAATAGAGACAAAAAAGAGAATCGAGAAATGACAGAGATGTTAAAAATAGGAAAATGGTAATTGGTAAAAGATCTGATGTGACGAGTTATGGGCTAAGATAATTGGTAAGACACCAGTGCATCCAATTTTGGCACTCTTGAGGGGCATTGTGATTGAAGGACCCCGACCTGCTACGAAACAGAGTAGCACTGTAAGCAATGTGAGATGTGTGGTGGATACCACGGAATGAGGGTCTATACCTACACTGTATCGATGAAAATGGCTGTTAAGTGTGGTAAGATGGACCATTGATTTTGATTGCACAGAGTTGGGGGAGATCGCCCCATAGAAAAAGTAAAGAGACAGAAAAACTTCGTTGGTATAGCTGCAATGAAAAGGGAGGCCATAACCGAAAAGAAAAAGGAAAGTAGGCTGTTGGATGAAGGCAAGAGGATGTCTTGGACCAGGACACTATTGATGTTTCATGGATGTGGTGTAAGATACCACACTTGTTATGAATAATGAAGTACATATGTTCATTGATACTGGTGCCACATTTATTCATACCGCCTTCATTCGCATATAAGTGAGTGAAAGGCATGAATGCCTACATCATTGGGCACAATACTGATAAATGAGTACCCCAATAGAGGAGGATTAATTAACGGAATATGGATATAGAGATTTTAAGTGACAAAAAGGGGTGTAACAGTTGAAATTAAAGGAGTAAAGGATTGTACTCACGAAATGAATAATGACAAGAGTTTCGTTATAATAGATACACTAAGGAGATAATCTTTAAGATGAGATATGCTTAATTCTGAATACAAGATGTATTGGAGTAAGAGGCGTATGCAAGGTGAGAACATCCTTACGATATGAAGTCATTCGGATTAAAGCAATTAGTAGCGAATACAAATTGTAACCACATGGACTGATATATAAAGTATATGTGGTTAAGTCTGAAGGTTAATAAAGGTATTTCAAAATACCTCCCCGCCTGAAGACTTGACAGCTTCTAAAAGTATATATATATATATATATATATATATATATAACCTATAACGTGAAATCGATTGTCGTAATAAATACCTTTAGTATTAGGATACCTTTATTAAGACGATAAGAATATTAAAATTCGACAAATCATAAAGGTTAACCTAGTAAAATTTAATAAGAGCCGTTAAGGTAAGGAAAGGAAGTGATGCAGGTTAGTACCTGAAAAACGTAAGCGATTTTGAAGGATCTTATACGCTTATGCGTAAATAAGTCAAGGATATCGACGATTGAAATAAGTAGTGGAGCTCGACTACGATGAAGTATTTAAACTTTACCTGGACCGATTTGTAATCATCATTATTGATGATATGTTGGGTGTAGTTAAAGTCTAGGGCAAATTGTAAGCAATAATTGAAAAATGACTTTTACAAATGGGTTGTTGCGAGTTCTAAAAAGGGTATACCTTGTTGACACGTTTAACTATGAAAACGTGGTCTTTGAGTGAGATGATAGATGTGACATGAATTTCGGTGTAATGAAGTATGAACTGATCACCGTGATTAATTTCACCATACCCAACAGCTCAAGAGGTTCTCAGTGAGTATGGATACCTCAAAATTATGAAGGAGCTGTGTATTGATGTATAATGGGAAGATAGTCAATTATGGAGTCAGACAACTCCTTGATCATGAAATAAACTATCTGACCCATGATTTAAAGTTGGCAACAGTATTTGTACTGAAGATATGGTACTATTAGGTACATGATGAGGAATTATGGATATGCACTGATCATAAAGCCCGAGTATCTGTTTTCACAGAAAGAGGTGAATATAAGAATACATAGTGGGTTAGAACTTCTGAGAGATTTTGATTGTGAAAATTGTACCACCCAGAAAAGGCTAATGTGATGGCTGATGCTTTGAGTAGAAAGAGCCTCGGGATGGTAATACATATGATGGTCAGGGAGCGTGAGCAGTTGTGGACCTCAACAGTGATGTGATCCCTTCTGATGATGACAGTGATTGTGTGACAGCTAGCCTGAGACTAGAACCGGATGAGAGTGCCCGGATTTGACAGGCTTAGCGTGATGATCGGCATGGTGTTGATGGTCTGGGTCAGATTCAGAAGGGTACAGTGATAAAGTTAGAGTGTGATGATGAGTTACTGAGGATTTCGAGACAGTATGAGTGCTCCCCAGGATCACAGTTGATGAGATAGTAATATTGTCAGAAGCTCACTCTTCGGGATATACAGTGCATACGGAAGTAAAGAATATATTGAAATCTCGAAAAGGGTATGGGTGGTCAGATGTGAAAAAAGATATTGTAGAGGTTCTGAAAAAGTGCCTAGTATGTCACTAGAATAAGGTAGAGTATTAAAAGTCTGCAGAGTTATGGCAGCACCTACCTATATCGACACGGCACGGAAATAGGAGCAAGTCTTCATGAATTTTATGATGGGTTACAGAGGACCCAAGTGAATCAAGAGACTATTTAGATGATAGTCGATAGAGTGACTAAGTCTACCCACCTTCTAGTTATGAACTCCTCAGATACTCAGAGTGTGTATGAGGATTTATGTATAAGGAAGATTGTGGAACATTAAGTAGCGTTCCAGTGAGCATGGTATCATATAGGGATTCCCGCTTCACTTCACATTTCGGGGAATTTTTTTTAGGAAGCTATGGGAACCCGACTGAGTATTAGCACAGCTTACAATCCTCAGACAGATGGTCAGTCAGAGAGGACTGCACAAGTTCTGGAGGATATGATGAGAGTGTGTGCATTGATTTTATAAGCTCCTGGAATGATCAGTTGTCACAAATTGAAGTCGCCAATAACGACAATTGGCAGTTGAGTATCGGGATAAGAAGATATGAGGCAATGTATGGCTGTAGGGGTTGTTCCCTAAATTGGATAAGAAAAAGTGGGTGACAGATAGAATTATTTTCGACTTGGATAATAAGTCTCTGAGGATGCTTAGTTAAGGATGAGAGATTAAGAACACCTTAGAGCAGATAGACAAGTATTGAAATTCACCGAGGGTGAATTAGTATGGTTGAAATGTTTCTTGTCCTAAGAGAATAAGGACATAGCGAACTCTTGGATGAAGGTAAATTGAGTTTCGCTGGATTGAATCTTTTGAGAGATTGGACAAGTGGAAGATAAGACCTGTAGGTGGCATTTTCACTTGAATAAGCAGGCACCCACAATGTGTCCCATCTTTTGATGCTTCGGAAATACTATCCAGATCCAGCATAGGTGATAGGATATGAGATCCAACAGTCCAGCTTAATGCAAATATAAGTATATTGATAAGTTGATTCGGGCATTAAACAGGAAAGAGAAAGTATTGAGGTTTAAGATGATCTCCCTAATTAAAGTCCTTTGATAGTGATTACACTCCGAAAAAAGGTCACATGAGAATTAAAAAGTATGCTACGATTAATGTACCCGGAGTAGTCTATGGACTCATATGAATTGGTTCTAATTTGGAGGACCAAATTCCTTAAGTGGGGGAGAGTTGTAAGACCCGAATTTATTTAAAATATGAAATGAATGAGTATTCGTGAAGGGAAGTCGGATTAAATTAATCCCGAACACGTGTAAGGACAAAATGGTCAAAAGACCGAAGGTCGGTATAATTTCGATAAGGAAATTTAATTAAAAATATGGATTTGAGAAATTTTGGTCAATAAGGATGAAATAAATTTATTTTGGGTTAAATTGATCAAGATATTAATTTATTGGAATTAATCGGGATTAATCGAAATTTTTAGTTCGGAAAAATAATCCCAAAAATAATCGAAAAATATATCGAAAAGTCATTCGGGACAATATCCCGAAAATACGAAGAAATTATACCCGAAAAGAGGTTAAAATATATTTAATAAATTAAATTTAAATTAAATAAATTAAATTAGAATAAAAATAATATAAGTGTAGATATTTTGGATTTTTATGGAGTATTTTAATGAATAGTGAAATAATTAAACAAATAATAATAATAATAATAATAATAATAATAATAATAATAAGAAAAAAAAAAGAGACAGAAAACGCGAAATCGCGCAAAACGAAAACGGAAGCAGCTGACCGAGGAGCATCCCGATCGGCGACCGGTGGCGACCAGGCGAGGGCCGACGAAGGAAGCCCGACGCCAGGCGATCTTGTTGCCACCGGTGACGCGCGTCGGAGAAGCCCTAATCCGGTGAAACGACGGACAAAAACCGAGAAGGAAAATCGAGTCGGTCCCGACGAACGGCGGCGTCTTGGTTCCGATCCGACCTCGCAAAACGATCCCCAGGTCGAGACGGTTCTGTTGAGGCCATTGGATGCCGACGAAACGGCGGGAATCGCCGGCGACGACCAAGGGAAGAAATGGGTTCCGACGGCCGAGGGAGAAGAGCCGAACCGGCGGCGTTCCGGCGACCTCGACCCAAACCGAGGGTAGATTCGTGCTGCGGACGACCTTGCGGAGGTGCTGGCGGTGGAAACCGACGGAGAACCGACCGGCAAGGCGGTGAACCGGTCAAACCGGAGTGAACCGGGGTGAACAGGAGGGTCTGAACCGGTCCGAACCGGACTGAACCAGTTCAGCCAAAAGAGAAGGAAAAAAGGAAGAAAAAGGGAAAAAGAAAAAGATGAAAAATTGGGAAGAAATCCCGACGATGCAATCGAGCTACGGGTAAGTCAATAGTGGTCGAAATTGACCCGATTTAAATTTCGGAGTATTTAATTTAATTAATTTTGGGCTGAAAACTTACCCGAAAAAATTATGGAATTGTGTAGCTCGACGATTGGCATCAAACGAGAGCTCGAGACAGCCTCAATTTACATACTAGCATGGAATCTCAGGTAAGTGATCCTTATTTACGATAATTTACATCGTTATGCGTGATATGAATTTAAATTCCGCATAAATTGAATTAAATTATGAAAATTTAGATAAATTGTCGTAAATATTAAATTTAGCTATTCGAGAGTTAGAACGAGGCCCAATAAATTGTTGGAGGGCCCAATGAGCCCAAAAGGCCTCGATAAAGTGAAAATTAAGTGGAAAACGGGCTTAAGGCCGATTAAGACCCATTAAGGTGCAATCGGGCCCAATAGGGGTAAACGGGCCCAATGATTTAAATGAAGCCCAGAAAATAAGAAATACAATTAAATTGTATGTTATTTGACCTGAGGAATATTGATATGCAGTTCCGGGCATTTGGTGGGGGAGTAGATCGGACTGCGCGACGAGACAATAGTGGAAAAGAAAAGGTCAGACTCGACAGGAAAATAAGGTAAGGGAATTCTACGGACTGGTAGAGGTAAACTTACGCAATTTTAAGTTCATTGCAGTCTTTAAAAATTATCTGAAGGGTCTAGAGGTCAAATAATAATTTTAGTGCCTTGAATGGGCAAATTACCAAAATACCCTTGTTAAGGGTAAAATTTACAAATTTAGGAAAAATTGGGAAGAGCAAGAACAAGAGGTTTCTGCTCGTTCTGGAGACATTTTAATGCATGCATGAGTAGGCTGGCTAACCTTGAAAGAAAATGCACAGCATTGCATACTTTCAACGATATAATTGTTTTGAAAACTGTTTTGAGAAAACAGAGCCGCCTACGTGTTTTATTGACATATGACGAGCTAGAGCTCAGCTCGTACGATGTTTTGATTTGGGTGATGCATGCATTAGTGCTGGAGCGAGAGCTCGCACTAGAGTTTTACATGCATAGGTGCTAGAGTATAACTCGCACCAGATTTCACATGCTTGTTCGTGACACGGTGCTAGAGTCTAACTCGCACCAGATTTTACATGATCTTCGTGACAGGGTGCTGGAGTTTAACTCGCACCAGATTTTATAAGATTTTCATGTGATTTATATATAGAGTGCTAGAGCCTAGCTCGCACTAGTTTTACTGGATTTGTGGAGTAGCGCTGTCTGCCCTTGGAGTCAGCCAAAAGGCCCAACAGGCTCAAAAGACCTCTTAAGTGGGGTGAGAGTGAGGGATGAGGTTGGCGGCCTTGTGGGGATGTAAAGCGAGCTCTGCTAGTTTTACTTGATTTGATGAGAGTGCTGAGCATCGCTCGCACTGATTTTTATGAGAACATGCGATGAGCCGTGCTTGGAGCATCGGGTAGACTGTGTGTCACCGATTAAATAGGCTGGCATGTGCGTTTTGAGACATGGCATGAGTATTGAGATATGATATAAGAAACAAAACCTCTCTGTGGGAAGCAGGCCATTTGTGCTGGAGTACCTAGAGTGGTATGGGTCCACAGAATATGATGTACCGTGCAAGTAGCATGGAGTATGATGTACCGTGTGGTATCTTTGTGATACGGGGTATCTTCGGATACGGTATCTTTGTGATACGGGGTATCTTCGGATACGGCATCTTCGGATGCGTGGGATCGGATAAGACTGATGGGTTGGATTGACCCACCTCCCAGGCGGTTCCCGATCAGGGTGAGACCTCGCACACTAGGATCCATGTAGTTAGAGGGACTCACGAGGACACACATGGCCATAGTCCTGATTATTGCCGATATACAGATGTTGCCTAGTCTCGCATGTCGACGATTTTGATGAGATCAAACTGGGTTTTAAATTAAATGTGCATAATGCTATTTCCATGCTTTTTAAACCCATGCGTGATGTAAACCGATTTTCATGGTTTTGTGTGAGTCAGGATCACCCGAAGGAGGGTTGAGTCCTGACTTTATTGTGGAATTTTTAAATGAGAAAGAAATGATTTGAAATAATTGCCTGTTGAATTTTTCGTGCAAACTTGATTTACATAACATCATAACTCATATCATCTGTTTTAAAATGTGTGGAGAAAGGGTGGTTTATGCATGGCACCACGTTCATGTAGGTAGTATGGTTACCTACTTGTTCGTAGGATTGCCTTACTGAGCTTGATGTGCTCACCCCTTTCATTTTCTCCCACAGATAATCTCCAGTAGACGTTGAGACGACTCAGTACTGCATTCCGGATATCCGCTGCTGCCCATCATTTAAGGTATATACACTTGTACAAATTGTATCTAAATAAGCATAGCACAGTAACATGTTTGTAAGTGTCTCTAGGGGATGTATAAATATTGTAGACATTTTATAAATGACTGAGAAAGAATTAAGTTATATGGTAAATGTATGGTGGGACTGGTATTGACGCACAGCCTAATTTGTTAGTGGAGTGTGGTCACGATCAGAGGACAAGTAAGCAATGAAAGAAAATAACAAAACACGAAAAATTAACTCTGATTTTTGGGTAGTTTGGGTCGTGACATTCTCCCTCGACAAGTGCTGTGTATTGTTTGGTCTCGTTTCCAGCAATTGAAACAAAGGTGCACTACCTCGGTCCTAAAGTTCCTTGTCCCGTTTTCTTTCTTCAAGCTTTCAGTTCTGTTTTGAGCAACAACTCCCAGCTGTTGTATCCACATATCCTCTGTTATACACTAGCTTCACGCACCAGTTAGCGATCTACTTCAAGGTTTGGCTCTATTTTCTGATTCAGTTTACATTTTAGCTTCTCAGTTTTTGTTCTTAACAATCATCACTTCAGCCTCTGTATTCACGCTATTTTCAGCTCACCAAACTCCATCCATTTACAGACAGCTCCCAACATGCACCGCGACTGCTTGTTGCCAGCAAGCATGGCATCTCCCAGCTTCTGTTTCTGTTACACTCTACCAGTAATAAATCTTCTCCTTTCCATTTCGTTTCCTTTCCTTTCTTTACTGCCCCTCAAATTTTGATTCTTCTCTTTTATTTATTTACTAGGTATATGGATGTTTCTAATTGACGGGATGCATGTCCTGTCAAGCTCTATTTATGTCGTGGTCTTCAGGTTCTTTGTCCCCCGATTTTTGTTCATTTTCCACACACATTTCCTTTCCTCTTACTATAGCTGACATCCCTAAGTTACCTATATATATATATGTACGTTTATATATATATACATATATTTTTAATATTCCCTATTGTCAAGGCCTTTACTTCACCAACTCCCACTACAGTTTTCCATTTCTCGTTCCTTCCCTCTCCTTTACAGCTTTGTTTCCTTTGTTTGCAAGTGGTCCTCAGTCATCAGTCATCTGTTCCTGCTCCATTCCTACTGACTTCCCTCATTCGTCGGCCTACTGCCCTACCACTCTCTGCAGTTCAGTTCACAGTTAATATTATACTTATTCTTTCCTCCTTCCAGGCATTAACATCTCACCAACCCAGTTTTGTTTCACGCTTTCCCGCTCATTACTTCTTGTTTTCACGTTTCCCTTTCATTTGTCCGGGTGCTTTACATACATGTCTCTGTACACATATATCTTTATTGGGATCTCTTAGGATTGGCTTCATTTTAGAAGCCAATCCTCGGACTCTTGTTTCCACTTGTGTTTCTATGTATATATATATATATACATATCTATGTACCTTATTTGAAGAATACCCATAGCAGCACATGTAATTATATATATATATATATACACACATATGAGCACATCCATGTACTCAATTAATTTTTTTATTATTTATTTATTACCCAATTCTAGGTAATTATTTAATACTCCATCATGTATATATGTATATACATATATAAAAACAATTTTTGTTAATTAACCTCGTCTACGTCTAAGTCTCTCATATTAAGATTAAGATGTAATTTGTTTCTAATTAACCACATTTAGGCATAATTTAATCCCAATCAATATCACTTAAAACCAAGTATCAAAAATTTTCATGGGGTTTACAGTAAATTTAGTAATTATGCCTTATGGCTAGATCAGATTGCATTCCTCGTACATGTGGTATCTAAGGACGGGGTGTTAGTAGATTCATCCAAGGCAGATGCAGCATTGAGATGGGAAAGATAGAGAACAGTCACGGAGTTCAGAAGTTTCTTGGGATTGGCATGGTATTACCGACGATTTATCGAATGGTTTTCACATATAACAACTCTATTAACCAGACTAAACCGTAAAGAGGTTTAGTTTATATGGTCTGAATAGTGTGAGCAGAGCTTTCAAAAGCTCAAATGTTTGTTGAATACGACACAAGTCTTGACCATTTAAAGTGGTTCTAGGGGGATATGTGGTATTCAGTGATGCTTCCCACCAGGGTCTCGGTTGTGTGGTTATGCAGCATGGTAGAGTGGTAGCTTATGGATACCGTCAACTAAAGGATCACAAGTGTAATTATCCCTCTCACGACTTGGAGTTAGCTGCAGTAGTGTTTGCACTCAAGATATGGCAGCATTACTTGTATGGAAAGAGATTTTAGACCTTCATTGACCACAAGAGTCTTAAGAACTGTTTGATCAAAAGGAGCTGAATATGAGACAGCAGAGATGGATAGAGCTCCTCAAGGTTTATGACTACGAGATTTTATACCATTTTGGTAAGGCGAACGTGGTAGCCGATGCCCTGAGCAGAAAGGGTATGATGTCCTACATGATGATTAAAGAGTGAGACTTATTGGAACAATTCGTTGAACTCAAGATCAGTATGGATGAGATTGAGCATGGATAGATGGCTAGCCTACGGATGGAGCCCAGTTTACTAGATCATATTAGAGTTGGATAGTGAAACGATCAGAGGCTACTGGATATGGTTAGCCAAGTAGAGGAGAGATCGCAGTCTGAGGTTATGGTCAGTGATGATGGATTACTGAGGTAGCAAGGCCGTATGATGACACCTTAAGACAGAGCATTCTGAAGGAGTCCCATTGTTCTAGATTCACCCTGCTCCCGATATAGTGGAATAGGCAGCTAAGGGTGTTCAGCTCATATGTGACAGATTGAGGACCGCACAGAAAAGTTATGCCGATGTACGCATACGTTCTCTTGAATTTCATGTGGGGACTCCGTATTTGTTAAGGTGTCACCGATGAAGGGTATAGTACGCTTCGAAAAAAAAGGAAGTATTACGATTTAAGACTAGTCCATTAGTAAAGGTTCTCTGCCAACACCACAAGACAAAAGAAGCTACTTGGGAACTAGAGAGCCAAATGAAGGAGAAGTACTCTCACGTGGTTGATGGGCCAACTTGAATTCAGAGGATTGAATTCATAAAAGGTGGGGAGAAATGTGAAACCCACATTTTTCACACTATGTTCATCATTTGGAATCATAAGACGGATGAATTGAGTATATGAATGTGAATGTTGTAGTGGAGGTATGAAAATACGGAACAGGATAAATGAGGAGCAGTAATTTAGATTAAAGGGATTTAAATCGTTGGATGAAAGATACTGAATTTAAATGAGAAAAGATAGTGAGTCCGAGAAGCAAAATCGGTCTAAATTGATCTTGAATGTGTAGAAGGGTAAAATGGTCAAAAGACCTAAAATTCGGTATAAATTCAACGAGAAAATTTCTTCATAAATATGGATTTAGGAAATCTTGATCAATAAAGGAGAAATTATTGGATTCCGAGTCCAATTGATCAAGATACGAAAATATTACGAATTTTCGTAATTTTCGCCCGAGACATTATATTGAAAATATTGAAAAAAATTACCCCAAAAAAATAATTAAATACAATAAAAATATATTTAATTGATTAAATATATTAAGTTAATGAATAGTGAAGATATTTGTTAAAAACAAGGTATTTTATTCATTAAAATAATAATAAAGTAAATTATAAAAAATTGAAAAATGAAAACTGAAATCGTAAATTGGAGAATGAAAGGAAACAGAAAGAAATGCGAAAGGAAACGAAACAGAGGGACCGAGGGACCGAGGGACCGAGCACCGGTGAGCCACCATCGGTGACCGAGGAAGCCCGACGACCACCGAAAAAGGTCGCCGACGACGGTGCGATCCCCCTGGTACCGGCAACGCACGCCGAAAACGTCGAAATCCGACAGACCGAGGGAGGAAGCCGCTGGGGGGAGAGAAGAAGAGTCCGGCGGTTCCACCAGTGATTGACCCCAACCGACCCTAGCCGAACGTGCCCTTGCTCCAGGCGCACCGATTGGCGCTAGAATCAATCGGAGAACCGATCGGCAAAGTGGTTAATGGCGACGGGAAAGCCTGAACCGGTACGGACCGGTTCAACAAGAAGAGTACCGGGCTGAACCGACTAGTCTGAACCGGGTTGAACCGGACCAAACCGATTTAGCCAAGAAAGAGAGGAAAAAAGGAGAAAGAAGAAAGAAAAAGAGAAAAAGGAAAAAGGGTATAATTTTTGAGGATACACCGGACTTCGGGTTAGTTGGTAAGAGGTCAAAAGTGACCGATATAATTTTTGGGAAATTTATTAAATTATATTCGATCAAAAATTTACCCAAAATTAAATATATAATTATGCAGTTCGACGATAAATCGAGTACGCGAGCCTGATCGAACTTCGATTTGCGCACCATCGCATAATCTCGGGTAGGTAAAGCTCATTTACAACAATTTATGTAATTATCGCGTATTAAAGATTTATTTTACGAGTTACAGATTAAATTCCACATTTAGTGTATTATATTGGAATTTTTAATTAAATTGTCGTAAATGATATACGGGTTATTCAAAGAGCCTAGAAAAAGGCATAATAAATACTGATGGGCCTAGTGAGCCCAATAGGCCTTGATGAAAGAATTAATAAGTGGAAAGAGGCTTAAAACAGATTAAGGCTCATTAAGGTGCAATCAAGCCCAATAAGAGAGAAATTGGCCCAATTAGCTAAATCGACAATAGTACATATGAGAAAATATTTATTGAGTTGAATACAATTAAAACGAGGTTTATACCGATAAAACCGAGCAAAAAGAGTAAAATCGATTAAAAGTCAACTTTTGGTCAAAGCTTCAATATAATCACATATTTGGATATGTTGAAATGAATTTAAGCCATATGTGATAAGTCGAACTTGTTTTGCAGTAGCTCGATCTATCGACACATTTTACGAGGTAAACCCAAGCATCGAGTAAAGTACTCTATATCAGTCGCTAAGAGGTAAGGGATATAATTTAGAGTAGCGTTAGTACTCCTTCATCCTTACCAACTGTTTATGTATGAGAATTGAATGAGATTTTACGAAATGGATTTCCAACTGTATTCAAACCGAAGCCAAAACCATTTCCTGAGTTTTCAGCATGTTTTATATATATGAGATACATTTTTACAGCATACATGTTTATAAAAGTGATTTTTCACTTCTGAAACGAAAGCATAGTGTTTTCATGTGAGATTACGAGTTAAAGTCCTGATATGTTTTATGAAACCATGTTTTCATGATACGGGTTAAAGTCCCGAAACAGCTTTTAATCTATATTTTCACGGTACGGGTATGAGTCCCAAGAAATAACTATTATAACTATGCTTTCCATATTTACACAGGCTAGAGTCCCGCAATGATTTATGAAAACCATGTTTTCTATGAGAAACGGGTTATAGCATAATGATTTATGAAAACCATGTTTTCTATGAGAAACGAGTTATAGTCCCGTAATGATTTATGAAAACTATGTTTTTTATGAGAAACGGGTTAGAGTCTCGTAAGGATTTTGAGAATCGAGTCAGAGTCCCGTAATGGTTTTCAGTACACGGGTATGAGGCTCGAAATGATTTTGATAAATTGGGTAAGAGGCCCAAAATGATTTATGTGGGGTAAAAAAAGACATGATATGACGATAGTAAGAGGATCTGGGGTCGATCTTGCATACATAGGGTAGTGTATGGAGACGATCGAGGATCTACCTAGCCAACGGCCAGAGAACGGGCAGGCTCTGACTTGATATGAGAAACGTGCGCATAGTCCACACTTGGTGATGCACGTGAGTTTGTGCGTATAGTCCCCATTTAGTGGTGCATAAGAGATAGGGCAGCGTACGACCTTGATCCAGTCCTACGGCTCCCTTGTACAATGGCCATATGTACCTATGATGAACGTCCTACGGGACCAGATGTATGATGTTCTTCAGGACTAGTATATGAGATGATTGCCTGACCCTACACGATGAATTGACGGAATGATATATATATATATAGATATATGTTTTCGCACATTTCGTGCTACCTGTTTTATGGTTTTATTGAGCACAGATTTTCTATGATGAGATTTTAAAGGTAGCCATGAGTATGTTTTACGAATTGTGCATATGACAATAAGATTTCATTTTCAAAGTGATAAGCATGTTATGATATGCATAATTAAGTTTTGAGATGCTTTTTACTTGTTTACACGATGTGATATGCATACTATATATGAGTTTTACCAAAAAGATGCATGATGTGTAAACTTATGATTTAAGCATGTTTTTACTGCTTTTATGAAATGTAAGCATCTCTACTCCACTGCATAAGTATGCTGATTTGTAAAACCATGAGTTTTACCATGTTTTGAGTATTTAAAGCTATTTTAAATGTATCTCTTACTGAGTCTGAAAAACACACCCCCTCCTCTCCATCTCCCAGATTTTTACAGCGAGTCTACTGCACATATGAGACTGTGGTCGTTGACAAGATAGTCCAATCTTTCATCGGATACTTTCGTAACCTTGAGGTACAGTCTTACTCATATTCCAGAAATGTGATACAGAATAGACACTATTGTATATAATAGTCGGGATGTAATTGTCACGCCTCGGAAGCGCGGAAAAATGGGGCTAATTAAAAACTTTTTATCCATTAACTATGTTGTTTTCCTGTCCATGTCTAGATTTAAAATCTTTTTCATTTTCCAGGATCTCATTACATTACATACATTCTGTATATATAAAATTATTTACAACTATTACATCCCGACTATTATATACAATAGTGTCTATTATGTATCACATGTCTGGAATATAAGTAAGACTATACCTCAAGGCTACGAGAGTATCCGATGAAAAGTCGGACTACCTTGTCAATGACCACAGTCTCGTATGTGCAGTAGACTCGCTATAGATAATCTGGGAGATGGAGAGGAGGGGTGAGTTTTTCAGACTCAGTAAGAGATACATTTAAAATAGCTTTAAATACTCAAAACATGGTAAAACGCATGGTTTTACAAATCAGCATAAACATGTACTGGAGTAGAGATGCTTACATTTCATAAAAGCAGTAAAAACATGCTTAAATCATAAGTTTACACATCATGCATCCTTTTAGTAAAACTCATATATAGTATGCATATCACGTCGTGTAAACATGTAAAAAGCATCTCAAAACTAAATCATGCATATCATAACATGCTATCACTTTGGAAATGAAATCGTATTGTCATATGCACATCTCATAAAACATACTCATAGCTACCTTTAAAATCTCATCATAAAAATATGTGCTCAATAAAATCATAAAACAGGTAGCATGAAATGTGCGAAAACATATATATATCATTCCGTCAATTCATCGTGTAGGGTCAGGCAATCGTCTCATATACTAGTCCCGAAGGACATCATACATCTGGTCCCGTAGGACAAAATCATGGGTACTCATGGCCATAGTACAGGGAGCCGTAGGACTGGATCAGGGTCGTACGCTGCCCTATCTCTCGTGCACCACTAAATGGGGACTATACGCACGAACTCACGTGCATCACCAAGTGTGGTCTATACGCACGTTTCTCATATCAAGTCAGAGCCTGCCCGTTCCCTGGCCGTCGGCTAGTTAGATCCTCGGTCGTCTCCATACGAGATCGACCCCAGATCCTCTGACTTTCTTCATATCATGCCTTTTTACCCCATAAAAATCATTTTGGGCCTCTTACCCAATTTATCAAAATCATTTCGGGCCTCATACCAGTGTATTAAAATCGTTACGGGACTCTAACCCGTTTTTCATAAATCGTTACGGGACTCTAGCCCGTTTCTCATAGAAAATATAGTTTTCATAAATCATTGCGGGACTCTAGCCCGTGTAAATATGGAAAGCATAGTTATCAAAGTCAATTCTTGGGACTCATACCCGTACCGTAAAAATATAGCTTAAAAGCTGTTTCGGGACTTTAACCCGTATCATGAAAACATGATTTCATAAAACATATCGGGACTTTAACCCGTAATCTCACATGGAAATACTATGCTTTCGTTTCAAAAGCGAAAAATCACTTTTATAAACATATATGCTGTAAAATGTATCTCAAATATATAAAACATGCTGAAAACTCGAAAAATGGTTTTGGTTTCAGTTTAAATACCGTTGAAATTCCATTTCGTAAAATCTCATCCAATTCTCAGACATAAACAGTTGGTAAGGATAAAGGAGTACTAACGCTACTCTAAATTATATCCCTTACTTCTTAGCGACTGATATAGAGCACTTTCCTCGATGCTCAAATTTACCTTGTAAAATGTGTCGATAGACCGAGCTGCTGCAAAACAAGTTCAACTTATCACATATGGCTTAAATTCATTTCAATATATCCAAATATGTGATTATATCGAAGCTTTGACCAAAAGTTGACTTTTAATCGATTTTACTCTTTTTGCTCGGTTTTATCGGTATAAATCTCGTTTTAATCGTATTTAACTCAATAAATATTTTCCTCATATTTATTATGTCGAGTTAGCTAATTGGGCCAATTTCTCTCTTATTGGGCCCAATTGCACCTTAATGGGCCTTAATTCGTTTTAAGCCCGTTTCCACTTATTAATTCTTTCATCAAGGCTTATTGGGCTCACTGGGTCCATTAGTACTTATTGGGCCTTTTTCTAGACTCTTTGAATAGTCTGTATATCATTTACGACAATTTAATTAAAATCTCAATTTAATCCACTAAATGCGCAATTTAATCCGTAACTCGTAAAATAAATTTTTTATGCGCAATAATTACATAGATTATCGTAAATGAGCTTTACTTACCCGAGATTTTACGATAGTGTGCAAATCGAAGTTCGATCGGCTCACGTACGCGATTTATCATCGAACTGCACAATTTAGATATTTAATTCCGGGTAAATTTTTGATCAAATATAATTTAAATAAATTTTCTGAAAATTAAATCGGTCACTTTTGACCTCTTACTGACTTACCCGAAGTCCGGTGTATCCCCGAAAATTTTTCCTTTTTCCTTTTTCTCTTTTTCTTCCCTTTTTCTCCTTTTTCCCTCTCTTTCTTGGCTGAACCGGTTCGGTCCGGTTCAGACCGGTTCAGTCTGTCGGTTTACCCCGGTTCGACCGGTTCAGGGCCTCACCGGCCGGTTCTCCGCCGGCTTTCGTCGCCAGCAGCTCCCCTGGGTCGTCCGATGCACGGATCTGGGGTTGGTTTCGTCCAAGGCCGCCGGAAAGTGGCCGGTTCGGCTCTTCTCTCCTGGCCGTCTGTGTCGTTTTCCTCTTTCAGCCGTTCACGGTGTTTCTGACCGTTTTGAT
Organism: Firmiana major; assembly: GCA_033439115.1. Classification (NCBI taxonomy): domain Eukaryota; kingdom Viridiplantae; phylum Streptophyta; class Magnoliopsida; order Malvales; family Malvaceae; genus Firmiana; species Firmiana major. The sequence continues at coordinate 54,478,327 of CM065899.1, forward strand.
GGCCGTGGTTACCCCGATCTAGCTCGCCAACGTCTGGGCTTTTTGAATCTGGCCTCGGTTCCGTCCGAATCGGCGCCGATGGCCATTTCTTCCTCTCAGCTCAGTTTCGTTTTCCTTTCGCCACCGTTGCCGCCGTTCGTCAGCTCCCATGTCGTCGGTGGGGCGTACTGCATCGCCCGGCCTCCCTCGGTGCCGGGCCTGGGCCGCCGGTGCCGTCGGTGAGGTCGTCGACTTTCGTTTTGGTTTTGGCAGAATCGCGATTTCGCGATTCTGCTTTTTCCTTTTTTTTATTATTTTATTATATTTTATTATATTATTCAATAAAATATTATATACTACCACAAATATCTTTCAAAAGCCATATTTTATTTTATTTATTAATTAATTTAATTAATTTAATTTATTTTAATTATTTCGGTGTATTTTTCGCATATTTTCGGGATAATGTCCCGAGCGAAAATTACAAAAATTTGTAATATCTCCGTATCTTGACCAATTGGACTCGGAATTTCATAATTTCTCCTTTATCGATCAAGATTTCCTAAATCCATATTTTTAATGAAATTTTCTTATCGAATTTATACTGAAATTAGGATCTTTTGACCAATTTTACCCTTCTACACGTTCGGGATTAATTTAGACCGATTTTCCTTCTTGGACTCACTATCTTTTCTCATTTAAATTTCGTATTTTTCGTCCAACAATTTAAATCCCTTTAAAAAAATCCGGGTTTCACAGTAATAGTTGTAAATGATTATATATATATATATAATGTATGTGATGTAATGAGATCCTGTGTAAGACCCGAATTTAATAAAAATACGAAATGAATTAGTGTTCGTGAAGGAAAGTTTGACTGAATTAATTCCCGAACACGTGTAAGGGCAAAATGGTCAAAAGACCGGAAGCCGGTATAAATTCGATGAGAAAAATTAATTTAAAATAATGGATTAAGAAATCTTGGTCAATAAAGATGAAATAAATTTATTTCGGGTTAAATTGATCGAGATATTAATTTATTGGAATTAATCGGGATTAATCGGGATTTTTAGTTAGGAAGAATAATCCCGAAAATAATCAAAAAATATACCGAAAAGTCACCCGGGACAATATCCCGAAAATACGGGGAAATTATACCCGAAAAAGAGGTTAAAATATAATAAATAAATTAAATAAAATTAAATTGATAAATTTAGAATTTAATAATAATTTTAAGAGATATTTGGGTAATTTTAATGTATTTTAAGGATAGTGAAATTATTAAAATAAATAAATAATAATAATAATAAAATTAATAAAAATAAAACAAAAAAAAAGAGAGAACTGAAACAAAAAAAAAAGAGAGAGAGAGTGTGTCGGGGAGAGAGAATGGGAAACGAAGCGGAAAACGGGGAGGGAGACCGGCGAGCCACCGGCGACCGTTGAGCCCAGGCGAAGGGTGGAAAACGTAGAGCGACGCCCGGCGAGCACGATGGTCCCGGCGGTGCAGCCTACCGACGCCGGAGGAAGCCGATCGGAGGAGAGAAAGGTCGACGGGTTGAGGGGCTCGATCCCGGCGAACGGCGGCGCCTTGGCCCCGATCCGACCCCGCAAAATGATCCCCAAGCCTAGACGATGCGATTGGTGGTGGTGGCAGCCACAGAAACCGGTGGACGGCGCCGGAAACGGCGAAAAAGCAAAACGGGTCTGACGGCGAAGAGGAGAACAGCCGGACCGGCCACTTTCCGGCGACGTTGAGTGAAACCGAGGGCAGATCTAAGATGCGGACGGCCTTGCGGAGCTACTGGCGGTGGAAGCCGGCGGAGAACCGACCGGCAAGGTGGTGAACCGGCGGTGAACCGGCCAAACCGGGGTGAACTGGCGGTCTGAACCGGTCCGAACCGGACTGAACCTGTTCAGCCAAAAAGAGAGGAAAAAAGGAAGAAAAAAGGGAAAAAGAAAAAGAGGAAAAATTGGGGAAAATTCCTGTGATGCAATCGAGCTTCGGGTAAGTCGGTAAGCGGTCGAATTGACCGATTTAAATTTCGGAATATTTTATTTAATTAATTTTCGACTAGAAATTTACCCGAAAATATATTTAATTGTGTAGCTCGACAAATTGGCATCCAACGACAGCTCGGGATAGCCTCGATTTGCGTACTAGCATGGAATATCGGGTAAGTGACCCTTATTTACGACAATTACCTCGTTATGCGTGATATCGATTTAATTTCCGCATAAATTGAATTAAATTATGGAAAATTAGATAAATTGTCGTAAATATTAAATTTAGCTATTCGAGAATTGGAACGAGGCCCAATAAATTATTGGTGGGCCCAATGAGCCCAATAGGCCTCGATAAAGTGAAAATTAAGTGGTAAACGGGCTTAAGGCCGATTAAGGCCCATTAAGGTGCAATCGGGCCCAATAGGGGTAAACGGGCCCAATGATTTAAATTAAGCCCAGAAAGTATTAAATACAATTAAATTGCATAATATCTGACCTGAGGAATATTAATACGCAGTTCCGGATATTTGATTGGGAGCATAACGGACTGCGCGACGAGACAACAGTGGAAAAGAAAAAGGTCAGACTCTACGGAAAAATAAGGTAAGGGAATTCTACGGACTGCTAGAGGTAAACTCTACGAAATTTTAAATTCATATGCAGTCTTTAAAATTTATCTGAAGGGTCTAGAGGTCGAATAATAATTTTAGTGCCCCGTATGGGCAAAATTACTAAAATACCCTTGTTAAGGGTAAAATCTAAAAATTTAGGAAAAATTGGGAGGAGCAAGAACAAAAGGTTCCTGCTCGTTCTGGAGGTATTTCAACATCATGCATGAGTAGGCTGGCTCACTTTTAAAGAAAAATGCATAGCATTGCATATCTTAAACGATGTGATTTCTGTGAAAATTGTTTGGGGATAACTGAGCCGCCTACGTGCTTTTATTTACATGTGACGTGCTAGAGCTCAGCTCGCACGATGTTTGATTTGTGTGATGCATGCATTAGTGCTGGAGTGAGAGCTTGCACTAGAGTTTATATGCATAGGTGCTAGAGTATAACTCGCACCAGATTTCATATGCTTTTTCGTGGTGCTAGAGTCTAACTCGCACCAGATTTTACATGATTTTCATGACAGGGTGCTGGAGTATAACTCGCACCATATTTTTATACACGATTTTTGTGACAGAGTGCTTGAGCTTAGCTCGCACTAGTTTTATTTGATTTACTGACAGTGTTAGAGCACCGCTCGCACTACTTTTCAGAGATCATACGATAAGCCGTGCTTGGAGCATCGGGTAGACTGTGTGTCACCGATTAAATTGGCCCGCACGTGCATTTTGAGACATGGCATGAGTATAGAGATATTATATGGGTTCACGGAGTACGATGTACCGTGCAAGTAGCATGGAGTACGATGTACCGTGTGGTATCTTCGTGATACGTTGAACTTGTTGACGTTGTTGGACTACCCGTTGTTAGACCACCATCGTTGTGCGTGGGCCCAAGAGGGGTGGCCATGGCCGATGGCAGGGGTTGGCCGGGCAGGGGTTGGCCGTCACAATAAAACGCATCTTCGGATTAATGAGATCGGATAAGACCGACGAGATGGAGTGACCCACCTCCCGGGCGGTTCCTGATCACGGTGAGAACCCGCACAATAGGATCCGTGTAGCTGAGGAACTCCCGAGGACAGATATGGCCATAGTCCTAGTTATTGCCGTTATACAGATATTGCCTCGTCTCGCATGTCGACGATTTCGATGATTTAAACTGGGTTTTTAAACTAAATTTGCATGATGGTATTTCCATGCTTTTCAAACCCACGTGTGATGTAAACCGTTTTCATGGTTTTGTGTGAGTCAGGATCACCCGCAGGAGGGGTCGAGTCCTGACTTTATTGTGAAAATTTTAATTGAGAAAGAAATGATTTGTAATAATTGCATGTTGATTTTCCGTGCAAATGTGTTTTACATAACATCATAACGCATATCATTGTTTTAAAATGTGTGGAGAAAGGGTGGTTTATGCATGGCACCACGTTCATGTAGGTAGTATGGTTACCTACTTGTTCGTAGGATTGCCTTACTGAGCTTGATGTGCTCACCCCTTTCATTTTCTCCCACAGATAATCTCCAGTTGAAGTTGAGGCGACTCAGTACTGCATTCTGGATATCCGCTGCTGCCCATCAACATAAGGTATATACACTTGTACATATTGTATCTACATAAGCATAGCACAGTAACATATTTGTAAGTAACTTTAGGGGATGTATAAATATTGTAAACAAATATAAATGACTGGAGAATAAATAAGTTAGATGGTAATGGTATGGTGGGACTGGCATTGACGCACAGCCCAATTATTAGTGGAGTGTTGGTCACGATTCGAGGACAGGTAAGAATTTAAGTAAATAATAAAACGCGAAAAATTAACTCTGATTTTTGGGTAGTTTGGGTCGTGACAGATTTTATGGTATCAGAGCACAATTGGTCTGATGTGTGTCAGTGTCAGTAATTAGGAAATTACATCCTCGTGTTACTGTGCTTAGTTAGATACAATAGTGTATATCGAGATGGGTTTTGACTAAGAAATGGTTGAGAATGCAGGAATGCCTAATATGAGTCGCGTTAGATGAGATAGTGCACGAGGCAGAGGTCGTAGAGGTAGACCTGAGTCTGCTAAGTCGTGCTGAGTTGACCTGTGAGAATCAGGATGAAATTGGAATAGAGGCTAATGTTAAGCATGCCTCACAGAGTTCGACAGAGAGATCGGACAGTATTGAGACACGCTTCGCGATGTTGGAGCGGAGTGTGGAGATTATTTTAAGGAGCTAATTGGTCAGATTATGTATGAGATCAGAGGGCGCAGCGGAGCATTGGTGGAAACCCGCTCGACCCATCTTAAGAGTTGAGATGAGAAATATCTTAGATATATTCCGGTGACAGGATATCCTGGACACTGTTTAAAGGGGATGATAGATAAAAGTCCTTACTCTGACCCAGAGGATTTAATTTATTGACGAGTATGGAGACTCGGTTATATTCTTGGACCGATATTACCTCGACACTATGAACAAGTGACTGTCGAGATGTCTAAAAGTTTATGAAATGGCTCAACTTTTCAATTAGAGTCTGATTGGCCCGTGAGATATTACTAATACCGAGGCCGTGCGCAGATTTACAGTTGGGTAAATAAAAAACATGAATTGCACGCCTCTGAGATTGGGAAAGGTAATGAGGGCTGAAATAGAGACAGAAAGAGAATCGAGAAATGACAGAGATGTTAAAAATGGGAAAATGGAAACTGGTAAGAGATTTAATTTGATGAGTTATGGGCTAAGATAATTGGTAAGGCCTCAGTGCATCCAATTTTGGCACTCTTGAGGGCAACTGTGATTGGAGAATCTCGACCTGCTATGAAGCAGAGTAGCTGTGTGATCACTGTAGAATGTGTAGTGGATACCACGGAAGGAGGGTCTATACCTACACTGTATCGATGAAAATGGCCGTTAAGTGTGGTAAGACGGACCATTTATTTTGATTGCACAGAATTGGACGAGATCGTCCCACAGAAAAGTAAAGAGACAGAGAAAAACTTTGTTGGTATAGCTGTAACGAAAAGGGAGGCCATAGCCGAAAAGAAAAAGGGGAAAGTAGGCTGTTGGACGAAGGCGAGAGGATGTCTTGGACCAGGACACTGTTGATGTTTCATGGATGTGGTGTAAGATACCACACTTGTTATGAATAATGAAGCACATATGTTCATTAATCCTGGTGCCACACATTTATTCATATCGTATTCGTTCACATATAAGTGAGTAAAAGGCATGAATGCCTACATCATTGGGCACAATACCGATAAATGAGTACCCATTTAGAGGAGGATTGAATAAACGAAATATGGATATAGAGATTTTAAGTAATAAAAAGGGGTGCAACAGTTGAAATTAAAGGAGTAAAGGATTGTACTCGCAGAATGAATAATGAAAGAGTTTCGTTATAATAGATACACTAAGGAGATAATCTTCGAGATATGCTTGATCCCAAATACAAGATGTATTGGAGTAAGAGACATATGCTAGGAAAGAACATCTTTACGATATGGAGTCATTAGGATTAAAGCAATTAGTAGCAAATATAAATTGTAACCACATAGACTGAGATATAACGTAGTTGTAGTTAAGTCTAAAGGTTAATAAAGGTATTTCAAAATACCTCCCCGTCTGAAGACTTGACAGCGTCTAAAAGTATATATATATATATGTAACCTATAACGTGAAATCGATCGTCGTAATAATTACCTTTAGCATTAGGATACCTTTACTAAGACGATAAGAATATTAAAATTTGACAAATCATAAAGGTTAACATAGAAAAATTTAATAAGAGCCGTTAAGATAAGAAAAGGAAATGACGCAGGTTAGTACCTAAAAACGTAAGCGATTTAGGATCTTATACGCTTATGCGTAAATAAGTCAAGGATTGGACCGATTCGTAGTCATCAGTATTGATGATATGTTGGGTGTAGTTAAAGTCTAGGGCGATTTATAAGCAATAATGGGAAATTGCTTTTACAGATGGTTGCTGCGAGTTCTAAAAGGATATACCTTGTTGACACGTTTAACTATAAAACGTGGTATTGGAACGGGATGATAAATGTGACATGAATTTTGGTGTAATGAAGTATGAATTGACCACCGCGATTAATTTCACCATACCCAACAGCTCAAGAGGTTTTCAGTGAGTATGGATACCTCAAAATTATAGTGGAGCTGTGTATTGATGTATAATGGGAAGATAGTCAAGTATGGAGTCGGATAACTCCTTGATCATGAAATAAACTATCTGACCCATGATTTAAAGTTGGCAACAGTATTTGTACCGAGGATATGGTACTATTATGTACCTGGTGAGAAATTTTGGGTATGCACTGATTATAAAGCCCCAAGTATCTGTTTTCACAGAAAGAGGCGAATATGAGAATACATAGTGGGTTAGAGCTTCTGAGAGATTTTGATTTGTGAAAATTGTACCACCCAGGAAAGGCTAATGTGATGACTGATGCCTTGAGCAGAAAGAGTCTCGGGATGGTACTACATATGATGGTCAGGGAGCGTGAGCTGCTAGAGCAGTTGTGAACCTCAGTATTGATGTGATCCCTTCTGATGATGACAGTGATTGTGTGACGGCTAGCCTGAGATTAGAACCGGATGAGAGTGCCCGGATTTGACAGGCTTAGCGTGATGATCGGCAGGATGTCGATGGTTTGGGTCAGATTCAGAAGGGTACAGTGACAGAGTTCACAAGTATGATAATGATTTACAGAGGTTCCGAGATAGTATGAGTGCTCCCCAGGACCACAGTTGATGAGATAGTAATGTTGTCAGAAGCTCACTTTTCGGGATATACAGTGCATACGGAAAGTAATGATTATATATTGAAATCTCGAAAAGGGTATTGGTGGTCAGATGAGGAAAGAGATATGATAGAGATTGTGGAAAACTGCCTAGTATGTCAACAGAATAAGGTAGAGTATTAAAAGTCTGCAGGGTCATTGCAGTCTCTACCTATATCGACATGGCACGAAAATGAGAGCAAGTCTCCATGAATGTCGTGATGGGTTACAGAGGACCCAGGTGCATTACGAGGCTATTCGGATGATAGTCGATAGAGTGACTAAGTCTACCCACCTTTTTGGTTATGAAATCCCCAAATACTCAGAGTATATATGAGGATTTATGTGTAAGGAAGATTGTGGAACACTAAGTAGCGTTCCAGTGAGCATGGCATCATATAGGGATTCCCGCTTCACTTCCCACCTCTGAGGATATTTTTAGGAAGCTATGGGAACCCGATTGAGTATTAGCACCAGCTTTCCATCCTCAGACAGATGGTCAGTCAGAGAGGACTGTACAAGTTCTGGAGGATCCGATGAAAGCGTGTGCCATTGATTTTATAAGCTCCTGGAATGATCAGTTGATTTCTAATTGAAGTTGCCAATAACGACAGTTGGCAGTTGAGTATCGGGATAACAAGATATGAGGCAATGTATGGCTGTAGGGGTTGTTCCCCAAAATTGGATAAGAAAAAGTGGGTGACAAATAGAATTATTTACGACTTTGGATAATAAGTCTCTGAGGATGTTTAGTTAAGGATGAGAGATTAAGAACACCTCAGAGCAGATAGATAAGTATTGGAATTCACCCTTGGTGAATTAATATGGTTGAAATATTTCTAATCCTAAGAGAATAAGGACATAGCGAACTTTTGGAAGAAGGTAAATTGAGTTGCGCTGGATGAAATATTTTGAGAGATTGGACGAGTGGGAGATAAGACTTGTAAGTTGGTGTTATCACCTGAATTAACAGGCACCCACAATGTGTCTCAGCTTTTGATGCTTCGGCAATATTATCCAGATCCAGCATAGGTGATCGAATATGAACTCCAAAAGTTCAGTTTCATGAAAATATAAGTATATTGATAAGTTGATTCGGGCATTAAACTGGAAAGAGAAAGTATTGAGGTTTAAGACGATCTCCCTAATTAAAGTCCTTTGGTAGTAATACACTCCGGAGAAGGTCACATAAGAATTTAAGAGTATGATATGATCGATATACCCGGAGTTGTATAGGGACTTATATGACTTGGTTCTAATTTGGAGGACCAAATTCCTTAAGTGGGGGAGAGTTGTAAGACCCGAATTTAATTAAAATACGAAATGAATTAGTGTTCGTGAAGGAAAGTTTGACTGAATTAATTCCCGAACACGTGTAAGGGCAAAATGGTCAAAAGACCGAAAGCCGGTATAAATTCGATGAGAAAAATTAATTTAAAATAATGGATTAAGAAATCTTGGTCAATAAAGATGAAATAAATTTATTTCGGGTTAAATTGATCGAGATATTAATTTATTGAAATTAATCGGGATTAATCGGGATTTTTAGTTAGGAAGAATAATCCCGAAAATAATCAAAAAATATACCGAAAAGTCACCCGGGACAATATCCCAAAAATACAGGGAAATTATACCCGAAAAAGAGGTTAAAATATAATAAATAAATTAAATAAAATTAAATTGATAAATTTAGAATATAATAATAATTTTAAGAGATATTTGGGTAATTTTAATGTATTTTAAGGAATAGTGAAATTATTAAAATAAATAAATAATAATAATAATAAAATTAATAAAAATAAAACAAAAAAAAAGAGAGAACTGAAACAAAAAAAAAAAAGAGAGAGAGAGTGGGTCGGGGAGAGAGAATGGGAAACGAAGCGGAAAACGGGGAGGGAGACCGGCGAGCCACCGGCGACCGTTGAGCCCAGGCGAAGGGTGGAAAACGTAGAGCGACGCCCGGCGAGCACGATGGTACCGGCGGTGCAGCCTACCGACGCCGGAGGAAGCCGATCGGAGGAGAGAAAGGCCGACGGGTTGAGGGGCTCGATCCCGGCGAACGGCGACGCCTTGGCCCCGATCCGACCCCGCAAAATGATCCCCAAGCCTAGACGATGCGATTGGTGGTGGTGGCAGCCACCGAAACCGGCGGACGGCGCCGAAAACGGCGAAAAAGCAAAACGGGTCCGACGGCGAAGAGGAGAACAGCCGGACCGGCCACTTTCCGGCGACGTTGAGTGAAACCGAGGGCAGATCTGAGATGCGGACGGCCTTACGGAGCTACTGGCGGTGGAAGCCGGCGGAGAACCGGTCGGCAAGGTGGTGAACCGGCGGTGAACCGGCCAAACCGGGGTGAACCGGCGGTCTGAACCGGTCCGAACCGGACTGAACCGGTTCAGCCAAAAAGAGAGGAAAAAAGGAAGAAAAAAGGGAAAAAGAAAAAGAGGAAAAATTGGGGAAAATTCCTGTGATGCAATCGAGCTTCGGGTAAGTCGGTAAGCGGTCGAATTGACCGATTTAAATTTCGGAATATTTTATTTAATTAATTTCCGACTAGAAATTTACCCGAAAATATATTTAATTGTGTAGCTCGACAAATTGGCATCCAACGACAGCTCGGGATAGCCTCGATTTGCGTACTAGCATGGAATATCGGGTAAGTGACCATTATTTACGACAATTACCTCGTTATGCGTGATATCGATTTAATTTCCGCATAAATTGAATTAAATTATGGAAAATTAGATAAATTGTCGTAAATATTAAATTTAGCTATTCGAGAATTGGAACGAGGCCCAATAAATTATTGGTGGGCCCAATGAGCCCAATAGGCCTCGATAAAGTGAAAATTAAGTGGTAAACGGGCTTAAGGCCGATTAAGGCCCATTAAGGTGCAATCGGGCCCAATAGGGGTAAACGGGCCCAATGATTTAAATTAAGCCCAGAAAGTATTAAATACAATTAAATTGCATAATATCTGACCTGAGGAATATTAATACGCAGTTCCGGATATTTGATTGGGAGCATAACGGACTGCGCGACGAGACAACAGTGGAAAAGAAAAAGGTCAGACTCTACGAAAAAATAAGGTAAGGGAATTCTACGGACGGCTAGAGGTAAACTCTACGAAATTTTAAATTCATATGCAGTCTTTAAAATTTATCTGAAGGGTCTAGAGGTCGAATAATAATTTTAGTGCCCCGTATGGGCAAAATTACTAAAATACCCTTGTTAAGGGTAAAATCTAAAAATTTAGGAAAAATTGGGAGGAGCAAGAACAAAAGGTTCCTGCTCGTTCTGGAGGTATTTCAACATCATGCATGAGTAGGCTGGCTCACTTTTAAAGAAAAATGCATAGCATTGCATATCTTAAACGATGTGATTTCTGTGAAAATTGTTTGGGGATAACTGAGCCGCCTACGTGTTTTTATTTACATGTGACGTGCTAGAGCTCAGCTCGCACGATGTTTGATTTGTGTGATGCATGCATTAGTGCTGGAGTGAGAGCTCGCACTAGAGTTTATATGCATAGGTGCTAGAGTATAACTCGCACCAGATTTCATATGCTTTTTCGTGGTGCTAGAGTCTAACTCGCACCAGATTTTACATGATTTTCATGACAGGGTGCTGGAGTATAACTCACACCATATTTTTATACACGATTTTCGTGACAGAGTGCTTGAGCTTAGCTCGCACTAGTTTTATTTGATTTACTGACAGTGTTAGAGCACCGCTCGCACTACTTTTCAGAGATCATACGATAAGCCGTGCTTGGAGCATCGGGTAGACTGTGTGTCACCGATTAAATTGGCCCGCACGTGCGTTTTGAGACATGGCATGAGTATAGAGATATTATATGGGTTCACGGAGTACGATGTACCGTGCAAGTAGCATGGAGTACGATGTACCGTGTGGTATCTTCGTGATACGTTGAACTTGTTGACGTTGTTGGACTACCCGTTGTTAGACCACCATCGTTGTGCGTGGGCCCAAGAGGGGTGGCCATGGCCGATGGCAGGGGTTGGCCGGGCAGGGGTTGGCCGTCACAATAAAACGCATCTTCGGATGCATGAGATCGGATAAGACCGACGAGATGGAGTGACCCACCTCCCGGGCGGTTCCCGATCATGGTGAGAACCCGCACACTTGGATCCGTGTAGTTGAGGAACTCTCGAGGACCGATATGGCCATAGTCCTAGTTATTGCCGTTATACAGATATTGCCTTGTCTCGCATGTCGACGATTTCGATGATTTAAACTGGGTTTTTAAACTAAATTTGCATGATGGTATTTCCATGCTTTTCAAACCCACGTGTGATGTAAACCGTTTTCATGGTTTTGTGTGAGTCAGGATCACCTGCAGGAGGGGTCGAGTCCTGACTTTATTGTGAAAATTTTAATTGAGAAAGAAATGATTTGTAATAATTGCATGTTGATTTTCCGTGCAAATCTGTTTTACATAACATCATAACGCATATCATTGTTTTAAAATGTGTGGAGAAAGGGTGGTTTATGCATGGCACCACCTTCATGTAGGTAGTATGGTTACCTACTTGTTCGTAGGATTGCCTTACTGAGCTTGATGTGCTCACCCCTTTCATTTTCTCCCACAGATAATCTCCAGTTGAAGTTGAGGCGACTCAGTACTGCATTCTGGATATCCGCTGCTGCCCATCAACATAAGGTATATACACTTGTACATATTGTATCTACATAAGCATAGCACAGTAACATGTTTGTAAGTAACTTTAGGGGATGTATAAATATTGTAAACAAATATAAATGACTGGAGAATAAATAAGTTAGATGGTAATGGTATGGTGGGACTGGCATTGACGCACAGCCCAATTATTAGTGGAGTGTTGGTCACGATTCGAGAACAGGTAAGAATTTAAGTAAATAATAAAACGCGAAAAATTAACTCTGATTTTTGGGTAGTTTGTGTCGTGACATCCTGGAAATAAAAAAGATTTTAAATCTAGACATGAGACAGGAAAACAACATAGTTAATGGATAAAAAGTTTAAATTAGCCCCATTTTTTCGCACTTCCGGTGCGTGACAATAATTAATACAATTTTTTAAGGAGTTAGTTTAATTAATAAAATTTTAAGTAAATATTTAATAATTATAACCAAAATGTTTTGTAATTAGCTTAAATGTTTAGTTATTATCTCAATTTGGGTAAAATTAACATTGTCAATATAAATTTTTTAGTAGATTTTTTAATTGTCAAATTTAAGTTATTAATGTTGAAAAATATAGCACTAAATATTATTATAACTTAAGAGAAAAATAATATTGATATTGAATTTTGATAGTGACTAATTAATATTAAATTTTTTATGTAATACAATATTATAGTAAAATATAAAAAAATTAATGGTTCAAATTCAATTATTTTTTGATAAATTGAATTTAGTTTTCATTTATGTATGAAGAATATAATATTTTTTTATTAATGTTTATAATTATTTATTTTATAGAAAAAATCAAGCATGCCACCACGTGAGGAGTTTCCAAGTAAAGGAGTAGAAGGCGCGCCGAGTGATGATATCCGTTGGCATTTCAGAATACCTGTACCAAATGCAAAAAGAATTGTGTCGTATAAACTTTGTGGGAAAGTTGTAAAAGGAGGAATAACACGTTTCAAGGAGCATATTGCTCATAAGACTGGTAATGTCGCACCATGCCCCAACGTTACCGGTTAGTTATAAATATTATTATTAATTTCTCAATTAAGATTATAAAATTACATTAACATGTACAACTAATTTTTTCTTTTTCTTAACTATATTATTAATAGGCATTCTTATAGAAAGTATGATGAAACTCCTTCAACAAAGTAAATCAAAGAAATTTGATAACAAAAGGAGAAAAGATAAATTCTTATCACAATTAAGAGGAGAGGATTATGATTATGAAGGGTTCATGGATGAAGAGGTTGCTACAAGACAAGCTATACGAGATAGTGTCCAATCACAACGCGAATGGCATATGAGGCAAGAATTTAGGCAAAGAACTGGTGGTTTCAGAAATACTTATGAAGAGGGATGGAGCTCTCACGGCTCAGTTAGTGACTATTTTGATAAAAGAATAAGGAAATCCATTCTAACTGACTCGAAATTTTCATTAAGGGGAGCCATACCTGAATTGGTTAGAACCAAGAGTTCAAAGAAACCAAAAGTAAATGATTCTTTTTTAAAGATATTAAGAAAGAAATTAGGTGAATCAGTATCTAAATTTTTTATATATGATCGACTCCATTTTCAATTAGCAGACTCTCCATGGTTGCACAATTTAGTTTCTGTAGCAGCAGAAATTAGGCAACATGTAAAACTCTCAACACCTTATGAGGTTTCTAATGTGTATTTGGAGTCAAAGTATAGACAAGTGAAAGAATGGGTTAAATTAAAGGTTCATTGTAGTGAACTAGGTACTACACTGATGTATGATGGTTGGACAAACAGTTTGAACCAAATGCATATAATTAATTTTCTCGTTTATTGTAGTAAAGGGACCATTTTTTTGAAATATGTGGATGTCTCTAGTGCTCGTACTAGAGATACTAAATTTTACTACAAACTATTGGACCATGTTGTAGAAGAGATTGGAGAAGAATACATTGTCCAAATAGTCACTGACAATGAGGCAACACTTAAGGCTGCTGAAAAAAAATTAATGGAAAAAGGAAACATCTGTACTAGATGCCCTGTTCAACTCATTGCTTAGATTTATGCCTTGAAGATATTGGCAAAAAGTCAAGTGTGGAAAAAGTATTGGACAAGGCGAAGAAAGTGACTTGTTTCATATACAATCACATATGGACGGTTGATTTAATTAAAAAATATACTCAAGGAAGACAAATACTTCGTCTTGGTCTTACCCGATTTGCCACTCATTTCATCCAACTACAGGAGATAATAAAACACAAACAAGGTTTAAGAGAAATGTTCAGTTCAAAGGTTAGTACTTAGTAATTGGTTTTTAGTTTTTAAATCTAACAATTTTTTTGGTGATATCTTATTCATATTACTTTAAAAATTTATTCATGAATATATAGGAGTTCAAAGAGTCAAAATCGGGACAACAAAAGTCGGGGCCTGCCTATGAAGCCAAAAAAATTGTTTTAGGAAAAGAATTTTGGCGAAGAGCACGTGATATAACAAAAGTTTATGAGTCTTTGGTAAAGGTATTGCGGCTTATGGATAGTGATGAGAAACCAACCATGGGCTTTATTTATGAGGCTATGGATAGAGCTAAACGGGCAATTCAGGCAGATTGTCGATACTCTGCTGATTTTGAAAAGATTATTGACAACAGATGGATCTTAATGCATTCTGACTTGCATTCAGCTGGCAAGTAGACTAAAAATGTGGATGGTAATTAAAAACATTTTTATGTTTTATCATTATGTTTAAATTACTTATATATTTATTTTTATTACTTTTAGATAATATTGTTCTGAATTATTTTTAGGTTACTATCTTAATCCTCAATTTCAATTTGGTGTGGAGCATTCTGAAAGTGTGTTAAGAGAAACATTACAAGGGACAAAAGCAGTAATAGAAAGATTAGAACCTTCTATGGATACTCAAATCAGGATGATTAACTAGGTTAGTGTTTAATACTATTTTATACTCTAAAATTTACTTTGTGTATTAGAAATAGAATTACTTTTTGTATTTATTTATTTGATAAATTATATTTTTTTATCAATATAGTTAATATTATTTCGACAAAAAAATGAGACGTTCAGTACACCTCAGGCACAGAGAGTTTGGAAGCAAATGAATCCAAGTAAACAGTTACTTAATTTACTAAAATTTATTTAATATTATTTAATTATTTTGGATGTTAAATTTATTTTAAATAATTTTATATAGCTGAATGGTGGATGATATATGGCACATGTGTTCCTAAATTGCAAAACTTGACAATTAAAGTGCCTAGTCAAACAACTTCTGCATCAAATTGTGAAAGAAATTGGAGCACATTTAGCTATATACACACTAAGGATAGAAATAGATTGAAATATGAAAGACTTTAGAAGCTAGTATATACTTATTATAATATGAGGCTAAGGATGAGACATCAAAAAAGAATGAATCCTGATGAGATAAATGATAGTTTCAATCCTATTAGCCTTGATCATATATTTAAAGATGAAGATCCACTTTTAGAATGGCTGCAAGAGAGAGAAAGACCTTTGTTAGATGGTCAAAATTCTGGTTGGTTGCTTGTAGATAATTCTGATGATGAAATGAACTATGAACAGTCACATCAATCGGAAGAAAACGTACATCAGTCAAGTAAAAGATAAGGGTTCAACTCCATCTGATGCTGGTGATGGCGGTGGTGATAGTGGTGGTGATGGTGGTGATCATGGTAGTAGTGCTGATTATAGTGGTGATGCAAGAGAAAATAGGTCTTTCAGTCCACTTGGAGCAGAATATGAGCTTGCTGCAACTAGTGGATTATTCATTGATATGTCAGATTATGGAATAAATCCATCTGTTAGATCTAGTGGGGATAGAAGTCAAGATAGAGCTCGATCAAATGGAAAAGCCAAGAAGTACCAACATGATACTTCTGGAGGCTCTTCGTCTAAAAGGTCAAGTTCTAGTAATGAATCATTTGTGTAATGCCCCAGAAGCGCGAAACTAGGGGCTAAATTTTTCCTTTAAATCTTATTTTTCTACTTAGGTTGGATTCCTGTATAGTGTAGGTTACTTCGTTTCTTTCTTTACTTATTCTTTTAACCATTTAATTTTTACCAAAAATTTCGGTAGCATAACCTTTTATAATATATCCTATCCCCCTGCAGGTAAACGTAATTTATATTCGCAAGGCAGTTGATTTTATCTCTTAAACTTATAACTTTCAACTCTACATTTTTACTACTACGACTTCCATATCCATACTCAGTATCAATGACATTTCATTCACTTGCCAAAACATTTACATAATAATCCATAAAACAACTAATTACATCCCAAAAGTATTTATATACAATCCAGTATCTGTACAATATACATGTCTGGGAATAAATATCTAATGATATACCTGAGCGAGTACTGAAAGTAGTTTGGGAGGCACTGAATCCACCAGCTACTCACGTACTTGTAAATGGCTGAATAATCTCACTGCAGGTACTCTGAAATGGGAGAAGAGAATGGGTGAACTTCTGGGAAAAAGCTCAGTAAGGTATGCATTTAAAACAATTCTAACCATTTAAAAACAATTAGAAAATCAGAATAAACATACTTCCGTACATACATACTTAGAAAACCATTTTACATGCTTACTTTAAAATACATCATACTTCATCAAAACGTTGTACGTACTTTCATATACTAAAACATCATACATACTTTCTTCGTTAAAATATTATACATCAAAATATGGAGACTAGGCTATTTCAACATAGTTATCATGCAACATATCATATCCTCCGTAGAGGTAATAATACCTATGGCCATGGTAAGGGCTGTAGACTAGATCAGGGTCGTACAACGGTTCTAATATAGTATCTCAATCACACTAGCACATAGCTAGGACACGGGCACCAGTGGCATTAACCGTGCAGTCACAAGATACTTTGAAAATAGACACCACGTGTAGTGGAAAACAACACCACTAAGACGAAATAGACACTACACTGGTGAATCTAAACTAATACTATGTGTGGCGGAGCCAGGACACCACAAGTAGCAGACATGATTATGCACTCAGCATATACTAATAGTAGCCTGTCGTCTCAAAATCCTTACTTTCATACTTACTTACTTACTTACTTTCATATGGAAACTTTAATCATCAAATCATGTCATAATTCATACAAAATATGTATATCTATTTTATTTATACAAAATAAGTGAAAACCATGATTTCAGTATCTAAAAACAATTTATTATTCCTTTCGGACTTAAACCGAGAAAGTATGGTTTTCAAACAGATTTCTTTCTATGATTTTCAAGTCATTTATGAACAATAAATAGATATAGGAGGTTAGTACTATTTTAAATTTCATCCGTTACCTTAACGGAGCTAAAACAACGTTACTCTGTGGGGGTCTGGGTTTGCCTCATTTTGTTTGCTGAATTCCTGAGCTGCCCAAAATGATACAAAATTATCAAATATTGTTTGATTTCATCTCAACATATCCAAATATCTATTTATCTCCTTAAGAGTTGACCAATTTTGACCTTTTTGTCAACTTTTCCTATTTCCTCGGTTTTACCGATTTAAGTGCCAGTTTAAGATATTTTATCCAATTTAATCATTCTAACTTCACATTCACTATCTTAATAACCTACATACCCATTCACATCCATAATCCATACTTTATCAATCCAATTCTTACCAATTCTCACACCTTTCGGTTTTTCACTAAACTAAGCTATAAATCGGACTTTTTTGGTATAAATTTAACTGTTAACAACCTTGAATTCATCCAAAATTCATCATTTCCACAACTTAAGCATGTTGATAAGAACTACACACTTCGATATAAATTATTTCTTTAAATTCTACTTAACTAAAAATCCTTAAAAATCATCAAACATAAACATATCTCATCATCTACATCATCCATCAAGTTTCTCTCACCTTTGACCAAAGTTGACCAAGTTTTTGATCTTTCAAACAAATCCTCAGTTGTAATTAAACATGTATATAGCTTAGAATCATCAAAAATTACAAGAAAAACCAACTAAAGACTTTCAAAAATCAAATTTTCTCTCACCTCGGAACAGGGCAGATTTTGACCCTATTATCTCTAAGTTTTCACCTAGTATATGAACTCCTTTATGGCTGGAGTTTTTATATGTTATATATGATTGAAAGGGGAAGATTTCATCCTTCTTTCCCAGAGTCCAATTCGGCTTGGAAATGGGTCTAAAAAATTCAAGAATGGGAGAGGTACAGTAACGCCTGTGAAACTTTCGGGAGGGAGGTTAGAGCGCATGGAAGCTTCTTTCTGGGTGTTTTTAGAGCCCTATGAAAGATAAATAAGTCTAGTTTTATTTCCTAAAAGGCCGAATTTAAATCAGATCTGTATATGGGTCAAAATGGGGCTTTTCCTAATGGGTATCCAGTTCACTAGGTTGGGGCAGCCCACTGGTCAGTTTTAGAAAATCCATGAAAAATAGTTCTGGCCCATTTTCTTCCAAATTTCCACTTCTCAAGTGTGATACTATGTCTCTAGTATCTCTCATAAAGATTTGGAGCCCACTCGTTTAAGAAACTTTTCTCGATTGGGCCCATTTTACATAACTTGGTCATTACCGAACAATGTAACTTAAGGTTTTCGGTTTACTTTAAAAATTCATTTGATCACCGAAACCTCCATATCTCCACTCAATTTTTATTCCTCATGTAAATTATGCCTTATAATAATTTCCTATAGCCTATGAATAATTTTCGTGAATTTCTAGAATTTATTTCTATTTCTAGGCTCATTTGCTTAGTTTAGTGTAAACTCGAGTGTTACTAATTTTTCAGCTTCTAATGTATTAGTTTCACTTTCTAATCATCATAACATACTTAAAATCATACTTTATTGAAAAATACTTAAATTTGAGATCTTACCTCGAAACACGTGCCTCGAGCTTCGTGCTACTATCTCGGGTATCTTGATCTTTCTAGGCCCTGTATAAACATTTACACAAGTATTAAACTTCTCGATTTATCTTAAAATGAATAATAGCACAAAAATTCAGGTCTCACAATTTGGTACTCAAAGTTATTATCTATCGAGACCATATTTACATTTTCAACCTCCTTACGGTTATTATCCACCACCACAAGGTTATTATCCACCTCAGCCATTTCCTAATTATCCTATGCCTTATTATCCTCGTATGTATCCACCGCCACAAATGTATCCACCTCAACAAATGTATCCACCTAAAATGTATCCACCCTTGCAAATGTATCAAGAACAAGGATATGGTTTGACTTTGGAATACAGATCACAAAGATCATATCAATATGGTTCTGAAAGTGAAGAGGGAGAATATGATCTTCCTCGTCATTCGACTATGTGGTAATATGTAAGATTTGAAATATATATCATTTTTATAGCGGATTGAATCTAATATGTTTTTGTCATGTTGATTATTAATTTTTGTAGAAATTTATATAGAAGAGAAAAAAAAAGAGAAATATTGACATAATTAATTTGTATTAAAAAAATGACAAAATTTTGGTGAAAGAATTCTTTAATATTTTAGATGAAAAATAGTTATATTAATAAGAATTAATTTAGTAATTACTGATCTCCATTTTCTACCTTTGTTATTTTTCAATTATTATAAGTAATTTTATTAAATTATAATGTTTTATTATAATAAAAAAATTATGACTTAAATTTTCACAAAAATATTAGATTTAAGATATCATAAATTACTTTAAAAATTATAAAATAAGACTAATTATGATTATAATTGCAAATATTGCATTTTGGGATAAGTTGTGCGAAAAAAAAATCACGACCGCGATAGTTGTTATGACCGCTATGGTCTCTGTTATATCCGTAACCGCGACAAACGTAACGCAACAGAAAACGAGACCGCGACCGTGTTTTAAATCCGTGACCATGACATGCATCAAAATGTAAGAACAACAGTGAAATATCTAGTACATAGTTATAAAGTTTCGTTGTTGCCGCTCTAACAGCCAGGCGACCTGCTATCTGGTTAGCTTCGCTATAAACAAAAGAAACTTGCAACTTGTCAAATCCTATCGCTAGTGCCATGATATCAGTAAGGATAGTCTCCTAAAGTGGATGGATATCCAGTTTCCCGTTCAGTAAATGTAAAGACACAAAGGATTCAGTTTCCACATGTAAAGTTAAGCAATCACATTTGTAGTAATGTACATAGGATAAGAGTAAGTTAGGATGAAGTTACCAGATTCATTGTGTATAATTCCTCCACTGACTGCTTTTGTAAGATTGCCAAACTAGAGCCATTCATGTTAAGTTTAGTGAATGGACTTATGGGAGGTATCCATGAAATTATAGTGGAATTGTTAAAGTATAGTATAAATTGGATGAATGTAAAGTTGTTGAGAGTAGTTAAATGATTATAGTGGAAGTTCCAATTCCAGTTTGAAGTTTGCCAAATTGTTAAAAACTTGGGGCAAAAATTAAAGACATGGTGAATTGTTTCATCTGTTTGGTGGCAGAGGTTGCAAACTGGAGGGGTATAGATTTTTTTTTTTAATGAATAAAAAAGCTTATGTGGGAAGCTTATTGTGTGCTAGCATCCAAAGGAAAAATTTTATTTTTGGATTAAGTGTCCAAATTTTCTTTCAATTTAAAGGAGAGTATTCAGTTTGAAATTGATATAATTAATTTATTAAATAGTGATTTTGCGGAAATGGATCCATTTTTCTAAGGAGTATCGTTTTCGGGGTTCAATGGCCGACGTATACCTTCTATATAGTCTTAAGGAAGTGTTTGATAAATAAGGTTTCATTATATCTAATTTTCTTTCTCAAAAAGAAAAAATAAATCTAATTTCCAACACTTTTCACATATTATATTATCAAATGTCTGATATTTTAATTGCTGTGGTATTTCTTGGATGGTTAATGATATGAGTTTTTGAAATGGTGTCCAACTGTCCATCCAGATCCAAATGGATCTTGCGTTTGCTATTTTCCATTGTATATTACCTTACACAAAAGGGACGCATTTAATAATACCTTTCCATACAACTGGGATAGAAGGTTTTGAGGTTTCTTGGAAAACATCTTTATTGGGAAAATATTTTTGTTTCAAAAGGTGTTGCAGAGGGTACCTGGTTGAGTATAAAGTTTCCATATAATTTTAGAAATTAAACATTTATTTAAAATTGTTTAGTCTTTGATACCAGGCTCGCCATGTGATATCATTGGTGATGTTGCCTACCTGACAGCAACAAGAATATACCTTTCACGTCCTCTGATTGCACTAACGACAAGAGGGTGACGTCGATGCAATTTGTTCCACGTGTTCTTCGTGTATCCTGCAAAAACAACAGGAATTAGAGGGGGCAGGGATTTGTCCCTGCACGCGCACTCCGATGATTAAGTAAGTAATCGGAGTTGTGAATGTATGAAGAAGAGAATGTATTGCTTAAATCAGAGAGTTTAAGGCTTTTCCCTTCTTTTTGGTTCTTTTGTTTTTCATCCTCCTTTTTCAGAGAGCGCACCTGGTATTTATAGGTTTCTCTGGGTCGGTTCAAGCTGAGGCCCAGGCGCGTGTCTGGGCCACGACAAAGTCATATAGCACTCTGCCGCGCTTCAAGTAAAGCAGCTTGCGGGAGATCTCTACCGTGGGCAGTGCAGGAGAACTATGCCGCAGGCTGTGCGGGAGACTATGCTGCAGGCTGTGCGGGAGACCTCTATCACGGGCTATGCATAAGACCTAGGCCGCAGGCTGTGCGGGAGACTATGCCGCAGGCTGTGCGGGAGACCTCTATCGCGGGCTGTGCAGGAGACCTAGGCCGCAGGCTGTGCGGGAGACCTATGACGGGGTGCAATGCGGGAGACCAATGTCGCGATATGGGCGATGGAGGTCTGCCGCACCTGCTGTGCGGCACATCGCAAGGCGACAGACTCCTATCGCATCGAACACTCTGTCGCACTGCTAGGAACTGTGCCACGTGACCACTCTGTCGCCAAATTTGCCACATGGCTCGTTCTTGGTTTGACACATGGCAGGCGGATAGTTGCACACGTGGATTCTGGTGACACGACCACCATCAATTGCTCCCCACTCTTTGGTAGGAATCTTTCCTGTGAAAGAGTATCTGGGTCTGGACTTTTCTCGGGTCGGGTCGGATCTCCGCGCGTGTGTCGACGCAGGCGAGCCGCTATATATTGGGTCCCTGCTGTCTTTGTCGCTATTGAGTTCTCCCGCAAAAAGACACTCAGCCGCGGTTTTCTCTGGACACTCTCTCGCAACTCTGCCGCAATTCCACCGTACTCTACCGCAACTCTGTCGCGTACACATCACTGTGTCGCAACACTGCCGCAGCTTCTTCATACTCTGTCGCCAGTTCCTCCTTTTCTTCATTTTAGGTAATTTTATAGTCTGTAGTCCCACTCTTTTGATTTACGGACTCCTAAAATGGCTGGCCATGGTGTAGGAAAACAAATTGATCTAGGCGTTAAGTCGACTTTAAAGGAAGCCGACGTCCAAGACCTAGAATCCCGATTTCCTTTACCCGAGGGATACTCTTATAGGCTCCCAACCCCTCAGGAGAGCGACATACGTCGTGTTTCCGACGGGGCTGTCGTTTTTAGGGCAGCTTTGGAGTTAGGACTCCGCTTCCCATTGTCCGACTTCGGGGCTTCCTTCCTTAGGACATACCGGGTATCCCCGAGACAACTGCATCCTCATGCATGGATGCAATTGGTAGCATTCACCGTGCACTGCCATTTAAGGGGCGTCCCTCCGTCCCTTCCTCTTTTAGAAGTATTCTTTAGGCTTCGAGGGAGCCCCGGCTTAGTGCCTTACTCGCTTCAGCGGGTGTACCAGCCCGGTTTTGAGAACCGATTATTCGAGAAACCGGCTAACAAGCTTCATGGTTTCGAGACGGAATGGCTGGTCGTGGAAGTACCCGAGGGCTTGGATTTCCCCACTCGTTGGGAGAATAGGCGTGAAATCCCCAAGGGTCCCCGGGTTGCCACACTTAGGGAGCAGTTGTCTTCTGACGTCAACAAACTGCTACTCCCTCATCCCCTTAGCCTCGACACCCTTATATCAAATGAAAATTTGATATTAGCTGGCTGGGGTGTGGGTCCGGTCCCTGTTTTCGGACCCTCTGTTCCTTCGTCAGATCCTCTGCCTTCGGTTTCCCCCGAGTTAAATCCTGAAGCACCTAGGCCACAAGAGGATATAGGGAGCACCAACGTAGAATCAAGTTCTGGCAGCGAGCCCTTAGCCGATCTGACTGGTTGGGAAGGGTTCGGCTCCACTTTCATGGTGCTCCCTGATGACGATGCCATAAATATAGAGTCCCTTCAGGAGCATTTAGACTCTCCTAAAGGTAACCTTTCATTGTTTCTCGTTGCTTATCGTTTCTGATCGATTTTTGACCATTGATGTATTTTCTTTCTTTTTTTGCAGATATGAGTCATTTCCGACGATCATTGGGTCGCCAGGTCTCTGAGGCTGGTCCTTCCAGCGCTCCTACCAGGAAGAGGCGTCGTTTGGCCGACGAAGTCCCAAGTGAGGCACCGGTCCCCTCTCAGCCACCTCGTGCTCGAACCCCTCCTGTTTCTAGGCAGGCGATGCCTCCCCCTCCTTCGGAGTAGAGGGATCTCTCTCGGGATAGGTGGAGAGTTGCCTCATCTTCACGGGGGGCTTCCGGGTCATCCGGGCGATCACGCTCCGAGGAGCGTGCGGAATGCAATATCATTCCGTCGCAGCGGAAGAATCGAAGGCGCTTGTACATCGAAGGTTCGATGGGAAGCAGGCCAATACTGTCGAGGATAGGCCCTGCTGACGAGGGGTCCTACCCCGTGGACGGGAGAAACATTATGAGGGGCCACGAGTTCCGAGTCTACCCCGGGGTTCATGACAACGACATTTTGGACACTCCCGGGGTGGCCTCCCGGTTAAGCTGGTCCACTATCCTTCCTCGGGACGAGGCAAGGATATTCAGAAACTACCCGGAGGGGGAGGATTTAGCTGACATGGAGGCATTAAGGGTAAGTTTCATACTCCTCTTCGTTTGACTCCTTTTTGCCACATTCTTTGAATCTAACTTTTTGCATTTCTTTGCAGCTGGCTCAACGAACTGTGGCTAACAATGCCCAGCACCGGGCTTATCAGGAGCGTGCCGATAGAAATCCGGGAGTTAAAGGACCAAGTTATGGAGTTACAGAATACCGTCAACAACTTGTCCAAACTTTCGGATTTAGTTCGAAGCTTGGAGGAGCAGCTCACAAAGGTTCATCAGGACCTGAATCATGCAAAGGGGGATCTCACTGTGGAGACGGCCCGGTCTAGCAAATTTCAAGAGGATCTGCAGGAGGCCCATTCTGAGCTAGACTGTATGCAATCCAACTACGGGTCTCTGCTTGCTCGGAATCAGGAGCTCGAGCAGCGCGTTGCCGAGTTAGAAAGTCAGGCTGCTCCTATTCTGACCCAGGTAGAGATCGACAGCATACGGGCCGAGGCCGTAAAGGAGTACCGTCTCTCCAAGGATTGCTTGAGACGGAAGGAGGATTTCTCGAATCCCTATGTAAAGTACGGGTTCTATCTTGCCCGATCATGGTTAGAAACACATAGGGAAGGAGAGGAATTCCCCGAGCTCCAGTACACCAATGAGGCGATGCTATTTGAGGCCCCCGACTGGATTAAATATGAGCCTGAAGCCGAACCTGCAAACGAGTTATTCAAGAGGACTGCCCAAGATGACCTTGCCAACCTCACTGGTCCTTGGGAGCCTATGGATTTGGACGGTGCTCCCAAGCCTATCGAGGCTCTTATTGATCTAGACGGCGAGGAGGGTCAGCAGTCCTTGGGAAGTGATGGTCCGTCTGCAGCTGATCCCCAGTTTCCTCCCGAAGAGTAGATAGCTATTTTTGTTTTTTGTATTTCTTTTCAAGTACTTTGTTGTTTTTTATTTTAACTTTGTTCTTTTGTTGAATGTAATCGTAAAGATCTGTTAAAGATCTATTTGTAATGACTTTTGAATGAAACGAAATTGAGATTTTTGTTCATGCTTTGTATTGCACTACTTCTCTATTTATCATTTATCATTCTTTGTCTGTTTGTTTATTTTGCTTGAATGTATTCATTTGAATGTATTCGTGCATGCTCCCCAATTCTTGATAGAAAGGTAAACTTTCAGAAAGAATTTTTTGAGCGAACGTATAATTGTTTAAGGCTTGATTACTGTGACGTGTATGCGTCTTTAGTTTTTATAGCCTTGATATTTTTATCGCCTGGCCACAGTGACGCATAGCGCCTCAGGCTCTTACGGCTTGGTTAATTGTACACGCCTGGCCACAGTGACGCATAGCGCCTCAGGCTCTTACGGCTTGGTTGATTGTATATGCCTGGCCACAGTGACGCATGGCACCTCAGGCTCTTACGGCTTGGTTAATTGTACACGCCTGGCCACAGTGACGCATAGCGCTTCAGGCTCTTACGGCTTGGTTGATTGTATATGCCTGGCCACAGTGACGCATAGCGCCTCAGGCTCTTACGGCTCGTCTGAACTACGCCTGGCCACAGTGATGCATAGCGCCTCAGGCTCTTACGGCTCAGTTGAATTACGCCTGGCCACAGTGACGCATAGCGCCTCAGGCTCTGACGCATAGCGCCTCAGGCTCTTACGGCTCGTCTGAACTACGCCTGGCCACAGTGACGCATAGCGCCTCAGGCTCTTACGGCTCGTCTGAACTACGCCTGGCCACAGTGACGCATAGCGCCTCAGGCTCTTACGGCTCGTCTGAACTACGCCTGGCCACAGTGACGCATAGCGCCTCAGGCTCTTACGGCTCGTCTGAACTACGCCTGGCCACAGTGACGCATAGCGCCTCAGGCTCTTACGGCTCGTCTGAACTACGCCTGGCCACAGTGACGCATAGCGCCTCAGGCTCTTACGGCTCGGTTGAACTACGCCTGGCCACAGTGACGCATAGCGCCTCAGGCTCTTACGGCTCGTCTGAACTACGCCTGGCCACAGTGACGCATAGCGCCTCAGGCTCTTACGGCTCGTCTGAACTACGCCTGGCCACAGTGACGCATAGCACCTTAGGCTCTTACGGCTCGTCTGAACTACGCCTGGCCACAGTGACGCATAGCGCCTCAGGCTCTTACGGCTCTTTTGTATCCTGTCACAAGATTTAGATATACAAAAGTCACAGATGTATGATAAAAGAACAATCCGCATAGTGTGTAAATAACAGTATCTTGTGATAGTACAAGTAAATGATAATAATGTTTGGGAAAGAAAATATGGTGCTTAATTCAAATACAGCTTTAGGTGATTTGAATTCCACGTTTTCCCTATCTTCTTCCCTTGTAGAGTTTCCAGGACACAGGTGTTAGGTCCAATCTTGTATCTGATTCTGTAGGGACCTTCCCAGTTGGCTCTGAACTTCCCATCCTCCTTCAGGGCATTCGTGATCTGCGACTTTCTAAGCACTAGATCTCCCTCAGAAATTGGCCTATCTCTCACCCGGCTATTATTTGGCCACCCTCTGATGATAGGATGCCAATCGAATAGCCGCGGTTTCTCTATGTTCGTCGAGTAGGTCCAAGCCTTCCCTTAGAGCTTGTGAATTTTCTTCCTCTACTAAGGGTATCACTCTTGGTGATAACGCTCTAATTTCCACGGGGATCAGTGCTTCTGCGCCGTATACAAGGCTGAATGGCGTTTCTTTAGTCGACACACGACTGGTGGTACGATATGCCCATAAAACACTAGGCAATTCGTCCACCCATGCCCCTTTTGCTTTGTCTAGCCTGGTCTTCAGCCCATGAAGGATAGTTTGATTACTGACTTTGGCCTGTCCATTAGCTTGAGGATATGACACTGAGGAGATCCTTAGCTGAATGTTGAGGCTCTTACAAAATTCACGGAAGGCGTTGCAATCAAATTGCTTTCCATGGTCGGCATTTAAGATGCGAGGAATTCCGAATCGACAAATAATGTCTTTCCACACCATTGCCTCCACTTTCTTTTCCGTGATTGTGGCTAAAGGCTCTGCTTCAATCCACTTTGTAAAGTAATCGGTAGCCACTAATAGGAACTTTCTTTGACCCGTGGCCAATGGGAAAGGTCTAAGAATGTCCAATCCCCATTGAGCAAAAGGAATTGGCTGTACTGTGCCTTGAGAGGGAGTCACTGGGGCTGTTGTGATAGGAGCAAACCTCTGGCATTTGTCACACCTGCGGGTTTGGTCCATCGCATCTTTCTTCAACGTTGGCCAGTAGAATCCCGATCGCAGTACTTTAGCAGTAAGAGCTCTCGCTCCTAAGTGTTCACCGTAAATTCCTTCATGCACTTCGGCTAAAGCGTAGCTTGCTTGTTCTGGTCCCAGACATTTCAATAAGGGTGACGAATATCCCCTTTTGTACAGTTCTCCATTGATGAGTGTGAACTTCGCCCCTTGTATTTTTAAGTGACGAGCCTCGTCCTTATCTTGGGGGAGTGTTCCTTCGGTGAGATACTGTTTGTATGGGGATCTCCAGTCTTCTCCCACTTGAATGTCACACACTTCGACCTCTTCAATACTAGGTCGTTCGAGCCTCTCCACCTTCACTGTCCTTCCTCGTGTTTCGGTGGAAGAGGCTAACTTAGACAATGCATCAGCATGTGTGTTTTCGGACCGGTTGATTTGTATCAGCTGAAAGCTTTTGAAAGTCTGGGCCAAAAGTTGGACTTTCTTCAAGTAAGGGACCAGCATCGGTTCCCGTACCTCGTACTCTCCGCTGAATTGGTTCACCACCAATTGAGAATCACTGTGTGCTATCAAGTGGTGAACCTGTAGCTTCTTCGCTAACATCATCCCTGCTATCAGAGCTTTGTACTCCGCTATGTTATTCGAACTGGGGAATCCGAACCGTAGGGAGTATTCAAGGGATTTTCCTTCGGGTGATACCAGGACTATACCCGCTCCGCTTCCGTTGGCACTTGATGCCCCGTTGACATGCAGCAACCATGGGTGAGCCTCCCCTTCACTGCTGTCGCTTGGGATAGTGCATTCTACGATGAAGTCGGCCAGAGCTTGACCTTTGATAGCCTGTCGTGGTTGGAATGTGATTTCGTATCCCCCAAGCTCCACTGCCCATTTCACTAACCTTCCTGAGTGTTCAGGTTTCTGAAGGATCTGTCTTAACGGTTGATCTGTCAAGATGGTGATAGGGTGTGCTTGGAAATACGGGCGTAACTTTTGCGAGGCCATCAAAAGGGCTAATGCTAGCTTTTCGGCCAGCGGATAGCGAGTCTCTGGATCCAATAACACTTTACTCACGTAGTAGATGGGACGGTGCACCATTTCATCTTTCTTCAGTAGCACCGCACTGACGGCGAAATCACCGACTCCCAAATACATATAGAGTTGTTCTCCTTCCAGGGGCCTTGTTAATAAAGGTAACTGTTTCAA
Organism: Firmiana major; assembly: GCA_033439115.1. Taxonomy (NCBI): domain Eukaryota; kingdom Viridiplantae; phylum Streptophyta; class Magnoliopsida; order Malvales; family Malvaceae; genus Firmiana; species Firmiana major. The sequence continues at coordinate 54,506,828 of CM065899.1, forward strand.
GTATTCCTTGAGATCTTCAAAGGCTTTTTGACAATCTTCCGTCCATTCGAAGTTCTTTTCCCCCTGTAGAGTTTTGAAGAATGGCAGGCTCCTTTCTGCTGATTTTGACAAGAAGCGATTTAGAGCTGCTATCCTGCCTGTCAATCTCTGGACCTCTCTTACGGTGGTTGGGGGTTTCATGTCAATGACCGCCTGTACCTTCTCAGGATTTGCCTCAATGCCCCTGTTAGTGATCATGAAGCCTAAGAACTTCCCTGATCTTACCCCAACTGAGCACTTTTTAGGGTTTAGCTTCATGTTGAATCTCCTCAATACTTCGAATACCCTGGACATTTGATCAGTATGAGACTCTCCTACGCGGCTCTTGATTATCATATCGTCCACGTAGGCTTCCATGGTATTTCCCAGAAGATCTTTGAACACTTTGCTCACCATTCGTTGATAGGTGGCTCCCGCGTTCTTTAGACCGAACGGCATTACCCGATAGTAATAGGTTCCGTCGTCGATTATAAAGGAAGTCTTTTCTTCGTCTTCTGGGTAAAGCATGATTTGGTGATACCCGGAGAATGCATCCAAGAAACTGAGGAATTCGTAGCAGGATGTTTCGTCTACTAGTCTGTCTATCCGAGGTAGGGGGTATGAATCTTTAGGGCAGACTTTGTTCAGGTCGGTGAAATCCACACACATTCGCCACTTTCCGCTAGATTTCTTTACCATCACTACGTTGGCCAACCACTCAGGGTAGTATACCTCTCGGATGAATCTGGCGCCCAGGAGTTTACTCACTTCTTCAGTGATTGCTTTTTGTCGTTCCGAGGCGAAACTCCTCTTCTTCTGTTTGACGGGTCTGTGCCCGGGTATGACATTAAGTTCATGGCAGATCACTTCGGGACTGATTTCGGGCATGTCCGCCGGATTCCAGGCGAAGACATCCGAGTTTCTTCTCAGGCACTCGACTATCTCATTCTTTAGTTGTTCGCCCAGTTGAGTCCCTATGAATGCCTTTTTTCCCTCATCCCCTTCTGTTAGTTCAATGGCCTCGGTTTCCTCTACAGGCTGAGGCTTGGGCGGATCGTCGATACATAAGGTTTCTTTCCTCTGTGCTACCTTGTTGGCAGTGGAAGCGAGATAACAAGTACGAGCACTCCTTTGGTTTCCTCATACTTGCCCGACTCCGTTGGGAGTGGGAAACTTCATCAATAGATAGCAAGAGGATATCACCGCCCTCATGTCATTCAGCACAGGTCTGCCCAAAATCATGTTGTAGGCAGCGGAGGTTAACTTGACCACCATGAACAACACTTGCCGGGTCACGTTCTTCGGGTACTCTCCGAGAGTCACAGGCAACTCTATGGACCCGACAACCTTCACTCGTTCGCCCGTGAATCCGTACAGTGGCGTCATAATGGGCTTTAGCCTATCTTCGGATATGCTCGAAGCAGTTCCAATAGATTAGGTTTACTGAGCTCCCGTTATCGACCAGAACCCTGCTCACCGGGTGTTTGGCCACTACAGTGGATATCACCATGGGGTCGTCATGGGGCATGACAATATCACCTTTGTCAGCCAGAGTGAACATGATGGGTTCTTCATCCACCTGTTCTTCCATCACAACGTTAACCTGATATGCTTGCCTAGCGTAACTTTTGCGGGAAGTGGAGGAGCTTCCCGTTATTGATTCTTCGCCTGCAATAACATTTATTGCGGGGCTGTAGGTTCGTTGTTTGGCGGATTGACTCGGGGGATGGGCCTGATTACTTCATTTCTGGGCCTATTCCTTCTGTTACCATCGTTTGGCCCAGTCCACGGGTGATCATTCCTTTGGTCACGCGGAGGATAACGAGGTCTCTCGCTTCTCCACAGGAAGTGGTTGATCTTCTCCTCTCTGGCCAGTCTTTCCAACTGGTCCATTAAATCTCTGCACCTCTCTGTTGGGTGACCGTGAGCACAATGGAATTCACAGTAGGCTTCGGGGTTTCGTCCTACATCTCCAATTTTCTTCTTGGGGAATTCCAATAATCCTGCCCCTTCAATAGCTGCCAGTATCGCAGTACGAGGCTCGTTCAACCTGGTATAGCCTTCATACCTGAGCCTAGGGGCTTTGTCTACTCTTACGGGTCTTGGGGAGCTTCTCTCGGGTGCATCTCTCTCTCTCTTCTTTCCTTCCTTTGCCTTCTTGGGCTGTATCATTTTCATCACTTCTTCTTGAGCTACATACTTGTTAGCCCTGGCAAAGAGGTCAGAAATTGTCATCGGTTGATCGAGAGAGAGGGATTCTTGTAGCTTTTCTGAGCTCGTCCCTTGCAGCATTGCAGCCAAGGCTACGCCTACCGGTAGATCTTCCACTTCCAAGGTTGCATCTCGGAAGCGGTCTACAAAGCTTTTCAAGGGTTCTTTATTCCCTTGTTTAAGCTTGAGTAGGTAGGTAGCATCTTTCTTCCTCTGGCTGTGGATCATGAAGACTTTGAGGAATTCATTTCTCAACTCGTCAAAAGAGGAGATTGAACCTTCGCTCAACCCGTTGAACCACTTTAGAGCGTGCCCGGACAATGTGAGGGAAAAAGCCCTGCACATAATTTCGTCTTCCCACCCATGCAGCAGCATGAGGGACTCGTAACTCTGTATGTGGTCATAGGGGTCTGCTTTGCCGGTGTAAGTGGCCATGGAAGGCATTTTGAACTTCTTTGGCAAAGGTTTGTTCATGATCTCCAGGCTGAATGGGATCCTCCTCCTTTGGCCGTCATCTGGAGACACCATTTTTTTCTTCTCGAGGATCCTTTGGACGACCTTCTCCACGTCCTCCGACCCTCGAGCTGAGCATGGCCTTGTCCCTTCGGGTCTAGAAGAGTCCGACTGATAAGCACCCCTTCCAGCACCTCCCATTCCGGGACTTGAGATTTCGAGACCTTCTTGTGGGTCTCGGCCTCTCTGTCTCCGTCGCTCCCCAGCCCTACATTCTCTTAAACCATGTTCCAACTCCACGGGAGATGAGCTGCGGCATGTGGGGGAACTCTGCCGCATATCGGCTAGAGGAGAAGTCTGTCGCCTGCCGGGCAGAGGAGAACTCTGCTGCCTATCAGCGGCGGGAGAGCACCGTCGCATATATGTTGCGGGATAGCTCTGTCGCATGTATTCCCCGGGAGAGCTCTGTCGCACGGGTTCTGCAAGAGAACACTGTCGCCTGAAGTCTGCGGGTGAGCTCTGCCGCCATTGAGCCATGGGCGAGCTCTGCCGCACATTTGGTGGGCTCTGTCGCCTATCGGCCAGTGGTGAACACTGCCGCCATTGAGCTGCGGGCGAGCTCCGTGGTCTATCTGCTGGGGGAGACCTCTGCCGCACGAGGTCTGCGGGTGAGCCCTGCCGCATAGGTGCTGTGGGCGAACTCTGTCGCCTAAGGTCCGCGGTTGAGCTCTGCCGCCTATCTGCTGGGGGAGACCTCTGCCTTGCTGGATCTGCAGTGGCATTATTTTGTGTCCCTGCCTCTTGTCCAGCGTTTACCAGGGTGGAGGGCTGACCTCTCTCGTAGGTCTGCCTAGGCGTGCTCTCCCCCACTAACTGCTGCACTTTATGGGGCAAGCTGAATTGGGGGAGAGCGTCTCTGAAGAAGCTCACCATAGCTTTCAACGCTGTCGTGGTCTCTTCATTTTTGCGCTTCAGGGTCTCAAATTCTTCTAGAGAAACCAGGGCTTCTCTGTCACCCCTTTCACTACGTCTTCGTCTCTGCTTTGGTCCGATGGGGGGACTCACAGAATTTTGCCCTCCTGTCAACTCTGCTGTAGAGCGTGTTCTCACCATTTTGATAGAGAACCTGACTTTTTGTCAGATTTCCCACAGACGGCGCCAATTAATGTTGCCTACCTGACAGCAACAAGAATATACCTTTCACGTCCTCTGATTGCACTAACGACAAGAGGGTGACGTCGATGCAATTTGTTCCACGTGTTCTTCGTGTATCCTGTAAAAACAACATGAATCAGAGGGGGCAGGGATTTGTCCCTGCACGCGCACTCCGATGATTAAGTAAGTAATCGGAGTTGTGAATGTATGAAGAAGAGAATGTATTGCTTAAATCAGAGAGTTTAAGGCTTTTCCCTTCTTTTTGGTTCTTTTGTTTTTCATCCTCCTTTTTCAGAGAGCTCACCTGGTATTTATAGGTTTCTCTGGGTTGGTTCGAGCTGAGGCCCAGGCGCGTGTCTGGGCCGCGACAAAGACATATAGCACTCTGTCGCGCTTCAAGTAAAGCAGCTTGCGGGAGATCTCTACCGCAGGCAGTGCAGGAGAACTATGACGCAGGCTGTGCGGGAGACTATGCCGCAGGCTGTGTGGGAGACCTCTATCGCGGGCTATGCATAAGACCTAGGCCGCAGGCTGTGTGGGAGACTATGCCGCAGGCTGTGCGGGAGACCTCTATCGCGGGCTGTGCAGGAGACCTAGGCCGTAGGCTGTGCGGGAGACCTATGACGGGGTGCAATGCGGGAGACCAATGTCGCGATATGGGCGATGGAGGTCTGCCGCGCCTGCTGTGCGGCACATCGCAAGGCGACAGACTCCTATCGCATCGAACACTCTGTCGCACTGCTAGGAACTGTGCCACGTGACCACTCTGTCGCCAAATCTGCCACATGACTCGTTCTTGGTTTGACACGTGGCAGGAGGATAGTTGCACACGTGGATTCTGGTGACACGACCACCATCAATTGGCTTGCTATCCTCCTCTCTATGGTGCTCTCACCAAGACGATCCCATAGAATTCTTTCTTTTTTAGTTACAAAATGAAAGATAACTCTCTTTTTTTTTTTTTGGATTTCATAATTTTTGGTCAAGTACAAAAGTTTTATTGAATTATTATGAATTGGAGACTACGTCTTGAGAAATTTAATTAATAAAAAATTTTCTTTTCTTTTCAATTTCAAATTTGAAATTTATAAATTTTGTGATGTGTATACTTAATTAGATTTTGTAGAAAAGAAAAAAAATATTATTATGAAAGTTTCAAATGTAAGAATCTTTTTCACTATATGTACCTCTATTAATTAGTCTACTATAAATAATTCTTTATGTACCATTTGACTCATTGATTGACTATGAGATTTGACACTGAGAGCTTAGTGCATGTAGTTTTATAGGGAAAGACAAATTTTTTAAGAGCAAAATTATTTTTTAGCGTTGATTTCATTTATTTATTATTTGATTAAAAATCATATATCTTTTATAGCTATTTTGCTTTTTTAAATCTCATTAAAATCAATTGAATTGCTATTCTAAACTAGATCTTAGAGATACTTAAAGGAAGATGAGAATGTAATAAAGCAAGCCAATATCTCATATTGTGTCGTTGATGTTTTTGGTCAAAAGGAATTCAATTTAGATCATTATTTAAAAAAAAAACTTTGAATTAAAATCAAGTTAATAGTCATTTTAGCTTGCATTCTTTTATTTAATGCAATTAAACCCTCATCTAATTAATTTTTGTTATTAAAGTCAGAATTTTAACGAAAAATGTCAATGTCTCCAAAGTCTAAACTCATATATATTTAGACTGATGTACATGTAGATAAAATTGGACGATATTGGACTTTACACATAGATTAAACTTAAAGGTAACAAGACAACTTTTTTTCCTTAGCTAAGGAGAATAATTTCCATTCATGATAAAAAGGATTACATTTACAACTTCAAAAAGTTGCAGTATCAAAAACCATGGGCATTACTGATAACAATGACACAATATAAGAACAAAAGTAATAATAAAATTTGACACATACATTTCATTACTCTAGTAGCCTTTAAATAGAGAGTACAAAAACAATTAAATAGAACAACTACTGGACCCACTGATTTCTATTGCCACGTTCGTTACCAACTAAAAGAATAAATCACTACTTCACCATGTCCACTACTCCACTATTCAACTATCAAATTAATTCTTAAAGACCATGATAACAAAGCAAGTAAATAAGAGACTTAGTTAACATTAAAAAAAACGTGGCTTAATTACTTAACAATCCCTCCTTTAAACTGACAGTTTGCAAACATTCAGTTTAATTGAGCTTGTCAATACCAAGCAGCTTTCTCAACTTTTGAATGCATCCAACTTAAGAGGCTTGGTTAAAATGTCAGCTATCTGGTCTTCACTCATCCAGTAAATCAAAATTAATGACTCCATCATTTGTGAGGTCCCTCAAATAATGATATTTCACATCTATATACTTGCTTCGCCCATGTAGCATAGGATTTTTAGAGAGTTTTATGGTTGAACTGTTGTCACAATACATTGTAGTAGATCCTCCTGCTTGAAATGCATAGTTTCAAGAATTTTTCTCAGCCAGGTGACTTGACATGCACATGAGGTAGTAGCAACAAATTTAGTTTCAGTAGTTGATAATGTAACTATTTGTTGCTTCTTGGAAAACCATGAAATAGCCTCTGAATCCAACATAAAAGCATATCCTGATGTGCTCTTCCTGTCATCTTGGTCCCCCATAAAATCACTATCAGAGTAGCCTACCAAGTCCATTAATTTTCCCTTTTTGTAGAACAAACTAAACTCAGTAGTTCCTCACAAATAGCGAAGTATCCTTTTAGCAGTTAGTAGATGCACCTCATTTGGATTCTCCATGTATCTACTAATGAGACTCACAGAGTACATTATGTCAGGCTTGGTTACTGTTAAGTACATTAAACTCCTAATAATTTTCTTGTAGAGAGTACTATCAACATTTGTCACGACCCAAATTACCTAAAAATCAGAGTAAATATTTTTCGCTTTTTCATTTATTATTTAATTCTTACATTTCTCTCATCGTGACCATCTTACAACACAGTTGAGCTAGAATTCGGTGTTAGTCACCTCTCACCTATTTACCATTCCATTTCCATAATCACATTCACATATCAGAATTTACTATCCTTTGACTTTAACTAAATACATACACAATGGTATTTACATAACCGTACATCCCCGACATCATATACGTTTTATAGTACTGTGCATTACATATTTAGATACAAAACTATACAAATGTGTATACCTGTCTCTCGATGGGAAGCAACGAATACTAAGATGCAAATCCCCAGCCGCTTACTAATTACTGTGAGTACTCTGAAAAGATGGAGAAAATAAGGGGGGTGAGCAAACCACACTCTCAGTAAGACAATTATGCAAGTAAGTAGATAGCTCCACTATCTACACGATCATAATGCCGTGCCCTTAAAATTCATTTCTTTTCATTAAAATCTCAAGCACAAAATCATATATTTCATCAATGACTTAGTTTATAAAACTGTTCGTGCATATATAAATCATACTACTTATGCATCAATGGCATTTTATGTAACATCCTTAAATCATAATTAGCATGAATTAAATCAAAATCATGCATTATTTCATGCGATATAAAACAAATCATGAGATACAATCATTTTATGAATTTATCATTAAAGCATGGAAAACACATCATGCTACTGCATTTAAATCATTTCATTTAAAACGTAGTATAAAATAACCCAAAGGGGTTAAGCATCTCATAATTCAATTCCAAACTCATAAAACAATTCATTAAAATTCATTATAAAACTTCGGTTATAAAACCACCATTCTTTCAGGGTCACATATCATAAAATCATAAAATCGGGGGCCTGACCCCTCCCTCGGGTCTACCCTGGTCTATCGACCAATAGTTATATCATGTGAGACATGTAGATGACTATCAGTAACAACATAGGACTATGGCCATAACTTAGTGATCCCTGGCAACACGTGTCAGACCCGAGTTTTCAATTTACGTATGTAGCTTGTACCTTATGATTCCTATGTGTACGGACGTTATATTTCATAGTTGAATCATAAGAAGAGTATTTACTATCATGCAATCGATTTATTGAGAATTAAAAATGCATGTAAGCTACATAACAGCGAGATAAGGGTTCAATTAAATTTTCGAGCAAGTACAGGGGTAAAATGGTCAATTGACCAAAATTCGATATAAATCCGATGAGGAAATTTCATTAAAAATATAAAATCGAGAGATCTTGATCAATAACGAGGAAAATATTGAATTTCGAGTCCAATTGATCGAGATTTAAATTTATTTAATATTTTTAGAATTTTTATCTCGAAAAACGAGCCCAAAAATAGTGAAAAAATATACCGAAAAGGTAAAATCAGACTGATAAATTCATTTACGGACTAAATGAATTTAATAAGAATTTTTGGGATATTTTGGGATATTTTAGGATTTTTAATATTATTTTAAGGATTAAAATAATATTAAAAATATATTATAAAGAAATTGAAAAAAAAATTGAAATTGAAATCAGAAGAAAAACGCGGGGAGAGAGAAACGGAAGAGGAAACGCAAGCCAACCGACGCAAGGGAGAGACCACCGGACTGCCACCATTCGGCGACCCCAGCGGCCAGTGAACGGTCGAAAAAGGAAGAGCGTAACCCTGCGACCTCCTAGCCACCGGTAACGCGCCCCACTGGCGCCGAAAAAGGGAGATCGACGGAGTTGAAGGCTGCGGAGAAAAGAAGGATTTCGGCGGCCACCGGCGGTGCTAGGCTCCGATCGAGCCCAGTCGATCGTTCCCCAGGCTGTGGTGCACCGAACGGCTGCAGCAGCTCCCGCAGAACCGGTCGAACGACGTTGGAACGACGAAAGGAGCCTGAACCGATTGGCCGGTTCAGTGGAAAGTGACTGTGCTGAACCGGATCGGACCGGTTCAGCTAAGGAGGAGAGAGAAAAAGAGGAAAAAAAGAGAAGAAGGAAAGAAAAATTTTTGATATTTCACCGAACTTCGGGTAAGTCGATACGAGGTCAAAAGTGATCAATTTAATTTCTGATAAATTTATTTAAATTATATTTAATCAGAAATTGACCCGGAGTTAAATATACGAAATTGTGCAGTTCGACGATTAATTCCGAACGAAAGCCCGATCGAACTCCAATTCGCGCACCATCGCACAATCTCGGGTAAGTAAAGCTCATTTACGACAATTTATGTGATTTATGCTTATTTAAGATTTAATTTACGCATTTCGGATTAAATTTCGAATTTAGTGAATTATGTTCGAAAAAATTGAATAAAATGTCGTAAATGATATACGGGCTATCCAAAGAGTTTGGAATAAAGCCCAATGGGTATTGATAAGCCCAATGAGTCAATAGACCTTGATGAACGGGCTTAATACGGATTAAGGCCCGATTAACATGATTAAGGCCCATTAAGCGTAAACGGGCCCATTTAAGTGAAATGAACTGTATTAAATGTGTAATACAGTAGGAAAAGTGTAATTAACTCAGTGAATGATTAAATGCAGCTCCAGAGTCATATTGAGAGTTGACCGGACTGCGAGATAGACAGCACAGAGGAAGAGAGGTCACATGACGTGATCCGAGGTAGGGGACTCTTACAAGTAGATAGAGATATATGTGCATATTTTCGTTGGATTTTACATTCACTGAAATTGTTTGAGGGTCAGAGAAAATCTATAATAATTATAGGGACCCGATATGGGTAAATTATGATTTTACCCCAAGTTAGGCAAAAAGTGAAACTTTGGGAAAAGTTGTAAAAAGCATGAAAATGATGTTTTGAATGATTTTTACTGCTGTGTAGCAGAAGAGTAGGTGGATGGGCTAATGTTTCGAGGTCGATGTAAACTAAGCACACTTTATAGTGCTGATTTTAATGATTTTAAACATCCCTATTTTTAAAGAGCCATCTACCGAATTATGTGGAAACAATCGTGCTAGAGCACAAGTCGCACTTGATTTCAGATGTTTTTCACATACATTAGTGCTGGAGGTTTACTCGCACTACATTTATTTGACATGCATGATAGAGTACTAGAGCGTTGCTCGTACTCAGTTTTTATGTGATTTGTGCATGATAGAGTGCTGGAGCGATTAGCTCGTGCTCGAGTTTTACATGAGATGCATGACAGAGTGCTGGAGCGTTGCTTGCACTCAATTTTTCATGATTTGTACATGACATCGTACTTGAGCGATTTGCTCGTACTTGATTTGAAATGAGAACTATGCATGACCTGGTGCTAGAGGTTTACTCGCACTAGTGTTGATATTTTGACATGCATATACAGTGTTTTGAGGCAGAGCGTTGACTGTGTGTCACACTCAAGACGCGCACTGTAGTTTTTCGTGATATATACACATGTTAGAAAAATCGTGACGATTTCCTCCGTGTAGACTGAGTGTCACACTGTTGAGATGTTCTCACGTGGATTTAGAGACGTGGCAATGATTGCATAGTATGAGGGCTAAGACCTATGGCAGGCACCCCGACTATGATGTATTGGTATGAGAGGCTAAGACCTATAGCAGGCACCCCGACCATGATGTTTGGGTCCACGGGTGTACGTTGTACAGTGCATGTGGCATGGAGTACACTGTACCGTGTTTTGTGTTGTGGAGTTGTGGAGGAGAGTGTTGATAGCTGGCGGTTGTGATGGACTGACCCCCCTCCCGTTACAGCAGTGATAACCCGCACACCGAGTACTGTGTTGCCTGGGATTTCACCACATGTTAGGATATGTACATAGTCCGGAGATGTTCTCTTACGGTAAGATCCTTAAGCCCAACATCCTTAAGCCAGAGTGGGCGGGGAGGCTCTGTTTGGCGGGGAGGCTCTCTTACATAGTCTAGAGAGATTGCATTTATCCACTGAGTCTCGCATGATATATCACATGTGTTTTATGATACGGGTAGACCTAAGGGATGGGTCGAAACCCAGTTTATTTGTGTTGTGATGAGAAATGCCATATTTACTGTGTTTTGAATGTAAATGGCATATTTTATATAAAGGCATTCTTAAATGATTAAATATGCACTGTTTTGCATAAATGCCTCTGATTGATAAACCTGCATGTGTTTAGTACATGGGATTTTAAATCTGTACTATAATATATATATATATTTTAAACATGCTTTTGAATTGAGAGAAGGAAAGGCAAAGCACTATTTTCAGTAGATAGTATGGATGTCTACTTGCTTGCCTGATTTCCTTACTGAGCACGTTGATAGCTCATCCTATTCGTTTCCCCCCATCTCTACAGATTCTCGTCAGTAGATTGAGTCGGCTGAGGTATTGCATTCCTTTGATTCGCTGCCACTCCCCATCTAGCGAAAGGTATACACATGCGCACTCTTTTGTATCTGAACAATGCATAAACACAGTGATGTACACGTTTTAATATGGGGGATGTAATGATATAATTATATTTAAGTATATGAATTTACTTATGATATGAATGTCATGTATGTATGATACAAAAAAAGAATGGTAAGGTATGTATGGATGACGAGACTAATGCCTATTCACAGCCCAACTGTTGAGGAGATAAAGGTAAGTAAAAAGTGAAAAATTTATTATGGTTTTTGGTAAAGTCGCGTGTGGGAGGAGGGCGTGACAACATGGTACATAGTGTGCGAGGTATCACACCTGAAACGAGAGGTGGGTCGGTCATACTCATCAGAAAAGCATAACATCAGGATTGCGAGGGCAAGGCTTGCTGCCTCGTGGCTAATGCCACTCCACTCCAACAATCCCCATGGTACAACGTACTCCGCGTGACATACAAGGTACAACGTACTCCGTGAACCCAAGCTCAGTCAGGAGTGCCTGCAATAGGTCTTACCCACCCATACCATCTCTGTCTCAGTATGCACGTGTGAACATATCATCTCACTGTGACACACAGTCTACAGAAGGCTTCAACACGACTATATGCATGTCATATAAATCCCTGTGTGAGTGAAACTCTAGCACGGCTCCATGCATATTCATGATATCTAAAAATCTCGTGCGAGCGAAGCTGTAAACCCCACAAATTTTCTATATTTAATTAGATTATATAAAAATAGAAATAATATATTTTAATGGAAGTGTGAATATTCGTTGTAGGGCTAGAGGAATATAGGAGCCGAGAAGCCCGTGAATGCCAGGAACCCAAAAATACCGGATGTGATGAAGCAAATGCAAGCATGGAGGGATCGAAAATAAATTTGATGTAAAAACTTATATCGGGATTTATGAGGAATGATGAAATATCAATAATACTTCATTTTCAAAATAATGAAAATTTCATGGAAGGCATGAATATTGTCATTAGGTGATTTTACAAAAAAGAAAGAAAGAAAATGTATATATATATATATATACATAGGTATAATATATATACTAGACAAATTTAAAATGGATAAATGATTATATATATAACAAATATATATATATATATTGTAATGTATAATGTATAATATATTTAAAATAAAATGGAAACAATAACAATAAATAAACAACTAATGTATATATATATATATATTAATATAATGTATATGTGTTAATATAAAATATAATATATATATATATATATATATAAAATATAATATTATTGTATATAGACAAAATGGTTTACAAAATTGGCTTCTAAAGGAATCTAATCCCGCACCTGGAAATGAAAAAATGAAAGAGCAAATTGAAAGAGAAACAGAGGTATAGTTGGGCGGGAAAACAACAAGGAAGAAAAGAAAACCAAGGAAAGAAGGGGGCTGACCGGGAGAGGAAGAAGGAAAGAGAGTAAAGAAAGAAAAGAAAAGAGAAAGGAGAAGAGAATGAAGAAGGAAGGGGGGAAAGACTGATCGGCCGAGAGAGAAAAGAAAGAAAAGAAGGGAAGAGGAGAAAGACTGATCGGTCAGAGATTGAGGCAAACATATCGGGGAGAAGGAGAGGGAGACCGATCGGAGGAGCAGCAAACCGAGGCTCGAAACTGAATCAGTGAAGCCGTGAAGCAGGAGCAGCCCCTGGAACGTGAAACAGAGCAAGAGAGTTGCTGCTGGAGGTGAAACTGAGAGGCAAGGGAGATTAAGGGAGAAGCAGACCGAGAGAAGGGGAAGAACAAACTGAGGAAGAGGACCAAGCAGAAAACTGAAGCTGGAACCGAGAGCCATGGACTGAAGAAAATAAACAGAACCGAGGAAGAGAGCTGAAAGTGAAACCGAGAAGGGGAGAAGAGAAAGAGGCAGTCACTGTAGGCTGAAAAAGAGTCGCAAACCGAGAGCTGAAGGAGGAAGAAGAAGAGCAATCGAGGCTGGGCTGACCGAGAGGGAAGAAAGGAAAAGGAGAAAAGAAAAGAAAAAAAAAAGAAAGAAGAGAGGAAGAAAAAAAAAGGTAAAATATATATGTACATATGTATATTTGATGTACATGTATATATAGGTGATTGTGTTTAAAAGCATGATAATGTAAATTAGATTAGATATGGAAAATAAATGGGAAAGATGAGAAATAGACAATATATATATTTATGTGATGATGAATAAGGAAATTAAATGATAAAATGAATGTGTGTATATACTTAGTTGTATATACAAATAGGTGTATAAGATAAATGTGTGTGCTAGTATATGTACATACAAAGAATATATACATGTGATAAGGAAAAATGAAAACAAATAATAATATATATAGGAGTATATATATATATTTATGTGTATATACATGTAGATGTATATAATAAATGTGTATGTTAATATTTGTATGTACAAAATATATATAGTAATGAAAATATATAAACGTTCGTGTTGGCCTAGTTATGTATAATAATACGTACACACGAAGTAGTAACGAATAGGTTACGATTTTAACGCAATTTGGACAATTCGCATGAATAGGGTGCTAAGTATACAATTTCGGTGTAGGTGATTGTAGAAGGAATTAAAGGAGGTACTAGGAGGCATCACCACTTGAATTCGAGATTTTCAATAGATCGGGGTAAGGGGGTATAATTTAAAACAGTAATAGTTACTTTCTGAACCATGATTAAGGAAATTTTATAAGATTTGAACTATGACTTTCGAGCATGTTTTCTGCTTTTGTTTTCTGAGTAAGAACGTGTTTCCTGAATTTGTATTTTGAATAATTGCATATTTCTGAATTTGACTTCTGAAACAAGAGCATGTTCTCTGAAATTATCTTTTGAATAAGATGATTTTATTTCGATATTTTTATATATGAAAACTATAGTATGTTTTGAGACTAAAGGCCATTTATGTTGTATGCTGACGCATGTCATGCTCACCTGTGTGCCGTCTGAACTTCGCCTTCGTGGCGTTTGAACTTCGCCCTGTGTGGCGTCTGAACTTCGCCCTGTGTAGCGTCTGAACTTCGCCTTGTGTGGCGTCTGAACTTCTCCTTGTGTGGCGTCTGAACTTCGCCATTGTGGCGTCTGAACTTCACATTCGGGTGTCTAAACCCTGTATGACCTTGATCCCATCGACAGCTTTACCATGGCCATAGGTTCTGAATTCTCTCTCCAGAGGATGATTTGGTTATTGCCGCATGATAATTATATGGGCCAATGTAGTCTCTATTTGAATTAAACTCTGTTTTCAGAATTTGAGTTGTGATATGTGATTTTGCGTGTAATCATGTTTTGGAATTTTGAAAATACGAAAAGGTTATGTGATACTGTTAAATACAAGCGCGTAAAGAATTACGTTTTGAATCATGATGTTTACGACTTTCTTACTTTCGAAAGTCTTTCATACCAGTTTTCAGAGAGTAGGTATTATACGTATATTTATGTCTTTCTACATATTTGAATCACTAAGACCGTTTTAAATGCATTCTTCTTACTCGGCTTTTTCCCGAAAGCTCACCGCTCTACCTCTTAGACCATTTGCAGTGATCTGTGGGCGCTACCTGCCGTGTACACGACGTAGGCTGTGGGAAAGAGCTACCCTAGGCTACTTTTTGTACACGCAGCAAAGGTATACAATTACATTCCTTTACCAGACATATTTGTACGCACAGACATATATATTGGAAATATTTTGTTGGGATGTAATTTGTAAGGAAAACAATGTAAAGATTATTATTTTTGGGATTAGGTTTTAATATGATTGGTATTGCATCGAAAGAGATGTATTGAGTTGTAAATGTGGACTTGAAAAGTATGCTTGGTAGTTGTGGATATCTAGGATTGTCAAAACAATTGAACTGCAGGTGGGTAGGCTCATATATAAGTCGTTATGCTGCCGAAATTTCTATCGGCTATATAAGTCAAAGTATGAAGTTTAAATATAAATTCGGATATAGAATTAGGAAAAGTGATTTGACACTGAACAGGAATACAACCTAAGTGAATAAAGGAGTAAGTGGGTAAATTAAGTTCAAAAAAAAATTTCCCTCGAATTTCAAGGGTCAAGGCTCGTTACAGTTTAAGTGGTATCAGAGCGAAGGTTGTCTAGTACTGTCAGTGTCAAAATAAGGCTAAAAATTAAATCCCAATGTTTGTGCTTGTCTGGTTGTAGGTAATGTATACCTAATGGAATTAAGACTTGATCTTTGGAATTACGCGCAGGTATTAGATCACTTGCATGATGAGTGGAAGACGTGGACGTCTTCGGAGGCAGGCTCAGCCACCTCCACCTCCTCCACCGCAACCAAAGAGCCCAATACTCGTATGGCTCAGTTTGAACAGCGGTTGGAGCAGCGTCTCGAGCGAGGACTGGAATTGATAGCTGCCATGGTTGCCCAACACCTAATGGCAAACGTTTCCGATTCAGTGGGCACGACCCCAATTCCTACTCCGGTGCTGACTCCTCCACAAGCACCACCACCTCCTCCTCCTCCACAGGTTCCACCAGTACTTATGGTGCCTTAGCCTCCTGTACAGGCCCGGAGGGAGGAGAGGGATATCGGTAGAATGAGGGATTTCCTGACACTACAAGAAAAAGGGGCAACAGCGACGGAATTTCCGTCGCTAATTTGTGCATTCCGTTGCAAATGAGTATTTGCGACGGAATTAGCGACGGAACATTCCGTCGCTAATTCCGTCGCTAAATTTGAAGTCGCTGAAAGTTTTCCGTCGCTGAGGGAAGATTTCCGTAGGTAATTCCGTCGCAAATAATTTCCGTCGTTGAAAATCTTTAGTGACGGAATTTCGAAGCTATTTTTTCCGTCGTTAAGTTAAATCAGCGACGAATTTCTGTCGGTAATATTTGTATTTGAAATAACTAAGAATCCGTCGGTAAAACCAATCAGCGACGGATAAATTTCTGTTGGTAAAATATATCAGCAATGGAATTCCGTCGCTAATACTATCCGTCGCTGAAACACTAATAGCGACGGAATTTCGTCGCTGATATATTTCGTCGCTGAAAAATTTTAGCGACGGAATTCCGTCGCTAATTTTATTATTTGATTTAATTAAATTTTCGTCGCTAAAATGTTTCAGCGACGGATGTCCGTTGCTAATTTATATTTTTATTTTTTTAATTAATTAAATTTTCCGTCGCTAAATGTATTTAGCGACGAAATTTCGTAGCTGAAACCTAATATAATATATTTAAAAAGGCTATATATTTTTCGTCACTAATAGGCTTCAGCGACGGATTTTCGTAGCTAATTTAGCATCCAAATTTTTTAATACTTTTTTTCTTAAATTCGTGTACCTAAAATAATGGAACAGACCAGTAGATCCAGATAAAAACAAACATAAAATATATATCACAACTATATGTCAAAACTAACATCAACTATTAATTGAAAATCATCATCATATACAGTCCGATCAAATCATCATCACAAATATCATCCAGAATTCATAAGAAAACAAAATAAAATAAAATGTGTACTCTCACTGATTAGGGTGACCTCCAGATCCAGACGGTTCAGGTCCAGGTGCTCCTATGTTATTGGCATTCCTTGCCATCAACTTCATCATCTGATCCATAAAATCAGACAACTTTCCTTCCAGATTATCAATCTTGTTTGAAATGACTCTGACGTCCTCTTTCACTTGCTGCACCTCTGAATTTGTGTCAGGAGTACCCATCACACCAGGAATAGGATAAGGAAAAGGACTATAAGCTGAATGAGATGCGCAAGAAGATTGGGTGGAACCAGAGGCAGATGCAATGTTTGTGCCCATTTCTAAATCAAGGCGATGTGGCCTAGTCCCAAATCTATACGTATGTGTACGCGTACTCTCTATCCCTCAAATTACCTCATACCATGCAACTCGATCAAAATGAGGATGGGTGCTTATATCCTCACCGTATTTCTGAGTCAATGAAGTAGCGTACTTTTCCTACAATGTAAATAGAAGAAGGATAATAAACAGTAAACTTTAATAACGAGAAAACCATATTAGAAGCCAATAGAATGCATTACGTACACTGACAGATTTTGACTTGTTGTCCACATAATCACAATCTCCACCTAAACGTCTATGCGTCCGATCAAACAATTCTTTATATGTCGGTGCTCGACCTAGACGTTGCGCCTACATTAAAAGTATGCAATTTTTCATAGAAAGATATGAAATTCTTGTAAGGAATAAAAATTACATTAAAATAAATAAAACAGTAAAATAAATTTTATTATTGGACTTACTATCCTGTATTCATGGACCGAAAAAGATACAGAATATCTTATATGCTTTGTTATCGTTCCTTCTTTTTTCGTCAACCAATTCTGTTTTCCTTTTTTTGACTTCTCCTCCCACCATTCAGTCCCCCATTCATTCTCATCTAATTGATCCCATATTTGGACTGAAATCCATTTCATGATGAACTAAGGTATCTTTGTTGGGAGGGATACCCTCTAAAAACTTTACCCACCAAGTTTTACCCAAGGAACCTAGTTGAACTTGACATGAGTTTCAGCCATATTGAACAACTGTGGGATTTAAAAACAGGTAAGAAATTTTATATCCATCTATGCCTCGTTCTCTGTGGTCACCGCCTGCTTTTTTTTAGTTCTTTAATGTATACAAATTTATCAAACACTATGTTTTGATGTATACAGGATCTTGTAAATTTGAAATTGATTGGTTTGTTTACCATGATTATTGATAAATATTCCCCGCCCTTTGTCTTGTTGATTAGAAAGATTACATGTAATTAAGAATTTTAACCAAAAGGAATGCTAATGAAGAATAACTAGAAATGTTTTGAAAGAGAAATGCTCCTCTTACTAGGATGCAGTAGATGATGAGTAAAGCTTTAAGAGTTCTGATTCGAGGTTAGGTTTGTAGATAAATTTTTGTGCAATAATGGAGTTAGCATTGAAAAATACAACCCAAAAGACAAGAACTCGGTTATTTCTTCTCTCTTGCTGTATCTTCCAATCCAAACTGATACAGGGGCCTGCTGTTTTCATTCAATGAGCGGAGACTCTTGATTTATTCTTTGGAAATTCAAGCAGTTGCAGCTAAATATAAAACAAATAATAGATGACGCTTCAGTATTAAACATGGAAAAATATTATTTGTTTACTTCCTTTTTTGTCTCCCTTCCTGTTATTTTGAAGATCATGCTTTTGTCTTTAATCTGAGGTTTAGGTAGCTGAGTATTAATAATGATGATGTTTATATATATATACATATATATATATATATCTACTTTTTATTTGGCACATGATTATTAAGGTTTTTTTGGGTTTTTTTATTACTGTGACCAATTGGAGGCATTATCTAAAAGGAGGAACATTCATCATCAACACCAATCATGAAGCTTTAAACATTGACTTTAACAGAAGCTAACCAGAGCTATTCAAAAGAAGGGTTTATCTAAGCTGCTGGGTTTGAACTACTCAATTCATTACAAGAAGAGAAAATTGAACAGGGTGGCTGATGCAGTTCCTAGACAGCATAAGGAGGCAGGTTAGTGTCTAAGCTTAACTTCAGGGGTAGTAATTCTAGAATAGATTAACAAAGTAGTTATGAAGGTGATGAGTATTCACTGGAAATGATTACTATTTTAGTGGTTAATTTCTTCTTCTGGAATTCCAGACTAGTTATATTATAATGGGATTTTTAGGTGCAAAAGGCAGAGTGTACATAAGGAATCAAGGACAGTTGAGGAACCAAGTACTCCAAGTTTTACTTGACTCCCTTCACAGAAATTACTAAAGAACTCATGCAACCTATTATAGATTGAGGTTATATTTTTATTGACCAGGGTTGATGAAATGTGTGCAAGGATATGTGCAACTATGTGAAGTATGCCAGAGAAACAATAATGAAAATGTGGCTTATCTAGGACTGTTGAGCCTATTTCCGTTCCTCACCATGGTTTAATTATATCCTGGTGCTTTACTAAATATGCCCACTACCACTAATATATATATATATATGTATATTGGTTCACAGGAGGTATAAGGGGAAGGATTCGAACTGTAGGTAGCACTCCAATTTGTCTCTTAAATGTCAAGAGCTTATTATTTTGATTACTTGAATCTTTTACACTAGCAGCTGCAGGCTACATCGGTTGAATGATTTGAAGTCCTCACTGTAAAACCGACATGTATCCATGGAAAGCAAAGTCATAAAATCAATGCAAAGTCTAAAGGGGGTTTTAGGTTTTTTTTTTTCTTTTAGAGTAAATGGAAAGAAACAATAATAATTAAAATCATAAAGAATCAGGGAATCAAAACACTAAAAATCATGCAAATTAGTCAATGGAGATTTTCAACAAAAAAAATCATACAGAAACAAAAAAATCAAGAAAATTAGTCAATGGAGATTTCTTACCAGCCGTGGGAGAGCCTAACCGTCAGAAAGGGACGATTGGGGCTGTGGTCTGGGCGATTGTGAGAATGGGGAGCCTGAATGCGGGGGGCGCTAGACCTGATTGCAGATTGCAGAAGCAGTCAGATGGGAAAGGGGTAACGACAGCTCAAGGGAGAAAAAATGGAAGGGGAAAGGGAAGAGGGTAGTGACGGCTAGGTGAAGGTGGTCAGAGGTCGGTGGCCGCTGGGTCTGGAAGACTAATATGTGGGCATTCAGCGAGTGGGGTGAAAATGAAGAAAGAAGACTGAAGCAGCGATATAGGGTTCGTCAAATTGAAACTGGTAATGGCTTTTCAGCGACGGATTCAGCTACGGAATTCCGTCGCTGAAATTTTCGTCGATGAAAGAATTTCACCTTCCAAATTTTTTTATAAAATTTTTCTCCCGCATGTGTTCATTGTGTAAGTTCCTTCCCTCACCAATTTTCTTTGATGTAATAGAAAGATAAAGATAAAGGTCAAAGAGAGAGAAGTGATGTTAAACTAAGTATATTTTATTTTTAATTTTATTGTATTTAGATCATTTAATCAAATAATATTTCTAATAAAATAAATTATAAACATCTCAACATTTGAATGTTCAATAATTAATATATATAACTTTCCCTTGTTTCGTAGCTCATTGATAGATTCTCTCCATGTCTCAGCCCATTGATTCATGCATATTGAAAATAAACTATTGGAATGGTAAATATAGCAATTAGTGCACATTTAAAATTGAAAATGAAAAAAAATGAGGAAGAAGAAAAAAATCTTGTTTTTATGAAAAGAAGAAGCGATGAATTGAGTTCTTTTTAAGTCTCTATAACGTGAATTTTGACTTTAAATTTTTTTAATTGGATGCGAGTGAAGATCATTAATTATGGTCAATGTTATTTTTAATTTTAAAAAAAGTTTACTAGTTCTTTTATAAAAAAAAAATTCAACTAAATTTTCTCCACTAGATAAGGATATTTAACAGAAAAATGCATCAACATGAAAATTAATTAAGAGATTTTTTATGAGTTTAGTCTCAGTCAAGTATGAGAGGTGACATCTATGGATAAGATTTAGTAGATTAATATAATTATAAATTATTGAAATAATTTTATTATTAATTTCATATTTAAATTCAAATACTTTAAGGTAAATTTTAATTATTTTTTTTCTAAATTTGTCTTGATATTCAAACTTTAAAGTCAGCATTTGAAAAAAATTATTTGTTTAAATGCATCAAGTTGACGTAATAATGCATTTTTAAAATTTATTGAAAAAAAAATCAAGGTGTGTAAAAGTTTTCTAGAAAGCATCTATCTGTAACCAAAAAAATATTCAATGCATCTTTTCTGGATTAGATAACCAATCCAGCGACGGATTCAGCGACGGAATAAATTTTAAAAAAATTAGAAAGCTTCAGCGACGGAATTCCGTAGCTGAAGCCTTTCAACGACGAAATTTTGAAGCACGGCTTCAGCTAAGGAATTTCGTTGCTGAAGCCTTTCAGCGATGGAATAATTTTGAAAAAAAATTAGAAAGCTTCAGCGACGGAATTCCGTAGCTGAAGCCTTTCAGCGACGGAATTTTGAAGCACGACTTCAGCTACAGAATTTCGTCTCTGAAGCTTTTCAGCGACGGAATAAATTTTAAAAAAAATTTAGTAAGCTTCAGCGACGAAATTCCGTAGCTGAATCCTTTCAGCGACAGAATTTTGAAGCATGGCTTCAGCTAAAAAAATTCCGTCGCTGAAGCCTTTCAACGACGGAATATATCTCAAAAAAAATTAGTAGGCTTCAGCAACGGAATTCCGTAGCTGAAGCCTTTCAGCGACGGAATTTTGAAGCACGGCTTCAGCTACGAAATTTCGTCGCTGAAGCCTTTCAGCGACGGAATATATTTCAAAAAAATTTAGTAGGCTTCAGCGACGGAATTCCGTAGCTGAAGCCTTTCAGCGACGGAATTTTGAAGCACGGCTTCAGCTACGGAATTTCGTCGCTGAAGCCTTTCAGCGACGGAATATATTTTAAAAAAATTTAGTAGGGTTCAGCGATGGAATTTTGAAGCACGGATTCAGCTACGAAATTTCGTCACTGAAGCCTTTCAGCGACGGAATAAATTGTAAAAAAAATTTAGTAAGCTTCAGCGACAGAATTCCGTAGCTGAAGCCTTTCAGCGACAGAATTTTGAAGCACGGATTCAGCTACAAAATTTCGTCACTGAAGCCTTTCAGCGACGGAATATATTTCAAAAAAATTTAGTAGGCTTCAGCGACGGAATTCCATAGCTGAAGCCTTTCAGCGACGAAATTTTGAATCACGACTTCAGCTACGGAATTCCGTCGCTGAAGCCTTTCAACGACGGAATATATTTCAAAAAAATTTAGTAGGCTTCAGCGACGGAATTTCGTAGCAAAATCCGTCGGAAAAGATAAATAATATATTTGAAACCTATAGCGACGAAATTTCGTCGCAAATCCATCGCTACTTTAATTTTTTACCGACGGAATAATTCCGTCGCTAAAATTTCGTCGCTGAAAGTATGTTTTCTTGTAGTGTGAAGATGAAGCCTCCAGCATTTAAGGGAAAAAGCAGGGATAAGAGCAAGCGGATAGAGTTTGTGAGACAGGAGTTCAGGAGAGGTCAACCTAAGAGGCAGAGGACAGATGAGTCAATGACTAGGGTTAATAGGCCCACAGTTCCTGTACCTGCTCCACAGACTACCAGAGGTCCGCAGCAATATGGGAAGTTATGTAGGGAGTGCGGTAAACCCCATAAAGGTATTTGTTACTAGGCCACAGGGAGCTACTTTAGGTGTGGACAAAATGGACACCTGATTAAAGATTACCCACTGAATAAGGTTCCATAGCCCCTAGAGCCACCACGACAACCTGAAAGGCAAGCTCCCCAGAGACGGGCTACCGCAGCAAAGAAAGGCAAGAAGCCTGTTACTCATGGAAGGGTCTTTGCCTTGGACTGATATGGTATGTAGTAATTGTGAAATCAAGGTAGGAGATAGGATCATATTAGTAGATCTAATCTTGTTGAACATGTATGGCTTTGATGTAATTTTGGGTATGGATTGGCTAGCCACCAACCGTGTAAGTTTAGACTGCTACTCTAAGACTGTAACCTTCTCCTTACCTAGTGAGTTTGATGTATGCTTTGCAGTTAAGGAATAAATTTTATGATTTTGACTATTGATGAGAATTTTTTATGAACGTGTTGATGTGAAGGTTATATTGCATTCATCTCCGATACTAGTCGGGAATGTCCAAGTATTCAGGACATATCTATGGTATGTAAGTTTCTGGATGTGTTTCCTGAGGAACTACCGGGACTACCACTGGAGAGAGAGTTGGAATTCACTATAGATTTGGCACCAAAGACTCAGCCAATCTCGAAGTTTCCTTACCGAATGGACTTTGTGGACCGTAAGGAATTGAAAAAGGAGTTGCAAGAGCTATTAGATAAAGGAAGTTCAGAAACTCATAGGAGATATTGGGATATTTAGTCAAGCTAAGATGACTCCATTTGAAATTATTTTGAGGAAGCAGTGCGCAAGGTGCAATTATGATGATATGAATTGTATATTTCTAAAGTCACTAAGAAATCTACAAGGGAAATAGTGACAATGAAAGAGCATAGTCACTATACTGGAAGAATGAATCAGGGAACTAACGGTATAAATAAGACTCTAAAGGTCGCACTGCTTACATGATTGATAA
Organism: Firmiana major; assembly: GCA_033439115.1. NCBI lineage: Eukaryota > Viridiplantae > Streptophyta > Magnoliopsida > Malvales > Malvaceae > Firmiana > Firmiana major. The sequence goes on from CM065899.1 coordinate 54,530,121, forward strand.
AGATAAGGCGTGTTCGGAGTATAGAAACATCCCTGTAAACAGGGAAAGTTTTCTGACACATGATCAAATGATTTATCAAGTTACCCCTAAACTAAAAGGAGAAGTTCTAGAATTGATTTAGCAGGTGGTATCGAATTAATTACTCAAACCACTGTACCGAGTGACTTTGCTTAGATTAGAAATGCTGAGAGAGCAATTATAAGAACTCTATGAAGGGGAGATTTTCAGACCGAGTGACCCACTTTGGAGTGTACTGGTGTTAAATTTTAAGGAGACTCGGAGTCTCTTGGGCCACAGTGTATTAAGAATGGGTGTAAGTAGGATTTCCCAAACAGAGGTTACATGTTAATAGGAAAGATCCAAACTATTATGAAGATTTAGAGTTTGGGATATAAGGAAACTTTAGAATATGGATTACGTATTGAATCTACAGATTGTAATTTCTATATTCTTATGTTTTGATGTGAGACTTAATTGGAATAAGGAAAGAATGTTGCTATAGTTGATGTATGAAATGAGACAAGCTTTGAAATGAGATAAATCTTGAATATAAGAGTCATACTGGAATAGGAGATGTATGCAAGGTACGAATATCTCTGGTATGTGAAGTGATTTGGATCAAGTGATATAAATTAAGAATAAGTTCTCATTAAGGATAAATGGGAAATTGTGACAAGTTTGGTGTCTCAAACGATGATGCCCTATAACAAAGGATCTTAAAGGAGTCTCATTGTTCTCGGTACACCATGCACCCAGGAAGCACTAAGATGTACCGTGATTTACGGAAGGTTTATTTGTGGATCGATATGAAAAGAGATGTAGCTGAGTTTGTGGCCAAGTGTCTGATTTGTCAACAGATTAAGATCGAACACCAAAGGCCAGCGGGATTACTTAAGTCTCTTCCAGTGCCTACTATGGATTTCATTATAGGTTTACCAAGGACCATAAAGGGGCATGATGCAATCTGGGTGATCGTAGACAAATTGACTAAGAGTACAAACTTCCTAGCAATAAAAAATAAAGACTCCTTGACTGCTTTAGCAAAGTTGTATGTGAGAGAGATAGCTCGACTACATGGGGCACTTGTGAGCATTACATCAGATAGAGATTCCCAATTCACTTCTAGATTTTGGGCTCATTTTCAAGAAGCCATGGGATCTCAGCTTAACTTGAGTACAGCCTATCATCCTCAGACCGATAGTCAGTCCGAGAGGACCATTCAGACCTTGGAGGATATACTGAGGGCGTGCGTTTTGGAGTTTAAGGGCTCATGGGATGATCATCTACCTCTTGTAGAGTTTGCTTACAACAACAACTATCATGCTAGCATCGGGATGACACCTTATGAGGCCTTGTATGGAAGAAGATGTAGGTCTCCAATGGCTTTGGAAGAAGTAGGTGACGAAAGGATTTTGGCTCCCGAGTTGGTGGAACAGGCAGCAGAAGGTGTTCAGATAATCTGTGATAGACTTAAGACCGTACAAAGTAGGCAGAAGAGTTATGCGGATAAGCATAAGCGGCCACTTGAGTTTCAGATTGGGGACTCCATGTTTCTTAAAGTATCTCCGAGCAAGGGTATCATGCGATTCGGGAAGAAGGGGAAGTTGAGTCCCCGCTTCATTGGTCCTTTTGAGATCTTAGAGAGAGTGGCCTTACCACTGCAGCTTTCTGGGGTACACAATGTCTTCCATGTCTCGATGTTAAGGAAATATAATCTGGATCCCTCACACATCATTGAGTATGAGCCCTTGAGTATTCAAGAGGATATGAGCTACGTTGAGCGACCTATTCGGATTTTGGACAGGAAGGAAAGGGTGCTTCGATCGAAGACGATACCTCTGGTAAAGGTTCTCTGGCAACACCATTCGATCGAAAAGGCTACATGGGAACTAGAGAGCCTCATGAAGGAGAAGTACCCACACCTATTCTGATGGACTCGGATGAATTTGGAGGACCAAATTCTTTTAAGGTGGGGAGAATGCAAACCCCACAAATTTTCTACATTTAATTAGATTATATAAAAATGGAAATAATATATTTTAATGGAAGTGTGAATATTCGTTGTAGGGCTCGAGGAATATAGGAGCCGAGAAGCCCGTGAATGACAGGGAACCCGAAAATACCGGATGTGATGAAGCAAATGCAAGCATGGAGGGATCGAAAATAAATTTGATGTAAAACCTTATATCGGGATTTATGAGGAATGATGAAATATCAATAATACTTCATTTTCAAAATAATGAAAATTTCATGGAAGGTATGAATATTGTCATTAGGTGATTTTACAAAAAAGAAAAAGAAAATGTATATATATATATATATATACATATACATAGGTATAATATATATATACTAGACAAATTTAAAATGGATAAATGATGATATATATATATATATATAACAAATATATATATATATATTGTAATGTATAATGTATAATATATTTAAAATAAAATGGAAACAATAACAATAAACAAACAACTAATGTATATATATTAATATAATATATATGTGTTAATATAAAATATAATATATATAATATAATATTATTGTATATAGACAAAATCGTGTAAGGAATTAGCTTCAAAAGGAAGCCAATCCCGCACTTGGAAATGAAAAAAATAAAAGAGCAAATTGAAAGAGAAACAGAGGTATAGCTGGGCGGGAAAACAATAAGGAAGAAAAGAAAACCAAGGAAAGAAGGGGGCTGGCCGGGAGAGGAAGAAGGAAAGAGAAAAGAAAGAAAAGAAAAGAGAAAGGAAAATAGAAGGAAGAAGGAAGGGGAGGAAAAACTAATCGGCCGGGAGAGAAAATAAAGGAAAGAAGGGAAGAGGAGAAAGACTGGCAGGTCAAAGATTAAGGCAAACCGATCGAGGAGAAGGAGAGGGAGACCGATCGGAGGAGCAGCAAACTGAGGCTCGAAACTGAATCAGTGAAGCCGTGAAGCAGGAGCAGCCCCTAGAACGTGAAACAGAGCACCAGAGTTGCTGCTGGAGGTGAAACTGAGAGGCAGGGGAGATTGAGGGAGAAGTAGACCGAGAGAAGGGGAAGAACAAACCGAGGAAGATGACTAAGCAGAAAATTGAAGCTAGAACCGAGAGCCATGGATTGAAGAAAATAAACAGAACCGAGGAAGAGAGCTGGAAGTGAAATCGAGAAGGGGAGAAGAGAAAGAGGTAGTCACAGTAGGCTGAAAAAGAGTGGCAAATCGAGAGCTGAAGGAGGAAGAAGAAGAGCAATCGGGGCTGGGCTGACCGAGAGGGAAGAAAGGAAAAAGGAGAAAAGAAAAGAAAAAAAAAATAAAGAAGAGAGAAAGAAAATAAAAGGTAAAATATATATGTACATATGTATATTTAATGTACATGTATATTTAGGTGATTGTGTTTATAAGCATGATAATGTAAATTAGATTAGATATGGAAAATAAATGGGAAAGATGAGAAATAGACAATATATATATATATTTATGTGATGATGAATAAGGAAATTAAACGATAAAATAAATGTGTGTATATACTTAGGTGTATATACAAATAGGTGTATAAGATAAATACGTGTGCTAGTATATGTACATACAAAGAATATATACATGTGATAAGGAAAAATGAAAACAAATAATAATATATATAGGAGTATATATATATGTGTATATACATGTAGATGTATATAATAAATGTGTATGTTAATATTTGTATGTACAAAATATATATAGTAATGAAAATATATAAACATGCGTGTTGGCCTAGGTATGTACAATAATACGTACACACGAAGTAGTAACGAATAGGTTATGATTTTAACGCAATTCGGACAATTCGCATGAATAGGGTGCTAAGTATACAATTTCAATGTAGGTGATTGTAGAAGGAATTAAAGGAGGTACTAGGAGGCGTCACCACTCGAATTCGAGATTTTCGATAGATCGAGGTAAGGGGGTATAATTTAAAACGGTAATAGTTACTTTCTGAACCATGATTAAGGAAAATTTACAAGATTTGAACGATGACTGTCGAGCATGTTTTATGCTTTTGTTTTCTGAGTAAGAACATGTTTCCTGAATTTGTATTTTGAATAATTGCATATTTTTGAATTTGACTTCTAAAACATGTTTCCTGAATTTGTATTTTGAATAATTGCATATTTTTGAATTTGACTTCTGAAACAAGAGCATGTTCTCTGAAATTGTCTTTTGAATAAGATGATTTTATTTCGATATTTTTATATATGAAAACTATAGTATGTTTTGAGACTAAAGGCCATTTATGTTGTATGCTGACGCATGTCATGCTCACCTGTGTGCCGTCTGAACTTCGCCTTTGTGGCGTCTGGACTTCGCCTTCGTGGTGTCTGAACTTCACCCTCTGTGGCGTCTAAACTTCGCCTTGTGTGGCGTCTGAACTTCGCCCTTGTGGCGTCGGAACTTTACCTTCGGGTGTCTGAACGCTGTATGACCTTGATCCCGTCTACAGTGGGTAGGCTCATATATAAGCCGTTATGCTGCCGAAATTTCTATTGGCTATATAAGTCAAAGTATGAAGTTTAAATATAAATTCGGATATAGAATTAGGAAAAGTGATTTGACATTGAACAGGAATACAACCTAAGTGAATAAGGGAGTAAGTGGGTAAATTAAGTTAAAAAAAAATTTCCCTCGAATTTCAAAAGTCAAGGGTCGTTACAGAAGCTCTAGCACGGTTTCATAAAATCAGTAAAATCTGCGTACGAGTAGCACTCCAGTACGACTTTAAAATGAGTTATAAATTCATATAAAACTTCGTGCGAGTAAGCTCCAGCACGGTGTTATGCATCAATAAATCAAATCTCGTGCGAGTTACACTCCAGCACGGCTTTATGCATAAATAAATCAAATCTCGTGCAAGTTACACTCCAGCACGGCTTTATGGGGAGTAAGTGGGTAAATTAAGTTAAAAAAAAAATTTCCCTCGAATTTCAAAAGTCAAGGGTCGTTACAGAAGCTCTAGCACGGTTTCATAAAATCAGTAAAATCTGCGTACGAGTAGCACTCCAGTACGACTTTAAAATGAGTTATAAATTCATATAAAACTTCGTGCGAGTAAGCTCCAGCACGGTGTTATGCATCAATAAATCATATCTCGTGCGAGTTACACTCAAATTGATTAAATCACGTACGAGCAAGGCTCCAGTACAGCTTTTATGCAGTTATCATATCAAAACAGGATGCGAGCTAAGCTCTAGCACCTCTCATGCATTTCAAATCATAAAAACTAGTTCGAGCAATCGCTCCAACACTTTTTTATGCATTTCAGTCAAAACAGTCAAATCGAGGTCCGAGCTAGGCTCCAACACCTCTCATGCATTTCTCAATAATAAAAATCAGTGCGAGCAACCGCTCTAGCACATTTCATGCATATGATGTCACACAAGTTGGTGCGAGCAACCGCTCAAGCACATTTATGCACACTCACAAACGCAGATATAGTGCGAACTATATGCCAGCACTATCTGTTTCCATATAAACTTGATAGTTGGCCTATTTTCCAAAGAATTTTTTCATTTAAATATAAATAACACTTACGTAGTGTTATTTTGTGAAATTTATGAAATTACTGGCCAATCTATCGATTTACTTTGCTTAAAACCCAATAAAATTCCTTAATTCAGAAAATTCCTTAAATCATGCATTTCATACATGTCATGCTTTTACCATCCTTAGGTGAACTTCCCTCAATAGGGGTAAAATAGTCTTTTACCTATTTCGGGTGTAAGACCCGGTTTTATCGTAAGGGCAAAAAATGAATAAATAAAAATTTTCGAGTGCATTTAAAAATGTGAAAGGATGGAAATGGTATTCCAGAAAATGTGCAAGGGCAAAATGGTCAAAAGATCAAAATTCGGTATTAATCGGGACAAGAAAATTTAATTAAAAATATAGGATTGAGAAATCTTGATTAATAACGAAGAAATAATTAAATTTCGGATTAAATTGATCAAGATATGAATTTATTGGAATAAATCAGAATTTTTGTAACGAAAAATAATCCCGAAAATAATCGAAAAATATACCGAAAAGGTAAAATCGGACTGATAAACTCATTTATGAAATAAATGAATAAAATAATAATTTTTCAGATATTTTGGTAAAATAATAATATTTAATTGATTAAAATAATAATAAAAATAAATTATAAATAAATAAATAAAATGTAAAAAAAAAAAGAAATCTGGAATTTCGAAAACAGAAGAGAAAAGAAACAGAAATGGGGAGAAGCAAAAAACAAGCCGAGACCGAGGAGGAATCATCGGACGACCACCGGTGGGGCTGAGGGGCCAACGAGGGCCGACGAACACAGCCCAGCATCGAGCCAACCTCCAGCAGCCAAGACGCGCCGTGGATCACGCCGAAAAACACCGAAAACGGAGGAGGAACCCGCGGAAGAGAAGTCTCGATCGGCGGCTATCGACGTCGATTCAAGCAACACCAAGGGCCGATTTTGGAAGCCCAAGCCGTGGCGCGTCGATTGGTGCCGGAATCACGCTGGGAACCGACCAGACGGCGTCGGCACGACCAAATGTTGCCTGAACCGGCCGAACCAAACTGAACTTGCCGAACCGAACCGGACCGGACCGGTTCAGCCAAAAAGAGAGGAAAAAAAGGAAGAAAAAGGGAAAAATAAAAAGAGGAAAAATTGGAAAAAATTCCAGTGATGCAATCGAGCTTCGGGTAAGTCGGTAAGCGGTCGAATTGACCGATTTAATTTTTAAAATATTTAATTTGATAAATAATCGACTGAAAGTTTACCCGAAAATATATCTAATTGTGTAGCTCGACGATTGGCATCAACCGAGAGCTCGAGACAGCCTCGATTTGTGTACGATCATGGAATAACGGGTAAGTGACCCTTATTTACGACAATTTTATATCGTTATGCGTGATTGATATTTAACGCATAAATTACGGATTTAATTTCCGTATAAATGAATTAAATTCTGGAAATTGAGATAAATTGTCGTAAATATTAAATTGAGATATCCGAGAATTTAGAACGAGGCTAAATAAATATTGATGGGCCCAATGAGCCCAATAGGCCTCGATAAAGTGTGGTAAATGGGCTTAAGGCCGATTAAGGCCCATTAAGGTGCAATCGGGCCCAATATGGGTAAACGGGCCTAATGATTTAAATTAAGCCCAGAAAAATATGAAATATAATTAATTGTATTGTAATTGACCTGATAAATATGTATCCGCAGTTCTGGAGATTTGATTTGGATTGAGAACAAATCGGACTGCGTGACGAGACATCAGTGGGAAAGGTCAGATTGTACAGAAAATGAGGTAAGGGAATTATGTGAGTAGCTAGAGGTAGCTACGCGTATTTTGATAGCTTTTCTGTACACTGAATATGTATGTATACATTGATATTGTATAATGATCCTAAAAGTGGTTTAAATGATTTTAAGGATCGAATTAGGTGAAAAGATTATTTTACCCCTATTGAGGGAAGTTCACCTAAGGATGGTGAAAGCATGACATGCATGAAGTGCATGATTTAAGGAAATTTATGGTTAAGGATTTTATTGGTTTTAATCAAAGCAAATCGATGATTGGCCAGTAATTGCATGAATTTCACATGATAACACTACGTAAGTGTTATGTACATTTAAATGGAATTTCTTTGGAAAATGGGCCAACTATCAAGTTTATATGGAAACAGATAGTGCTGACACGTAGTTCGCACTATATCTTCATTAGTGAATGTGCATAAATGTGCTTGAGCGGTTGCTCGCACCGATTTGTGTGACATCATATGCATAAAATGTGCTAGAGCGGTTGCTCACACTGATTTTATGATTTGATATGCATGAGAGCTGCTGGAGCCTAGCTCACACTCTGTTTTGACATGTTTGACATGTTTTGACTTATTTTGACTGAATATGCATAAAGAAGTGCTGGAGCGATTGCTCGCACTAGTTTTACTAATTTGATATGCATGAGAGATGCTGGAGCTTAGCTCGCATCCAGTTTTGAAATGATATTGCATAAAAGCCGTGCTGGAGTGTAACTCGCACGAGATTTGATTTAATTATGCATAAAGCCGTGCTAGAGTGTAACTCGCACGAGATTTGATTTACTTGAGCATTCATTTGTGCTGGAGCATTGCTCGCACAAAGTTTTAAATGGATTTATAACTCATTTTAAAGTCGTACTGGAGTTTTTCTCGTACGAGGCTTTCACTGAGTTTTTATACATATCCGTACTAGAGCATTGCTCGTACGTGGATTTTACTTGAATTTATAATCAGTTTAAGTCGTACTAGAGCGCTGCTCGTACACAGATTTCATTGATTTCTATTACATCGTGCTAGAGCTTCGCTTGCACGAGGTTTTTCTGATATCATGAATATGCATGGAGCCGTGCTTGAGATTCGCTCGCACAGGGAATTGTATTACATGCATATAGCCGTGTTGGAGCCTCCTGTAGACTGTGTATCACAGTGAGATGATATGCTCACACGTGCATTCTGAGACAGAGATGATATGGGTGGATAAGACCTATTACAGGCACCCCTGATTGAGCTTGGGTTCACGGAGTACGTTGTACCGTGTATGTCACGCGGAGTACGCTGTACCGTGGGGATTGTTGGAGTGGAGTGGCATTAGCCACAAGGCAGCAAGCCTTGCCCTCGCAATCCTGGTGTTATGCTGTTCTTGCTGGTAGGACGACCCACCTCCCGTTTCAGGTGTGATACCCCGCACACTAGGTACCGTGTTGCCAGGGATCACTAGGATATAGCCATAGTCCTCGATGTTACTGATAAAAATCAGCTGTTTGTCTCACATGATATAACTTGTGGTCTGATAGACTAGGGTAGACCCAAAGGAGGGGCCAGGCCCCCGATTTGACGATTTTATGATTTAATGATTTTATGATTTGTGACCCTGAAATAAGGGTGGGTTTATAACCGAAGTTTTATAATGAATTTTAAATGAATTGTTTTATGAGATGATTGACCCAGAAGGGTTAGTTTATACTACAGTTTTAATGAATTGATTTAAATGCGCAGCATGATGATATTTTCCATGCTTTTATTCAAATTCATGATTTGTCTTACATGACATGAAAGAATGCATGATCTTGTTTTAATTCATGCTAATTATGATTTAATGATGTCACATAAAATGCTTTGATGCATAAGTAGTACGATTTATATATGCACGAACAATTTTGATAAACTAAGTCATTGATGTTTGCATGACTTTGTGCTTGATGATTTTAATGAAAAGAAATGGATTTTAAGGGCATGGCATTATGAGCATGTAGATAGTGGAGCTATCTACTTACTTGCATAATTGCCTTACTGAGCATGTGGTTTGCTCACCCCCCTTATTTTCCCATCTTTTCAGAGCACTCACAGTAATTAGTAAGCGGCTGAGGACTTGCATGCTTGGTATCCACTGCTTCCCATCGAGAGACAGGTATACACATTTGTATAGTTTTGTATCTAAATATGTAATGCACAGTACTGTAAACGGACATTGATGTCGGGGATGTAGAGTTATAAATACCAATGGGTATGTATTTATTTAAAGTCAAAGAATAGTAAACTCTGATATGTGAATATGATTATGGAAATGGAATGGTAATAGGTAAGAGGTGACTAACACCGAATCATAGCCCAACTGTTTGGTAAGATGGTCACGATGAGAGAAAGATAAAAATTAAATAATAAATGAAAAAACAAAAAATTTACTCTGATTTTTAGGTAATTTGGGTCGTGACATCGGGTCCTTAAAATCTTTAAACCATTTTCTAGGACCTTTATACATAATCAATGTATACATACATATTCAGTGTATACAAAAACTATTAAAATACGCGTAACTACCTCTAGCTACTCATACAATACCCTTACCTCATTTTTCTGTACAGTCTGACCTTTCCACTGATGTCTCGTCACGCAGTCTGATTTGCTTCGAATCCAATCTCTGGAACTACGGATAAATATTCATCAGGTCAAATACAATACAATTAATTGTATTTCATATTTTTCTGGGCTTAATTTAAATCATTGGGCCCGATTGTACCATAATGGGCCTTAATAGGCCTTAAGCCCATTTTTCACTTATTATTCACATTATCGAGGCCTATTGGGCTCATTGGGCCTATCAGTATTTATTGAGCCTCATTCTAAATTTTTGAATAGCTTAATTAAATATTTACGACAATTTATCTAATTTATTTAGTGCGGAATTTAAATCCGTAATTTATGTGGCAAATTTTAACACGCATAACTATGCAAAATTGTCGTAAATAAGGGTTACTTACCCATGATTCCATGATAGTACGCAAATCGAGACTATCTTGAGCTCTCGATTGACGTCAATTGTCGAGCTACACAATTTAATATTTTTTCGGGTAAATTTCCAGTCGAATATTAATCAAATTAAATATTTCAAAATTTAAATCAGTCAATTCGACCACTTACCGACTTACCCGTAGCTCAATTGCATCACTGGAATTTTTCCCAATTTTTCCTCTTTTTCTTTCCTTTTTTTCCTTTTCTTTTTGGCTGAACTGGTTCCGTCTAGTCGGTTCAGTCTGGTTCGATCGGTTCAGTGCCTCGTCAACCAGTTCTCCGCCGGCTTCCACCGTCAGCAGCTCCGCAGGGTCGTCCGAAGATCGGATCTGGGGTCGGTTTCGTCCAAGGTCACCGGGAAGTGGCCAGTTCGGCCTATTCTCCTTTCCAGCGTCGGTGCTTTCCTCTTTCCTCGCCGTTTGCGACTTTTTCGATGGCTGGGGGTTCTCAAGGGGTTGGGCTTCCCTCGGCTGTCGGTGGCCGGGCCTGAATCGGCGCCGGTTGCCGAATCCCGCTCTCCCTCTCTGGGTTACTCAGTTTTCTCTCTCTTTCGTCGACGTTTCTCTCGCCGTTCGTGCTTCCATCGCCGAATTTGTCTGGAGTCGACATCGGCAGCCTTCCCCCTCGTCGGGCGCTCCTCTGGGCTAGCCGGTGGCCGACAAAGGGGCTCAGTTCCCTCTACTTGTTTTCTGCAGAATCGCGTTTCGCGATTTTCTGCCTTTTTTTTAATTTTATTATTATTATTATTATTTATTTATTTATAATTTATTTTAATATTATTTTATTCATTATAATATTATTATTTTGTCAAAATATCTAAAAAATTATATTTAATTCATTTAACCAATAAATAAATTTATCGATTGTTGGCTCTACCGAGAGGGGGTGAATCGGTTTTCTAATGTTAATGGTAAATTTAAACTAATTTGAGCTTAATTAACAAATAATGAATAAGCAATATAATGTATTAAACCAAATTAAAGCAAGATAAGGAAGAGAATATCAAACACAGTCGTTTATAGAGGTTCGGTCAATCTCTTGCCTACGTCCTCTCTCCTTGACCTTCTTATCAAGTGCTTTCTTTCTCACTTTCAACGAAAGTTACACACTCCCTTTTTCAGGTTAAAGAATAACCTCTCTACCCTTTTTATACAAAGAAGTATTCACCCTTTTACAAAGATTATCTCACTGAGGAACAATCCTCTTCTCTTTTAAAGCAAGGATGAATACAATATCAAGCTTTTTATGTGGGTAGGACAAATACAGCTTTTGCACACAAGCTTATACAACAAACTCAATAAATGAGGATTGAAGACAATTGGAATGAAAGAATTAAACTCTTGAGAATATACAGAATGTACAGCAATAGTCTCTCCTTTTCTCAGTGTCTTCAATGCTTGATTATATACTGAAGGATTGGTAGTTGGAGCATTTAATGCTGTTTTTCCCGTTGAGATTTTGCAGAAAGAGCTGTTGGAAACCTCCAGTAGAATGCCAGATCGATCTGCCATCTTGACCAGATTGATCTCTTAATTATAATCCCTGCAAGATCAAGGCAAAAAGAAGCAAGGAGATCGATCTCATATATGACCAGATCGATCTCATAATTTGAAAATATTAGAGCAGATCGATCTGCCAGGTAATCTCGTAGTGAGGAGATCGATCTCTCATTAACCCAGATCAATCTCCTAAGCTCTCTGACTTTGAGGAGATCGATCTCTTCCTAGACCAGATCGATCTTCTCAACACCCTGTACTAGGCAGATCGATCTTATAACCCTATAAGATCGATCTTAGCTTCCTCAATACCTTTGTACAGGTTCAAACCTTAGCAGATCAATCTCATATCCTCATGAGATCGATCTCTCATCCTAGAAAACCCAGGAGATCGATCTCTCATATCACCAGATCGATCTCTCATCTCTAGGAACTTAATATCTGGTACTGATAGCTTCTAAACATGTTTTTATATCATCTTTATATTATTGAATTTACTTGTTTTGTCATTTCAAAATATATTAACTCAACATCGATAATATTTCAACTTCTCAGTATATTTTTTCATATTTTCGAGATAGTTTTTCTAGGTAAAAATTCTGGTTTATTCCAATAAATTCATATCTTGATCAATTTAATCCGAAATTTAATTATTTCTTTGTTATTGATCAAGATTTCTCATTCTCATATTTTTAATTAAATTTTCTTGCCACAATAAATACTGAATTTTGATCTTTTAACCATTTTACCCTTGCACGTGTTCAGGACTACCATTTCAATCCTTCATTTGATCTTTTCTCATTTCGTGTCTTGAATAAAATCGGGTCTTACAACATTCTTCCCTCCATGATCCTTGGTTGGCTTCAAACCACATTCTACTGACGTATTCACAAAATTACAATTCTTCATCCCAAGCCTGTCTTGTCACGTCCCGAAAATGCGGAAAATAGGGCTAATTTAAAACTTTTTACTCATTAATTCACAATTAAGAGTGTATTCCTGTGCAGTGTCATACATCATCATAATCATTATGCCTCAGGATCTCATCACTAGAATTTATATATCATATCAAATACATTAATCCATCTCAAGTTAATTAATCCTAATACATCCCATATAATGTTATACATCGAGTGTCTGCAATTACAATAATAGTCTGGGTACATGAAAAGATAAATATACCTCAAAGTACAAAATATATAGCCTGGAGCTCGAATCCTCCACTAGCCACTACTCCGTACGTCGCAGGGAAGTCCTTATTCACTTGAAGAACTCTGGGGGGAAAGGAAAACAGGGTGAGCTTCTAAATCGCTCAGTAAAGGGGGTAAGGAACTCATTTCATAAACCAAAATACACATCACAAAAGGTTTATTTGTATGTGAAACTCATTTGAAAACCATAGCATGAAAATACTCAAAACGACACTCTCATGTGTCAAGTCATGTGAAAACATGAAGTAAAAGGCTCATTCTAGAGCAAAAACAAAGCATGTGAAAATAACGCGTTAAACACTTTCTCAAATACGTGATAAAATCACAGTAAAAATAATGCACGTGGCACAACCACTAAACACACGTGGCAAAGCCACTGATTTAAATTCTCACGTGGCATAGCCACAAAACACACGTGGCAAAGCCACTGATTTAATTTCTCACGTGGCATAGCCACAAAACACACGTGGCTAAGCCACTGATTTAATTTCTCACGTGGCATAGCCACAGAATAGGGTTTCTCAACGTGGCACTGCCACCAATGGGGTATAACGTGGCACAGCCACCAATGGGGTATAACGTGGCACAGCCACCAATGGGGTTTTCTCAACGTGGCACAGCCACCAATGGGGTTTTCTCAACGTGGCACAGCCACCAATGGGGTTTTCTCAACGTGGCACAGCCACCAATTTTACGTGGCATAGCCACAGAATAGGTTATTCTCACGTTACCAGAACGGAGAAGAATTCGGGCTTACATGCTACCAGAGCAATGCCCGGTGTGTACTCACAACTACACACCCAAGTCTTATCACATAAGACAGGTTTGCCTTCACGTAGAACTCGTAATGGTTTTCTCTCATAAAACTCATTTGAAATCGTTTTGTACTCAACACAAAACGTAATAAAACCGAGTTCCAACTGGCAAAGCACACGCACACATTTCTCAAATCACAATATTGCCTTAACGTAGAGCCCAGTTATAAACTCATAAAACATTGGGCTCCAACCGGCTATAAAATCTTGTGCAATTTAATCTCAACACAAAACACTCAACATGCTTGTTTTATAAACCACAAATCATGCTAAAACAGTTTGCAATTCACATACACAAATGGTTTAGATTTCCCTTACCTCTTTGCACCTCGTATAGTGCAATCGTTCCCCCGTATCACGGACTAGCCTCGCATTCCACTCTGGAACTCCCGAGTTGTTCAAACGATGTTAAAACATCAATACTCAATTATCTCATAACCCTCAATTCTCAAAATCGAGCATAATTGCTCATAACACCTCAAATCTCTTGATTTCTCGTAACTCAACCCTAAACTACAACCTCATTCACAACATCTCAACGTCCTACATTCCTCATGCCAATTATCTAGGCTAATTCTCCACATTGTCTATATTTCCATTTATAGCTCAAAATTCCTAAAATTACCAAAATCGCTAAATATCATTATCGCTCTAACCACATTGAAATTTCATCAATCCCTAATAATTTCTCAGCTATTTCAACACAATGACAACCACCAATATCATCACAATCAGCTCAAATATCAAGATCGAGGTTTAGAAATTACCCAAAGCTTGTGAGACGCACAACTCACGCCTCGATCCGATTCGTCCTTCGATTTCCAAGTATGTTGTTCTCCCTTTGATGAGAAACAACTTTCCTTCTTACCACAACAGCTGATTCGACCGGAAATGGGTGATTTGGATGAGTGAGAATTCGGTGGAAATGGGTTTAGAAGAGAGAGAAAGTGAAATTGCAGAGAAAACACGGGTTCCTTATATAGACTGGAGGTAGGAGATCGATCTGCCTTTTGATGAGATCGATCTGCATTTGAAATTTGGGGACGATCTGGGCAATTTTATGCCTAGGAGTTCGATCTGTCGAGGGGTGAGATCGATCTCTTTATGGCTTTATGAGATCGATCTGCTCCTAAGGAGATCGATCTTCTCCCCAAACAGAAGCATTTGGAGATCGATCTCTTCCTCATGAGATCGATCCTTTCTCAAACAGATTCATTTGGAGATCGATCTCTTCCATTGGAGATCGATCTGCTCCTCAAATTCCTCCTTCCTCGTCATTTTTAACTCACCAGATCGATCTCTCCTTCTCCCAGATCGATCTGTCCTCATACTTCATGCTCATTTTACACACTTAACATATAAATCTCCAATTATAATTCCCACAATTTACTTAGCTCAATAAATTACACTTCAAATTCTTATTACATCAATAAAATATGTCTGAAATTCTCAGATCTCACATCCTCCCCACCTTAAAAAGAATTTGGTCCTCCAAATTCAACTCAACTAGTCAAAATAGCTGGGGGTATTTCTCCTTCATGAGGCTCTCTAGTTCCCACGTTGCCTCTTCCCTTGAGTGATGTTTCCACAAAACTTTCACTAATGGGATGCTCTTGGTTCTCAGTACCTTCTCCTTTCTATCGAGAATCTGGACGGGTTCCTCAGTGTAGCTCATGTCCTCCTGTATGTCCATCTCATCATACTCTATAACATGAGAAGGGTCCGGGTGGTACTTCCTCAACATAGACACATGAAAAATGTTGTGTATTCCGGACATCTGTGGGGGTAATGCTAATCTGTAAGCTACCTCTCCCACTCTCTCAAGAATCTCGAATGGTCCTATGTATCGAGGACTCAATTTCCCTTTCTTCCCAAATCGCATGATACCCTTGCTCGGTGATACTCTCAGAAATACTGCATCACCAACATCAAACTCAAGTGGCCGTCTACGCACATCCGCGTAGCTTTTCTGTCTACTCTGTGCAGCCCGTAACCTCTCACATATGAGTTTCACACTCTGTATGGCTTGCTCAACAAGCTCGGGAGCATTTACCTTTCTGTCACCGACTTCTTCCCAAGCTACAGGGGATCTACACCTCCTACCATATAGAGCCTCAAAAGGTGCCATTCCAATACTTGCATGATAGCTGTTATTGTATGCAAACTCTGCTAGGGGCAGGTGATCATCCCATGATCCCTTAAAATCCATCGTACACGCCCTCAACATATCCTCCAGGGTCTGAATAGTCCTCTCTGACTGACCATCTGTCTGAGGATGATAGGCGGTACTAAAACTCAATCGAGATCCCATGGACTCCTGAAACTGGGTCCAAAATCTGGAAGTAAACCGGGAATCTCTATCAGAAGTAATACTCACTGGAGCCCCATGTAATCTAGCTATCTCACTGACATACAGTTCAGCTAAGGCATCCACAGTATCTGTGCTCTTGATGGCAAGGAAGTGGGCACTCTTGGTCAATCTATCCACAATGACCCATATCACGTCATGACCTCTCCGGGTCCTCGGTAAACCCATAATAAAGTCCATAGTGGCATGCTCCCATTTCCATGTAGGTACAGGTAAGGGCTGTAGTAGTCCTCCGGGCTTCCGATGCTCAGCTTTCACTTGTTGGCATACTAAACACCTGGCCACATACTCTGCCACATCTCGCTTCATACCACTCCACCAATACACCTTTCTCAAGTCTCGGTACATCTTAGTACTTCCTGGGTGCATGGTGTATCGCGAGCAGTGGGATTCTCTCAGTATCTGTCTCTTCAGGGTATCATCGTCCGGTACACAGATCCGTCCTCTGAATCTCAACAATCCATCCTCACTGATGGTGAGATCTGACTACGAACTCTGCTCAGCTTGGCTAACCACATCTATCAATCTTTGATCACTGCGCTGCCCAGTTCTAATCTGATCCATGATCCTGGGCTCTATCCGCAGGCTAGCCAAAAATCCAGTCTCTACCTCTTTAACTCTGATCCAAAGTTCGGCGAACTGCTCTAACAAATCCCATTCCCTGATCATCATAGCAGATATCATACTCTTCCTGCTCAGGGCATCAGCAACTACATTCGCCTTACCCGGATGATATAGAATCTCGCAGTCATAATCCTTAAGGAGTTCCATCCATCTCCTTTGTCTCATGTTTAACTCTTTCTGATCAAAGAGATATCTCAAACTCTTGTGATCAGTGAAGATCTGGAATCTTTCCCCATACAAGTAGTGTCGCTAGATCTTCAAAGCAAATACCACAGCGGCTAACTCCAAATCATGCATGGGGTAATTCCGCTCATGGTCCTTCAGCTGTCGTGATCCATATGCGACCACTCTTCCGTGCTGCATAAGCACACACCCCAATCCTTGATGAGATGCATCACTATACACCGAGAATCCTCCTGATCCCTCAGGGATAGTTAACACAGGTGCCGCTGTCAATCTCCTTTTTAATTCCTGAAAATTGAGCTCACATTGATCAGTCCATATAAATGGAGTCTCTTGCGCGTGAGTTTAGTCAAAGGAGCGGCAATCCTTGAAAATCCTTCCACAAATCTCCTGTAATACCCTGCCAAACCAAGGAAGCTTCGTACCTCAGCCACTGTCCTCGGTCTCTCCCAATTAAGCACAGCCTCCACCTTACTTAGGTCCACTGATACTCCTTCCTCTAAGACTATATGCCCAAGGAAAGCTATCCGATTCAGCCAAAACTCACACTTACTAAGCTTTCCGTATAATTGCTTATCTCGGAGTATCTGAAGTACTAACCACAAGTGCTGTGCATGCTCCTCATACGACCGAGAGTACACCAAGATATCATCAATAAAGACTATCACAAACTTATCCAGATAGTCTCTGAACACCTCGTTCATCAATCTCATAAATGCTGCAGGGGCGTTCGTCAATCCAAAGGACATCACTAGAAATTCGTAATGGCCATACCTCATCCTGAAGGCCATCTTTGGAATATCTTCTTCCTTGATCCTCAATTGGTGATAGCCCGATCTCAAATCAATCTTAGAAAAGACTGATGCCCCTCTCAGCTGGTCAAGTAGATCATCAATCCTGGGCAGTGGGTATTTATTCTTCACCGTGGCTTTATTCAACAACCGGTAGTCTACACATAATCTGAGACTACCATCCTTCTTCTTAACAAATAGTACTGGCGCTCCCCACGACGAAACACTGGGTCTAATAAACCCTTGATCCAATAACTCCTGTAGTTGTCTCTTCAATTCCTCAAGTTCCACTAATGTCATCCTGTAAGGAGGTTTAGAGATCGGCTGAGTATCTGGTACCAAATCAATGGTAAACTCCAGCTCTCTCTCTGGTGGTAAACCTGGCAATTCATCTGGGAAAACATCCAGAAATTCACAAACCACAGGTATATCCTCAATCCTCGGATGTTCCCGCTCATCGTCTGAGATGAGTGTCTCATAACCTTCACATGAATAATCATATTTAATATTCTCCAAAATAATATCAAAATTCTCAAATTACTTTCTAGAAATCCACATAATTATTTCCTCAATATCTCAATCGTACACTGTAAGGTTCAGGTAGGGAGAAAGTTACAATCTTAGTGTAGCAGTCTAAACTCACTCGATTGGTCGCCAACCAATCCATTCCCAGAATTACATCAAACCCATGTATATTCAACATGATTAGATCTGCTAACATCACTCTATCTCCCACCTTTATCTCACATCCTCTACAGATTAACTCAGTTCTCTGAGATTCACGCATAGGGGTATTTACATGTAGTATATATTCTAGAGGTTCAAACTTCAAGTTTAATCTACATGCAAAATGCTCAGAAATAAACGAATGCGTGGATCCTGAATCAATCAACACATGAGCCTCATAATTACAGACAAAGAGTGTACCTCTTATAGTTTCTGCCGAAGTGTCTGCGGTCTCCTTATCCAGGGCGAACACACGTCCCTGTGCCACAGGTTTCTTCCCTTTCTCTGCCGCAGTGGCCCGTCTCCGGGGATCCACTCTCTGAGGCTGTTGTCTAGTGGGCTCCGGAGCATGTGGTATCTGAGGTTGGGGACAGTCCTTCACTCCGTGACCCATGTCACCACATCTGAAACATCCGTGGATCGACCCAGTACAACTTCCCTCATGCGATCGGCCGCAGTCTCTACAAACCCTTATCTCCGGCCTGACATATCGAGGGGTCTCCTTGATAATAGGATAGGCTCTGGGTCTCTCCAATCTGTCCTTCTGCACCTCAATCCTTCCTCTTCTGAAGGAACCTCTCCGAGCCTCTGTTTGGAAAAGTGCTGGCCTCTTGCCCTTATCTCTATTCACCGCTCTGAGCTCATTCTGGGATTGTACCATCTCAATCCCTCTTTCAATCTCTTGTGCTCGTCTCAGAGCATCTCCAAACTCAGTAATGCATAGCCCTATCAATCTATCTCTGATGACGGGCTTCAACCCATATACAAACTTCTCTGTGCAGAGCTCTTCACTCTTGAAGGTCTCTGGGTCATATCTCAATAGCGCTGTGAATTGGCTCTCATAGTCATCCACAGACATGTCACCCTGTACCAAACTCAAAAACTCAGCCTGTTTCTTTCTCTGGGCGGCTCGTGGTACATATTGGGTCCTAAAAGCTGTCTGAAACTCTTCCCAACCAATCACACCATGGTGGGACATCAAAATACCCTGGGTAGTACCCCACCAATCTCAAGCTCTCCCCTTCAGCATATAGGCACTCATACTGACCCTCTCAGCATCGGTGCACCCCAGGATATCAAATATAATCCTTAACTCCGTCAACCACTCCTCAGCCTCCATAGGATCCTTCTTTCCCCTAAATGCGGGTGGATTCATCTTCAGAAAATCCCTTAGTCGGACCATACTTCTATCCTCAGGCTGGGCGACGGGAGGCACTGGGGGTATGGGAGGTCCTTGTGGTGGTGTAGGGGTAGTATCCGAGGCATTAACTCCAAAGTGTTGCGCGAATAACGCTGCCATCTGCTCGAAACCTTGCCTCACATCGGTCTCAATCCGATTAAATCGAGAGTTAGGACTCTCTGGTTATGGGACAGGTGGCGGAGGGGACTCTGCCTGCCTCCTCGAATGACCTCGTCGTTTACTCATTCTCTATCTCAACTCGTCTCCTGCGCGTACATATCACAATCGATTGAAATCTCAATCCTCAATTTCAGTTCATGACCAGACTATTACAGACACTTGGGATGTATTCTATTTCACTTATCCGACACTGACAGTACTAAACACCCTAAGCTCTGATACCAAGAAAACTCTGTCACGCCCCGAAAATGCGGAAAATAGGGCTAATTTAAAACTTTTTACTCATTAATTCACAATTAAGAGTGCATTCCTGTGCAGTGTCATACATCATCATAATCATTATGCCTCAGGATCTCATCACTAGAATTTATATATCATATCAAATACATTAATCCATCTCAAGTTAATTAATCCTAATACATCCCATATAATGTTATACATCGAGTGTCTGCAATTACAATAATAGTCTGGGTACATGAAAAGATAAATATACCTCAAAGTACAAAATATATAGCTTGGAGCTCGAATCCTCCACTAGCCACTACTCCGTACGTCGCAGGGAAGTCCTTATTCACTTGAAGAACTCTGGGGGGAAAGGAAAACAGGGTGAGCTTCTAAATCGCTCAGTAAAGGGGGTAAGGAACTCATTTCATAAACCAAAATACACATCACAAAAGGTTTATTTGTATGTGAAACTCATTTGAAAACCATAGCATGAAAATACTCAAAACGACACTCTCATGTGTCAAGTCATGTGAAAACATGAAGTGAAAGGCTCATTCTAGAGCAAAAACAAAGCATGTGAAAATAACGCGTTAAACGCTTTCTCAAATACGTGATAAAATCACAGTAAAAATAATGCACGTGGCACAGCCACTAAACACACGTGGCAAAGCCATTGATTTAAATTCTCACATGGCATAGCCACAAAACACATGTGGCAAAGCCACTGATTTAATTTCTCACGTGGCATAGCCACAAAACACACGTGGCAAAGCCACTGATTTAATTTCTCACGTGGCATAGCCACAGAATAGGGTTTCTCAACGTGGCACTGCCACCAATGGGGTATAACGTGGCATAGCCACCAATGGGGTATAACGTGGCACAGCCACCAATGGGGTTTTCTCAACGTGGCACAGCCACCAATGGGGATTTCTCAACGTGGCACAGCCACCAATGGGGTTTTCTCAACGTGGCACAGCCACCAATGGGGTTTTCTCAACGTGGCACAGCCACCAATGGGGTTTTCTCAACGTGGCACAGCCACCAATTTTACGTGGCATAGCCACAGAATAGGTTATTCTCACGTTACCAGAACGGAGAAGAATTCGGGCTTACATGCTACCAGAGCAATGCCCGGTGTGTACTCACAACTACACACCCAAGTCTTATCACATAAGACAGGTTTGCCTTCACGTAGAACTCATAATGGTTTTCTCTCATAAAACTCATTTGAAATCGTTTTGTACTCAACACAAAACGTAATAAAACCGAGTTCCAACCGGCAAAGCACACGCACACATTTCTCAAATCACAATATTGCCTTAACGTAGAGCCCAGTTATAAACTCATAAAACATTGGGCTCCAACCGGCTATAAAATCGTGTGCAATTTAATCTCAACACAAAACACTCAACATGCTTGTTTTATAAACCACAAATCATGTTAAAACAGTTTGCAATTCACATACACAAATGGTTTAGATTTCCCTTACCTCTTTGCACCTCATATAGTGCAATCGTTCCCCCGTATCACGGACTAGCCTCGCATTCCACTCTGGAACTCCCGAGCTGTCCAAACGATGTTAAAACATCAATACTCAATTATCTCATAACCCTCAATTCTCAAAATCGAGCATAATTGCTCATAACACCTCAAATCTCTTGATTTCTCGTAACTCAACCCTAAATACAACCTCATTCACAACATCTCAACGTCCTACATTCCGCATGCCAATTATCTAGGCTAATTCTCCACATTGTCTATATTTCCATTTATAGCTCAAAATTCCTAAAATTACCAAAATCGCTAAATATCATTATCGCTCTAACCACATTGAAATTTCATCAATCCCTAATCATTTCTCAGCTATTTCAACACAATGACAACCACCAATATCATCACAATCAGCTCAAATATCAAGATCGAGGTTTAGAAATTACCCAAAGCTTGTGAGACGCACAACTCACACCTCGATCCGATTCGTCCTTCGATTTCCAAGTATGTTGTTCTCCCTTTGATGAGGAACAACTTTCCTTCTTACGACAACAGCTGATTCGACCGAAAATGGGTGATTTGGATGAGTGAGAAAGCTAGGTTTTCGGTGGAAATGGGTTTGAAAGAGAGAGAAAGTGAAATTGTAGAGAAAACACGGGTTCCTTATATAGACTGGAGGTAGGAGATCGATCTGCCTCTTGATGAGATCGATCTGCGTTTGAAATTTGGGGACGATCTGGGCAATTTTATGCCTAGGAGATCGATCTGTCGAGGGGTGAGATCGATCTCTTTATGGTTTTATGAGATCGATCTGCTCCTAAGGAGATCGATCTTCTCCCCAAACAGAAGCATTTGGAGATCGATCTCTTCCTCATGAGATCGATCCTTTCTCAAACAGATTCATTTGGAGATCGATCTCTTCCATTGGAGATCGATCTGCTCCTCAAATTCCTCCTTCCTCGTCATTTTTAACTCACCAGATCGATCTCTCCTTCTCCCAGATCGATCTGTCCTCATACTTCATGCTCATTTTACACACTTAACATATAAATCTCCAATTATAATTCCCACAATTTACTTAGCTCAATAAATTACACTTCAAATTCTTATTACATCAATAAAATATGTCTGAAATTCTTAGATCTCACATGTCTAAAATCTCTTGCACATATTTCTTTTGAGGGATAAAAATACCACCAACAGATTGCTCAACTTCAATACCAAGAAAATAATGCATCAAACCCAAAATAGACATCAAATTCTACCATCATAGATCTCTTGAAATCATCAAATATGGCACTGTCACTTTCAGTAAATATAAGTCATCTACATATAAGCAAACAATGATCATTTTTCCTCCACCAATTTTAGTATAAAGTGTATGTTCGTACGAACACTTCTCAAAACCGTTCTTTAAGAAATAACCATCTATGCAATTATATTAAGCCTGTGGAGCTTGTTTTAGTCCATATAGTGCCTTTTTCAATTTATATACTTTATATTCACTTACAGGCTTAATATAACCACAAGGTTGATCGATAAATACTTGTTCTTCCAAATCACCATGCAGAAATGCCAATTTAACATCTAACTAGAAGATAGGCCATGAATTTTGGGCTGCCAATGCAATCTCAATTCTGATTGTATCATGCCTTGCACAGGAGCAAAAACCTTTTTATAATCCATATCAAACTCTTACTTATACCCTTTAGCTACTAGACGCACCTTATACTTATCAATTTCACCACTATCTTTTAGTTTTGTCTCATAAACCTATTTGACACCAATGGTTTTCTGCCCTTTTGGAAGATCTGTCAGCACCCAAGTGTTGTTCCTTTCTATGACAGCAATCTCCTCATCCATAGCCTTGCGCCACTTTGGTTCTCTCACAACAGCTTCATATGTTGTTGGATCACAGTATAAAAAAAGAGCATAATATGTAAGAAAGTTTTCAGACATATCAATACCGATCACTTCATAATCTTGCATCATTGCAGGCCTTTTTCTAACACATTGAGGATGTGAGCTTGCTGTTGCATCAAAATTTTCATCAGATTCTGCTCTTAATGGTGAATTTTCAGCAGTTGTAAAAGCTTCATTTGGTGAGATTTGTTACTGTGGGGACTGTTGCCTTTCTCCTTCAGTCGTGCCATCAAAATCTATTAGAATTTGTTGTCCAACTGTACCACTGCTCCATGGCTAAGTGGTTTCTTCATTAAAAACTACATCGCGACTGATTATAATTTTCTTGGTGATAAGATTATACGATTTATAAGCCTTTGATTGATCATTAACACTAAGAAGGATATATTTTTCTCCTTTGTCATCAAGCTCTCTCATTTTCAGGTCTGGAATATGGGAACAAGTAATACACCCAAAAATTTTGAAGTGATCAACAGCTGGTCTATCCTACTCCATGCTTCCTCCGGTGTCATATTTTGAACAGCAAGAGTAATACTTCTATTCAATCTGTGACAGCTCCAATTTATTGCTTCTACCTAAAAACTTCTTAGAACATCGCTCCTTATCAAAAGACTTCGCACCATATTCATAATTGTGTAGTTTTTCGCCTCGCAAACACCATTTTGTTGTGGCATGTATGTTGCAATCAGTTGCCTTCGTATTCCTTGCTTATCAAAAAATTCATCAAATTCATCTGAGTTATACTCTCCACCACAATCAGTGCGCAATACTTTTATTGAGGCACCTGTTTTCTTTTCAACTAGTGCTTTGAAACTTTTAAAATATGTGAGAGCTTCAGATTTTTCATGTAAATAATAAACCCACAATTTTCTACTGAAATTATCAATGAACGATATAAAATATTGTTTACCTCCATTTGACATTGGAGTGATCGACCCACAAGTCAGAATACACAAGTTCCAACACCTTCCTAGCCCTTTGAGATTTTACTTTTGAAAGCTGATCGCAATGTTGCTTGCTAATAACACAGTCTTCTTAAACTTGAGAAGGTGCAACAATTTGCAGCAATCCCTCCACCATATTCTTTTGTAGAGTTTTTAATCCACCAAAGTTCAAATAACCATAGCAAAAATGCCATAGCCATACCTCATCCTTTAGTTTTGCAGAGAAGCAGGAATGAGAAATGTTGTTAAGATGCAGCGGAGACATTCGATTTTTAGTTATTTTGACTTGAGCACTTAAACCCAGATATTTATCTAATATTCTACAAACCCCTCCTTTAATAGAGACTTCATATCCCTTCTCTTGTAACTGGCCAATACTAAGGGGCTTTGTTTTCAAATATGGAACAAACAACACATCAGTAATATTTTGGAAATAATTTTCTTTTGTTTGGATTGCTACCTTTCCTTTCCCCATAACATTGACTTTAGAATTATCTGCGAACTTCACAATGTCACGAAAAAACTCATCTAACTCCCAAAATGCAGATTTGTTGCCACACGTATGATTGTTGCAACCTGTCTCTAAGTAGTACAAATTTTGATTGCTTTCTTCATTAGAGTAGCAAGCCATCAACAAAAAATTTCTTCTTCCTTCTCTACATAATGAGATTGTTTGTTGCATTGTCTAGACAAGTTTGTGCGACATTCTGATCGATAGTGGTCATACTTATGGAAAATGAAACATTCAACTTGAGACTTATCTGCTAACTTTGTTTTAGTGGATGATGTGTGGTTACCACCTCAACCTCTTCTTGTGCCTAGTGATTCACCTCTCCCTTGAGATTCACTAGCTTTAGAATTTTGCTGCGAATTTTTGTGATCTTTGTTCCAACGATCCCTAGCTCTTCCTCTGTCTCCTTTACCTAAATTTGAATTGGTGGAAGCCTTCAAATCTTGCTCTCTTTGTTCTGCTGGTTAATTTTTTTATTAATCAACAAGAAACCTTACAATTCGTCAATTGAAAGTTCCTCAATGTCATGGGCTTCTTGAATTGAACAGACAGCAAAATTGAATTTTGGAGTCATGGATCGAAGAATCTTCTCAACGATAGCAACGTTCACTGTCTTGTCACCATGGATCCACATCTTGTTAACGATTGCCATCTTCTACGAAAAATAGTCTGTGACCGGCTCATAGATTTCATTCATAGCGTTTCAAACTCTGAACGAAGTGCTGGAAGCTACTGCCTCTTTACCCTTACAGAACCTTGGTATTTCTTCTTCATGGAATCCCAAATGTGCTTGGATGTATCCTTACAAAGAATGGTTTCCAAGATTGAGCGATCAATTGCTTGGAATGATAATTCTTCGCTTTGAGATCCTTCAAACACTGCCCTTCTAGTTCTATTTTTCGTGTATCTGTCATTACCACCGTGCCAATCGCTAGTTCCACAATTCCATCAGAAATAACTTGCCAATTGTCACGACCCATTTTTCCTAAAAAGCACTACAAATTTTTCACTTTTTCATTTCCCTAGCCGTCGTGAACAGTTTCATTACTAACAGTTGGGCTATGAGTCGATGTTAGTCCCTCCTGTCATGTTACTTACCTTAACATCTATTTTCCATATTTCATTTACATATCAATTCATTTTAATTAAATGCATCCCCAATATTACATCCGTGTACAGTACTGTGCCTCTATATGTTCAGATACAAAATTATACAAATGTGTATACCTGGTCTTGATAGGAAGTAGCGGATAACCAAAATGCAAGACTACTGTCGCTGTCTTCTACTGAATGTACCCTACAGGGTGGAAAATGAAAGGGTGAGCGCAACTTGCTCAGTAAGCCAATAATGCAAGCAGGTAGATAACTACACTATCTACATGCTGGTAAAGGCATGACATGTAAAACATTTATATCTCGAGCATGATGAAATTAAAACCATGCCATGTATGAGTATATCATATATCGTAAATCATGAATCGACATGTAAAACATGAAAAACATCTCATGTAAAACCTCTCATGCTCGGTATAGTAAAACTCTTCAAAACAATCCCAGAGGGATTCAACACGTCTTTAAAATCATTAATATCCTCATAAAAACCCATCAATTTCTCATTTAAACCACATTTCATGAAAATCGTCATAAATCGGGGCTCGACCCCTCTCTCGGGTCTACCCTGGTCTAACAAGACCAATCAAATATATATCATGTGAGACATGCAGGTTACTGTATGGAAACAATCGAGGACTATGTCCCTGTGATCCCAGGCTACACGGATCCCGGTGTGCAGGGTATCACAACTGTAACAGGAGGTGGGGTCAAATCCTACCCGTCAGAATATCAAGTAACGTGAATACAATAGTCATGACTACATGGTACAGCGTACTCCGTGTGACATATACGATACAATGTACTCCATGAACCCAATATCACAGTCTGGGGATGCCTGCCATAGGTCTTATCCCACTTCAAACCATGTCGATAACTAACCCATGTCTCAATCTACATGTGCTAGCATATTTTCTCAATGTGACACACAGTCTACAGGAGGCTCCAGCACGGTCATATGCATGTCATAAAATTCCTATGCGAGCAAAGCTCCAGCACGGCTCCATACATATTCATGATATCAGAAAAACCCTCGTACGAGAGAAGCTCCAGCACGGTTTCATAAAAATCAATGAAATATGTGTACGAGCAGCGCTCCAGTACGACTTTAAAATAATTATAAATTCAATTTAAATTCACGTACGAGCAATACTCTAGTACAGATTCATAAAACCAAGTAAAATCCACGTACGATTTAAAACTTATAAAAACATGATAGGCTGCTCAATTTCACTAAAACAAATAAAAAATCACAACTGGCACCTAATTCGTGCCCTTTCATGTAAAAACATGAAATAAACAGCCAGCCTAGATAATCATATGAATATCAAAAACACGAAAATCATGCAATTTCATAGCCTTACTACCCTTTTTGAAATTTTCCTAACTATGGGCAAAATCGTAATTTTCACATATACCTCGATTTTCGTAAAAATTATTATTCTATTTCTAGATACCTTATGAAATTCTACGTAATGTAAATAACCCTAAAAATTTGCGCAGGTATCTCTAAACACTTACAAAATTCCCTTACCTCATTTTTCTGTATAGTCTGACATTTCCACTGATGACTCGTCACGCAGTCCGATTTGCTCCGAATCTAATCTCCGAAACTGCATATAAATATTTATTATCAGGTTAAATACAATACACTTATCCATATTTAACTCTTATTGAGCTTAAATTTAAAATGTTGGGCCCGTTTACTCTTATTGGGCCCGATTACACCTTAATGAGCCTTACTCCGGTTTTACGCCCATTTTCACTTACTATTCACATCATCAAGACCTATTAGGCACATTGGGCCCTCAACGCTTATTGGGCCTCGTTTTGGGCTCTTTGGATAACTTATATAGTTATTTACGACAATTAATTAAAAAATCCCAATATAATTCACTAATTGCGGAATTAAATCTGAAATTCGTAAAATAAATCTTTAATACGCGAATAATTACATAAATTATCGTAAATGAGCTTTACTTACCCAAGATTATGCGATGGTACGTAAATCGAAGTTTGATCGTCTCACGTATATGATTTATCATCGAATTGCACAATTTTATATTTAATTCCGAGTTAATTTCTGATCAATTATAATTTATATAAATTTCTGGAAAATCAAATCGGTCACTTTTGACCTCGTATCGACTTACCCAAAGTCCGGTGTATCCCTGAAAATTCTTCCCCTTTTTCTTTTTTCTCTTTTTCTTCCTTTTTCCTCTCTTTCTTGGCTAAACCGGTTTGGTTCGGTTCAACCCGGTTCAGATAGGTTTGGTCCAATCGATTCAATCTGATTCTACCGGTCCAGGGCCTTGTCGGCCGGTTCTCCATCGGTTTTCACCCCCAGCAGCTCCGCGGGGTTATCTGATGCACAGATTTGGGGTCGATTTCGTCCGAGGTGGTCGGGAAGTGGGCGGTTCGGCCTGTTCTCTCCTTGTCGTCGGTACCCTTTCTTTTCTTCCTCCGTTTCTGGCATTGGCCGCCATTCTATCAGTTGATTCAGCCGCTGATCAGCCGGTCTCTGCGTGGCACACCTTCGGCTAGCGGTGGCCGGGCCTAGATCAGTGTCGATCGTCGATTTTCTCCCTTTCTCTTCTCGGTTCTCTCTCCCTTCACCGTTGATGCGATTTTTGGTGGCTGGGGGCGCGTGTTCCGATGGCTGGTGGTCCTCACGGGTTTAGCTTCCTTCGTCGGCCCTCGCCTGGGGTCACTGCCGATCGCTGGTGAGGGAAAGGGCTCCCTCGATTCGGCTTCGTTCCTCTGTTTCGTTTATCTTTCAATTCACGTTTTGCGAATTTTTTATTTAATTAATTAATTAATTAATTTATAATTTATTTTTATTATTATTTTAATCAATTAAATATTATTATTTTTGTCAAAATATCTAAAAAAATTTTATTTAATTCATTTAATCAATAAATGAATTTATCGGTATTATTTCATCTTTCGGGATTATTTTTCGATGTGAAAATTTCGGTTTATTCCAATAAATTCATATCTTGATCAATTTAACCCGAAATTTAATTATTTCTTCGTTATTGATCAAGATTTCTAAATCCCATATTTTTAATTAAATTTTTTTATCGAATTTATACCGATTTTTGGTCTTTTGACCATTTTGCCCTTCAACGTGTTCGAAAATTCCATTTTAATCCTTTCTTTTTTTTTTAAATGCGTTCAAAAGTTTTTATTCATTCCCTTTGCTCTTACGATAAAAATCGGGTCTTACATAATCTCCCCCATTTAAGAAATTTGGTCCTCTAAATTAGAACCAAGTCAAATGGATCCATAAAGAACTTCGGGTACGTCTATCGTATCATATACTGTCGTTCTCATGTGACTTTTTTCGGAGTGTAATACTACCAACATACTTGACTAGGGAGATCATCTTAAACCTCAACACTTTCTCGTTCCTATTTAATACCCGAATCGATTTTTCAATCATACGTTATACTTTCATTGAGCGAAGCTGTTGGAGCTCATATCCAATCACATATGCTGGGTCCGGATAGTATTTCTGAAGCATCAAAAGATGGGACACATTGTGGATGCCTGCTAATTTAAGTGGTAACGCAAACCTACATGCCTTATCTCCCACTTTGTCCAATCTCAAAGGATTCAATCTAACGAAACTCAATTTGCCTTCTTTCCGATCTCGTTATGTCCTTAGGACAAGTAATTTTTGACAATACTGATTCACCCTCAGTGAATTTCAATGGTTTCTGTCTCTTGTCAGCCTAGCTTTTCTATCTGCTCTGAGGTGTTCTTAATCTCTCACAATCAACTAAACATCCTCAGAGGTTTGTCTTACCAATTCGGAAACAATTTTCTATCTGTCACCCACTTCTTCTTATCCAAATCGGGAACAACACCTACGTTCATACAATGCCTCATATATATAAAGTCATCCCAATACTCAAGTGACAACTGTCATTATTGATGAATTCGATTAGTAATAATTGATCATCCAAGGAGCTTATCAAATCAATGGCACACGCTCTCATCATATCCTCCAGAACCTGTACAGTCCTCTCTGACTGACCATCTGTCTGATGATGAAAAGCTGTGCTAACACTCAACCGGGTTCCCATAGCTTCTTGAAAAACGTTCCCAGAAGTGGGAAGTGAAGTGGGAATCCCTATCTGATACAATGATTACTGAAAAAATACTTGGTGTTCCACAATCTTCCTTACACATAAATTCACCTACACACTCAAAGTCTCTGGGGATTTCATAACCAGAAGGTGGGTAGACTTAGTCAATCTATCGACTATCACCCAGATAGCCTCATGATTCATCCGGGTCCTCTGTAACCCATCACAATATCCATGGTAACTTGCTCACATTTTCGTGTCGATATAGGTAGAGGCTGCAATAACCCTGCAGACTTCTAGTACTCTACCATAATCTACTGACATACGAGACACTTCTCCATAATCTCTACAATGTCTCTTTTCATATCTGACCACCAATACCCTTTTCTAAGATTTCGATATATTCATTACCTCTCGGATGCACTGTATATCCCGAAGAGTGAGCTTCTGACAATAACTATCTCATCACCGTGGTCCTGGGGAGCACTTATACTGTCTATGAACCTCTGTAAGTCATCATCACTCACTGTGAACTCTGTCACTATACCCATCTGAATCTGACCCACACTATCGACACCATGCTGATCATCATGCTAAGCCTGTCAAATTCGGTCACTCAAATCTGGTCACTCAAACCCGGTTCTAATCTCAGGCTATCTGTGTAAGACTCGATTTTATTTAAAATACGAAATGAAAAATGCAAAAGGATTTAAATGGTAGTTCCAAACGCGTGCAAGGGTAAAATGGTTAAAAGACCAAAATTCGGTATTGATTGGGACAAGAAAATTTAATTAAAAATAATGGCTTGAGAAATCTTGATCAATAACGAAGAAATAATTAAATTTCAGATTAAATTGATCAAGATATGAATTTATTAGAATAAACCAAAATTTTCACCCTAAGAAATAATCTCGAAAATAATCAAAAATTAAACCGAAAAGTCGAAATAAGATCGATAAATTTATTTATTGGTTAAATGAAATAAATTTAATTTTTTTTAGATATTTTGGCAAAATAATAATATAATATTGAATAAAATAATAATAAAAATAAATTATAAATAAATTAAAAAAAAAAAGAAATTTTTCGTGAAACGCGAAAACTGAAGGAAAAATGAAGCAGGAAGCCGAGCTTCCCTCTGCCTCACCGACGGCCACCGGGAAGAGGCACCTAGGAAGCCAGGGGAGGCAGTCGAGCCACCACCGACATCAACGAAGTGGTGAACGGCGGTCGACGGAAGGAAAGAGAGAGAAAATGAGGACCGAGAGAAAGGAGAGAAGAAACTGGTGACTGGTCGATTCGGGCCCAGCCACCGATAGCCAAAGGTAGCCCACGCGAAGACCAACCAATCGACGGTTGAATCGGCCGGTGGGGCAGTGGCTAACACCAAAAAACGAGAGAAAGAGAGAAGCCACCGACGACGGAAAGCAGAAGGGTCGGACCGAGCACTTTCCGGCGACCTTGGATGAAACCGACCCCAGATCCGAGCTGCGAACGACCCTGCGAAGCTGCTGGCGGTGAAAATCGATGGAGAACCGACCGACAAGGCATGGAACTGGCTGAACCAGACTGAACTGACTGTCTGAATTGGGTTGAACTAGGCCGAACCGATTCAGCCAAAAAGAAAAAGGAACAGGAAGAAAAGGGGGAAAAGAAAAAGAGGAAAAATTGGGGGAAATTTCAATGATGCAATCGAGCTACAGGTAAGTCGGTAAACGGTCAAATTGATCGATTTAAATTTCAAAATATTTAATTTGATTAATATTTGACTGGAAAGTTTACCCGAAAAAATATTTAAATTATGTAGCTCGACAATTGGTGTCAATCAAGAGCTCGAGTCAGCCTCGATTTACGTACTATCATGAAATCTCAGGTAAGTAACCCTTATTTATGACAATATTGCATCGTTATGCGTGTTAAAAATTACCTCATAAATTACGGATTTAAATTCTGCATTAAATGGATTAAATTTTGGAAATTGGGATAAATTGTCGTAAATATCTAATTAAGCTATTGGAAAATTTAGAACGAGGTCCAATATATACTGGTGGACTCAATAAGCCCAATAGGCCTCGATAATGTGAATAGTCAGTGGGAAATGGGCTTAAGGGCGATTAAGGCCCATTATGGTGCAATCGGGTCCAATATGGGTGAACGAGCCCAATGATTTAAATTAAGCCAAGAAAATATGAAATATAATGAATTGTATTGTATTTGACCTGATGTATATTTATACGCAATTTCGAAGATTTGATTGAGAGCAAATCAGACTGCATTACGAGACATCAGTGGAAAGGTCAGACTGTACAGAAAAATAAGGTAAGGGAATTGTGTGAGTAGCTAGAGGTAGCTAGGCGTATTTTAATATTTTTTCTGTACACTGAATATGTATGTATACCCTGATTATGTATAAAGGTCCTAAAAATGGTTTAAAGATTTTAAAGACTCGAAATAGGTAAAAATGCTATTTTACCCCTATTGAGGGAAGTTCACCTAAGGATGGTGAAAGCATGACATGCATGAAATGCATGATTCAAGGAATTTTTTGAATTAAGGAATTTTATTGGTTTTAATTAAAGCAAATCGATAGATTGGCCAGTAATTGTATAAATTTCACAAGATAACACTACGTAGGTGTTATTTATATTTAAATGAAATTTCTTTGGAAAATGACCAACTATCAAGTTTATATGGAAACAGATAGTGTTGGCATAAAGCTCGCACTATATCTGCGTTTGTGAGTGTGCATAAAATGTGCTTGAGCGGTTGCTCGTACCGATTTGTGTGACATCATATGCATGAAATGTGCTAGAGCGGTTGCTCGCACTGATTTTTATTATTGTGAAATGAGAGGTGCTGGAGCCTAGCTCGCACTCTGTTTTGACTGTTTTGACATGTTTTGACTTGTTTTGGCTGGATATGCATAAAAAGGTGCTGGAGCGATTGCTCGTACTAGTTTTAATGATTTGACATGCATGAGAGGTGCTGGAGCTTAGCTCGCATCCAGTTTTCATATGATATTGCATAAAAGTCGTGCTGGAGTGTAACTCGCATGAGATTTGATGTATTTATGCATAAAATTGTACTGAAGCGTTGCTCATATGAAGTTTTGATTTACTTAAGCATTCATTCGTGCTGAAGCATTGCTCGCACATGATTTTATATGGATTTATAACTTATTTTAAAGTCATATTGGAGTGTTACTCGTACGTAGATTTTACTGATTTTTATGAAACCGTGCTAGAGCTTCGCTCGCACGAGGTTTTTAGATATCATGAATATGCATGGAGTCGTGCTAGAGCTTTGCTCGCACAAGGATTTATATTACATGCATATAGCCATGTTGGAGCCTCCTGTAGACTGTGTATCACAGTTAGTTGATATGCTCACACATGCATACTGAGACAGAGATGATTTGGGTGGATAAGACCTATTACAGGCACCCCTGACTGAGCTTGGGTTCACGGAGTACGTTGTACCGTGTATATCACGTGGAGTACGTTGTACCGTGGAAATTATTGGAGTGGAGTGGCATTATCCACGAAACAGCAAGCCTTGCCCTCGCAATCTTGGTGTTATGCTGTTCTGGCGGGTGGGACAGCCCGTTTCAGGTGTGATACCCCGCACACTAGGTACCGTGTTGGTAGGGATCACGAGGTTATGGCCATAGTCCTTGTTGTTACTGATAGTCACCTACTTGTCTCACATGATATAATTATTGGTCGATAGACTAAGGTAGACCCGAGGGAGGGGTCAGGCCCCTGATTTTATGATTTTATGATATGTGACCCTGAAAGAAGGGTGGTTTTATAATTGATGTTTTATAATGAATTTTAATGAATTGTTTTATGAGTTTGGAATTGAATTATGAGATGCTTAACCCTTTGGGTTATTTTATACTGCGTTTTAAATGAAATAATTTAAATGTAGTAGCATGATGAGTTTTCCATGCTTTAATGATAAAGTCATAAAATGATTGTATCTCATGATTTTTGCTATATCGCATGAAATATTGCATGATTTTGATTTAATTCATGCTAAGTATGATTTAATGATGTCACATAAAATGCTATTGATGCATGAATTACATTATTTATATATGCACAAATAGTTCTGATGAACTATGTCATGGATATATGCATGATTTTGTGCTTGAGATTTTAATGATAAGAAATGGATGTAAGGGCATGGCATTATGAGCATGTAGATAGTGGAGCTATCTACTTACTTGCATAATTGCCTTACTGAGCGTGTGGTTTGCTCACCCCCTTATTTTCCCATCTTTTTAGCTCACTCTTAATAGTTATTGAGCGGCTGAGGACTTGCAATCTTGGTATCCGCTGCTTCCCATCGAGAAACAGGTATACACATTTGTATAGTTTTGTATCTGAACATATAATGCATAGTATTGTAAACGTATATGATGTCGGGGATGTAAGGTTATGTAAATACCATTGTGTATGTATTTAATTAAAGTCAAAGGATAGTAAACTCTGATATATGAATGTGATTATGGAAATGGAATGGTAAATAGATGAGAGGTGACTAACACCGAATCATAGCCTAACTGTTTGTAGGATGGTCACGATGAGAGAAAGGTAAGAATTAAATAATAAATGAAAAAGTGAAACAATTACTCTGATTTTTAGGTAATTTAGGTCGTGATAGGTTTAATGGTATCAGAGTTGAGTTGGCCTGATATGAGTCGGTGTTAGTGGTTAAGGAAGTTACATCCCCATGTACTGTGCATTGTTTAGATACAATTGTGTATATCGAGATGGAATTGCAGCTAAGAATTTGATTTTTGAATGCAAGAAAATAGACTCATTAACTAATAGCCGCTATGGTAGAGGGGCGAGTATACGAGCTTAAGGCCATAGAGGTAGGCCTAAGAGTCGTACTGAGTCACCACATGAGACTCAAGATGAGATTGACGTGGAGGCTGGTATTGAGCATGCCCGACAGAGTCCGACAGAGAGACCGGACAATATTGAGACACGCTTCGCTAGGTTGGAGCGGAGTGTAGAGAATATTTGGGAGCTAATTGCTCAGAGTATGCATGAGATTTGAGGGTGAGTCAGAGCATTGGTGGAAGTCCGCTCGATCCATCTTATGAGTTAGACATCCAGAATGGACATGGGAAATAATTCTAGATGTATTCCGATGACAGAATATCTCGGATATTGTTTAAAGGAAATTACAGATGAAATTCTTTACTCTGACCCAGAGGAACATGTTGATTGACGAGTAATGAATCTCAGTTTATATTCCTGGGCAGATATGACTCCGACACTATGAACAGTGAGAGTCGAAATGTTTAAAAGTTCATGGAAGGGCTCAGATTGTCAATTAGAGTCCGATTGGCCCTTAGATATCACTACCTATGCCGAGTCAGTGCGCAGACTACAGTTGTGTGAATAAGATCATGAGTTGCACGCCTCTGAGATTGGGAAAGGTAGTAAGGGCCGAAATAGAGACAGAAGAGAATAAAGAATGACAAAGATGTCAAAACGAGAAAAAGGTAGTTTGGTAAGAAATTAGAGTTGATAAGTCATGGGGTAAGATGATTGGTAAAGCCCCAGTGTATCCAATTTCAGCACTTATGAGGGGTATTGTGATTGGAGGACCCCGACCTGCTCCGTAGCAGTATGAGTAGTGTGAACAATGTAGCAGTGTAACAGTGTAGAATATGTGGTAGTTACCACGATAATAAGATGTTGGATAAGGGTGAGTGTATGCCTTGGACCATGACACTATTGATGTTTCATCTGATGTGGTGGAAGATACCACACTGGTTGTGATTAATGAAGTAATTATTTTAATTTATCTTGGTGCCATGCATTTATTCAAACCGCCTTCAGTTGCTTATAAGCTAGCGAAAGATGTGCAGCCTGTACCCTTAGGCAAGATGATGATAGTTAGCTAATTTTCACTAACTGAATACGGGTATAGGGATTATAAATTGAAAACGGGGGAAAAAAGGATACGTCAGCCAATTTTATTCAATGGAATATGAATAATTTTGAAGTAATATTAAAGAATAGATTGATTCGGCTGCAAACTATGATGTTTAGATTGCTATCCTAAGATAGTGATGTTTTCACCCCTGAAAAGTGTATTGTAAGTTTGACACGTAATGAAAGAGTTTGTTATAAGTGATATATGAAAGGAGATAAGCTTTGAGATGTGATAGATCCTGAATACGAGATAGATTGGAATAAGAGGCGTATGCAAGGTAAGAATATCTTTGATATGTAAAGTAATTTGGATTAAGCGATATGTAGTGAATATGAATTGCGACCAAGGATAAAGGGTGAATATATCCATATCCAGTCCATGTGGTCAAGTCTGAGGGTTAATAAAGGTATTTCAAAATATTTCCTTGCCTGAAGATTTGACAGCGTTTAGAAGTGCACACATAACCTATAAATTGAAATCGACATTCGTAATATATATAAATTTAAATTTGGGTACCTTTATTGGTAGAATTCGATTAATCATGAAGGTTTAAAAAATTAAAATTTTATAAGAGCCGTTAATATAAGAAAAAGGAAATGATGTGGGTTAGTATCTTGAATGGAAGCCATTTCGAAATGACATTATACTTTTATGAGTACATAGGTCAAGGATATGGGTGATTGAAATATTTAGTGGAACTTAACTATGATGAGATATTTAAACCTTACCTGGACCGATTGGTTGTCATCTTTAGCGATGATATTTTGATGTATTAGAAGTCCAGGGAAGAGCATGAGTAGCAACTGGAAACTGTCTTACAGACGTTGTTGAGAGTTTCTCGAAATGGGCTGCTCAGTAGACACATCTTGTTCAGAAAAGATTGTATAAGATTGGGATGATAAGTATAAAAATGATTTCCGTGAGTTTTGGCATATTGAAGGAATAAACTGACCACCGTAATTATTTTTACCATAACCAACAACTCAAGAGGTTTCAGTGTATATGGATACCTCAAAATAAGGATTGGGTTGTGTATTGATGTAAAATGGGAAGATAGTTGTTTATGGATCCAGATAGTTCAAGGATCATGAGAGAAACTATCCGACCCATGATTTAGAGTTGGTAGCCGTAGCATTTACACTGAAAGTATGGTGCCACCACTTAAATGGTAAGAAATTTTGGGTATGCACTGATTATAAAAAGCCCCGAGTATCTGTTTTCACAGAAAAAGTCGGATATGATAGCCAAGAGGGTTACAGCTTCTAAGGATTATGATTGTGAAAATTGTACCACCCAAGAAAAGCTAATATAATGGCTGATGCCTTGAACAAAAAGAGCCTTGGGATGGTATCACATATGATGGTCAGGGAGCGTGAGTTGCTAGAGCAGTTGTAAGCCTCAGTAGTGATGTGATCCCTTCTAATGACGACGGTGATTTTGTGGCCGCTAGCCTGAGATTAGAACCGGATTTGAGTGACCAGATTTGCCAGGCTTAGCGTGATGATCGGCATGGTGTCGATAGTATGGGTCAGATTCAGAAGGGTATAGTGACAGAGTTCACAGTGAGTGATGATGACCTACAGAGGTTCAAAGACAGTATAAGTGCTCCCCAGGACCACAGTGATGAGATAGTGTAATTGTCAGAAGCTCATTCTTCGGGATATACAGTGCATCCGAGAAGTAATAATTATATTGGAATCTCTGAAAAGGGTATTGGTGGTCAGATATGAAAAGAGACATTGTAGAGTTGTGGAGAAGTGTCTCATATGTCAGCAGATTAAGGTAGAGCAAAAGAAGTTGCAGGGTTATTGCAGCCTCTACCTATATTGACACGAAAATGGGAACAAGTTACCATGAATTTCGGGATGGGTTATAGAGGACCCAGATACATCACGAGGCTATCTGGGTGATAGTCGATAGATTTATTTAGTTTACCTACCTTCTAACTATGAAAATCCCCAGATACTCTAAGTGTGTAGGCGAATTTATGTGTATGAAAAATGATGAAACATTATGTAGCGTTCCAGTGAGCATGGTACCATATAGGGATTCCCGCTTCACTTCCCACTTCTGGAAATATTGTTGGTAGCTATGGGAACCTGATTGAGTGTTAGCACAGCTTTCATCCTCAGATAGATGGTCAGTCAGAGAGGACTGTACCAGTTCTGGAGGATATGATGAGAGCATGTGCCATTGATTTTATAAGCTCTTGGGATGATCATTTGTTACTAATCGCATTTGTCAATAATGATAGTTATCACTTGAGTATCGGGATGACTTTATATGAGGTATTGTATGGTCATAGGGATTGTTCCCCGACTTGGATAAGAAGAAGTGGGTGACAGATAGAGAGTTGTTCCTGAATTTGAAAAACAAACCTCTAAGGATGTTCGGTTGCATTGTTAGAGATTAAGAACACCTCAGAGTAGATAGAAAGGCTATGCTGACAAGAGATAGAAAACTATTGGAATTCACCGAGGGTGAATCAGTATTGTTGGTAGTTAATTGTCATAAAGACATAGCGAGATTCGAAAAGAAGGCAAATAGAGTTTCGTTAGATGAATCCTTTGAGAGATTGGACAATGTGGGAGGTAAGACCTGTAGGTTGGCGTTACCACCTGAATTAGCAGGCATCCACAATGTGTCCCATCTTTTAATGCTTCAAAAATAATATCCGGACCCAGCATATGTGATCAGATATGAGCTCCAACAGCTTAGCTCAAGGAAAGTATAACGTATGTAAAAAAAAAAAAAATTGATTCGGGTATTAGACGGAAGGAGAAAGTGTTGAGGTTTAAGAAGATCTCCCTAGTCAAAGTCCTTTAGTAGTATTACACTCCGAAAAAAGTCACATGAGAATTAAAGAGTATGATGTGATAGACATACCCGGAGTTGTGTGTGGAACCATTTGACTTGGTTCTAATTTGGAAGACCAAATTTCTTAAGTGGGGGAGATTGTAAGACCCGATTTTATTTAAAATACGAAATGAAAAATGCAAAAGGATTGAAATGGTAGTCCCGAACGCGTGCAAGGGTAAAACAATTAAAAGACCAAAATAGGGTATTGATCGGGACGAGAAAATTTAATTAAAAATAATGGCTTGAGAAATCTTGATCAATAATGAAGAAATAATTAAATTTTGGATTAAATTGATCAAGATATGAATTTATTGGAATAAACCGAAATTTTCACCTCAGGAAATAATACCGAAAATAATAAAAAATTAAACTGAAAAGCCAAAATAATATCGATAAATTTATTTATTGGTTAAATGAATTAAATATAAATTTTTTTTAGATATTTTGACAAAATAATAATACAATATTGAATAAAATAATAATAAAAATAAATTATAAATAAATTTAAAAAAAAGAAATTTTTTGCGAAACGCGAAAACTGAAGGAAAAATGAAGCGGGAAGTCGAGCTTCCCTCTGCCTCACCGATGGCCACCGAGAAGAGGCGCCTAGGAAGCCAGGCGAGGCAGCCGAGCCACCACCGACATCAACGAAGCGGCGAACGGCGGCCGACGAAAGGAAAGAGAGAAAATGAGGACCGAGAGAAAGGAGAGAGGAAACCGGTGACTGGTGCTGATTCGGGCCCGACCACCGACAGCCGAAGGTAGCCCACATGGAGACCGATCGATCGAAGGTTGAATCAGCCGGTGGGACGGCGACTAGCGTCGAAAAATGGGAGAAAGAGATAAGCCACCGACGACGGAAAGGAGAAGGGCCGGACTAGCCACTTTTCGGCGACCTTGGACCAAATCGACCCCAGATTCGAGCTGCGGACGACCCTAAGGAGCTGCTGGAGGAGGAAACCTGCAGAGAACCAGCCGACAAGGCACTGAACCTGTCAAACCGGACTGAACAGGCGGTCTAAACCGGGTTGAACCGGACCGAACCGGTTCAGCCAAAAAGAAAAAGAAAAGGAAGAAAAAGACGAAAAAGAAAAAGAGAAAAAATTGGGGGAAATTCCAATGATGCAATCGAGCTACGGGTAAGTCGGTAAGCGATCGAATTGACCGATTTAAATTTTGAAATATTTAATTTGATTAATAGTCGACTGGAAAGTTTACCCAGAAAAATATTTAAATTCTGTAGCTCGACAATTGACGTCAATCGAGAGCTCGAGTTAGCCTCGATTTACGTACTATCATGGAATCTCGGGTAAGTAACCCTTATTTACGACAATATTTCATCGTTATGCATGTTAGAAATTATCGCATAAATTACGGATTTAAATTTCGCATTAAATGGATTAAATTTTGAAAATTGGGATAAATTGTCGTAAATATCTAATTAAGCTATTCAAAAATTTAGAACGAGGTCCAATATATACTGGTGGGCTCGATGAGCCCAATAGGCCTCGATAATGTGAATAGTCAGTGGGAAACGGGCTTAAGGCCGATTAAGGCCCATTATGGTGTAATGGGGCCCAATATGGGTAAACGGGCCCAATGATTTAAATTAAGCCCATAAAATATGAAATACAATGAATTGTATTGTATTTGACCTGATGTATATTTATATGCAGTTTCGGAGATTTGATTGAGAGCAAATCAGACTGCATGATGAGACATCAGTGGAAAGGTCAGATTGTACAAAAAAAATAAGGTAAGGGAATTGTGTGAGTAGCTAGAGGTAGCTACGCGTATTTTAATAGCTTTTCTGTACACTGAATATGTATGTATACCCTAATTATGTATAAAGGTCCTAAAAATGGTTTAAAGATTTTAAGGACTCGAAATCGAAATAGGTAAAAATGCTATTTTACCCCTATTGAGGGAAGTTCACCTAAGGATGGTGAAAGCGTGACATGCATGAAATGCATGATTCAAGGAATTTTCCGAATTAAGGAATTTTATTGGTTTTAATCAAAGCAAATCGGTAGATTGGCCAGTAATTGTATAAATTTCACAAGATAACACTACGTAGGTGTTATTTATATTTAAATGAAATTTCTTAGGAAAACGGCCAACTATCAAGTTTATATAGAAACAGATAGTGCTGGCATAATGCTCGCACTATATTTGCATTTGTGAGTGTGCATAAAATGTGCTTGAGCAGTTGCTCGCACTGATTTGTGTGACATCATATGCATGAAATGTGCTAGAGCGATTGCTCGCACTGATTTTTATTATTGTGAAATGAGAGGTGCTGGAGCCTAGCTCGCACTCTGTTTTGACTGTTTTGACATGTTTTGATATGTTTTGATTGGATATGCATAAAAAGGTGCTGGGGCAATTGCTCGCACTAGTTTTAATGATTTGACATGCATGAGAGGTGCTAGAGCTTAGCTCGCATCCAGTTTTGATATGATATTGCATAAAAGCCATGCTGGAGTGTAACTTGCACGAGATTTGATGTATTTATGCATAAAACTGTACTGGAGCGTTGCTCGTATGAAGTTTTGATTTACTTGAGCATTCATTCATGCTGGAGCATTGCTCGCACATGATTTTATATGGATTTATAACTTATTTTAAAGTCGTACTGAAGTGTTACTCGTATGCATATTTTACTGATTTTTATAAAACCATGCTAGAGCTTCGCTCGCATGAGGTTTTCAAATATCATGAATATGCATGGAGCCGTGCTAGAGCTTCGCTCACACATGGATTTATATTACATGCATATAGCCGGGTTGGAGCCTCCTGTAGACTGTGTGTCACAGTGAGATGATATGCTCATACGTGCATATTGAGACAGAGATGATATGGGTGGATAAGACCTATTACAGGCACCCCTACTGAGCTTGGGTTCACAGAGTACGTTGTATTGTGTATATCACGTTGAGTACGCTGTATCGTGGGGATTGTTAGAGTGGAGTGGCATTAGCCACGAGGCAGTAAGTCTTGCCCTCGCAATCCTGGTGTTATGCTGTTCTGGCGGGTGGGACCACCCGTTTTAGGAGTGATACCCCGCACACTAGGTACCGTGTTGCCAGGGATCATGAGGTTGTGGCCATAGTCCTTGTTGTTACTGATAGTCACCTACTTGTCTCACATGATATAATTACTGGTCGATAGACCAGGGTAGACCATAGGGTGGGGTCAGGCCCTCGATTTTATGATTTTATGATATGTGACCCTGAAAGAAGGGTGGTTTTATAACCGATGTTTTATAATGAATTTTAATGAATTGATTTATGATTTTGGAATTGAATTATGAGAAGCTTAACCCCTTTGGGTTATTTTATACTACATTTTAAATGAAATGATTTAAATGCAGTAGCATGATGAGTTTTCCATGCTTTAATGATAAATTCATGAAATGATTGTATCTCATGATATTTGCTATATCGCATGAAATAATGCATGATTTTGATTTAATTCATGCTAAGTATGATTTAATGATGTCACATAAAATGCTATTGATGCATGAATTACATGATTTGTATATGCACAAATAGTTTTGATAAACTATGTCATGGATATATGCATGATTCTGTGCTTGAGATTTTAATGAAAAGAAATGGATTTAAGGGCATGAAATTATGAGCATGTAGATAGTGAAGCTATCTACTTACTTGCATAATTGACTTACTGAGCGTGTGGTTTGCTCATCCCCCTTATTTTTCCATCTTTTCAGAGCACTCGCAATAGTTATTGAGCGGCTGAGGACTTGCAATCTTGGTATCCGCTGCTTCCCATTGAGAAACAGGTATACACATTTGTATAGTTTTGTATCTGAACATGTAATGCACAGTACTGTAAACGTATATGATGTCAGGGATGTAAGGTTATGTAAATACCATTGTGTATATATTTAATTAAAGTCAAAGGATAGTAAACTCTGATATATGAATGTGAATATGGAAATGGAATGGTAAATAGGTGAGAGGTGACTAACACCGAATCATAGCCCAACTATTTGTAGAATGGTCACGATGAGAGAAAGGTAAGAATTAAATAATAATTGAAAAAGCGAAAAAAATTACTCTGATTTTTAGGTAATTTGGGTCGTGACAATCTGTCACACAATCACTATCATCATCAGAGGGTATCACATCACTACTGAGGCTTACAACTGCTCTAGCAGCTCTCACTCCCTGACCATCATATGTAATACCATCCTGAGGCTCTTCTGCTCAAGGCATTAGCCATCACATTAGCCTTTCCTAGGTGGTACAATTTCCACAATCATAATCCCTTAGAAGCTCTTACCCCTTTTGTTCTCATATCCGACTCTTTCTATGAAAACAGATACTTGAGGCTTTTATGATCAGTGCATACCTGAAATTTCTCACCGTGTACATAGTAGTGTCATATACTCAGTACAACCATTATCGCTGTCAACTTTAAATAATGGGTGGGATAGTCCTTTCATGATCCTTGAGTTGTCTGGATCCATAATCGACTATCTTCCCCTTTTGCATCAATACACAGCCCATTCATTATTTTGAGGTATCCATAGACTCATGAGAAACCTCTTGAGCTATTGGGTATGGTGAAAATAAATACGGTGGTCAGTTCATGCTTCAATACACCAAAACTCACCATAGTTACTTTTATACTTATCATCGCACTGACATGCACTCTTTTTCCGAATGAGATATGTCAACTGAGCAGCCCATTTCGAGAAACTCTCAACAACTCTTTTGTAAAAATAATTTCTAATTGTTGCTTATAATTTTTCCTGGACTTTAAATACACCCAAAATATCATCAATAAGGATGATAACAAATCGGTCCAGGTAAAGTTTAAATACCTCATCATAGTTGAGTTCCACTAAATATTTCAACCACCCATATCCTTGACCTATGTACGCATAAACGTATAATGTCATTTCGAAATCGCTTCCATTCAAGATACTAAACCGTGTCATTTCATTTTTCTTATATTAACGACTTTTATAGAATTTTAATTTTTAACCTTCATGATTAATTGA
Organism: Firmiana major; assembly: GCA_033439115.1. Lineage (NCBI taxonomy): Eukaryota > Viridiplantae > Streptophyta > Magnoliopsida > Malvales > Malvaceae > Firmiana > Firmiana major. The sequence continues at coordinate 54,574,182 of CM065899.1, forward strand.
ATTCTATATTTCTTTATCGTACAAGTAAAGTACCCTAATTTTTAAATGTATATATTATGACTATTGATTTCAATTTATAGGTTGTGTATACTTTTAGACGTTGTCAAGTCTTCAGGCAGGAAGATATTTTGAAATACCTTTATTAACCCTTAGACTTGACCACATGGACTGGTTATGGATATATCCACCCCTTATCCTTGGTCGTAATTCATATCTACTACATATCGCTTAATCCAAATTATTTCACATATCAGAGATATTCGTACCTTGCATACGCCTTTTATTCCAATAGATCTTGTATTCAGGATCTATCACATCTCAAAGCTTATCTCCTTTCGTATATCACTTATAACAAACTTTGTTATTACTCATTCCGTGAGTACAATCATTTACTCCTTTAATTTCAATCGCTACACCCCTTTTTATTACATGTCAAAATTTACAGTATACTTTTCAGGGGTAAACATATCACTATCTTAGGATAGAAATCTGAACAGCATAGTTTGCAGCCGACCAATGTATTCTAAAATATTACTTGAAATTATTCATATTCCATTGAATAAAATCGGTTGACTTATACTTCTTCCCCTATTTTCGACTTATAATCTCTTTATAATTATTATGTTAGTTAACCTTCCCTCATTAGGGTACTAACTATCAGTCTTGTACCTAAGGGTGTAGGCATTCATGTCTTTCACTAACTTATATACAAATGAAGGCGGTATGAATAAATGCGTAGTACCAGGATCAAGTAACATAATTACGTCTTTATTCATAACCAGTGTGGTATCTTTCACCACATCATATGAAACATCAGTAGTGTCCTGGTCTAAGGCATACACTCGCCCTCGTCCAACAACTTACTTTCCCTTTTTTGATGCAGAGATACCAACAAAGTTTTCTCTATCTCTTTGCCCTTCTGTAGGGCAGTCTCACCCAACTCTGAGTAATCATTAAATAATTGGTCCGTCTTACCACACTTAACGCCTATTTTAGTCAATAAAGTGTAGGTGTAGGCCCTACTTCTGTGGTATCTACCACACATCCTACACTGCTACGGAGCAGGTCGAGGTCTTCCAATCACAATACCCCTCAAAAGTGCTGAAATTGGATATACTGGGGCCTTACCAATCATCTTACCCCATGACTCATCAACTCTAATCTCTTACCAACTGGTCTCTTTCCCGCTCTGACATCTCTGTCATTCTTTATTCTCTTCTGTCTCTATTTTGGCCCTTACTACCTTTCCCAATCTCAGAGGCGTGCAACACATGATCTTATTCACGCAACTGTATTTTGTGTACTGGCTCGACATAGGTAGTGAGCCAATTGGGTTCTAATCGACAATTTGAGACCATTCATGAACCTTTGGGCTTTCCGACTCTCACTGCCCATAGTGTCGGGTTAATACCTGGGCAAGTATATAAACTAAGATTTATACTCATCAATAGATTTGGTTTCCCTGAACTAATCTCATAAATTCATTTGTAACTTCCTTTGAGCAGTATTAGGGATATACTTTACTCGGAATGCATCCAGAATTATCTCCCATGTCCGTCCCGGATGTCTACCTCTTAAGATGAGTCGAGCGGATTTCTACCAATGCTCCGCCTCGCCCTCCAACATAAACGTATTTAAAAGTCACTTTCTCAGTCAACATACACCGAAAGAATCTATACAACTTCGCTATCTCATTCACCCAGTCCTTAGTCACTATTGCTTTCTTTACTTCGCTAAATACCGAAGGGGTGTGGGAATTTCTATAGTCTAAGGCATCTGTTCAGGCTTTACCCTGCCTATCCTCAACTACTTGCATAGATTGGGTAAACAACTCCAAAATATTTTCTACACTCCACTCCATCCTCTGAAAGCGTGTCTCAATACTGTTTGGTCTCTTTGTAGGACCCTGTGGAGTATGCTCAACATCAGCCTCCATTTCAATCTCATATTGAGTCTCATGTGACGACTCATTCGACTCTCAAGCCTATCTCTACGGCCTTGAGCATGTGTACTCGCCCCTCTACCATAGCGGCTATCAGTTATAAAAACTATATTCTTGCATTCGAAACTAAATTTTTAGCTGCACTTTCACTTTGATATACACAATTATATCTAAACAATGCACAGTACATGGGGATGTAAATTTACTTAACCACTAACACCGACTCATATCAGGCCAACACAGCTCTGATACCACCCCTGTCAGACCTATTTTTCCTAAAAACCCCTACAAATTTTTCGCTTTTTCATTTCCTTAGCCTTCGTGAACAGTTTCATTACTAACAGTTGGGCTATGAGTCGATGTTAGTCCCTCTTGTCATGTTACTTACCTTAACATCTATTTTCCATATTTCATTTACATATCAATTCATTTTCACTAAATACATCCCCAATATTACATTCATGTACAGTACTGTGCCTCTATATGTTCAAATAAAAAGTTATACAAATGTGTATACTTGGTCTTGATAGGAAACAACGGATAACCGAAATGCAAGACTACTGTCGCTCTCTTCTACTGAATGTACCCTGTAGGGTGGAAAATGAAAGGGTGAGCTCAACTTGCTAAGTAAGGCAATAATGCAAGCAGGTAGATAACTACACCATCTACATGCTGGTAAAGGCATGACATGTAAAACATTTATATCTCGAGCATGAGGAAATTAAAACCATGCCATGTATGAGTATATCATATATCGTAAAACATGAATCAGCATGTAAAACATGAAAAGCATCTCATATAAAACCTCTCATGCTCGGTACAGTAAAACTCTTCAAAACAATCCCAGAGGGATTCAACACATCTTTAAAATCATTAATATCCTCATAAAACCCATCAATTTCTCATTTAATACCACATTTCATGAAAATCGTCATAAATCGGGGCTCGACCCCTCTCTCGGGTCTACCCTGATCTAACAAGACCAATCAAATATATATCATGTGAGACATGCAGGTTACTGTATGGAAACAATCGAGGACTATGTCCCTGTGATCCCAGGCTACACAGATCCTAGTGTGCTGGGTATCACAACTATAACGGGAGGTGGGGTCAAATCCTACCCGCCAGAATATCAAGTAACGTGAATACAATAGTCATGACTACATGGTACAGCGTACTCCGTGTGACATACACGGTAAAACGTACTCCATGAACCTAATATCACAGTCTGGGGATACCTACCGTAGGTCTTATCCCACTTCAAACCATGTCGATAACCAACCCATGTCTCAATCTACACGTGCTAGCATATCTTCTCACTGTGACACACAGTCTATAGGAGGCTCCAGCACGGTCATATGCATGTCATAAAATTCTTGTACGAGCGAAGCTCCAGCACGGCTCTATGCATATTCATGATATCAGAAAAACCCTCGTGCGAGAGAAGCTCCAGCACGGTTTCATAAAAATCAATGAAATCTGCGTACAAGCAGTGCTCCAGTACGACTTAAAAATAATTATAAATTCAATTTAAATTCACGTACGAGCAATGCTCTAGTACGGATGCATAAAACCAAGTAAAATCCACGTACGATTTAAAACTCATAAAAACATGATAGGCTGCTCAATTTCACTAAAACAAATCAAAAATCACAATTGGCACCTAATTCGTGCCCTTTCATGTAAAAACATGAAATAAACAACCAGCCTATCCATAATTTGCTTAAATTAAAGCAATATAATCATAGGAATATCAAAAACACGAAAATCATGCAATTTCATAGCCTTACTACCCTTTTTGAAATTTTCCTAACTAGGGGAAAAATCGTAATTTTCACATATACCTCGATTTTTGTAAAAATTATTATTCTATTTCTAGATACCTTATTAAATTCTACGTAATGTAAATAACCCCAAAAATACACGCAGGTATCTTTAAGCACTTACAAAATTCCCTTACCTCATTTTTCTGTATAGTCTAACCTTTCTACTGATAACTTGTCACGCAGTCCGATTTGCTTCAAATCCAATCTCCGAAACTGCGTATAAATATTTATTATCAGGTTAAATACAATACACTTATCCATATGTAACTTTTATTGAGCTTAAATTTAAAATGTTGGACCCGTTTACTCTTATTGGGCCCGATTACACCTTAATGGGCCTTACTCTGGTTTTATGCCCATTTCCACTTACTATTCACATCATCGAGGCCTATTAGGCTCATTGGGCCCTCAACGCTTATTGGGCCTCGTTCTAGGCTCTTTGGATAACTTATATAGTTATTTACGATAATTAATTCAAAAATTCCAATATAATTCACTAATTGCGAAATTAAATCCGAAATTCGTAAAATAAATCTCTAATACGCGAATAATTACATAAATTGTCGTAAATGAGCTTTACTTACCCGAGATTATGCGATGGTGCACAAATCGAAGTTCGATCATCTCACGCATACGATTTATCATCGAACTGCATAATTTTATATTTAATTTCGAGTTAATTTCCGATCAATTATAATTTAAATAAATTTCTCAGAAATCAAATCGGTCACTTTTGACCTCGTATCGACTTACACAAAGTCCAGTGTATCCCCAAAAATTCTTCCCCTTTTTCTTTTTTCTCTTTTTCTTCCTTTTTCCTCTCTTTATTGGCTGAACCGGTTCGGTCCGGTTCAACTCGGTTCAGATCGATTTGATCCAGCCGGTTCAGTCCGATTCTGCCTGTTCAGGGCCTCATCAGTCGGTTCTCTACTGATTTCTGTTGCCAACAGCTCCGCGAGGTCATCCGATGAACAGGTCTGGGGTCGGTTTTTATCCGAGGTGGCCGGGAAGCGGCCGGTTCGGCCTGTTCTCTCCTCACCGTCGGTGCCCTTTCTTTTCTTCCTCCGTTTCCGACGCTTGCCGCTGTTCTATCCGCCGATTCAGCCGCTGATCGGTCGGTCTCCGCATGGCGCACCTTCGGTTGGTGGTGGCAAGGCCCAGATCGGCGCCGGTCGCCGGTTTTCTCCCTTTCTTTTCTCGGTTCTCTCTCCCTTCGCCATTGATGTGATTTTCGATGGCTGGGGGCACGTGTTCCGGTGGCTGGTGGTCCTCACGGGGTCAGCTTCCTTCGTCGGCCCTCGCCTGGGGTCACCGCCGATTGCCTGTGAGGGAAAGGGCTCCCTCGGTTCGGCTTCGTTCCTCTGTTTCGTTTTTCTTTCAATTCGCGTTTTGCGAATTTATTTATTTAATTAATTAATTAATTTATAATTTATTATTATTATTATTTTAATCAATTAAATATTATTATTTTTGCCAAAATATCTAAAAAAATTTATATTTAATTCATTTAATCAATTAATGAATTTATCGGTATTATTTTATCTTTCGGGATAATTTTTTGAATACTTTCGGGATTTTTTTTTTATGTGAAAATTTCGGTTTATTCCAATAAATTCATATCTTGATCAATTTAACCCGAAATTTAATTATTTCTTCGTTATTGATCAAGATTTCTCAATCCCATATTTTTAATTAAATTTTTTTATCAAATTTATACCAGCTTTCAGTCTTTTGATCGTTTTACCCTTCAATGTGTTCAAAAATTCCATTTCAATCCTTTGCATTTTTTTAAATGCATTCGAAAATTTTTATTCATTCCCTTTGCTCTTACGATAAAAATCGGTCTTACACCAATACTCCTAAGACCTCAAGAAATTCTCTATTAACATGCTCCAATGATCATAGTGATCATCTACTGCTGCTACAGAAATAAAAGTTGAGATATGCAACTCTCTCACTCACTCTTAACCAAGCTCGAATACCATTGATAACAATGATACAATAAAAGGGCAAAAGTAATAGCAAAATTTGACACACACATTTCATTACTCTAGTAACCTTTAAATAGGCAATGCAATAACTAGAAAATAGAACCACTACTGAACCCGCTAACTCTTATTGCCACGTTTGTTACCAACTAAAAGAATAAATCACTACTTCACCATGTCCACCATTCCACTATTCCACTATCAAATTACTTCATAAAAACTAGGATAATAAAGTAAGTAAATAACGAACTTAATTAATATAAAAAAACATGGATTAATTATTTAATAATTACATAGGAGTTCCTTAATATACAATTTAACCAATTAATCAACAGGAGTTAGCTCCCTTGAAGGTATGAACAAACTCAACCTTTCTCATCTCATTCATTTAAGACTCCACATTAACAATCCAAGATAACGCCACCTTAAAATCTGATCTAATCACTAGAGCTTTGAACCTATTTCATCCCTTGAAGCATCTCATCCCCAACCAAACTAGAGAAGCCAAAGTTGAACCATATACATTAAATTACAAGTTACTTTGAACAATGACAAAATCATAATATCCTAACAAACAAAAAAATCATTAATCCCATCAGATCTTTCTATAGCTTTTTCTATCTCCTTCTATTATCCATGTAATCCTTACCTTCTGTATGCCTCATATAATCTCCTTATATCTATTTACTTCCCGTAATTCTTAAACCACACTCTTTCTTATACTCTACCTCTTCCTTTGTAAGATCTCTTAAGTCTCCAATTTTGTCAAGCTCATTCACTTTAGCTTTTTATCTCTCAATCTTTTCAACCACATGACAAAATACAACCATATTCCTTTTTTTCAAGAAAATCTTCAACCCATTTAGCTTTACTTTTAGTCTAAATCCTGGCTTTCTTTACACTACTGCTAACTTCTTCCCCAAACTTCCTTTTGCTTAAACCACCAATTCTTCAACTTAAAAGGTCTAGGATCCCAATAACAGTTTTAGACGACCACAAAATTGGACAATGATCTAAAATAAATAACTTTGAGTCTCTTTGGCATATATTCCAAATCCTTCAGATAAACAGACTCATCTTTCTTTAGCCTCTCTAACATTATTTAAGCTCCTTATAGTGCATCATTTTATATCTCCACCATTTTTGAGTTTTAGAAGATCATCCCTTATTTTTTTTTCTTTTTTTCTCATCACACTGCAAGACGCGTAGGCATTAACAATATTACGATCAAAATTGTGGAAATTCCCCCTTTCTCTAATCCAAATAAATCTGTATGTGGTCACCTCTTTACATTTCAACAAAACAACTCATTTCCTTTACAGAAATACCCCTGATCTTTCACTAGCTAGGCTATAAATCCAATTAAAATTATCAAATGTCTCTCAATTATCCTGTCACCAAAGTACTCCACCTTGAATGATAAATCATTTCAAGTTTCATTAAACAAATCAACATTTTTAATCTACCTCTTTTCATTCCAATATTCCAACAAACTATCCTCATAAGTGCACATCCACAAATTCTGACTTATTATTACAAATCCATGTTCTCCATATCCTTATGCTTTTCTAGAATTATTTTCTTATCACAGCGTGGGAACAGGACAAGTCTTTTTCTCAAATTTCGAATCCCTATTATGAATACTAGATTGAAAACCCGCGCTTTGCTATGGGAGCTGTAAAAGATAATAAATAGCACAATTAATTATAACGATTTAAAATATATCAAATCATGCAATCTACTTCCACTTAAGTGAAAGCTAAAAGATTGTAATAATTTAGTTTTTTCGTACCATCCTTCCATAGGTGGAACATGATTTTCTAGAAATTTTTAAGAATTAAAACATCGGGATTTATATTAACTTTTCAATAACTATCAAATAAAACAGTCACAAAGAAATAACAAACCAAAGACCTGCAATGAGAATAATAATAAAAATGGAGGGGCATATGAGGGGAAAAAGCAAAAATAGAAGAAAGTGAAGATCTATGAAAAAAAGATTAAAAGGTGGGAAAAATAACAAATAAAGTTTATTTAATGTTTTAAAAAGTTAAAGGCAGAAGTAAAACAACCTCTACATAAAAATTGTATGCTACAATTTTCTTTACTCGAGAGTAAAGGCTAAATGGAAGCCAAGTTAGGGGATAGACTACATTGACCCTTGCCTATATTGTTCTCTATTCTGGTTCAAGAATGAGAAAGACTTCCATAAAGTGATTTATGGAGAACCATGCTTTATAGGTCCGTATTATTTAACAATGAGATTGCAGGAGCCAGGGTTCAAACCAAACTCATCCATATCATTCTCAATAATGCAATTTGGGTGTGCCTACAAGGTTTTTCGATCGAATATTTTTACAAAAAGATCCTACAGAGAACTGTAAACAATTAGGAACACTCTTAAAAATCGATACATTCATTGAGTCTAGTGCAAGAGGGAGATATGCTAGGATTTGTGTCCAAGTTGACTCTGATAAACCTTTACTTCCAAAAATCAGGATTGGTAAATTTATTCAGACTTTTGTCTACGAAGGAGTAAATTTGTGCTTTAGCTGTGGTTTAATAGGCCACAGAAAAGAATCTTGTATTAATAACAAGGTAGTAAAGAATGAACTATCTAGATTGATCAGCCACAAGTTTAGTACAAGTCAAAGGAAAAAACTAACAAAATCAACGATGGAAATGGCTCATGGATGGTAGTATTAAGAAGAAAGACAAAACAAAGTAAGCACAGACAATCAGGTAAGGAAAACCTTACTCGAAGCCCGACTCATAAAATGGATAAAGGAAAAGGAAAAAGGCCAAACAATAAAAGACAAAATTCACAACGGTCAAATTTTGAGGTCTTTGGAGACATAGGGTAGAGTTCTAAATACACTCATGAGAAAGACTACTCTCATCCAACTTGCACTAATAACGCTTTCAATCAGTCTAGTCATTTCAAAAAATATTCAAATAATTTGATTCCAAAAGAACCAAATGAGTTCAAAAAACTTGACAATTTCAAGTTTACTAGTCAAATAGGTGATCTTTCAAACCTGAGAAACCAAACATAAATCACTTCATCCAGCCAATCCTTAGCAAACAAAAACCATGGCAAGTCACCCCAAACCCGTTTTATAACTTGGACACAATGTTCCTTGTATTGGGCGAAGGAATCATCAGTTTGAAAGAAGCGACGATAATCTTACTTAGCCAAAACTAGCAAATGACAAAATGGAATGAAGAAAAGATTTTACTAGCTTGGAACAACTCAATAATAGACATAAACTTACTGAATCCTAAACGTTTTCTCCACTTGGTGAATAGCCAAACCTTAATCCCAAGGCAGATGGAGTTTCTGCCACCAACTCATAATACGAGTTTGGTTCAGATCTGTCACGACCCAATTCCATTCTCTTTAACCGAAATCACTGAAAATTTTTCGCGTTTTACTGTTACCTTACCCGGTCGTGAACTAAGCTCACCACACACTGTTGGGCTGTGAGTCAATAATAAACACCACATCTCATTCATTCTCAATTAATTAAAACGATGTCATACATGTGCATTTAATCGTGTACTTATACGAATACATGTTTTACTGACATCTACATCCCTCATAAGTACAACTCAAAAGAATACTGTGCTTCTACATTGTTTAGATACAAAAAGAATCACTGTGTATATACCTCTTAGCGATGGAGATGCAGCGGAGTCCAAAATAATACGCCTCAGTCCTCACTGGGCTACTATGCACGCTCTGTAGGGGGAAAAATAGAGTGGGATGAGCAACCACACGCTCAGTAAGGAAATAATGCAAGCATGGTAGATAACTACTCTATCTACATGCTGATAGTGTTATGCATAAATCATTTATAGTAGGAGCATGAGGAATAAAACTATGCCATATGAATATACATATATATCATGTATCAAAATCATGTGCATTGGCATATAAAACATGGTAGAGACATCATGTATAAATCATCTCATGCTCAATCTCATTTAAATTCATAAAAGGGCAATTCTTTAAGAAACTTCCTTTTTAAACCAACACCATAACACCATCAAATCAACTCACAATCACAACCACATTTACATTCCACAATTCACGCATGTGTATAAATCTAGGTCACTATATCAAAAGTGCCTATGTGAACCATTACATCATAAATCATCCCAGACCACACGCATCCAGGTGTGCGGGGTATCATGCTGGCACGAAGATGGATTATCCCTCGCCAGACTTTCTTATCACATAACCATCATGTGGTACATCGTACTCCATGTGATATACACGGTACAGCGTACTCCGCAACTCATATCGTGATCGGGGGTGCCATTCCTAGGTCTTATCTACCCCATACCAAGAGTGTTCCATATTCCGTGAAGGAGAGCCTCCCTGCCTAACAGAGCCTCCCCACCTAACAGAGCCTCCCCGCCTCTTGGGCTTAAGGATGTTGGCTTAAGGATGTAGGGCTTAAGGATCCTTTCCGTAAGAGAGCCTCCCCACCGAACAGAGCCTCCCCGCTTAACAGAGCCTCCCCGCCTAACAGAGCCTCCCCGCCTCTTTGGGCTTAAGGATGTTGGCTTAAGGATGTTAGCTTAAGGATGTAGGGCTTAAGGATCTTACCTTTACCGTACCTATGTAGGAGAGCCTCCCTGCCTAACAGAGCCTCCCCGCCTAACAGAGCCTCCCCGCCCCTTTGGGTTTAAGGATGTTGGCTTAAGGATCCCACCGTAAGAGAGCCTCCCCACCAAACAGAGCCTCCCCGCCTAACAGAGCCTCCCCGCCTCTTTGGGCTTAAGGATGTTGGCTTAAGGATGTAAGGCTTAAGGATCTTACCCACTTTCACAACCTTATACGTATCCCCTCGTGCAAACTTGTGTGAGCAACGCTCTAGCACGACTCATGCATCATGCATCTTCTCATAAAGAGGCGCGTACGAGCATAGCTCTAGTACGGTTATACTCATAAGACAACCACTCAAAATCCACGTACGAGCAGAAGCTCCAGTACGGTTTATAAATATCAATTATAGTTTCCAAGTCAAGGTGCGAGCTAGGCTCCAGCACGTTTCATACAAATGAAAACATAGAAATCCAGCGCGAGCGAGGCTCTAGCGCGATTTATGTCATACAAGTGTGATAGGCGGCTCATATACAATTCATCAATCCAGGCAATTCGGGTTTAGCACTCACAAATGCTTTTCTACAACAACAATACACTACTAGCCGTCCTATCTATGAGCTTGCTTAAAACCAAGCAATTCGTTTTGGAAAAACATCAAAACATTAGATTTATGCAATTATTAGCCTTACTATCCCATTTCATAAAATCCACTTCAATTCCAAAACCACGCATATACTCGTCATCATTCACGAATACCATCCATCATTTATTTGAGCAATTAATGCATTTCATACAACACCCAATATTCACCCACAAGTTCAAAGTACGAGCAGCTACCTCTATATACTCACAAAATTCCCTTACCTGGAATCGCGATGCGTGATTCCACTTCCTTAAGCTGCTTACTCGTACGGTTCGGTTCGCCTTCAACGAACTCTTCGGGACTGCACAAAATCGTATCCCGCATTATATTCGATCCATATATTGCAACCCTTGTGCTCGCTATAGTCAATTTAATCTATAGCCTCTATTAACGCTTATATGGCCTCGTTTCATTACTTTACTCATAACTCGAGTTCTATGGATCTTCTTAGGCCTATTAACTTATTCAAAATCGATATCAAATCGACGTAAAGCTCATAGTGTTCATATTTCATGAATCCCCTCACTATGGCATTTATCAAGCATATTCATACTCATTTCCCCAATTCCTTCATACTCACAATGTAATCTCATTTAACCGTTTAAAATCATAAATATTATCCCAATAACAACTTTAGCATGCCATAAATCAGAAACTCATTCAATCCCACATATCCTCACTTTACACCCATTTTAGATTTCTAGGTCACACCAATTCCAGTACATTCCTAGGTAGTTTATCCATCAATACTCATATCAATCAACTCCAAAATCAATTAAATAGCTAATACATTTGGATTGGAGTGTTAGAATCTTACCAATATGATTTCTCTTCTTGCTCCAATTGGTAATGCCCTTAACTCCTTCAACTCCAAGAATGGGAAAATGTCCTCTCACTATGTTATTCTTCTCTTTGATAGGAACAACTTTGCCTCTAATGATCTCTCTCCAAATCTCACTGAAAATGGCTGATTTTTGAGATGGAAAGTTGGGTTTTTGGGGTTGAGATTGTAAGGTTTGGCGTTTTTCCGAGATTTCCAGATTTTCAGCTCTCCTTATATAGAAATGACTTGAGGAGATCGATCTGGTCCAAGAGGAGATCGATCTGGTCCCTTAAAATCCCTCTTTTTCACGGCATTTTTAAACCTGAGATCGATCTGTCGAAGCAATGAGATCGATCTGTTGAAGCATGAGATCGATCTGTCGAAGCATGGGATCGATCTGGTCCCAAACAGAGAGCTAAGGAGATCGATCTGGGTGCTTGGGGATCGATCTTTCCACTACAGAATGCTTGAGAGATCGATCTGGCTCCATTGGAGATCGATCTACTCAATTCTTTCGCCCAAATAAGAGCATTCTGGCTCTCCCAGATCGATCTCTCATCCTAGGAGATCGATCTGGACCTCATGTTTTCCAGATTTCCTGCAGTTTCATTGCTGCAACTCATACCAACACACCCTCAATCTATTGCCATGGCCATTTTCTCATCCATCCACCTTTATAACTTGAAAATGGCATCCATTCATACCTTATGCACATTGAAACTTGTGTGCATTCATTGTATATTCAAAGGTATGCAACATAAAACCAAATGGAAGCATAACTCCATTCCATTTTTACCACACTACTCATTTTGAGTTTCAATCACATCCATCACTTGCCATAACTCATTTCTTCGTATTCATACTCAATGAAACTTGTATGTACGTTACAATTTATATTACACATACATACATTGAATCCATGGACTTACATCAATCATACTTTACATTACAAGTCCATACATATTATTTGATCCAATTATTCACATTACCATTATACATATACGGGGTCTTACATTCTCCCCTCCTTCAAGGAATTTGGTCCTCCAAATTAGAACCAAGTCACTCTTCAAAAAGTTGGGGGTACTTCTCCCGTATCAAGTTCTCCAATTCCCACGTGGCCTCTTCCGCCGTGTGGTGTTGCCAAAGCACTTTCACCAAGGGAATTGTCTTATTCCGCAACACTTTCTCTTTTCTGTCCAATATCCGAACCGACTTCTCAACATACGTCATACTCTCCTGGAGCTCCAACGGCTCATATCTTATCACGTGTGCCGGGTCCGGGTGATACTTCCGAAGCATCGAGACGTGGAAGACGTTGTGGACATTCGCCAAGTCCGGTGGCAATGCCAATCTATACGCCTTTTCTCCCACTCTCTCCAAAATCTCGAAGGGTCCGATGTATCTAGGGCTCAGCTTGCCCTTCTTACCAAATCTCATAATACCCTTCGATGGTGATACCCTCAGAAACACCGACTCACCCTCATCAAACTCCAGTGGTCTTCGTCTCTTGTCAGCATAACTCTTTTGTCGGCTCTGAGCTGTCCGTAATCTCTCACATATCAACTGGACGTCCTCAGATGCCTGCTGCACTAAGTCCGGAGCAAAAATTTATCTGTCACCAACCTCTTCCCATCCAATGGGGGAACGGCATCTACGCCCGTATAATGCCTCATAGGGTGCCATCCCGATACTAGCATGATAGCTATTATTATAAGCGAACTCGGCTAACTGCAGGTGGTCATCCCAGGAGCCTCTAAAATCCAGCACACACGCTCTCAACATATCCTCGAGGGTCTGTATAGTCCTCTCTGACTGCCCATCTGTCTGAGGATGAAAAGCGGTGCTAAAACTCAATCGGGTCCCCAGCGCTTCCTGAAAGTGTTCCCAGAAATGGGAAGTGAAGCGGGCATCCCTATCAGAAACAACGCTCACTGGTACACCATGTAGCCGTACTATCTCTCGAATATACAGGTTCGCCAACTGACTCAGTGTATCGGTAGCTCTCATAGCCAAGAAATGGGCGGACTTAGTCAACCGGTCCACAATAACCCATATGGCATCATGACCTCTACGGGTCCTCGGCAACCCCATCACAAAATCCATGGTGACATGCTCCCATTTCCAAGTCGGTATCGGTAGAGGCTGCAATAATCCTGCAGGCTTCTGATGCTCTACCTTCACTTGCTGACAAACGAGACACTTAGCGACATATTCCACAATGTCTCTTTTCATTCCAGACCACCAATAAACCTTCCGAAGGTTTTGATACATCTTGGTACTTCCCGGATGTATCGTATACTTCGATGAGTGAGCCTCTGATAAAATCGTTCTCTTGATCTCAGGATCCTTGGGAACGCATACTCTGCCTCTGAACCTCAATAAGCCATCAGCACTCTGCTCAAAATCAACACCCACACCTGTCTGTATCTGCCTCAGCCAATCGATACACCGTCGATCGCTCTGCTGGGCTTGCCGAATACGGCCAATCAACTCTGGCTCTAGTCTCAAACTAGCCATGATCTCAAGTCTCTCAGATCCAGGTGGGGTTACCTCCAAACTGAGGTTCGCAAAGTGTTCTAACAATTCATGTTCCCGTACCATCATATAAGACACCAACCCAAGGTTTTTTCTACTCAAAGCATCGGCAACTACATTTGCCTTACTCGGGTGGTACATGATTTCATAATCATAGTCCTTCAGGAGTTCGAGCCATCTCCTCTGTCTCATATTCAGCTCTTTCTATGAGAACAGGTACTTAAGGCTCTTATGATCTGTGAACACCTGAAATTTCTCACCATAGAGATAGTGGCGCCATATTTTCAAAGCAAATACTACGGCCACCAACTCTAAATCATGTGTCGGGTAGTTCCTCTCATGATCTTTCAACTGTCTAGATCCATAGGCAACTACCTTCCCATCCTGCATAAGCCCACAGCCCAGTCCCTGGTGTGATGCATCCATATACACCGAGAATCCTCCTGAGCTGGTAGGAATGGTGAGAACTGGAGCAGTCGTCAATCGACGCTTGAGCTCCTCAAAACTCCTCTCACATGCCTCATCCCATGTAAACTTAACATCTTTACGCGTGAGGCGTGTCAACGGAGCAGCTAGTCTGGATAAACCCTCTACAAATCTCCGATAATATCCTGCCAATCCCAGGAAACTTCTGATCTCAGTTACTGTCTTGGGCTGTTCCCACTGCACAACTACCTCTATCTTGGATGGATCCACTGATACCCCATCCTTAGACACAACATGCCCCAGAAATGAGATCTGTTCCAACCAAAAGTTACACTTGCTGAGTTTGGCATACAATTCTCTCTCTCGGAGGGTCTGCAGAACTATCCTCAAGTGCTCCTCATGATCTTCCCTGGACTTGGAATACACCAAAATGTTATCTATGAAAACAATCACAAACTTGTCCAGGTATGGCTTGAATATATCATTCATCAATGCCATAAATGCTGCGGGAGCATTCGTCAATCCGAATGGCATCACCAAAAACTTGTAGTGGCCATAACGGGTACGAAATGCTGTCTTGGGTACATCTCCACTCCTGATCCTCAACTGATGGTACCTTGACCGCAGATCTATCTTAGAAAATACTTCGGCTCCCTGGAGCTGATCCAACAAATCATCTATTCTTGGAAGGGGGTACTTGTTCTTAATGGTGGCCTTATTCAACAACCGGTAATCTATACACAGTCGGAGGCTTCCATCCTTCTTCCTTACAAATAGAACCGGTGCTCCCCAAGGTGAGACACTCGGTCTAATAAACCCCTTCTCCAACAACTCTTGCAGCTGTTTCTTCAGCTCTTCCAACTCTATCGGAGCCATTCTATAGGGTGGTTTCGATATCGGCTCGGTACCAGGCACTAACTCAATGCAAAATTCTATTTCCCTTTCAGGTGGTAGTCCGGGTAATTCATCCGGAAAGACATCAGGGTAATCCGTAATTACGGGTATGTCCCTCAATTCCGGGGGTGCCTCATCTATATCGACCACATAGGCAATGAACCCTTCACATTATCCTCTCCATCGTTAGTAACATAACCCATCACTCCACATTCAACATTTATCAAAATAAATGATTTATCTCTCAAGCATTATGCATTTAAAATCATACTCCTTTATTTACAACAAACATGCTATTTTCATATCATTTCTTTTCATCAAAGTTTACAATAAGATTGTCTAATCCTGAAAACATCAATGTTTTGGCATGACAATCCATCACAACACGATTGGTAGCCAACCAATCCATTCCCAAAATTACATCAAAATCATTCATATTTAATAAAATCAGATTGGCTACCATTTCCTTCCCCTCTATCCTTAACTTACAATCTCTACATACATGCTCAGTCAATTAACTATCATTCATGGGTGTGGAAATCATCAACATTTTATCCAACAATGTTGGTTTCACATATTTCAATAATTTATGTGCAAAGGAAGGTGATATGAAAGAATGCGTGGCACCAGGATCGAATAATACCAATGCTTCTAAATCAAAGATTCGGATGGTACCTTTAATCACATCCGTCGATGCGTCTGCGGTGTCCTGGTCCAGTGCGTGCACCCTTCCTCTGCTCACACCCGCAGCCTGTTTCCCTTTCTCTTCAGCTGTAGCCCTCCTCCTCGGGGCTGCTGTCTCAACTGGAGCTCCCTTAGGCTCCTTGCCTTTCTGTGGGGCCATCTCCATCTTCTCGGGACAATACTTAGCCATGTGTCCTGGTCTCTCGCATCTAAAACACACCATAGGGGTCATCAGACAGGGCCTATTCCCATGAAATCTCCCACATCTCCTACACTGATCAGTAGTAGGCCGTGGTCCTCCGATAGTCATGCCCCTTGGCGCAGTCAAGGCTGGGTATACGGGAGGTCTAGCAGCTCTCTCCCGTACCTCCTCAATCTTTGGCCTCTTCTCGAAAAATCTTTGGCCATCTCTCTTGGCCACTCTTCCAAACCCGGATCTCTTTCGGTCTCTGTCCTTTCTGACACTGACTCTCCCCAGCTCGGAGGCATTCCGCTCAAAGTCTTGCTCACATAACTGAGCCTTATGTACAGCCTCCTCATAAGTCACAATATCGAAGGGAGCTAGCTTAGTCCGGATGGCCAATCTCAATCCATCCATGAACTTCTGAATCTTTCGGGTCTCACTACCCATCGTGTCCGGGTCATATCTCCCCAAGGACATAAACTTGGACTCATACTCGTCCACAGTACGGTTCCCCTGAACCAAGTTCATAAATTCCATCCGCAGTCTCCTCTGTGCGGTAGCTGGGACATATTGTCTCCTGAAGGCCTCTAGAAATATCTCCCATGAGATCTCAGAGTGTCTGGCCCTCAAAATAACCTCGGTGGACCTCCACCAATGCTCGGCCTCGCCTTTCAGCATAAACACGGCAAAGGCAACCTTCTCACTTGAAGTGCATCGGAAAAACCTATACAGTTTCTCCATCTCATACACCCAATCCTCCGTAATCACTGGGTCCTTCACCCCTCTAAACACTGGGGGTTTCAGCGCTTGAAACTCTCGCAACCTGCTCAAGTCGCAGTCATAACCCACATCACTACCGCTCTGCTGTGGAGCGATAGGAGAATCTGTATCCTGGGCTGGAGGTGGTGTAACTGTAACTGTCTCAGCAGTCTGAGGTCTCTCCGCCTCTGCAGCTTCCTGTTCCGTAGTAGGCTGTGCTGCGGGACCTCGTCTGTCACCGGCGCCCAAGGCCTGCGTGACTATCTCCACCAGACTCTCAATACTCCGCTCTAATCTAGCGAAGCGAGCTTCAGTATCACCTGCTCTCTCAGCAGGGTTCTGTGGAGCCTGCTCAGTCTGTGGCTCCGCACAGCTCTCAGGCCTACCTCTACGGCCTCTAGCACGTGTTCTCACCCCTCTACCTTGGCGTGTAACTGGCATAATGCCTAACTCCCTGTATTATAATAATTTATTTAGCTCAATCCATCACAGTATACACAGTTATATCTAAACAAAAGCACAGTACTATGGGGATGTACTTTCCTATGTTTTATTAATGACTCACATCAGGCCAACACAGCTCTGATACCAATCTCTGTCACGACCCAATTCCATTCTCTTTAACCGAAATCACTGAAAATTTTTTGCGTTTTACTGTTACCTTACCCGGTCGTGAACTAAGCTCACCACACACTGTTGGGCTGTGAGTCAATAATAAACACCACATCTCATTCATTCTCAATTAATTAAAACGATGTCATACATGTGCATTTAATCGTGTACTTATACGAATACATGTTTTACTGACATCTACATCCCTCATAAGTACAACTCAAAAGAATATTGTGCTTCTACATTGTTTAGATACAAAAAGAATCACTGTGTATATACCTCTTAGCGATGGAGATGCAGCGGGCTACTATGCACGCTCTGTAGGGGGAAAATAGAGTGGGATGAGCAACCACACGCTCAGTAAGGCAATAATGCAAGCATGGTAGATAACTACTCTATCTACATGCTGATAGTGTTATGCATAAATCATTTATAGTAGGAGCATGAGGAATAAAACTATGCCATATGAATATACATATATATCATGTATCAAAATCATGTGCATTGGCATATAAAACATGGTAGAGACATCATGTATAAATCATCTCATGCTCAATCTCATTTAAATTCATAAAAGGGCAATTCTTTAAGAAACTTCCTTTTTAAACCAACACCATAACACCATCAAATCAACTCACAATCACAACCACATTTACATTCCACAATTCACGCATGTGTATAAATCTAGGTCACTATATCAAAAGTGCCTATGTGAACCATTACATCATAAATCATCCCAAACCACACGCATCCAGGTGTGCGGGGTATCATGCTGGCACGAAGATGGATTATCCCTCGCCAGACTTTCTCATCACATAACCATTATGCGGTACATCGTACTCCATGTGATATACACGGTACAGCGTACTCCGTAACTCATATCGTGATCGGGGGTGCCATTCCTAGGTCTTATCTACCCCATACCAAGAGTGTTCCATATTCCGTGAAGGAGAGCCTCCCTGCCTAACAGAGCCTCCCCACCTAACAGAGCCTCCCCGCCTCTTGGGCTTAAGGATGTTGGCTTAAGGATGTAGGGCTTAAGGATCCTTTCCGTAAGAGAGCCTCCCCACCGAACAGAGCCTCCCCGCTTAACAGAGCCTCCCCGCCTAACAGAGCCTCCCGGCCTCTTTGGGCTTAAGGATGTTGGCTTAAGGATGTTAGCTTAAGGATGTAGGGCTTAAGGATCTTACCTTTACCGTACCTATGTAGGAGAGCCTCCCTTCCTAACAGAGCTTCCCCGCCCCTTTGGGCTTAAGGATGTTGGCTTAAGGATCCCACCGTAAGAGAGCCTCCCCACCAAACAGAGCCTCCCCGCCTAACAGAGCCCCCCCGCCTCTTTGGGCTTAAGGATGTAAGGCTTAAGGATCTTACCCACTTTCACAACCTTATACGTATCCCCTCGTGCAAACTTGTGCGAGCAACGCTCTAGCACGACTCATGCATCATGCATCTTCTCATAAAGAGGCGCGTACGAGCATAGCTCTAGTACGGTTATACTCATAAGACAACCACTCAAAATCCACGTACGAGCAGAAGCTCCAGTACGGTTTATAAATATCAATTATAGTTTCCAAGTCAAGGTGCGAGCTAGGCTCCAGCACGTTTCATACAAATGAAAACATAGAAATCCAGCGCGAGCGAGGCTCTATCGCGATTTATGTCATACAAGTGTGATAGGCGGCTCATATACAATTCATCAATCCCGGCAATTCGGGTTTAGCACTCACAAATTCTTTTCTACAACAACAATACACTACTAGCCGTCCTATCTATGAGCTTGCTTAAAACCAAGTAATTCGTTTTGGAAAAACATCAAAACATTAGATTTATGCAATTATTAGCCTTACTATCCCATTTCATAAAATCCACTTCAATTCCAAAACCACGCATATACTCGTCATCATTCACGAATACCATCAATCATTTATTTGAGCAATTAATGCATTTCATACAACACCCAATATTCACCCGCAAGTTCAAAGTATGAGCAGCTACCTCTATATACTCACAAAATTCCCTTACCTAGAATCGCGATGCGTGATTCCACTTCCTTAAGCTGCTTACTCGTACGGTTCGGTTCGCCTTCAACGAACTCTTCGGGACTGCACAAAATCGTATCTCGCATTATATTCGATCCATATATTGCAACCCTTGTGCTCGCTATAGTCAATTTAATCTATAGCCTCTATTAACGCTTATATGGCCTCGTTTCATTACTTTACTCATAACTCGAGTTCTATGGATCTTCTTAGGCCTATTAACTTATTCAAAATCGATATCAAATCGACGTAAAGCTCATAGTGTTCATATTTCATGAATCCCCTCACTATGGCATTTATCAAGCATATTCATACTCATTTCCCCAATTCCTTCACACTCACAATGTAATCTCATTTAACCGTTTAAAATCATAAATATTATCCCAATAACAACTTTAGCATGCCATAAATCAGAAACTCATTCAATCCCACATATCCTCACTTTACACCCATTTTAGATTTCTAGGTCACACCAATTCCACTACATTCCTAGGTAGTTTATCCATCAATACTCATATCAATCAACTCCAAAATCAATTAAATAGCTAATACATTTGGATTGGAGTGTTAGAATCTTACCAATATGATTTCTCTTCTTGCTCCAATTGGTAATGCCCTTAACTCCTTCAACTCCAAGAATGGGAAAATGCCCTCTCACTATGTTATTCTTCTCTTTGATAGAACAACTTTGCCTCTAATGATCTCTCTCCAAATCTCACTGAAAATGGCTGATTTTTGAGATGGAAAGTTGGGTTTTTGGGGTTGAGATTGTAAGGTTTGGTGTTTTTTCGAGATTTCCAGATTTTCAGCTCTCCTTATATAGAAATGACTTGAGGAGATCGATCTGGTCCAAGAGGAGATCGATCTGGTCCCTTAAAATCCGTCTTTTTCACGGCATTTTTAAGCCTGAGATCGATCTGTCGAAGCAATGAGATCGATCTGTTGAAGCATGAGATCGATCTGTCGAAGCATGGGATCGATCTGGTCCCAAACAAAGAGCTAATGAGATCGATCTGGGTGCTTGGGGATCGATCTTTCCACTACAGAATGCTTGAGAGATCGATCTGGCTCCATTGGAGATCGATCTACTCAATTCTTTCGCCCAAATAAGAGCATTCTGGCTCTCCCAGATCGATCTCTCATCCTAGGAGATCGATCTGGACCTCATGTTTTCCAGATTTCCTGCAGTTTCATTGCTGCAACTCATACCAACACACCCTCAATCTATTGCCATAGCCATTTTCTCATCCATCCACCTTTATAACTTGAAAATGGCATCCATTCATACCTTATGCACATTGAAACTTGTGTGCATTCATTGTATATTCAAAGGTATGCAACATAAAACCAAATGGAAGCATAACTCCATTCCATTTTTACCACACTACTCATTTTGAGTTTCAATCACATCCATCACTTGCCATAACTCATTTCTTCGTATTCATACTCAATGAAACTTGTATGTACGTTACAATTTATATTACACATACATACATTGAATCCATGGACTTACATCAATCATACTTTACATTACAAGTCCATACATATTATTTGATCCAATTATTCACATTACCATTGTACATATACGGGGTCTTACAAGATCTTCTTAGATATGGTAAGAAAGATGAGTATGGTCGAAAACAACAGGATAGCCTTTCTGAGCATGACTCGACCAATGATAAATCCATTAACCTTGATACTCATAACAACTAAAGATCAAGTGACAAGTAAAACAGAGTACACAGTGATTTGCATTCCGTAGCACCACCATGCCTCGACCTTGCTATGTAAGACACTGATAGGGGAAATCAAAGCTGACATGGAGTTAGCCGATTGGCTACTTAACTAATCATCCCTTGATGTGTCTCTCATGAAATGGATGTTTTGGAATATGAGGGCCATTGGAAACCCTGATTTCAAACTTTTTTATGGAGCTTATCTGAATTAACAACCCTAGCATTGTTATTCTTGTTGAGACAAGAGTTTCAAGCGATAACGTTTACAGGATATCCAACTCTTTAGGGTTTGCTAGCACCTTCAGAGTGGACTCTGATGGATATTAGGAGGAATTTAGCTAATGTAGCATCTCGCAGAGGTCACAGTCAACATTTTCCATTCATCACCTCAGGTCATCTATGCAAATGTTCAAGTAAACACTCATCATGCTCATTGTTTTTCTAATGTTACTCACCCTTTCTGGATGCTATCTTCCATTTATGCCTTCCCATACTATGCTTTAAGGAAACTATTGTGGGAAGAATTAATAAGGGTGATTCAATCGACATCTAACCCATGGTTAATGATGAGAGACTTTAATGAATTATTAAGTGATTCTAAAAAGCTTAGTGGCGAACCTATTAACCAAACCAAAGCTCACCACTTCCAAGATTACATTAACAATTGCAACATGATTGATTTTAGATTTGTAGGGCAATAGTTTACGGGGATAAACAAAAACCATCACAGCCAAGTTATTAGAGAAAGGTTAGATCAAGCTTGGGCGAACTATGATTCGAAATCACTGTTTGCTAACTTAATCATGAATCACTTGTTTAAGTTCTATTATGATCACAACCCTATCCTTTTAGATACTACTCGAGAGCCCTACATTTTGGTCAAAGACCATCCAAGTTTAAGACCATATGGCTCTCACCCTTTGGTGGTTGTCGAGACCAACAAATTAAATTCTTGCTCAAAAATAAATTAAAACTGTAGTATAGATGAGCAAGATTGTTCCCATAGATATTGATTAGATTTATTTCTCTGCAAATGAAAAAAAATGAAAAGAAAAATCAATATGTTGAAGCATCCAACCATATGAATAATTTTAGAATGGGTTCATAGAATTGATCATTGATGCAAAGATGGATTCTTTTGATCTTTTACCAAATTGGTTATGGTTATTGGTACGACCTAATAACTTATCCCTCCTTACCTCTTCAATAATTAGGATACGATCTCTAATTATTTCTCTTGCTAGTAAACAATTTTAGGATACGATCTTAAGATTTAATTTACCAACAACATTAAAAACTAGAAAAACTACCAATTCTAACCAACAAACACACATGTAAGTTTATTTAAGTTAGATTATATATACCCATAACATAGAATTGAAAACCATCTTTGTAATCAATCATGTTATTTACCACTAATATTAGAATACCCAAATAATTATGGATTCAAGTTTCTAATTTATGATATATTATCTTGACAATTGAACAACGAGCCCTATTGCATAATCAATCAAAACAATAATTTTAACAAGCATAGAAGATATATAAATAGGAAAGATATAAAAGAACAAAGTAAAAACTAATTAGATCTCATAATTCTTGAAGAACCCGAATCTTTAATTATCCTTTGGCTGGACTAAATGGTTTAGTAAACCATGGAGTTGAGAGAAAAACACCAAAGAAGAAGAAGAAATCGTCAATTGCCTAAGAAAATAGAATAGTTGTCGTCAATCGGAGCCTTATATATATATTCTAAATAACCTAACCCTAGAATTTTTTTTCCAAAAGAAACTTCTATGATTGAGTTTAATTACAAGTCAACTTCTTTCCTTTCTTGATCATTAATTGCTTTTTTCCCAAGAAAGTCATCCCACGTCACTTCCTTAATATATCAATAATTAAAATCCTCCACTTAGCATCTCGAACTGGTTAAGTCAAATTTAGTTACAGGTGATGAAGCTTGACTTGAATTCACATATTTGAGTTGTATTTCCTGCCACTACCTTAGACGTGCCTACGTCTAATACCACGACATCCTCTGATTTTAAGACTTGATTTGCACCATACAAAATTTGCAACTTTAGTCCATTTTGCTCTTATCCCTTTATCCAATAATACAAAATACAGAGCATAAGTCAAATCCAAAAATTAAGCATATAAAAGAATCTAAATCATGGGAAAATATGACAATTAACATGTTTAATATGCACCCTATCAAATTCCTCCACACTTAAACATTACTTGTCCTCAAGCATACAATTGTCCTAAATTTATAATCTCTTCTTATCATTCCTTCATACTCTTCATATGTTCATCCTAAACATTCTTTCTAGATTAAAACACAAGTTCTTAAAGTGAATTCTCATAACACACATGAAAGACACCTTAATAATTTTATAAAGTTCATAAAGTACATAGGATCCAACACCCTAGTAATTGGATTTCACTTACCACACTCTAAGTGTTTAGGGTATGTATATCAATGAAGTCTTAAGTCACTACATAAAAGATTTCTTACCATAGGCTTGCAAATTTATCATATCTCTTCCACCAATGAATGAATTAGGATGCAAAAATCTAAAAGTCTAAAAGGGTTGTAACGGGGCTTAGGTAAGGTATGACAAATGGATTTTTGGGATAAAGAAATTGAAGGAGTCATACAAAACTTTTCACACAAAACTTAACCAAATTATTTCAAAATACTGCTTCAATCACATCACATTCATCCAAATATATAATGAGCACCCTTGATTAGACCACAAATAAAGTACGATCAACGAACAAGTCTTGACATGATTTCAATTCCATCACAATCTTCAAAACTAACTTTCAAGCAATGAAAATTGCACTTCTCCCCCTCTCTTTATTTTTTCTTTCTTTAGTAAGAGAAGAACTCAATGAAAGTAATAACTTAGAACACTAAATTTCCAACAAGTTGCAATCTTTCTAAAAATAATTTGAAGTTTCATGTGCATGAGTCTAAATGATTCTTCAATTTGAGGTTTAAAAAAAGGGGAAAATCAATAAAAAGGGTTTATCACGGTTTGTAATGTGGTTTAATCCAAAGAAAGGGCCAAGCTCAAAATGGGTTCTCTAGAGGTTAATAATAACAATGGTAGGCTTGAAAAGAAAAGGTATAATGACAAGAAAAAAGGCTTAACCTAAATGCCCTTATTTAATTTATTGCATCCTACTCATCAAAGGGGTTGATTGAGACTTGTATGGCAGAGCAAGTTCTAGAATAGTCGACTATGCATGACAATCACACAAACAAGGAAATGGAGCATGATGTAATGTATGCTCATAAGCTCAAATCTCACAAAACAAGGGTTATGTGTGCTAAATCCTATACACTTTTCCATCCAACTTATCAAAAGTAACTAATCACAGTGTTTTAATGAGAATTCAAAACCATTTCGGACACAAGTGAATCATTCAGGATAATTGTTTTCATGGGACATGCATTGAAAAAATCTAGAACTCAAAGAGATCACAAACAATAACTAATGTACCTTTTGGAACAAAAATCTTTTGGATTTGCAAAGATTTTCATGAAAAATTAACAAAAATTAAAGAAAAACGTAACAAATGGTAAAACCACAATTAAAGACCCTTCCCCACACATAGACTATACATTGTCCCCAATGTATCAAAATAAATGCGCACTTTAAAGGATAAAGAGAAATTGAAAACTCCTTTGAAAAATATTGAGCATCTTGAAGCATTACATTGACTACTGAGGTGGGGAAAGGGTGGACTGAACCCCATATGTTTGTAGAATGCCATTTGGTTCAATGTCATTCTTTCTAATAGGAGCTCAAGTCCTTTAAGTCTCTCATCTAGTGAAATTCCAGTAGTGGCTGTTGGCTCAAGCTGCACAAAGTTTTCTTCTTCAGCATTAGCATGATGTTGAGGTCGTACGGGAGTTTGGATAGGTCCTGGAGAACAAAAACAGAAAACTCATTTTGTTTCTTTGATTATACCTATTTTTTCAAAGCAAGTAAGTCTAATGGCAACATAGGACAAGCAATATGAAGATTATTATGCTCAATATCAAGTAATTGCTCCTTAACTGCCAAATGAGTAATCAGAGAGCCTAAAATCAATGGTCGTTTATGAGTAACAACCATATCAAACAAAGAGGCTAACTACTATCCTAGATTAACCTCAACCTTGTTAATCATGCACCATAAGAAGAAAAATTCAGCCTTTGACACTGCTGCAGTAGAGTCCTTCCAACCAGAAGTAGTGAAAGCTACAAACCTATGTATGTATTCCAAGACAAGGTCATGAAGGTAAGAATCTTTGGACTTGCTAGGGTCACAGCCAAAAGGACAATTAGAGAGTTGTCTATAAAGGCTATACAATTCAAATTCCTCACTCAAATCACATGCACTGTTAAGGTATTCCTCAGTTCTAGAATATTCCTTAGTAATAAACCCTAGTGCAATATTGAATTCAGTAATGGATAATTTGATTTCTTTTCCCAACAATAAAAATTGTACTACTTTTAGACTACTAAGTCTAATTTCTTATCTAGGTGGTGCAAACTCAAAAGTAATATAGAACTCTCTAAGAAGCTCAATATAGGCAGGATATTATATTAAAAAGTATGTCTCTTACCTTATGTTTTCAATCATATGTCTCCTACCCTATGTTTTCAATCATTTGAAACACAATGATTTTAATATTCAAAACCTCCATAGTAGGGTAGTCGATATACTTACAATGTATGATAGCTCTTTGGCAAATATCCTTATACATATTTTGATGTTTCTTCTTATTGAAGGTGAGATTTTCGTTTAAATCCGACTCCGAAGGCGAAAGTATATCCTTTCCCTTTCTAATCTGCGTGCGTTTACGAGAGGAAGAGTATCCTTGATTACCACTACTAGCTATAGATAAATCCCCCACACCTTGTAAGAACTTTGTCGAATGGTGAAGGATTTGGACAGAAGCACGTGGGTTAGCTTGTCAGCGCTGTGGAACGATCACCAAACTACCTCCCTGCCTCACTTCTTTTTTTTTTTTTTAGGTTGTCTCTACTGATAGCTAACCTCTAATCATCTAGAATACTACAGTTACTTTCCATCTGGTTTTGGGGAGTTTCGTCGACTTCGTAGAGTTGGGTGAGAACATCATGATAAACCCTCAATTTTAAGATGGCCTAAATAACTGGTCTGAGATAGGCTGCAAGATTGCTTTACATGATTCTATGGCAGATGGGAAGATAATCCCACAATCTAGAAAAGTTTTTGCATCTGCAACAGAACGTACACAGAACTCTATTATTGTACAGACCACAATATAGGTTCAAACACCAGTTATTGAGAATCCTAATTTTGGAGTTAATATAATAACAAACAACCAACTAAACGATGGCACCAATAGATAGTTTCCTCTTGGCAACTGCAATATGAGTGTTGGATCAGGCTCACCACATATACTCCCTCCAATGGCTAGAGCTTCCCTTAGTGTCCATGAACCTCTTAGTAGTCGTTATATCCTTATGAAAAGTTGAACACAAACTTGGATGGGCCCTGCTCAAATGATCACTAATAAGCTAAAAATTTTCTTGACATACTAAGTATCTTCTTAGGTCCAAAAATTGGTGGTTTCAACTGCTGATTGGATGAGGTAGTGGTTGATGTAGATAAAGTATAGTGCAAGGTGAGGTTGAAGAAAGGGGTTGGCCGCGACTATGGTGAGGGGGAGGGGCAGGGAGATAATAACACCTAAACTTAAAAATAAGAAAAGATTTAAAAAAAATAAAAAAAAAACACTCCTAATGATAGTAGAGCTCTTTTACTAAGACGTGGTCATGCCTCGTGCAAACACTTCCCCTGGAAATTAAGTACCCGAATTTCTTCATAAGACATGCCCACACCTTATTAGAAAGCATCTCCTGTCCACCAAAACAAAAACAAATATTATCTACTACTAATAAAATAACAAAAATAAGAAAAATATTTGCTAAACATAAAACAAAGAAAATTTTGGGTTGCTTCCCAAAGAGTGCATTTCTTTAAAGTCTTTAACTAGACATGGCTATGCTCAGTTGTAAATTGGATACTCCAAATCAATGCGTTCAACTTCATGCACTTGAAAACCTTCATAAAAAGACTTTAAGTGATGACCATTGACCTTAAAAATCTTACATGTGTCCAAACTTTGAATTTCAACTGCACCATGAGGAAATACATTAGTAACTATAAAAGGTCTTAATCACTTAGAACGCAATTTACTAGGAAATAATTTTAATTTAGAATGATAAAGTATAACTTTTTGATCAATATAAAAATTTTTCATGGAAACCATATGATCATGAAAGGCCTTTATCTTTTCCTTGTAAATCCTAGAGCTCTCATAAGCATCATTAATATTAAACTTAATAACTTCACCGTCAAATTCCATTGTGAGTGTACCATCATGCACATCAATTTTAGCTCTAGATGTTTTTAGGAAAGGTCTTCCCAACAAAATTAAAGATTTAGATGAATCATCCTCCTCCATATTAAGCACATAAAAATCAGTAGAAAAAATTAATCCATTAACTTGCACCAAAACATCCTCTAGAACACCTTCAGGATAAACATTAGATCTATCGACAAGCTAAATAATCACACCAGTTTCTTTTAATGGTCTAACATTCAAAGATCTGTAAACAGAGAAAGACATGACATTAATTGAAACTCCTAGATCTAACATTGCTCTTTCAATTTTAACATTACCTACTTTGCAAGGGATAGTAAACATACTTGGGTCCTTACATTTATGAGGTAACTTTTTCTAGAAGACAATTGAAACATTCTCACCCACGCTTACAAATTCGTTACCTTTCAATTTCCTTTTGTTGGTGCACAGCTCCTTGAGAAACTTAGCATATCGAGGTATCTGTTTAATTGCATCAAGTAAAGGGATATTTACCTCAACCTTGCGAAAGGTGTCAAAAATCTCATTTTCCTCTTCATCTCTCTTGGATTTAGATGATCTAGAAGGAAAAAGAGGAATTGGTGCCAAAACTTTTTTTGCATACCATTAGGTTCGTTAGGATGATCAAGTTGTGGCTAGGGTGCAATAACTTCCTTTTCAGATTCTTCCACTGAAATACGTTTTTGGGTTGTCTTACTAGGCTCCTCCAACTTGGTTCCATTCCTCAAGGTGTCATAACCGACTTTTACCAAAAATCACTACTAAGTTTTTGTTTTTTCTTACCTTTCCTTCTGTAACAATTTTAAACATCAGTTGGGCTATGATTTGGCATTAGTATCATCACATTTACTTACTATATCATCCATTCAATACGATGCATACATGTCAATATAAATTATCTATTGACTGTAAATACTTTTGTACCATAAGTGAACTCACTATATTAATATACAAATACATCCCCAATATTACATACGTTTACATTAATGTGCTGTTATATGTTCAGATACAAAATCATACGTGTGTAGGTATACCTTTCGCTTGATGGGAATGCAGCAAAAAAAAAAAGAATTCTACTCCTCAGCCGTACTCTATCTATTGCGGATGCTCTGTAGAGAGGTGAAAGATTAAATGAGTGAGCTAACTTGATAATTCTATATTTTTAGAATTATTTGTGCTTAATTTTCTAATTAATTATTTAAATCCTCAATTTATTTTGTTAATTATCCCCTTTATTTAATTAAAATTCTCATGTTTGCAGATAAATTAAATCCGGATGAATTTTGAATATTTCGGTAGAAAATGGACCGAAATTGGGCTAAAATCGAGATTGGACCACGTGGACAACACGAGCCTAGCCTATCCAATTGGACAAAAAGACAGATGACATGGAAATATTATTTTTCAAGGAGCCAATGGTGTGAAGACAAGTGGCCAAACAATGCCAACTCATCTAGGATAAAAAAATATTACAATTGTACCCTTAAGTGTGTGTATAAATAGAATATGATGGCAATTGAAAAAAGGGTAGCCTAGGTTAGAATAGAGGTAAATTAAGGTAGAATAGTTTTTAGGTTAATTTTAAATAGCTTTCTTGGTAATTTCCGAATAGTTTTTACTTTTAATCAAACAATTTTACTGTTTATGTATTTCCATTTTCTTTATGAAAAGCTTGCACTTTCCCTTTTAGTGGCCCTACAACAGTATGATGATGATGATGATTTGGGGCATGGTTATGATTGTGATATGGAGAGGTTGAGGCTTTTTAGTGACTTTAAGCCTCTTTCTTTTAGTTGGGTAAAGGATCCAACAGTGGCTGAGGATTAGATGAGTCAGATGGAGAAGCTGTTTGATTTTTGTAGATGTTCGGCTACGGAAAGAGTAGCGCTTGCAGCCTTTGTATTGAGGGGCGAAGCAAAGCACTGGTGGAAGTCCACCAGGACTATGTTGAGAACTCAGAGGATAGTGATCACATGGGATATGTTCTTGGGTGCTTTTGGAGAACAATACATCCCAGATATCGCTCGACGTAGCTTGCAAATGGAATTTTTGAATCTAACTCAAGGGAATCGAACAGTGGATGAGTACGAGTCATGATTCACATCATTGAGTCAGTATGATCCAGACTCTATCAGGAGTGAAGCTATTAGGGTCCACAGATTTGTTGACGGACTAAGGCCTTCTATTAGAGCTAAACTGGCCTCGTTTGATGTTGCTACACATACAGAAGCTATACGACGGGCCCAATTGTGTGAGCAGAATTATGACCTGCATATTTTAGAGTTCATTGGGGTAAGGACAAGGGTCCGAGGAAATTAGGAGATGGCAAGAGTGCCAGGTTTGGTCGGAGAGGTGCTGGTAAGCGTTGGAGAGAGGCAGATGAGTCGCAGAAGAAGGCTGCTAGGCCTATTATGCATTCAATTCTAACCCCAACCAAGGATATAGTGATTGGTAGACCCCGATCGACTACTGATCAATGCAGAATATGTGGCCGATATCATGGTAGTAGGCCCTATCATTGTCAAGGTACACGATGCTTCAGATGTGGTAGGCTTGGGTATTATGCAAAGGATTGTCCAGAAGTGTGAGATCTGAGAATTTCAGACCTATTTTAATTATGTAATAAGAATTTGAAGTGTAATTTATTGAGCTAAGTGAATTGGGGAATGATAATTGGAGATTTATATGTTAAGTGTTTAAATAAGTGTGAAGTTATGAGGACAGATCGATCTGGGAGAAGGAGAG
The DNA here is from genome assembly GCA_033439115.1 of Firmiana major. NCBI lineage: Eukaryota > Viridiplantae > Streptophyta > Magnoliopsida > Malvales > Malvaceae > Firmiana > Firmiana major. Next base: position 54,605,065 of record CM065899.1, read on the forward strand.
ATCGATCTGGTGAGTTAAAAATGACAAGGAAGGAGGAATTTGAGGAGCAGATCGATCTCCAATGGAAGAGGATCGATCTCCTTATGATTCTGTTTGAGAGAAGATCGATCTCATGAGGAAGAGATCGATCTCCAAATGATTCTGTTTGGGAGAAGATCGATCTCCTCAAGGAGCAGATCGATCTCATAAAGCCATAAAGAGATCGATCTCACCCCTCGACAGATCGATCTCCTAGGCATAAATTGCGCCAAATCGTCCCAAAAATTCAAATGCAGATCGATCTCATCAAGGGCCAGATCGATCTCCTACCCTCAGCCTATATAAGGAACCCCTGTTTTTCTCCTGCAATCTTACTTTCTCTCTCTTCCAACCCCCATTTTTACCGAAACCTAGCTTTCTCACTCATCCAAAGCACCCATTTTCGGCCAAATTAGAAGTTGTGGCAAGAAGGAAAGTTGTTCCTCATCAAAGGGAGAACAACATACTTGGAAATCGAAGGACGAATCGAATCGAGGCGCGGGTTGTGCATCCCACAAGCTTTGGGTAATTTCTAAACCTCGATCTTGATATTTGAGATGATTTTGATGATAATGGTGGTTGCCATTGTGTTGAAATAGCTGAGAAATGATTAGGGATTGATGAAATTGCAATGTAGTTGGAGTGATAATGATATTTAGCAATTTTGGGAATTTGTGCTATAAATAGAAATTTAGACAATGTGGTGAATTAGCATAGATAATTGGCATGAGAAATGTAGAACATTGAGATGTTGTGAATGAGAGTGTAGTTTGGGGTAGAGTTACGAGAATCAAGAGATTTGAGGTGTTATGAGCAATTATGCTCGATTTTTGAGAATTGAGGTTTATGAGATAATTGAGTATTGATGTTTTAACATCGTTTGGACAGCTCGGGAGTTCCAGAGTGGAATGCGAGGCTAGTCCGAGATACGGGGGAAACGATTGCACTATACGAGGTGCAAAGAGGTAAGGGAAATCTAAACCATTTGTGTATGTGATTTGTAAACTATTATAGCATGATTTGTGGTTTATAAAACAAGCATGTTGAGTGTTGTGTTGAGTTATAATTGTACACGGTTTTTACAGCCGGTTGGAGCCCATTATTTTATGCGTTTATAAGCTGAGTGTGAAATTGCTTTATAAACCGTCGAATTTGTGTGAGTAATGAATTGGGCTCTACGTTAAGGCAATATCGAGATTTGAGAAATGTGTGTGTGCTTTGCCGGTTGGAACTCGGTTTTATTATGTTTTGTGTTGAGTACAAAATGGTTTTCAAATGAGTTTTATGAGAGAAAAACCATTATGAGTTCTACGTGAAGGCAAACCAGTCTTCTGTGATAAGACTTAGGTGTGTAATTTTGAGTACACACCGGGCATTGCTCTGGTAGCATGTAAGCCCGATTTCTTTTCCGTTCTGGTAACGTGAGAATAACCCATTCTGTGACTATGCCATGTATATTTGGTGGTCGTTGCCACGTGAGAAACCCCATTTGGTGGCCGTCGCCACGTGAGAAACCCCATTTGGTGGCCGTTGCCACGTGAGAAACCCTATTGGTGGCCGTTGCCACGTGAGAACCCCTAATTAGTGGTCGTTGCCACGTGAAACCCTATTCTGGGGCTGTGCCACGTGTGAATTTAAATCAATGGCTATGCCACGTGAGTTAGTGGCTGTGCCACATGTGAAATTGAATCAGTGGCTATGCCACGTGTGTGCATTATTATTATAGTAATTTTATCACGTATTTGAGAAAGCGTTTATCGCGTTATTTTCACATGCTTTGTTATTGCTCTAGACTGAGCCTTTTTACTTCATGTTTTCACATGATTTGAGACATTAGAATGTCGTTTTGAGTACTTTCATGCTATGGTTTTCAAATGAGATTAATGAGTTTTACATACAAATAAATATTTTGTGATGTGCATTTTGGTTTACGAAATGAGTCCCTTACCCCCTTTACTGAGCGATTTAGAAGCTCACCCTGTTTTCTTTCCCCCCCAGATTTCTTCAAGTGAAAAGGGTTTTCCTGCGACGTACGGAGTAGTGGCTAGTGGAGGACTTGAGCTCCAGGCCATATATTGTATTTTGAGGTATCTTTTTATCTTTTCATGTACCCAGACAATTACTGTAATTGCAGACACTTGATGTATAACATTGTATGGGATGTATTAGGATTAATTAACTTGAGATCAAGTAATGTACATGATATAATATATACTGTTCAATGATTAGATCCAGAGGTATAATATAGGAATGCACTCTTAATTGTGAATTAATGGATAAAAAGTTTTAAATTAGCCCTATTTTCCGCACTCCCGGGGCGTGACAGAGTTTTCTTGGTATCAGAGCTTAGGGTGTCTAGTACTGTTAGTGTCGGTTAAGTGAAATAGAATACATCCCAAGTGTCTGTAATAGTCTGGTCATGAACTGAAATTGAGGATTGAGATTTCAATCGATTCTAATATGTACGCGCAGGAGACGAGTTGAGATAGAGAATGAGTAGACGACGAGGTCGTTCGAGGAGGCAGGCAGAGTCCCCTCCGCCACCTGTCCCACAACCAGAGAGTCCTAACTCTCGATTTAATCGGATTGAGACCGATGTGAGGCAAGGTTTTGAGCAGATGGCAGCATTATTCGCGCAACACTTTGGAGTTAATGCCTCGGGTACTACTCCAACACCACCACAAGGACCTCCCATACCCCCAGTGCCTCCCGTCACTCAGCCTGAGGATAGAAGTATGGTCCGACTAAAGGATTTTTTGAAGATGAATCCACCCGCGTTTAAGGGAATGAAGGATCCTACAGAGGCTGAGGAGTGGCTGACGGAGTTGAGAATTATATTTGATTATCTGGGGTGCACCGATGCTGAGAGAGTCAGTATGAGTATCTATATGTTGAAGGGGAGAGCTCGAGATTGGTGGGGTACTACCTAGGGTATTCTGATGTCTCGCCAGGATGTGATTGGTTGGGAAGAGTTTCAGACAGCCTTTAGGACCGAATATGTACCACGAGCCGCCCAGAGAAAGAAACAGGCCGAGTTTTTGAGTTTGGTACAGGGTGACATGTCTGTGGATGACTATGAGAGCCAATTCACAGCGCTATTGAGATATGACCCAGAGACCTTTAAGAATGAAGAGCTCCGCATAGAGAAATTTGTGTATGGATTGAAGCCCATCATTAGAGATAGATTGATAGGGCTATGTATTACTGAGTTTGGAGATGCTCTGAGATGAGCACAAGAGATTGAAAGAGGAATTGAAATGGTACAATCCCAGAATGAGCTCAGAGCGGTGAATAGAGATAAGGGCAAGAGGCCAACGATTTTCCAAACAGAGGCTCGGAGAGGTTCCTTCAGAAGAGGGACGATTGAGGTACAGAAGGGCAGATTAGAGAGACCGAGAGGTTACCCTAACATTAGAGAGACCCCTCGAGATGTCAGGCCTGAGATAAGGTTTTGCAGAAATTGTGGCCGAATGCATAAGGGAAGTTGTACTGGGTCGATCCATGGATGTTTTAGATGTGGAGACATGGGTCACATGGTGAAGGATTACCCTCAACCTCAGAAACCACATGTCTTGGAGCCCACTAGACAACAGCCTCAGAGAGTGAATCCCCCGAGACGGCCACTGCTGCAGAGAAAGGAAAGAGACCTGTTACACAGGGACGTGTGTTTGCCCTAGATAAGAAGACCGCTGACACTTCTACAGAAACTATAAGAGGTACACTCTCTGTCTGTAATCATAAGGCTCATGTGTTGATCGATTCAGGATCCACGCATTCGTTTATTTCTGAGCATTTTGCATGTAGATTAAACTTGAAGTTTGAACCTCTAGAATATATACTACATGTAAATACCCCTATGCATGAATCCCAGAGAACTGAGTTAATCTGTAGAGGATATGAGATAAAGGTGGGAGATAGAGGGATGTTAGCAGATCTAATCATGTTGAATATACATGGATTTGATGTAATTTTGGGAATGGATTGGTTGGCAGCCAATCGAGTGAGCTTAGATTGCTACACTAAGATTGTAACTTTCTCCCTACCTGAACCTTACAGTGTACGATTGAGATATTGAGGAAATGAATATGTGAAATTCTAGTAAGTAATTTGAGAATTTTAATATTATTTTGGAGAATATTAAATATGATTGTTCATGTGAAGGTTATGAGACACTCATCTCAGACGATGAGCGGGAACATCCGAGGATTGAGGATATACCTGTGGTGTGTGAATTTTTGGATATTTTCCCAGATGAATTGCCAGGTTTACCACCAGAGAGAGAGCTAGAGTTTACCATTGATTTGGTACCAGATACTCAGCCGATCTCTAAACCCCCTACAGGATGGCATTAGTGGAACTTGAGGAATTGAAGAAATAACTACAGGAGTTATTGGATCAAGGGTTCATTAGGCCTAGTGTTTCACCGTGGGGAGCACCGATTTTATTTGTCAAGAAGAAGGATGGTAGTCCAGATTATGCGTAGACTATCGGTTGCTGAATAAAGCCACGGTGAAGAATAAATACCCATTGCCCAGGATTGATGATCTACTTGATCAACTAAGAGGGGCATCAGTCTTTTCTAAGATTGATTTGAGATCGGGCTATCACCAATTGAGGATCAAGGAAGAAGATATTCCGAAGATGGCCTTCAGGACGAGGTATGGCCATTATGAATTTCTGGTGATGTCCTTTGGATTGACGAACGCCCCTGCAGCATTTATGAGATTGATGAACGAGGTGTTCAGAGACTATCTGGATAAATTTGTGATAGTCTTTATTGATGATATCCTGGTATACTCTCGGTCGTATGAGGAGCATGCACAGCATTTGTGGTTAGTATTTCAGATACTCTGAGATAAGCAATTATATGGGAAGCTTAGTAAGTGTGAGTTTTGGCTGGATCGGATAGCTTTCCTTGGTCATATAGTCTTAGAGGAAGGAGTATCAGTGGACTCAAGTAAGGTGGAGGCTGTGCTTAATTGGGAGAGACCGAGGACAGTTACTGAGGTACGAAGCTTCCTTGGTTTGGCAGGGTATTACAGAAGATTTGTGGAAGGATTTTCCCGGATTGTCGCCCCATTGACTAAGCTCACGCGCAAGGAGACTTCATTTATATGGACTGATCAATGTGAGCTCAGTTTTCAGGAATTAAAAAGGAGATTGACAGCGGCACCTGTGTTAACTATTCCTGAGGGATCAGGAGGATTTTCGGTGTATAGTGACGCATCTCATCAAGGATTGGGGTGTGTGCTTATGCAGCACGGGAGAGTGGTTGCATATGGATCGCAACAGCTGAAAGACCATGAGCGGAATTACCCCACGCATGATTTGGAGTTAGCCGCTGTGGTATTTGCTTTGAAGATCTGGCGACACTACTTATATGGGGAAAGATTCCAGATCTTCACTGATCACAAGAGTTTGAGATATCTCTTTGATCAGAAAGAGTTAAACATGAGACAAAGGAGATGGATGGAACTCCTTAAGGATTATGACTGCGAGATTCTATATTATCCGGGCAAGGCGAATGTGGTTGCTGATGCCCTGAGCAGGAAGAGTATGATATCTGCTATGATGATCAGGGAATGGGATTTACTGGAGCAGTTTGTCAAACTTCGGATTAGAGTTAAAGAGATAGAGACTGGATTTGTGGCTAGCTTGCGAATAGAGCCCAGAATCATGGATCAGATTAGAACTGGGCAGCGCAGTGATCAAAGATTGATAGATATGGTTAGCCAAGCTGAACAGAGTTCACAGTCGGATCTCACAGTCAGTGAAGATAGATTGTTGAGATTCAGAGGACGGATTTGTGTACCGGACGATGATACCCTGAAGAGACAGATACTGAGAGAATCCCACTACTCGCAATACACCATGCACCCAGGGAGTACTAAGATGTACCGAGACTTGAGAAAGGTGTATTGGTGGACTGGTATGAAGCAAGACGTGGCAGAGTATGTGGCCAGGAGTTTAGTATGCCAGCAAGTGAAAGCTGAGTATCGGAAGCCCGGAGGACTACTACAGCCCTTACCTGTACCTACATGGAAATGGGAGCATGTCACTATGGACTTTATTATGGGTTTACCGAGGACCTGAAGAGGTCGTGACGCTATATGGGTTATAGTGGATAGACTGACCAAGAGTGCCCACTTCCTTGCCATCAAGAGCACAGATACTGTGGATGCCTTAGCTGAGTTGTATGTCAGCGAGATAGCTAGATTACATGGGGCTCCAGTGAGTATTACTTCAGATAGAGATTCCCGATTTACTTTTAGATTCTGGACCCAGTTTCAGGAGTCCATGGGATCTCGATTGAGTTTTAGTACCGCCTATCATCCTCAGACAGATGGTTAGTCAAAGAGGACTATTCAGACCCTAGAGGATATGTTGAGGGCGTGTACGATGGATTTTAAGGGATCATGGGATGATCACCTGCCCCTAGCAGAGTTTGCGTACAATAACAGCTATCATGCAAGTATTGGAATGGCACCCTTTGAGGCTCTATATGGTAGGAGGTGTAGATCCCCTGTAGCTTGGGAAGAAGTCGGTGACAGAAAGATAAATGCTCCCGAGCTTATTGAGCAAGCCGTACAGAGTGTGAAACTCATATGTGAGAGGTTACGGGCTGCACAAAGTAGACAGAAAAGCTACGCGGATGTGCATAGACGGCCACTCGAGTTTGAGGTTGGTGATGTAGTATTTCTGAAAATATCACCGAGTAAGGGTATCATGCGATTTGGGAAGAAAGGGAAATTGAGTCCTCGATACGTAGGACCATTCGAGATTCTTGAGAGAGTGGGAGAGGTAGCTTACAGATTAGCATTACCCTTACAGATTAGCATTACCCCCACAGATTTTCGGAATACACAATGTTTTTCATGTGTCTATGTTGAGGAAGTACCACCCGGACCCTTCTCATGTCATAGAGTATGACGAGATGGACATTCAAGAGGATATGAGCTACACTGAGGAACCAGTCCAGATTCTCGATAGAAGAGAGAAGGTACTGAGAACTAAGAGCATCCCATTAGTGAAAGTTTTGTGGAAACATCACTCAATGGAAGAGGTAACATGGGAACTAGAGAATCACATGAAGGAGAAATACCCCCATCTATTTGACTAGTTGAGTTGAATTTGGAGGACCAAATTCTTTTAAGGTGGGGAGGATGTGAGATCTGAGAATTTCAGACCTATTTTAATTATGTAATAAGAATTTGAAGTGTAATTTATTGAGCTAAGTGAATTGGGGAATGATAATTGGAGATTTATATGTTAAGTGTTTAAATAAGTGTGAAGTTATGAGGACAGATCGATCTGGGAGAAGGAGAGATCGATCTGGTGAGTTAAAAATGACAAGGAAGGAGGAATTTGAGGAGCAGATCGATCTCCAATGGAAGAGGATCGATCTCATTATGATTCTGTTTGAGAGAAGATCGATCTCATGAGGAAGAGATCGATCTCCAAATGATTCTGTTTGGGAGAAGATCGATCTCCTCAAGGAGCAGATCGATCTCATAAAGCCATAAAGAGATCGATCTCACCCCTCGACAGATCGATCTCCTAGGCATAAATTGCCCCAAATCGTCCCAAAAATTCAAATGCAGATCGATCTCATCAAGGGCCAGATCGATCTCCTACCCTCAGCCTATATAAGGAACCCCTGTTTTTCTCCTGCAATCTCACTTTCTCTCTCCCTCATTTTTACCGAAACCTAGCTTTCTCACTCATCCAAAGCACCCATTTTCGGCCAAATCAGAAGTTGTGGCAAGAAGGAAAGTTGTTCCTCATCAAAGGGAGAACAACATACTTGGAAATCGAAGGACGAATCGAATCGAGGCGCGGGTTGTGCGTCTCACAAGCTTTGGGTAATTTCTAAACCTTGATCTTGATATTTGAGATGATTTTGATGATAATGGTGGTTGCCATTGTGTTGAAATAGCTGAGAAATGATTAGGGATTGATGAAATTGCAATGTGGTTGGAGTGATAATGATATTTAGCAATTTTTGGGAATTTGTGCTATAAATAGAAATTTAGACAATGTGGTGAATTAGCATAGATAATTGGCATGAGAAATGTAGAACGTTGAGATGTTGTGAATGAGAGTGTAGTTTGGGGTAGAGTTACGAGAATCAAGAGATTTGAGGTGTTATGAGCAATTATGCTCGATTTTTTAGAATTAAGGTTTATGAGATAATTGAGTATTGATGTTTTAACATCGTTTGGACAGCTCGGGAGTTCCAGAGTGGAATGCGAGGCTAGTCCGTGATACGGGGGAAACGATTGCACTATACGAGGTGCAAAGAGGTAAGGGAAATCTAAACCATTTGTGTATGTGATTTGTAAACTATTATAGCATGATTTGTGGTTTATAAAACAAGCATGTTGAGTGTTGTGTTGAGTTATAATTGCACACGGTTTTTACAGCCGGTTGGAGCCCATTATTTTATGCGTTTATAAGCTGAGTGTGAAATTGCTTTATAAACCGTCGAATTTGTGTGAGTAATGAATTGGGCTCTACGTTAAGGCAATATCGAGATTTGAGAAATGTGTGTGTGCTTTGCCGGTTGGAACTCAGTTTTATTATGTTTTGTGTTGAGTACAAAACGGTTTTCAAATGAGTTTTATGAGAGAAAAACCATTATGAGTTCTACGTGAAGGTAAACCAATCTTATGTGATAAGACTTAGGTGTGTAATTTTGAGTACACACCGGGCATTGCTCTGGTAGCATGTAAGCCCGATTTCTTCTCCGTTCTGGTAACGTGAGAATAACCCATTCTGTGGCTATGCCACGTATATTTGGTGGTCGTTGCCACGTGAGAAACCCCATTGGGTGGCCGTTGCCACGTGAGAAACCCTATTGGTGGCCGTTGCCACGTGAGAACCCCTAATTAGTGGTCGTTGCCACGTGAAACCCTATTTTGGGGATGTGCCACATGTGAATTTAAATCAGTGGCTATGCCACGTGAGTTAGTGGCTGTGCCACGTGTGAAATTGAATCAGTGGCTATGCCACGTGTGTGCATTATTATTATAGTGATTTTATCACGTATTTGAGAAAGCGTTTATCGCGTTATTTTCACATGCTTTGTTATTGCTCTAGACTGAGCCTTTTTACTTCATGTTTTCACATGATTTGAGACATGAGAATGTCGTTTTGAGTACTTTCATGCTATGGTTTTCAAATGAGATTAATGAGTTTCACATACAAATAAATATTTTGTGATGTGCATTTTGGTTTACGAAATGAGTCCCTTACCCCCTTCACTGAGAGATTTAGAAGCTCACCCTGTTTTCTTTCCCCCCCAGATTTCTTCAAGTGAAAAGGGTTTTCCTGCGACGTACGGAGTAGTGGCTAGTGGAGGACTTGAGCTCCAGGCCATATATTGTATTTTGAGGTATCTTTTTATCTTTTCATGTACCCAGACAATTACTGTAATTGCAGACACTTGATGTATAACATTGTATGGGATGTATTAGGATTAATTAACTTGAGATCAAGTAATGTATATGATATAATATATACTGTTCAATGATGAGATCCTGAGGTATAATATAGGTGATGATGTATGACACTGCACAGGAATGCACTCTTAATTGTGAATTAATGGATAAAAAGTTTTAAATTAGCCCTATTCTCCGCACTCCCGGGGCGTGACAAGAAGCAGTTGAGGTAGTGCCGCAGAGGGGTAAGGAGCTAGAGAAAGTTCCTACAGTTACACCTCCTACAAGGAAGAGAGCCATGGCTGAAGAAAAAGGGAAGCAAGTTGCAGGTCAAGGTCGGGTATATGCAATAGATAAGGCATCAGCAGATACCTCTTCTGAGGTGATGAAAGGTACAATTATGATATTCAATTTGGAAGCTATAGCTTTATTTGATTTTGGTGCTACGCATTCCTTTATATTGCCTGCATGTGCATCAAAGTTAACAGGTTTTGTGAAACCCATGTACTTAAATGAGACTTTATTAATAAGTATTCCAATGGGAGTTAGTCAAGTAGTTGAACTAGTATATAAAGATTGTAAAGTGAGGGTAGGAGATAAGTGCACGATAGCTAATCTGATTTTGTTGAATATGTATGACCTTAATGTAATCTTAGGAATGGATTGGTTAGCTATCAATCATGTTGTTTTAGACTATCACTTTAAGTCCATTACATTTTCTTTACTTGAGAAATTTGTTGTAAAATTTTATGAGAAGTAATAAATTTTGATTTTGTAGCAAGTAAAGTGAATTGGTACGTAAATGACGTAACTGTTATTTTGAAGGTTTTATTGCTTATGTGGTGGATTTGTATAAAACACATTTGGATATCGATGACATTCCAGTGGTTAGAGAATTCCCTGATGTCTTTCCAGATGACCTACTGAGATTACCACCGGATAGAGAAATGGAATTTGGTATAGACTTGACACCTGGAACAGAGCCAATATCCAAACCTCCATATAGGATGGCTCTAATTAGGCTAGAGGAATTAAGGAAGCAGTTGCAAGGTATGCTAGATAAAGGGTTTATAAGACCGAGTGTCTCACCATAGGGAGCCCTGATATTGTTTATGAAGAAGATAGATGAGAGCCTTATATTATGTTGAATAAGGCTACCATCAAGAATAAGTACCCCTTACCGCGCATTGATGATTTGTTAGATCAGCTTCAGGGAGCACATATCTTTTCTAAGATAGATTTGAGGTCTAGGTACTATCAATTGAAGATTCGGAAGGAAGATGTGCCCAAGACAGCTTTTCGTACCCGCTATGGTCATTACGAATTCCTAGTGATGCCTTTCAGGTTGACAAATGTGCCAGCAGCTTTTATGGCTCTAATGAATGAGGTATTCAAGCCATACTTGGATCAATTTGTGATAATATTCATAGATGACATATTAGTTTATTCCAGATCTAAGGAAGATCATAAGCAGCACTTAAGGATTGTTCTGCAAACCCTCCGAGAGAGAAAGTTGTATGCCAAACTTAGTAAATGTGACTTTTGGTTAGAGCAAATTTCTTTTCTGGGTCATGCTGTATCGAAGGATGGGGTGTCAGTAGATCCATCTAAGATTGAGGCTATTGTTCAACGGGAACAGGCCAGGACAGTCACAGAGATCAAAAGCTTTCTGGGTTTGGCAGGTTACTACAGGTGATCTGTAGAGGGTTTCTCTAAATTGGCTGCTCCGTTGACACGTCTTACGAGGAAGAATGTGGAGTTTATGTGGGATGAAGCATGTGAAAGAAGTTTTTAGGAACTTAAGCACAGATTAACCACCGTGCCAGTTCTCACCATTTTTAACAGCTCAGAGAACTATTTTGTTTACACAGATGCTTCACACCAAGGACTGGGCTGTGTTTTGATGCAAAATGGAAGGGTAGTTGCTTATGGATCTAGACAGCTGAAAGATCACGAGAAGAACTACCCTATTCATGATTTAGAGTTGGCGGCCGTAGTATTTGCATTGAAGATATGGCGTCACTACTTGTACGATGAGAGATTTCAAATCTTTACGGATCACAAGATTCTTAAGTATCTGTTCTCACAGAAGAAGTTAAATATGAGACAAAGAAGGTGGTTAGAACTTCTCAAGGACTATGATTATGAGATTTTATACCACATCGGGAAGGCGAATGTGGTTGCCGAAGCATTGAGTAGAAAGAGTCTCGGGTTGCTATCATTTATGATGGTTAGGGAACACGAGTTGTTGGAACAATTCACGAACTTTAGTTTGGATATGACCCCACTTGAGATTGGCAATCATGGGATTATAGCCAGCATGAGATTAGAACCAAAGTTGATTGAGAGAATCCGACAAGCTCAGCAGAATTATCAATGGTGTATTGATGTGATTAGCCAAATTTAAAAAGGTGAGGGCACTGACTTTGTATTGATTTCAGATGGAATATTAAGGTTCAGAACTAGAATATGTGTCCCTAATGATTCAGAGCTTAGGAAGTTGATTTTATCAGAGGCTCACTCATTGAGATACACAGTACATCCAGAGAACAGTAAAATGTATCAAAATCTTTGGAAAGTATATTGGTGGTCTGGAATGAAAAGAGATATAGCTGAGTATGTTGCTAGATGTCTCATCTGTCTGCAGGTTAAGGTAAAACATCAACAACCTGGAGGATTATTGCGACCTCTACCGATACCGACATGGAAGTGGAGCACGTCACCATGGATTTTGTTATGGGATTATCGAGAACCCATAAGAACCATGATGCTATTTGGGTTATAGTAGATCGGTTGATGAAATCGACACACTTTTTATCCATGAGATCCACAGATACTTTGAATGCATTGGCGAACTTGTATGTACGGGAAATAGTGAGACTGCATGGAGTCCCAGTGAGTGTTATTTTTTATAGGGATGCTCGCTTCACTTCCCACTTTTGGAGACATTTTTAGGAAGTGATGGGGACCCAATTGAGCTTTAGCACCGCTTTCCATCCTCAGACAGATGGTCAGTCATAGAGGACTATACAGACCCTGGAGGATATGTTGAGAGCATGTGTGCTGGACTTTAGAGGCTCATGGGACGATCACTTGCCACTCATTGAGTTTGCCTACAATAACAATTATCACTCAAGTATTGGTATGGCCCCCTATGAGGCACTATATGGTCGTTGATGCCGATCACCTATTGGTTGGGAAGAGGTTGGTGACAGATAGTTGCTTGCTCTCGATTTGGTTAGAAAAGCCTCAGAGGACGTCCAAATAATATGTGAGAGGTTGCGAACGGCTTAAAGTCGAGAAAAATGCTATGTAGATAGGAGAAGGAGACCACTTGAGTTCATTTTGGGTGAGTCTGTATTTTTTAAAGTATCTCCTTCTAAGGGAATAATGAGGTTCGGGAAGAAAGGAAAACTAAGTTCTCGTTACATCGGTCCCTTTAAAATTTTGGATAGAGTGGGAGATAGAGCATATAGGTTGGCCTTACCACCTGAGCTAGCAGAGGTTCACAATGTCATTCATGTTTCCATGCTCAAGAAGTACCATCCGAATCCAGCACATGTAATTAGCTATGAGTCATTGGAGCTCAAGGAGAATATGTCATATGTAGAGAAACTGATCTGGATATTGGATAGAAAAGAGAACATTTTGCAAAACAAGTAAATTTCATTGGTTAGGGTCTTGTGGTAACATCATACATCAGAGGAAGCCACCTGGGAGTTAGAGGACCTGATGAAGGAGAAATATCCCTAACTTTTTGAGGAATAAACTGTGAAACCCGGATTTTTCCCACTATGTTCATTAGTTGGACCATAAATTAAATTAAAGGGATTTAAATCGTTGGACGAAAGATACAGAATTTAAATGAGAAAAGATAGTGAGTCCGAGAAGAAAATCGGTCTAAATTAATCCCGAACGTGTAGAAGGGTAAAATGGTCAAAAGATCCTAATTTCGATGTAAATTCGATGAAGAAATTTCATTAAAAATATGGATTTAGGAAATCTTGATCAATAAAGGAGAAATTATGGAATTTCGAGTTCAATTGGTCAAGATACAAAGATATTACGAATTTTCGTAATTTTCGCCCGGGACATTATCCCGAAAATATGCAAAAAATACACCGAAATAGTTAAAATAAATTAAATTAATTAAATTAATTAATTAATAAAATATAATATAATTTTTGATATATTTTGTACAATTTATTATATTTTATTTGATTAAAATAAAATATAATAATAAAATAATAATAAAGTAAAAAAAAAAAAGAGAACGCAGAAATGTCGCGAAATCGCGACTGAAACAGAGAGGAAACCAGAAGCAGAGGCAGCAAGGGAGCCGAGCTCCCATCTGTTCCGACGGAGCCCGGTGAACGGACCAGACGAACCGATCGAGCCTCGCCAGCGCCGGAAGAGGAAGAAGAAGACGCGACCGGCGAGGGAAAAGCGAGAAAGAGAGAGACCGAGAGAGAAAGAGAGAAAAGAGAGGAGAGACAGAGATCGGCGGCCGAGGAGGGGAGGAGCGAACCACCACCAGCTAGAGGGGACCTCTGCGACGCTGATCCAGGCACAGATCGGCCTGAAACGCCACCGAACGGCACGGGAAAAACTTGGTGCCACCGCCGGAGGAGAGAAGAGGCCGGACCAGCCACTTTCCGGCGAGCTTTGGCGAAGCCGACCACAGATCCATGCACCGGACTACCCCGCGAACAAGCTGGAGGCGGAAGCCGGCGGAGAACCGGCCGAAAAAGCCCCGAACGGCGAGGGAGAAGTTGAACCGAAACTGAACCGGACTGAACCGGACCGGTCTGAACCGGTCTGAACCGGACCGAACCGGTTCAGCCAAGAAAGAGAGGGAAAAAGGAGAAAAAGGGAAGAAAAAGAGAAAAAAGGAAAAAAGAAAAATTTTTGGGGATACACCGAACTTCGGGTAAGTCGGTAAGAGGTCAAAAGTGACCGATTTAATTTTCGAGAAATATATTTAAATTATATTTGATCGAAAATTCACCCGAAATTAAATATATAAATTGTGCAGTTCGATGATAAATCACGCACGTGAGCCCGATCGAACTTCGAATTGCGTACTATCGCAAAATCTCGGGTAAGTAAAGCTCATTTACGACAATCTATGTAATTATTGCGCATTAAAAGTTTATTTTACGAGTTATGGATTAAATTGCGCATTTAGTGGATTAAATCAAGATTTTTAATTAAATTGTCGTAAATGATATACGGCTATTCAAAGAGTCTAGAGAAAGGCCCAATAAGTACTGATGGGCCCAGTGAGCCCAATAGGCCTCGATGAAAGAATTAATAAGTGGAAACGGGCTTAAAACGGATTAAGGCCCATTAAGGTGTAATTTGGCCCAATAAGAGAGAAATTGGTCCAATTAGCTAAATCGACCGTAATGAATATGAGAAAATTATTTATTGAGTTAAATACGATTAAAACGAGGTTTACATCGATAAAACCGAGCAAAAAGAGTAAAATCGATAAAATTCAACTTTTGGTCAAAGCTTCGATATAATCACATATTTGGATATATTGAAATGAATTTAAGCCATATGTGATAAGTTGAACTTGTTTTGCAGCAGCTCGGTCTATCGACATGTTTTACGAGGTAAATTTGAGCATCGAGGAAAGTGCTCTACATCAGTCGCTAAGAGGTAAGGGATATAATTTAGAGTAGCGTTAGTGCTCCACCTACCTTACCAATGACTTGATGTATGTTAGTTGAATGGGATTTTATGAAATATGCTGCAATGCCTTAGAAACTGAAACTAAACCGTTTCCCGAGTTTTTCAACGTGTTTGCTACATGCATGAGATACATTTTACTTCACATGTTTATGAAAATGTGATTTTTCAATATAAAAAAAAAAGAAAACATGGTTTCATTTCATGAAATGACGGGGAAGAGCCCTGAGAATGCTTTACCAAAGTAATGTTTTCATGATATGGGTTAAAGTCTCGAAACAGCTTTTAAGCTATATTTTCACGGTACGGGTATGAGTCCCAAGAATTGACTTTGATAACTATGCTTTTCATATTTACACGGGCTAGAGTCCCGCAACGATTTATGAAAACTATATTTTCTATAAAAAACGGGCTAGAGTCCCGTAATGATTTATGAAAATCGGGTTAGAGTCCCGTAACGATTTTAATACACGGGTATGAGGCCCGAAATGATTTTGATAAATTGGGTAAGAGGCCCAAAATGATTTTTATGGGGTAAAAAGGCATGACATGAAGAAGGTCAGAGGATCTGGGGTCGATCTCGTATGGAGACGATCGAGGATCTACCTAGCCGACGGCCAGGGAACGGGCAGGCTCTGACTTGATATGAGAAACGTGCGTATAGACCACACTTGGTGATGCACGTGAGTTCGTGCGTATAGTCCCCATTTAGTGGTGCACGAGAGATAGGGTAGCGTACGACCCTGATCCAGTCCTACGACTCCCTGTACTATGGCCATGAGTACCATGATTTTGTCCTACGGGACCAGATGTATGATGTCCTTCGGGACTAGTATATGAGACGTTTGCCTGACCCTACATGATGAATTGACGGAATGATATATATATATGTTTTCGAACATTTCATGCTACCTATTTTATGATTTGCTATTGAGCACATATTTTCTATGATGAGATTTTAAAGGTAGCCATGAGTATGTTTTACGAAATGTGCATATGACAATACAATTTCATTTTAAAGTGATAAGCATGTTGTGATATGCATGATTAAGTTTTGAGATGCTTTTTACTTGTTTACACGACGTGATATGCATATTATATATGAGTTTTACTAAAAGGATGCATGATGTGTAAACTTATGATTTAAGCATGTTTTTACTGCTT
The DNA here is from genome assembly GCA_033439115.1 of Firmiana major. Classification (NCBI taxonomy): domain Eukaryota; kingdom Viridiplantae; phylum Streptophyta; class Magnoliopsida; order Malvales; family Malvaceae; genus Firmiana; species Firmiana major. Next base: position 54,621,384 of record CM065899.1, read on the forward strand.
TTATGAAATGTAAGCATCTCTACTCCAGTACATGTTTATGCTGATTTGTAAAACCATGCGTTTTACCATGTTTTGAGTATGTAAAGCTATTTTAAATGTATCTCTTACTGAGTCTGAAAAACTCACCCCCTCTTCTCCATCTCCCAGATTATCTATAGCGAGTCTACTGCACATACGAGACTGTGGTCATTGACAAGGTAGTCCGACCTTTCATCGGATACTCTCATAGCCTTAAGGTACAGTCTTACTTATATTCCAGACATGTGATACATAATAGACACTATTGTATATAATAGTCGGGATGTAATAGTTGTAAATAATTTTATATATACAGAATGTATGTAATGTAATGAGATCCTGGAAAATGAAAAAGATTTTAAATTTAGACATGGACAGGAAAACAACATAGTTTATGAATAAAAAGTTTTAAATTAGCCCCATTTTTCGCGCTTCCGGGGCGTGACTTAAACTCAATTCAATATGGAATACCAAATTTTCTAAGGAGGGGAGAAATGTAATGTCTGTAGTTTTACATGTACTTCTTATGAAGCTATGATGTATGAGCACCTTGTTACATGTGTATAGACAATAAAGGATGTAGGGATTAAGAAATTTAATGTACAATCCATGATTTTAAGTTGTGTGCATAAGTTTTATTGCCTATAAGTTATAAGGAATGGAATGGATACTATTATATGTTGGTTGTGTACGAAATGTAAAATGAGGTACTAGGCAATCAAGGATGAACTACATATTGAAAATCTGTAGAGAACTGTAGTAATGAGGGTGTAGGGGAGGAGCAGATCGATCTCCTCTCACGAAATGTCTAGTATCAATTTAATTGGAACAAAGCATATCGATCTCATACCAAGGCAGATCGATCTCCTTAAGCTTCTGTCTGGAAGAAATTGATCTTTCACAAGGAACAGATCGATCTCCAAATGCCTCAGGTTGAAGCAGATCGATCTCCCCTTTACTAACAGATCGATCCTTAAGAGGAATTTCGCTTGCAACAGATCGACCACATCATGAAGAGCAAATCGATCGAGTAGTAGTTATGTTAGGAAAAAGAACTACTAAACCATGAAGAGATCGATCTCCACAAGGGACCAGATCAATCTCATGTCTCTGCATCTATAAAAAGAGCACGGGATTGGACTAAAAATCAGACTCTCTTTCCTACCAAACCCGCACCTATTTTCTCTTAAATAATCAAGCTTTCTCACTCTAAATATCACTATATTCCAGCCAGATTTGGAAGAAGCTCAAGAAGGGAAAGTTATTCTTTGAAGTAAGGAGAACAACATACTCAAAAATCACATATTGATTTGATCAACAGGAGGCGAATAGACTACTACAAGTTTGACCAAGGAAAAGTTAAGTTAGGTAAGTCTTCAAAACTCTCAACTCCAAGCATGATGTTTTAAGTGATTTTAGGAGTTGATGGATGTATACTGTGTTAGTAGAATGTGGCTAAGATGTGTAGAACTCATTTAATCTAAAATGTACGTAGAAAAGAGATAGATTAAGTTTGCTATTGAAATGATCTTGGAGTAGTAAGATATTGGTGGTGTTAATTGAATGATTTTAGATAAATTTACAAAGAATATTAAGGTGAAATTTGATAAAGGGTTTGTGAAAGCATGAGTAAGTAAGTAAATAACAATGTGGATGTTTAGAATAAGAAGAGGAAAATGACTTCATAATTTATACGTGTAGATTGGAATACGTTGAGACTCGATTAACCCGGATCGCGAACGGAGAAAACGAGACGAAAGAGATACGAGTGTGATTCGAGGTAAGGGATTGTATGTTAGCGATAGAGATATGCGTACGTATTTAACAGTGATTTTAATAGTTATGACGCTAATGATATTATGTTTAGTTATTAAACCGTGAAATGATATGGAATTGTGAAATGTATTATGGTATATATTGTGAAAATGAGATGTGGTAAGGAAAACAACATGACATGCATGTTTTTAATGTTTTTACAACTATATGTTGTTTTGTGACTAAAAAATGATGATGGATAGGCTGGCTAGTTTTATGTGTTTAGCATGGAATGGTATGCTACGTTAAGAAGCATGATTTGAGTCTTTAGAAGAGAAAAATAGCCTCCTATCAGATTTGAGATGTGAATTGGTGTTGAAGCCTTAGCTCACACCTGCTTTGGATGATTTTTGACTATGCTAGAGATTTTTCTCTCATATGTTTTCATGATTTGATAAACCGTATTGGAGCGTAGCTCGCACATGGTTTTTATGATATTGATAATGTATTGAAGCCTAGCTCGCACAATGATTTCTGAGATGGTACAGTGCTAGAAGCAGTTGCTCGCACTGAGAGATACCATGCTAGAGCCTTGCGGAGACTGTGTGTCACGCTGATTCTGCTCGCCTAGTATATGAGACATGGTTTAGGATGATGAGTCCATCGGTGTAGGGTGGATGGACTGGGTCCACCGGCGTACACTGTACCGTGTAGTTGTCCGGGGAATACTATGTACCGTGCTGTGTGCACGCGAGTACTAGTATCGCGTAGATGACACATGGAGTACGTTGTACCGTGAGTATATGTGTTATGATGAGGAAGAGGATGATGATGATTGAGATGAACCGAAGGGTAAAACTGACCCATCCCCCTTCAGGCGAGTGATGCCTTGTGCACACCTGATCAGGAGGCCTGAGATCACTAACTATGACCATATGTCATTGATATTTGTTTACCTAACATTCACTACCTATCTCAGATATAAGAGAAATGGAGAAAATCAGAAAAGAGAGAAATTTGATGAAAATAAATGAATTGTGAAAAGAAAAGAGATATTTTGATTTGATAAATATCCTGATTTAAATTTTTATGCTGTGAGCGCACTGTTTTGTGACATGCTTTGAAATGGAAGCATTTAGCATTGGTTCTATGAAAATGCTTATGAGAGAAGAATGTTTAAATGCCTTTTTTCCATTGATGTTTTCATTTAAAATGAAAGATGGTTTTGTTGAGCATGCATGGGCTATGTAGATAGTACAATATCTACCTGTTAGCATTTTTTCCTTACTGAGCTGTGGTTTGCTGATTCCACTATTTTTCCCCCTCCAGATATTGAGAAGTAGAACAGTGCGATGGTCTCCAGATCCTTTTATGTTGGTCAGCTCCTACCAGTTGCTAAGGTATAAGAAGCTGTATATATAAAAGCATTTTGTATCTATCGTAGTGTATTGCACAGTTATACATTAAAAATGAGATAAATTATACGGGGATGTTATGTAAAGATATTTTAATTGTATAATAGATTTTGTATACCAACACACATGTCTGGAAGTGTGTGAATCAAAGTTTCAATTATTTCTACTATAAATGTATGGAGTTTATAGTTACATCGGCTCACAGCCCAACCGTAAATAGTATATGTATGGATGGAAGGCACTCGGAGTTGGGGTGTGACACATGTGACAATTCAAACAAAAAATATTAGGTGAGATTGGCGACTACTTGTATGGTTTTGAGGATTATGATCATATCCCAATTTCGATGATCACAGGCTACACAGATCCTAGTGTGCGAGGCATCACTGTTGTAACGTAAGGTGGGTCAAATCCTCAACCGCCAGCTAACAACTCCATAACACCATGTGCTCATGGTACAACGTACTCTGTGTTCCGTACACGATACAAAGTAATCCATGGACCTAATTATAGTTTCGATAGTCCTCTACAATATCTCAAAATGCACTTACAAGCATATCAAATCGGTGCGACACACAGTCTGCATAAGGCTCCAGCAAGGCTGTTTCTTGTCATCTTTTCAAAACCGGTACTTGTGAGTAAACTCAAGCACGACCTCATGCACAAATTATATAAAATCTAGTGCGAGCAATGCTCCAGCACTATATCACAATCATGTAAAATCGAGCGCGAGCAAGGCTCTAGCACTATGCCATGTATAAATCATGTAAAATTGAGTACGAGCAACGCTCTAGTACTCTATCATGCATAAATCATATTAAAATCAAGTACGAGCAATACTCCAGTATGATGCTATGCATCTCATAAAATCGAGTGCGAGGTTACACTCCAGCACTAATTTATGTAGAAAACATATAAAATCCACTACGAGCAGTGCTCCAGCATGATTTGTTTTCATACAACTCGATAGATGCTTATTTAAAAGAAATTCACTCAATTAAATCAAATTGGCACTAAATTGTGCTGTTTTCGTATTTAACATAAAAACATCGGCCAATCTATCTATGCATCCGTTAAACAGCATTAAAAACATTCAAAAACATGCTTTCCATAGTTTTTGGGAATTTTCCTAAACTTTGACTTTTTACCCTTAATAGGGGTAAAGTCATAATTTATCCTTTCTAGGTCTCTATAATTTTTATTCACTTTCTCTGACCTCAGAATTTTTAAGTGAATGTAAAAGCAAACGAAAATATGTGCAGATATCTCTAACTACCTGCAAAATCCCCTTACTTGGAATCACGTTGAGAAATTTCTCTTTCTCTAAACTGTCCGATCTCGCAGTCTGATTCGCTCCTACTACAATCTCTGGAGCTGCATATAACTATTTATTTGGTTAATTATACTTTTTCATTTGTATTTCACCTTAAATACAGTTTATTTCACTTAATGAGCCATTTTTCTCTTATTGGGCCTTAATGGGCCTAACATTGTCTTAAACCCATATCACTTTACTATTCATTTTATCTGGGCCTATTGGGCTTGTGGGGCCCAACAACACTTAGTGGGCTTGGTTCAAGGCCTATGTATGCGTATTGGGCAGAGACCACATCGACAAGGCCCATTTGGCCTCTCGGCCATGGCATGTGGCTGAGAGCCATCCTGCCACCCATGGCCGAGCACCACGCCATCCTTGGCCATCTAGCTAGCCATTCACTTAGGCATTTCATATACACTTGGTTGGCATGTCTTAAGCCTTAGTTTATGTTCACTTAAGCATTTTATCAACCACCTTATGTGTCATCTTCAATTCATCAACCAATTCAACAAATCAATTGAAATTAAGCATGCCATAATCATGTATACATGTTTACCAACCTATCCATGTATTAAAATCACAAGCTTATTCATGAAAACCTAAATACCCATTTTCGACCATCATTGATTCATGGTGTTTTTGTGTGCTTTGATCCATAAAACATATACCAATCAACTTAGAATAATTCATAAATCAACATATATGAAGTTGGAAGCTTGAAATTATACCTAGCTTATCTTTCCTCACTTAGCCGAAACTTCCTTGATTTTTGTCTCTCTCAATATGGCTCCTTGATAGCCAATTTCAAGGTATGTTAATCCTCTCTCAATTTGAAACAACTTTCATAAAGATTGCAAGTTCCAAATATGTTTCCAGGTTAGTGATTTCTAGTGAGATAAAACTTAAAACTATGGTTTTAATGGTTTCTTCCTTGTTGCCGAGAATGAAAGGATGAAGAAGACAATGAGTTGGCTGATTTTTCCCTTAGTAGACTTAGTCATTAAGTCTTAAAATTCAGCCATTAAGTTGGGCTTGGAAATTGATTTTGGGCTTGGACAATTGGATTTATGTTTTAGGCGTTAACATTTAACTAATGGGTTTGTCTTTTGGGCTTTCGGTTTGGGCTTTTTCCTCAGGCTTTCGGGCTGAAAATTGGGCTTGCAATTGGCTTAATATTGGGCCCAACAATTTGGCCCAATGGGCCTAAGAAATTCTGCCCACACTTGTTACACCTTAATGGGCTTTAAAAATTCCATCGTTGGCCCATTAAGTTTTACCCATTTAATTTAATCTTGATTTCGATTAAATCAATTTTCCATACTTAAGGGGATGAATATCGAGTGTTTTAACTAAAAATATTTCTTCTCCACTTCTTAACCTTAGGTTAAATTTTAACCATGGTTAGTCAACCATGGTCAAAGTCAACATTTCTTAACAAACCTTGACTTTTCTTGACCATTGACCACGTTTTGACTTTTTCTTAAAAATCTGAAAGTGTAATTTTCCATGGTTTACACGCTCATCTTTAAGTTTTACCCATTTTCGGGAGGCAAATATGTCAAAAACACCTCAAGTGAACCATTTCGGACTCGTTTAACCCCTTTTTGGTCTTTCTTCAACTTCAATGTGTTCGGGACCAAATCAAACCGACTTTCCTTTATGAACCCTCTATATTTTCACTTATAAAGTTCTTATCTTTAGTCAAAATGATTTATATCCATTCGGTTTAGTTTGTGGCTATCTCACCCCTCATTTACCATTTACTTGACTTATATGCATTTAAGCATTTCCATAATATTTTCAATTTAATAAATACTCTTCTTATGATTCAAATAACATAATAGAATATTCGTACATATAAGAATCATAAGGAATAAGCTACATAAAAATCTAGGTCTTACAATGTCATGACCCTCTCTCTCTGTCCGTGACTCTTACCTTACTTTCAACAGTTAGGCTGTGAGTCAACATCCAATCCATATCTCATGTAATATAATTTAATAAATTCATACAAATGAAGTAGAATAGAAACCTGACTTTTATATATATGTGCGGAAGCGTTTACATCAGTTCCTATTATATACATCCCCCAAAATACAAAGACAAACTTTATTGTGCATTAATTTACAGGATACAAAATTTTTTATCTCAAGTGTATACCTCTCTATACTGTTGGATGACCGAAGCCACACGATAGTAGGGACGACTGCAGTATACTCACTACTGCGTAGAATTTGTGGAGGAGAAATAAGGGGGTGAGCTAACATGCTCAGTAAGGAAAATAAGAAAGCAGGTAGATAACTACACTATCTACATGCTAAACATATATAATCATTTTCCTTATAAAACATATGCATTCTTTAAAATAGCTTCCATCGATGCGAAATCATTAATTCGCTAGATGGGTATATGCATATTCACATAGCATACTCTTTTCACACAGCTCATTTTTTTAAAATCACACAGTACACATTTAGAAATCACTTTGCACTCAGTAAATCAATGTACATAAGACATAATTATGGGTTTTATATCCCTAGACACACAGCAAGGGAAACATATGTCACCACACACAGTAGTGATAATGTCATATCACTCAGATAAATATAGGACTCATGGCCATAGTCGGATTCCAGGCAACACTGATCAAGTGTGCGGGAACCCTACACTTGGGGAGGCAGATCAACCATCCCTTCAGCTCATACTAAAATCACGGCACATCATACTTCATGGCTAACACTCACGGTACATTGTGCTCCCATAGATCCTTATCACCTATTTCCATTGTCTCAAAATCTCGTGCGAGCAGGTTTGTGCAAGACACACAGCAATACATGACGGCTCCAGCACGGTTTTGTACTCATTACATCACATCCATAAACCACGTGTAAGCAGGTCAATGCAAGACACATAGCAATACATGACGGCTCTAACATGGTTTTACTCAACACACAGCATAATCATGACAATCTCGTGCGAGCAACTCAGCGTAAGAGCATATAGCATACCTGCGGCATCGAGCACAGTATTACTAGGAAGTTACATGTGATCATAGTCAGTACAAGACACACAGCCATACTCGAAGGCTCCAGTATGATTCCCAAAATCTAGTGCGAGCTCTCGAGTGGAACACACAGTATCACCCGAGGCATTGAACACTTTTTCTTTTCTCAAAAATCCCTTTAAAAGTAATGTGCGAGAAGGACGGGTCAATCTACCGTTGCCACTTAGGCTCTAGCACAATTCACACAGAAACAAGATAGAGGACTCCATTCACTAAGTATGAGTAAGAGGAAAATCTCCATTCAATCACTCGTTAAAAGCTTTTCATCCAAATTACTAAACCGGGAGTCCGTCTATTATTACTTTTTCTTAAAACATTTGCAAAACCTCTTTTCACAACAATAACATAGAAGTCCTGTAACTCATACTTTTTGTCTTATTCTCACACGTGGTTTTCACTTAGATATATCAATATCTACACACTTATCACATACATTCACACACAACAAGGTAAGAAAACATATGTATAGCTATCTCTAATAGCTCGTATAAGTCCTTTACCTCGAATCACTTTCCTTCGATTTCCACTTCTCGTGATTCTGTCTTATCGGCTCCAACTTTATCTTCTAGAGCAAAATTGTGTACTACACACATCGGTATACTTCATTTCACTTACATGATATTCAAATCAATGCATTGAGCCATTTATATCTTATTTAGCCTCGTTACATCATTATCGGACCTTACTCTTTCTTAAGTCCATTTCGAGTATATAACTCATTTTTCAAGAATCTCCTCGACTCGTTGAGTAAACTGGTTCATATTGAACCAGAATTAAGTTTACAATGCCTCTAGTTCATTATTTTCTTCCTCTATGGCATTTCATCAAACACTTAACATGTCATTTATAAATTCTCATTCAATCCAACTTATGGATTTCAAAATGTCAACTTAGCATCATCTATACATGCTCAAATCTTCATTAGCTCTATGCCATTTCAATTTTTCCTCATTAAATCCATTCTAGGTCATAGCTTTGTTAAAGCATGTTTATCACATTTCAACCAACAATATATACACCAAATCACTCATCATCATGCCTAGATTAACATACATGAGATTGTTGCATTGAAATCTTACCTATTTCAGCTTTTCTCTTTTTTCACCAAAATTGGGGGAAGCTCTTTTCCTCTTTCAATCCAACGATTTAACCTCTCATTTTCAACTATGTTGTTCTCCTCCTCTCTAGGAACAACTTTGCTGAAATGAACTTCTCTCAAATCTCTAAGGAAAGTGTTAAGAGTTTAGAGAGAGAAACTAGGTTGCTTTGCTTCAAAATGGAAGGTTTTGAGTTGTTTTCGTGAAATGCAGTTCAGCAGCCCAGTTTTTATAGAAATGGCTTGATGAGATCGATCTCCATAAGTGAGGGATCGATCTTCTCCTACTTTAAGTCTCTCGACATTCAGTTTTCAAGCATGAGGGATCGATCTATCTAAGAGCATGAGATCGATCTACTCATTAGTATAGGATCGATCTACTATGAAGGGTAGGATCGATCTTAGCCAGGCAAAGAGTTTCTGAGATCGATCTGGCCACTGAGAAGGGATCGATCTGCTCTAACCCAAAGCAATGAGAGATCGATCTGCTTGAGTGAGGGATCGATCTCCCCTTGCAAAATGCCTCTGCATTGCATTTCCAAGGCAACAAGATCGATCTCCCTTGCACTAAGATCAATCTGGCATTCATCCTGCAGCAGTTCAGTTGTAATTTTCCCAGATTTCCAAAGCTAACTTCATATCCATTTTCTTCACTACTCATTTTAGATTCAACCCACATTTATCACTTAAACAAGTCCATTTCTTATAATTCATACAGAATGAAACTTGTGTGTACATCACGAACTCATATAACAAGTGTGTACATCAAATTTACGGACCTTATATCACTTATGATTCATATTACAAGAACAGGTGCATAATTAGAGAATCATATGGATTACATATGAAAATGCAGGCCTTACATTCCTCCCCTCCTTCAAGAAATTTGGTCATCCAAATTAAAACCAAGTTACTCCTCAAAAAGTTGGGGGTATTTTCCCAAATAAGGGTCTCCAACTCCCAAGTAGCTTCCTCTGAAGTATGGTGTTGCCAGAGAATCTTAATAAACAGAATCATCTTGTTTCGTATCACCATTTCCTTCCTATCCAGTATCCAGATCGATTTCTCTACATATGACAAATAATTCTTGAGCTCCAATGGCTCATACCAAATCACATGGGTTGGATCTGGATGGCATTTCCGAAGCATCGATACGTGGAAGATATCATGTATGCCTGCTAGCTCCGGTGGCAATGCTAGCCTGTAGGCCTTATCTCCCACATGCTCCAATATCTCGAATGGTCCAATATAACAAGGTCTCAACTTACCCTTCTTACAAAACCTCATAATCCCTTTCGAGGGAAAAACCTTCAAGAATACCGAGTCACTCACGGTAAACTCTAGTGGCCTCCGTCTCATGTCAACGTAACTTTTTTGCCTGCTCTGAGTTCTCAATCTCTCACATATCAGCTAAACAACCTTAGAGGCTTGCTGTACCAAATCAGGAGTAAAAATTTTCCTTTCAGCCACTTCTTCCCAACCAATAGGGGAACAACACCTTCTACCATACAAGGCCTCATATGGTGCCATCCCGATACTCAAGTGGTAACTATTGTTGTATTCAAATTCGGCTAACGATAGGTGATCATCCCAAGAGCCTTTAAAATCCATAACACTTGCTCTCAACATGTCCTCTAACGTTTGGATGGTTCTCTCTGACTGACCATTATTCTAAGGATGGAAAGCAGTACTGAAACTCAATCGGGTTCCCATAGCTTCCTGAAATTGTTCCCAAAATAGAGAAGTGAAGCAGAAATCCCTATATGATACGATGCTTACTGGAACACAATGTAGACTTACTATCTCCCGTACATACAACTCTGCCAAACTACTCAAGGTATCTATAGATTTCATAGCTAGAAAGTGGGCGGATTTCGTCAATATGTCAACCACTACCCAGATAGCACCATGGTTCCTCTTAGTCCTTGGCAATCCCATGATAAAATCCATGGTGACATGTTCCTATTTCAAAGTTGGTATAGGTAGAGGCTGCAATAACCCTACAGGTTTCTGATGCTCTACCTTCACTGGCTGACAAACGAGACATCTTGCTACAAACTCTACAATATCTCTTTTTATCATTAACCACCAATACACTTTTCAGAGGTTTTGGTACATCTTGTTACTCCCCGGATGCAATGTATATCTAGATGAATGAGTTTTTGTCAAAATCAACCTCTTTAACTCTGGGTCATCGAGAACGCAAATCCTACCTCTAAACCTCAGTAGGCCATCATCACTCACTAGAAAATCGGTCACATCACCCCTCTGAATCTGACTCGCATGATCCTCACACAGTAGATCGGCATGCTAAGCCTGGCGTATCTGGTTAATCAAATCTGGTTTCACTACGTAGCCTAGCTATCACACAGTCTTTGTCAACATCAAGAGGGTCTATATCCAACCTGAGGTGAACAAACTGCTCGAGCAGTTCATATTCCCTGACCATCATGTGAGACATCGTTTCGAGGCTCTTTCTACTCATGGCATCTGCCACAACATTAGCCTTCCCTGGATGGTATATTATCTTGCACTCATAATCCTTTAGAAGCTCTATCCATCGTCTCTGCCTCATATTCAACTCTTTCTGTGAAAACAGATACCTGAGGCTCTTATGATCTGTATACACCTGAAATTTCTCATCGCATAAGTAGGGCGCCAAATCTTTAATGCAAATACCACGGCTGCCAACTTTAAATTATGGGTCGGGTAGTTCCTCTCGTGGTCCCTAAGTTGTTTGGATCCATAGGCTACTACCTTCTCGTCCTACATCAACACATAGCCCAGTCCTTATCCTGAGGCATCTGTACACACTGAGTAACCTCCTGAGCTTGTGGGTATGGTGAGAATAGGTGTGGTGGTCAGCCTGTCCTTTAACTCGCAGAAACTTCTTTCACATTTATCATCCCACTCAAATACCACATTCTTTCGAGTAAGGCGTGTCAATGGAGCAACTAGCTTAGAGAACCCCTCGACAAATCATCTGTAATAACCTGCTAAACCCAAGAAACTGCGGATCTCTGTAACTGTCTTGGGTCTTTCCCATTGTATCACCACCTCTATCTTGGACGAATCTACTGATACCCTGTCCCTCGAGACTACGTGGCCTAAAAACAATATCTCACTCAACCAAAAATCACACTTGTTGAGTTTAGCATACAACTCCCGTGAGACCCCGTATATGTATAATTGTAATATGTACATAGGAATGTAAATGGAGTTATATTATGAATTCATAAGTGAAGTATATGAAATGTAAGTCCATAAGTTTATGTACACACTTACAATAAGAGTTATGATTGTACGTACAAGTTATATTATGTATGAATAAGAGGAAATGGACTTAAACATATGAGGAATGTGAGTAGAATGGATTATGAGTAGTGTGGTAAAATGGAAGTAGAATTGCATAAGTTGTGCACTTCCATTTGTTGTATATCGTATACTTTTGGTTATACAAGGATTCCACACAAGTTTCAATAGGTATAAGGTATGTATGGATGTCATTTTTAAGTCTCGAAGATGATTGGATAAGAAAATGACCATGGCAGCAAATTAAGGATGTTTTGGTATAAGTTTTTGCAGGAATCTGTAGCAAAATTTGGAAATTATACAGGTCAAATCGATCTCATAGGATGAGAGATCGATCTGGATAAGCCAAATGCTTGTATTTGAGTAAAGGAATAGGGTAGATCGATCTCCAATAGGGCAAGATCGATCCTCAAGCCTACAGATCGATCTCCTTAGCTCTCTGTTTGGAGCAGATTGATCTCAAGCTTTGACAGATCGATCTCATGCTTAAAATGCCGTGAAAAAGAGGGATTTAAGGGGACCAGATCGATCTCCTCCTAGTGCAGATCGATCTCTTCAAGCTATTTCTATAAAAGGAGGGTTAAAAATCTAAAAATTTTGGGAAAAACCATTTCTTTCCATTTTTAACCCAAAAACCTAACTTTCTCTCTCTAAAATCAGCCATTTCCAGTAAGATTTGAGGGCAGGCCATTAGACACTAAGTTGTTCATCTTGAGGAAGAGAACAACATAGTTGGAACCCAAAAGCCCATTATTGGTATTGAAGGAGCTAAGGGCATTGTCATTTGGAGTAAGAAGAGAAATCAAATTTGGTAAGATTCTAACACTCCAACTATGGTACATTATCTATTTAATTGATTTTGGAGTTGTTTGGCATGAGTACGGATGGTTAGAAACTATCTAAAATGCATTGGAATGATTATGACCTAGAAATGGTCTAGTGTGAGAAAGTGGAATGTATGGAGATTAATGAGAAATGGGATATCTAGAGGTGACAATAGTGTTATGAGTATGATTTTAAGATGTTGTTGGTGAATAAATTGTAAGATTTACCTAAAAGGGGTAAAATGTGGATTAAGGCATTGGTAAAATGCATAAGTGAATTATATTGAATAGTGAGGTCAAATATGGGTTAAAAACATTAACTCAATTGATTGGATGAATGAATCGCAGCTTCCGAGGATACGTCGGAGCGAGTTGAGCTAAGAGCATGAGAAGCTAAGAGGAAAAGAGTCACACCAAGCAAATCGAGGTAAGGGAATTGTGTGGACTCTTAGAGATATCTGTGCGTAATTTGGGCGCTTAAATGCTTTGCTAGAATGCATGAGATGTTAGGAAATGATGTTGGGTGATTGAAGGGTAAAAGTTGGGAGTTTGATAATTTTACATGAAAACAAAAGCATAATGCTTTGAAAATCATGTTTTATTGCTTTTTAGCAAGTGATTGGTAGGTTGGCTAGCATTTGAAATGAATTGCAAAAGAAATGAGTTGTTTTGGTTTGTTAACCACACTTTGCAAAGAAATGAGCCACCTACATTGTTTTCGTGAGAATGAAAGCGTGCTAGAATACGACTCGCGCGAGATTTGACGTGTTTTATACATATGAGTGCTAGAGGCACTAGTTTTCACATGGATTTCATATTGGTTTTGGCATTGTGCTTGGAGCTTAGATCGCGCTAGATGCCCACCTTACTTATTGTCGTGCTTGGAGCTTCGAGTAGACTGGGTGTCACATCGATTAAATAGGCTCGCACGTGCATTGTTTTGACATGATTTATTAGTCGTGTTAGGAGCTTTGGGTAGACAAGAGGTCGTACCGATTAAATAGGCTTACACGTGCGTTTTGAGATGTGGCTTGATATGATGTGTTAATTGGGTCCACGGAGTACGTTGTACCGTGCATGTAGCATGGAGTACGTTGTACTGTGTTGAGATTGTGATATGCCGTCTTTGGACGAGATCTGCTATGGACCGACGGGTAGGATTTGACCCACCTCCCGTGTGGAAGCAGATAGTGGTGATATCCCGCACACCTGATCTGTGTAGCCAGTATCACAAGTTATGGCCATAGACCTTAAGGTTATTACCTATTATTGAATTGCCTATCTCACATGTCTATTGTTTTAAGAATAAATCCATGTTTAAAATGATTTGTGGGTCAGGACAGTCCGAGGGATGGGCTGAGACCTGACAAGTGTTGAATTGTTTTGAGATATTGATTATTAATGGTTTTTAATGTGCACGGAAGCATGATGTTTAATGTCATGCTTATTTGAGAGAATGCATGATGGTTAATGCCATGCTAATTTGAGAAAACGTGACACGCCTTAAAGGTATATGTCCGCAAGTGCACGGGTCGTACAAGTAATAATGAGATTTGAGTAATAAAATAATAAGAACTAAAGGAAATAAAACCGAGCAAAATTTACTTACGGTACTCCGAGCAATTAAAAGCAAATGACCTACAAAAAAAATTAAAACAGTTAAAATGAATTAACGCAATTAAAATGCAAATATAAAAAATAAAGAAATAAAATTAATTAAACTAAAACTTAAACAAACTTAAAATGAAATGTGCATGCAAATTAATCTACTTAATAAAAATTGCAATTTAAACTAACCTAAGATCTAATAAAATAAAATCCTAGAAAATTAAGAAAAATAATCATAAATCTAACTTTCTAAACTAATGAATTAGAAATTACTCCTAGATATATCTAAATACTAAATTAACACTAAAATCTAACTAATGCATGAAACACATTTTTGGAATATTCACTAAAACTTTAAAATGCATAAAATGAGTTTATCTAAATTAATTTTAAGCAAATCCCTAATGCTAGAATAAAAATTACATAGTAACCTAATTAAATCAAAGTTAAACTAATGAAACAAAGATACTATGACTAACATGCACATTAAAAATAAACTAACTAAGCTAACTAATAAACTTGAAATTAATCTATCTAATAATGCATGTAAAATGAATTAAACCAATACAATAGACTAGCCAACGTGGCCTTAGCAAATAATAAACAAAGTGGTCCCGATTTTGGTACTGTTCACTCTCTTCTTTCCAGTGCTGCCCGACTATCTGCTGCAAATTCAGGCACTGTCCAGCAGCTTCTGCATCACACGACTTCCTCTGCTAACAGCAGATTGCTCCAGCCTTCCTGCAAACTCCTGTCACTATCTTCAACTAGTACCCGCAGAAACAGACAACTAGACTCCAGCAACACACGTCCTCTGCAATGTAGTTTCATTCTCTGTTGTTCTGCACAAATGCACTTCCTTGCTCAATACAGGCTGCATCAACTGCGCACCAGAATCCTCACCTAGCTGCTTCCTGTCTACTATGCTGGTTCTGCTTGTCTATCATCTGCTTCACGAACCACTACAGTCTAGTAAAAAAAACAGCAGCTAATGGCAACAAGGGCTGGAGCCGAAATGTGTCGCACAACTTCTGCACCCCTAACTATTCCAGCTGCAACCTGCCATTGTGTGCACAACGTCCTTCACAGTAGCTCGGTGATGGTGAAAAATGACACCAACGAAAATCTATAGTTATCAAATACTTGGTTAGTGCAGAATGAAAGTGTAGACTGAACATGAATAGTATGAATTAATGAAAACAGAGCTGAACAGAGTGGAAGTTAATCACCGATTTGCTGCCATAGTGAACTCATGCTATGTTCTACAATGAATGGTGACAGTTGGTAACAAAAAGCAAGGTGGAAATACTTAACTAAATAAAAGAAAGACATGAACTGCAGTGTTAAACAAATGCAAAACCAAGAGGCATCAATATATTCAATAGAAAATAACAGAGGTTAGCATTAATATGCAGTAAAAGGGCAGTATGGACATAGTTCAATCAATGAAGCAAAAATCGAACCTTTCAAGGATACCAACAATAAACCGAATAGGAAGAAGCAATATTTAACAACAGAACATTAAAATGAGATTGTAAATAATTGAATAGCAATGCAACGTGAACCAGCAGCTCGGATTGCTTCATTTTCTTCTCCAGCCGTGACTCCACATAACACTTGATGTGGACAAATGCTTTGCATTATCCCACATCAAGGCAACAAAATCAAATGGGAGAAGATTGAATGAACTAGTTATGCCACCCGACTACACCACTTAATATCTAACCGAGAGCTACAAAAGTGATGGTTTAACAACTAAAGAAGAGAACACATAAGTACTGCTTCTGGAAAAGAAATCGAGACCTGAACTAGGAAAACAAGTTATGGAAATACAACTTGACAAATAGAGAACTCATGGAAAAGAAACCGAGAGCATGAAAAAGAGATTGATTTTCCATTGAAAATGAAATTTAACAAAGATTAATCAAGAACATGAAATGAATAGTAAAACAACTTGTAAAAACTATGCGGAAATTTAAAGAAAACTTTTAAAATTAATCTAAAAGCTATTCTACCCTAACCTACATACATTTTCAATTGCCATAATGTTCTATTTATACACAAACATAGGGGTACAATGGTAATTTTTCATCCTAGATGAGTTGGCATTATTTGGCCACTTGTCTTCAATTGATTTGCTACAAATAGATATTTCCACGTCACTTGTCGGTTTCTCCAATTAGTTGTGCGATGTGGCCCGGCGTGTGCCTTCCAGAATATTCGCTCGGTGTCTGTTGATCTTATCGTTTTGGAGCAAATAAAATATGGACACCTGGCATCACGCGTATCCAGACGACTGGTGACTCGGTCTGCAAAATTTGAAGTGGTCCAATCTCCTTTAGCTCGTTTCAGCCAAATTTCATTTGAAACGACTGAGTTTCATCCGGATTTTAATTTATCTTCACATTAAAGAATTTTAATTAAATAAAGGGGATTATTAATAAAATAATATGGGGATTAAATAAATAAATAGGAATTTAAGCACAAATAATTCTATAAAAAATAGAATTATCAAAACGCATGATGGTTAATACCATGCTTTATTATGAATTATGCATGATGATTTATACCATGCTTTGAGTTGAAATGTGCACTGGATTTTAATAGCATGAATGCTTTATATACCATTAACACAATCATACACTCATGTTTTGAGATAAAATGATGAATTAAATGCTTTTGAGCATGGCATCACGATCACGTAGATAGTGCAGTATCTACCTGTTTGCATGATTGCCTTACTGAGCGTGTGGTTTGCTCACCCCCCCTTATTTTCCCCCTCTCTACAGAGATTTGAGTATAGAGTGAGCGTGACTAGAGGCTTAGCCCTTTTGGTAATCCGCTGCATCCCATCGCTAAAGGTATACACACTTGGATTATTTTGTATCTAAACTAGACATAGCACAGTAGCATTTTGTATGTAACTATTGGGGATGTAAAACAATGTAAACACATGTAACAACTCTGATATATATACATTTATACAAGTGTTTACTTATGAATAATATGCAAATCGAATTGGTATCGTGGAGTGAGTTAGATGTCGACACGCAACCCAACTTTTGAGGAGAGTTGCTGTTCACGATTAAGGTAAGGACGAATGATAAACGATGCACGAAAATGCGAAAAATTTGTACGTATTTTGGCAAGTTGAGGGTCGTGACAACTCCTGATCTCAGAAGATCTATAACACTGTTCTCAAATGCTGCTCATGCTCTTTCCTAGACTTCGAGTACACCAGTATGTCATCTATAAAGACAATCATGAAGTTGTCTAGGTGTGGCTTAAACACATCATTCATTAGAGCCATAAATGCTGCAGGAACATTCGTCAACCCAAATGGCATAACCAAAAATTCATAATAGCCATAACGGGTCTGAAACGCTGTTTTTGGTACATCTCCACTCCGAATCTTCAATTGATGATATCCAGACCTCAGAACAATCTTCGAAAGGACCTGTGCTCCCTGTAATTGATCCAATAGATCGTCTATCCGTGGAAGGGGGAATTTATTCTTGATGCTAGCCTTATTCAACAATCGATAATCTATACATAGTAGGAGACTCCCATCTTTAGTCTTTACAAACAGAACCGGTACTCCCCAAGGTGATACACTTAGTCTGATGAACCCCTTGTCCAACAACTCTTGCAATTGCTTCTTTAGCTCCTCCAATTAAATCAGAGCCATTCTATACCGTGGCTTAGATATCAGTTCAGTTCCAGGCACCAAATAAATACAAAATTCCATTTCTCTGTCTGGTGGCAACCCTGGTAATTCTTCCAGAAAGACATCGGGAATTCTCTAACCACTGGGATGTCAACTATATCTGGGTACACCTTATCCAAGTCAACCACATAGGCGATAAAACCTTCAACACATTTTTATTACATTCGTTAGCAAAATCAACCACCCTTAGAAATAACTTACTACTTCTTTCATTACTTTTCAAATCTTACTATGTACTTTTCAGGGATGGAAAACATTACTGCCTTAGCATAACAGTCTAAAACAACATGGTTTACAGCCAACCAATCCATTCCTAGTATTACATCGAAGTCCTTTATAGTTAATAGAATGAGATCAGCCGACATGTCCTTTTCCCCTACTTTTAACTTACAACTCTTACATACATACTCTATCATTACATTGTCCCTCACTGGAGTGCTTATAAGTAAAACTCTACCTAAGGGTACAGGTTTCACATGTTCAACAGTTTACATGCAAATGAAGGCGATATGAATGAATGCGTGGCACCAGGATCAATCAATGCCAATGCTTCAAAAACAAAGACTAGGATGGTACCTTTAATCACATTCGAGGAAGCCTCTGTAGATGCTTTGTCCAATGCAAACACTTGCCCTCGACCAACAGTTTGCTTCCCTTTCTCTTCAGCTGTAGCCTTCCTTTTAGGTGTAGGTGTCTCAACTGTAGCCTTCTCTTGCTCTTTGCCCTTCTGTGGGGCTGTATCAATCAACTCTAGGCATTCACGAGCTATGTACCCTGATTTACCACATCTATAACATGATCTCATCAATAATGAGCATGGTCTACCCCCATGATATCTACCACATAACCTGCACTACTCTGTGGTAGGTCGAGGTCCACCAATAACTATGCCTTTCGAAGCTAGAGATAAAGCTAGATGAACTGGAGGCTTCGCAGGCCTCTCTCGTACCTCCTCAATCTTAGGCCTCTTACCAAATAACCTTCGGCCTTTTCTGAACCCTCTATCCTCAACTAACCTCTTCTGGTCTCTATCTTTGCCTTTACCACTCCTGGTCAATTCTGAGGCATGCAACTCATAATCTTGCTCACATAGCTGAGCTTTGCGTACTGCCTCATCATAAGTGGTAATGTTAAATGGAGCTAATTGAGCTCTGATGGAAGGTCTCAGCCCCTCAAGAAATTTCTGAACTTTTCTGTCCTCAAGGCTCATAGTGACTTTATCATATCTGCCCAGGGATGTGAATCCAGACTCATACTCATCCACTGTCCGGTTCCCTTGAGTCAATGTCATAAATTCCATCTACATCTTTCTCTGTGCAGTGGCTGGAATGTATTGCCTCCTAAAGGCATCCAAGAATATATCCCATGTCACAACCGAGTGTTGTGCACTCAACATCGGCTATGTGGCCATCCACCAATGCTCGGCCTCATCCTCTAATACAAAAGTCGCAAAGGTGACCTTCTCAATGGCAGAGCAATGGAACAATCGGTAAAGTTTCTCCATACTACGTATCCAATACTCAGCTAACACTGGGTTCTTCACCCCCACTAAATGAAGGTGGTTCGAACTTCCGAAACTCTCTCAGTCTACCCAGATCACAATCATACACTCCTTCACCACCAACGTGTTGTGGAGCTACAGGATCCTAAACTAGTGGGGGAATATCCTAAACTCGAGGGGGTGCTGGAATCTTTGCCTCTGCATCCTGAGGTCTCGGTGCAGGTTGTGCTGGCTCATGTCTCTCAGTGCAGCAGCCTGACCAGTAGGATTCTCATGTCTACCCTCAAGTCTGGCTATCGCCTGTGTAAACATCTCCATGATCGTGTCTACACTGCGATGTAATTGTGCTATATACGCCTCAACGACCTCACTAAGACCGGGTGGATCTCTACTAAAACTGGACCCACTGTGTCTCTCGGGCTCATCTCTATGCCTTTGAGAGCGTGAACTCTCTCCTCTACGAGTACGTCATCTATCAGACATCCTGGATACTTAAAATAAGTGTCTCAGTCATATTTTCCAGCTTGGTATACACAGTGGTATCCTAATAATGCACAGTACTTTAGGGATGTATAATTTCCTAACTATGAATACTGACTCACATAAGATGAACTCCGGTCGGATACCATTAATTCCGTCACGACCCTCTCTCTCTCTCTCTGTCCATGGCTCTTACCTTACTTTCAATAGTTGGGCTATGAGTCAACATCCAGTCAATATCTCATGTATTATAATTAATAAATTCATACAATGAAGTAGAATAGAAACTGGACTTTTATATTTATGTGCGGAAGCGTTTACATTAGTTCCTATTATATGCATCCCCTAAAATACAAAAGAAAAACTTTACTGTGCATTAATTTACAAGATACAAAATTTTTCATCTCAAGTATATACCTCTCTATACTACTGGATGACCGAAGCAACATGATAGCAGGGACAAATGCAGTATACTCACTACTGCGTAAAATCTATGGAGGAGAAATAAAAGGGGTGAGGTAACACGCTCAGTAAGGAAAATATGAAAGCAGGTAGATAACTACACTATCTACATGCTAAAAATATATAATCATTTTCCTTATAAAACATATGCATTCTTTAAAATAACTTCCATCAATGCGAAATCATTAATTTGCTAGATGGGTATATGCATATTCACACAGCATACTCTTTTCACACAACTCATTCTTTAAAATCACGCAGTACACATTTAGAAATCACTTTGCACTCAGCAAATCAATGTACATGAGACATAATTATGGGTTTTATATCCCCAGACACACAGCAAGGGAAAAATATGTCACCACACACAGTAGTGACAATTTCATATCACTTAAATAAATATAGGACTCATGACCATAGTCGGATTCTAGGCAACACTGGTCAGGTGTGCGGGAACCCTACATTTGGGGAGGCGGATCAACCATCCCTTCAGCCCATACTGAAATCACAGCACATCGTACTCCATGGCTAACGCTCACGGTACATCATGCTCCCGTGGAACCTTATCACCCATTTCGATTGTCTCAAAATCTCATGCGAGCATGTCTGTGCAAGACACACAATAATACACGACGGCTCCAGCACAGTTTTGTACTCATTACATCACATCCATAAACCACGTGTGAATAGGTCAATGCAAGACACATAACAATACATGACGGCTCTAATACGATTTTACTCAACACACAGCTTAATTATGAAAACCTCGTGTGAGCAACTCAGCATAAGAGCACACAACATACTTGAGGCATCGAGCACGATATTACTAGGAAATTACATACGAGCATAGTCAGAGCAAGACACAAAGCAACACTTGAAGGCTCCAGCATGATTCTCAAAATCTAGTACGAGCTCTCGAGTGGAACACACAGCATCACCCGAGGTATCGAGAACCTTTTGCTTTTCTCAAAAATCCCTTTAAAAATGATGTGCAACCAGGGCAGGTCAATCTACTGTTGCCTCTTAGGCTCTAGCACAATTCACACAGAAATGAGATAGAGGAATCCATTCACTGAGTATGAGTGAGAGGGAAATCTCCATTCAATCACTTGTTAAAATCTTTTCATGCAAATTACTAAACCGGGAGTCCGTATATTATTACTCTTTCTTAAAACGTTTGCAAAACCTCTTTTCACAACAATAACATAGAAGTCATGCAACTCATACTTACAGTCTTATTCTCATACGTGGTTTTCACCTAGATATATCAATATCTACACACTTATCGCATACATTCACACACAGCAAGGTAAGAAAACATATGTATAGCTATCTTTAATAGCTCGCATAAGTCTCTTACCTCGAATCACTTTCCTTCGATTTACACTTCTCGTGAATATGTCTTATCGGCTCCAACTTTATCTTCTGGAGCTGAAATTGTGTACTACACACATTAGTATACTTCATTTCACTTGCATGATATTCAAATCAATGCATTGAGCAATTTATATCTTATTTAGCCTCGTTACATCATTATCAGACCTTACTCTTTCTTAAGTCCATTTCGAGTATATAGCTCATTTTTTGAGAATCTCCTCGACTCCTTGAGTCTACTGGTTCATATTGAACCGACATTAAGTTTACAATGCCTCTAGTTCATTATTTTCTTCCTCTTTAGCATTTCATCAAAAACTTAACATGCCATTTATAAATTCTTATTCAATCCAACTTATGGATTTCAAAATGTCAACTTAGTATCATCTATACATGCTCAAATCTTCATTAGCTCCATGCCATTTCAATTTTTCCTCATTAAATCCATTCTACGTCATAGCTTTGTTTAAGCATGTTTATCACATTTCAACCAACAACATATACACCAAATCACTCATCATTATGCCTAGATTAACATACATGAGATTGTTGCATTGAAATCTTACCTATTTTAGCTTTTCTCTTTTTTCACCAAAATTGGGGGAAGCTCTTTTCCTCTTTCAATCCAACGATTCAACCTCTTGTTTTTAACTATGTTGTTCTTCTCCTCTCTAGGAACAACTTTGCTGAAATGAACTTCTCTCAAATCTCTAAGGAAAGTGTTGAGAATTTAGAGAGAGAAACTAGGTTGCTTTACTTCAAAATGGAAGGTTTTGAGTTGTTTTGTGAAATACAGTTCAGTTGCCTAGTTTTTATAGAAATGGCTTGATGAGATCGATCTCCATAAGTGAGGGATCGATCTTCTCCTACTTTAACTCTCTCAGCATTTAGTTTTCAACCATGAGGGATCGATCTGTCGAAGTGCATGAGATTGATCTACTCATTGGTATAGGATCGATCTGCTCTGAAGGGTAGGATTGATCTTGGCCAGGCAGAGAGTTTTTGAGATCGATCTGGCCACTGAAAAGGGATCGATCTGCTCCAACTTGAGGCAATGAGAGATCGATCTGCTTGAGTGAGGGATCGATCTCCCCCTTGCAGAATGCCTCTGCATTGCATTTCCAAGGCAACGAGATCGATCTCCCTTGCACTAAGATCGATCTGGCATTTATCCTGCAGCAGTTCAGTTGCAATTTTCCCAGATTTCCAAAGCTAAGTTCATATCCATTTGCTTCACTAGTTATTTTACATTCAATCCATATTTATCACTTAAAAAGGTCAGTTTCTTATAATTCATACAAAATGAAACTTGTGTGTACATCACGAACTCACATAACAAGTGTGTACATCAAATTTACGGATCTTACATCACTTATGATTCATATTACAAGAACAAGTGTATACTTAGAGAATCATAAGGATTACATATGAAAATATGAGCCTTACATACAATCCTCATCAACTTATGAAATTTGGTT
Organism: Firmiana major; assembly: GCA_033439115.1. Classification (NCBI taxonomy): domain Eukaryota; kingdom Viridiplantae; phylum Streptophyta; class Magnoliopsida; order Malvales; family Malvaceae; genus Firmiana; species Firmiana major. Next base: position 54,644,816 of record CM065899.1, read on the forward strand.
CTCAAAATTAGAACTAAGTCAGTCATCAAATAGCTGGGGGTACTTTTCGCGCATCAGACTCTCTAACTCTCATGTAGCTTCCTCCGAAGTGTGGTGCTACCTAAGAATATTAACTAACCTGATTGTCTTTAACCTCAATACCTTCTCCTTTCTATACAATATCCAAATCGGCTTTTCCACTTATGACATATCCTCTTTGAGCTCCAACGTCTCATATCTAATCACGTGTGCTGGATCCGAGTGATACTTTCGAAGCATCGAAATGTAGAAGACGTTATGGACGCTTGTTAAATCTAGTGGCAACGCCAACCTATAGGTCTTATCTCCCACTCGATCCAGTATCTCAAAGGGTCAAATTCAGCGAGGACTCACTTTAACTCTCTTCCCAAATCTCACTATACAATTGGAAAGAGAAACTTTCAGGAATACTAACTCACCCACTGTAAACTCTAGTGGCCTACGTCTCCTGTCAGCATAACTCTTCTACCTGCTCTGAGCGGTTCATAATCTATCACATATCAACCAAACATCCTCAGTGGCTTTCGTAACCAAATCAAGATCAAATATCTTTCGGTCACCCACTTCTTCCCATCCAATAGGGGAATAGCATCTACGGCCATATAAAGCCTCATGTGGTGCCATCCCGATACTCGAATGATAACTGTTGTTGTAGGTGAATTCAACTAGTGGCAAATGATCATGCCAGGAGCCTCTAAAATCCAGCACAAATGCTCTCAACATATCCTCCAGAGTCTATATAGTCCTCTATGACTGACCATCTATCTGAGGATGGAAAGCGATGCTCAAACTCAGCTGGGTTCCCATGGCTTCCTGAAAATGTTCTCAAAAGTGGGAAGTGAAGCGGGAATCCCTATCCGAAATAATACTCACTGGAACACCATGTAACCTCACTACCTTGCATACATACAACTCTGCCAATGAACTCAAAGTATCAGTAGCTCTCATAGCTTGGAAGTGGGCTGACTTTGTCAACCTATCAATAATCACCCATATCGCATCGTGATTCTTGCGGGTCTGCGGTAAACCCATTACGAAATCCATGGTGATATACTCTCATTTCCATGTTGGTATAGGTAGAGGCTACAATAACCTTGTAGGCTTCTAATGCTCTACCTTCACTTGCTGACAAATGAGACATCTTGCCACAAAATCTGCCACGTCCTTCTTCATCCCTAACCACCAATACACTTTTTAGAGATTCTGATACATCGTGTTACTCCCTGGATGTAACATGTACCTCGAAGAATGAGCTTCCGATAAAATCAGTCTCCTGAGCTCTAGGTCCTCGGGAATACACACCCTTCCTCTGAACCTCGGTAGTCAATCAGAACTCAACTCATACTCGATCACTGCGCCCGTCTGCTTCTGACTAGTCATATCAATGCAATACGAATCACTCTGCTAAGCCTGTCTGATCTTGTCCAACAGATTTGGTTCCAATCTTAGGCTAGCTATCACATAGTACGCATCCATGTCAGAAGGCACAACACCCAAACTGAGGCTAGCAAACTGCTCTAGCAACTCATGTTCCCTGACCATCATATACGATATCATCCTAAGGCTCTTCCTACTCAAAGCATCCGCTACAACATTAGCCTTACCCGGATGATAAAGTATCTCACAGTCATTGTCCTTCAAAAGCTTTAGCCATCTTTTTTGTCTCATGTTCAGCTCCTTATGAGAGAACAGATACTTGAGGCTCTTGTGGTTAGTAAAAATCTGAAACTTCTCACCGTATAAGTAGTGGCACTATATCTTCAACGCAAACACTACTGCTGCCAACTCTAAATCATGGGTCGGATAGTCCTTCAACTGTCTGGATCCATAAGTAACTACCTTCTCATCTTGCATCATACACAACCCAATCCCTTATGTGAAGCATCCGTATATACAGAAAAACCTCCTGAGCTAGTAGGAATAGTGAGAGTCGAAGCAGTGGTCAATCGACACTTCAACTCCTGAAAACTCCTCTCATAATCATCATCCCACATGAATACAATATTCATCCGAGTGAGACCGATCAATGAAGCAGCTAACTTCGAAAACCCCTCAACAAACCTCCGGTAATAACCAGCTAAACCCAAAAAACTCTTGATCTTAGTGACTGTCCTCGGCTGTTCCCATTGAACTACAACCACTATCTTGGATGGATCTACTGATATCTATCCTTTGACACAACGTGTCCCAAAAATGAGATATTCTCTAACCAAAAGTCACACTTGCTGAGTTTAGCATACAACTCCTTCTCTCAGAGAGTCTGTAATACAATCCTCAGATGCTGCTCATGCTCTTCCTGAGACTTCGAATACACTAAAAATGTCATTGATAAAGACAATATCAAACTGATCCAAGTATGGCTTGAACACATCATTCATCAAATCTATAAATGCTGTAGGAGCATTCGTCAATCCGAATGGCATAACCAAGAACTCATAATGGCCATATCGGGTCTGAAACGCTGTCTTAGGTATATCTCCACTCCAGACTCTCAACTGATGGTATCTAGACCTCAGATCAATCTTAGAAAAGACCTACACTCCCCGAAACTGATCCAACAAGTCTTCTATACGCAGAAGGGGATACCTATTTTTGATGGTAACCTTATTCAACAATCTATAATCAATACACAATCGGAGGCTTTTATCCTTCTTCTTCACAAACCAAATCGATGCTTCCCAAGGTGAAACACTCGGTCTAATGAACCCCCTAGCAAATAGTTCCTATAACTGCTTCTTGAGTTCCTTCAACTCAACTAAGGCCATGTGGTACGGTGGTTTCAAAATAGGCTCGATACCAGGCATCAAATCTATGCAAAACTCTCTCTCTCTATCTGGTGGTAGCCCTGGCAGTTCATCTGGGAAGACATCTGGGAACTCCCTAACCACAGGGATATCTGCCAACTCCGGATGCGCCTTATCCGTATCAACCATGTACGTAATGAAACCTTCAACATATTGATTTCTTAGTCAGCATAGTAAATTATCTTATGAAATACTGCACTACATCTTTCATTTCTTTTCAGTAAAATTTACAATATATTTTACGGGGGTAGGAAACATAACCGTCTTAGAATAATAATTTAAAACAACATGGTTTGCAGCTAACCAATCCATTCTTAAGATTACATCAAAATCACTCATAGTTAACAAGATTAGATTCGCTGACATATCTTTTTCCCCTACTCTTAGCTTGCAGTTATTAAATACATACTCAACTAGCTGACTGTTATTCATAGGAATACTAATCAACATCATCCTACTTAAAGGTGTACACTACATGTTTCGATAACTTACATGAAAATGAAGGTGATACAAATGAATATGTGGAACCAAGATCAAATAAAACATATGCTTCAAGATAAAAAATCAGGACGTTACCTTTAATCACATCCGATGAAGCATCAGTTGTGCCCTAGTCAAAGGTATGTACTCGCCCTCAACCAATCACATGTTTCCCCTTCTCCTTAGCTGTCGCTCTCCTTCTCGAAGCATAAGCATCCACTAGAGCTCTCTCTAGCTCCTTGCCCTTCTATAGGGCATTCTCAGTCACCTTTGGGTAAGCTCTCGCCATATGCCTCGGCTTCCCACATCTGAAGCACAATCTGATAGTCATCAAACAAGGTCTACCGCCATGGTACCTACCACATCTACCACACTGCTTAGTAGTAGGCCTCTATCCTCCAAAATAATGCCTCTAGCTGGAGCTATGGCAGAATATATAGGAGGTCTAACAGTCTCCTCTCATATCTCTTCGATCCGTGATCTCCTACCGAAGAGTCTTATCTCTCCTCGATAACCGAAACCTTTGCCACTTTCACTCGTCGGCCTCTACCTATCCCTATCTCTGCTCCTGCTAACCTTCCTAAACTCAGAGGCATTCCTCTCATAGTCCTGCTCAGATAATTGTGCCCTGCACATTGCCTCCTCGTACGTAGAGATATCAAGTGAAACCAATCTAGTCCGTAGCACCGGTCTTAGTCCATCTACAAATCTCTGGACCTTCTTGGTCTCACTAATCATAGTATCGGGGTCGTACCTTCCTAGGGACATAAATCTCATCTCATACTCATCCACTAACTGACTCCCTTGGCTCAACCATAAAAAGTCCATCTACAGCTTTCGTTGCACTGTATCTGAAACATATTACTTCTTGAAGGTATCCAAAAATATATCCCAACTAATCTTAGAGTGTCGGGCTCTCAATATCACTCCGGTGGACTTCCACCAATGTTCTGCCGCTCCCTTTAGTATGAATGCGGCGAAAGCAACCATCTCTGAAGTCATACACTAAAAGAACTCGTACAACTTCTCAATCTCTCCTATCTAATCCTCAACAACCACTAGGTCTTTGACCCCACTGAATAACGACGGTCTAAACTTCTGAAACTGTCGTAACTGATCCAACTCACACCCATACCCCAATCCACTACTGACCTGTTACGGATCAACAAGAGAAGACATACCCTAAACTAGTGGAGTTGTATGAGTATCTGTAGGCTGTGGCGTCTGTGCAGGCGTATCAGGAGCAACTGGCTACCCAGTAGCAGTCTCTACATCCGAACCCTACCTCCCATGCATAGCCTGTGTAAACATCTCCATCATGGTCTCTAGGCTACGTTCTAACCTCATAAAAACACGCCTCGATACTCTTTGGTACCTTAGTGGGACTTTGTGACGAATGGTCAGATAAAGAATCATCTTGGCCCTTAGACCTACCTTTAAGGCCTCTAGCCCTACCTCTCGCCCCTCTACCACAGCTGGTATTAGCCATAATGGCTTGATTCCTGCATTCACAACCACTGCTTATTCGATTCCCATCTCAGAATACACATTTGTATCTAAACAAAACACATTAATATGAGGATGTAAGCTTTCCTAACCACTAATACTGACTCACATCAGACCAACTCTGCTCCGATACCATTCTGTCACGATCGATTTTTACAAAAAAATCACTACTAATTTTTCATTTTTTCTTACCATTCCTTCTATAACACTTTCAAACATCAATTGGGCTGTGATTCGGCATTATTATCATCACATTTACTTACCATATCATCCATTCAATACGATGCATACATGTCAAAATAAGTTATGTATTGACTGTAAATACTTTTGTACCATAAGTGAACTCACTATATTATTATACAAATACATCGCCAATATTACATACGTTTACATTACTGTGTTGTTATATGTTCAGATACAAAATTGTACATTTATAGGTATACCTTTCGTTCGATGGGAATGTAGCGGACAAAAGGAATGCTAGTCCTCATGTCGTACTCTATCTACTGCGGATGCTCTGTAGAGAGGTGGAAAATTAAAGGGGTGAGCTCACTAGCTTAGTAAGGCAATCAGGCAAACAAGTAAATAATCGCACTATCTACATGAATATAATGTTATGCCTTCAAATATTCCTTTTCATTTCACATCTAAAGCATGTATGTTTCTTTGTAAAACTTATATAAAGTATGTACACATTCATTCGTGTATACTAAAATCATACTTATTTATAAACATTAGTAGTTCATGCAAAAATGTTGCATTCTCATGTACAGTTTATAAATCAAATTATACCATGCCATTTCGATTAAATCAAAGTAAATGTGGCATTTCATCATGTCAAAACATGAAAATCGAGGCTTAGCGCATCCCTTGGGTTTGCCCTTGTTTATAAACTTTTACAGTTATATTAAATACAATGTTAAATGTCAAGGCTCAACCTTCTTCAGGTCTACCCAATTTTATAAAAATCATGTGACAATTCAAACAAAAAATATCAGGTGAGATTGGTGACTACTTGTATGGTTTCGAGGATTATGATCATATCCCAATTTTAGTGATCCCATGCTACACGGATCCTAGTGTGCGGGGCATCACTGCTGTAACGGGAGGTGGGTCAAATCCTCAACTGCCAGCTAATAACTCCACAACACCATGTACTCATGGTACAACGTACTCCGTGTTCCGTACACGATACAAAGTAACCCATGGACCTAATTATAGTTTTGATAGTTCTCTGCCATATCTCAAAATGCACCTACGAGCATATCAAATCGGTGTGACACACAGTCTGTACAAGGCTCCAGCAAGGTTGTTTCATGTCATCTTTTCAAAAACAGTACATGCAAGTAAACTCCAGCACGACCTCAAGCACAAATCATATAAAATCTAGTGCGAGCAATGCTCTAGCACTATATCATGCACAATCATGTAAAATCGAGTGCGACCAAGGCTCCAGCACTATGCCATCTATAAATCATGTAAAACTAAGTACAAACAATGCTCCAGTACTCTATCATGCATAAATCATATTAAAATCAAGTACGAGCAATGCTCTAGTACTATGTTATGCATCTCATAAAATCGAGTATGAGTTACACTCCAGCACTAATTTATGGAGAAAACATATAAACTCCAGTGCGAGAAGTGCTCCAGCACGATTTGTTTTCACACAACTCGATAGATGACTTATTTAAAAGAAATTCACTCAATTAAATCAAATCTGCACTATATTGTGTTGTTTTCGTATTTAACATGAAAACATCAACCAATCTATCTATGCATTCGCTAAACAGCATTAAAAACCTTCAAAAACATGCTTTTCATGTTTTTTAGGACTTTTCCTAAACTTTGACTTTTTACCCTTAATAGGGGTAAAATCATAATTTACCTTTTTTAGGTCTTTATAATTTTTATTCACTTTCTCAGACCCTCAGATTTTTAAGTAAATGTAAGGGCAGACGAAAATACGTGCAGATATCTTTAACTACCCGCAAAATCCCCTTACCTGAAATCGCATTGAGAAATTTCTCTTTCTTAGAGCTGCCTGATCTCATAGTCCGATTCGCTCATACTACAATCTCTAGAGCTGCATATAACCATTTATTTGGTTAATTATACTTTTTCATCTGTATTTCACCTTAAATACAGTCTATTTCACTTAATGGGCTTTTTTCTTTTATTGAACCTTAATGAGCCTAACACTGTCTTAAGCTCATTTCACTTTACTATTCATTTTATCTGGGTCTATTGGCCTTATGGGGCCCACCAACACTTATTGGGCTTGTTCGAGGCCCATGTATGCTTATTGGGTCGAGACCACATAGGCAAGGCCCATTTGGCCTCTCGGCCAGGGCATGTGGTTGAGAGACATCAGGTCGCCCATGGCCAAGCACCATGCTATCCCTGGCCATCTAGCTAGCCATTTACTTAGGCATTTCATCATATACTTGGTTGCCATGTCTTAAACCTTAATTTATATTCACTTAAGCATTTTATCAACTACCTTATGTTCCATCTTCAATTCATCAACCAATTCAACAAATCAATTGAAATTAAGCATGCCATAATCATTAATACCTGTTTACCAACCTATCCATGTAATAAAATCACATGCTTCTTCATGAAAACCTAAATTACCATTTTCGGCCATCATTGATTCATGGCTTTTTTGTGTGCTTTGATCCATAAAACATACATCAATCAACTTAGAATAATTCATATATCAACATATATGAAGTTGGAAGCTTGAAATTATACCTAGCTTATCTTTCCTCACTTAGCCGAAACTTCCTTGATTTTTGTCTCTCTCAATATGGCTCCTTGATAGCCAACTTAAAGGTATGTTAATCCTCTCTCAATTTGGAACAACTTTCATGAAGATTGCAAGTTCCAAATATGTCTCTAGATTAGTGATTTCTAGTGAGATAAAGCTTGAAACTATGGTTTTAATGGTTTCTTCCATATTGCCGAAAATGAAAGGATGAAGAAGACAATTGTCAGGACCCGTTCTCAATCCATGACTTTAACCAAAAACCTCTACAAATATTTCGCAGTTTTAACTTACCTTTCCTCTCCTCAATGGTTGGGCTGTGATTTGATGTCAGAATCCTCACTTACCACATTATCCATTACCATACATACATGTCAATATACTGTTACTGACTGTAACTGCTTTTATAATACAAGTGAGATTATATAAAATCTAACACAAATACATTCCCCATAATATATATCGCATACATCACTGTGCTGTTTCTATGTTTAGATACATAATCGTACAACATCTGTATACCTGGCGGTCGATAGGAACTAGCAGTGGACTCAGGAATACTATCCCTCGATAGCTCTCGCTCTACTGATGCTCTGTAGAGAGATGTAAAGAAAGGGGGGTGAGCATACAATACGCTCAGTAAGGAAATCAGGCAAGCAAGTAGATATCTACACTATCTACTCAAAATAATGCTATGCCTTAAAAACATTATTTCCTTAACTCACTTTAAAAGCATGTCTTTAAATATATATATATATATATGTATACTTGTACAGATTAAATCCCATGTACAGAAATCATGCTTTCTTTCTTAAATGTAGGCATGTAGTGCAAAGCAATGCATCTTTATATAAATCATGCCTTTATGTAAATCATGTCATGTATATTTAAATCACAATAAATATGGCATTAAATAATTCACATCACAAAATCGGAGTCCGACCCATCCCTCAGGTCTGTCCGCAATTTAAATCAGTCAATCAATGTGATATATCATGAGAGACTCTGTGATGAAATGCAAATAGTATCCTGAACTATGATCATATTCGACATGTGATCCCAAGCAACACAGTACTCGGTGTGCGGGGCATCACTGCTGCAACGGGAGGGTGGTCAGTCCATTAGAACCGTCAACTATACAACAACACACGGTACAGCGTACTCCCATGCCCCGGGCACGGTACAAAGTACACCCGTGGACCCTACATCATAGTCGGGGTGCCTGCCATAGGTCTTAGCCCTCAAACCATGGAATATCATACCACGTCTATATTACCCTCATGCGGATATCCTCTCTAGATGTAACACACAGTCACACAAGGACTCGAGCATGGGTTTTAACATGTATTATATATCACATACAGTGCGCGCCTTGAATGCGACTCACAGTCGACACTCCGCTCAAACACTGTTTCACATCACAAACTCAACTCTAGTGCGAGTAAACCTCCAACAACTAAGTCAATGCATAGTTCATGTATTAAATCAAGTACGAGCGGTAGCTCCAATACCATGCTATGCATAATATCATCAAATCAAGTACGAGCAATAGCTCTAGTACTATGTCATGTATAAACCATGAAGAATCGAGTACGAGCAACGCTCCAGCACTCTGTCATGCATCTCATGAAAAACTCGAGTACGAGCTAATCGCTCCAGCACTCTATCATGCATATATCATATAAAATTAAGTAAGAGTAAGAACTCCAGTACTCTATCATGCATGTCATGGAAATCTAGTGCGAATCAAAATCCAACACTAATGTATGTGGAAAATATATGAAATCACGTGCGAGCTGTACTCTAGCACGATTCATTCTCACATAATATGATATATGGCTCTTAAAAAAAGGGATGGTTTACAAAATATTAAAATCAGCACTATAAAGTGTGCTTAAGTCACATCAACCTTAAAATCATTAGCTCATCTATTTATTTTCATGCTAAACAGCAGTTAAACACCCACAATAGTAGTTTCCATGCTTTTTGTAACTTTTCACAAAAGTTGACTTTTTGACTAACTAGGGGCTTATTCACTTTCTCTGACCCTCAGAGTTTTTAAGTGAATGTAAAAGCAAACGAAAATACGTGCAGGTATCTCTAACTACTCACAAAAGTCCCTTACCTGCAATCACTCGAGAAATTTCACTTTCTCTGCGCTGCTCGTTTCAGCAGTCCGATTTGCTCCTCCAATACTCTCTGGAGCTGCATATAACCATTCATCAGGTTAATTACACTTTTCCTACTATATTTCACATTAAATACAGTCTATTTCCCTTAATGGGCTTGAATAATCCTTAATGGGCCTAACTATGCCTTAAGCCCATTTTCATTTTACTATTCATTTTCGTTGGGCCTATTGGGCTTATGGGCCCACCAACTCTTATTGGGCTTATCCTAGGCCCATTACATCACATTGGGCTTAAAATATTTGGGCTTGGCCCATTGGGCCTCTCGACCACATGCCATGGCCGAGAGCTACCCATGTTCTCGGTTATGCCATGGCATGCCATCCATGCCTATTTCTTAGCCAATTCACTTAGGCATTTTCACAAACACTTGGTTGGCAACATTCCTAACCATCATATAGTTCATTTAGGCATTTTATAAAACACCTTGATTGCCAACTAATTACATGTATTAATTAATCAATTTGATTAATTCTAATTACACCATAATCATTAACATATGTACATTAATCTATTTATGCCTTAAAATCATATGGACATAAATCAATATCCCATTACTCACTCTTGGCCTAACCAACTTCATGGTGATTTAATATGTTTCAATGCTTAAAACATATATCAACATACTTAAAATCATTCATACATTAACATATATGAAATTGAAAATTAGAAAATATACCAATTGTTGTGTTCACCCTTTGGCCGAATCTTTGAAGGCTCTCGGTTTGCACTCTATGGCTCCTTGATAGCCAATTCCAACATATGTCACTCTCCTTTCAATTTGGAACAACTTCCATGAAGGATGCAAGTTCCAATTATGCCTAATTCCTAGTGATTTCTAGTGAGAGAAAGCTTGGATAATATGTTTCAATGGTTTCTTCTTCTAGCCGAATTTGGTGTGATGAAGATGACAATGGTGCGGCTGATTTTGTAAGCCACTTACTTAGCCATTAAGCCTTACTTTCCAGCCATTATACTTGACTTTCCAAGCCTTAGCCATGAGTCACCTAATGAGTCACCTTATGAGTCATGGTTAGCTTTAACTATGGTTAGATATTTATCTCATGGGCTTTCCATTTGGGCTTCTTGGTTTGGGCTTTCTTAATGGGCTTTTGGGCCGAAATTTTTACTATGTCTCGGGCCTTTAATTGTCTCAATATTTGGCCAATCAATCGATCCAACAATTCGGTCTAAAGGACCTAAGAATTTCGATATACGTTTAGTATACCTTAATGGGCTTTAAAATTTTTACCTTAGGCCCATTACGTTTTTTACCATTAAATTAAATCTGGAATCCTTCCGAATAAATTTTTCTTACTTTCAGGGATGATTATCTTATATTCTATCCAAGAATATTTTTCCCCAAATTTTTCTCCACACTTAGGTAAATTTTTAACCATGATTAGTCAACTATGGTAAAAGTCCACTTTCTTAACTATAGTTGACTTTTTCCTTAACCATTAATCAAGTTGACTTTTTCTCAAAATTTTGAAAGTGTCATATCTTATGTCTTACACTCTCGTCTTTATGTTTCAACCGTTCCCAGTGGATAATTATACCCGAAACACCTTTTCTCGCCAAAAAGGTCCATTTTACCCTTTTTAGCTTTTACTCTTGTTTTCTATGTTCAGGACTAAATCAAGCTGACTTTCCTTCATGAGCTCTCTATGCTCTCTCATTTTAAGTTCTTATTTTCAGTCAAGATGATTTAGATTCACTCGATTTAGCCTGTGACACTTATAGCTCACATTAGGCATTTTTATGTAGCTTTTGCGTGTTAAATCATTTCACTAACACTATAAGTCTAGTAAATACTCTTCTTATGATTCAACTATTATAACAAAGTGTTCATACACATAGGAATCATAAGGTACAAGCTACAAAAATTTGGGTTTGACAACAATGAGTTGGCTGATTTTTCCCTTAGTAGACTTAGCCATTAAGTTGGGCTTGGAAATTGATTTTGGGCTTGGACAATTGGGCTTAAGTTTTGGGCCTTAACATTTAAGTAATGGACTTGTCTTTTGGGCTTTCGGTTTGGGATTTCAGGCTAAAAATTTTCCTATCAATTGGGCTTTCAATTGGGTTAATATTGGGCCCAGCAAATGGCCCAACAATTCGGTCGAATGGGCCTAAGAAATTCAGCCCACACTTGTTACACCTTAATGGGCTTTAAAAATTCTATCGTTGGCCCATCGAGTTTTATTCGTTTAATTTAATTTGGATTTTGATTAAATCAATTTTCCATACTTAAGGGGATGAATAACGAGTGTTTAACCAAAAATATTTCTTCCTCACTTCTTAACCTTACTTAGGCTAAATTTTAACCATGGTTAGTCAACTATGGTCAAAGTCAACATTTCTTAACTAACCTTAACTTTTCTTGACCATTGACCACATTTTGACCTTTTTTCAAAAATCCAAAAGTGTAATTTTCCATGGTTTACACGCTCATCTTTATGTTTTGGCCATTTTCTGGAGGCAAATATGTCAAAAACACCTTAAACAGACCATTTCGGACTCATTTAGCCTCTTTTTGGTCTTTCCTCAACTTCAATGTGTTCGGGACCAAATCAAACCGAATTTCCTTTATGAACCCTCTATATTTTCACATATAAAGTTCTTATCTTCAATTAGAATGATTTAGATCCATTTAGTTTAGCTTGTGGCTATCTCTCCCCTCATTTACCCTTTACTTGACTTATATGTGTTTATGCATTTCCATAATATTTTCAATTTAGTAAACGCTCTTCTTATGATTCAAATAACATAATAGAATATTCGTACATATAAGAATCACAAGGAATAAGCTACATAAAAATATGAATGTTACACAAGGTCATTACAATGGCATTCTGGTTAGCATTCTGTTTGTGAGGGTAACTGTCCTTGAGATTCCAATCAATTCAAAGAAGTTGCTAGTTGACTCATTTAATCCTCAGACTTCTTGATGATTGTCCTAGTCTCCTGTTGAAAATGTTGCGTGTTAGTCGCAAGTGATTTAACAATTTCTTCAAGAGACGTACCTGAACTTGAATATAATTGTTGTTGCTGTGGAGCGGGCTATCTATGTTGGAAGTTCTGAATTTAAGATCTTGCTCCATAGCTTAAGTTCGGATAGTCTCTTTACCCTGGGTTATAAGTATTTGAATATGGATTATACGTCCTTTGTGGTGGACCTAGAAATCCTTCAACTACATTGACATGCTCATGAGGTTCATCTTGAAGTCTGAGGCACATGTCAGTTAGGTGGCCGGTAGCAGCACAAATTCCATAGGCTTTAGCTTGTTGCATATTTCTCATTCTTGTAGCCAATTGTTGAACAACAGATGTTAGATTAGCTATTTGATTTTCAATAGAATGTTTACTTACCTCATTTACTCTCCTCTAAGATATATCTTGTTTGAACCCAAACTGCAAAGAGTTAGCAGCCATGGTAGAAATCAAATCTCTAGCCTCTCTAAGAGTCTAGTTCACTATAGCACCTTCACTGGCTGCATCCATCATTCGTCTTTCCACGGGTAACAATCCTTCATAAAAGTATTAAATTAAGAGTTGTTCAGAAATCCCATGTTGAGGACAATTTGCACAAAGTTGCTTAAACCTCTCCCAGTATTCATAAAGAGTCTCAGTAACTTTCTGCTTGATTCCACATATCTCTCTTTTAATGCTGGTAGCTTTTGAAGCAGGGAAAAATTTGTCCAAGAACAGTCTTACCATCTCAATCCATATGGTTATAGAACCAGGAGCTAAATATAATAGCCAATCTTTTGCTCATTAACTAGTAAGAATGGAAAAGCTCGCAGTTTGATTTACTCTTTGGTAACTCCTTGTGGCTTCAAGCTTAAACATACCACATGAAATTCTTTTAAGTGCTTGTGAGGATCTTCATTCTCAAGGCCATGGAACTTGGAAAGAAAATGGATCCAACCCTACTTTAATTCAAAATCTGCTTACAAAGTTGGGTATTGAATGCAGAGGGGTTGTTGATTGACAACTGGTGCAACCAATTGCCTTAGAGTTTGCTCTTCTTCAGCCATCATTTCTTCAATCTCAGAATCACTAGATGAATTAGCCAAGTCGAGTGCTAAATTCAATCTGGGTGATGAAGATGTAGATTCTTGTGCTTTTCAGAGTTTAACTTCCTTCCTATTCTACTTAGCTGTCTTTTCAATCTTAGGATCGTACGGGACTAGATCACATGCATGAGAAGAATGGGGTATTAAAATAAATCTAATTAAAAACCAATCCCCAACAGCAACGCCAAAAATTGGTGGTTGTCGAGACCAACAAATTAAATTCTTGCTCAAAACTAAATTAAAACTGTAGTATAGATGACCAAGGTCATTCCCACAGAGATTGGTTAGATTTATTTCTCTACAAATGAAAAAAAATGAAAAGAAAAATCAATTTGTTGAAGTATTCAGTCGTAGGAATAATTTTAGAATGGGTTTATAGAATTGATTATTGTTGAAAAGATGAATTCTTTCGATCTTTTACCAGATTGGTTATGGTTATTGGTACGACCTAATAACTTGTCCCTCCTTTCCTCTTCGATAATTAGGATACGTTCTCTAATTATTTCTCTTACTAGTAAACAATCTTAGATATGATCTTCATATTTAATTTACCAATAGCATTAAAAACTAGAGAAACTACCAATTCTAACCAACAAACACACATGTAGGTTTATTTAAGCTAGATTATATATCCCCATAACATATAATTGAAAACCATCTTTGTAATCAATCATGTTATTTACCACTAATATTAGAATACCCAAACAATTACGAATTCAAATTCCTAATTGGTGATATATTATCTTGACAATTGAACAACGGGCCCTATTGCACAATCAATCAAAACAATAATTTCAACAAGTATAGAAGATATATAAATAGTAAAGATATAAAAGAATAAAATAAAAACTAATTAGATCTCACAATTATTAAAGAATCCAAATCTTTAATTATCCTTTAGTTGGACTAAATAGTTTAGAAAGCCATGGAGTTGAGATAATCTTTAATTATCCTACAGTTTTACACTAGCAGACATAGCTCTCGGGTTTGGCTTCATTGGAAGCCAAACCATGTTGCATGCAACATTGTTTATAATGTTGCCTGCCACATTTTCTTACAGCTACGAAAAACAGGAGCAAGCTGTTCCATGTTTCTTCCAGCTACTGCAAACAGCAGCAAGTTGTTGCACTCTCGGGATTGGCTTCATTTGGAAGCCAATCCATTGTGTTTTCTTTTGTTCATCCTTTGCAAGTCAAACTTTCATTTCCATTGCACTTGTTTCTTAGGCTTCATGATATCCTCTTTATTTCTTTTCATTTCACCACACGCCATCTTCACTACTAAATAAAACTAACTTGGGCGTGGCAGTTCAAGTTGGCTTTAAATTAAAGTGAATCCTTACTCTTTAAAATTCATTAAAAGTCTAATAATAATGACACCATGTAATCTAATATATTTTAATATGATTTAACATTACACTCCACTTATTATCGTGTCATTTCTTATACTCATTTATTCTTCAAGATAAAATGTATTATTTGCTTGAATTTATCTATATCTTTCTTGCCATAAATAATATAATTAATCATCCACCAAAAGCACATTTTTAATCCCAAATGTTTAATTTGCTAATCATTGTTAAAACCGAGTACAAATAAATTCGTGGAGCTTACATTCTCCCCACCTTAAGAAATTTTGTCCCTAAATTTGAAAACACATTAGCCCTCAAACAGTGTGGGTATTTTTCTAGCATTAAGTTTTCAAATTCCCACGTAGCCTCCTCCGAGGTGTGGTACTGCCACAGAACCTTGACTAGAGGGATTGTCTTAGATCATAACACTTTCTCTTTCCTATCCAAGATCCGAATTGGTTTCTCCACATACGTCATATCCTCCTTCAATTCCAGTGGTTCATACTTAATCACATGTGTCGAATCCGAATGATATTTGTGAAGCATCGAAACATGGAAGATATTGTGGATACTTGATAACTCAGGTGGTAAAGCCAATCTGTATACTTTGTCTCCTACTTGGTCTAAGATCTCAAAGGGCCCAATATAACGGGGACTTAACTTTCCTTTCTTCCCAAATTTCATTATGCCTTTGGGGAGAGAAACCTTTAGGAATACCGAATCTCCAACTAAAAATTCCAATGGTCTTCGTCTTTGGTCAACATAGCTTTTCTGCCTACTCTGAGCTGTTCTCAATCTCTCTTAAATCAGCTAAACATCTTCTTAGGCTTGTTTAACCAGATCAGGAGCAAATATCTTTCTTTCACCCACATCTTCCCATCCAATTGGAGAACGACACCTCCGACCATATAAAGCTTCATACGGTGCCATTCCGATACTCGAGTGATAACTATTATTGTATGGGAACTCTGCTAATGGCAAATGGTCATCCCAAGAGCCTCTAAAATCATGTGCACATGCTCTTAACATATCCTCCGGTGTCTGAATGGTTCTCTCTGATTGACCATCTGTCTGAGGATGGAAAGCTATGCTAAAATTCAATTGGGTCCCCATAGCTCCTTGGAAATGTTCCCAAAAGTGAGAAGTGAACCGGGAATCCCTGTCAGATACAATGCTCATTGGAACACCATGTAGTCTTACAATTTCTTGCACATACAGATCCACCAAGACACTCAAAGTATCAGTGGATTTCATAGCCAAAAAGTGGATGGATTTTGTCAATCTATCAACAATTACCCGAATTGCATCATGATTTCTCTGGGTCCTTGGTAAATCCATAATGAAATCCATGGTTACAGACTCTCATTTCCAGGTTAGTATTGGTAGAATCTGTAACAACCCTGTAGGTTTTTAATGCTTTACCTTAATTTACTGACACATAAAACATCTGGCAACAAATTCGACTACATCTTTTTTCATACCTAACCACCAGTACACTTTTTGAAGATTCTGATACATCTTATTACTTCCCGGATGTAAAGTATACCTTGAGGAATGAGCTTCTAACAATATTAGTTTCTTCAACTGTGGATCATTGGGAACACAAACTCTACCCTTGAACCTTAATAGACCATCTGTGCTGATTTCAAAATCTGTCACAGCACCCAACTGAATCTGACAAGCCATATCTATACAATACTGATCAGTACGCTGAGCCTGTAGGATTTGGTGAATCAAGTCCGGTTCTAACCTCAGGTTAGTTATCATACCATACTTGACAATGTCAAATGGTTTAATATCCAAGTTGAGGTTCGCAAACTATTCCAGCAACCCGTATTCCCGAATCATCATATACGATACCATATCGATATTCTTTTTGCTTAAGGCATCTGCTACTATATTTGCCTTCCTCGGATGGTAAAGGATCTCATAGTCATAGTCCTTCAGAAGCTCTATCCATCTTTTCTACCTCATATTCAATTCTTTCTATGAAAATAAGTACTTGAGGCTTTTATAATCAGTAAAGATCTGAAACTTCCCTCTATACAAATAATGGCATCATATTTTCAGTGCAAACACTATGGATGTCAATTTCAAATCGTGGGTCGGATAGTTCTTCTCATGGTCTTTTAGTTGTCGAGAATCAGAAGCAACTACCTTCCCATTTTGCATTAGTACATAACCCAGTCCTTGGCTAGAAGCATTTGTATATACCGAGAAGCCCCCCGAATTGACGGGTATAGTCAGAATAGGTGTGGTGGTTAGTCTGTGCTTCAATTCCTGAAATCTTCTTTCACATGAATCACTCCACTCACATTTGACATTCTTTCTAGTAAACCGAGTTAAAAGGAGCAACCAACTTAGAGAAACCCTCCACAAATCTTCTATAATACTCTGCCAAACCCAGGAAACTCTGAATCTCAGTAACCATTTTAGGTCTTTCCTATTGAACTATGGCCTCTATCTTGGATGGATCAACAGACACCCCATCCTTAGACACAATGTGACCTAAAAAAGCTATCTAATCTAACCAAAAATCATATTTGCTAAGTTTAGCATACAACTTTTCCTTGAGGGTTTATAAAACCATTCCCTATAGCTGTTCATGGTCTTCTATGGACTTGAAATCCACTAAAATATCGTCAATAGAAACTATGACGAATTTGTCTAGGTAAGGCTAAAGTACTTCATTCATTAGTGCCATGAAAGCGGTAGGAGCATTCGTTAATCCGAAAGGCATAATCAAAAACTCATAATGTCTGTACTGGGTCCTGAAGGCTGTCTTAGGTACATCTTAACTTTTAATCTTCAACTGATGGTACCCTGACCTCATTTCAATCTTGGAAAAGATCTGTACTCATCGCAGTTGATCAAGTAAATCATCTATATGTGGAAGGGGATACTTGTTCTTAATGGTAGCCTTGTTGAGCAATCTATAATCGATATATAATCTGAGGCTCCCATCTTTTTTTCTTAACAAATAAAATCGGCACACCCCAAGGTGAGACACTTGGTCTGATAAACCTGTCACGACCCAATTCCATTCTCTTTAACCAAAATCACTGAAAATTTTTCGCGTTTTACTGTTACCTTACCCAGTCGTGAACTAAGCTCACCACACACTGTTGGGCTGTGAGTCAATAATAAACACCACATCTCATTCATTCTCAATTAATTAAAACGATGTCATACATGTGCATTTAATCGTGTACTTATACGAATACATGATTTACTGACATCTACATCCCCCATAAGTACAACTCAAAAGAATACTGTGCTTTTACATTGTTTAGATACAAAAAGAATCACTGTGTATATACCTCTTAGCGATGGAGATGCAGCGGAGTCCAAAATAATATGCCTCAGTCCTCACTGGGCTACTATGCACGCTCTGTAGGGGGGAAAAATAGAGTGGGATGAGCAACCACACGCTCAGTAAGGCAATAATGCAAGCATGGTAGATAACTACTCTATCTACATGCTGATAGTGTTATGCATAAATCGTTTATAGTAGGAGCATGAGGAATAAAACTATGCCATGTGAATATACATATATATCATGTATCAAATCATGTGCATTGGCATATGAAACATGGTAGAAACATCATGTATAAAACATCTCATGCTCAATCTCATTTAAATTCATAAAAGGGCAATTCATTTAGAAACTTCCTTTTTGAACCAACAACATAACACCACCAAATCCACTCACAAACCACAACCACATTTACATTCCACAATTCACGCATGTGTATAAATCTAGGTCACTATATCAAAAGTGCCTATGTGAATCATTACATCATAAATCATCCCAGACCACACGCATCCAGGTGTGCGGGGTATCATGCTGGCACGAAGATGAATTATCCCTCGCCAGACTTTCTCATCACATATCCATCATGCGGTACATCGTACTCCATGTGATATACACGGTACATCGTACTCCGCAACTCATATCATGATTGGGGGTGCCATTCCTAGGTCTTATCTACCCCATACCAAGAGTTTTCCATATTCCGAGAAGGAGAGCCTTCCTGCCAAACAGAGCCTCCCGGCCTAACAGAGCCTCCCTGCCTCCTCGGGCTTAAGGATGTTAGCTTAAGGATGTAGGGCTTAAGGGTCCTTTCCGTAAGAGAGCCTCCCCACCGAACAGAGCCTCCCCGCCTAACAGAGCCTCCCTGCCTCTTCGGGCTTAAGGATGTTAGCTTAAGGATGTAGGGCTTAAGGATCTTACCTTTACCATACCCATGTAGGAGAGCCTCCCTGCCTAACAGAGCCTCCCCGCCTCTTTGGGCTTAAGGATATTGGCTTAAGGGTCCCACCTTTACCATACCCATGTAGGAGAGCCTCCCTGCCTAACAGAGCCTCCCCGCCTCTTTGGGCTTAAGGATATTGGCTTAAGGATACCACCGTAAGAGAGCCTCCCCACCAAACAGAGCCTCCCCGCCTAACAGAGCCTCCCTGCCTCCTCGGGCTTAAGGATGTTAGCTTAAGGATGTAAGGCTTAAGGATCTTACCCACTTTCACAACCCTATACGTATCCCATTGTACAAGCTTGTGCGAGCAAAGCTCTAGCACGACTCATGCATCATGCATCTTCTCATAAAGAGGCGTGTACGAGCATAGCTCTAGTACGGTTATACTCATAAGATAACCATTCACAATCCACGTACGAGCAGAAGCTCCAGTACGGTTTATAAACATCATCATAATTCAATTTCAAAGTGCGAGCTAAGCTCAAGCACGTTTCACACAAGTGAAAACATAGGAATCTCGCGCGAGCGAGGCTCTAACGCGAATTATATCACAGACACGCGATAGGCGGCTTACGTGCATTCAAAACATCACATAATATGCTTAGTGCCTCATATGGGCTATCTCACAACATCATTTAAGTACTAGCCAGCCTATCCTTTTATTTGCTCAAATCAAAGCATTGTGTTTTGTAGAAGCATTCAAAACACATGATTTATGCAATTATTAGCCTTACTATCCCTTTTTCATAACATCCACTTCAAAACCAAAACCACGCATATACCCATCATCTTTCACAAATACCATCAACATTTATTTGAGCAATTCATGCATTTCATACAACCCCCAATATTCACCCAGTTCAAAATACGAGCAGCTATCTCTATATACTCACAAAATTCCCTTACCTGGAATCGCGATGCGTGATTCCACTTCCTTAAGCTGCTTACTCGTACGATTCGGTTCGCCTTCAACGAACTCTTCGGGACTGCACAAAATCGTATCCCGCATTATATTCGATCCATATAATTGCAACCCTTGTGCTTGCTATAGTCAATTTAATCTATAGCCTCTATTAAAGCTTATTTGGCCTCGTTTCATTACTTTATCCATAACTCGAGTCTATGGATTTTCTTAGGCCTATTAACTCATTCAAAGTCGATATCAAATCGACATAAAGCTCATAGCGTTCATATTTCATGAATCCCCTCACTATGGCATTTATCAAGCATATTCATACCCATTTCCACAATTCCTCCAAGCTCACAATGTAATCTCATTTAACCATCTAAAATCATAAACAATACCCCAATAACAACTTTAGCGTGCCACAAATCATAAACTCATTCAATCCCACATATCCTCACATTATACCCATTTTAGATTTCTAGGTCACACCACTTCCACTACATTCTTAGGTAGTTTATACATCAATACTCATATCAATCAACTCCAAAATCAATTAAATAGCTAATGCATTTGGATTGGAGTGTCAGAATCTTACCAATATGATTTCTCTTCTTGCTCCAAATGGTAATGCCCTTAACTCCTTCAATTCCAAGAATGGGAAAATGCCCTCTCACTATGTTGTTCTTCTCCTTGATAGGAACAACTTTGCTTCTAATGATCTCTCTTCAAATCTCACTGAAAATGGCTGATTTTAGAGAGGGAAAGTTGGGTTTTTAGGGTTGAGATTGTAAAGTTTGGTGTTTTTCCGAGATTTCCAGATTTTCAGCTCTCCTTATATAGAGTTGACTTGAGGAGATCGATCTGGTCCAAGAGGAGATCGATCTGGTCCCTTAAAATCCCTCTTTTTCACGGCATTTTTAAGCCTGAGATCGATCTATCGAAGCAATGAGATCGATCTGTTGAAGCATGAGATCGATCTGTCGAAGCATGAGATCGATCTGGTCCCAAACAGAGAGCTAAGGAGATCGATCTGGATGCTTGGGGATCGATCTTTCCACTACAGAATGCTTGAGAGATCGATCTGGCTCCTTTGGAGATCGATCTGCTCAATCCTTTCGCCCAAATAAGAGCATTCTGGCTCTCCCAGATCGATCTCTCATCCTATGAGATCGATCTGGACCTCATGTTTTCCAGATTTCCTGCAGTTTCATTGCTGCAACTCATACCAACACACCTTCAACCTATTGCCATGGTCATTTCCTCATCCATTCACCTTTATAACTTGAAAATGGCATCCATTCATACCTCATGCACATTGAAACTTGTGTGCATTCATTGTATATTTAAAGGTATGAAACATAAACCAAATGGAAGCATAACTCATTTCTTCGCATTCATACACAATGAAACTTGTATGTACGTTATAATTTATATTACACATACATACATTGGATCCATGGACTTACATCAACCATAATTTACATCACAAGTCCATTCATATTATTGATCCAAGTGTACACATTATCATTATACATATACGGGATCTTACATTCTCCCCTCCTTCAAGGAATTTGGTCCTCCAAATTAGAACCAAGTCACTCTTCAAAAAGTTGGGGGTACTTCTCCCGTATCAAGTTCTCCAATTCCCACGTGGCCTCTTCCGCCGTGTGGTGTTGCCAAAGCACTTTCACCAAGGGAATTGTCTTATTCCGCAACACTTTCTCTTTTCTGTCCAATATCCGAACCGGCTTCTCAACATACGTCATACTCTCATGGAGCTCCAACGGCTCATATTTTATCACGTGTGCTGGGTCCGGGTGATACTTCCGAAGCATCGAGACGTGGAAGACGTTGTGGACATTTGCCAAGTTCGGTGGCAATGCCAACCTATACGCCTTATCTCCCACTCTCTCCAAAATCTCGAAGGGTCCGATATATCTAGGGCTTAGCTTGCCCTTCTTACCAAATCTCAAAATACCCTTCGATGGTGATACCCTCAGAAACACCGACTCACCCTCATCAAACTCCAGTGGTCTTCGTCTCTTGTCAGCATAACTCTTTTGCCGGCTCTGAGCTGTCCGTAATCTCTCACATATCAACTGGACGTCCTCAGATGCCTGCCGCACTAAGTCCGGAGCAAAAATCTGTCTGTCACCAACCTCTTCCCATCCAATGGGGGAACGGCATCTACGCCCGTATAATGCCTCATAGGGTGCCATCCCGATACTAGCATGATAGCTATTATTATAAGCGAACTCGGCTAACTGCAGGTGGTCATCCCAGGAGCCTCTATAATCCAGCACACACGCTCTCAACATATCCTCGAGGGTCTGTATAGTCCTCTCTGACTGCCCATCTGTCTGAGGATGAAAAGCGGTGCTAAAACTCAATCGGGTCCCCAGCGCTTCCTGAAAGTGTTCCCAGAAATGGGAAGTGAAGCGGGCATCCCTATCAGAAACAACGCTCACTGGTACACCATGTAGCCGTACTATCTCTCGGATATACAGGTTCGCCAACTGACTCAGTGTATCGGTAGCTCTCATAGCCAAGAAATGGGCGGACTTAGTCAACCGGTCCACAATAACCCATATGGCATCATGACCTCTACGGGTCCTCGGCAACCCCATCACAAAATCCATGGTGACATGCTCCCACTTCCATGTCGGTATCGGTAGAGGCTGCAATAATCCTGCAGGCTTCTGATGCTCTACCTTCACTTGCTGACAAACGAGACACTTAGCGACATATTCCGCAATGTCTCTTTTCATTCCAGACCACCAATAAACCTTCCGAAGGTTTTGATACATCTTGGTACTTCCCGGATGTATCGTATATTTCGATGAGTGAGCCTCTGATAAAATCGTTCTCCTGATCTCAGGATCCCTGGGAACGCATACTCTGCCTCTGAACCTCAATAAGCCATCAGCACTCTGCTCAAAATCAATACCCACACCTATCTGTATCTGCCTCAGCCAATCGATACACCGTCGATCGCTCTGCTGGGCTTGCCGAATACGGCCAATCAACTCTGGCTCTAGTCTCAAACTAGCCATGATCTCAAGTCTCTCAGATCCAGGTGGGGTTACATCCAAACTGAGGTTCGCAAAGTGTTCTAACAATTCATGTTCCCGTACCATCATATAAGACACCAACCCAAGGTTCTTTCTACTCAAAGCATCGGCAACCACATTTGCCTTACCCGGGTGGTACATGATTTCACAATCATAGTCTTTCAGGAGTTCGAGCCATCTCCTCTGTCTCATATTCAGCTCTTTCTGCGAGAACAGGTACTTAAGGCTCTTATGATCTGTGAACACCTGAAATTTCTCACCATAGAGATAGTGGCGCCATATTTTCAAAGCAAATACTATGGCCGCCAACTCTAAATCATGTGTCGGGTAGTTCCTCTCATGATCTTTCAACTGTCTAGATCCATAGGCAACTACCTTCCCATCCTGCATAAGCACACAGCCCAGTCCCTGGTGTGATGCATCCGTATACACCGAGAATCCACCTGAGCTGGTAGGAATGGTGAGAACTGGAGCAGTCGTCAATCGACGCTTGAGCTCCTTAAAACTCCTCTCACATGCCTCATCCCATGTAAACTTAACATCTTTACGCGTGAGGCGTGTCAACGGAGCAGCTAGTCTGGAGAAACCCTCTACAAATCTCCGATAATATCCTGCCAATCCCAGAAAACTTCTGATCTCAGTTACTGTCTTGGGCTGTTCCCACTGCACAACTGCTTCTATCTTGGATGGATCCACTGATACTCCATCCTTAGACACAACATGCCCCAGAAATGAAATCTGTTCCAACCAGAAGTTACACTTGCTGAGTTTGGCATACAATTCTCTCTCTCGGAGGGTCTGCAGAACTATCCTCAAGTGCTCCTCATGATCTTCCCTGGACTTGGAATACACCAAAATGTCATCTATGAAAACAATCACAAACTTGTCCAGGTATGGCTTGAATATATCATTCATCAATGCCATAAATGCTGCGGGAGCATTCGTCAATCCGAATGGCATCACCAAAAACTCGTAGTGGCCATAACGGGTACGAAATGCTGTCTTGGGTACATCTCCACTCCTGATCCTCAACTGATGGTACCCTGACCGCAGATCTATCTTAGAAAATACCTCGGCTCCCTGGAGCTGATCCAACAAATCATCGATTCTTGGAAGGGGATACTTGTTCTTAATGGTGGCCTTATTCAACAACCGGTAATCTATACACAGTCGGAGGCTTCCATCCTTCTTCCTTACAAATAGAACCGGTGCTCCCCAAGGCGAGACACTCGGTCTAATAAACCCCTTCTCCAACAACTCTTGCAGCTGTTTCTTCAGCTCTTCCAATTCTATCGGAGCCATTCTATAGGGTGGCTTCGATATCGGCTCTGTACCAGGCACTAACTCAATGTAAAATTCCATTTCCCTTTCAGGTGGTAGCCCTGGTAATTCATCCGGAAAGACATCGGGGTAATCCACAATTACGGGTATGTCCCTCAATTCCGGGGGTGCCTCATCTATATCGACCACATAGGCAATGAACCCTTCACATTATCCTCTCCATCGTTAGTAACATAACCCATCACTCCACATTCAACATTTATCACAATAAATGATTTATCTCTCAAGCATTATGCATTTAAAATCATACTCCTTTATTTACCACAAGTATACAAGTTTTCATATCATTTCTTTTCATCAAAATTTACAATAAGATTGTCTAGTCCTGAAAACATTAATGTTTTGGCATGACAATCCATCACAACACGATTGGTAGCCAACCAATCCATTCCCAAAATTACATCAAAATCATTCATATTTAATAAAATCAGATTGGCTATCATTTCCTTCCCCTCTATCTTTAATTTACAATCCCTACATACATGCTCGGTCAATTGACTATCATTCATGGGTGTGGAAATCATCAACATTTTATCTAACAATGTTGGTTTCACATATTTCAATAATTTATGTGCAAAGGAAGGTGATATGAAAGAATGTGTGGCACCAGGATCAAATAATACCAATGCTTCTAAATCAAAAATTCGGATGGTACCTTTTATCACATCCGTCGAAGCATCTGCGGTGTCCTGATCCAGTGCATGTACTCTTCCTCTGCTCACACCCGCAGCCTGTTTCCCTTTTTCCTCAGCTGTAGCCCTCCTCCTCGGGGCTGCTGTCTCAACTGGAGCTCCCTCAGGCTCCTTGCCCTTCTGTGGGGTAATCTCCATTTTCTCGGGACAATACTTAGCCATATGTCCTGGTTTCTCGCATCTAAAACACACCATAGGGGTCATCGGACAGGGTCTATTCCCATGGAATCTCCCACATCTCCTACACTGATCAGTAGTAGGTCGTGGTCCCCCAATATTCATGCCCCTCGACGCAGTCAAGGCTGGGTATACGGGAGGTCTAGCAGCTCTCTCCCGCACCTCCTCAATCTTTGGCCTCTTCTCGAAAAATCTTTGGCCATCTCTCTTGGCCACTCTTCCAAACCCGGATCTCTTCCGATCCTTGTCCTTTTTAACACTGACTCTCCCAAGCTCGGAGGCATTTCGCTCAAAGTCTTGTTCACATAACTGAGCCTTATGTACCGCCTCCTCATAAGTCACAATATCGAAGGGAGCTAGCTTAGTCCGGATGGCCAATCTCAATCCATCCATGAACTTCTGAATCTTTCGGGTCTCACTACCCATCGTGTCCGGGTCATATCTCCCCAAGGACATAAACTTGGACTCATACTCGTCCACAGTACGGTTCCCCTGAACCAAATTCATAAATTCCATCCGCAGTCTCCTCTGTGCGGTAGCTGGAATATATTGCCTCCTGAAGGCCTCTAGAAATATCTCCCACGAGATCTCAGAATGTCTGGCCCTCAAAATAGTCTCGGTGGACCTCCACCAATGCTCGGCCTCGCCTTTCAGCATAAACACGGCAAAGGCAACCTTCTCACTTGAAGTGCATCGGAAAAACCTATACAGTTTCTCCATCTCATACACCCAATCCTCCGTAATCACTGGGTCCTTCACCCCTCTAAACACTGGGGGTTTCAGCGCTTGAAACTCTCGCAACCTGCTCAGGTCGCAGTCATAACCCACATCACTACCTCTCTGCTGTGGAGCGATAGGAGAATCTGTATCCTGGGCTGGAGGTGGTGTAACTGTAACTGTCTCAGCAGTCTGAGGTCTCTCCGCCTCTGCAGCTGCCTGTTCAGTAGTAGGCTGTGCCGCGGGACCTCGTCTGTCACCGGCGCCCAAGGCCTGCGTGACTATCTCCACTAGACTCTCAATACTCCGCTCTAATCTAGCGAAGCGAGCCTCAGTATCATCTGCTCTCTCAGCAGGGTTCTGTGGAGCCTGCTCAGTCTGTGGCTCCGCACGGCTCTCAGGCCTACCTCTACGGCCTCTAGCACGTGCTCTCACCCCTCTACCTTTGCGTGTAACTGGCATAGTGCCTAACTCCCTGTATTATAATAATTTATTAAGCTCAATCCATCACAGTATACACAGTTATATCTAAACAAAAGCACAGTACTATGGGGATGTACTTTCCTACCTTTTATTAATGACTCACATCAGGCCAACACAGCTCTGATACCAATCTCTGTCACGACCCAATTCCATTCTCTTTAACCAAAATCACTGAAAATTTTTCGCGTTTTACTGTTACCTTACCCAGTCGTGAACTAAGCTCACCACACACTGTTGGGCTGTGAGTCAATAATAAACACCACATCTCATTCATTCTCAATTAATTAAAACGATGTCATACATGTGCATTTAATCGTGTACTTATACGAATACATGATTTACTGACATCTACATCCCCCATAAGTACAACTCAAAAGAATACTGTGCTTTTACATTGTTTAGATACAAAAAGAATCACTGTGTATATACCTCTTAGCGATGGAGATGCAGCGGAGTCCAAAATAATATGCCTCAGTCCTCACTGGGCTACTATGCACGCTCTGTAGGGGGGAAAAATAGAGTGGGATGAGCAACCACACGCTCAGTAAGGCAATAATGCAAGCATGGTAGATAACTACTCTATCTACATGCTGATAGTGTTATGCATAAATCGTTTATAGTAGGAGCATGAGGAATAAAACTATGCCATGTGAATATACATATATATCATGTATCAAATCATGTGCATTGGCATATGAAACATGGTAGAAACATCATGTATAAAACATCTCATGCTCAATCTCATTTAAATTCATAAAAGGGCAATTCATTTAGAAACTTCCTTTTTGAACCAACAACATAACACCACCAAATCCACTCACAAACCACAACCACATTTACATTCCACAATTCACGCATGTGTATAAATCTAGGTCACTATATCAAAAGTGCCTATGTGAATCATTACATCATAAATCATCCCAGACCACACGCATCCAGGTGTGCGGGGTATCATGCTGGCACGAAGATGAATTATCCCTCGCCAGACTTTCTCATCACATATCCATCATGCGGTACATCGTACTCCATGTGATATACACGGTACATCGTACTCCGCAACTCATATCATGATTGGGGGTGCCATTCCTAGGTCTTATCTACCCCATACCAAGAGTTTTCCATATTCCGAGAAGGAGAGCCTTCCTGCCGAACAGAGCCTCCCGGCCTAACAGAGCCTCCCTGCCTCCTCGGGCTTAAGGATGTTAGCTTAAGGATGTAGGGCTTAAGGGTCCTTTCCGTAAGAGAGCCTCCCCACCGAACAGAGCCTCCCCGCCTAACAGAGCCTCCCTGCCTCTTCGGGCTTAAGGATGTTAGCTTAAGGATGTAGGGCTTAAGGATCTTACCTTTACCATACCCATGTAGGAGAGCCTCCCTGCCTAACAGAGCCTCCCCGCCTCTTTGGGCTTAAGGATATTGGCTTAAGGGTCCCACCTTTACCATACCCATGTAGGAGAGCCTCCCTGCCTAACAGAGCCTCCCCGCCTCTTTGGGCTTAAGGATATTGGCTTAAGGATCCCACCGTAAGAGAGCCTCCCCACCAAACAGAGCCTCCCCGCCTAACAGAGCCTCCCTGCCTCCTCGGGCTTAAGGATGTTAGCTTAAGGATGTAAGGCTTAAGGATCTTACCCACTTTCACAACCCTATACGTATCCCATTGTACAAGCTTGTGCGAGCAAAGCTCTAGCACGACTCATGCATCATGCATCTTCTCATAAAGAGGCGTGTACGAGCATAGCTCTAGTACGGTTATACTCATAAGATAACCATTCACAATCCACGTACGAGCAGAAGCTCCAGTACGATTTATAAACATCATCATAATTCAATTTCAAAGTGCGAGCTAAGCTCAAGCACGTTTCACACAAGTGAAAACATAGGAATCTCGCGCGAGCGAGGCTCTAACGCGAATTATATCACAGACACGCGATAGGCGGCTTACGTGCATTCAAAACATCACATAATATGCTTAGTGCCTCATATGGGCTATCTCACAACATCATTCAAGTACTAGCCAGCCTATCCTTTTATTTGCTCAAATCAAAGCATTGTGTTTTGTAGAAGCATTCAAAACACATGATTTATGCAATTATTAGCCTTACTATCCCTTTTTCATAACATCCACTTCAAAACCAAAACCACGCATATACCCATCATCTTTCACAAATACCATCAACATTTATTTGAGCAATTCATGCATTTCATACAACCCCCAATATTCACCCAGTTCAAAATACGAGCAGCTATCTCTATATACTCACAAAATTCCCTTACCTGGAATCGCGATGCGTGATTCCACTTCCTTAAGCTGCTTACTCGTACGATTCGGTTCGCCTTCAACGAACTCTTCGGGACTGCACAAAATCGTATCCCGCATTATATTCGATCCATATAATTGCAACCCTTGTGCTTGCTATAGTCAATTTAATCTATAGCCTCTATTAAAGCTTATTTGGCCTCGTTTCATTACTTTATCCATAACTCGAGTCTATGGATTTTCTTAGGCCTATTAACTCATTCAAAGTCGATATCAAATCGACATAAAGCTCATAGCGTTCATATTTCATGAATCCCCTCACTATGGCATTTATCAAGCATATTCATACCCATTTCCACAATTCCTCCAAGCTCACAATGTAATCTCATTTAACCATCTAAAATCATAAACAATACCCCAATAACAACTTTAGCGTGCCACAAATCATAAACTCATTCAATCCCACATATCCTCACATTATACCCATTTTAGATTTCTAGGTCACACCACTTCCACTACATTCTTAGGTAGTTTATACATCAATACTCATATCAATCAACTCCAAAATCAATTAAATAGCTAATGCATTTGGATTGGAGTGTCAGAATCTTACCAATATGATTTCTCTTCTTGCTCCAAATGGTAATGCCCTTAACTCCTTCAATTCCAAGAATGGAAAAATGCCCTCTCACTATGTTGTTCTTCTCCTTGATAGGAACAACTTTGCTTCTAATGATCTCTCTTCAAATCTCACTGAAAATGGCTGATTTTAGAGAGGGAAAGTTGGGTTTTTAGGGTTGAGATTGTAAGGTTTGGTGTTTTTCCGAGATTTCCAGATTTTCAGCTCTCCTTATATAGAGTTGACTTGAGGAGATCGATCTGGTCCAAGAGGAGATCGATCTGGTCCCTTAAAATCCCTCTTTTTCACGGCATTTTTAAGCCTGAGATCGATCTGTCGAAGCAATGAGATCGATCTGTTGAAGCATGAGATCGATCTGTCGAAGCATGAGATCGATCTGGTCCCAAACAGAGAGCTAAGGAGATCGATCTGGATGCTTGGGGATCGATCTTTCCACTACAGAATGCTTGAGAGATCGATCTGGCTCCTTTGGAGATCGATCTGCTCAATCCTTTCGCCCAAATAAGAGCATTCTGGCTCTCCCAGATCGATCTCTCATCCTATGAGATCGATCTGGACCTCATGTTTTCCAGATTTCCTGCAGTTTCATTGCTGCAACTCATACCAACACACCTTCAACCTATTGCCATGGTCATTTCCTCATCCATTCACCTTTATAACTTGAAAATGGCATCCATTCATACCTCATGCACATTGAAACTTGTGTGCATTCATTGTATATTTAAAGGTATGAAACATAAACCAAATGGAAGCATAACTCATTTCTTCGCATTCATACACAATGAAACTTGTATGTACGTTATAATTTATATTACACATACATACATTGGATCCATGGACTTACATCAACCATAATTTACATCACAAGTCCATTCATATTATTGATCCAAGTGTACACATTATCATTATACATATACGGGATCTTACAAAACCCCTTATCCAATAATTCTTGCAATTGCTTCCATAGCTTCTCCAACTCAACCGAAGCCATTCTATACGGTGGTTTGGATATCGACTTAGTATCAGACATCAAATCAATATAGAATTCCATCTCTCTATTTGGAGGCAACCTTGGTAAATCATCCAGAAATACGTCGAGAAACTCCTTGACCATGGGTATGTCTCTCAACTTCGGACCCGCCTTATCCGTATCAATTACATAGGCAATGTAACCTTCAAAATATCATCTGCTAGTTAGTATGAACTATTCAGCTATAATTTATTCAATTTCTTTCATTATTTCCCAAAAAAACTTACAATACATTTTTCGTGCAATAAAAAGGTTATCATCTTATCATGGCAATCAAGAACAGCATGGTTTGCTGCTAACTAGTCCATGCCTAGTATTACGTCAAAATCATACATATTTAGTAGGATTAGGTCTGCCAACATAATCTTATCTCCTACTTTAAGCTTACAATCTTTGTATACCAGTTTGGTCATTCGACTATCCTTCATTGGTGTCTTAATCAGTAACATCTTTTCTAAAGGTTCAGGTTGTACATATGATAACAATTTACATGCAAATGTTGGGGATATAAAAGAATGAGTTGCACCAGAATAAAATAGAGCTAATGTTTCAATATTAAAAATCAAAATTGTACCTTTAATAATATCGGTCGATGCATCAGTAGTTTCCTAATCTAGTGTGTATAGTCGCCCATGTCCTGCAACCTGTTTACCCTTTTCTTCAACTGTAGCCTTCTTCGTCTGAGTAAGGGTAGTAGCGGTGCTTTTAGAGGTTTCTTACCCTTCTATGGGGCTGAGTCAGAAATCTCTACGCAATCCCTCATTAAGTGCCCAGTCTTGCCACATCTAAAGCATGCTTCAATCACCAAATAGCAGGCCTATTACCATGGTTCTTCCTGCAAATCTTGCACATCTCAGTAGTGAGGCGCGGTCCACTAATAACAATGCCCTTGGCTAGAGCTGAGGTCGAGTACATAGGAGGGTTAGCAGTCTTATTTCGTGACTCATCATAACTCTTCTGTCACTTACTAAATGGCCTTCTACCCTCTCTGACACCTCTGTCCTTAGCCGATCTCTTTTTATCTCGATCCTTAACCTTGTCCACCTTACCAGACTCGAAGGCATGCATCTCATAATCCTATTCACATAGCTACATCCCGCGAACTGCCTCCTTATAGGTGCTGATATCAAATGGGGCTAATAGGGCTCGAATTGAAGGCCTTAGTCTATCCATAAACTTTAGGACCTTCCTCACCTCATTACTCATAGTGTCCGGGTCATATCTTCCTAGAGAGGTAAACTTAGATTCATATGCATCCTTCAATCTGTTCCCCTAAGTCAAATTTAAAAATTATGTCTGTAGCCTTCTCTGGGTAGTATCCGGAATGTACTGTCTTCGGAAAGCATTGAGAAAGATATCCCAAGTGATAACCTAATGTCTAACCCTCAAGATCGGTCTGGTGGACTTCCACCAATGCTCGCCCTCCTTTTTCAACATAAAGACTGCAAAGGCCACCTTATCGGTAGTGGTGTATCTAAAGAACCCATATAGTTTCTCCAGTTCATTAATCCAGTTTCCTACAATCACCGAATTCTTAACCCCCACAAAAGATGACGACTTAAATTTATGAAATTGCCTCAATCTGTCAAGTTTATAATCGTACCTCATCTTATCACTACTCTGCTATGAGGCCACTAGAGTTGGTGAAGATGGTAATGGTGGGGTCTGAGGTAACACAATAGGTGGAGAAGTAGAGGGTCCTTTTGTCGACGGCATACGTGCTGTATAAGCAGGTGCAGATGCGTCAGGTGCGACTGCCGGAGGAGTTAGAGTCGTATAGCCAGTCATGCCTTGCATACTATCAAATCTTGTCATCACGTGCCCGAGCAACGTCATCATCATCTCCATGCCACACTCTATTCTAGCAAAGCGATCCTCGAAGCTCTCTACTGGATTTAAGGAAGTTCACTCAGATGAGGAACCTGTCACAACCCTTTTTATCCAATTTTCTAAAAATCATAACAAATTTTTTGCATTTATCGTTTCCTTACCCCGATCGCGAACGTTCTTACCACTACACGGTTAGGCTGTGAGTCAATAATAACCATCACATACTCATTCATTTCCAATTAATGAAAAATAGTGTCATTCAATTGAAAGTTAAGACATACACTTTTACATGACATTGTTTCCGAACATTTACGTCCCCCACATTACAATTCAAAATGATTACTGTGCCTTTACATGTTTAGATAAAAAAAGAATCCTTGTGTGTATACCTCTGAGTGATAGAGAGCAGCGGATGTCCCAACAATAACGCCTCAATCCTCACTGGGCTACTATGTACGCTCTGTAGAGGGGGAAAGTAAAGGGATGAGCAACCACATGCTCAGTAAGGCAATAATGCAAGCATGGTAGATAACTACTCTATATACATGCTGATAATGTCATGGCATAAATCATTTATAGTCAGAGCATGAGGACATAAAACTATGCCGCATGTATATACAAATATCATGTACTAAATCATGGAATAAGGCATGTAAAACATGGTAAAATCAACATGTAAAACCTCTCATGCTCATTGCCATTAAAACTCATCACAAAGGGAAAATTCAATATGAAACATCCCTTAAGATTTACCACTTTCGCAAAACACATTAAATCTCAATTCATCCTTTTCTTAAAACACATCCATATCATCACAAAAGAACATCATTTCTTTAAACAAATCCCATAAGTCTTGACCCCTCCTTCGGGTCTACCCTGGACAAACACAATCACACTCAGTGTATAAAACCATGTGGTACTATGTAATATTATGTGAGACAGGCGGTCACTATATCTCAAAGACTATGTTGGCCAACTATGTCATAATCATCCCAGACCACACGGATCCCAGTGTGCGGGGTATCATGCTAGAATGAAGGTGGGTTAGTTCTTCTCCAAACTTTTTGAATCATCATCACAACCACGCGGTACAGCGTACTCCATGTGATAGACACGGTACAATGTACTCCGCGGACCCATATCATGGTTGGGGGTGCCAGCCGTAGGTCTTATCTACCCCAGTGCCATGTGTGACCTCTATAGTCTCAAGTGCACGTGGGAGCGTTTCGTTTCATGTAGGAGAGCTTCCCCACCAACAGAGTCTCTCTGTTTGCTCTACCGAGAGGGGGGGTGAATCGGTTTTCTAATGTTAATGGCAAATTTTAAATTAATCCTAATTTAATCAGTAAATGATAAATGACCAATATAATGAAATTAATCAAATTAATGCAAGATAGGGAAGAGAGAAACAAACACAATCGTTTATAGAGGTTCGGCCAATCTCTTGCCTACGTCCTCTCTCCTTGACCTTCTTGTCAAGTGCTTTCTTTCTCTCCTTCAACAGAAGTTACAATGTCCCTTTTTCAGGTTAAGGAATAACCTCTCTACCCTTTCAAATACAAAGAAGTATTCACCCTTTTACAATGTTTTTCTCACTGAGGAACAATCTTCTTCTCTTTTGAGGTAAGGATGAATACAATGTCAAGCTTTAATGTGGGTAGGACAATTATAGCTTTTGCACTTAAGCTTATACAACAAACTCAATAAATGAAGAATGAAGACACAATGAATGAAAGAATTAAACTCTTGAGAATGTAAGAAATGTGCAGCAATGGTCTCTCACTTCTCATTGTCTTCAATGCTTGATTATATATTGAAGGATTGGTAGTTAGAGCATTTAATGCTATTTTTCCCGTTGAGATTTTGCAGAAATAGCCGTTGGATACCTCCAGTAGAATGCCAGATCGATCTGCCATCTTGGCCAGATCGATCTCTTAGTTATAAATCCTGCAAGATCAAAGCAAAATAACACAAGGAGATCAATCTCATATATGAGCAGATCGATCTCATGATTTGAAAATATTAGAGGAGATCGATCTGTTGAATAGGCAGATCGATCTTCCAATCTCTCTGTTTGAGGCAAGATCGATCTATAGATCGATCTGCCAAGTAATCTCGTAGTGATGAGATCGATCTCTTATTACCCCAGATCGATCTCCTTAACTCTCTGACTTTGAGAAGATCGATCTCTTCCTATACCAGATTAATCTCATGAGCTCTCTGTTTGAGTATAGATCGATCTCACAGATCGATCTACTATCTTTACTTTAGGGGAGATCGATCTCTTCCTAGATCAGATCGATCTCCTCAACTCCAGTATTAGGCAGATCGATCTCATAACCCTTAGAGATCGATCTCAATCTGCCTCAATACCTTTATCAGCTTAGCAGATCGATCTCATGTCTTTATGAGATCGATCTCTCATCCAAGAAATCCCAGGAGATCGATCTCTCATAACCCAGATCGATCTCTCATCTACAGAAACTCAAGTTCTGGTACTGATAACCTCTAAACATGTTTTTATATCATCTTTATATTATTGAATTTACTTGTTTTGTCATTTCAAAATATATTATCACAACACTCTCCACCCCATCGGGCTTAAGGATGTTAGCTTAAGGATCCTACAGTAAGAGAGCCTCCCCACCTCGTCGGGCTTAAGGATGTAGGGCTTGAGGATTTTACCACCGCCACCACGGCATTATACATACCACAGTGTGAAAACTTGTGCGAGCTAAGTTCTAGCACGATTCATGCAACGTCAATAAATCACCTCGTACTGACACGCCCTGAAGGTATAATCCACAAGTGCATGGGTCATACAAGTAATAATGGGATTTGAGTCCCGAGTTATCGTCCCTCAGAGAAGTTGGTTAGTCTAATTAACTACCGGTTAATCTTACCCTAAGTATATTCTAGTAAATTATAAAATTGAAGTGGGAGATCTACTAAGTCTAAAGTTAAAAATACTGGAAAGCAATAAATTAAAAGAACTAAATAAAACCGAGCAAAATTACTTACAGTGCTCCACGCAATTAAAATAAAAAACCTACAAAAATAATTAAAACAGTTAAAAATAATTAGCGTAATTAAAATAAAATGCAATTAGGAAAATAACAAAGCAAGATTAATTAAACTAAAATTAAACTAACCTAAAATGCAATTAAACTGCTTAATCAAAATGCAATTTAAACTAAGTGAAGATTTAATGAAATAAATTTACCCCTAATCTAATTCTAAATGGACACTTAATTAACTATCAACCTATTTAAAACTAAGTTCTAAACCATTAAGCAAGAATACTAATCATGCAATTTAATTAAAGACTCTAAACTAAGCTAACAAATTAAATTGGAATTAAACTAACCTAACAATGCATGAAAATGAATTAATTAACTATTATGCACTAGCCAAACAAACCTTAACCAATCTTAAATCATCCAAATATCCCTCCAAACACTGTTCGCGTCTTCAATTTCACAAATTTCATTTCCAGCATTCTCGGCTTGCTCACAGCTGCAGGTGTCCTACACTTTGCTCTTGGTTTTGCATGTGTCTTGCTGCTCTAGACTGATGTGCAAAAACTACCAGTTCTACCTAGTACAATGCACATCCCCACTGCTTGCTTCAGGTGCTCACGATCCTGTCCTCTGTTTCAGCCTGCTGCATGTTGTCAGTCTGCTTCAGCTGCTGCAACTGCTCTCGGTCTTCCACCTGCTTCAACTACTCTGAGTTTCCCTTGTTTTGTAACTGCTCATGTTGTGCAAACCCAGGTAATTTGATGTCCAGCAAAGTTAGGTGTAGCAACCACAAGTCACCTTACTCCTGTCGAACATGCACATGCGATTTTCCTGCAATTCTTAGCAATGCTAACCTGGGAACAAAAGAAAATATTTGCAAAGAAAAGATGTAATATGCACTTCAGTAAATGAAAAATAACAGCTTAAATGGACTGAACTAAAAGCTAAAAATAAAATACAGAAAATGAACAGTAATTGGGTGGGAAAATAGGGGAGAACAGAGAAGCAATGTGGTTCTCTATTGGCTGCAACAACGCATTCAAACTTATACCGACACTAGCTGTTGCCTTTTGCAGTATCCTTAATCCTTCAATCCGAGGCCAAGCCAAGCAACATCTATCCACACAGCATGCAACTGCAGCAACGCTGCCTTCGACCAGCCTTGTCGTGAACCGCTTTCACGCACCAACACGTTGCAGAGACCAAGAACAAGCAGTAAACTGAAACAATGCAGTGTAGAATTAAAGAACCAGAACAGTAAGTTTAAACCATGATCTAAAGAAACTATGCAAGAAAATATCAGAACAGTAAGTTACTAATCAAATCAAGGGGAAACGATAAAAACGAAACTTCATTGAATTTAAATTCTGAAAAGGAGACTGAATTCTATTGTAACTGAACTGTAAACGTAACGATAAACTGAAGAGCTAATTAAAATCTAAATAAAACATAAACTAAAAGCACAGAACAATGGAAAACAACGCATCAAGAACAGGGGAGAAGCTTTGGCCACTGTCACCAGCCGAAAACTTAAAAGAAAACCTAAGGAAAAATAATAAAACCTAGCAATAAAATTTTAACCTAAAAAAAACTAAAGCTACCCCTTTTTCAATTGCCATCTTTTTCTCTTTATACACACACTTAGGGGTACAATTGTAATTTTTCCATCCTAGATGAGTTGGCATTGTTTGGCCACTTGTCTTCACACCATTGGCTCCTTGAAAAATAATATTTCCATGTCATCTGTCTTTTTGTCCAATTGGATGTGCTAGGCTCGTGTTGTCCGCATGGTCTAATCTCAATTTTAGCCTAATTTTGGTCCATTTTCTACCGAAATATTCAAAATTCATTCGGATTTAATTTATCTGCAAACATGAGAATTTTAATTAAATAAAGGGGATAATTAACAAAATAAATTGGGGATTTAAATAATTAATTAGGAAATTAAGCACAAATAATTCTAAAAATATAGAATTATCACACCCTCAAACTTGAGCTTTTGCTTGTCCTCAAGCAAAACAAAATAATTGTAGGAATGACAAGTACTAATCATAATAATTTGCCCAATATTATCCTCAAAGAAAAAGTACAGACTATGATCTTAAAGATTCACAATTACAAGTCCAACATTCAAAAGTATTCAATCATAAGTCCTAACCCAAATTGGACTCCTCGTGAGTGTGTTAAAAATGTCAAAGTCACTTCACAGTACATTATCCAGATTAGATTATGCAAACACAGTGAATGCAAAGTCAATGACATGTGATCATTCCCATAAGTTTTCTTTTCACTTCTCTCTCCACTAATGTAGTCACACTTAATCAAAGATCAATAGGACTTCATTAAGTTTGTAATGTAAGGCTGGAGCTAAGGTATGATAAAGTCGATTTAAGTTTAATTACCCCTTAACATGCATTACTTCTAGGATCTTTAATGTAAGAGCTCAATTTATTTCCCCCAAACTTATTTCTTTCACTAGACATTTTATTCTATTTTTGTATTTTTCTTCTTCTTCTTCTTTCTTCTTCTTCTTTTTTTTTTTTTGAACATTCACTATCACCAGATACCCATATGTACAAAGCTCAAAATATATCCCAATGACTTTCATGCTTTCGGGGTAGGGGATAGGAACAAAGTATTTAAGCTAAGGAAAATTATAAGCAGGTGTATTTATAGAGAAAGGCTTATTTGGCCCAGATGGGTGACTAAGGATAAAGTATGTACAGGGATGGCTCAAAAAGCTCAAACGATCCAAAGATGGCCTAAATCATCTTACTAATTAAGTGTGATCTAATATTTCACCTCGAGATTAGATCAAACAAATTCTAGAATATGATACACAAAATCAACTAAACAAATGCAATCCTAAGTCCACATAAGCTTTCTCTAAATAAATATACAGATTCATGACATGACATGTGCGTAAGATGAAGAAATCACAATCAGAATCAAGACAAATTCAAGAATTCAACTTCATGCTTTTCCTATAATCATGCTTCTTAGTCAATCAAAATCAGACTTAATCATGGGGTCATATCATCAGAATATGGGAAAACTACATGCTAAGTACTAAATCATCCCAAAATCAAACAGTTTAAGCTCAGATTTTCGAAAAAAACTTTGAAAATTTTTTTCAATTTTGCCCAAATTTTCGAAAAATGCTCAAGTGATATCCCCTCCCCCAAATTTAAAGTGCACAGTGTCCTGAGTGTTCAGATAATATAAGAATTGAAGTTCATAAATAGAGCACTCCCCTTTCTGATGATGATGAACAATTGAGGCTTGATTGAAAAGGTAATTCTAGAAAAGACATCTACAAAATAAACAAAGAAAGAAACAACAGAAAAGAAAAGAACTGTACAAAAAGTGAAAGAAAAATGAAGCTAAGTAGCAGGATTAGAAGTAGGAGGGTCAACTAAAATGGTCACAGAATACTGACGATCAAACCCTCCCCCAAAATAGTGTTTCAGTCTGCCCCTATTAACCTTAAAGGGTTGATTCAGGGTCTCATCCATAATTTCAATGGCTCCATGAGGGAATACTTGCGTAATGGTAAAGGGACCTGACCACCTAGACTTAAGCTTTCCTGGAAACAACTTCAAGCGTGAATTAAACAACAGAACCTGCTGGCCTGGCTTGAAGTGTCTCTCCTTAATTTTCTTGTCATGCCATCGCTTAGTCTTTTCCTTGTAGAGCTTGGCATTCTCATATGCCTGCAACCTGAACTCATCTAACTGATTAAGCTGTAGCAGCCTCTTCTCCCTTGTTGCCTCTAAATTGAAATTCAGGTTCTTAAGGGCCCAATAGGCCTTGTGTTTTAGCTCTACTGGTAGATAACAAGTTTTACCATAAACAAGCTGATAAGGGGACATTCCTAAAGGTGTTTTTAAGGTTGTCCTATAGGCCCAAAATACATCCTCTAACCTAATGGACCAATCCTTCCTACTTGGGTTCACTGTTTTCTCTAATATCCCCTTAATTTCCTTCTTGGACAACTCTACTTGGCCACTCGTCTGTGGGTGATAAGCAGTGGCTACCTTATGTTTGACCCCATATTTCTTTAACAGCCCATCAAAACTTCAATTGCAAAAGTGGGATCCTCCATCACTAATGATAGCCCTAGGTGTGCCAAATCGTGTGAAAATATTCTTCTTTAAAAACCTTACTACCACCTTGGCATCATTAGTCGGTAAAGCCATCGCTTCAACCCATTTAGATACATAGTCCACAGCCACTAGAATATAGAGATTGCCATATGAAGGAACAAATGGTCCCATGAAATCAATGCCCCAGACATCAAAGAGTTCTACTTTTAAAATATTAGTCAGGGGCATCTCATTTCTTTTGGAAATATTTCCTACCCTCTAACATCTATCACATTTCAGCACAAAGTAGTGGGCATCCTTAAATAACATGGGCCAGTAATATCCAGATTCCAAAACCTTAGTTGTTGTCCTCTCTCCTCCAAAATGCCCTCCATAATCAAAAGAATGGCAATGTCTAAGTATATCCTCTACTTCTTCCATGAGAACACACCTTCTCAAAATCTGATCTTTACATTTCTTGTATAAGAAAGGTTCATCCCAAACATAATACTTGACATCACTCAAAAACTTTTTCCTTTGTTGGGCAGTCAAATCAGGTAGCATCACATTGCTCACCAGATAATTTACAAAATCAGCGTACCAAGGCAATCTGGAGTGTCCGAAAGTAAATAGCTGCTCATCAGGAAAGGATTCATTAATAGTTGTACCATTTTCTTTATGTCCACTCTCTAATCTAGATAAATGGTCAGCAACCTGATTCTTCGTACCTTTCCTATCCCTAATCTCCAAGTCAAACTCCTGTAGTAGGAGGAACCATTGAATCAACCTCGGCTTTGCATCCTTCTTGGAGACTAAGTACTTAATGGCAGCATGATCAGTATATACTACTACCATGGTACCAATGAGATAGGAGCGAAACTTATCAAAGGCAAATACCACAGCTAATAGCTCCTTCTCGGTAGTAGCATAGTTCATCTGGGCCTCATTAAGTGTTTTGCTTGCATAGTAAATAACATAAAAGACTCTTCCTTTTCTTTGTCCTAGTACAGCCCCGACAGCATAATCACTTCCATCACATATAAGCTCATAAGGTAAACTCCAATCTGGCGCTATGATTATAGGGGCTGTAACTAATTTTTCCTTCAAAGTCTTAAATGCTTCTAAGCATCTCTCATCAAAGCAAAACACAGTGTCCTTCTCAAGGAGATTACATAAAGGCTTAGATATCTGAGAAAAATCCTTAATGAACCTTCTGTAAAATCCTGCATGGCCCAGGAAATTTCGAATTCCTTTTACAGTGGTAGAGGGAGGTAACTTCTCAATAATTTCCACCTTAGCCTTATCCACTTCTATCCCCCTAGCAGAGATTTTATGCCCTAGCACTATACCTTCTTTCACTATAAAGTGGCATTTCTCCCAATTAAGCACTAAGTTTGTTTCTTCACACCTCCTCAGCACTAGTGCTAAATTCTGTAAACATAAATCAAAGCTATCTCCAAATACTGAGAAATCGTCCCATGTAGAAATTGATCCTGGAGGAAGGGAGGTCAACCAGTGTCTCGCCCTATCCCTAAGTGAGAAGGGGAATAGTCTGAGTCTAAGCGCATCATCAGATAATCCATTGTGTTTGAACGTGTTGCACAAGTCCAGGAATTACCCAAGGTGAGCATGTGGGTCATCGTGTGGAAGCCCACTGAACTGTAAAGAAGCCTAGATCATCTGAAGGATGGAAGGCTTAATTTCAAAATTATTAGCAGGGATAGTTGGTGGCCTAATGCCAGTTTAATATCCTTCAATCGTCGGCATCGTATAATCTCTAACGGTCCTACTTTCCCTATTTTCTGCCATCGTGTTTTGCTGCGGAACTATAAATTTCCTAGAATCCTTTCGAATTTTCCTAAGAGTGTGTTCAATTTCAGGATCTAGAGGAAAGCAATCAAAACTCCTGGCTCTACACATGCAAACATCAGAAAGTCCTTAGAAATTTTTTTTTAATTAATTATAAGAAAATTAACTAAACTAAACTAAGAATCTAAATATTTACAAGCTAGAATTACACCTAAGCATAATTTTACCGATATCAATTAACGACTAATTAAAACTTCCCCGGCAACAGCGCCAAAAACTTGACACGCCCTGAAGGTATAGTCCACAAGTGCACGGGTCGTACAAGTAATAATGGGATATGAGTCCTGAGTTATCTCCCTCAGAGAAGTTGGTTAGCCTAATTAACTACCGGTTAATCTTGCCCTAAGTATATTCTAGCAAATTATAAAATTGAAGTGGGTGATCTACTAAGTCTAAAGTTAAAAATACTGGAAAGCAATAAAATAAAAAGAACTAAATAAAACCGAGCAAAATTACTTACAGTGCTCCACACAATTAAAATAAAAACCTATAAAAATAATTAAAAAAGTTAAAACAAATTAACGCAATTAAAATAAAATGCATTTATGAAAATAACAAAGCAAGATTAATTAAACTAAAATTAAACTAAC
This sequence comes from Firmiana major, assembly GCA_033439115.1. Classification (NCBI taxonomy): domain Eukaryota; kingdom Viridiplantae; phylum Streptophyta; class Magnoliopsida; order Malvales; family Malvaceae; genus Firmiana; species Firmiana major. Next base: position 54,686,975 of record CM065899.1, read on the forward strand.
CTAAAATGTAATTAAACTACTTAATCAAAATGCAATTTAAACTAAGTGAAGATTTAACGAAATAAATTTACCCCTAATCTAATTCTAAATGGACACTTAATAAACTATCAACCTATTTAAAACTAAGTTCTAAACCATTAAGCAAGAATACTAATCATGCAATTTAATTAAAGACTCTAAACTAAGCTAACAAATTAAATTGGAATTAAACTAAACTAACAATGCATGAAAATGAATTAATTAACTATTATGCACTAGCCAAACAAGCCTTAACTAATTTTAAATCATCCAAATATCCCTCTAAACACTATTCACGTCTTCAATTTCACAAATTTCATTTCCAGCATTCCCTGCTTGCTCACAGCTGCAGGTGTCCTGCACTCTGCTCTCGGTTTTGCATGTGTCTTGCTGCTCTAGACTGATGTGCATCAACTACCAGTTCTACCCAGTACAATGCACGTCCCCACTGCTTGCTTCAGGTACTCACGGTCCTGTCTTCTGCTCCAGCCTGCTGCACGTCGTCGGTCTGCTTCAGCTGCTGCAACTGCTCTCGGTCTTCCACCTGCTTCAACTATTCTGAGTTTCCCTTGTTTTGCAACTACTCATGCTGTGCAAACCCAGGTAATTTGATGTCCAGCAAAGTTAGGTGCAACAACCACAAGTCACCTTACTCCTGCCGAACATGCACATGCGATTTTCCTGCAATTCTCAGCAATGCTAACCTGGGAACAAAAGAAAACATTTGCAAAGGAAAGATGTAATATGCACTTCAGTAAATGAAAAATAACAGCTTAAGTGGACTGAACTAAAAGCTAAAAATAAAATACAGAAAATGAACAATAATTGGATGGGAAAACAGGGGAGAACAGAGAAGCAATGTGGTTCTCTATCGGCTGCAACAACGCATTCTAACTTATACCGACGCTAGCTACTGCCTTTTGCAGTATCCTTAATCCTTCAACCCGAGGCCAAGCCAAGCAACATCTATCCACACAACATGCAACTGCAGCAACGCTGCCTTCGACTAGCCTTGTCGTGAACCGCTTTCACGCACCAACACGTTGCAGAGACTAAGAACAAGCAGTAAACAGAAACAATGCAGTGTAGAATTAAAGAACCAGAACAGTAAGTTTAAACCATGATCTAAAGAAACTAAGTAAGAAAATATCAGAACAGTAAGTTACTAATCAAATGAAGGAGAAATGATAAAAACGAAACTTCATTGAATTTAAATTCTGAAAAGGAGACTGAATTCTATTGTAACCGAACTGTAAACGTAACGATAAACTGAAGAGCTAATTAAAATCTAAATAAAACAGAAACTAAAAGCACAGAACAATGGAAAACAACGCATCAAGAACAGGGGAGAAGCTTTGGCCATTGTCACCAGTCGAAAACTTAAAAGAAAACCTAAGGAAAAATAATAAAACCTAGCAATAAAATTTTAACCTAAAAAAAAAAACTAAAGCTACCCTTTTTTCAATTGCCATCTTTTTCTATTTATACACACACTTAAGGTACAATTGTAATTTTTCCATCCTAGATGAGTTGGCACTGTTTGGCCACTTGTCTTCACACCACTGGCTCCTTGAAAAATAATATTTCCATGTCATCTGTCTTTTTGTCCAATTGGATGTGCTAGGCTCGTGTTGTCTGCGTGGTCCAATCTCGATTTTAGCCCAATTTCGGTCCATTTTCTACCGAAATATTCAAAATTCATTCAGATTTAATTTAACTACAAACATGAGAATTTTAATTAAATAAAGGAGATAATTAAAAAAATAAATTGGGGATTTAAATAATTAATTAGGAAATTAAGCACAAATAATTCTAAAAATATAGAATTATCACGTATGAGTAGAGCTCTAGTACAACATTATGCATAAAAATCATAGAGAAATCACGTACGAGCATAGCTCCAGTATGGTTATATGCATAAGAAAGCCAATCGAAATCCACGTACAAGCAAAAGCTCCAGTACGGTTTATAAAACCTCATCACAAATCAAATCAAGTGTGAGCTAAGCTCCATCACATTTCATACATATGAAAACACCAAAATCCAGTGCGAACGAGGCTCTAGCACGATTTAACTCACATACACACGATAGGTGGCTCTATTTCAATGAAACATTCTCAAAACAATGCTTAACACCTTATTTGTGCCTTTTCACAAAATCAAGAAATCATTAGCCTACCTATCAATCATTTTGCTTAAACCAAAGTAATGTGTTTTCATAAAAGCATCAAAACATGTTATTTATGCAATTATTAGCCTTATTATCCCATTTTTATATAATCTACTTCAAATCCAAATAATATACCAAAACTCTTGTAGTCACTCAACAAACCATCAATCGTTTTCTTAAATGGCTATGCACTTTAAAAAGCCCTATATTCATCCACAAAATATGAGCAGCTATCTCTATACACTTACAGAATTCTCTTACTTGGAATCGCGTCGCATGATTCCACTTCCTTAAAGCTGCTTGATCTCACGGTTCGATTCGTCTCCAACGAACTCCTCGTAACTGTGCAAGATTACATTTCTCATCAATTCCATACAATATAACACAACTCTTATGTTCACTACAGTTGATTCAACCTATAGTCTTCCATTAATGCCTATAAGGCTTCATTTCCTCTTAAGTCCATTTTGATTGTCTAATAGTTTCTTGAGAGTTTGTTAAACTCCTTCAGGTCTATTGATTTATATTAAACCGATATTTAAGCTCATAGTGTTCCTATTTCATCATTTACTTCACTATGGCATTTTCTCAAATACCTTATATACTCATTTTCATAAATTGACTATCCTCACAATGTAGCTTCACTCCATCATCTTAAAATCAGGCATAATACTCCACAAACATCTTAACACGCTCCATTTATCATCAACTCAACTATCTCTCATTTTCTCACACTAGACTTGTTACATTTTCTAGGTCACACAAGTTCCATCACATCCTAAGTAGTTTCTATCATTAATATACATACCAATCAACTCAAAATCAATAACTAGATAAATATACATTGGATTGGTATATTAAAAACTCACCTAGCTTGATTTTCTCCTTGCTCCAAATGGAAATGTACCTTTGCTCCTTCAATCTAACCAATGGGATTTTGATTCCAAACTATGTTGTTCTTCTCTTTGAAAGGAATAACTTTGCTCTAATGGGTTTTTCTTAAATCTTAATAGAAATGGGGTGATTTTAGAGTGAGAAAGTTAGGTTTTGGATTGAAAATGGAAAGATTGAGTTGTTTCCCATGATTTACAGATCCAGCTACTCCTGTTCATAGAAATGGCTTGATGAGATCGAATTGCATAGGGTGGAGATCGATCTGGTCCTCTTAAATTCCTCATTTTCATGACATTTTTCAAGCATGAGATCGATCTGTCGAATGCATGAGATCGATCTGCTCCTTATAATAAGATCGATCTGCATCAATGGAACAGGATCAATTTGTCTCAAACAAAGAGCTAAGGAGATCGATCTGGTCTTAATGGGAGATCGATCTGCTCCAGCCCAACAGTTAAGGTGATCGATCTGCTTGAGTGAGGGATCGATCTCTCTTTTTCAGCATGCTTGATTCTGCATTCTTCAGGCCATAAGATCGATCTCCTTACATGGGATCAATCTGGCCTTCATCTTACACCTTTTTTGCTACGCTTTCCTCATTCAAACTCTTACTTAAATCACTTCCACATTCATTTATCATTTATTAACACTTAGAACTTCAAAAACATTCATTTCTTGTAATTCATATGTAATGTAACTTGTTTGTGCATCAATTAATCTTATACATTACATAGAAAATTAAGGGTCTTACAATCCTCCCCTCCTTCAAGGAATTTGGTCCTCTAAATTAGAACCAAGTTAAACTGAAAATAACTTCGGGTACTTCTCTTGCATCATGGTTTCCAACTCCTATGTAGCTTCCTTCAGAGTGTGATACTGCCAAAGAACTTTCACTAATGGAATTGTCTTTGTCTGCAATACCTTCTCTTTTCTATCCAATATTCGAACCGATTTCTCAACATACATCATACCTTATTGAGCTCCAATGGCTCAGATCTTTCACAGTGTCGGGTCCGGGTGATACTTTCGGAGCATAGAGACGTGGAAGACGTTATGAACACTTGCCAAGTCTGGTGGCAACGCCAATCTATAAGCTTTATCTCCCCCTTTCTTCAAAATCTCGAAGGGCCCGATATATCGAGGGCTTAACTTTCCCTTCTTACCGAATCTCATAATCCTTTTCGAAGGAGAAACTCTCAGAAATACTGACTCACCCACATCAAACTCTAGTGGTCTTCATCTCTTGTTAGCATAACGCTTTTGCCGGCTCTGAGCTATCCGTAATCTCTCACATATTAACTGGACGTCCTCAGAGGCCTGCTGCACTAAATCTGGAGTAAAAATTTATCTGTCACCAACCTCTTTCCATCCAATAGGGGATCGGTATCTACGTCCATATAGTGCCTCATATAGTGCCATTTCGATACTCGCATTATACCTTTAATCATAGGCAAACTCGGCTAACTATAGGTAACCATCCCAGGAGCCTCCAAAATCCAGCACACACGCTCTCAACATATCCTCCAAGGTCTGTACAGTCCTCTTTGACTGACCATCTGCCTGAGGATGAAAAGAGGTGCTAAAGCTCAAGTGGTTCCCCATCGCTTCCGGAAAATGTTCCCAAAAATGGGAAATGAAGCAGGCATCCCGATCAGAAACAATGCTCACCGGTACACCATGTAACCAAACTATCTCTCGAACCCGCTGACATCTAGTGACATATTCAGTAATGTCTCTTTTCATTCTAGACCACCAATAAACCTTTCGAAGGTTTTGATACATCTTAATACTCTCTGGATGTATCGTGTACTTCGATGAGTGAGCCTTTGATAAAATTAACCTCCTAATCTCTGAATCCTCGGGAACACATACTCTTCCCCTGAACCTCAATAATCCATCTATACTCAGCTCAAAATTAGTACCCGTACCTACATGTATCTGACTCAGCCAATCGATGCACTGTCGATCGCTCTGCTGAGCCTGCCGAATATGGCAAATTAACTTTAGCTCCAATCTCAAACTAGCCATAATATCCAATCTCTCTATATGAGGTGAGGTTGCATCCAAACTGAGGTTCAAAAATTGTTCCAACAACTCATGTTCCCGAACCAACATAAAAGACACTAGCCCGAGGTTCTTCCTGCTCAAGGCATCGGCAACTACATCGCCTTACCCGGGTGGTTCATAATCTCACAATCATAATCTTTTAGGAGTTCGAGCCATCTCCTCTGTCTCATGTTCAACTCTTTCTGCGAGAACATGTACTTAAGGCTCTTATGATCTGTATACACCTGAAATTTCTCTCCATAGAGATAGTGGCGCCATATCTTCAATGTAAACACTACGACTGCCAACTCTAAATCATGTGTTGGATAGTTTCTCTCGTGATCCTTCAATTGTCTGGATCCATAGGCAACTACCTTCCCATCCTATACAAGTACACAGCCCAGTCCATGGTATGATGCATCTGTATACACAAAGAAACTTCCTGAGCTGGTAGGAATGGTGAGAATCAGAGCAGTAGTTAACCGACACTTAAGCTCCTAAAAACTCCTCTCACATGCCCCATCCCACACAAACTTAACATCTTTCCGTGTGAGGCGTGTCAACGGAGCAACTAGTCTGGAGAAACCCTCAACAAATCTCTGATAATAACCTGCCAATCCCAGAAAACTTTTGATCTTAGTAACTGTCTTGGGTTGTTCCCACTATACAACTGTCTCAATCTTGGATGGATCCACTGATACCCCATCCTTCGACACAACATGGCCTAAAAATGAGATCTGCTCTAACCAAAAGTTACACTTGCTGAGTTTGGCATATAATTCCTTCTCTCCAAGGGTCTGCAGAACTATCCCCTAGTGTTGCTCGTGATCTTCCCTAGACTTGGAATAAACCAAAATATCATCAATGAACACAATCACAAACTGGTCCAGGTATGGCTTAAAGACATCATTCATCAATGCCATAAATGTTGCAGGGACATTCGTCAATCCGAATGGCATAACCAAAAATTCTTAGTGGTTATATCGGGTACGAAATGCTATCTTGGGTACATCTCCACTTCATATCCTTAATTGATGGTACCCTGATCGCAGATCTATCTTTGAAAATATTTGGGCTCCTCGGAGCTGATCCAACAAATCATCGATGCGTGGAAGGGGATACTTGTTCTTAATGGTGGCCTTATTCAACAATCGGTAATCTATACACAGTCGGAGGCTTTCGTCCTTCTTCCTTACGAACAGAATCGGAGCTCCCTAAGGTGAGACGCTCAGTCTAATAAACCTCTTCTCTAACAACTCTTGCAACTGCTTCTTTAGCTCTTCTAACTTTATCGGAGCCATTCTATATGGTGGTTTCGATATCGGCTCTGTACCAGGCACTAATTCTATGTAAAATTTCATTTTCTTGTCAGGTGGTAGTCCTGGTAATTCGTCCGAAAAGATATCAGGAAAATCCACAATTACGGGAATGTCTCTCAATTCCAGGTGTTCCTTATCAGTGTCAACCACGTAGGCAATGAACCCTTCACATTATCCTTTCTACCGTTAACAACACATGCCATCACATAAAAATTTCAAAATAATAAACAAAATCATCTCTCAAATATGATAATTAAAATTACACTCTTTCATCTTACAGTAAACATGTTCTTCATTTCATTTCACAAAACTCACAACAAGATTTTCTATCTCAGGAAACATCAATATTTTAGTACAACAATCCATAACAACATGATTTGCAGCCATCCAATCTATTCCTAGGATTACATCAAAATCATTCATATCCAATAAAATTAAATCAGCTGCCATCTCCTTTCCTCCTATCCTCAACTTACAATCCTTATATACATGCTCAGTCAACTGACAATCATTTATAGGGGTAGATATCATTAACATCTTATCTAGCAATGTGGGTTTTACATGCTTCAACAGTTTATGTGCAAAGGAATGCAATATGAAGGAATGCGTGGCATCAGGATCAAACAATACTGACTCACATCAGGCCAACTCAGCTCTGATATCAATCTCTGTCACAACCCTTTTTATCCAATTTTCTAAAAATCACAACAAATATTTTGCATTTATTGTTTCCTTACCTGGTCGCGAATGTTCTTACCACTACACAGTTGGGCTGTGAGTCAATAATAACCATCACATACTCATTCATTTCCAATTAATCAAAAATAGTGTCATTCATTTGAAAGTTAAGATATACACTTTTACATGACATTGTTTCCTAACATTTACATTCCCCACATTACAATTCAAAATGATTACTGTGCCTTTACATGTTTAAATACAAAAAGAATCCTTGTGTGTATACCTCTGAGTGATGGAGAGCAGCGGATGTCTCAACAATAACACCTCAGTCCTCACTGGGCTACAATGTACACTCTGTAGAGGGGAAAAGTAGAGGGATGAGCAACCACACGCTCAGTAAGGCAATAATGCAAGCATGGTAGATAACTACTATATCTACATGCTGATAATGTCATGGCATAAATCATTTATAGTCAAAGCATGAGGAAATAAAACTATGCCGCATATATATACAAATATCATGTACAAAATCATGGAATTAGGCATGTAAAACATGGTAAAATCAACATGTAAAACCTCTCATGCTCATTGCCATTAAAACTCATCACAAAGGGGAAATTCAATACGAAACATCCCTTAAGATTTATCACTTTCATAAAACACATTAAATCTCAATTCATCCTTTTCACAGAACACATCCATCTCATCACAAAAGAACATCATTTCTTTCAACAAATCTCACAAGGCTCGACCCCTCCCTCAGGTCTACCCTGAAAAAACACAATCACACTCTGTGTATAAAACCATGTGGTACTATGTAATATTATGTGAGACAGGCGGTCACTATATCTCAAATACTATGTTGGCCAACTATGTCATAATCATCCCAGACCACATGGATCCTGATGTGCGGGGTATCACACTGGAATAAAGGTGGGTTAGTTCTTCTCCATACTTTTCGAATTATCATCACAACCATGCGGTACAGCGTACTCCATGTGATATACACGATACAACGTACTCCGCAGACCCATATCATGGTTGGGGGTGCCAATCGTAGGTCTTATCTACCCCAATGCCATGTGTAACCTCTATAGTCTCAAGTGCACATGGGAGTGTTTCGTTTCATGTAGGAGAGCCTCCCCACCCCATCGGGCTTAAGGATGTTAGCTTAAAGATCCTATCGTAAGAGAGCCTCCCCACCAAACAGAGCCTCCCCATCCCGTCGGGTTTAAGGATGTAGGGCTTAAGGATCTTACCACCTCCACCACGGCATCATACATACCATAGTGTGAAAACTTGTGTGAGCTAAGCTCTAGCACGATTAATGCAACGTCAATAAATCACCTCGTATGAGCAAAGCTCTAGTACGACATTATGCATAAAAATCATCAAGAAATCACGTACGAGCATAGCTCCAGTACGGTTATAAGCATAAGAAACTCAATCGAAATCTATGTATGAGCAGAAGCTCCGGTACGATTTATAAAACCTCATCACAAATCAAATCAAGTGCGAGCTAAGCTCCAGCACGTTTCATACATATGAAAACACCAAAATCCAGTGCGAGTGAGGCTCCAACACGATTTAACTCACATACACACGATAGGTGGCTCTATTTCAATGAAACATTCTCAAAACAATGCTTAGCACCTTATTTGTGCCTTTTCACAAAATCAAGAAATCATTAGCCTACCTATCAATCATTTTGCTTTAACCAAAGCAATGTATTTTCATAAAAGCATCAAAACATGTGATTTATGCAATTATTAGCCTTATTATCCCATTTTTATATAATCTACTTCAAATCCAAATCATATACCAAAACGTTTGCAGTCATTCAACAAATAATCAATCATTTTCTTAAATAGCTATGCACTTTACAAAGCCATATATTCATCCACAAAATACGAACTGCTATCTCTATACACTTACAGAATTCCTTTACCTGAAATCGCGTTGCGTGATTCCACTTCCTTAAAGCTGCTTGATCTCGCGGTTTGATTCGTCTCCAACAAACTCCTCGGAACTACGCAAGATTATGTTTCTCGTCAATTCCATACAATATAACACAACTCTTGTGTTCACTATATAGTTGATTCAACCTATAGTCTTCCATTAATGCCTATAAGGCTTTATTTCCTCTTAAGTCCATTTTGATCGTCTAATATTTTCTCGAGAGTTTATTAAACTCCTTAAGGTCTATTGATTTATATTAAACCAATATTTAAGCCCATAGTGTTCCTATTTCATCATTTACTTCACTATAGCATTTTGTCAAACACCATATATACTCATTTTCATAAATTGACTATCCTCACAATGTAGCTTCATTCCATCATCTTAAAATCATGCATAATACTCCACAAACATCTTAACATGCTCCATTTATCATCAACTCAACTATCTCTCTTTTTCTCACTCTAGACTTATTCCATTTTCTAGGTCACACAAGTTCCATCACATCCTAGGTAGTTTCTATCATTAATATACATACCAATCAACTCAAAATCAATAACTAGATAAACATACATTGGATTAGTACATTAAAAACTCACCTAGCTTGATTTTCATTTTGCTCCAAATGGAAAGGTACCTTTGCTCCTTCAATCCAACCAATGGGATTTTGATTCGAAACTATGTTGTTCTTCTTTTTGAAAGGAACAACTTTGCTCTAATGGGTTTTTCTTAAATCTTAATGGAAATGGGGTGATTTTAGAGTGAGAAAGTTAGGTTTTGGATTTAAAATGGAAAGATTGAGTTGTTTCCTGTGATTTACAAATCCAACTGCTCCTATTTATAGAAATGGCTTGATGAGATTGAACTGCATAGGGTGGAGATCGATATGGTCCTCTTAAATTCCTCATTTTCATGACATTTTTCAAGTATGAGATCGATCTATCGAATGCATGAGATCGATCTGCTCCTTATAATAAGATCGATCTGCATCAATGGAACAGGATCGATTTGTCTCAGGCAGAGAGCTAAGGAGATCGATCTGGTCTTAAGGGGAGATCAATCTGCTCCAGCCCGAGAGTTAAGGAGATCGATCTGCTTGAGTGAGGGATCGATCTCTCTCTTCCAGCATGCTTGATTCTACATTCTTCAGGCCATAAGATCGATCTCTCCTTACATGGGATCGATCTGGCCTTCATCCTACACCCTTTTTGCTGCACTTTCCTCATTCAAACTCTTACTTAAATCACTTCCACATTCATTTATCATTTATTAACACTTAGAACTTCAAAAACATTCATTTCTTGTAATTCATATGTAATGTAACTTATTTGTACATCAATTAATCTTATACATTACATAGAAAATTATGGGTCTTACAAAACCATCTCGCATCTCAAGCCTATCCTCATGGCCTCGAGATGATGTGCCCTCTTGTATGCTCGTACAGCTATGATGAGTACCAATCATATCTAATAATTTTCCCTGTATTCAGTGATAATTTCTCAGTAAAACACAGTCAAGTATACTCAATGTATCAAAACAATATACAATAATGTTGGGGATCTAAACTTTTCTAACTCTCTAACTTCTAATATCGACCCATATCAGGCCCACTTCGCTCTGATACTAACTTTTGTGACGACCTGTTTTACATAGACTTTTGGTTGGGCTATAAGTCAATGATAGATCAATGCAGTAAATCTTATTACCATTTATATGTAAATGTAACATAGAGTAACTTAAAGATTCCCTTATTTAATATCAAAAGTTGTTTATTAATGAATCCATAAAAACTTCAATAATAACTATTCACGTTTATATCCCTAGGTACATGTCCATAAACATTACTGTACTACAAAAGTTTACATACAAAAGTATGACTCCTCTAGGTATACCTTTCACGCATAAAGAATTCCCGCAATGATATAGCTACTTAAAAAGAATCATATCTACATTGCATGATCCTCACTACTGGAGGTACTCTGTGGAAGAAAAATTAAGGGGTAAGCTCAACATGCTCAGTAAGGAAAATATGTGTGCAAGTAGATAACTATACTATCTATATGAGCATAGGAAGTTCATCATATAGAGTATACAAAATCATTGGTGTGCAATAAAATCAGTGTCGATAAATAATGACAATATCAGTAACGCAGAAATCATGCTGTAATAAACCTGAGATTTATACACTTTATACAGTAGAGTAACATTTCTTTCACTTATAAAGAGAATAATTTAAAACTTATCTCTTTCAAGCAATAATACGAATCAAACAGTCAGTTCAGTAATTCAAATAGACGAGACTAGGGAGAACATGCTAAAGGCAGTATGACATATGGCCATTTTTGGTGATTCCAAACATCACTGATAAGGTGTGCAAGGATATCAATCGTCGTGGGAGTGGTTAGCAACCCAAACAGCTCACAGAATGTCCAAGGATAGAAACACGGTACAACATACTCACATGCGTGACGCATGGTGCAACATACTCCATGGACCAACAGTAACAGTGTAGTATGATTAACCAAGGCTTTTGTCTCAAATAAATGCAAACCAGGCAGTTTAACACATAGTCAACACGCGACTCAAGCACATTTTATCTAGTACGGATTGATAAGTAGCTCAATTTATTTCAAACAGTATTAAACAATTATCAGTATGCAAAACTATTATAAAAGGAGTTGGCTTACCAATTTTTCGATTAAAACACCAGTATGTAGTATAAATAAATAGAAGCATCAATTTTTTATTACAGTGCTAAGCAAAGCTATTTTGCTGAATATACATAAAATAATTTATGTTGGGTAAAGTCAGGTCATTTTACTAGTGGCTATAATTTTAAAATATTTATAGATATAAAACCGACCTATAAAATATATCTATAATTTATCAATAAAACATGTACGTATAGATACCTCTAGCAGCTCACAAAATTTCCCTTACCCCAGTAGCAGACGATAATTTCTTGTCCCTCGGTATCGTGAGTTAGTCAGCCCATTCTAATTCGTTCGTTCCTCCGGAGCTGCAATAAATTATAAATCGTTTAAATTAGTCATGGCAAGCTTGAAATTACTTCAGTATACCACTTTTAAGTTTTTGAACTCAGACTATCTAATTAGGCTATTTTGCCACAAATTAAGCTAAATATCTCTATAGTCATCATTACATATTTCCTATATTTTTATGAGCTAGTTTTCACCTTTTGGAGCCTTTAAATAAACCACACTATAGCTCCCCTTTGATTTTTTTTCGTATTGTTTCCTTCAGTTGTTTTCTTGTCTGAAAACTTTGCTAGACTTCAAGCTTTCAATCTTGTTGCGTTTAGCTCCTTAGTTGTTAGACCCATGTTTTCTATTTACGTATGTAGCTTGTTCCTTATGATTCCTATGTGTACGAATACTTTATTTCACAGTTGAATCATAAGAAGAGTATTTACTATCATGCAATCGACTATTTAAGAAATTAAAAATGTATGTAAGCTACATAACAACGAGATAAGGGTTAAAGTGATTCCTGAACGAGTGCAGGGGTAAAACGGCCAAAAGATCGAAATACGGTATAAATTCGATGAGAAAATTTCATTAAAATATGGAATTGAGAAATCTTGATCAATAACGAGGAAAATATCAAATTTCGAGTCCAATTGATCAAGATATGAATTTATTTGAAATTATCAAAATTTTCACCTCGAAAAACGATCCCAAAAATAGTGGAAAAATATACCGAAAAGATAAAATCGGACTGATAAATTCATTTATGGATTAAATGAATTTTATATGGTTTTTTGGGATATTTTGAGATTTTTATTATTATTTTAATGATTAAAATAATTATAAAAATCTATTATAAATAAAAATAGAAATATGAATTGAAAATCGGAGAGAAAGAAAACAAAAAGGAAAGAGGAAACCGACGAAAGAAGTGGAAGACCGATCCCATCACCAGCGAGCATCCGGTGACCCAACGGCCAGGCAAGGGGCCGAAAAAGGAAGAAGAGGTCGGCGCGAACTCATCGGCACCGGCAACGCGCTCCACCGACGCCGGAAGCCGACGAATCGAAGAGGGGAAGCCGCAGAGAGGAAAAGCGAATCTGGCGGCCACCAGCAGTGATTGGTCCCGATCGAGGCCAGCCGAGTGTTCCCCAGCCAGAGATGCGTCGAACGACTGCAGTGACACACCGAGAACCGGTCGAACGACGCCGGCACGACCAAAGAAGCCCTGAACCGATCGGCGTTTCAGTGAAGAAGCTTCTGCGCTAAACTGGACCGGACCGGTTCAGCTAAGGAGAAAAAGGGAAAAAGGAGAAAAGGGAAGGAAAGAGAAAAAAGAAAAAAGGGAAAATTTTCAGGACTACACCGGACTTCGGGTAAGTCGATACGAGGTCAAAAGTGACCGATTTGATTTTTGATAAATTTATTTAAATTATATTTGATCGAAAATTGACCTGGAAACGAAATATACAAAATTTTGCAGTTCGACGATAACTTCCGAATGTGAGCCCGATCGAACTTTGATTTGTGCACCATCGCATAATCTCGGGTAAGTAAAGCTTATTTATGACAATTTATGTGATTATCACGTATTAGAAATTTATTTTACGCATTACAGATTTAATTTCGCATTTAGTGGATAATATTGGGAATTTTGAGTAAATTGTCGTATATGATATACGGGCTATCCAAAGAGTTTGGAACAAAGCCCAATGGGTAGTGATAGGCCCAATGAGCCAATAGACCCTGATGAAGGGAAATAATACGTGAAAAACAGGCTTAAGACAGAGTTAGGCCCAATTAAGGTGTTTAAGGCCCAATAACTGTAAACGAGCCCATTTAAGTGAAATGAACTGTATTAAATATGTAATACAGTAGGAAAATTATAATTAACCCATTGAATGGTTAAATGCAGCTCCAGAGTCATATTGAGAGTTAACCGAACTGCGAGATTTGGGCAGCACAAAGGAAGAGAGGTCACTTTATATGATCCGAGGTAAGGGAGTTTTGTAAGTAGTTAGAGATATCTGTACATATTTTCATCTGCTTTTGCATTCGCTGAAATTGTTTGAGGGTCAGAGAGAATCAATAATATTATAGGGACCCAATATGGGTAAATTACGATTTTACCCCTAGTTAGGCAAAAAAGTTAAATTTGGAGAAAAGTTGTAAAAAGCATGGAAATAATGTTTTGAGTGGTTTTTACTGCTGTGTAGCAAAAGAGTAGGTGGATGGGCTAATGTTTTGAGGTCGATGTAAACTAAGCACACTTTATAGTGCTGATTTTAATGATTTGAAACATCCCTAGTTTTAAAGAGCCATCTACCGAATTATGTGGAAACAATAGTGCTGGAGCACAGCTCACACTTGATTTCAGATGTTTTTCACGTACATTAGTGCTGGAGGTTTACTCGCACTACATTTACTTGACATGCATGATAGAGTACTAGAGCATTGCTCGTACTCAGTTTTATGTTATTTATGCATGATAGAGTGCTGGAGAGAATAGCTCATACTCGAGTTTTACATGAGATGCATGACAAAGTGCTGGAGCGTTGCTCATACTCGATTCTTAATGATTTGTACATGACATAGTACTTGAGCGATTTGCTCATACTTGATTTGTACTGAGAACTATGCATGACCTAGTGCTGGAGGTTTACTCACACTAGTGTTGATATTTTGACATGCATATACAGTGTTTTGAGACGAAGCATTGACTGTGAGTCACACTCAAGACGCGCATTGTAGTTTTACGTGATGTATAGACATGTTAGAAAAATCGTGACGATTTTCTCGTGTAGACTGAGTGTCACACTGGAGAGGTTCTCACATGGATTTAGAGACGTGGCATTTATTCCATAGTATGAGGGCTAAGACCTATAGCAGGCACCCCAACTATGATGTATTTCCATGGTGTGAGAGGCTAAGACCTATGGCAGGTACCCCGACCATGATGTAGGGTCCACGGGTGTACGTTGTACAGTGCGTATGGCATGGAGTACACTGTACCGTGTGTTGTTGTGGAGTTGTGGAGGAGAGTTGTTGATAGCAGGCGATTGTGATGGACTGACCCCTCTCCCGTTACAGCAGTGATAACCCGAACACCGAGTACTGTGTTACCTTGGATTTCACCATGTTAGGATATGGCCATAGTCCAGAGATATTGCATTTAGCCACTGAGTCTCGCATGATAAATCACATGTTTTTATGATATGGGTAGACCTGAGGGATGGGTCAGAACCCGGTTGTTGTGTTGTGTTGTGTTGTGAAATGCCATACTTACTGAGTTTTGAATGTAAATGGCATATTTTATATAAAGGCATTCTGAAATGATAAATATGCACTGTTTTGCATGAATACCTCTGATTTATAACCTAGCATGTGTTTAGTACATGGGATTTTAAATATGTACTATTATTACATATATTTTAAACATGCTTTTGAATTGAGAGAAGGAAAGGCAAAGCACTATTTTCAGTAGATAGTATGGATGTCTAGTTGCTTGCCTAATTTCCATACTGAGCACGTTGATAGGTCATCCTTTTCATTTTCCCCCTCTCTACAGATCATCGTCAGTAGATCGAGTCGGCTAGGGTATTGCATTCCTTTTGATCGCTGTCACTCACCATCTAGCGAAAGGTATACACATGCGCACTCTTTTGTATCTGAACAATGTATACACACAATGATGTACACGTTTTAATATTAGGGATGTAATTATATTAAGTATATGAATTTACTTATGAGAAAGTGTACGTACAGTCGATAAATATTTAGAATGACATGTATGTATGTGTGGATGAGGAGACTAATGCCTAATCACAGCCCAACTGTTGAGGAGAGAAAGGTAAGTAAAAAGCGAAAAATTTGTTGTGATTTTTGGTAAGTCTCGTGTGGGAGGAAGGCGTGACATTAGTTGTCTTCTTCCTCACTATTGCTTCACGTCCAAATAGCAAGGATATCTTTCTAAATTTTTAGCCCACTTTTCTAATTTGCTGCCCTCCTTACTATGAAATTAAGTGGCTAGCAACTTATATCCATTCCAACTTAGTTTATTCACCGCCCAATGTATGTACTTATATAGAAAAGTACTTCATAATTGATATCTACTACTTGTTTTCTTCCTTTAATTTCCTTCATTGTCTGACTTTTCTCAATATCCACCCATTATCCTATGTTGAACGGCATCATTACCTTCTCTTCATCACATTTTTTGCTGCAGTTTTACTGCATCAGACATAGTTATCGGGTTTGGCTTCATTGGAAGCCAAACCATGTTCCATGAAACATTGTTTATAATTGTTGGCTCTACCGAGAGGGGGGTGAATTGGTTTTCTAATAATAATGCTAAGTTTACAACTTAATTGAATCTTATTGCAAGTAATCACAGAATTAGCAATAAAGTACAGTGCAATAAATTAAAGGAGATAAGGGAAGGAAGCAGCAAACTCAGTAATTTATAGAGGTTCGGCCAATCGCTTGCCTACGTCTTCTCTTCTTGACCTTCTTATCAAGAGCTTTCTTTCACTATCGCAATAGTTGATACAAACTCCCTTTTTAAGGTTAAGGAATAACCTCTCTACCCCTTTTTACAAAAATGAGTATTCACCTCTTACAAAATTATCTCACAGAGGAACTCTCCTCTTCTTTCTTGGATTAAGAATGAATACAAATAGAAACTCTCTTTTGTGCATAGGAAAAATAACTTCTACACAAGCCTTTTAACACAATACAATCAATGTGATGTTGAAGACAAAGAGAATGTTAAGAATGATCTCTTGAGAATATTCAAAATTTACAGCACAAGTCTCTTTTTTTCCAATGTCTTCAATGCTTGATTTTATACAGCAGGATTACTAGTTGAAGCATTTAATGCTATTTTTCCTGTTGAAGATTTTGCAGAAAGAGCCATTGGGAACCTCCAGTAGAGTACCAGATCGATCTTCAATCATGAACAGATCGATCTCTTAGTTTAAATTCCTGCAATTACAAAGCAACTTGAAGCATGGAGATCGATCTCATATTTGTAGAGATCGATCTTATAATTTGAAAAATGTTAGTGAAGATCGATCTGTCGAACCATTAGATCGATCTTCTAATCTCTCTGTTTGAAGCAAGATCGATCTCCAAATCGATCTAGCAAGCATTCTCATAGAGAGGAGATCGATCTCTAATCACCCTAGATCGATCTCTTAAACTCTCTGACTTTGAGGAGATCGATCTCTATACATAGAAGATCGATCTCATAAACTCTCTGTTTGAACATAGATCGATCTACAGATCGATCTAATATCTTTAACCTTTGTCTTAGAGGAGATCGATCTCTTCCTAGACCAGATCGATCTCTTGGGCATTCTGTAATTTAAAGATCGATCTCATAACCCCTACAGATCGATCTCTTCTTCCTCAACATCCTATACATGCTCTTTGAGTTTTTTAATCCTTTAGCAGATCGATCTCATATTCTCATGAGATCGATCTCTCATACTTGAAAACCCAGGAGATCGATCTCTCATCCTTTAATACTCAGTTTCTGGCAATGACATGTATTTAATTAAACTCTTAACATGTTTAAAACATTTCTAGATTTATAATATCCATTATTGAATTACTATTTTGTCATTTCAAAATATATTAACTTAACAATCTCCCCCTTTTTGATATGACAAAACTTATTCAATAAACTAATTTTATAAACATGTTTAGTTTTCCCTTTTAACATTATGCATCCAATTATCTGGTTTCAAAAGCTTCCTCTTTGTTCAAAAACTCCCCCTTAATTTACTCTCCCCTTAACTCCCCCTTAATTTAAGCTCCCCTTAACATGTTTTCCTTCTTAACATATTCTCTTCTCCCCCTTTTTGTCATATCAATGGCAACCAAAGCATAAAACCATGTATCATATATCAACAAATCACTAAGCATAATATCAACACATGTCTCAAAATATATTTTGTCATTTCGATATATATATATATATATATAAAGATAAATGGTCAATCAATCATCTTTCAAATAACAACACATCGAGGACAATCTAAACATGCATGGCCTAAGATGGAGGAGGAAATCGCTCCAAAAGTTCTTCGACTCGTGTACGGGTGACCTGCAACTCATCAAACATGGCCTGCTGTGTGGCATGAAGATTTGCAAAACCTTCATCCATCTTCCTATTAAGCTCCATAACCATAGCCATACTCGATTCCATCGCGTTGGAAGATGAGGCAGGTGTAGTAGGCTGAGCAGTAGACGAAGAAGGAACCTCAGTAGACGGCGCGGTAGGCTCAGCTGGTATATCTTCTTCCATGGCTGCCTCATGATGGGTTTCTCGTTTCTTCCTCTACTGACCTTAGAAGTCTTTGTAATACCCTATATGGTGAAGTGTACCAATGTTCAAGACGCTTTTTGCAGAGGGCACTTCACCGGTCTCACACGAACAGTCAACCCTGAGTTTTTGGAGTAGGTATGCAAGAGGTTGAGGGAAGACTATTGTAGAGGCCTGTCCGCGCCTGATTTTTAGTTAGTCTTCCTAGATGAAGTGGACTAGATTCAGTTTTTGGTCTTGAGAAGTGTGAAGATAGTGGAGCCAAAAATGGTCTAGTTTTCTGACTGTGGAATGTCGGGTACCGAAAGGTCTGAGGTTTCATGAGATTATAAGGTGTAGTAGCCTAGGGTGCATGGGTAGGTCACTAGCCTTATCCCCGGGTAGGTTAAATTCGAGTGGCACCTCCTCCTCTTCATCAGACAAACCATTATCCTCAATCCCAAACACTCGGGCTAAAAGATTGGTATTTACGGAGATCATTTTGGTCATGACGAACGTTTTGAAACCTAAAATTTTACAGGTATCGTCAGGGTCATAGACAAGCTCAGCATTTGAGAAGAATGCCCTAATGATGTTTGGAGGTGCAGGTGTGTTTATCTTGAGAAATGGAAGCCAACCAAATTATTCCATTTCTGACAAATATGGGAAGTCTATACGATTAAGGAATGAAAAGTCAATGGTCCTCCAGTGTTTTATGGGCATGGTGGAGAAGTATTCTTCATATCTCTTTCGTTTTGTAAGTGTTTGAAAACACCTGCTGAAGGTAGTGACAGAAGATGGAGGGGCAGTTTGAGGTTGGGAGAAGGAACCTCTATCAATATTAGATGGTTGTCTAGGTGGTTTGGGGTCTTTAGTTGCAATTCTCTTAAGACGAGGCATGATAGTATACTAAAGAATCAGCTAGACACTCTAAGATTGTTTTAAACACACCTAGGCAATTGTTTGAAGAGTTCTCTAAAATCCTAGGCAATGAAACAGTTCACTAGGTGCCCTAACTATGATTTAAGCAAAAACAAAAGATTTTTTTAGGAAAACTCAACAATGTATGTTACTAAAATGAAGATTGATGAAAAATATTGGACGAGAACCTTACCAAGATCGATCTGAGAGTGAAAATCGGAGGAGGAGGCGCGACAGAGGGTTAGGGATTTGAAAATTGGGGATTTTGAAATTTGGAGATTTTAAAGCAGTATTTATAGTCCAGGGCTAAGGAGATCGATCTGTCGAGGTACCAGATCGATCTGATATTTCTAGAAACTTAAAGAGATTGATCTTCAAAATACAGAAGCTCAAGGAGATCGATCTGCCAAATGCAGAGATCGATCTGCAACTTACAAAGGCTGAAGGAGATCGATCTGTCAAATGCAGAGATCGATCTGTAAAATACAGAAGCTTAAGGAGATTGATCTTTTGGGATAGAAGATCGATCTGCTTAGCTGAACCTTACTGCTTTTGGCCAATTTGGAGCATGAAGATCGATCTATAGTGATAAGAGATCGATCTCTCATACTTTTTGCATAGAAATTGAGTTGAAAATTCAATTGCAAATAAATTTGAAATCAAAGTTTTGAAGGCAATAAGTCTTAAGGAGCATTCATAAGTCCTAATTCATCTCTAAGAACACAAAACCTATCTCTATCAAGAGGTTTGGTGAAGATATCAGCTATTTAACGTAAAGTATCAATATATTCTAGAATTATATCTCCTTTTTGTACATGATCTCTAAGGAAATGATGCCTAATCTCAATATGTTTAGTTCTAGAGTGTTGGATTGGATTTTTAGAGAGATTACTGGCACTGGTATTATCACATTTGATTGAAACTTGCTTTATGTCTACACCATAATCTTTCATTTGTAGTTTAATCCACAACACTTGAGCACTACAACTACTAGTAGCTATATACTCTGCTTCTGTTGTGGATTATGCTACACTATTTTGTTTCTTAGAGAACCATGAGATTAATCTATTCCCTAAGAATTGGCATGTTCCTGAAGTGCTTTTTCTATCTATTTTACAACCTCCAAAATCCACATCAGAAAGAGAATGAAGAGCAAAGGTGGAATCTTTAGGGTACTAAAGTCCTAGAGAGGGAGTGTCTTTAAGATACCTAAAGATCCTTTTTGTAGCTAGTAAGTGTGACTTTCTAGGAGAGGATTGAAATCTAGCACATACACTAAACAAAATATCAGGCCTACTTGTAGTAAGATAAAGTAATGAACCAATCATAGACCTATATAGTTTAGTATCTACACACTTACCACTTTCATCTTTATCAAGCTTGATGTTGGTGCCCATTGGAGTTGCTTGAGGTTTGCAGTTATCCATTCCAAATCGTTTGAGCAAATCCTTAATATATTTACCTTAATTGATAAAGGTTCCATCTTTAGTTTGCTTCAATTGAAGTCCCAAGAAGTAGGTGAGATCTCCCATCATGCTCATTTCAAATTCACCTTGCATGATCTTAGCAAACTCATGACATAGAGATTCATTAGTTGATCCAAAAATAATGTCATCTTCATATACTTGAACAACTAGTAAATCTTTATTCTTATTTTTTATAAACAAAGTGGTATCTACTTTTCCTCTTGAAATCCTTTTTCTATTAAGAACTTTGAAAGTCTTTCATACCATCCTCTAGGGGCTTGTTTCAAACCATAAAGTGCCTTAGAAAGTTTGAAGACATGTTCAGGAAATTCAGGACTTTCAAAACCAGGAGGTTGCTCAACATAAACTTCTTCATTGAGGAAGCCATTTAAAAATGCACTCTTCACATCCATTTGATATAATTTGAAGTTTTTGTAGCATGCAAAAGCAAGTAGCATTCTTATTGCTTCTAATCTAGCTACCGGTGCATAAGTTTCATCATAGTCTATTCCTTCTTCTTGCCTATAGCCTTGTGCAACTAGCCTAGCCTTGTTTCTTATGATCACACTATTTTCATCCATCTTATTCTTGAAAATCCATTTAGTTTCGATTATAGAGTGATCACTAGGTCTAGGGACTAAATTCCATACTTTACTTCTTTCAAATTGATTTAGTTCTTCTTGCATGGCTAAAAACCAATTATTGTCATCTAAAGCTTCATTGACATTCTTTTGTTCAATTTGAGATACAAAGGCTATATATTGACATACATTTCTTAGCAAGGACCTTGTTCTAACTCCAAGAGTTAGATCACCTACAATTTCACAATCTTTGACATATCCTTATTCTCTTGGTGCTCTAGACTCTCTTTTTAGTATTTCTAGTTCTTCTTCATCCTCTTTATTAATGTCAAGTTTGTCTAATAGATCATCTTCTATCTTTGAGGAATCTTTCAAGGTTTCATCAAATATTTCAATATCCTCATCATTGGTTGAACCTTTAGATGCATAGTTTGACTCATCAAATATTACATGTATTGATTCTTCTACCATCAAGGTTCTTTTGTTATATACTCTATATGCCTTTGAATTCAAGGAGTATCCTAAAAAGATTCCTTCATCACTCTTGGCATCAAATTTTCCTAAGTTGTCTTTTCCATTATTTAATACAAAGCATCTACAACCAAAAGGGTGAAAATAGCTAATATTAGGCTTCTTTCCCTTGTAGAGCTCATAAGGGGTTTTCTTTAAGATTGGTCTAATCATGGCTCTATTAATGATATAGCAGGATGTATTTATAGCTTCAGCCCAAAAATATTTAGGTAAATTATTTTCACACAACATTGTCCTAGTCATTTCTTCTAATGTTCTATTTCTTCTCCTAACTACCTCATTTTGTTGTGGTGTCCTAGGGGCTGAAAAATTATGACTAATTCCTTGATCATTGCAATATTCATCAAAACCAATATTTTTAAATTCCTTGCTATGATCACTTCCAATGCTAGTTATAGTGCAACCTTTTTCATTTTGGGCTACTTTTGTATAGACAATGAATTTTTCTAAGGCTTCATTATTTACTCTTAAGAAAAATACCCAAGTGAACCTAGTGTAATCATCTACAATCACAAACCCATAATGCTTACCACCTAGGCTTGTAGTTCTAGTTAGACCAAATAGATCTAGGTGAAGTAATTGAAGAGGTCTAGTAGTTGATACACTATGTTTAGGTTTAAATGTTGTCCTTTTATATTTTCCCTTGACACAAGCTTCACAAATTTTGTCATAGTCAAAGGACAACTTGGGTAATCCTACAACAATGTCTTTTCTAGCTAGCTTAGATAATACATGCATGCTAGCATGACCTAGTCTTCTATGCCACAACCAAGGTTCTTTTTCTTTATCTACCATAAGGCATACATTTTCATTTTTAAGTTCATTTAGATAAACAATGTATATGTTACCTTGTTTATGTCCTAGAAAAAGAACTTTATTTGAGTTAGGATCTATAACATGACACTTCAAGCAATCAAAAATTACTTTGTAACCTTTGTCACAAAGTTGACTAATACTTAGCAAATTATGTTTTAGACCTCTAACAAGTAAAACCTTTTCTAGTGAGAAATAGTTATTACCAATTGATCCATTTCCTTCAACTTGACCTTTGGAGTTGTCCCCAAATGTGACTTCTCCACCAACTTTTGATTTGAATGAGTTGAAGTGGTTTCTATCACCAGTCGTGTGTCTTAAGCATCCACTATCCAAGTACCAAGCTTCCTTTGTTTTTGTCTTGTAGTAATGCTCAATCACCTATAATCAACATTCAAATATTTGTCTTAGGTACCCAAATTTTCTTTGGTCCTTTGGAGTTAGTGAATAGAATTCTTGATCCTTTTGGGATCCATTTTAATATTACATTAATGTCTTTTGAATTAACTACCTCTTTTGGAACCCAAATTCTTTTCACTATCCTTCCTCTAAATGTGGTCATCTTCACATTGCAACTATATGATGCATGCCCCTTTTTATTACAATGTGAGCAAGTAGTTGAGGATTTATGCATATTCTTTCTAGCTAATAAACTTTTAAGGTGAGTTTCTCCACTTTTTCCATCATATCCTAATCCATTTTTATCAAAGAAAGCCCTTTGAGTTTCCAGCATGTTATCTAATTTTTGTTGACCCATATAAAATCTAGTAAAGGAATTATGTAAGTTACTATTCTTTTCTTTTAGATCATGGATTTCAAGATTTGTACTTTCTAATCTATTTTCACATTCTATCTTATCCATCAATATAAATTCATTTTCTTTCTTTAGTTTAGAGATTAATTTTTTGTACTTCAAATTCATGCATTCATATTCTAATACAAGATCATCAAATGTATCTTGTAGTTCATCAAAAGAGTACTCATTGAGATCTAAAGTTACCTTTTCATCTTCAATTGTCTAAAGCATAAGTTAGCAATATCCTCATTTGAATCATCATCGGAGCTATCACTGTCACTCCATGTTGCCATCATTGCCTTCTTTTTGTGATTCCTATCACTTGATCTTTTGAGAATAGGGCAGTTAAATTTAATATGTCCAGGTTTTTTGCATTCATAGCATACAATGGTATCTTTTCTACCTAGTTCTTCTTGTTCTTTCTTGTAGTTTCTCCTACCACTACCATTTGCTCTCATTCTCATAAATTTGTTAAATCTCTTGGTAAACATTGCCATTTCGAGATCTTCTTCATTACCACTCTTATTTTTATTCTCTTTCAAATCTTCTTGAGTAGTGGATTTCAGAGTTACTCCTACTTTCTTGGGTGGCTCTTCATTTCTCCTTAATTTCATTTCATATGTAAGTAGTGACCCTTCAATTCATCTAATGATAGTGTGTGGGGGGTCTTTGGACTCTTCAATTGCTGTTACTTTAGCTTCCCAAGATTTCGGTAAGCTATTCAGGATTTTCTTAACCATTTCTATATTTGAATAGATTTTGCCTAAGGACTTTAGTCCATTTATTACATCAGTAAATCTAGTGAACATGTCACTAATTGACTCTCTTTCTTTCATCCTAAATAGCTCATAATTATGTGTGAGCATTCCAACCTTAGTCTCATTTACTTGAGTTGTGCCTTCATGAGTAATTGCCAATTTGTCCCAAATTTGTTTGGCATTGTCACAACCGGAGACTCTATTATACTCATTAGGCCCTAACGCACAAAATAAGGTATGTGGCCTTTGCATTTAGCTGAGCACATTTTACATCATTAGAATCCCACTCATCTTCTTCTTTTGGGATATCTCTTCCCTCTATCCTTTTAGTTGGGATTTAAGGACCTTTAGTTATAATCCTCCATACCTCATAATCATTTGCTTGAATGAAAAGCATCATTCTAGTTTTCCAATAAGCATAATGTTCACCATTGAACATGGGAGGCCTAACTGTAGAGTGCCCCTCTCCTACTAGACTGGTAGCTACATTGCTATGAGCCATTAGATCGTTTTAACTCTTAGGAAGTTATTCCTTAATGATCAAAGAGTCCGAGCTCTGATACCAATTGTTGGCTCTACCGAGAGGGGGGTGAATCAGTTTTCTAATAATAATGCTAAGTTTACAATTTAATTGAATCTTATTGCAAGTAATCACAGAATTAGCAATAAAGTACAATGCAATAAATTAAAGGAAATAAGGGAAGGAAGCAGCAAACTCAGTAATTTATAGAGGTTCGGCCAATCGCTTGCCTACATCCTCTCTTCTTGACCTACTTGTCAAGAGTTTTCTTTCACTATCTCAATAGTTGATACAAACTCCCTTTTAAGGTTAAGGAATAACCTCTCTACCCCTTTTTACAAAGATGAGTATTCACCCCTTACAAAATTATCTCACAGAGGAACTCTCCTCTTCTTTCTTGGATTAAGAATGAATACAAATAGAAACTCTCTTTTGTGGGTAGGAAAAATAACTTCTACACAAGCCTTTTAACACAATACAATCAATGTGATGTTGAAGACAAAGAGAATGTTAAGAATGATCTCTTGAGAATATTCAGAATTTACAGTACAAGTTTTTTATTTTCCAATGTCTTCAATGCTTGATTTTATACAGCAGGATTGGTAGTTGAAGCATTTAATGCTATTTTTCCCGTTGAAGATTTTGCAGAAAGAGCCGTTGGGAACCTACAGTAGAGTACCAGATCGATCTTCAATCATGACCAGATCGATCTCTTAGTTTAAATTTCTACAATTACAAAGCAACTTGAAGCATGGAGATCGATCTCATATTTGTAGAGATCGATCTTATAATTTGAAAAATGTTAGTGAAGATCGATCTGTCGAACCATCAGATCGATCTTCTAATCTCTCTATTTGAAGCAAGATCGATCTCCAGATCGATCTAGCAAGCATTCTCGTAGAGAGGAGATTGATCTCTAATCACCCTAGATCGATCTCCTAAACTCTCTGACTTTGAGGAGATCGATCTCTATCCACAAAAGATCGATCTCATAAACTCTCTGTTTGAACATAGATCAATCTACAGATCGATCTAATACCTTTAACCTTTGTCTTAGAGGAGATCGATCTCTTCCTAGACCAGATCGATCTCTTGGGCATTCTGTAATTTAAAGATCGATCTCATAACCCCTACAGATCGATCTCTTCTTCCTCAACATCATATACATGCTCTTTGAGTTTTTTAATCCTTTAGCAAATCAATCTCATATTCTCATGAGATCGATCTCTCATACTTGAAAACCCAGGAGATCGATCTCTCATCTCATGAGATCGATCTCTCATCCTTTAATACTCAGTTTCTGGCAATGACATGTATTTAATTAAACTCTTAACATGTTTAAAATATTTCTAGATTTATAATATCCATTATTGAATTAATGTTTTGTCATTTCAAAATATATTAACTTAATAATAGTGTTGCTTGCCACATTTTCTTCTAGCTGCTGTAAACGGCAGCAAGCTATTCCACATTTCTTCCAACTGCTGCAAACAGCAACAAGCTGTTGCACTCTCAGGATTGGCTTCCAAATGAAGCCAATCCATTGTATTTTCTTTTGTTCATCATTTGCAAGTCAAACTATCATTTCCATTGCTCTCGTTTCCTAGGCTTCATGATATCCTCTTTATTTCTTTTCATTTCTCCGAACACCATCTTCACTACTAAATAAAATTAACTTGTGCATGGCAGTTCAGGTTGGCTTTAAAATAAAGTGAATCCTTACTCTTTAAAATTTATTAAAAGTCTAATAATATTGACACCATGTAATCTAATAGATTTTAATTTGATTTAACATTACACTCCACTTATTATCATGTCATTTCTTATACGCATTTATTCTTCAAGATAAAATGTCTTATTTGCTTGAATTTATCTAAATCTTTCATGCCATAATATAATATAATTAATCATCCAACAAAAGCACAATTTTAATCTCAATTGTTTAATTTGCCAATCATTGTTAAAATCGAGTACAAGTAAATTTGTGGAGCTTACAAATACAAAGCATATGTCAAATCCAAAAATTAAGCATACAAAAGAATCTAAATCATGTGAAAATATGACAAATAACATGTTTAATATGCACTCTATCACCCCTTGAATTCAAACATGCAGTGGCTAACACCTAGAATCAAGCACAAAAGTCATTTTTGACAGTCGCTACCTTCTTTAGAAACAACATTGTGGAATGGAATAAAACTACCTTTGGTAATATCTTTCATAAGAAAAAAAGAATCCATGCCAAGGTTAAAAGTATACAAAGAGCAGTCAACCAATCCTCCAATGATTGGTTGTAAAAACTTAAAGAAAACCTAGAAAAGGAATATCAACATATTCTTAAATTGGAAGAGGAACTATGGGTTATGAAAGCAAGGGTTGATTGGATTTATGATGAAGACCGTAAGACATGATACTATTACATGAGCACTTTGCAACATAGAAGGTAAATTAAGATTCTAGCCTTTAAGCATTCAATTGGCAATTGGGTCAATAAGGCTTATGGAATCAAAACTCTTATTTCGAACCATTCCGCTAAACTCTTGACCACATCCCTAGAACATGGTAAATTCAATGCTAGCCTTTCTGGCAAATTTTACAATCTATTAACTGACTTGAATAAGGATGATCTCGCTAAACCACCATCAAGAATAGAAGTTTTTGAAGCTATTAATAGTATGAAACCTCTTAAGTCCCGATGGTTTGATCCTATTTTCTACCAAAAATATTGGAACATTGCGGGGTAAATCAGTATTTCAATTGGTCAATGAAGTTTTCAACTCAAACAAAATTCTAAAAAAAATCAAGAAGAGTTTCATCTGTCTTATCCTGAAAGTTCAACACCATGAAAGTATTAGCCAATATTGTCCCATAGGGTTATGCAACACTACCTATAAGATTGTCAACAAAGTCCTGGTGAATAGAATCAGGTCTTTCCTATCACATATAATCCTCCCTCTCCAAAGTAACTTCATCTTAGGAAAGAGGGCTCAAGATAATTTTATAATTACGCAGGAAGTGATTGATTCTTTTATAGAGAAGAAAGCAAGGTCTTATAATTGCAAAAATTGACCTTGAAAGGGCTTATGATAAGCCTAAATGGAGTTTTATCCATGATGTCTTAAAGTTCTTTAAGTTCCCTCAAACATGGATCAATGTTATTATGTCTTGCATTTTAACAGTGTCCATGACACCTTCGATAAATAGGGAATATAGTAAAAATTCAACCTACAAAAGGCATCAGATAGAGCAATCCCATATCACCTTATATTTTCATTCTTTACATGGATTATCTTTCTACAAAAATCCTTAAAGCACATGAGGATGGGTTTTGGGAACCAATTCAACTTTCCAGAGGTGGCCCTCAACTGTCACATCTCTTCTTTGCTAACGATCTCATCCTCATGGGCAAAGCTTCTGTCAAAGCATGTGATACCATGAAAACAATTTTGAGAGAATTCTACCAACAAGCAGAGAAAACAGTGAATTTTTCAAAGTCCACCTTGGTCTTCTCACAAAACCTGGAAGAAGGGAGAAAAGAAATGTTGAGCAACCACATTGATAGATCCCAATCAATGCTAGAAGAAAGTTGTTTAGTGAAGATAGTATTCTACTTAGGGTGAGAATAGATCGCAAGAATTTCTAATCGGAATATGCTTCCTTCCTAATAACAATAGGAGATATAAATAAAAATGGAAATTAATAACTATTCTTAATTATTAGATCACGTCTTTAAGAAATAAGACACTAACGACAAATGGTAACTAGGCAGCCGAAAATTATTCCAAATTAAATAATAACTAATTGGTCTATTCTTCAGCAAGCTTATGGACATGATCAACAACTATCCCAGAATCTTGTATGCTACGTATCATGGTTCATGCCTGAAGTGCTAATCATGCATGACAGCTCTTAGCCAAAATACTTTGGGTTCTTCACGGGCACTCTTTGGGATCTTCTTAGCTTATTAATACCCCTTCCTTTGGTTGGAACTTTGTCCTCAAGGTTCATATTTATAAACTTATCTTTCATTTCTTAAGTGTTTTCCCATGTAGTGTCCTCCATCGAAAGTCTTTTCCATTTGATTAAGCTTTCTTCGACAATCCTGGACCCTTTTTTTACCCAACGGGTGCCTAATATTTCCTCCGGTTCCATAACCAAATCACCATCTTCTGTCAGTGGAGGTAACTCAGTACTAGCGACAATGGTTTCACTCAATTTCTTCTTTAGAAGAGACACATGAAAGACCTGGTGGATGCGAGAACCTTGTGGAAGCTTGAGCTTGTAGGCCACCTTTCCAAGTTTTTCTTACATCTGATATGGCCCATAGAACCTGCTTGCAAGTTTTCGATAGGCTATTTTAAACACAGATTGCTGGCGGTATGGATGAAGCTTCAAAAACACCAAGTCCCCCACTTGGTATTCAATGTTTTGGCATTTGGAATCTGTTAGTTGTTTCATTCGATTGTTTGCTGCAGTAAATTTTCCTTAAGTTGTCGTAGCAAGGCATCTCGAGAAGTTAAGCTTTAGTCTACCTCATTTACTAAACATGAACCTTCATGGTAATGTGGAATTGTTAGTGGGAGCCTTCCATATAGAGCTTGGAAGGGAGTCATTCTTGTAGACGTACGATAGGTAGTATTGTACCAAAATTCAACCCATGAAAGAAAAGAATGCCACTTACAGGGTTGTTGGTAAACAAAGCACCGAAGATATTGTTCAATACAACGGTTGACCACTTCCCTTTGTCCATCCATTTGTGGATGGTAGGCGGAGCTCATCTTCAACTGTATGCCCAACATTTTAAAGAATTCTTGCCAAAAACGACTGATAAACATTGAATCTCAATCACTTATGATAGACCGAGGCATGCCATGAAGCTCCACAACTCCTTCAATGAATTTTTCAGCCACTAGTTTTGTTGTATATGGATGAGAGAGCAAAAAAAAAATGTGTTAATTTTCTTAACTTGTCAACCACGATAAGAATTGAATTTTTGTCATTCGAATGTGGAAGGCCATCGATGAAGTCCATGGTGACATCATCTCATACTTGACAAGGAATTGAAAGTGGTTGTAGAAGTCCGGCATGTGACAAAGTTTTAGTTTTAGTTCATTGGCACACTTCACAAGAGGCAACATAATTATTCACTATTTGGTACATAGATAGCCAATAAAATTTTTTTGCTAGTCTCTTGTATGTCCTCAACACACCCGAATGCCCATCAATTAGAGAGTCATGGAATTGTCGCAAAAGTTATTGGATGATGTTGGAATGAGGAGGCACCACCACTCGATTTTTGTAACAAACCAACCCGTTACACCAGCTGTAAGGAACACCTGCATTTTCAGTTACTTGTTTGCTAATTGTTTGCTTGTAAGGGTTGCCAGTAGTTTCAACTTTGATTGTATCCTATAAACCTGTGATAGTGCATCAGCTGCATTATTCTCTCGGCCTGGTTTATATTTGATCTCATAATCATAGCCAAACAGTTTCATTACCCACTTTTTGTTGCTCGGGTGTTGCTATGTGTTGCTCCAACAAGTACTTGAGGTTTCGTTGATCAGTTTGGATGTAAAACTTTTAAACCAGCAAATATGGTCTCTATGTCTAAGTTGCGTGAATGATTACTAGCATTTCTTTTACATAAACTGACCATGAGCATTTGGTGGTGCCCAAGGCCCGACTCGCTAATGCAATAGGCCTTCCTTGTTGTGTCAGAATTGCCCAAATGTCATCCCCTGAAGCATCTGATTCAATGGTAAATGGTTCATTGAAATTTGGCATTGCTAGCGTTGGTGTAGTAGTCATGGCTTTTTTAAGTTCTTGGAAAGCATTTTCTACTTCATCTGGCCATCCAAAAGGTCCATTTTTTAAGAGGTTGGTGAGAGGACACGCTATGATACCATAGTTACGGACAAACTTTCGGTAATAACCTGTAAGTCCTAAAAATTCACTCAACTCAGAGACATTAGTAGGCCTAGGCCAATTTAGCATAGTTTTAACTTTTCCTTGATCCACTTTAACTCCTTGAGGAGTTACAATATGCCCCAAGTATTCCAATTCTTGTACACCGAAAGCACATTTGCTGAATTTGACAAAAAATTGATGTTGCCTTAATATTTCAAAAGCTTTTTAAACATGTTCAAGATGCATGGTCCAATTGGGGCTATAAATCAAAATGTCATCAAAGAAAACTAGTATAAACTTACGGAAGTAAGGGTGAAATATTGAATTCATAATTGCTTGAAAGGTAGATGGGGCATTACAAAGACCAAAGGGCATAACTAAATATTCATAATGACCATTTTGAGTACGAAAGGCAGTTCTATGAATGTCTGTGGGATGCACTCGTACCTAGTGGTATCCCGCCCATAAGTCAAGTTTAGTAAAATAAGTGGCTCCATGGAGCTCATCAAGCATGTCATTAACTGTAGGAATCAGAAATCAATCCTTAATGGTTACAACATTAAGTGCTCTATAGTAAGTGTAAAAACGCCATGAACCATTCTTCTTCTTGACCAATAAAACAGGAGATGAAAAAAAACTAGTGCTAGATCTTATAAGCCCCAATATTAACATGTCCTAAACTTGTTTTTCAATTTCATCTTTTTGAAAATAGGCATACTTGTATGGTCTCACATTAATGGGCTCAATTCCTTCTTTCAAATTGATGTGATGATCTATTTCTCTTGGAAGAGGGAGGTGCGTTAGCTCTCAGAATAAGTCTTTAAATTTCTTCAATAATTGTTTCATTTCAGGATTGACATCCTGTGATATTGGATCAGATGAAGATTGAAGACAACTAGCAAACATAGAGCTCTCTTATCGTTTATCTTTGAAGGTAGCTTTCACTGATGCAGGTTGAATTGTTTGCGTATCAATCCCTTGTAATTTTCGAGTTTGGTTGCTCTACTGAAATTCCATTGTTAATTGCTTCTAACTACATACCACCGTTCCCAATTGATCCAACCAATGGACTCCTAAGACCAAATCCAGCCCAATTAAAGGTAAAGCATATAGAGTGAGGACAAAAGGAATACCTTGGAGTGAAACTTGGACATTTTCGAATCTTCCTTGGCATTTTAATGGCCTTCCACTCGCCACCTTGACACTAAAAGGTTCAGTTGGGACTATTGGTAATTGCAACATATTGGCCACCCTTTCACTAATAAAATTATGAGTAAACCCACTATCAATTAGTACCACCACCTCATAAGGTCCAATCTTTGCTATTATCCACATCGTTTTATAGGTTGTCCATCTTGAGAGTGCATGAAGTGATATCTCAGGTTGTGATTCCGTTAAGCCTTCAGTTTCTTCATCATCTGAGTGTTCATCGCTACCTTCTAACAGCAGAATTTGTAGCCTTTTACACCTATGAGTTGGTGTATATTTTTCATTACAATTGAAGCACAACCCTTGTGCTCTTTTTTTTTTTTTTTGGTTTTTCGTCCCAAGTGAGCCTTTTTGTAGGTGAAGTTGTCTTGAATTTTGTTGGAGAAGGGAAGTCATTAATGGATCAATTAAAAGTTCATGTGGCTTTCCTTTAGCGAATTAGCTGCTCATCTCTCATTTGTGCAAGGCTAATAGCTTCTTTCAACGATTTCGACTTAAACATTCTTATGCCATCAACTATTTCTGGTTTGAGGCCTCCCATTAATGTCCCCACTAACGATTTTTATGTCCAACCTTGTACCTAATTTCCCAACTGTTCAAACTATTTTTGATAATCACGTAAAGAGCCCACATGTTTAATCTTTGACAATGCTTCATCAAAGTCCTCACATTCGGTATAACCAAATCTTGCCCAAAGTTCCTCTTAAAAAATTTCCCATATCACTTTCTTCCTTGTAGGATCTTCTCAACCATTGCCACCATTAATTAGCCTCGCCCTCCAGATGGAAAGAGGCCAAGGACACCTTCTGTGATTCAAAAGTGTCTTGATACTCAAAAAATTGATCCACTCTTGTAAACCATTCGGTAAGGTCATCTCCAAAAAATCTAGGAAACTCTAATTTAGCTAATTTGGAAGAGAAAAATTGTCGTCCTCCTTCCAAATTGTCTCGAGATTCTTCTCTTATGTTGCGGGAATGCCCATTTGCATTAAATTCAGAATTGTTGCTAGTAGATGCCGCTCCATTGGAGAGTAGGACTTTAGATAATTTGCTGATGGTGTCTTCTAATTGGTGTAACTTATCAGATACACCCATCTCCACTCGACTAAGGCTATTTTAGAGTCCTCCAAGTCCAGCCTCTAAATTCTTGATCATTTCCTTATTTGTTGCCATAATAACCAAGAGTTGATACCAAAATAATAGGTCCCAATCAACGTTAGAAGAAAGTTGTTTAGTGAAGATAGTATTCTGCTTAGGGTGAGAATAGACCGCAAGAATTTCTAATCGAAATAAGCTTCCTTCCTAATAACAATAAGGGATTTAAATGCAAATGGAAATTAACAACTATTCCTAATTCTTAGATCACGTCTCTAAGAAATAGGACACTAACGACAAATGGCAACTAGGTAGCCGAAAATTATTCCAAATTAAATAATAACTACTTGACCTATTCTTCAGCAAGCTTATGGACATGATCAACAACTATCCCGAATCTTTTATGCTACGTGTCATGCTTCACCCCTGAAGTACCAGTCATGCATAACAGCTCTTAGCCAAAATATTTTGGGTTCTTCACAGGCACTCTTTGGGATCTTCTTGGCTTATCACTCATGGAAATTCCTTACATTGAAGACTTGGGACGATCTATGGGATTCACCATAACAAAATGCTAAAAAGATTCAAATTAGAGATTCATTGTTAACAAGATCAAACAAAAGCTATCGAGTTGAAAAACAACTCTTTTGTCTACAACAGGAAGAACAACACTTCTTAAATCTGTTATAAGTGCCATTCACATGTATTATATGCAAGTTATCCATCTGCCAGTTAGCACTTGGGCACTGCCACACCATTGCGAATGGAAGACGTTGAGAATGACAACATTACTTGGAAATTTTCTTCTTCTGAAGAATTCTCTCAGTTCTACCTATAAAAGTACTATTGATCCTCCAACCACCATTGAAAATAGCAAGAAAAATTTATGGAGAATCTTGACCTTTCCAAAAATACAACATTTCCTTTGGCTTTGCAAACACTCTTCAATGGCCACACATCAGACTCTTTTCAAAAGAGGACTATAGATTTCCCCTCTCCGCCTTAGGTGCAACAGAGATGAAGAATCACTTGATCATTATCTAAGAAGCTACATTAAGGTTAGAGATCTTTGGGAATACATAGGTATTCCTTGTGATATGTTTTATTCCTTAGCCCTTGACTTTCAAAACTAAATTGCTATCAACTTGATGACCAATGCCACCTAACCATACAGGAAATACGAAGCCAATGCCACCTCAACCATACAGGAAATACCCTAGAAGATTGTTTTTCCTATAGCTCTATGGCGTATATGGCTCAACAACCTGGTTTTGGAGCCACGTCTGAGACCTCTTATACCTGGTGGAGTATAGGGCACTTAAATGCCTAGAAAAACACAACAAGATTAGTATACAAATCAATATTGGATGGCAGTCGCCCCCAACTAATTGGTTTAAACTTAATACTGATGGGTCAATGAAAGGTAACCCCGGCTCTACTGTGGCTGAAGGGATATTTAGAGATAGCTTTGAAATTTGGATATGCGGCTTTTACACAAAAATTGGCTTCACGATCAGTACTAGTGCTAAGTTATAGGGCCTTTGTGATGGACTTCGTATCGATATCAACAAGGGTTTTCACAATTTGATTGTTGAGGTCGACTCCCTAATGAATATCAGATATGTTATGCATGGTGTTCATCATACATGCATGGTGTTCATCATACCTATCCTTACTGTGCTATCATTGATGATCGTAGATCTCTTTTGCAAAAGTTGGACAACGTCAAGATCTTCCACGTGTTTAGGGAAGGCAATCCTTGCATGGACTACTTCGCTAAGCAGGGAGCTAACCTTTTTTTTTTTTTTTTGGATGAGCCACCTGAAACTCTTCAAACTCAACTTTTTGCTAATTGTGGGGATCTACTTTTCTCAAGGAAGTTAATTGTATCCCTAGTGGGAACTAATTTATGTTAATGTACCTTATTCACAAAAAAAAAAAAAAAAGGATAGAACTTTTATTTTCTAACTTTTATTTTGTTTTTAGAATATTTTTACCTTGATTTTGAATTTTGATTGGATTTTTCAAGGAAGGGAGAGAAGTGAACAAGGAATTTCTGGATATCACGACAAATCAAGCTTGATTAAGTTGTAACAGGTAATCCAAAATTTTCTTACTCCTCTCACTGTTCTTCCATCAATAAAATTTTTTCTGCTTTTAATGAAAATCTAAAATACCAAACAAAATTTAACTTTTATTTTTCAGGATAACTTTTTTTTTTGTTTGTCAAGACAGCAACAAGAATATATACATCATAATACTACCCCTCATTATTTACTAGTGGGAATTAACACACTATTTTTTTCTCTGTTTAAGGAAAAAAGATCTTAGAACTAAGAGAATACTTTAGCAAAAGTTCCTATGTTATGGATTAGCATTTAAAAAAATGAAAAGAATTTTATTTTAATAAAATTCTAGTCTAGACTTGAAATTGTCTTTTTAAGGATAATTGTGTGTTTCAATTGGAGAGAAATGAGTAAAGATTATCATAATAATGTCAATCGTTTTCGGAAGGATTGTCTTGAGTCTGGTATTTTGCTTGGTGGTTTTGTTTTGTGCTTTTCTATTCGAATTTCAACAGGATAATTGCATTTTGATTTACATGATAAAGTTGTTTTGTTGCAATTATCTGTGTTCCGTGTTCATAATTGTATTCCAAGCTCCTGTGAGTTAGAACATATAAAACTATTATTTTTGTTCATGTTTAATAACGGCAAATATAGTCCTCAATTCAAAAGATAAATATTAAATATACATGATGTACTGGCAAAATTATATAGCTATAAGAATATGCCTTTTTTAACCCTCGGTAATTTCTCCCACGTTCTTACGTTAAGATAGTGTGGTACTTTTTAGTTTGTAAAAAGTATAGTACGTTTTTTTTTCAATGTAAATCATAAGATATTTTTTATACCATATTAAATATAAAATTATTTATTATTTTTTATGATTAACATCAACATAAAAAAATTTAATCTAATAAAAACCCATAAATAAAACTTCCTACTATAAATAATCTTTCCAAAAACAATGCATAAATCTTCCATTCTAATCCCCCAAAAAAAAATGCATAAATCTTCCGTTCCTCCCCAAATTATTGTTTGTAAAAAAGTTGATTTGCAAAAATCTTTATTTTCCTTTTTTGTGATATCAGGATGTGAAATTTTCTAAAGGTAATTCTTTCAACAATATCCAAATGCTCCATTTCAAACACTAAACATTATTATTATTATTATTATTATTATTATTATAGTCCAAATAAGAATAAACCATAGAGCTAGGCTATATTTGTTCATGAATCGAAATAAAAATGCATTAATAAGAATAAACAATTAAAAAATACATTAATATAAAAAATAATTAAAAAAATTATTATTATTAAAACAAATCAAACGGATTAAACTTGATATAATGAGTTTAATCCCAATCATTTTTTAATGAGCCTTTATTTTTAAGTCTAAATTTATTTAGTGCACTAAATATTTTTTTTACCAAATCCACCCAAAATATAGCAAGGTCTCATATTTGAGCTTGGAGAGGCCTAATCTAAGCCCTAAGCCATAAAAAAAAAAAAAAACGAATCATCAATCCCAATGACCCATAACCCAGTTTGGTCTTTGCAATGCACAGCCATAATTTAGTTTGTATCAAGATTCAACTGCAGGTCTCCACACAATAATTACAAAAATAAAAATCTCAATAAAATGATTTTATTCATAAATAAAAAAAAAATATGGTAAAAAAAACAGAAATTTAGGGCAGTTTCCCTCAATCTTCAACATGAGTAAATAAACATGAAAAATCCTTGAGGCTGCCCCATAAAGCTAAATTTTGGCCGGGTGAAATTGAGCTCTAACATTTTTTTTTAATAAGCAAGAACTCATTTGGAACGGCCTTCCTATATTAAATTAATAATTCAAAAATGACTGATAAGAAAGAAATCTGTAGAATGTATAATACCTTTCTATGGAATTTGCAAGAAGAGTAAACTGCTTGAGGAATTATTTTGGGGGTTTGTTTTATGCCCGCAACGGAACGAGAGCGGCACTGCTTAAATTAAACGTCGCTCTGTTCTCTCAAAAGGCAATTTTTTAAAACCCTAGACTCTGCCTTCTTTCTGATTTATAAGGGGATAATTAAGGACGATTTATCCATTTTGCCCTTGAGGGCAGTTGAAATTTCTTTTTGCAATTTAAAATATTATTGTTTATTAATTTCTTAAAATATAAAATAAAAATATTATTATTTTATTGACTGATTCAAAAAAAATTTAATTCCCTGAATTTATGCAATGGACAAATTTTATATACAAGGCATATATATATATATATATATATATATATATATATATATAAGAATTTGTATTTTATGCCTTGACAATAAATAGTCCCTATAAAATGTCCACCACAAGCTGTCATCTTATTTATCAATAAAATTTAAATATATAGTAAAATTCATTTAAATAAATACATTTTGGGACTTCCTATTGGATATAAATTTAAGGGGATTATTAATTTAAAAAAAATTTATCCTGTAAATTATTAGTTTAATTTAAAAAGTAGGTCTATTTAATTTTTCACATCATTTAATTATTTTATTGCATTTAATCTTCTTAAATTTTTTATTTTAAAAAGTGATCACAATAATTTTTTGTGAACAATTCTAAAAATAAAGGATAATGTCAAAAATCTCAAAGATACATTACCTTTTGCAAATTAATATTTTGAAATATTTTTTAGTTCTTGAATATTATATAATATCTCTTGTACATTTTATGAAATTATTAATTTATACGATAATTGAGACTTAAATTTTACAATAAGTTGTAAAATGAAATTCTTAATTATTACTACAATAGAGATGTTTATTAAGTTTTTCCAATGGCGCGAGTTAAGATTATAATGTTTTTATGAATGTAGAGAGGTTATTAATTTATAGAGGTTCTACTGTCTTAGGCTCTTAAAAATAAATTAAAAAATGTTATTAATATTTATTTTTAAGAGGTTTTCATAATTTTTAACTTCATTTACTAATGAGGTAGCAGTTTGTGATTGACTAAAAGTGCATAGAGATTATATATTATCAGTGCATCAAATATAAATCTTATATATAGATTATTATCCAATATACTAATAGTAAAGATTTTAGACTTCACAAGTAAAATTAAGAATGTGATACATTAACATATGTCATTAATTTAATCTTATTTATGAAGTTTAAAAATTCTATTGACAATCTAGTATATAATAATCCTATATATATATAATTATGTTAAATCACAACCAAAAGTTTAAATATAAAATTTTTTTTCAGGATTCTAAGCATTTTTTTAAATTGAATTTTTTTTCTTTTTCTTTTTCATGTGTGAAGCAAAAATAATGAACAACATTATACGTTTTCCGAAAATTAAGACAAATTCTATTTGTAACTGAAAATTTGTTTCTTACATTTTTTTTAATTTTACAATAAAAAACTTATAATAAAATAATTTTATTGTCCTTATGAAATTTTCATAACTATTTCCAAGAATTTTGGTACAGATGTAAACTTTCGGAAAAGCTCAATGCCTTCCAATAATGAACTTATACAATGAAATTATTTATAAGTGATTGTTTTGTATTTTTTTTTTTTTCTATTAGCTTTGGCTTTTCCTAGATTTTTCTAGTATTTAATATGGCAATATGATTGCTAGAAGCGTAAACGGTATGCCAAAACAAGAAATTGCGGTTTTTTTTTTTTTTGTTTACCTCCTCTCGTATGCTTATTGCAACTAATGTCTCTAAATAATCCAAACAATTTTTGTTTGGACACCTTAAAAGTGATGGATAACAAGCTTATTCAACTATTTTTACTCTGAAAGATTTTTTAGGAATACACATCCGAAAACTCTTAATTCTTTTTCTTTTTTTTGGTTAATTCTTTTCAGAAGTCTACTTTGTGCGAATTTTTTTAAAAATCATTAAATCATACAAATAAAATCATTTTATTATGAATATTTTATCAAAAAATTAAAAAAATATATTGTAAAATGCTATTCTTAAGTAGAAAAATAAAATTTCTCGCAAATTAAATGATAGATTTTTTTTTTTTTACTTTTGCATTTGGAGAATCATGTACAACACAATCATCGCATTAATTGACATTGCAAATTTTTTTGTTTTTTTTTTTTTTTTGTACATGCTTATACCGCAATGCATCAATTGATTTATCAAACCTAGAACTGATATAAGGATCTGTGAAAATATAACCCTAACTGAAGCTTTGGTGCAACAACAAAACCTTTCACCTCACTGTCGGCTTTATCAAACGGAGCCTTAGATGCCCAAAGGAAGAAGTCATCTTCATTCAATGGAAACATGCATGCATAGGTTGTGCAAAGCATTAGCTTTGGTGCATTCAAAAAGCCTCCAACCGCATGTTTTGCCAAACTGGATGTTAAATGCGCAAAGAAATATGCATGTATATGATATGCAATGCGTTAGCTTTGGTGTAAAGATAAAACCTCTGCACCGTCCTGTTTTACCAAATGGGGATGAAACCTTAGATTCCCAAAGGACGAAACCACTTCATTCTATAGAAATATAGATTAAGCTAAGGTGCTATTAAGAACACAGTAATGCAGACAAAAATGTTTCCATGAGAAAATCGGATAAACAGGACTGAACTCCAGGCTTCTAAGAAAGTGGAATTGAAACATCAGTAGATAGGAGACAGTATCACTGTCAAACAGAGAGAAAGAAATGAAAACTTCATAATCAAAGTGCATGCTCCCAAAAAGAGATGAAAACTTCATAATCAAAGTGCATGATCCCAAAAAGAATAAAATCAAAAACAATAGATCACATACTGCACAGTAACTGAATTATCATCGTAACAACAGTCAGCAACATCATTTCAAAGAAGCCCATAAAAGATGATTCTCCTTAATAGATTGGAATAAAAGTTTTTCCTTCACGCATTTGCTAGTCAGAACATCGCACCAGTCTATATCTGAAAAGAGATGGACTGCAAAATATACACCTTGAATGTATATTCTCATTGACCCAATGACCCAAAGCTGTTAGGTGGCCATACCTAACAAACAAGAGGTTAGATAAGCTTCAAGTAATTTACAAAATTTACCTATGATAGGAAACGTATAAAAATAAATAGAAAGACTTGGCGAATTTGGCATCTTAGCCAAGTGAAGACTTGTAATATATAGCAGTATTCATGTCCATGTTCATGAACATCGCAGGCTGATCCATCACAACCTTAATGTATTGAAAACATAATAATTTTCTAAATATCTACAAAAGCAAGATTATCAATGAAGCCTTATTTATCAACTATTTGCACCTTAATTTCAATTCTTTCAGCAATTTGGCAAAGTTCAATAAGCCAAAGATTTAAAATTATGTAAATACCACATTTGATTCTTTGGAGACAAGATGAGTCATATCCAAATCTTCTTAACATAGACAAAGCATAACGTTTCAAAACCAAAGCTACTTAGGCAGACTATTTTTACTGCTTTAACATGAATCCAATTTTGCTCATTTATACACAATCATAGAGAAAATTTTACATCAAAATCCACCATATATATCAAGTCTCAATCATAAAATCCTAGATCATTTAAACTGGTTAAGTACATAAATAAGACAGGTGAAAAAAATTTAGTTGAGCCAGTTAGTATGGTCTCAGCATCTTAAGCATTAAACATTTCTTTGCCAAAATCACTGAGAAAAATGGTTTTTCTCATATACAAGGAAAACAAAAGTGAAATAAATCGCATTCAGGGCAAAAAAATAAACGTAAGATGCCAAAGAAATCATAAACTAAATGACTCTATGTTTATTAACAAAGTGTCCTATATTACCAATTCCAAC
The DNA here is from genome assembly GCA_033439115.1 of Firmiana major. NCBI lineage: Eukaryota > Viridiplantae > Streptophyta > Magnoliopsida > Malvales > Malvaceae > Firmiana > Firmiana major. Next base: position 54,727,826 of record CM065899.1, read on the forward strand.
AAGTAAAGATAAAGCAAATCGAGAACAAATCCAATTGCAATTATAATTGCACATCTTACCCTGAGAAACACTTTCCCTTGAATGAGACCATAAGGAACAGGCCCGAAATGCCGTGAATCCCTAGAAGCATATATATTATCCCCTTGAATCCAAACATGTCCCTTTGGAACCTATCCATTTATAACCAAAGTAAAATAACAGAAAAATGATCATCCAAGAATCTAATCAAATATATGTTTCTGCAAAGTTCCAATTTTTGCTTTTTCCACTCGACCCAAAGCTCCTTTCAGTTGTTACTTTTACTGCTTGCTTTGTGCTAACTGTTTTTGCTTCATAAAAATCCAAATTTCATAATAATTGTTCCATAACAAAAAATAGGTTTTTTGTTCTTTAGAAGTATATTTTTATTTATAATTATGAACAAATATTAGTACTATTTGTTACTAATTTGGAAAGCATGAAAATCAAATAGCCAAAACAACAATCCGGAGCCTAAACTTTTGTTGTTTAGCTATACCTAAGGCAAGAACTTTAATTTCTCAATAATAAAAAAAGCAACAGCTTTAATTAAACTACAATATTCAACAACTAAACAAAAAAAAAAAAAAAACTGAATTTTCAAAGTATGGCATATCCAGTAAAGAGGACGACGAGGATGATACCACGAGAGAACGAGAGCTGTAGTTTCGAGTGGGGTCTAACGAGAAGGTAACTTTATCACCTTCCATGGCCACAATGCGCTTAGTCAAGGTCTTTCTAGGGTCGAGCGGCGATCGAACCAGGACCAAATCACCCGAACTCACTTTGCCAATTCGGTGAGACAAGTGTTCGACTAGTACGACATCGCCAGTTATGTTTAATGTTGGGAGCATGCTAGGACCCAGAACCTGCATCCAAAAAAAAAATTAATTCCTTAAAGAACAAAAAAGGGAAGGGGGGGCTGTTTATATAAAGGTACAGACATGGGTAAAGGAGAGGAAGTAGGAGTCGGTGACATGGAGAAAGCAGAGGAATTTAACAACGAGGGAGGCTCGAGCCACGGCTTCTTTCATTATGCTTCTCCATTGTCTCATCTTTTCCTCTCTTTTTTGGGGTTTAAGGTTGTCTTGGAACTGGTAGGTGCAAAACCGAATCCGACGCTCGGCGTGGGTGGGTTTAAGTTTTTTCGTAAATCAATATAACGTCCCTGTTTTATCACTTAATTACACATCTGACCCATTTGTTTTAGTTTTTAATTAAATATTCTAAATCTTGACAAAAAAATTCTAATTTCTACACAATTAGTATTTTTTTTTTATCGTTAATAAAGGGAGCAACATCTCAAAAAAAAAAAAAAAAAAATCACAGGAGGTGACTAAGACTAAGTGGGGGATTGAACATCCAATTTAGGGTACAGCAGCCCTTACCGGCCTGATTAGCCACCTAATCATCAGCTTTACTGGTCTCCTAACAACAAAATTAAAAAATACATCATTAACATCTTTAATAAAATGAAGAATGTCCTCCTCAATGGCCATAGTCTCCTAGCTCCTCGAAGCATTTGCATCTATAAGACGTTTCACCAAATTTGAATTATCCAACTCGACAATAACTTTCAGCCAACCATCGCGAAGAATAAGAAAGCAAGCCAGCCTGATTGCTGAAGCTTTAGCAACAGTAACACCTCCTACCTGAACCACAGCATAGGAACTATCAATGATCCAACCGAACTCATCACGGCAAAAGACAACAATCCCTGCCTTCAAAGCTTTAGAGTCGAAAGATGCATTGCAATAGATCTTAATAGAAGAGGATGGTGAATTCTGCCAACGTGGCACATTATCATTGTCTCCCTCCCTCCTCTCAACAGCGGAAGCTGAAGCTTCCAACATTTCCGTGAATTGGGTCCCCTATAATGCCTTCAAACATTTTCCCCAGGTTCCAACACAGACAATAAATAAGATCAATACTATTAACAGAATTAAAAGGAGGAAGAACAGAAATGACCTCATTCCAACAACTATTAAAATCACAAACCTGTCACGCTTCGACCATAACTAAAACCAGATACTCTTCAAACCACTGAGGCAAAAGGATAAAAAAACAGAATATGTTATAGGGAATCCACTTCAAGGTCACACCTTTCGTAGTGTCTCTCTGTAGAGCAATGATGAAAAAAACAAGTTTTCTTTGGTTATAAGAACATTATGACAAGCCCTCCAAACAAAATTCTTTATTTTGGAATTACCTAGCTATTCCAAACGCCGCTTTAGCCTCTTTCAGTAACATGGTTGCCCCGACTGCTCTCTGCCTCTCTAGAAGATTTCCAATTGGAGTGAATAAGACTGTAGCCAAATTCAACACTATATTGACCATCTCTTGAGAAATTCCGTATAAGCTTATCATGATTATCAAAGGGAGTGATAGGAATCTTAGAGATAGCTTTGACTTCCTCATTAGAAAATAGCCTCTTCAAAATGTCCACATTTCAATTCCTGTTATCGAAATTAATTAAATAGGAAACTAAAGAAAGCCTTGTCCTAAGAGATTCAGAAGAGGAAAATTTAAAGTTATCAAGGTTAGGCACCTATTTATCATGCCATATGAGGATGTTCCTACCATTACCAACATCTCAACGTGATCATCTCTTTAAAACCTTCATACCTCTGTACAAACTTTGCCAAACCCAAGAGGAGTTAGAGCCCTTTTTAGCCTCAAGAAAAGAAGAATGAGGAAAATAAATTCCTTTAAAAATCTTCTTGAAAGCATCCAGATGAGCCACCACCTTCCAAGCCTGTTTTATGAAGAGTGCATTGTTAAAGTCCAAGAAGTCCCTGAATCCTAGATCTCCCTGCAGCTTGTGATCAGCCATTCTACCCAGTTCATCCAATGAATTTATCTCTTTCGAAATCCACCCTACTCTACTAGAAACGATTAAAAAAGGGTGTTCAGACAGTTGCAAAAGGAGAGGCTACTTAAAACACTGTATAATATAGATGGGAATAGCTGAAGCAACCTCTTTAAGCAAGACTTCCTTTCCTGCCTAAAAAGGGAGCTTACCTCTTAAAAACATAATCTTTTCGTTAACCTTCTCATAGATAAAGTTCAAGACCTCCTTCTTTCCTCTACCCCAAATAACGAGACAGCCCAAATATTTATTATCACCATGGAGATCAGCCACTCGCAACATCTGCTTGATGGCTCCTCTAATTCTCATATCAGTGTTTGGCGAGAAAAAAAAAATAGAGGATGTATTGAAGTTGACAACTTGACCCGAAGCATTTTTAAAACTCTCAAGCAAATCCAACAAAGATCTATGAATCCTCAAGTCTAGTCTAACAAAAAGCAGAACATCACCCTCAAACAACAAGTAACTAAAGAGTGGGCATCTTTTGTTAATACGAAAGCCCTGAATGAAAACCTAACTTAAGGCTTTTAAAAAAAGATTGGACAACACATTTGCCACAAGAATAAACAGATAGGGGGATAACATGTTCCTTTGTCTCAAACCTCTCCTAAGATAGAAAGAACCACACTTTTCCCCATTGATAATGATAGAAAAACGCATTGTGGATAGCGTTCCATGATTCTCTAAACCTGAAATGGGCTTAAACCCATTTTAACAAGCAAAAGTTCCAAAAATCGCATTCGACTCTGCCGTAGGCTTTACTGAGATCCAACTTCATTGCCATGAAGTTGTTCATTCCGTAAGTTCTTTTCTTTAGAGCATGAAAAGATTCATAGGCAATTAACAAATTGTCCTAGATTTGCCTACTAGGAATAAATGCAGCCTAAAAAAGAGAGATTATCGAAGATAAAAAAAGATTTCAAATGGTTTATTAGGACTTTAGCAATAACTTTGTACACAAAATTGCAGAGGCCAATTGGCCGAAAATGAGAAATAAGCTTCAGGGCCCTCTGTTTTCGGATCAAAACAATGCTGGTTCTGTTAAAAGCCCTAAGTAAATGACCACTCCTAAAAAAGCTGTTAACACAATCACAAATATTATACTTCACAATGTCCCAAAAGGACTAGAAGAGAATCCCAAAAAAACCATCAAGATCGGGCACCTTTAAGGCTTCTAAATTGAACACAACCTCTTTAATTTCTTCGTCGGAGATCTCCTTTCCCAACTACTCATTCATCCTCGGGGTTATAACTTCTTCGACTGCATCAAAGACACGCTCAACTTCATTAATGGATCCTATTTGAAAATGATTTTGAAATATTTGGTGATAAAAAGAGAGATATCATCAGGCTTCGTGATCCACTCCCCCTTCTTATTTTTCATACAATGGATTGCATTTTTCTTCTTCTTTGAATTGTCGTGGCATGAAAAAATTTCTATTACAGTCACCTAGCTTTAACCATGAAATTCTAGATCTTTATTGCTGGTGTTTTTTCTTTCTTTTCCATTGATCAACAATCTCCTTTCTAATACTCTTTTCCCCATCTCTAAGGGCCTCGGTTAAAGAGAAGGACTTGATTTCGCCAAGCCTTTTTAACAAATTATTGATATACAATCTAGAGTTGCGAAACTTACTTTTGCTCCAATCATGCAGTTTTCTCCCAGTGACAAGAACTTTCCTCTGTAGTCTAAACATACAAGATCCTTGAACGTTCTCCTCCTATGCCTCTTGAACCACATCCTTGCAGTCTGAGTCTAGAAGCCACTTCGACAACTTAAAATATTTCCTCTTGCAATGCCTAATCTTTTCGAGGAACAGAAACAAAGGAGAATGATAGGAAGATGTGGTAATCAAAATTTTCCACCTTCAGAATTTATCTAGGAAATATAGAATAATATTTTCAAAAAAAAGATCAACATATATTAAATAAATATATATAAATATATATAAAATAATATATATATATATATAAAAATATTTATATATATATATATAATATTATAATAATATATTATATATATATATATATTAATATTTAGTTATTTAATATATTATATTTAATATAATATATATTAATATACATATATATATATATATATAAAAGAAAAACATACGAAAGGATTGGGAAAACTCGATCTTCCCTTGTCTTTCTCCTCTGTAAAACAGAGGAGAAAGACGACAGTGAAAGAAGAAGTAAAGGTTTTACAGAGGAGAAAGACGACAGTGAAAGAAGAAGTAAAGGGAAAGATTGTCACAAGGAAGGCGTCACAACGTTGTCGATGAGAGCAAAGGAAGTGGCCGACGTCGACCCAAGAAGGAAAAGTTGACGAAAGAAAGAGAGAGGCAGAAGAAGAGAAGAGAAAAAAGGGGCAAAACCGTTGTCGATCTCCCTAAGTCAAGCCGATCGAAGCTTTCCATCCACCGTAGGACGCTGCTGGTGAGAGATGGGGCCAAGAATCGATCGACGGAGCCTAAATCGACGAGATTAGAGGCTGAACCGGTTTGGACCGGTTCAGCTGAAAAGAAGTGAACTTAACCTGTCACGCCCTTCGTTCACACGCAACCTACCGAAATCACCACAAATATTTTACATTTTTCTTACATTTCCTTCTGTCATCACTCACATCAACGTTGGGCTGTGATTCGATATTAGTCACTCATTCACATTCATTCATAACATGCGTAGAATTTAATATTCTTTTCTACAATATAACTCTTATACATTAATACAAATATTTGTACATATACATCCCAACCGTACAATTGTTACATAACTGTGCTTATACAATGTTCAGTACAAAATGTCAAGTGTGTATACCTCTCACAAGATGGATAGGCAGCGGATCAAAGTCTACAAATCTCCAGCCGTGTCTACCTACTGTGGATGCTCTGTAAAGAGGGAAATAATAATGGGGTGAGCTCACAGTTCAGTAAGAAAATCAGGCAAGCAAGTAGATAACCGTACTATCTACAAAATACTATGTTTATTACTTGAAATCATTTCCTTACCCTATCTGTATCTAAAGCATGCATTTCTTTCAAAGCTTTATGCAATATATATGTATAGATACAAAACATCATTTACAAACTGGGAATATGCTGGTTTAACAACCACAGTATTTTATGCGTAAATATTACATTTCTCATGTAATTTCACACAAATCACATTTATCATGTCATTTAGTTAAATCAAAATATGGCATATCATCATGTTTGAAAACATGGAAATCTATGCCTCACCCATCTCTCGGGTTACCCTTTTCACAATTCACAAACTCACATGTTCATATCATAAGATCATGTGATAATTCAATCAAGAAATATTGATTCACATAGCATGAAAAGAAAACCGAGATAGGCGACTACATGTTCCGAGTGTATGATCATAACTCATTTTTCGTGATCCCAGGCTACACAGTACTCGGTGTACGGGGTCTCACAATTGTTGTAACGGGAGGTGGGTCAATTCTCTACCGTCAACTCTCAATCTGAGGACATGATCCCGGAGCACACCAGATCCCACTGGATCCCGCTCCCACTGCTAACCAGTCCTATCATAGTACATCAAGTACTCACGGTACAACGTACTCCATGTGACATACACGGTACATAGTACTCCATGAACCTTATCTCAAGGTGGGATGCTCACCATGAGTCTTAGTCCTCATACCTTGGATATACCTCATAGTCGGGATGCTTGCCATGAGTCTTAGTCCTCATACCATAGGTTATTTCGATAGCCCTTAGCCTTATCTCAAAATAATGCATGTGTGAGCATATAATATCGGTGCGACACACAGTCAGCACAGGCTCCCAACACGGCTGTTTCATGCTCTTTTCAAAACTGGTACGTGCGAATAAACTCTCAACACGATCATATGACAATGATATAACTTTAGTGCGAGCAATGCTCCTAACACCATGTCATATAAAAACACGAGCATAAGCAAACCTCCCAATACTCTATAATGTGTGTTATATGAAAATTGAGTACGAGCTAAGCTCCCAGTACTCTATCATGTAAAACTGAGTATGAGCATAGCTCCCAATACTCTATAATGCATCAATCACAATCTGAGTACGAGCAATGCTCCTAGTACTCTAACATGCATAACACACATTAAAAACTTAGTACAAGAATACTCTCAAGTATTGTGTGATACATATCTCAAAATATAGTGCGAGAAATCTCTAGCACTTATGGTTTTCACACAAACCCTGATAGATGACTATTCAAATCACAATTCACCCAATTCAAATCAAATAAGCACTCAACTGTGCATGTTTTCTGATGGGCCCAAAGGGTATAAGTCTGCAAGTGCACGGGTCGTACAAGTAATAATAGGATTTGAGTCCCGGAATTATCGTCCCACAGAGAAGTTGACTAGCCTAATTAAGTACCGATTAATCTTACCCTAAGTATATTCTAGCAAATTATGAGATTAAGGTGGGTGATCTACTAATCTAGAATTGAAAATACCGAAAGCAATAAAATAATAAAACTATAAAATAAAGAAAATAAAACCGAGAAAAATTACTTACAGTGCTCAACGCAATTAAAATAAAAAACCTACAAAATAAATTAAAACAGTTAAAACTAATTAACGCAATTAAAATAAAATGCAATTATGAAAATAACAAAGTAAGATAAATTAAACTAAATTTAACAAACCTAAAATGCAATTAAACTACTTAATCAAAATGCAATTTAAACTAACCTAAGATTTAATGAAATAAATTTACCCCTAATCTAATTCTAAATGAACACTTAGTTAACTATCATCCTAATTAAAACTAAGTTTTATACTCCTATGCAAGAATACTAACATGCAATTTAATTAACAACTCTAAACTAATCTAACAAATTAAATTGGAATTGAACTAAACTAACAATGCATGAAAATGAGTTAATTAACTAAAATGAGCTAGCCAAACAAAGCCTTAGCAACTTTTAAATCATAATATTATCCCTACAAACAATATTCATCCATCATTTTTCATTTCCATTTCCAGGTGGTATCGGTTTTGCCCTCTGGTCCAGGCTTTTGCCTGTTGTTCGGCTGAGTGTCTCGGTTCCAGATAGTCACGGGTTCCTGCTGCCTAGTCTACTCTCGGTTTGCTAGCTCAGGCTCTGTCCCAGCATTGCTCCTGGCAAGTCCGCTTCTGCAGTTCCTGCTGCCTGGTATGTCTCGGTTCCAGCTACTGGTGTGCTCCTCCAGGCATTCTCGATTCCAGGTGCTGATGTGCCCTCAATTTGCTTGTGTCCAGCTAATAGGTCCTGCTTCTGCTATATGCTACTCCAACTCAGCACCTACAGCCTCACCCCGAGCATTCCAGGTTGATCACGGTAAGTCCCCTGCTCCTGGTTTCTGCAGCAGCGCCTCCTCGGTCTGATCAGTATGTCTCCTGCTCTTGGTTTGTCCCGTCATCAGCGAACATAGCAGTGAGCTTAGAAGTATAAATGAGCTACAATAAAAATGGCAGTATGCATATTTAAGAAGAAACCGTAATAAAACATATAGGAAGGAAGACAAGAAATGCAAAAAAAAAAAAAAAAAAGAACTTGAATTGAGTTTGAGAATGAAATGAAAGAAAGTTGAGAGCTATAAAGAACTGCTGCAAGCTTGAAGAACGAACAACTATGCCTCTGCACCACTTGAAAACAACACATTCATTAACAACAGCTTTGCAAAATTAAGTGAGAAAATTAACAGTGAAATAACAAGAAAATAGAGCAAAGCCGAGATCTAATGTGGCTCTCGGTTCTTTGCAACCCCACTATCCTATAACCCAGAAAACATGATTTCAATAAAGCTTAGGACAACCAACAAGAATGAGACAGTAACTTAGAGTGGAACCGAGCGAAAAAATGTGGAAACTACAACAAAAAATTATCAACGTCCTTCATCCATATGATTCCAGCCACTCGAGATGCTTCATTCCAGCCTTTTTAATGTCGTGATTCCACATTGCTTGAATGTGGAATAATGCCTAGCATTTGCCCACATTCAAGCACCAAAACCAAACAGCAAAGATGACTAAAAATCAAAGATACCGAATGCACAAAGATGACTACCCGAGAGCAACTAAGATGGGAAAATGGAAGCTATGCAATGGAAATGAAATAAAAAGAGAAAATGTTTTAAAAAAATCGAGAAGCATAAAGGAATTAGATTGCCATAAAATAAACTATTTAAGATTGGAAAATAAAGAACTTTCATTCAACTTGAATGCCTTGAATCAACAATAAAGCAAGAGATTGCCAAACCGAGAAGAACATGGGAAAATTACTATTCATTAAACCAAATGTAAAGTTTTAACAAAAACAAGAGAAAACTCAAAGAAACTATTTGGAAGTTTATAACAAAGAAAACTTAGAAATTAACCTAAAAAGCTATTCTACCCTAAAAATTACATCCCTCTTCAATTTCCATCTTTTTCTATTTATAAACACACTAGGGGTAAAATGGTAATTTCCACACCTTGATGAGTTGGCATTTTTTGGCCACTTGTCTTCACACTATTGGCTTCTTGAAAAGATATTTCCATGTCATCGGTCTTCTTGTCCACTTGGATGTGTTAGGTGGCATGACTCGTGTTGTCCGCGTGGCTCAATCTCGATTTTAGCCCAATTTCGGTCCATTTTCTATCGAAATATTAAAAATTCATCCGGATTTAATTTATCTGCAAACATGAGAATTTTAATTAAATAAAGGGGATAATTAACAAAATAAATTGGGGATTTAAATAATTAATTAGGAAATTAAGCACAAATAATTCTAAAAATATAGAATTATCACACCCCCAAACTTGAGCTTTTGCTTGTCCTCAAGCAAAACAAAATGATTGTAAGAATGACAAGTACAAAACACAATAATTTCCCTAATATCATCGTCAAAGAAAAAGTACAAACTTATGAAATCAACGAATCACAATTACAAGTCCAGCACTTAGAATTATTCAATCATAAGTCCTAACCCAAATTGGACTCCTCGTGAGTGTGTGAAAAATGTCTAAGTCAATTCACAGTACACTATCCGGATCATATTATGCAACATAGTGAATGCAAAGTCAATGACATGTGATCATTCCCATAAGTTTGCTTTTCACTTCTCTCTCCACTAATGTAGTCACACTTAACTAAAGATCAATAGGAGTTCATTAAGCTTGTAATGTAAGGCTGGGGTTAAGGTATGATAAAGTCGATTTAGGTTTAATTACCCCTTAACATGCATTACTTCTAGGATCTTAATGTAAGAGCTCAAATCATTTCCCCCAAACTTATTTTATTTCACTAAACTTTTCATTCTATTTTTGTATTTTTCTCTTTCTTCTTTTTTTTTTCATTTTTTTTATACATACTCCTTCACTATCACTTAATACCCATATAGCTCATAATATATCCCAATGACTTTTCATGCTTTTGGGGTAAGGGATAGGAACAAAGTATTTAAGCTAAGGAAACAAAAATAAGCAGGTGTATTTACAGAGAAAAGCTTATTTGGCCCAGATGGGTGACTAGGGGTAGAATATGTACAAGGATAGCTAGAAAGGCTCAAACGATCCAAAGATGGCCTACATCATCTCTCTAATCAAGTGTGATCTAATATTTCACCTCAAGATTAGATCAAACAAATTCTAGAATATGATGCACAAAATCAACTGAACAAATGCAATCCTATGTACACATAAGCTTTCTCTAAATAAATATACCGATTCATGACATGACATGTGCATAAGATGAGGCAATCGCAATCAGAATCAAGACAAATTCAAGAATTCAACTTCATGCTTTTCCTATAATCATGCATCTCAGTCAATCAAAGTCAGACTAAATCATGGGGTCATATCATCGGAATATGGGAAAACTACATGTTAAGCACTCAATCATCCCAAAATCAAGCAATTTAAGCTCATTTTATCGAAAAAATTTTGAAAATTCTTTCTCAGATTTTTAAAAAGATTTTAAAATTTTTTCCAATTTTTCACAAAATTGCTCAAGTGATTTCCCCTCCCCCAAACTTAAAGTGCACAGTGTCCTCAGTGTGCAGATAATATAAGAATTAAAGTTCAGGAACAGAGTACTCCCCTTTCTGATGATGATGAACAACTGAAGCTTTGATTGAAAGCGTAAAACTAGAAAATAAACCTGCAAAATAAACAAGGAAAAAAACAACAGAAAAGAAAAAGAAAAACGAACTATATACAAAGTGAAAAGAAAAATACAACCACTTCAAATGCAGCTGAAGAAGACAACACTCAGCAGCAGGGCGAAGAGTAGGAGGATTAGCCAAAATGGTGACAAAATGTTAACAATTAAATCCTCCTGAGCCCTATCTACTTCCCTCTTTCTCTCAGATATTATATGCTTAAGCCTTATATTCTCCTCAATCTCCATCTTAAAACACTCTTGAGAGTCATCAGGGAGCTTCAAAGGTTTGAAAACATTAAACTTTACTTCCTGATCTTGGACTCTCATCGTTAACTCCCCCTTTTGTACATCAATTACTGTTCTACCAGTAGCTAGGAAAGGTCTACCTAGTATAATGGAGACTTCCCTGTCTTCCTCCATATCCAAAATGATAAAATTCGCAGGGAAAATAAACTTGTCCACCTTTGCTAAGACATCCTCAATGACCCCTTTGGATATTTAATTGATCGATCAGCCAACTGAAGGGTCACTGTGGTGGGCTTGGCATCCCCTATTCCTAACTTCTGATAGATAGACAATGGCATTAAATTTATACTAGCTCCTAAATCACACAGGGCTCTACCAAAGAATAAATTTCCAATAGTGCATGGTATGGTAAAACTCCCGGGATCCTTGAGCTTGGGGGCTAATTTCCTCTGGATAATGGCACTACATTCCTCAGTTAAGGCCACCGTTTCATAGTCTTCCAGTCTTCTCTTCCTTGAGAGGATATCCTTTAGAAACTTCACATAACTTGGCATTTTCTCTAAAGCATCTGCGAAAGGAATGTTGATGTGGAGTTTCTTAAAAACCTCAAGAAATTTGACGAATTGTTGATCCGATTTTTTATTTTGGAACCTCTGAGGAAAAGGTACTGGTGGTCTAACCGGAGAGGATGTAGTGGTAGCATGTGTAGCATCAGAGGGCGAGGAAGGCTGTGAAATAGAAGAAGGTATAAATGAAGAAGTGCCTAGCTTGGATTCTTTTGCAGCTTGATCCTGATGTTCCTGCTCTTTCTGAGCTGCTTCGTTAGAACTTATAGGTTTTTCAACTATGTGTTGTTCAGGTTGGGACTTAACTTGTGGCTCATCTAGCTCTTTTTCGCTCCTAAGGGTGATGGATCTTACATGTTCTTTACCCTCCCTTTGCCTAACAGGATTAGCTTTAGTGTTACTAGGAAGGGTCCCTTGAGGACGTTGGCTAAGAGCACTAGCTATTTGTTCAACTTGAACTTCTAAGTTCTTAATTGAGGCAGCTTGATTTTGCAGGATAGTCGTGAACATTTCCTCAAGCGAGGGCTTCTTCTCAGCTGCTGGTGCTAGTTCAAGTATATGCTGTAGAAGTGGTGGTGGTGGTGGTTGATGGAAGTGAGGTGGATGTTGTTGAAATTGAGGTGGGGATGGATGATGAGGCGGATGATATGGAATTTGCGGCTGTGGTGGTACCTGAACCGGTGGAGCTTAAAAACTAGGGGGTCCTACAGATATGGAGTTAGAAGTTTGCCCTTGGTTTTGGCTCCATGAAAAGTTAGGATGGTTCCTCCATCCTGGATTATAGGTGTTTGAAAAAGGGTTGTTCTGTTACGTAGGAGGGGCAACGTACTGAACCGATTCTAAGTTAAGTGGACACTTATCTACAGAGTGCATACCACTACACAGCTCGTAGGAAAGGAAAGGACTTTGGACAGAATACACAGGGTTAGGACTAGTGGGAGGATTATGTTGGGTACTGAGCGACTCTACCTTATTCGTAAGATTAGCGATTTGAGAGGTCAAGGTAGACAGTGTGTCGAGATCATAAATACCCGTCGGCTTATTTGGCATTTGCCTCTCCGAGGACCATAAATAGTTGTTAGCCGCCATCTTGTCCAAAAGCTCGTAAGCTTCCTCCTCTGTTTTGCACATCAGGGCTCCACCCGCAGCAGCGTCAACAATGGTCCTATTCTGGCTTGTAAGTCCGTTGTAGAAGGTCTGGACTTGCAGCCATAATGGTAGGCCATGGTGAGGGCACTTCCTAAGAAGCTCCTTATATCTTTCCCATGCTTCACAAAGAGATTCAGAGTCGTACTGGTCAAAGAAAGATATATTACTACAGAGTTGGGCCATTTTAGAGGGAGGGAAAAACTTAGATAGAAATTGATGGGCTAACTCATCCCATGTAGAAATGGATCCTGGAGGCAGGGAGGTTAACCAGTGTCTTGCCCTATCCCTAAGCAAGAAGGGGAATAATCTAAGCCTAAGCGCATCATCAGATAATCCATTATGTTTGAACGTGTTGCACAAGTCCAGGAATTGCCCAAGGTGAGCATGTGGGTCATCGTGAGGGAGCCCACTGAACTGCAATGAAGTCTGGATCATCTGGAGGATTGCGGGCTTAATTTTGAAGTTGTTTGCATGGATAGCTGGTGGCCTAATGCCGGAATAATACCCTCCAATAGTCGGCATTGCATAATCTCCAACGGTCCTAATTTCCCTATTTTCTGTCATGATGCTTTGCAGCGGGGCTATAAATTTCCTAGAATCCTTTCGAATTTTTCTAAGAGTGCGTTCGATTTTAGGATCTAGAGGAAAGCAATCAAAACTTCTGGCTCTACGGTTGCAATCATCGAAAAGTCCTTAGAATTTTTTTTTAAGTTTTTCAATTTTTCAAAATTTTTTTTTCATTTTTTAAACTAATCTAGATTAAATATTTACAACCTAAATATTTATAAGCTAGAATTACACCTAAGCATAATTTCACCGATATTAACTAATGGCTAATTAAGACTTCCTTTAACGACCCTTGACCCTTAAAAATCGAGGAAATTTTTTTTTTGAATTTAATTTACCCACTTATTCCCTTATTCACTTAGGTTGTATTCCTGTGCAGTGTCAAAACAATTTTCCTTATACTTTACTCGTAATTATAATTAATTTCTATATTTTAACTTATATGACCGATAGAAATTTCAGCAGCACAACAGCTTATATATGAGCCTACCCACCTGAAATTCAGTTGTTTTTGACAATCCTAGATATCCACAACTACCAAGCATGCTTTTGTGACGCCCCGGAAGCGCGGAAAATAGGGCTAATTTTAAACTTTTTACTCATTAATTCACAATTAAGGGTGCATTCCTGTGCAGTGTCATACATCATCATAATTATTATGCCTCAGGATCTCATCATAATATAGTGTATATTGTATCATATACATTACTCAATTCCAAGTTAATTAATCCTAATACATCCCGTACATCATGGTACATTAAGTGTCTGTGAATATAACTCTAGTCTGGGTACATGAATATTAAATATCTACCTCAATACACAAAATACGGCCTGGAGCTCAAGTCCTCCACTAGCCTCTAGCCCGTACGCCGCAGGGAGCTCACTTCACTTGAAGCGATCTGGGAGGGAGGAGAAAACAGGGTGAGCTTCCAAATCGCTCAGTAAGGGGGGTGAGGAAACTCAGTTATATAAACCATTTCACACATCACAAATATGTATTTGTTTATAAAGCTCATTTGAAATCGTAGCATGAAAGTTCTCAAAACATCATCATCTCATAACTCATTAAATCATGTGAAAACATGAAGATAAAAGGCTCAATATCGAGCACTCACAAGCATGTGTAAATATAGGCAATAATGGCTGTCCTCAAAATACGTGATAAAAATCACCTCAATAAATAGCGCGTGACAAGGTCATAAAACACAACTCATGTGTAAAACGAGACTAGGCAATAAAACTCAATTAAAACTCGTCATGGCACATCAAATATGTAATCTCCTCTAGGTGCGCATCCCAGGCATCCTCGTGTAGAGGGAACGTCGACAATATGGTCGTATGCATGGTATATTGGACTTATATGTTACCAGAACGGGGGTCATCTCACGTTACCAAAACGGAGGCATCTCTCGTTACCAGAACGGAGGAATATCGGACTTACATGCTACCAGAGCAAGGCCTCCCAACGCTACCAGAGCGGAGGAATAATCAGACTTACATGTTACCAGAACAAGGCCTGTGGTCCCTGGGTCGGTTCCCAGGCGTCCCACTATATCAGTTTTACATGCTACCAGAGCAAGGCCAGATGTGTATTCAACATGACACGCCTAAGTCTCAATCATTAGCCATTCTCTTATAAAACGTTATGCCTTCACGTAGAACTCATAATGGTTTTCTCTCATAAAACTCATTTAAAACATTTGTGTACTCAACACAAACATATTAAAACCGAGTTCCAACGGGCAAAACACGCACACATTTTCTCAAATCTCAATATCGCCTTAACGTAGAGCCCAATTTACTTTTCACGCAAACTCAAAGGTTTATAAAGCAATTTCACACTCAGCTTATAAACTCATAAAATAATGGGCTCCAACCTCTACACAACACCAAACATGCTTGTATTCTCAAATCATGGTTCATGCTAACAATTCATCAAAATACATACACAAATGGTTTAGTTTTCCCTTACCTCTTTGCACCTTGTATAGTGCAATCGTTTCCCCCGTATCACGGACTAGCCTCGCATTCCACTCTGGAACTCCCGAGCTGTCCAAACGATGTTAAAACATCAATACTCAATTCTCAAAATCGAGTATAATTGCTCATAATTCCTCAAATCTCTTGATTCTCGTAACTCTACCCCAAACTACACTCTCATTCACAACATCTCAACGTTCTACATTTCTCATGCCAATTATCTATGCTAATTCACCACATTGTCTAAATTTCCATTTATAGCTCAAAATTCCCCAAAATTACCAAAATTACCAAATATCATTATCACTCCTACCACATTGCAATTTCATCAATCCCTAATCATTTTTCAGCTATCTCAATGCAATGCTAACAACTAACATCACCAAAATCACCTCAAATATAAGGATCGAAGTTTAGAGATTACCCAAAACTTGTGGAGAGCTTATCTCTTGCCTTGATTCGATCCGTCTTTCAATTTCCAAGTATGTTGTTCTCCCTTTGATGAGGAACAACTTTCCTTCTTGCCACAACTTCTGATTCGATCGGAAATGGGTGCTTTGGATGAGTGAGAAAGCTAGGTTTCGGTGGAAATGGGGGTTGGAAGAGAGAGAAAGTGAAATTGCAGGAGAAAAACAGGGGTTCCTTATATAAACTGAGGGCAGGAGATCGATCTGGCTCTTGATGAGATCGATCTGCGTTTGAATTTTTGGGACGATTTGGGGCAATTTATGCCTAGGAGATCGATCTGTCGAGGGGTGAGATCGATCTCTTTATGGCTTTATGAGATCGATCTGCTCCTTGAGGAGATCGATCTTCTCCCAAATAGAATCATTTGGAGATCGATCTCTTCCTCATGAGATCGATCTTCTCTCAAACAGAATCATAAGGAGATCGATCCTCTTCCATTGGAGATCGATCTGCTCCTTAAATTCCTCCTTCCTTGTCATTTATAACTCACCAGATCGATCTCTCCTTCTCCCAGATCGATCTGTCCTCATAATTTCACACTTATTTTAAACACTTAACATATAAATCTCCAATTATTATTTCCCCAATTCACTTAACTCATAAATTACACCTCAAGTTCATATTACATAATTAAAATATGTCTGAAATTCTCAGATCTCACATCCTCCCCACCTTAAAAGAATTTGGTCCTCCAAATTTAACTCAACTAGTTAAAGAGATTGGGGTATTTCTCCTTCATGAGGCTCTCTAGTTCCCACGTTGCCTCTTCCCTTGTGTGATGTTTCCACAAAACTTTCACTAATGGGATGCTCTTGGTTCTCAGTACCTTCTCCTTTCTATCGAGAATCCAGACGGGTTCCTCAGTGTAGCTCATGTCCTCCTGTATGTCCATCTCATCATACTCTATAACATGAGAAGGGTCCGGGTGGTACTTCCTCAACATAGACACATGAAAGACGTTGTGTATTCTGGACATCTGTGGGGGTAATGCTAATCTGTAAGCTACCTCTCCCACTCTCTCAAGAATCTCGAATGGTCCTATGTATCGAGGACTCAATTTTCCTTTCTTCCCAAATCGCACGATACCCTTACTCGGTGATACTCTCAGAAATACTGCATCACCAACATCAAACTCGAGTGGCCGTCTACGCACATCCGCGTAGCTTTTCTGTCTACTTTGTGCAGCCCGTAACCTCTCACATATGAGTTTTACACTCTATACAGCTTGCTCAACAAGCTCGGGAGCATTTATCTTTCTGTCACCGACTTCTTCCCAAGCTACAGGGGATCTACACCTCCTACCATATAGAGCCTCAAAGGGTGCCATTCTAATACTCGCATGATAGCTGTTATTGTACGCAAACTCTGCTAGGGGCAGGTGATCATCCCATGATCCCTTAAAATCCATCGTACACGCCCTCAACATATCCTCCAGGGTCTGAATAGTCCTCTCTGACTGACCATCTGTCTGAGGATGATAGGCGGTACTAAAACTCAATCGAGATCCCATGGACTCCTGAAATTGGGTCCAAAATCTAGAAGTAAACCGGGAATCTCTATCAGAAGTAATACTCACTGGAGCCCCATGTAATCTAGCTATCTCGCTGACATACAGCTCAGCTAAGGTATCCACAGTATCTGTGCTCTTGATGGCAAGGAAGTGGGCACTCTTGGTCAATCTATCCACTATAACCCATATAGCATCATGACCTCTTCGGGTCCTCGGTAAACCCATAATGAAGTCCATAGTGACATGCTCCCATTTCCATGTAGGTACAGGTAAGGGCTGTAGTAGTCCTCCAGGCTTCCGATGCTCAGCTTTCACTTGCTGGCATACTAAACACCTGGCCACGTACTCTGCCACGTCTCGCTTCATACCACTCCACCAATACACCTTTCTCAAGTCTCGGTACATCTTAGTACTCCCTGGGTGCATGGTGTATCGCAAGCAGTGGGATTCTCTTAGTATCAGTCTCTTTAGGGTATCATCGTCCGGAATACAAATCCGTCCTCTAAATCTCAACAATCCATCCTCATTGATGGTGAGATCTGACTGCGAACTCTGCTCAGCTTGGCTAACCATATTTATCAATCTCTGATCACTGCGCTGCCCAGTTCTAATCTGATCCATGATCCTGGGCTTTATCCGCAAGCTAGCCAAAAATTCAGTCTCTACCTCTTTAACTCTGATCCGAAGTTCGGCGAACTGCTCTAACAAATCCCATTCCCAGATCATCATAGTAGATATCATACTCTTCCTGCTCAGGGCATCAGCAACTACATTCGCCTTACCCGGATGATATAGAATCTCGCAGTCATAATCCTTAAGGAGTTCCATCCATCTCCTTTGTCTCATGTTTAACTCTTTCTGATCAAAGAGATATCTCAAACTCTTATGATCAGTGAAGATCTGGAATCTTTCCCCATATAAGTAGTGTCGCCAGATCTTCAAAGCAAATACCACAGCGGCTAACCCTAAATCATGCGTGGGGTAATTCCGCTCATGGTCTTTCAACTGTCGTGATCCATATGCGACCACTCTTCCGTGCTGCATAAGCACACACCCCAATCCTTGATGAGATGCATCACTATACACCAAAAATCCTCCTGATCCCTCAGGAATGGTTAACACAGGTGCCGCTGTCAATCTCCTCTTCAATTCCTGAAAACTGAACTCACATTGATCAGTCCATATGAATGGAGTCTCCTTGCGTGTGAGTTTAGTTAAAGGGGCGGCAATCCTGGAAAATCCTTCCACAAATCTTCTGTAATACCCTGCCAAACCAAGGAAGCTTCGCACCTCAGTAACTGTCCTCGGTCTCTCCCAACTAAGCACAGCTGCTACTTTACTTGGATCCACTGATACTCCTTCCTCTGAGACTATATGACTAAGGAAAGCT
Source organism: Firmiana major (assembly GCA_033439115.1). Taxonomy (NCBI): domain Eukaryota; kingdom Viridiplantae; phylum Streptophyta; class Magnoliopsida; order Malvales; family Malvaceae; genus Firmiana; species Firmiana major. Next base: position 54,746,743 of record CM065899.1, read on the forward strand.
ATCCGGTTCAGCCAAAACTCACACTTACTAAGCTTTCCATATAATTGCTTATCTCGGAGTATCTGAAGTACTAACCACAAATGCTGTGCATGCTCCTCATACGACCGAGAGTACACCAGGATATCATCAATAAAGACTATCACGAACTTATCTAAATAGTCTCTGAACACTTCATTCATCAACCTCATAAATGCTGCAGGGGCGTTCGTCAATCCAAAGGATATCACCAGAAATTCATAATGGCCATACCTTGTCCTGAAGGCCGTCTTTGGAATATCTTCTTCCTTGATCCTCAATTGGTGATAGCCCGATCTCAAATCAATCTTAGAAAAGACTGATGCCCCTCTCAGCTGATCAAGTAGATCATCAATCCTGGGTAGTGGGTATTTATTCTTCACCGTGGCTTTATTCAACAACCGGTAGTCTACACATAATCTGAGACTACCATCCTTCTTCTTAACAAATAGTACTGGCGCTCCCCACGGTGAAACACTGGGCCTAATGAACCCTTGATCCAATAACTCCTGTAGTTATCTCTTCAATTCCTCAAGTTCCACTAATGCCATCCTGTAAGGAGGTTTAGAGATAGGCTGAGTATCTGGTACCAAATCAATGGTAAACTCCAGCTCTCTCTCTGGTGGTAAGCCTGGTAGCTCATTTGGGAAAACATCTAGAAATTCACACACCACAGGTATATCCTCAATCCTCGGATGTTCCCGCTCATCGTCTGAGATGAGTGTCTCATAACCTTCACATGAACAATCATATTTAATACTCTCAAAAACAGTATTAAAATCCTCAAATTACTTACTAGAATTCCACATATTCATTTCCTCAATATCTCAACCGTACACTGTAAGGTTCAGGTAGGGAGAAAGTTACAATCTTAGTATAGCAGTCTAAACTCACTCGATTGGTTGCCAACCAATCCATCCCCAGAATTACATCAAACCCATGTATATTCAAAATGATTAGATCTGCTAACATCACTCTATCTCCCACCTTTATTTCACATCCTCTACAGATTAACTCAGTTCTTTAGGATTCACGCATAGGGGTGTTTACATGTAGTACATACTCTAGAGGTTCAAACTGCAAATTTAAACTACATGCAAAATGCTCTGAAATAAATGAATGCGTGGATCCTGGATCTATCAATACATGAGCCTTATGACTACAGACAGAAAGTATACCTCTTATAGTTTCTGCTGAAGTGTCCGCAGTTTCCTTATCCAGGGCAAACACACGTCCCTGTGCCACAGGTTTCTTCCTTTTTTCTGCAGCAGTGGCCCGTCTCTGGAGATTCACTCCCTGAGGCTGCTGTCTAGTAGGCTCCGGAGCATGTGGTATCTGAGGTTGGGGACAATCCTTCACTCTATGACCCATGTCACATCATCTAAAACATCCACGGATCGACCCAGTACAACTTCCCTCATGCGATCGGCCACAGTCTCTACAAACCCTTATCTCCGGCCTGCCATATCGAGGGGTCTCCTTGATAATAGGATAGGCTCTGGGTCTCTCCAATCTGCCCTTCTGTACCTCAATCCTTCCTCTCTTGAAGGAACCTCTCCGAACATCTGCTTGAGACATCGCTGGCCTCTTGCCTTTGTCCCTATTCACTGCTCCAAACTCATTCTGGGACTGTACAATTTCAATTCCCCTCTCAATCTCTTGTGCTCGTCTCAGAGCATCTCCAAACTCAGTAATACATAACCCAATCAATCGATCTCTGATGATGGGCTTCAATCCATACACAAATCTCTCTGTGCGAAGCTCTTCATTCTTGAAGGTCTCTGGATCATATCTCAGCAGAGCGGTAAATCGGCTCTCGTAATCATCTACAGACATGTCACCCTGTACCAAACTCAAAAACTCTGCTTGACTCCTTCTCTGGGCAGCTCGTGGTACATATTGGGCTCTAAAGGCTGTCTGAAACTCTTCCCAACCAATCACATTCTGGTGGGACATCAAAATTCCCTGGGTAGTATCCCACCAATCTCGAGCTCTCCCTTTCAACATATAGGTACTCATACTGACCCTCTCAGCATCGGTGCACCCCAGATAGTCGAATATAACTCTCAATTCCGTCAACCACTCCTCAGCCTCTGTAGGATCCTTCTTTCCCCTAAATGCAGGTGGATTCATTTTCAAAAAGTCCTTCAGTCGGACCATACTTCTGTCATCAGGCTGAGTGACGGGAGGTATTGGGGGTATGGGAGGTCCTTGTGGTGGTGTAGGGGTAGTATTTGAGGCGTTAACTCCAAAGTGTTGCGCGAATAACGCTGTCATTTGCTCGAAACCTTGCCTCACATCGGTCTCAATCCGATTAAATCGAGAGTTAGGACTCTCTGGTTGTGGGACAGGTGGCAGAGGGGACTCTGCCTGCCTCCTCGAACGACCTCGTCGTTTACTCATTCTCTATCTCAACTCGTCTCCTGCGCGTACATATCAAAATCGATTGAAATCTCAATCCTCAGATTCAGTTCATGACCAGACTATTACAGACACTTGGGATGTATTCTATTTCACTTAACCGACACTGACAGTACTAAACACCCTAAGCTCTGATACCAAGAAAACTCTGTGACGCCTCGGAAGCGCGGAAAATAGGGCTAATTTTAAACTTTTTACTCATTAATTCACAATTAAGGGTGCATTCCTGTGCAGTGTCATACATCATCATAATTATTATGCCTCAAGATCTCATCATAATATAGTGTATATTGTATCATATACATTACTCAATTCCAAGTTAATTAATCCTAATACATCCCGTACATCATGGTACATTAAGTGTCTGTGAATATAACTCTAGTCTGGGTACATGAATATTAAATATCTACCTCAATACACAAAATACGGACTGGAGCTCAAGTCCTCCACTAGCCTCTAGCCTGTACGCCGCAGGGAGCTCACTTCACTTGAAGCGATCTGGGAGGGAGGAGAAAACAGGGTGAGCTTTCAAATCACTCAGTAAGGGGGGTGAGGAAACTCAGTTATATAAACCATTTCACACATCACAAATATGTATTTGTTTATAAAGCTCATTTGAAATCGTAGCATGAAAGTTCTCAAAACATCATCATCTCATAACTCATTAAATCATGTGAAAACATGAAGATAAAAGGCTCAATATCGAGCACTCACAAGCATGTGTAAATATAGGTAATAATGGTTGTCCTCAAAATACGTGATAAAAATCACCTCAATAAACAGCGCGTGACAAGGTCACAAAACACAACTCATGTGTAAAACGAGACTAGGCAATAAAACTCAATTAAAACTCGTCATGGCACATCAAATATGTAATCTCCTCTGGGTGCGCATCCCAGGCATCCTCGTGTAGAGGGAACGTCGATAATATGGTCGTATGCATGGTATATTGGACTTATATGTTACCAGAACAAGGCCCGGCCTTACATGCTACCAGAGCAATGCCTCGCCTCATGCACACTATCACATGGTCCCTGGGTCGGTTCCCAGGCGGCCCACTCTCTCGGTCTTACATGCTACCAAAGAAAGGCTACCCAGCGTTACCAGAACGGGGGTCATCTCACATTACCAAAACGGAGGCATCTCTCGTTACCAGAACGGAGGAATATCGGACTTACATGCTACCAGAGCAAGGCCTCCCAACGCTACCAGATCGGAGGAATAATCGGACTTACATGTTACCAGAACAAGGCCTGTGGTCCCTGGGTCGGTTCCCAGGCGTCCCACTATATCGGTCTTACATGCTACCAGAGCAAGGCCAGATGTGTATTCAACATGACACGCCTAAGTCTCAATCATTAGCCATTATCTTATAAAACGTTATGCCTTCACGTAGAACTCATAATGGTTTTCTCTCATAAAACTCATTTAAAACATTTGTGTACTCAACACAAAACATATTAAAACCGAGTTCCAACCGGCAAAACACGCACACATTTTCTCAAATCTCAATATCGCCTTAATGTAGAGCCCAATTTACTTTTCACGTAAACTCAAAGGTTTATAAAGCAATTTCACACTCAGCTTATAAACTCATAAAATAATGGGCTCCAACCGGCTATAAAAACCGTGTGCAATTATATCACTACACAACACCAAACATGCTTGTATTCTCAAATCATGGTTCATGCTAACAATTCATCAAAATACATACACAAATGGTTTAGTTTTCCCTTACCTCTTTGCACCTCGTATAGTGCAATCGTTTCCCCCGTATCACGGACTAGCCTCGCATTCCACTCTGGAACTCCCGAGCTGTCCAAACGATGTTAAAACATCAATACTCAATTCTCAAAATCGAGCATAATTGCTCATAATTCCTCAAATCTCTTGATTCTCGTAACTCTACCCCAAACTACACTCTCATTCACAACATCTCAACGTTCTACATTTCTCATGCCAATTATCTATGCTAATTCACCACATTGTCTAAATTTTCATTTATAGCTCAAAATTCCCCAAAATTACCAAAATTGCCAAATATCATTATCACTCCTACCACATTGCAATTTCATCAATCCCTAATCATTTTTCAGCTATCTCAACGCAATGCTAACAACTAGCATCACCAAAATCACCTCAAATATAAGGATTGAAGTTTAGAGATTACCCAAAACTTGTGGAGAGCTTATCTCTTGCCTCGATTCGATCCGTCTTTCAATTTCCAAGTATGTTGTTCTCCCTTTGATGAGGAACAACTTTCCTTCTTGCCACAATTTCTGATTCGGCCGAAAATGGGTGCTTTGGATGAGTGAGAAAGCTAGGTTTCGGTGGAAATGGGGGTTGGAAGAGAGAGAAAGTGAAATTGCAGGAGAAAAACAGGGGTTCCTTATATAAACTGAGGGCAGGAGATCGATCTGGCTCTTGATGAGATCGATCTGCGTTTGAATTTTTGGGACGATTTGGGGCAATTTATGCCTAGGAGATCGATCTGTCGAGGGGTGAGATCGATCTCTTTATGGCTTTATGAGATCGATCTGCTCCTTGAGGAGATCGATCTTCTCCCAAACAGAATCATTTGGAGATCGATCTCTTCCTCATGAGATCGATCTTCTCTCAAACAGAATCATAAGGAGATCGATCCTCTTCCATTGGAGATCGATCTGCTCCTTAAATTCCTCCTTCCTTGTCATTTATAACTCACCAGATCGATCTCTCCTTCTCCCAGATCGATCTGTCCTCATAATTTCACACTTATTTTAAACACTTAACATATAAATCTCCAATTATTATTTCCCCAATTCACTTAACTCATAAATTACACCTCAAGTTCATATTACATAATTAAAATATGTCTGAAATTCTCTGATCTCACAGCTTTCCAACAATCTTAGATATCCACCACTACCAAGCATACTTTCCAAATTCATCTTTACCACTCAATACATCCATTTCAATTTAATACTAGTCATCTCAAAATATTATCTCAAAACATTATCCCAAAGTAGTAATGTTTACATCGTTCCTTACAAAATTACATCCCAACTGATATTTTCAATACATGTCTGTGCATACAATTATGTCTGGTACAGGAATGTAAATGTATACCTTTTACGTGTACAAAATATAGCCTCGGGTAGCTCTTCCCACTAGCCTACGTCGTGTACGTGGCAGGTAGCGTCTATGGATTCACTGCAAATGATCTGAAGGTAGAGGGGTGAGCTTTTGGGGAAAAGCCCAGTAAGATAGTACTATTAAAACAGTTCTGACATATAAAAGTATTTGAAATTGTTCATGGAACGAAACTTAATGTGATACAGAAATTTCCATTTCATGCATAAACGTCATAAAACATGCGTGTCAATAAAACCATTAACATGCTTAACCATTTTCATGAACATTTCATAAATAATTTCATAAACATATCATGAGTATTTCATAATCATTTCATAAACGTCTCATGTATATTTCATAATCATTTCATAAACATCTCATTCATAATTCATAATCATTTCATAAACATCTCATGCATATTTCATAATCATTTCATAAACTCTCATCATAGTCGATTTTATAATTAAAATCAAGGAGACTAGGCTATAACTAAGTCATGCGATACGTGTCATTCTCCATAGAGAGTCATCATACCTATGGCCATGGTAAGTGGGCTGTAGACTGGATCAGGGTCGTACAGCCCTTTCGTAAAGTATGGGTAGTATCTATCTTACTTACATTCACTAGCACTTAGCTAGGACACGGGCACTAGTGGCACTCTCTGTGTAGGAAACATAGTTGCGTTTTGCACGGGCACGAGATACTACCGAAATATCATCATAAACCACCAGTAGCACGACATCTTCCACACAGGTCGAGTCAAGTGCTAAAGGGGCCTACGTACCGGCACCCAAGTGGTGGAGCCGGAACACCACAAGAAGTAACCATGCATGAAGCCTATAGTCTCAAAACATATTTTCTCTTTTCGTAAATACTTTTGAAAATGTCAAAAGTTCCATTTCAAAGCGTAAATATGGGTTTTCAAGCCATCATAAAACTTCCATGCATTTTCATAATTCGAAAGTTTATTTCACAAACATAGATGTTCTAGCGAACATTTTGTAAAACGAAATCATATTTTGTAAACAGTTTCGCAAGTATGGAAGCATTGATAAATCATTTCAAATCATATGCTCTTTTATAAAATCATTTCTCAGTGAAACAAGAATGAGATATCATAACTAAGTTAAGTAATACCCCTTACCTCGATTTATCGGGTATCTCGAATTCAAACGGTGACGTCTCCTAGTACCTCCTTTAATCCCTTCTACAATCACCTACACCGAAATTGTAGACTTAGCACCCTATTCATGCGAATTGCGTTAAAATCGTAATTTATCGTTGCTACTGCGTGTGTATGTATTATTGTATATCCTTAGGCCAACACGCACGTTTGTATATTTCTTCACTATTTATATATTTTGCTCCTACAAGTATTAACATATACCTTTATTATATACATCCACATGTATACACTCATAAATATATATATATATATATATATATATATTCCCTCCTATATGTATATATATAGATATATACTTTTATTGTTTTCATGTTTCCCTATCTCATATATATACATTCTTTGTATATATACATATACTTGCACACATTCACCTTTCATACCCCCACATGTATATGCACCTAAATATATATATATATATTTATATATATATATATACACTCCTTTATATATATATTATCATTGTTTTCCATTTTTCCTTATCACATATGCTTACATTGTCAGACCCGGATTTTTTGTAGCTTGTACCTTATGATTCCTATGTGTATGAACACTATGTAATTATAGTTGAATCATAAGAAGAGTAATTACTAGACTTAAAGTGTTAGTAAAATGATTTAACACGCAAAAGCTACATAAAAATGCCTAATGTGAGCGATGAGTATCACATGCTAAACCGAGTTATTCTAAATCATTCTGACTGAAAATAAGAACTTAAAATAAGAGAGTGTAGAGAGCTCATGAAGGCAAGTCAGCTTGATTTAGTCCCGAACATAGAAAACGAGAGTAAAAGCTAAAAAGGGTAAAATGGACCTTTTTGGTGAAATAAGGTGTTTCGGGTGAAATTATCCACTGGGAGCGGTTGGAATATAAAGACGAGAGTGTAAGACATAAGATAAGACACTTTTGAAATTTGGAGAAAAGTCAACTTAGTCAATGGTTAAGGAAAAAGTCAATTATAGTTAAGAAAGTGGACTTTTACCATAGTTGACTAATCATGGTTAAAAATTAACCTAAGTGTAGAGAAAAAATTGGGGAAAAATATTCTTGGCCAGAATACAAGATAATCATCCCCGAAAGTAAGGAAAATTTATTCGGAAGGATTCTGGAATAAATTTAATGATTAAAAATGTAATGGGCCTAAGGTGAAAATTTTAAAGCCCATTAAGGTATACTAAACGTATATCGACATTCTTAGGTCCTTTAGACAGAATTGTTGGACCAATTGATTGGCCAAATTTTGAGACAATTAAAGGCCCGAGGTATAGTAAAAATTTCAGCCCGAAAGCCCATTAAGAAAGCCCAAACCGAGAAGCCCAAATGGAAAAGCCCATGAGATAAATATCTAACCATAGTTAAAGTTAACTATGACTCATAAGGTGACTCATAAGGTGACTCATGGCTAAGATTTGGAAAGTCAAGTATAATGGCTGAAAAGTAAGGCTTAATGGCTAAGTAAGTGGCTTATAAAATCAGCCACACCATTGTCATCCTCATCACACCAAATTCGGCTAGAAGAAGAAACCATTGAAACATATTATCCAAGCTTTCTCTCACTAGAAATCACTAGGAATTAGGCATATTTTGTGAGACCCCGTATATGTATAAGGGTATATATGTACATAGAAATGTAAATAGAGTTGTACTATGAATTCATAAGTGAAGTATATGTGATGTAAGTCCATAAGTAATGTACACACTTGTAATGAGAGTGGTAATTGTACACACAAGTTACATTATGTATGAATGTGAAGAAATGGACTTAAACATGTGGAGAATGTGTGTAGAATGGATTATGAGTAGTTTGGTAAAATGGAAGTAGAATTGCATAAGATGTGCACTTCTATTTTTGTTTATATTAAGTACCATTGGTCATACAAAGATTCTACACAAGTTTTAATGTGTATGAAGTGAGGATGGATGCCATTTTCAAGACTCAAAGATGAATGAATGAGGAAATGATCATGATAGCAAATTAAGGATGTTTGGTAAGGGTTGTTACAGAGGAACTGCAGAAAATCTGGAAATTTTGAAGGGCAGATCGATCTCATGGGATGAGAGATCGATCTGGAAGAGCCAGAATGCTCTTATTTGGGCAAAAGAATAGAGCAGATCGATCTCCAATGGAGCCAGATCGATCTCCTAAGCATTTTGTAGTGAAAAGATCGATCCCCAAGCACCCAGATCGATCTCCTTAGCTCTCTGTTTGGGAGCAGATCGATCTCATGCTTCGACAGATCGATCTCAGGCTTAAAAATGCCGTGAAAAAGAGGGATTTTAAGGGACCAGATCGATCTCCTCTTGGACCAGATCGATCTCCTCAAGCTATTTCTATATAAGGAGTGCTGGAAATCAGAAAATTTCGGGAAAAACACAAACCTTCCACTTTCAACCCAAAAACCTAACATTCTCTCTAAAAAATCAGCCATTTTCGGTGAGGTTTGAAGAGAAACCATTGGAGACAAAGTTGTTCCTATCAAAGAGAAGAACAACATAGTTGGAAAGCATTTTCCCATTGTTGGTATTGAAGGAGTTAAGGGCATTGCCATTTGGAGCAAGGAGAGAAATCAAATTGGGTAAGATTCTAACACTCCAACTATGGTACATTGTTTATATAATTGATTTTGGAGTTGTTTGGCATGAGTATGGATGGTTAGAAACTATCTAAATGCATTGGAATGATTATGACCTAGAAATGGTCTAGAGTGAGAAAGTGGAATTGTATGGAGATTTATGATGAATGAGATAGGTAGAAGTTATTAATAGTGTTGTGGTATGATTTTAAGATGTGGTTAGTGGATAAATTATGAGATTTACCTAAAAGAGGTAAAATGTGGATTAAGGCATTGGTAAAATGCACAAGTGAATAATATTGACTAGTGAGGTCAATTATGGGTTAAATACATTAACTCAATTGATTTAATGAATGAATCGCAGTTTCCGAGGATACGCCGAGGTGAGTTGAGCCAAGAGCGTGAGAAGCTAAAAGGAAAGGAGTCACACCAAGTAAATCGAGGTAAGGGAATTGTGTGGACTCTTAGAGATATCTGTGCGCAATTTGGGCGCTTAAATGTTTTGCTAGAATGCATGAGATTAGGAAATGTTGTTGGGTGATTGAAGGGTAAAAGTTGGGAGTTTGAGAAATGTGCATGAAAACAAAAGCATATTGCTTTGAAAATCATGTTTTATTGCTTTTTAACAAATGATTGGTAGGTTGGCTAACATTGAAATGATTTGCAAAAGAAATGAGTGTGTTTTGGTTTTGTTAACCATACTTTGCAAAGTTTTGAGCCACCTACATGATTTCGTGAGTATGAAAGCGTGCTAGAGTATGACTAGCATGAGATTTGACGTGTTTTATACACATGAGTGCAAGAGGCACTAGTTTTCACATGGATTTCATAATTATTTTGGCATTGTGCTCGAGTTTGTCTCGCACTGGATGCCCACCTTGCATGTTGCCGTGTTTGGAGCTTCGAGTAGACTGGGTGTCACATCGATTAAATAGGCTCACACGTGCATTGTTTGGACATGATTAATTAGCCGTGTTAGGAGCTTCGAATAGACAAGAGGTCGCACCGATTAAATAGGCTCACACATGCGTTTGAGATGTGGCGTGATATGATGTGTTGATTGGGTCCACGGAGTACGTCGTACCGTGCATGTAGCATGGAGTATAATGTACCGTGTTGAGTTGTGATATGCCGTCTTCGGACGAGATCTGCTATGGACCGACGGGTAGGATTTGACCCACCTCCCGTGTGGAAGCAGATGGTGGTGATATCCCGCACACCTGATCCGTGTAGTCGGTATCACAGGTTATGTACATAGGCCTTGAGGTTATTACCTATTGTTGAACTGCCTATCTCACATGTCTACTGCTATTTGAGATTAAATCCATGTTTGAAATGATTGTGGGTCAGGAAAGTCCGAGGGATGGGCCGAGACCTGACCAGTGATGAATTGATTTGTTAATGGTTTTTAAAGTGCATGGATGCATGATGTTTAATGCCATGCTTTATTGTGAAAATGCATGATGGGTAATGCCATGCTTTTATTGTGAATCATGCATGATGATTTATACCATGCTTTGAGTTGAAATGTGCACTTGATTTTAATAGCATGAATGCTTTACATACCATTAACACAATCATACACTCATGTTTGAGATAAATAATGAATAAAATGCTTTTGAGCATGGTATCACGATCACGTAGATAGTGCAGTATCTACCTGTTCGCATGATTGCCTTACTGAGCGTGTGGTTTGCTCACCCCCTTATTTTCCCCCTCTCTACAGAGATTTGAGTATAGATTGAGCGTGACTGGAGGCGTTCCCTTTTTGGTAATCTGCTGCATCCCATTGCTAAAGGTATACACACCTTGATTATTTTGTATCTAAACTAGACATAGCACAGTAGCATTTTGTATGTAACCACTGGGGATGTAAAACAATGTAAACACATGTAACAACTCTGATATATATACATTTATACAAGTGTTTACTCATAAATAATGTTTCAAATTGAATTGGTATGGTGGAGTGAGTTAGACGTCGACACACAGCCCAACTGTCAAGTGTGTGGTTGTTCACGATCGAGGAAGGATGATTAAGGATTGATGCATGAAAATGCGAAAAATTTGTACGTATTTTGGTAAGTTGAGGGTCGTGACAGAAGTTGGTATCAGAGCTCGAGTTGGTTTGACGTGTGTCGTGTGTAAAATACTTAATAAGTGAAAAATTACATCCCCAAGTTACTGTGCTTGTTTAGATACAAATAGTGTATGTCGATGGGTTGACTAAGTAATTGGTTGTGAATGTAGGGAACTGAGTAAGTATGCCTAATACCAGTTGCGGTAGAGGGATGAGAGCACAGGCTCGAGGCCGTAGAGGTAGGCCTGGGGGTCGTGTTGAGCCAGAAACACACGAGGCTCAGGATGATGTTGAGGTGGAGGCCGATGTTGAGCACGCTCCACAGGGTCCAGAGGAGAGGCTTGAGAGTACTGAGGCTCGCTTCGCGAGGATTGAGCGAAGCATTGAGATGATTGTGGAGTTGGTCACCCAATCTTTATCTGGAGTTGGCGGTAGACAGAGTCCCGCTACACAGGGTGATGCCGAGCAGGCGGCAGCTCCTGAGGCACGGGCAAGGGAAGCCCAGAGGCCACAGACGACAGATACCCCACCCACACAGGATGTGCCTACGCCGGTTGCTATGCCAGGCAGTAGAGGTTGGGGATATGGATGTGATTTGGATAGACTGCGACAGTTCCAGAAGTTTGGACCGCCGTCTTTCAGTGGAATAAAGGACCCAGTAGCGGCTGAGGATTGGATCAATGAGATCGAGAAATTATATAGGTTCTTTGAGTGCACTACTACCGAGATGGTAGCATTTGCCGCTTTTATGCTGAAGGGATCAGCAGAACATTGGTGGAAATCCACCAGGCCTATTTTGAGAGCCCGACATACTGAGATCAGCTGGGATGTGTTTCTAGAGGCCTTCCGGAGACAGTATGTCCCGGATACCGCACAGCGGAAGCTAAAGATGGCATTTTTGGGATTGACCCAAGGGAGCAGGACTGTGGATGAGTATGAGACGGCTTTTATATCCCTGGGCAGGTATGATCCCAACACGATGGGTAATGAGGTCGAGAAGATCCAGAAGTTTGTGGATGGATTGAGACCGACCGTCAGGTCTAGATTGGTTCCCCTGGATATACCGACCTATGAGGAGGCAGTGCGCAGGGCGCAACTATGTGAACAAGATGTTGATAGGATTGCCTCAGAGTTTGGAAAGGTTGGTAAGATGAGGGACAGAGATAAGAAGAGACCTATGATGGATAGAGGCTTCAGCTATAAAGGAAGCAAGAGATTCTCTGGAAAGAGGCCAAGAATTGATGAGATCCGGGAGAGGACAGTTGATACTCCCATGTATCCGGCCATTGCTCCAGCTAAGGGAATCGTGATTGGAGGACCACGGCCTACTACGGAACAGTGTGGCAAGTGTGGTAGGTACCATGGTACTCGACCATGCTATGGATCTCATGTAGTATGCTTCAGATGTGGGAAGCCAGGGCACATAATCAGAGATTGCCCAGAGATGACAGAGAGGTCTCCACGGAAGGGCAAGGAGCCAGAGAGAGCTCCAGTTGGTACAGCTACTCCGAGGAGGAGGGCTATAGTTGAGGAAAAAGGGAAGCAAGCAGTGGGTGTAAGCAGAGGACGAGTGCACGCACTGGACCAGGACACTGCAGATCAGTCATCGGATGTGGTAAAAGGTACCATCAAAATCTTTGATTTAGAAGCTTATGTACTGTTTGATCCTGGTGCCACGCATTCCTTTATTTCGCCATCCTTTGCATGTAAATTGTTGAAGCATGTAAAACCCACGCTGCTTGATAAGATGTTGTTGATATCTACCCATATGAATGATAGTCAGTTGACTGAGCATATATATAGGGATTGTAAAATGAAGATAGGAGGTAAAGAGATGGTAGCCGATTTAATTTTATTAAACATGAGTGATTTTGATGTGATCCTAGGAATGGATTGGTTGGCTGCCAATCATGTTGTTATGGATTGTCATGCAAAAACTTTGACGTTTCCAAAGATAGACAATCTTGTAGTTAATTTTGAGAAATGAAATTAAACAACATGATTTTTATAAGTGTGATGAGTATAATCTTGATACATGATGTATGAAAGATAAAATTTGATTTCATTTATGTATGTGATGTGATGATTTATGATACTAATGGTGGAAAGAATAATGTGAAGGATTCATCGCTTTTGTGATTGAGACGGATAAGGCACGTCCGGAATTGGAAGACATACCAGTGGTTAGGGAATTTCCAGATGTCTTTCCGGATGAGTTACCAGGGTTACCTCCAGATAGGGAGATGGAGTTTGGTATAGATTTGGCACCTGGTACAGAGCCGATGTCCAAGCCACCATACAGAATGGCTCAAGTTGAGTTAGAGGAGTTAAGGAAACAATTACAAGAGTTGCTGGAGAAGGGGTTCATCAGGCCGAGCGTCTCACCTTGGGGAGCACCGGTTCTGTTTGTAAGGAAGAAGGATGGAAGCCTCCGACTGTGTATAAACTATCGGTTGTTGAATAAGGCCACCATCAAGAATAAGTATCCCCTCCCACGTATCGATGATTTGTTGGATCAGCTTAAGGGAGCGCAGGTCTTTTCCAAGATAGATCTGAGATCAGGGTACCATCAGTTGAAGATACGAGATGGAGATGTACCCAAGACAGCTTTTCGCACTCGGTATGGACATTATGAGTTTATGGTTATGCCATTCGGGTTGACGAATGCTCCCGCAGCTTTTATGTCTTTGATGAATGAGGTATTCCACCAGTACTTGGATCGATTTGTTATTGTGTTTATTGATGATATACTGGTGTATTCAAGGTCTAGAGAGGAGCATGAAAGGCATTTAAGGATAGTGCTACAAACCCTCCGAGAGAAGAAGTTGTACGCTAAACTCAGTAAGTGCGACTTTTGGTTGGAACAGATCTCTTTTCTGGGTCACATAGTATCAAAGGATGGAGTATCAGTGGATCCATCTAAGATTGAGGCCGTAGTTCAGTGGTAGAGACCCCAGACAGTGACAGAGATCAGAAGTTTCCTGGGTTTAGCTGGGTATTACCGAAGGTTTGTAAAGGGATTTTCGAGGTTAGCTGCTCCTTTGACACGTCTCACGAGGAAAAATGTAGAGTTTGTGTGGGACAAAAAGTGTGAAGAAAGTTTTGAGGAGTTGAAAAGGAGATTAACTACAGCTCCAATACTCACCATTCCTACCAGCTCAGGAGGTTTCTCGGTGTATGCAGATGCTTCACACCTAGGATTGGGCTGTGTATTGATGCAGGATGGGAAGGTAGTAGCCTATGGATCAAGACAGTTAAAGGATCATGAGAGGAACTACCCGACCCATGACTTGGAGTTGGCAGCGGTGGTGTTTGCGCTGAAGATATGGCGCCACTACCTCTATGGTGAGAGATTTTAGATTTATACAGATCATAAGAGCCTTAAGTACCTGTTCTCACAGAAAGAGTTGAACATGAGACAGAGGAGATGGCTCGAGCTGTTAAAGGATTATGATTGTGAAATCCTATACCACCCGGGTAAAGCAAATGTGGTTGCTGATGCATTGAGTAGGAAGCATCTCAGGATGGTATCATTTATGATGATCCGGGAACACGAGCTGTTGGAACAGTTCACGAACCTCAGTTTGGATATGACCTCGCCTGACGATTATAGTGGATTTATGATAGCTAGCCTGCAGTTGGAACCGGATCTGGTAGATCGAATCCGACAGGCTCAGCGAGTTGATCAGCAGTGTAGTGATATTGTCGGGCAGATACAGAGGGGTATAGAGACGGACTTTGGGTTGAGTTCGGATGGATTGTTGAGGTTCAGAGGTAGGATATGTGTTCCTGATGACGCAGAGATCAGAAGGTTGATCCTGACAGAGGCTCACTCATCGAAGTATACGATACATCCAGGGGGTACCAAAATGTATCAAAACCTTCGAAAGGTTTATTGGTGGTCGGGAATGAAAAAGCACATTGCTGAATATGTTGCTAAGTGTCTCGTTTGTCAGCAGGTGAAGGAAGAGCATCAGAAGCCTGCAGGGTTATTGCAGCCTCTACCGATACCTACATGGAAGTGGGAACATATCACCATGGATTTTGTGATGGGATTACCGAGGACTCGGAGAGGTCATGATGCCATATGGGTGATTGTGGATCGGTTGACGAAATCAGCCCATTTTCTAGCTATGAGAGCTACCGATACTCTGAGCCAGTTAGCGAACCTATATGTGCGCGAGATAGTGAGGCTACATGGAATTCCAGTGAGCGTTGTTTCTGATAGGGATGCCCGCTTCACTTCCCACTTTTGGGAACATTTTCAGGAAGCGATGGGGACCCAGTTGAATTTTAGCACCGCGTTTCATCCTCAGACAGATGGTCAGTCAGAGAGGACTATACAGACCCTGGAGGACATGTTGAGAGCGTGTGCATTGGATTTTGGAGGCTCCTGGGATGACCATTTGCCACTCGCAGAGTTCGCGTATAATAACAGTTTTCATGCGAGTATCGGGATGGCACCATATGAGGCATTGTATGGGCGTAGATGCCATTACCCTATTGGATGGGAAGAGGTTGGTGACAGACAGATCTTTGCTCCCGACTTGGTTAGACAAGCCTCTGAGGACGTCCAATTGATATGTGAGAGGTTACGGACAGCTCAGAGCAGGCAAAAGAGTTATGCTGACAAGAGACGGAGACCACTAGAGTTTGAGGTGGGTGAGTCAGTGTTTTTGAAAGTTTTCCCTTCGAAAGGAATTATGAGATTTGGGAAGAAGGGAAAGTTGAGCCCTCGATATATAGGGCTATTTGAGATACTTGATAAGGTGGGAGACAAGGCGTATAGGTTGGCATTACCACCAAAGTTGGCAAGTGTGCATAACGTCTTCCACGTATCCATGTTGAGGAAGTATCACCCGGACCCGGCACATGTGATAAGATATGAGCCTTTGGAGCTCAATGAGGGTATGACATATGTTGAGAAGCCAGTTCGGGTATTGGACAGAAAAGAGAAAGTGTTGAGGATAAAGACAATTCCCTTGGTGAAAATACTTTGACAACATCACACAGTGGAAGAAGCCATATGGGAATTGGAGAGTTTGATGAGGGAGAAGTATCCCGAGTTGTTCACAGAATAATTGGTTCCAATTTGGAGGACCAAATTTTCTAAGTGGGGGAGAATGTGAGACCCCGTATATGTATAAGGGTAAATATGTACATAAAAATGTAAATAGAGTTGTACTATGAATTCATAAGTGAAGTATATGTGATGTAAGTCCATAAGTAATGTACACACTTGTAATGA
Source organism: Firmiana major (assembly GCA_033439115.1). NCBI lineage: Eukaryota > Viridiplantae > Streptophyta > Magnoliopsida > Malvales > Malvaceae > Firmiana > Firmiana major. Next base: position 54,763,377 of record CM065899.1, read on the forward strand.
GAGTGGTAATTGTACACACAAGTTACATTATGTATGAATGTGAAGAAATGGACTTAAACATGTGGAGAATGTGTGTAGAATGGATTATGGGTAGTTTGGTAAAATGGAAGTAGAATTGCATAAGATGTGCACTTCCATTTTTGTTTATATTAAGTACCATTGGTCATACAAAGATTCTACACAAGTTTTAATGTGTATGAAGTGAGGATGGATGCCATTTTCAAGACTCAAAGATGAATGAATGAGGAAATGATCATGGTAGCAAATTAAGGATGTTTGGTAAGGGTTGTTGCAGAGGAACTGTAGAAAATCTGGAAATTTTGAAGGGCAGATCGATCTCATAGGATGAGAGATCGATCTGGAAGAACCAGAATGCTCTTATTTGGGCAAAAGAATAGAGCAGATCGATCTCCAATGGAGCCAGATCGATCTCCTAAGCATTTTGTAGTGAAAAGATCGATCCCCAAGCACCCAGATCGATCTCCTTAGCTCTCTGTTTGGGAGCAGATCGATCTCATGCTTCGACAGATTGATCTCAGGCTTAAAAATGCCGTGAAAAAGAGGGATTTTAAGGGACCAGATCGATCTCCTCTTGGACCAGATCGATCTCCTCAAGCTATTTCTATATAAGGAGTACTGAAAATCAGAAAATTTCGGGAAAAACACAAACCTTCCACTTTCAACCCAAAAACCTAACATTCTCTCTCAAAAATCAGCCATTTTCGGTGAGGTTTGAAGAGAGACCATTGGAGACAAAGTTGTTCCTATCAAAGAGAAGAACAACATAGTTGGAAAGCATTTTCCCATTGTTGGTATTGAAGGAGTTATGGGCATTGCCATTTGGAGCAAGGAGAGAAATCAAATTGGGTAAGATTCTAACACTCCAACTATGGTACATTGTTTATATAATTGATTTTGGAGTTGTTTGGCATGAGTATGGATGGTTAGAAACTATCTAAATGCATTGGAATGATTATGACCTAGAAATGGTCTAGAGTGAGAAAGTGGAATTGTATGGAGATTTATGATGAATGAGATAGGTAGAAGTTATTAATAGTGTTGTGGTATGATTTTAAGATGTGGTTAGTGGATAAATTATGAGATTTACCTAAAAGAGGTAAAATGTGGATTAAGGCATTGGTAAAATGCACAAGTGAATAATATTGACTAGTGAGGTCAATTATGGGTTAAATACATTAACTCAATTGATTTAATGAATGAATCGCAGGTTCCGAGGATACGCCGAGGCGAGTTGAGCCAAGAACGTGAGAAGCTAAAAGGAAAGGAGTCACACCAAGTAAATCGAGGTAAGGGAATTGTGTGGACTCTTAGAGATATCTGTGCGCAATTTGGGCGCTTAAATGTTTTGCTAGAATGCATGAGATTAGGAAATGTTGTTGGGTGATTGAAGGGTAAAAGTTGGGAGTTTGAGAAATGTGCATGAAAACAAAAGCATATTGCTTTGAAAATCATGTTTTATTGCTTTTTAGCAAATGATTGGTAGGTTGGCTAACATTGAAATGATTTGCAAAAGAAATGAGTGTGTTTTGGTTTTGTTAACCATACTTTGCAAAGTTTTGAGCCACCTACATGATTTCGTGAGTATGAAAGCGTGCTAGAGTATGACTAGCATGAGATTTGACGTGTTTTATACACATGAGTGCAAGAGGCACTAGTTTTCACATGGATTTCATAATTGTTTTGGCATTGTGCTCGAGTTTGTCTCGCACTGGATGCCCACCTTGCATGTTGCCATGTTTGGAGCTTCGAGTAGACTGGGTGTCACATCGATTAAATAGGCTCACACGTGCATTGTTTGGACATGATTAATTAGCCATGTTAGGAGCTTCGGATAGACAAGAGGTAGCACCGATTAAATAGGCTCACACGTGCGTTTGAGATGTGGCGTGATATGATGTGTTGATTGGTCCACGGAGTACGTCGTACCGTGCATGTAGCATGGAGTACAATGTACTGTGTTGAGTTGTGATGTGCCGTCTTCGGACGATATCTGCTATGGACCGGCGGGTAGGATTTAACCCACCTCCTGTGTGGAAGCAGATGGTGGTGATATCCCGCACACCTGATCCGTGTAGCCGGTATCACAGGTTATGTACATAGGCCTTGAGGTTATTACCTATTATTGAACTGCCTATCTCACATGTCTACTGCTATTTGAGATTAAATCCATGTTTGAAATGATTGTGGGTCAGGAAAGTCCGAGGGATGGGCCGAGACCTAACCAGTGATGAATTGATTTGTTAATGGTTTTTAAAGTGCACGGATGCATGATGTTTAATGCCATGCTTTATTGTGAAAATGCATGATGGGTAATGCCATGCTTTTATTGTGAATCATGCATGATGATTTATATCATGCTTTGAGTTGAAATGTGCACTTGATTTTAATAGCATGAATGCTTTACATACCATTAACACAATCATACACTCATGTTTGAGACAAATAATGAATAAAATGCTTTTGAGCATGGCATCACGATCACGTAGATAGTGCAGTATCTACCTGTTCGCATGATTGCCTTACTGAGCGTGTGGTTTGCTCACCCCCCTTATTTTCCCCCTCTCTACAGAGATTTGAGTATAGATTGAGCGTGACTGGAGGCGTTCCCTTTTTGGTAATCCGCTGCATCCCATCGCTAAAGGTATACACACCTTGATTATTTTGTATCTAAACTAGACATAGCACAGTAGCATTTTGTATGTAACCACTGGGGATGTAAAACAATGTAAACACATGTAACAACTCTGATATATATACATTTATACAAGTGTTTACTCATAAATAATGTTTCAAATTGAATTGGTATGGTGGAGTGAGTTAGACGTCGACACACAGCCCAACTGTCAAGTGTGTGGTTGTTCATGATCGAGGAAGGATGATTAAGGATTGATGCATGAAAATGCGAAAAATTTGTACGTATTTTGGTAAGTTGAGGGTCGTGACATATTTGGAACTTGCATCCTTCATGGAAGTTGTTCCAAATTGAAAGGAGAGTGACATATGTTGGAATTGGCTATCAAGGAGCCATAGAGTGCAAACCGAGAGCCTCCAAAGTTTCGGCCAAAGGGTGAACACAATAATTGGTATATTTTCTAATTTTTAATTTCATATATGTTAATGTATAAATGATTTTAAGTATATTGGTATATGTTTTAATCATTAAAACATATTAAATCACCATGAAGTGGGTTAGGCCGAGAGTGAGTAATGGGATATTGATTTATGTCAATATGATTTTTAGGCATAAATGGATTAATGTACATGTGTTAATGATTATGGTGTAATTAGAATTAATCAATTTGATTAATTAATACATGTAATTTGTTGGCAATCAAGGTGTTTGATAAAATGCCTAAATGAACTATATGATGGTTGGTAATGTTGCCTACCAAGTGTTTGTGAAAATGCCTAAGTGAAATTGGCTAGATAATAGGCATGGATGGCATGCCTAGGTAAAACCGAGGCATGGGTAGCTCTCGGCCATGGCATGTGGCCGAGAGGCCCAATGGGCCAAGCCCAAGAATTTTAGGCCCAATAAGATGTAATGGGCCTAGGACAAGCCCAATAAGAGTTGGTGGGCCCCACAAGCCCAATAAGCCCAACAAAAGTGAATAGTAAAATGAAAATGGGCTTAAGGCCTATTAGGCCCATTAAGGATTTTTAAAGCTCATCAAGGGAAAATAGACTGTATTAATGTGTAATACAGTATGAAAATTATAATTAACCTGAGGAATGGTTATTTACAGCTCCGGAGTTTACATTGAGAGCTGATCGGACTGCGAGAGTTAGCAGCACCGAGGAAGTGAGGTCACTTGACGTGATCCGAGGTAAGGGACTTTTGTGAGTAGTTAGAGATACCTGCACGTATTTTCGTCTGCTTTTACATTCACTTAAAAACTCTGAGGGTCAGAGAAAGTGAATAATAATTATTGCAACTCGATAGTGGCAAATTACGATTTTGCCCCTAGTTAGTCAAAAAGTCAACTTTTGTAAAAAGTTGTAAAAAGCATGGAAACTATTATTGTGAGTGTTTAACTGTTGTTTAGCATGAAAATAAATAGATGGGCTAATGATTTTAAGGTTGATGTGACTTAAGCACACTTTATAGTGCTGATTTTAATATTTTGTAAACAATCCTTTTTTAAAGAGCCATCTATCATATTATGTGAGAATGAATTGTGCTAGAGCACAACTCGCATTGGATTTCATATGTTTTCCACATACATTAGTGCTAGATTTTAATGCGCACTAGATTTCCATGACATACAAGATAGAGTACTGGAGTTCTTACTCGTACTCAGTTTTATATGATATATGCATGACAGAGTGCTGGAGCGATTATCTCGTACTCGAGTTTTACATGAGATACATGACAGAGTACTGGAGCGTTGCTCGTACTCGATTCTTCATGATTTATACATGACATAGTACTAGAGCTATTGCTCGTACTTGATTTGATGATATTATGAATAACATGGTACTGGAGCTATTGCTCGTACTTGATTTAATACATGAACTATGCATTAACCTAGTTGTTGGAGGTTTACTATGCATTAACCTAGTTGTTGGAGGTTTACTCACACTAGAGTTGAGTTTGTGATGTGAAATAGTGTTTGAGCGGAGTGTCGACTGTGAGTCGCACTCAAGACGCACACTGTATGTGATATATAATACATGTTAAAACCCATGCCCGAGTCCTTGTGTGACTGTGTGTCACATTTTGTGAGAGGATATTCGCATGAGGTTAATATAGACGTGGTATGATATTCCATGGTTTGAGGGCTAAGACCTACGGCAGGCACCCCGACTGTGATGTAGGGTCCACGGGTGTACTTTGTACCGTGCCCAGGGCATGGGAGTACGTTGTACCGTGTGTTATGTATAGCTGACGGCTGTAGTGGACTGACCATCCTCCCGTTGCAGCAGTGATACCCCGCGCACTGAGATCTGTGTGGCCTGGGTTCATATGTCGGATATGATCATAGTCCAAGATACTATTTGCATTTCACCATAGAGCCTCACATGATATATCACATTGATTGACTGATTTAAATTGCGGACAGACCTGAGGGATGGGTCAGACTCCGATTTTGTGATGTGAATTATTTAAATGCCATATTTATTGTGATTTAAATATACATGGCATGATTTTCATAAAGGCATGAATTATATACGATGCATTGTTTTGTACTACATGCTTACATATTGAGAAAGAAAGCATGATTTTTGTACATTGGATTTAATCTGTACAAGTATATATATTATATTTCAAGACATGCTTTTAAAGTGAGAAAATGAAATAATGTTTTCAAGGCATAACATTATTTTGAGTAGATAGTGTAGATATCTACTTGCTTGCCTGATTTCCTTACTGAGTGCGTTGTATGCTCACCCCCTTTCTTTACATCTCTCTACAGAGCGTCAGCAGTAGATCGAGAGTTATCGAGGGATAGTATTCCTGAGTCCACTGCTAGTTCCTATCTATCGCCAGGTATACATATTTTGTACAGTTGTGTATCTAAACATAGAAACAACATAGTGATGTATACGTTATATATTATGGGGAATGTATTTGTGTTAGACTTTATATAATCTCACATGTATTATAAAGCAGTTACAGTCAGTAACAATATATTGACATGTATGTATGATACTGGATGATATGGTAAGCGAGGACTCTGACATCGAATCACAGTCCAACTATTAAAGAGAGGAAAGGTAAGTTAAAAATGCAAAAAATTTGTAGTGATTTTGGATAAAGTCATGGATTAAGAACGGGTCCTGACAGAATGGTATCAGAGCAGAGGTTGGTCTGATGTGAGTTAGTGTTAGAATATATGAAAGTGTACATCCTCATAGTACTGTGCTGTATTTAGATATAACTGTGTATACTAGATACGAGACGGACTAATTCATTATTATGAATGCAGAAACTTTGCCTATATGGCAAATACGTGTAGTGGTAGAGTTACGAGAGGTAGGGCTCGAGGTCGGGGAGATAGACCCGAGGGATGAGCTACTGCCAGACCATTACCTACGCATGAGACTCCAGGTGCTACTGAGGCTCTCGAGTGTGCTGAGACGCGCTTCACGAGATTAGAGCATAGTCTCGAGACTATTGTCGAGATATTGGCACAGACGATGCCAGGTAGGCAAAGACAGGAGGCAGGAGCTGCGACAGGAGAGGCAGTTGCCCCTGATACACCTACGCAGACAACTGATGCACAGAGGACTGTAGATACTCCTACACCCCTACCGATTTCGGGTGGTCGTGGATTAGGATATGTATGTGATCTGCATCGGTTGCAAGAATTCTAGAAGTTTAGACCTCCATCCTTTAGTGGGGTCAAGGACCCCGTAGCTGCTGGGGAGTGGTTAGCAGAACTGGAGAAGCTTTATGGATTCTTCGAGTGTACGACCTCGAAGATGGTTGCGTTTGCTGCGTTCCTACTGAAGGGAGCTACAGAGCATTGGTGGAAGTCCACCCGACCTATATTGAGATCCCGACACATAGACATTAGTTGGGATATATTTTGAGAGGCCTTTAGGAGGTAGTTTGTTCCCGATACCGCGCAGCGAAAACTACAGGCAGAGTTTTTGGGACTAAACCAGGGGAGTTTATTTGTGGACGAGTATGAGACTCGATTTCTATCCCTAGAAAAATATGACCCGGATACCATGTACAGTGAGACTAGGAAGGTCCACAGGTTTATCGATGGGTTGAGACCAATCTTGCGGTCCAGGTTGGTCCCCTTAGACATAGTGACCTATGAAGAAGCAGTGCGCAGGGCGCAACTGTGTGAGTAGGATTACGAGAGGAATGCTTTCGCGTTCGAGAAGTTTAACCGTAGTCGAGATACACAGAAGAAGAGGCCGGCTAGAGATTTCGGTTATCGAGGAGGGAAGAGACTCTTCGGTAAGAGATCACTAGTGGAGGAGGCACGAGAGAGATATGCTAGACCTCCTGCTTATCCGACTGTAGCCCCAGCAAAGGGCATTTTCATAGGAGGACAGAGATCAGCTGTTGATCAGTGCAGAAGGTGCGATAAATAACATGGAAGTAGACCTTGTCCGCTAACTCCTATTGTGTGTTTTCGATATGGGAAACAAGGGCACATTGCTAGAGAATGCCCAGAGACATTTGTGACTACCCCACAGAAGGGCAGGGAGCCTGATAGGGCTCCAGCTGGTACGTCGGCTCAGAGAGGTAGAGCGACGGCAGAGGAGAAGGGGAAACAAGTGATGGGTCAAGAGCGAGTGCATGCTTTGGACCAGGGGACAGCTGATGCTTCATCGGATGTGATTCGAGGTAACATCCTGATTTATGATATTGAAGCATATGTTTTAATTGATCCTGGTGCCACGCATTCTTTTGTATCGCCTTCATTTGCATGTAAATTAGCAAGACATGTAGAGCGTACACGTTTATGTATGATGATGTTGATTAGTACGTCTATGAATAGTAGTCAAGTTGTAGAATATGTATTTAACGACTACAAGTTGAGAGTAGGGGATAAGGAGATGACAGCCAATCTAATATTACTAAGTATGAGTGACTTTGATATAATATTAGGAATGGATTGGCTATCTGCAAACCATGCTGTTTTAGATTGTTATGCTAAGACAGTTATATTTCCTAACCCTACTAGATATGTTGTAAAGTTTAAAAAGAATAAATGAAAGGAGTAGTTATGATTATTACATGATTACTGATTTAGAAAACCTTCAACATATCGAGGTTTCATTGCATACGTGGTAGATATGGATAAGGCACATCCGGAGTTGTCAGATATTACTGTGGTCAGTGAGTACTCAGATGTTTTTTCGAATGAATTGCCAGGGTTACCACCAGACAGAGAGATAGAGTTCTGCATAGATCTGGTACCTGGTACAGAGCCTATTTCGAGACCACCATATCGCATGGCCTTAGTTGAGCTGGAAGAGCTCAAGAGACAGTTACTGGAGTTGTTGGATAGGGGTTTTGTGCGACTGAGTGTTTCACCTTGGGGAGCACTGGTTTTGTTTGTGAGGAAGAAGGATGGGAGCCTCCGATTGTGTATAGACTACCGATTGTTGAATAAGGCTACCATCAAGAATAGATACCCCCTTCCACGCATTGACGACTTGTTAGATCAGATTCAGGGAGCACAGGTCTTTTCCAAGATTGACCTGAGGTTTGGATATCATCAGCTGAAGGTTCGGAGTGGAGATGTACCCAAGACAACATTTCGTACCCGATATGGCCATTATGAGTTCTTGGTCATGCCATTCGGATTGACGAATGCTCCAGCTGCTTTCATGGCTTTGATGAACGATGTGTTCAAACCATATTTGGACCAATTTGTTATCGTCTTTATCGATGACATATTGGTGTATTCGAGATCCGAGGAGGAGCATGAGGTGCACCTCAAGATCGTGTTGCAGACGTTACGAGAGCATGAGTTATATGCTAAGCTCAGTAAGTGTGACTTGATGGTGTATCAGTTGATCCATCTAAGATAGAGGCTGTAGTTCAGTGGGAACAGCCGAGGACAGTCACCGAGATCAGGAGTTTTCTGGGTTTAGCTGGATACTATTGGAGATTCGTTGAGGGATTTTTGAAGTTGGCTGCTTCGTTGACACGTCTTACTCGAAAGAGTGTACCGTTCGTATGGAACGAGGATTGTGAGAAGAGTTTTGAGGAGTTGAAGCGTCGATTGACCACCGCTCCGATTCTCACTATCCCTACCAGCTCAGGAGGATTTGCAGTGTACACCGATGCTTCGCATCAGGGACTGGGCTGTGTATTGATGCAGGATGGGAAGGTAGTTGCTTATGGATCTAAACAGCTGAAGGATCATGAGAAGAACTATCCGACCCATGATTTAGAGCTAGCAGCAGTAGTGTTTACGTTGAAGGTATGGCGCCACTACTTGTATGGCGAGAAGTTCCAGATATTTACCAACCACAAGAGCCTCAAGTATCTGTTCTCACAGAAAGAGTTGAACATGAGACAGAGAAGATGGCTAGAGCTTCTGAAGGACTACGATTGTGAGATACTTTATCATCCGGGTAAGGCTAACGTTGTAGCTGATGCCTTGAGCAGGAAGAGCCTAGGGATGGTATCGTACATGATGGTTAGGGAACATGATTTGCTAGAGCAGTTTGCTAGCCTCAGTTTGGGAGTTGTGCCTTTTGACATGGATACAGGCTATGTGATAGCTAGTCTACTCTTGGAGCCGGACCTGCTGGATAGGATCAGAGTGGCTCAGCAGACGGATCTATTTTGTATGGATGTGAGTAGTCAGATGCAGAAGGGCACAGTGACTGATTTTGAGTTGAGTTCAAATGGACTACTGAGGTTCAGAGGTAGATTATGTGTTCCCAAGGATCCAGGACTCAGGAGATTGATATTGGAGGAAGCTCATTCGTCGAGGTATACGTTACATCCGGGGAGTAACAAGATGTATCAGAACCTCCAGAAGGTATACTGGTGGTTGGGTATGAGGAGAGATGTAGCAGACTTCGTGGCAAAGTGTCTCGTATGTCAGCAGGTGAAGGTAGAGCATCAGAAACCTGCAGGGTTATTGCAGCCTCTACCTATATCGACATGGAAATGGGAGCATATCACCATAGATTTCGTGATGGGTTTACCAAGAACCCGTAGGAATCACGATGCTATATGGGTGATCGTTGACAGACTGACGAAGTCAGCCCACTTCCTAGCTATGAGAGCGACCGATACTCTGAGTTCACTAGCAGAACTGTATGTACGCGAGGTAGTGAGGTTACACGGTGTACCAGTGAGCATAGTCTCTGATAGGGATTCTCGCTTCACTTCCTACTTTTGGGGACATTTTCAGGAAGCCATGGGAACCCAGTTGAGTTTGAGCACCGCTTTCCATCCTCAGACAGATGGTCAGTCAGAGAGGACTATACAGACTCTGGAGGATATGTTGAGAGCATGTGTGCTAGATTATCGAGGCTTCTGGGACGATCACCTACCACTAGCCGAGTTCGCCTATAACAACAGTTATCATTCGAGTATCGGGATGGCACCGTATGAGGCTTTGTATGGCCGTAGATGTCGTTCCCCTATTGGATGAAAGAAGTGGGTGACCGTAAGATTTTCGCTCCTGACATGGTTACATGAGCGTCTGCGGATGTCCACCTAATAGTAGAGAGACTGAGGACAGCTCAGAGCAGACAGAAGAGTTACGTCGACAGGAGACGTAGGCCACTAGAGTTTGCAGTTGGTGAATCCGTGTTTTTGAGAGTTTCTCCTTCCAATGGCATAGCGAAATTTGGGAAGAGAGGAAAACTGAATCCTCGCTACATAGGACCCTTTGAGATACTTGATCGAGTGAGAGATAAGGCGTATAGGTTGGCATTGCCACCGGACTTATCAGGTGTCCATAACGTCTTCCACATATCGATGCTTCAGAAGTATCACCCGGATCCGTCACATGTGATTAGTTACGAGCCTTTAGAGCTCCGGAGGATATGTCATATGTTGAGAGACCAATTCGGATATTGGATAGGAAGGAGAAGGTATTGAGATCGAAGACCATCGGGTTAGTGAAGATTCTCTGGCAGCATCATACTTCAGAAGAAGCTACTTGGGAGCTAGAGAGTCTGATGCGAGAGAAGTACCCTTACCTATATGATGATTGACTTGGTTCTAATTTGGAGGAGCAAATTTTTTGAGTGGGGGAGGATTGTCAAACCCGAATTTTTTGTAGCTTGTACCTTATGATTCCTATGTGTATGAACACTCTGTAATTATGCTTGAATCATAAGAAGAGTAATTACTAGACTTAAAGTGTTAGTAAAATGATTTAACACGCAAAAGCTACATAAAAATGCCTAATGTGAGCCATGAGTATCACAGGCTAAACCGAGTTATTCTAAATCATTCTGACTGAAAATAAGAACTTAAAATAAGAGAGCTTAGAGAGCTCATGAAGGCAAGTCAGCTTGATTTAGTCCCGAACATAGAAAACGAGAGTAAAGCTAAAAAGGGTAAAATGGACCTTTTTAGCGAAATAAGGTGTTTCGGGTGAAATTATCCACTGGGAGCGGTTGGAATATAAAGACGAGAGTGTAAGACATAAGATAAGACACTTTCAAAATTTGAAGAAAAAGTCAACTTAGTCAATGGTTAAGGAAAAAGTCAACTATAGTTAAGAAAGTGGACTTTTACCATAGTTGATTAATCATGGTTAAAAATTAACCTAAGTGTAGAGAAAAAATTGGGAAAAAATATTCTTGGCCAGAATACAAGATAATCATCTCCGGAAGTAAGAAAAATTTATTCGGAAGGATTCTGGAATTAATTTAATGATTAAAAACGTAATGGGCCTATGGTGAAAATTTTAAAGCCCATTAAGGTATACTAAACGTATATCGAAATTCTTAGGTCCTTTAGACTGAATTGTTGGACCAATTGATTGGCCAAATTTTGAGACAATTAAAGGCCCGAGGTATAGTAAAAATTTCAGCCCGAAAGCCCATTAAGAAAGCCCAAACTGAGAAGTCCAAATGGAAAAGCTCATGAGATAAATATCTAACCATAGTTAAAGTTAACTATGACTCATAAGGTGACTCATGGCTAAGGTTTGGAAAGTCATGTATAATGGCTGAAAAGTAAGGCTTAATGGCTAAGTAGGTGGCTTATAAAATCAGCCACACCATTGTCATCTTCATCACACCAAATTCTGCTAGAAGAAGAAACCATTGAAACATATTATCAAAGCTTTCTCTCACTAGAAATCACTAGGAATTAGGCATATTTGGAACTTGCATCCTTCATGGAAGTTGTTCCAAATTGAAAGGAGAGTGACATATTTTGGAATTGGCTATCAAGGAGCCATAGAGTGCAAACCGAGAGCCTCCAAAGTTTCGACCAAAGGGTGAACACAACAATTGGTATATTTTCTAATTTTTAATTTCATATATGTTAATGTATGAATGATTTTAAGTATATTGGTATATGTTTTAATCATTAAAACATATTAAATCACCATGAAGTGGTTTAGGTCGAGAGTGAGTAATGGGATATTGATTTATGTCAATATGATTTTTAGGCATAAATGGATTAATGAACATGTGTTAATGATTATGGTGTAATTAGAACTAATCAATTTGATTAATTAATACATGTAATTTGTTGGCAATCAAGGTGTTTGATAAAATGCCTAAATGAACTATATGATGGTTGGTAATGTTGCCTACCAAGTGTTTGTGAAAATGCCTAAGTGAAATTGGCTAGATAATATGCATGGATGGCATGCCTAGGTAAAACCGAGGCATGGGTAGCTCTCGGCCATGGCATGTGGCCGAGAAGCCCAATGGGCCAAGCCCAAGAATTTTAGGCCCAATAAGATGTAATGGGCCTAGGACAAGCCCAATAAGCCCAACAAAAGTGAATAGTAAAATGAAAATGGGCTTAAGGCCTAGTTAGACCCATTAAGGATTTTTAAAGCCCATCAAGGGAAAATAGACTGTATTAATGTGTAATACAGTAGGAAAATTATAATTAACCTGAGGAATGGTTATTTACAGCTCCGGAGTTTACATTGAGAGCTAATCGGACTGCGAGAGTTAGCAGCACCGAGGAAGTGAGGTCACTTGACGTGATCCGAGGTAAGGGACTTTTGTGAGTAGTTAGAGATACCTGCACGTATTTTCGTCTACTTTTACATTCACTTAAAAACTCTGAGGGTCAGTGAAAGTGAATAATAATTATTGCGACCCGATAGTGGAAAATTACGATTTTGCCCCTAGTTAGTCAAAAAGTCAACTTTTGAAAAAGTTGTAAAAAGCATGAAAACTATTATTGTGAGTGTTTAACTGCTGTTTAGCATGAAAATAAATAGATGTGCTAATGATTTTAAGGTTGATGTGACTTAAGCACACTTTATAGTGCTGATTTTAATATTTTGTAAGCAATCCTTTTTTAAAGAGCCATCTATCATATTATGTGAGAATGAATTGTGCTAGAGCACAACTCGCACTGGATTTCATATGTTTTCCACATACATTAGTGCTGGATTTTAATGCGCACTAGATTTCCATGACATACATGATAGAGTACTGGAGTTCTTACTCGTACTCAGTTTTATATGATATATGCATGACAGAGTGCTGGAGCGATTATCTCGTACTCGAGTTTTACATGAGATACATGACAGAGTACTGGAGCGTTGCTCGTACTCGATTCTTCATGATTTATACATGACATAGTATTGGAGCTATTGCTCGTACTTGATTTTATGATATTATGCATAGCATGGTACTGGAGCTATTGCTCGTACTTGATTTAATACATGAACTATGCATTAACCTAGTTGCTGGAGGTTTACTCACACTAGAGTTGAGTTTGTGATGTGAAACAGTGTTTGAGCGGAGTGTCGACTGTGAGTCGCACTCAAGACGCACACTGTATGTGATATATAATACATGTTAAAACCCATGCCCCAGTCCTTGTGTGACTGTGTGTCACATCTTATGAGAGGATTTCCGCATGAGGTTAATATAGACGTGGTATGATATTCCATGGTTTGAGGGCTAAGACCTATGGCAGGCACCCCGACTGTGATGTAGGGTCCACGGGTGTACTTTGTACCGTGCCCAGGGCATGGGAGTACGTTGTACCGTGTGTTACGTATAGCTGACGGCTGTAGTGGACTGACCATCCTCCCGTTGCAGCAGTGATACCCTGCGCACCGAGATCTGTGTGGCCTGGGTTCACATATCGGATATGATCATAGTCCAGGATACTAGTTGCATTTCACCACAGAGTCTCACATGATATATCACATTGATTGACTGATTTAAATTGCGACAGACCTGAGGGATGGGTCGGACTCCGATTTTGTGTTGTGAATTATTTAAATGCCATATTTATTGTGATTTAAATATACATGACATGATTTACATAAAGGCATGAATTATATACGATGCATTGTTTTGCACTACATGCCTACATATTGAGAAAGAAAGCATGATTTTTGTACATGGGATTTAATTTATACAAGTATATATATTATACTTCAAGACATCCTTTTAAAGTGAGTAAAGGAAATAATGTTTTCAAGGCATAGCATTATTTTGAGTAGATAGTGTAGATATCTACTTGCTTGCCTGATTTCCTTACTGAGCGCGTTGTATGCTCACCCCCCTTTCTTTACATCTCTCTACAGAGCGTCAGCAGTAGATCGAGAGTTATCGAGGGATAGTATTCCTGAGTCCACTGCTAGTTCCTATCTATCGCCAGGTATACATATTTTGTACAGTTGTGTATCTAAACATAGAAACAACACAGTGATGTATACGTTATATATTATGGGGAATGCATTTGTGTTAGACTTTATATAATCTCACATGTATTATAAAGCAGTTATAGTCAGTAACAATATATTGACATGTATGTATGATAATGGATGATGTGGTAAGCGAGGACTCTGACATCGAATCACAGCCCAACCATTAAAGAGAGGAAAGGTAAGTTAAAAATGCGAAAAATTTATGGTGATTTTGGATAAATCATGGATTGAGAACGGGTCCTGACATACATATTTTTTTTGTACAAATACTAGCATACCCAATTCATTATATACACCTATATGTACATGTACCTAAATAAATAAATATACATATATATATATATATTCACATGAATACATATATATATCATTACTTGTCTCCATTATTCTCCATCACATAAATATATATGTATACATTTTTTGTCTATTATTCTTCTCTCCCATTTTTATTTTTATTTCACATCTAATTCAATTTACCTTATCATACTTATATACCATCATATATATATATATATATACATGTAAAATTAAAATATACATATATACATATAGATTTTTACCTATTTTCCCTTCATTTTCATTTCACACACTTTAATACACACCAAGCCTATATCTCTAGCATGTATACATATATATTCATACATGTATATTTGTACATTAAATTTACCCCCCACTTTTTTTCTCTTCCAATCTACACTAACATGCTTATGTTCACTACCACCTATGTATACATGTATATTAACAAGAAAATACATATATACATAAATATCTTACCCCTTTTTTTTCTTTTTCCTTTTTCTTCTTTCCTTTTCTTTTTTTTTTCTTTTCTCCTCTTTCCTCTCGGTTCCAGCTGCTCACTATCCCGATTGCTCTCCTTCTTCCTCTCTTTCTCCCTCGGTTAGCTGCTGTTTCCCAACTGTTTCTGTTCCCTTCACTTGTCTCGGTTCCAGCTTAATTCCTTTGGCTTTCTTCTTCCTCCCGTCGACCTCCCCTGCTCCTCGGTCAGCTCAAATTTCCAGTCTTCTCCTCCCTCGGTTCTGCCTCTCTTCAGCTCCTGTCTTCTTCTTCAATTTCCCCTTCCCTTTTTTTTTTCAGTTCTCCATCATTCTCACTTTCATTCGGTCCCCCTTCCTTCTTCAATTGTGTCCTGTCCTTTTCTCTTTTCAGTCTCGGTTTTAAACTGCTCCACGGTTTCTCCTTCTTCCTCAATCTCCCCTGCACACCCTCGGTTCCAGCTCCATTTCCAGCCCTCTCCTCTTCTTCTTCTCCTCCCTTCCTTTCCTTTTTCTTCTCCTCTCTTCCTCGGCCAGCAGCCCCTCTATTTTCTTTTCTTCCTTTCTTTCTTCCTCCCTCGACTGGACAGCTCCCCTTTTCTTTCTTTCCTTTCTCTCTCGGCAAGATCGACTCCTTCTCCTCTCCTTTCCCTTCTCTTCTTTCTCTTCCTTTCTCTTCCTCCTCCTTCTTCTCCAGCTGACCGAACTCTTCCTCTGTTTCCCGCCCAGGTCTCTTCTGTTTATACTTTGTTTCAATTGAAACAAAGTGACGGAATTGGCTTTCTTTGAAAGCCAATTCCGTACAGCTATGTATATATATTATAATACTATGTATACACATATAATATTAACATATATATATTTTTTATATTAATATATATATATATTATATGTTAGTTTAGTGTCCTTAGTATTTTTTTTTTTGTTTAATACTTGTATTATGGTTTTGTATGATTCCCATTTCATTTTTTTTCTTAATTGTCTTATGCTCTATTTGTTTATTTGTTCAATACTATATAATAAATTCTACACACTAACTAATATATATATATATGCCATATATATTATTTTTCTGTTATTAAAATGTCTAGTATATATGTATATATATATATATTATATACATATTCACCTATGTATATATCTACATATATACATTTTCTTATATAATTTATCCAAAAACATAATACCATGCCTTCCATGAAATTTTTCTTATTCCGATAATGAAATAATATCGGGATTCCATCATTCTTCGGGTTCTCGGTCATCCCACGGGCTTCTCGGTTCCTATAGTCCTCGAGCCCTGCAACGAATATTCACACTTCCATTAATATATATTATTTTTATTTTTTTATATAATTTAATTAAACGTAGGAAAATTGTGGGGTTTACACTTCCCTTGCAACGATGCCAACAACTTGATGGGCCCAAAGGGTATAAGTCCGCAAGTGCACGGGTCGTACAAGAAATAATGGGATTTGAGTCTCGAAATTATCGTCCCACAGAGAAGTTGACTAGCCTAATTAAGTACCAGTTAATCTTACCCTAAGTATATTCTAACAAATTATGAGATTAAGGTGGGTGATCTACTAATCTAGAATTGAAAATACAGAAAGCAATAAAATAATAAAACTATAAAATCAAGAAAATAAAACCAAGCAAAATTACTTATAGTGCTTAACGCAATTAAAATCAAAAACCTACAAAAGAAATTAAAACAATTAAAACTAATTAACGTAATTAAAATAAAATGCAATTATGAAAATAACAAAACAAGATAAATTAAACTAAATTTAACAAACCTAAAATGCAATTAAACTACTTAATCAAAATGCAATTTAAACTAACCTAAGATTTAATGAAATAAATTTACCCCTAATCTAATTCTAAATGAACACTTAGTTAACTATCATCCTAATTAAAACTAAGTTTTATACTACTTTGCAAGAATACTAACATGCAATTTAATTAACAACTCTAAACTAAGCTAACAAATTAAATTGGAATTAAACTAAACTAACAATGCATGAAAATGAGTTAATTAACTAAAATGAGCTAGCCAAACAAAGCCTTAGCAACTTTTAAATCATAATATTATCCCTCCAAACACTATTCATTCGTCATTTTTCATTTCCATTTCCAGGTGGTATCGATATTCCCTCTGGTCCAGGCTTTTGCCTGCTGTTCGGCTGAGTGTCTCGGTTCCAGATGTTCACGGGTTCCTGCTGCCTAGTCTACTCTCGGTTTGCTAGCTCAGGCTCTATCCCAGCATTGCTCCTGGCAAGTCCGCTTCTGCCATTCTTGCTGCCTGGTATGTCTCGGTTCCAGCTACTGGTGTGCTGCTCCAGGCATTCTCGATTCCAGGTGCTGATGTGCCCTCAATTTGCTTGTGTCCAGCTAATAGGTCCTGCTTCTACTGTATGCTACTCCAACTCAGCACCTACTGCCTCACCCCGAGCATTCCAGGTTGATCATGGTTAGTCCACTGCTCCTGGTTTCTGCAGCAGCGCCTCCTCGGTCTGATCAGTATGTCTCCTGCTCCTGGTTTGTCCCATCATCAGCGAACATAGCAGTGAGCTTAGAAGTATAAATGAGCTACAATAAAAATGGCAGTATGCATATTTAAGAAGAAACCGTAATAAAACAGTTAGGTAGGAAGACAAGAAATGCAAAAAAAAAAAAAAAACTTGAACTGAGTTTAAGAATGAAATGAAAGAAAGCTGAGAGCTATAAAGAACTGCTGCAAGCTTGAAGAACGAACAACTATGCCTCTACACCACTTGAAAACAACACATTCATTAACAACAGCGTTGCAAAATTAAGTGAGAAAATTAACAGTGAAATAACAAGAAAACAGAGCAAAGTAGAGATCTAATGTGGCTCTCGGTTCTTCGCAACCCCACTATCCTATAACCCAAAAAACATGATTTCAATAAAGCTTAGGACAGCCAACAAGAATGAGATAGTAACTTAGAGTGGAACCGAGCGAAAAAATGTGCAAACTACAACAAAAAATTATCAACGTCCTTCATCCATATGATTCCAGCCACTTGGGATGCTTCATTCCAGCCTTTTTAATGCTGTGATTCCACATTGCTTGAATGTGGAATAATGCCTAGCATTTGCCCACATTCAAGCACCAAAACCAAACGACAAAGATGACTAAAAATCAAAGATACTGAATGCACAAAGATGACTACCCGAGAGCAACTAAGATGGGAAAATGGAAGCTATGCAATGGAAATGAAATAAAAAGAGAAAATGTTTTAAACAAACTGAGAAGCATAAAGGAATTAGATTGCCATAAAATAAACTATTTAAGATTGGAAAATGAAGAACTTTCATTCAACTTGAATGCCTTGAATCAACAATAAAGCAAGAGATTGCCAAACCGAGAAGAACATGGGAAAATTACTATTTATTAAGCCAAATGTAAAGTTTTAACAAAAATGAGAAAACTCAAAGAAACTATTTGGAAGTTTAAAACAAAGAAAACTTAGAAATTAACCTAAAAAGCTATTCTACCCTAAAAATTACATCCCTCTTCAATTTCAATCTTTTTCTATTTATAAACACACTAGGGGTAAAATGGTAATTTCCATATCCTTGATGAGTTGGCATTTTTTTGCCAGTTGTCTTCACACCATCGGCTCCTTGAAAAGATATTTTCATGTCATCGGTCTTCTTGTCCACTTGGATGTGCTAGGTGGCATGACTCGTGTTGTCCGCGTGGCTCAATCTCGATTTTAGCCCAATTTCGATCCTTTTTCTACCGAAATATTCAAAATTCATCCGGATTTAATTTATCTGCAAACATGAGAATTTTAATTAAATAAAGGGGATAATTAACAAAATAAATTGGAGGTTTAAATAATTAATTAGTAAATTAAGCACAAATAATTCTAAAAATATAGAATTATCACACCCCCAAACTTGAGCTTTTGCTTGTCCTCAAGCAAAACAAAATGATTGTAAGAATGACAAGTACAAAACACAATAATTTCTCCAATATCATCGTCAAAGAAAAGGTACAAACTTATGAAATCAAAGAATCACAATTACAAGTCCAGCACTTAGAATTATTCAATCATAAGTCCTAACCCAAATTCGACTCTTCATGAGTGTGTGAAAAATGTCTAAGTCAATTCACAGTACACTATCCGGATCAAATTATGCAACATAGTGAATACAAAGTCAATGACATGTGATCATTCCCATAAGTTTGCTTTTCACTTCTCTCTCCACTAATGTAGTCACACTTAACTAAAAATCAATAGGACTTCATTAATCTTGTAATGTAAGGCTGGGGTTAAGGTATGATAAAGTCGATTTAGGTTTAATTACCCCTTAACATGCATTACTTCTAGGATCTTAATGTAAGAGCTCAAATCATTTCCCCCAAACTTATTTTATTTCACTAAACTTTTCATTCTATTTTTGTATTTTTCTCTTTTTTTTTTTCATTTTTTATACATACTCCTTCATTATCACTTAATACCCATATAGCTCATAATATATCCCAATGACTTTTCATGCTTTTGGGGTAAGGGATAGGAACAAAGTATTTAAGCTAAGGAAACAAAAAAAACCAGGTGTATTTACAGAGAAAAGCTTATTTGGCCCAGATGGGTGACTAGGGGTAGAATATGTACAAGGATAGCTAGAAAGGCTCAAACGATCCAAAGATGGCCTACATCATCTCCCTGATCAAGTGTGATCTAATATCTCATCATGCTTCTAAGGTATTTTTACCCTATTTGTGGATAAAACACACTTATGCTTTCTTATTTCTATCACAACATCATGCCTATTCATGGGAATTCATTAGCATATAATATCAAAATGCTGTTCAAATTATGTGTAGCTACCTCTAGCTACTCACGAAATTCCTTTACCTCAGATCACGTTAAGTGACTTCTCTTCCTCGGTGCTGCTTACTCTCTCAGTCCGATCAGCTCTCAATGTGATTTTTCGAAGCTGTTATACGTATTTACGTTAGTATATTGTATTATACTCGTTTTACTTGCATAATCTCAACTCAATACATCAATTTCATGATTTTCTCCAATTATGGTATTATACCATATTTTTCATATAGCTATATTCATTCCTCTTTATTTCCGATTTATGCATTTCATACAACTACTTTATAATCTTCCATTCATGCATATTCCACCATTAAATCCATGCCAACACCATTTCCTCATCATTTTCTCACTTTCACACCAATAGCTAGGTCATGCTCATTGTTTCATGATCCTTTCATTTTCAACAATTCATACATATACCGATAAGTTCACCAATACACCTAGTTTAACATATATCAACTTGGTGCGTGAAATCTTACCTAACTGGGATTTCCTTTTTTTCCACCAAAATTGGCAAAAATCCTTCTTGCTCTTCAACCCTTTGATTTCAATCTCTTGTTTCCAAGTATGTTGTTCTCCTCTTTACCAAGAACAACTTTGCTAAACTATATCTCACTCAAAACGGATTGCAAACTGAAGTTTTCTAGGGTTGAAATGTTAGGTTTTACTTTGGTTCTTGAATGAAATAGGATTTCTCGTGAAAACCTGAAGTGCAGAAGTCTAGTATTTATAGAATTGTCTCTATGAGATCGATCTGCTAACCTTATGAGATCGATCTACCCTACATTTTTCTTCTCGAAACCGACCTTTCAGGCCTAATGAGATTGATCTGCCCTTAAACATGAGATCGATCTTCACAACTCAGAACCTTAAGGAGATCGATCTGACCTTGCAATGAGATCAATCTGTTGCAACCTGAGACTTAAGGAAATCGATCTGTATTGCCAAGGAGATTGATTTGCTCCCTTCCTGATGCAGTTCTACTGCACTTTTTCATCCAAATTCACTGTTACACTGATATTTGATTTACTTAACCATTCATTTTACATTCCATCCACATTTACAATTTCAAAACATTCATTCCTTATAATTTACATCATTTGTGACTTGTCTATACTTCATAAAGTCATATAGTTACATGTTACAAATTTCGGGTTTTACAATCCTCTCCACCTTAAGAAATTTGGTCATCTAAATTTGAACCAAGTTACTCTACAAACAACTGGGGGTATTTCTCTCGCATTAGACTCTCTAGCTCCCAAGTAGTTTCCTCTGAAGTGTGATGTTACCAAAGAATCTTCACTAACCCGATAGTCTTATTTCTCAAGACTTTCTCTTTTCTATCCAGCATCCATATCGGTTTCTCTATATATGTAAAATCATCTTTGAGCTCCAATGGCTCATACCGAATCACATGATTTGGATCTAGATGATACTTCTTTAACATAGAAATGTGGAAGACATTGTGGACTCTCGATAAATTCGGTGGTAAAGCTAATTTATATGCATTATCTCCTACTCTGTCCAGTATCTCAAAGAGTCCAATGTAGCGAGGACTCAACTTACCTCTCTTCCCAAATCTCGCTATACCCTTGGAAGGAGAAACTTTCAGAAATACTGAATCACCAACTGCGAACTCAAGTGGTCTCTGTCTCTTGTCAGCATAGCTCTTTTGTCTACTCTGAGTTGTCCTCAATCTCTCAACTATCATCCGGACATCCTTAGAGGCTTGTGTAACCAAGTCAGGAGCAAAAATCTTTTTGTCTCCTACTTCTTCCCAACCTATAAGGGAACGACATCTACGGCCATACAAACCTCATATGGTGTCATCCCGATACTCGCATGATAACTGTTGTTGTAGGTGAATTCGGCTAGTGGCAAATGATCATCCCATGGGCCTCTAAAATTCAGCACACACGCTCTCAACATATCCTCTAGAGTCTGTATAGTCCTCTTTGACTGACCATCTGTTTGAGGATGATAAGCGGTGCTTAAACTTAACTGGATTCTCATGGCTTCCTGAAAATGTTTTCAAAAATGGGAAGTGAAGCGGGAATCCCTATCCGAAACAATGCTCACTGGAATACCATGTAACCTTACTACCTCACCTACATACAACTCTGCCAACGAACTCAGAGTATCGGTAGCCTCATAGCTAGAAAGTGGGCTGACTTCATCAGTCTATCAACAATCACCCATATCGTATCGTGATTCCTCTGGGTCCTCGGTAAACCAATCACGAAATTCATGGTGATATGCTCTCATTTTCATATCGGTATAGGTAGAGGCTGCAATAACCCTACAAGTTTCTGATGCTCTACCTTCACTTGCTAACATACGAGACATCTCGCCACGAAATCCATCACATCTCTCTTCATACCAGACCCCCAGTACACCTTTCGGAGATTCTGATACATCTTATTACTCCCCGGATGTAGCATGTACTTGATAATTCTATATTTTTAGAGTTATTTATGCTTAATTTCCTAATTAATTATTTAAATTCCCAATTTATTTTGTTAATTGTCCCCTTTATTTAATTAAAATTCTCATGTTTGCAGATAAATTAAATCCGAATGAATTTTGAATATTTCGATAGAAAATGGATCGAAATTGGGCTAAAATCGAGATTGAGCCACGCGGACAACACGAGTCATGCCACCTAGCACATCCAATTGGACAAGAATACCAATGACATGGAAATATCTTTGCAAGGAGCCAATGGTGTAAAGACAAGTGGCCAAAAAAAAATGTCAACTCATCAAGGATGTAGAAATTACAATTTTACCCCTAGTGTGTTTATAAATAGGAAAGGATGACAATTGAAAGAATATGTAATTTTAGGAGTAGAAGTAAAATGTAATTTAGGAGTAGGAGTAGTATAGGTAGAGTAGTTTTTAGAATTATTTTCCTTCCTAAGTATTTTTTTAATTTTCCCGTTTATTTTACTATGCATTTCATGTTCTTCATTAGTCTTTGTTAAATTTCATTTTCAATGGATAATCACTTTTATTTTCATGTTTTCGGTTTGGTAAGCTTAGTTCTTTGAATTTTTTTTGGCACTTGAGTTCTCAAATTTCTTTTAATCATTGGTTTAGCCTTCTTGTTGGATTTCATATTTTATTTTCCCACTCTCCATTCGGGTCTGTGAAGTGCTGAAGCTTGCTCACTACCGAGCATTGCATAACAGCAGTAGGGGAGGAGATATAGCAATACTTGGACAAACTATTTGCAAACAGACCCAAGAGCAAGGCAACAGACCAGGAACCCGAGAGCAGCAAATGCAGCAGCAAGCAACCGAGACCCACACAGTTCACTCTGTTCAGCTCTGCTCTTAGTTCCCCTACTGTTCATTTTTTGTTTCCTGTCTATACTGCACAGTTTGGTTACTGGTGATTATTGGGTGGCTGCAGGGTAGAGATCACGTTTGCTGAATGTGTGTTCTGCCTTAGCTTTCATTGATTTCTGTGTGAAACAAAAGGAGATGTGGTGTGCTGCTTGCTTGCGGGACGACTGGTTTGCTTGCTGCCACGGACTGGAGTCTGAAGCAGGAAATGGTACAAAAGCAGAACCACACAGCAAGACACAGCTGCGGTATGGGCAGGATAACGCTTGGAGTTGTGCAGAGTTGGTGAGAGTTGCAGACAGCAAAGCTGGACACGCCTGACAGCAATGGAACCAAGAGAAAGCATGACAGACTGCAGAACAGAGAAGCAGAGTGCAGCATGCCAATTGAAGACAGCAAACCGAGAATGCCTGGAGCAGCACCATTGTAGCAGACCGAGAAAGCCTGGAGCAGCAGAAATGGACCTTGCCTGGAACAGCAGCACAATTAAAACCAAGATGCAGAGTGCAGCAGGGATAGTAGCAAAAAATGTGAAAGTCTGGAAATAAACAAAGAAAAACACGTGAACAGTGTTTGGAGGGATATTTGGATGGTTTAAAATTGGTTAAGGCTTGTTTAGCTAGTGCATATTAGTTAATTAATTCATTTTCATGCATTGTTAGTTTAGTTTAATTCCAATTTAATTTGTTAGCTTAGTTTAGAGTCTTTAATTAAATTGCATGATTAGTATTCTTGCTTAATGGTTTAGAATTTAGTTTTAAATAGATTGATAGTTAATTAAGTGTCCATTTAGAATTAGATTAGGGTAAATTTATTTCATTAAATCTTCACTTAGTTTAAATTGCATTTTGATTAAGTAGTTTAATTGCATTTTAGGTTAGTTTAATTTTAGTTTAATTAAGCTTGCTTTGTTATTTTCATAATTGCATTTTATTTTAATTGCGTTAATTAGTTTTAACTGTTTTAATTATTTTTGTAGGTTTTTTATTTTAATTGCGTGGAGCACTGTAAGTAATTTTGTTCTGTTTTATTTAGTTCTTTTTATTTTATCGCTTTCCAGTATTTTTAACTTTAGAATTAGTAAATCACCCACTTCAATTTTATAATTTGCTAGAATATACTTAGGGTAAGATTAACCGGTAGTTAATTAGGCTAACCAACTTCTCTGAGGGACGATAACTAGGGACTCAAATCCCATTATTACTTGTACGACCCATGCACTTGCGGTATCATACCTTTTGGGCGTGTTAAGTTTTTTGGCGCCGTTGCAGGGGAAGTCTTAATTAACCATTAGTTAATATCGGTAAAATTATGCTTAGGTGTAATTCTAGCTTGTAAATATTTAGAAGTTCAATCTAGATTAGTTAATTGAAAAATTAAAATAAAAAAAATTTAAAAATTCAAAAAAAATTTCTAAGGACTTTTCGATGATTGCATGCGTAGAGCCAGAAGTTTTGATTGCTTTCCTCTAGATCCTAAAATCGAGCGCACTCTTAGAAAAACTCGAAAGGATTTTGAGAAATTTATAGCTCCGCTGCAAAGCATCATGACAGAAAATAGGAAAATTAAGACCGTTGGAGATTATGCAATGCCGACTATTGGAGGTTATTATACCGGCATTAGGCCACCAGTTGTCCATGCAAACAATTTTGAAATTAAGCCTTCCATCCTCCAGATGATCCAGACTTCATTGCAGTTCAGTGGGCTTCCACACGATGACCCACATGCTTACCTTGGGCAATCCCTGGACTTGTGCAACACCTTCAAACATAATGGATTATCTGATGATGCGCTTAGGCTTAGATTATTCCCCTTCTCACTTAGGGATAGGGCAAGACTCTGGTTAACCTCCCTGTCTCCAGGATCCATTTCTACATGGGACGAGTTAGCCCATCAATTTCTATCTAAGTTTTTCCCTCCCTCTAAAATGGCCTAACTCCGTAGTAATATATCTTCCTTTGCCCAGTACGACTCTGAATCTCTTTACGAAGCATGGGAACGATATAAGGAACTTCTTAGGAAGTGCCCTCATCATGGTCTACCTTTGTGGCTGTAAGTCCAGACCTTCTATAACGGACTTACAAGCCAAAATAGGACCATTGTTGACGCTGCTGCAGGTGGAGCCCTGATGTGCAAAACAGAGGAGGAAGCTTACGAGCTTTTAGACAAGATGGCGGCTAACAACTATTTATGGTCCTCGAAGAGGCAAATGCCAAAGAAATCGATGGGTATGTATAAGCTCGACACACTGTCTACCTTGACCTCTCTAATCGCTAATCTTACGAAGAAGGTAGAGTCCCTCAGTATCCAACATAATCCTTCTACTAGTCCTAACCCTGTGTATTCTGTCCAAAGTCCTTTCTTTTCATGCGAGCTGTGTAGTGGTACCCACTCTGTAGATAGGTGTCCACTTAACTTAGAATCGGTTTAGTACGTTGCCCCTCCTAAGCAACAGAACAACCCCTTGTCAAACACCTATAATCCAGGATGGAGGAACCATCCTAACTTTTCATGGAGCCAAAACCAAGGGCAACCTTCTAACTCTAGACATGTAGAACCCCCTAGTTTTCAAGCTCCACTGGTTCATGTACCACCACAACCGCAATTTCCATACCATCCACCACATCATCCATCCCCACCTCAATTTCAATATCATCCATCACCACCACCACCACCACCACCACCACCACCATAACTTATGCAGCCCCGAATCTACCATGCACCAGCAGCTGAGAAGAAGCCTACATTAGAGGAGATGTTCTCAACGATGTTACAAAATCAAGCTGCTTCAATTAAGAACTTAGAGGTTCAGGTGGGACAAAAAGCAAATGCTCTTAGCCAACGTCCTCAAGGGACCCTTCCTAGTAACACTGAAGTTAACCATGTTAAGCAAAGGGAGGGTAAGGAACATGTTAGATCTATCACCCTTAGGAGTGGCAGAGAGCTAGATGAGCCACGAGTCAAGTCCCAACCTGAACAGTACATAGTTGAAGAATCCTTAAGTTCTAACGAAGCAGCTCAGAAAGAGCAGGAACCTAAAGATCGGGTTGCCAAGGAAACAAAGCTAGACGCTTCTTCATCTATACCTTCTTCTTCTTCATTGCCTTCCTCGTCCTTTGATTCTACATAGGTTCCCACTACATTGCCTCTAGTTAGACCACCAGTACCTTTTCCTCAGAGGTTTCAAAACTAAAAGCTTGACCAACAATTCACTAAATTTCTTGAGATTTTTAAGAAACTTCACATCAACGTTACTTTCACAGATGCTTTAGAGCAAATGCCAAGTTATGTGAAGTTTCTGAAGGATATCCTCTCTAGGAAAAGGAGATTGGAAGATTATGAGACGGTGGCCTTAACTGGGGAATGTGGTGCAATTATCCAGAGAAAATTACCCCCCAAGCTTAAAGATCCCGAGAGTTTTACCATACCATACACTATTGGAAATTTATTCTTTGGTAGAGCCTTGTGTGATTTAGGAGCTAGTATCAATCTAATGCCTTTGTCTATCAATCAGAAGTTAGGAATAGGGGATGCCAACCCACCACAGTGACCCTCCAGTTAGCTGATCGATCAATTAAATATCTGAAGGGGGTCATTGAGGATGTCTTAGTAAAGGTGGACAAGTTTATTTTCCCAGCAAGTTTCTGATGCTCTACCTTCACTTGCTAACATACGAGATATCTCGCCACGAAATTCGTCACATCTCTCTTCATACCAAACCACCAATACACCTTTCGAAGATTCTGATACATCTTATTACTCCCCAGATGTAGCATGTACCTTGACGAATAAGCTTCCATCAATATCAATCTCCTGAGTTCTAGGTCCTTGGGAACACACAGTCTGCTTCTAAACCTCAGAAGTCCATCAGAACTCAACTCAAAATCATTCTCGGTGCCCTTCTGTATCTGACCAATCACATCAATGCAATACAGATCAGTCTGCTGAGCCTATCTGATCTTGTCCAACAGATCTGGCTCCAAGCATAGACTACCAATCACACAGTCCGTATCCATGTCAGAAGGCACAATTCCCAAACTGAGGCTAGCAAACTACTCTAACAACTCGTGTTCTCTGACCATCATATACGATATCATCCCAGGGCTCTTCCTGCTTAAAGCATCAGCTACAACATTAGCCTTATCCGGATGATAAAGTATCTCACAATCATAGTCCTTCAGAAGCTCTAACCATTTTCTCTGTCTCATGTTCAATTCTTTCTGTGAGAACAAATACTTGAGGCTCTTGTGGTAGGTAAAAATCTGAAATTTCTCTCCATACAAGTAGTGGCATCATACCATCAACGTAAACACTACTGCTGCTAACTCTAGATTATGGGTTAGATAGTTCTTCTCATGATCCTTCAACTGTTTGTATCCATAAGCAACTACCCTCCTATCTTGCATCAATACACAGCTCAGTCCCTGATGCGATGCATCGGTATACACTGAAAATCCTCCTGAGTTGGTAGGGATAGTGAGAATCGAAGCAGTAGTCAATCGACTCTTTAACTCTCGAAAACTCTTCTCACAATCCTCATCGCATACAAAAGCTATACCCTTCAGAGTGAGACGTGTCAACGGAGCAGCTTGTAACGACCCTTGACCCTAAAAAAATTGGGGGATTTTTTTTTTGAACTTAATTTACCCACTTATTCCCTTATTCACTTAGGCTGTATTCCTGTTCAGTGTCAATATTTCATTTCATTTATCCTTATACAAATTTCATCCCAACACATTATTTTCAATAGATGTTTGTGCATACAAATAGTCTGGTATAGAGATAAGAATGTATACCTCACACATATACAAAAGTAGTCTGGGCAAGCTCATATCCGCCAGCCTACGTCGTCTACGCAACATTTATTAACTGTAAATCACTGGAAAAATCTGAGAGGTAGAGGGGTGAGCTTTTGGGAAAAAAGCCCAGTAAGAAACACATTTAAAATGATCATGGTGGCTAAATCACATTGAATGCAAGATAAAACCAAGAGATACGTTTCTTTACAAATATCACATAGCTTTCAAAGAGTGTTTATATAAAACATAATTGATAGAAATATAATTTTGAAGAACAAATTTATTCAGTTACATTACAATCTATCGAAACATATAAAACTCTAGAACATTTCAAAACCAATTGAACTTCAAAAGCATAACTGATGCAAAAACATATATCGGAGGATCAAAATCATATAGCATAGTTCATATCGGATGAAGACTTGGATAACCTATAGAGGGAAATCATAAATATGCCCGAAGGCAGGATTCATATACATTCATATACGCCACAAAGGCGCGCATGATAAAAATGCATTGACCGTATGGCACTTTGCATCTGTAGGACTCAAGAGGTGGCCCCCACAGTAACATAGACTATGTGGCACTTTGCTCCCACAGAACTCAAGAGGTAGCCCCCACGATCGCATGTCTTTAAGAACCGCGTGGCACTTTGCTCCTGTCGGACTTAAGAGGTAACCCCCACAGTAACATAGACTGTGTGGCACTTTGCTCCCACAGAACTCAAGAGGTAACCCCCACAGTAACATAGACTGTGTGACACTTTGCTCCCGTCGGACTCAAGAGGTAACCCCCACGTTCACATGTCATTGTGGAAATTGCGTGGCACTTTGCTCCCACAGAACTTAAGAGGTAACCCCCACAGTAACATAGACTGTGTGGCATTTTGCTCCCGTCGGACTCAAGAGGTAACCCCCACAATTCCACTATACAATGCCCCTTTTGTCTCAAAACAGAGTTTTCAAAATCTTACTTGGCTTTTTATTGCTCATTAACTCATATCGAGTAATAAAATCGAATTTCTTGAAATCTGAAAACTCTTTCATAAAACAGAAATACTGTGTGGCACTTTGTTCCCGTAGGACTCAAGAGGTGGCCTCCACAATCGCCTTTCGAAAACAAATTTCATTTCTCAAGCATAAGTTCACATACCAAATTTCATTTCATTTCATTCAGAAACATGAAAGCAATTATACATAAGTTGAAACCATGACATTTATTTAGCAATCATGTTTAAGACTATGCATTTAATCTCATATGGCATTTCTTTATTTCGAAAACATGACCAAATAAAACTTGAGCTTAATAGGTGTAGGGTTTTGTTTTACAATCAAGGGTTGCACGAGAAGGCACGAAAACACATAATTAAATCAGAGTCTAAGGGCAGGGATACCATTACCATCTTAAATTACACCCCTTACCTCGATTTATCAAAAATTTCAAGTTTGAGTAGTGACGCCTCCGAGTATCTCCCTTAAATCTTTCTACGATTCTCCTACACCGAAATTTGTATTCCTTAGTATCCTATTTATCGAATTAACTACGATGGGTCAAAATCGTAACATTGCTTACCTAGGCGAAAATACACCCGAAATTATAAAATACGAACAATTATCTCTAAAATTTGTATAAATTTATTACCTCGAAGTCTGTCCGTAATCCTTGATTACATCGACTTAGTGAGTCGACGGGTCCGGTCCTCTCGGTAAATTTCTCGGGGCTCTTCCCCGAATTTCCAAAATTAGTACCCTTATTTTCCTTCCTCGATTTTTCCTCTATCTCCAATAATATATATATATATATATATATACATATATATATATATAAATATATTTATATTACTTTCTTCTTCTTTTTTTTTTTTCTCGATTACTATTCATCCTTTTCTTTTCTTTTTTTAACTATTCATATGATTTTTTTTCCCGCCACTTTTCCTTCCTTCTTCATTTTCATTTTGCTTGTTAATATTCATCATCTTTCTCCAGGGCTCGGCTTCACTGCTCATCTTTGTTTCCAGGAGCTCGGCGTTGCCACCCCTCTTGTTCAACGTCCTGCCACCATGAACGTCGATCTTTCTCCCAGTCTCCACTCTTTTTCATATGCTTTACTTGTTCCCAACTCTCTCTCCCGATCATGCCCCTGTTTTCCAGCTTTTCAAGTCTGTTTTTTTTCGTGCCGAGTGACCGAACACAGTGGTCGGCTACCTTGGCTCCGGCACTAACCTCTTAGCAGCTCGTGGTATGCCCCCTTCCCTGCACACGGTGGAGTCCGTTCTCAATACGATGAACAGAGAGGAAGTTCTCTATTTTCAGGCCATCGCAGCCCCCCCTCGGTTTTCAGCCTTTCCTTTTTTTGTTTCTTTTCTCGGTTTTGTTCTAGCCTTCTGTTTACTGCCCTCCACTGCTCAAGGAGTTGGAGCAACGAAGAAGCCTCGGCTTTTAGACGTTGATGTTCTCAGTTCCTCAGTTCAGCTTCAGCTTCCCTGCTACTATCTCTTCTTTCCTTCTCTCGATTGCTGCCACTCCAAACCAGCCACCATTCGGAGCCCTCTTACACTAGTCTGAAGAATGCCTCGAGTATGCATCCTTTAAGTCTCAGACAACCACCTGCTATTAGCGTAAAAGCCAACATTAAACAGCTGAAGACCCTTGTTCAAGCCAGCAACCAAATCCTAGTACCAGACACTACGCGAGGCCCCTGTTCTCAAGCCTTGAATCACGCGATGCTTCTCTATTTCTCGTCACACCTCTGCTTTCGTTCCTCTCCCTTTCCACTTTGCTCAGCGCTCCGCTCTCGGTTACAATTTCTTGCTCATATTTCCTTTCCCACGTCTCTCCAAGCATGTGCAAGTTATGGGCACAGCAGTGCGTGAAGCGAAAATTGGAGTAGGTTGGCAGCAGGCGTGTGCAGGATTGTGTTGATGCGTGCAGGACTGATGCATGCAGTGGGTTCGGTGCCTCAGTCTCTGTCATACCCAATCAATCCATCTCCATCACTTGTTTATATGTTTATTATTATTATTATCATTTTGAAAACGTCACCTTCCCAAGTCCCGCTCCAGTCTTATACTACAAGTTCCATCCCTCCACTGATGAAACCATCATATCCCATATATATGTGCATAAATATATACAAGTATACCGTGCATAGAATACTAAAGGAAGCTCTCGGCTCACTTGTAGGTATACTTATGTGTACATATACTCTCATATATATATATATATACATGTGTCTATTTATTCCTATATATTTAATTATATGTGTATATTTGTATACCTTTGTACACACACACATATACATATTTATCTATACATTAATCTTGAGGCATAAATGAAATATCTAATATATATACATATATAAAAATACATGTATGTCTACGTATTTGATTAAATTCTCCATGTATATATACACGTATCGTTCACATATGCTACCTATCTTCAGACTCCTATTCACACTGCATTTGTACACATAAATCTTGTTTGCGTGTGTGTGTAAATATATATCTACAATGGCACGTATTAATGTATATATATGTATATATATACATGTGTATTCTCATCCATGTATTTCAAATAAATTCTCATTTATTTACTAACCAATTCTAGGTAATTATTTAATATTCCATCATGTATATATATGTATATACATGTAAAAGAAAATTTGTAAATCAACCTCGTCTAAGTCTGAGTCTTTCGTATTAACATTAGGATATAATCTTGTTTGTTTTTTTTGTTTTTTTTTGTACCACAGGCATAATTTAATCCCAATCAGTATCACTTAAAACCAAGTATCGAAAAATTTTGTGGGGTTTACATTCTCCCTACCTTAGGAAATTTGGTCCCCAAATTAGGAGTACCTTAGTCCTTAAACAATGTAGGTACTTCTCTCACATTAAATTTTCTAATTCCCACGTGGCCTCTTTCAAAGCATGGTACTGCCATAGAACTTTGACCAAAGGGATCGTCTTAAACTGCAACATCTTCTCTTTCCTATCCAGTATCCGAACCGGTTCCACCACATAGATCATATCCTCTTTTAACTCTAGTGGTTCATACTTAATCACATGTGTTGGATCTGGATGATACTTAAGTAGCATTAAATGTGGGAGACATTACGAGAACTCGATAAATCAGGCGGTAATGCCAATTTATATGTTTTGTATCCCACTCGGTCTAAAATCTTGAAAGGTCTGATGTATCGGGGACCCGGTTTTCCTTTCTTTCCAAATCTTGTTATGTCTTATCTTTAACCTGCTGACATATGAGGCTTTTAGTCACAATTCCAATTATATCTCTTATTGTCACTGATTACCAATATACCTTCAGGAGATTTGATAAGTCTTTACCATTCTCCAGATTGCAGAGTATATCCCTATAAAGGAGCCTCTGTCGACCTTAATTCCTTTGACTATAGATCATTTGGTACACCATTCCATTTTAAAATCTCTATAAATCATCAATACCAATACCAATTCTTGTTGTAGCACCCATATGGGTTTGATTAGCTACGTTAACACATTATTTATCATTGCACTGAGTCTGTCTGATTCATTTAAATCAAGCCCAGTTTTCAACTCTCCGACTCGCTACTATGACATAAGTGTCAGTATCAGAAAGGAACCACATCTAGTTGGGGTTCACTAAATATTTCCATAACTCATGTCCTTGACCAATATACATGACGTCATCCCGTAATCACTTCTGCTAAAAGCACTAACTCGAGTCATTCATCATTTTTTTTTGTATATGACAGCTTTTGTAAAATTTAATACTTAACCTTCATGATCAATAGAATTCCATAATTCTTCACAGTACAAGTGATGGTATCTTGACTTCAAACACAAATATTTCGACTGTCAATTTCAATTTATCCTTTAGTTACACTCATTCTTTGTTCATATCACTTGATTTGATTAATTAAATTTACCAGAAGTATTCATACATTGTATACATCCCCACAGTAACATAGACTGTGTGGTACTTTGCTCCCACAGAACTCAAGAGGTGGCCCCCATGATCGCATGTCTTTATGAACCGCGTGACACTTTGCTCCCGTCGGACTCAAGAGGTAACCCCCACAGTAACAGAGACTGTGTGGCACTTTGCTCCCACAAAACTCAAGAGGTAACCCCCACAGTAACATAGACAGTGTGGCACTTTGCTTCACTCGGACTCAAGAGGTAACCCCCACGTTCACATGTCATT
This sequence comes from Firmiana major, assembly GCA_033439115.1. NCBI lineage: Eukaryota > Viridiplantae > Streptophyta > Magnoliopsida > Malvales > Malvaceae > Firmiana > Firmiana major. The sequence goes on from CM065899.1 coordinate 54,796,691, forward strand.
GTGGAAATTGCGTGGCACTTTGCTCCCACATAACTCAAGAGGTAACCCCCACAGTAACATAGACTGTGTAGCACTTTGCTTCCATTGGACTCAAGAGGTAACCCCCATAATTCCACTATACAATGCCCTTTTTGTCTCAAAACAGAGTTTTCAAAATCTTACTTGGGTTTTTATAGCTCATTAACTCATATCGAGTAATAAAATCGAATTTCTTGAAATCTGAAAACTCTTTCATAAAACAGAAAGACTGTGTGGCACTTTGTTCCCGTAGGACTCAAGAGGTGGCCCCCACAATCGCCTTTCGAAAACAAATTTCATTTCTCAAGCATAAGTTCACATACCAAATTTCATTTCATTCAGAAACATGAAAGCAATTATACATAAGTTGAAACCATGACATTTATTTAGCAATCGTGTTTAAGACTATGCATTTAATCTCATATGGCATTTCTTTATTTCGAAAACATGACCAAATAAAACTTGGGCTTAATAGGTGTAGGGTTTTATTTTACAATCAAGGGTTGCACGAGAAGGCACGAAAACACATAATTAAATCGGAGTCTAAGGGCAGGGATACCATTACCATCTTAAATTACACCCCTTACCTCGATTTATCAAAAATTTCAAGTTTGAGTAGTGACGCCTCCGAGTATCTCCCTTAAATCTTTCTACGATTCTCCTACACCGAAATTTGTATTCCTTAGTATCCTATTTATCGAATTAACTACGATGGGTCAAAATCGTAACATTGCTTACCTAGGCGAAAATACACCCGAAATTATAAATACGAACAATTATCTCTAAAATTTGTATAAATTTATTACTTCGGAGTCTGTCTGTAATCCTTGATTACTTCGACTTAGCGAGTCGACGGGTTTGGTCCTCTCGGTAAATTTTCCGGGGCTCTTCCCTGTATTTCCAAAATTAGTACCCTTATTTTCTTTCCTCGATTTTTCCTTTATCTCCAAATATATATATATATATTTATATTACTTTCTTTTTCTCTTTTTTTTCTCGATTACTATTCATCCTTTTCTTTTTTTTTAACTATTCATTTGAATTTTTTTCCCGCCACTTTTCCTTCCTTCTTCATTTTCATTTTGTTTGTTACTGTTCATCATCTTTCTCCAGGGCTCAGTTTCATTGCTCATCTTTGTTTCCAAGAGCTTGGCGTTGCCACCCCTCTTGTTCAACGTCCTGCCACCATGAACGCCGATCTTTCTCCCAGTCTCCACTCTTTTTCATATGCTCTACTTGTTCCCGACTCTCTCTCCCGATCATGCCCCTATTTTCCAGCTTTTCAAGTCAATTTTTTTTTTGTGCCGAGTGACCGAACACAGTGGTCGGCTACCTTGGCTTCGGCACTAGCCTCTTAGCAGCTCGTGGTACGATCATATCACAATGATATAACTCTAGTGCGAGCAATGCTCCCAACACCATGACATATAAAAACACGAGTATGAGCAAAGCTCCTAATACTCTATAATGTGTGTTATATGAAAACTGAGTACGAGCTAAGCTCACAGTACTTTATCATGTAAAACTGAGTATGAGCATAGCTCCCAATACTCTATAATGCATCAATCACAATCTGAGTATGATCAATCCTCTCAGTACTCTAACATGCATAACACGCATTAAAAACTTAGTACGAGAATACTCTCAAGTACTATGTGATGCATATCTCAAAATATAGTGCGAGAAATCTCTAGCACTTATGGTTTTCACACAAACCCTGATAGATGGCTATTCAAATCACAATTCACCTAATTCAATTTAAATAAGCACTCAAATGTGCATGTTTTCGCATATACATGAAAATATTAGCCATTCTATCATGCAAAATCATGAATCTTAGTCTCATCATGCTTCTAAGGTATTTTTACCCTATTTGTGGATAAAACACACTTATCCTTTTTGATTTCTATCATAACATCATGCCTATTCATTGGAATTCATATAGCATATAATATCAAAATGCTATTCAAAATACGTGTAGCTACCTCTAGCTACTCACGAAATTACCTTAGCTCGGATCAAGTCAAGTGACCTCTCTTCCTCGGTGCTGCTTACTCTCGCAGTTGGATAAGCTCCCAATGTGATTTTTCAAAGTTGTTATACGTATTTATGTTAGTATATCGTATTATACTCTTTTTACTTGCATAATCTCAACTTAATACATTAATTTCATGATTTTCTCCCATTATGGTATTATACCATATTTTCCATATAGCTATATTCATTCCTCCTTATTTCCAATTTATGCATTTCATACAACTACTTTATAATCTTCCATACATGCATATTCCACCATTAAATCCATGCCAACACCATTTCCTCATCATTTTCTCACTTTCACACCAATAGCTAGGTTATGCTCATTTTTTCATGATCCTTTCATTTTCAACAATTCATACATATACCAATAAGTTCACCAATACACCTAGTTTAACATATATCAACTTGGTGCATTAAATCTTACCTAGCTGGGATTTCCTCTTTTTCCACCAAAATTGGCAAAAATCCTTCTTGCTCTTCAACTCTTTGATTCCAATCTCTTGTTTCCAAATATGTTGCTCTCCTCTTTACCAAGAACAACTTTGCTCAACTATATCTCACTCAAAACTGGTTGCAAACTGAATTTTTCTAGGGTTGAAATGTTAGGTTTTGCTTTGGTTCTTGAATGAAGTAGGATTTCTCGGGAAAAACTGAAGTGCAGAAGTCCAGTATTTATAGAATTATCTTTATGAGATCAATCTGCTACCTTATGAGATCAATCTACCTTGCATTTTTCTTCTCGAAACTGACCTTTCAAGCCTAATGAGATCGATCTGCCTTTAAACATGAGATCGATCTTCACAACTCAGAACCTTAAGGAAATTGATCTAACCTTGCAATGAGATCGATCTGTTGCAACTTGAGACTTAAGGAAATTAATCTGTATTGCCAAGGAGATCGATCTGCTCCCTTCCTGAAGCAGTTCTGTTGCACTTTTTCATCCAAATTCACTGTTACATTGATATTTGATTTACATAACCATTCATTTTACATTCCATCCACATTTACAACTACAAAACATTCATTCCTCATAATTTACATCATTTGTGACTTGTCTATACTTCATAAAGTCATAAAGTTACATGTTACAAATTTTGGGTCTTACAGAACCGGTCCGAACTGGTTCAGCCAAAAAAAGGAATAAAAAAAAGAGAAAATTTTGTCATGTCTCGTTTTAAGGATAAACTGGTAAGTGATCGGATTTAACCGTTTTAATTTTTTAAAAATTTATTTAAATTTATATTTGACCGAAACTGACCCGGTTTATATATATAAATGTATAGCGCGACAATAGGCGATGAACACGAGTTCGATTAATCCTGAATTTAAGTGCCATCACAGAATCTCGGGTAAGTGAACCTTACTTGCTACAAGTATTGGCATACGAGTTATGTTTAATTGCATAAGTTGCGGGTTAATCCCGTACAAATTGCTTTATGTTTTGAATCGAACCTTTGATATCATAAATGTTTCGTTTGAACTTTTCAAAGAAATATGTGAACCTTTTGATCGATTTGAAATATGAAACGTATTGAATTAACTGGATTGAGAATATAAATTATTCACTGCTTTACAAGCTGGGTAATGAGCAATTGTTAGCCGGTCTTATTACAAAAATTTCGTAAATTGTCTATATGTTTCAAACTAAGACCCTTATGTTACTGGAAATGTGATTTCGATTCATTTTGATATGTTTTGAACCTTACGATGATTTTCATACATTAAAATCATTGCATGGCATTGTGTAGGAGATTTAAAAGCTTGCATGCATGTGTTGCTTTATAATCTTATTTTGAATTTGTTTTAGATAAATTGGAGCATATAGTTTATTTAGCTTAAACTTAGTGTTTTCCGATTTAAGCATAAACTGCTTTTCATCTTGATTGTTATATAATTTTTGGAAACGTGATTTTTGAATATTTTATCGTATATGGGTGTTCTAGTTATGTTATTCCCGATAGAGCATATGGAAACAACTCTGAGTTTACGACTCTTATACGAGTAGTTTGACTTGTCCGACATTGTCATGGCAGGTTTCGGTTCTGGCTAATCACTAGGACTTGAGATTTTTGGATCTATTACCATAAGTAAAACTCTAGTTTTCGAGGTAGTTTCGGCTCATTGATAGCTACAGTGGGAAAGTCTTTATCGAGATATACTTATTGACTTCGCCTATATTCGTATGATCCAATCATCAAACTTTGTGAATAATATATCGAACTATATGGTTTCAAAATTGTTTTATGATATATAAACATGATATGAATTAATCTCTTTGATGCGAGATAGCATCGAACGGATTAAATCGGGTCCTAGGGCAAAAGAAAATGATGTCCAAGGATCTTAAGTGTTATAAGTATGTGAAAATATCGATGATAAGATTATCGAAAAAGATATGTTCTTATATGAACCTTATTTTGAATTACAATTACATCTCGATGCATACTATGATTTTGTGGGATTTAGAAAGCTTGCATTGATTTATATCTGTAAACTCCACGAATTTTCTTGTACCCGATTTTAACCATAAATAGTAAATTTATTTGATTGGAATTTATCAAGTGTAAGGACACATAAATAAATAAATAAAAATATATATGTATTTATATGTGTGTGTAATAATTCCTTCAAATTATGCATATGGGTATATGCATATATACATATATCTTTATATATCTGTACATCTATAAATATACATATATATATATATATACAGGTATGTACAATATATATATACGCATAAATAAATAAATAAATATATATATATATATATACATATACAGGTATGTACAATATATATACGCATAAATAAATATATATATACCCATATATATAAATGAATGGACCGAGAGTTTCTATTGGTAGAACACACGAATAAGGGAAGTAGGAAATTGGTTTGCTAGGATACACATATATGCATATAGATATGGGATATATTGAGAATAAAATGACTAAGGATAAGATTCGTTGGTCGGTGGAGGAAAGAAAAATATAAATAAGTAGAGATGACAAAAGTGGTTCTCGGTAAAGGTAAATGATTAAGAAAGATATATATATATATATATATGTACTAGGATGGATAGCTATAGTAGAAGAATGACGAAATAGGCTGAATGTGAAAGGAAAGAAAAGAAAGAAGACGTGAGAAGGTGGTTTAGAATTGGCAAGAGGTGAAGTGAAAATAAAGAAAGGAAAATAATGAAAGAAATATTACAGCTGAAGTGAAACAGAAAGAAAGACAATGAGAGCAGTTGAAATCCGGTGAATGCAAAATCCGTAAAAAAGAAGAAGAAGAAGGATTGGTGACCATTTGAGAGAGGAAATGATGTTTTGCATAAAACAGTCCAAGAACAGTAGCATATGGCCAAAAAAAAAAATGAAAGAAAAGCATATGAGACATGTATAGGTTGGAGGAGAATTAAAGCAAACTAAAGCTGAAGCAGTAGCAGACGAGGTAGGAGATCGGAGGAAGAGAGAGATGGGAGCGAGGATTGGCGCACGAGAAGGAGAAGAGGAGAACTGAGCTACAAATGATTGAACTGCCGGCTAAAACAGAGGTGGAAGACCCAACTGAAATAGTAGAAGGATAGGGGAGTCTCGTCATCTAAAAATGAAGTAAGAGAAACGAGAGAGAGGTCGGCCGTTTGAAGGGACTGAGAGCTGAGGCCTAAGAGGAAGATGTGTGTGGTGACAAAAGAACAAGACTGAGATAGAACTGAAGAGCTTGAAGCAGAGGCAAGATCGGGAAGGCAGTAAGCGAGATAGTGGCCAAAGGCTGAAACTGGAAATAGATGACTGAAGCATGAGATCGAGAGAGGCAGAGTGAACGGTGAAGGCTAGAAGGAAGATGACAACGGTGGTGGCAGAAATGTGGATGGTGAAGAGGGGGCGGAAACGTTAGAAAGACAGAGGAGAGGCAGCGCCGAGGAGGTGTGAGAATGATGAATAGTGTCATCGTGTAACGGAGGAGAAGAAGAAAAGAAGAAGGAAAAATAAAAAGGGCGGGAGAAGAAAAGAAATTCAATATATATATATATCTATATATATATTGAAGATAGAGTAGTGTGCACAAAGAATTTGGGAAACCCGAGGGAAAGAACGTCGAAAATATTTATTCGAAATTCTCGAGGAATAAAATGATTAGAGTGGACCCGCTGACTCGCATCACTGAGGCATTGAGGACTATTGACAGACACCAAGGTAAGGAAAATTGTCATGTGCTGTTAGTGATAATTACACGTATTTTCTGTTGATTTGTAGATATAAATTTTAAGAAAAATTTTACTGTAAGGAAAACTTTCATGTGCTGCTAGAGATAGATTCATGTATTTTTATATGGGATTGTAGACATAAAATTCTAGGCCGAATTTTAAAGTTATCGAAATTCTAGAAAACCCTAGGCCGATTTTACAGTTTTTGGAATTAGGAAAAACTTTAACCTCAGTAAATCGGCCCATTTATTGATATGAATTTATTCAGTTTATTTAGATAAATATCACTGGAGTTTGTATATATTGTTTTAAATCGAAAATCTTGAATTTAATTTTCCTAGATTGTCTACCGGGATTGTTAACCGAAAATGGGCAAATTAGCCTCTTTTTGAATATGATATTTTTTCGAACTGAAATTACAGTTGATTTTGACAAAAAATGATTTACTTGTAAGTGATATTGAGGATATGTGCTTGAGCGTGTGCTGACTGTGTATTGCAAGGTCTGACTTGCACTGATTTTGAGACAAAGGCGATGTTAAATCATGCTCCACTATTGTCTGTTTCTGTGGTCCACGAATTACGATGTACCTGCGACACGGACGTGAGTACGATGTACCATGTATTTTGGTCTTCGGATATTCTATTCTATGAGCCGTTAGGGTAGCTAACCACTCCCACAACGATTAACATTTCAGCACACCTGATCAGTGAGGCTCGGAGTCACCGACATTGGCCAATTATCATTCTGAATTTTGATATAGCATGTTCTGCCCTGTCTCGCCTATTTGATTTATTAGTTTGATTGTATGAACTGTATTGTTGTGTGAAAATTGATTATTTTGCTGCTTAAAGTTTTAGAATCTTGTATTCATTGCAGTAAATTGTTTAGACTATCGGTATTTATACTGTTTTCAAATTTCGATTCTGGTATTATCTATTTTCGTCTCTGATTTTACTGGTATTATTGGATTGCCAAGTTATCTGTATATTTTCATGAGAATTCCTATTTTGGTATATATATGTATATAGGTAGTGTATTTATCTATCTGCCACGTGTTTTTCTTACTGAGCAGGTTGAGCTCACACCTTACTTTCCTCCACAGAGCCTCGTTAGTAGTTGAGATCGCTTTTGAAAGTAAGATTCTTGTGCACAGCCATACTTTCGCAGAGAAATCTATTGCGTTTAAAGGTATACCTAGGACATTATTATTTTGTATCTAAAATTTTGTAAGTACAGTAATGTATACGAAATGTATCTGGGGAATGTGAACGGGGATATTTGCAAAAGAATAATTATTCTGATTTATCAAAAAATATTTTCTTTGGCTTTGTTCAAAGATGTTTTGATCTAACATCGACTCGTAGCCCAACCATAATGTACCATAAAAAGGGTCGTTACAGAAGTTGGTACCAGAGTAAAGTTGGCCTGATACGATTCGATATTAGAAGTAAGAGAAATTTGAAAAGTTCACATGTCAGACCTCATATATGTTTAACCTTGTATATATGAAAATGGAATCATAATGTGGATGATTTTGGATCAAGTAATTATGAAATCATAAGTATGGTGATGTACTTGTAATGTGAAGCATAAGTGATGTAAAGTCCATAAATTCAATGTACACACTTGTAATAAGAGTTTGTGATGTACGTACAAGTTTCATTATATATAAATATGAAGAAATGGACTTTTGTATGTGATGAATGTGAGTGGAATGAAAAATGAGTAATGTGGTAAAATGGAATGAAGTTGCATGAGTTGTGTAAATCTTTGGACTTCCATTTAGTTTTGAATTGTATACCTTTGGTTATACAATGAATGCACACAAGTTTTAATGTCTATAAAGTATGAATGGATGCCATTTTCAAGTCTTAAAGGTGGCTGGATGAGAAAATGAATATGACAACAAATTAAGGATGTTTGGTGTGAGTTACTTGTCAGGACCTCATCTCAATTCATGACTTTAACCAAAATCACTGTAAATTTTTCACATTTTAACTTACCTTTCCTCTCATCAATGGTTGGGCTGTGATTCGATGTTAGCTTCCTCGCATACCATATCATCCATTATCATACATACATGTCAATATACTGTTACTGACTGTAGCTTCTTTTATAATACATGTGAGATTATATAAAGTCTACTACAATTACATTCCCCATAATATATATATCGTATACATCACTGTGCTGTTTCTATGTTTAGATACATAACCATACAAAATATGTATACCTGTCGATCGATAGGAAATAGCAGTGGACTCAGGAATACTATCCCTCAATAGCTCTCACTCTACTGCTGATGCTCTGTACAGAGATGTAAAGAAAAGGGGGTGAGCATACAACGCGCTCAGTAAGGAAATTAGGCAAGCAAGTAGATATCTACACTATCTACTCAAAATAATGCTATGCCTTGAAAATATCATTTCCTTTACTCACTTTAAAAGCATGTCTTTAAATATATATATATATATATACTTGTACAGATTAAATCCCATGTACAGAAATCATGCTTTCTTTCTCAAATGTAGGCATGTAGTGCAAAACAATGCATCTTTATAATATCACAATGCCTTTAGATAAATCATGTCATGTATGTTTAAATCACAGTAAATATGACATTTAAATCATTCACAACACAAAATCGGAGTCCGACCCATCCTTCAGGTCTGTCCACAATTAAATCAGTCAATCAGGTGATATATCATGTGAGACTCTGTGGTGAAAATGTAAATAGTATCCTGGACTATGATCATATCCGACATGTGATCCTAAGCTACACGGAATCCAAGTGTGCGGGGCATCACTGCTGCAATGGGAGGGGGGTCAGTCCATCACAACCGCCAGCTATATCCTCCTCAACTCCACAACAACACACGGTACAGTGTACTCCATGCCACATGCACGGTACAACGTACACCAGTGGACCTTACATCACAATCGGGGTGCCTGCCATAGGTCTTAGCCCTCAAAACCATGGAATATCATACCACGTCTCTAAATCCTCATGCGAATCTTCTCACAGTGTGACACTCAGTCTACACAAGGAAATCAAGCATGGTTTTCAACATGTATTATATATCACATACAGTGCGCGCCTTTGAGCGTGACTCACAGTCGACACTCCGTTCAAACACTGTTTCACATCACAAACTCAACTCTAGTGCGAGTAAACCTCCAGCAACAAGGTCAATGCATAGTTCATGTATTAAATCAAGTACGAGCAATAGCTCCAGTACCATGCTATGCACAATATCATCAAATCAAGTACGAGCAATAGCTCCAGTACCATGCTATGCACAATATCATCAAATCAAGTACGAGCAATAGCTCCAGTACTATGTCATGTATAAATCATGAAGAATCGAGTACGAGCAATGCTCCAGCACTCTGTCATGCATCTCATGAAAAAACTCGAGTACGAGCTAATCGCTCTAGCACTCTCTCATGCATATATCATATAAAACTGAGTCCGAGAAATAACTCTAGCACTCTATCATGCATGTCATGGAAATCTAGTGTGAATCACAATTCAGCACTAATATATGTGGAAAATATATGAAATCTAGTGCGAGTTGTGCTCCAGCACAATTCATTCTCACATAATATGATAGATGGCTCTTTAAAAATGGATGATTTACAAAATATCAAAATCAACACTATAAAGTGTGCTTAATTCACATCAACCTTAAAATCATTAGCCCATCTATTTATTCTTCTGCTAAACAGCAGTAAAACACTCAAAATGGTGGTTTCCATGCTTTTTACAACTTTTCACAAAAGTTGACTTTTTGACTAACTAGGGGTAAAATTGTAATTTGCCACTATAGGGTCATAATAATTATTATTCACTTTCTCTGACCCTCAGAGTTTTTAAGTGAATGTAAAAGCAGACGAAAATACGTGCAGGTATCTCTAACTACTCACAAAAGTCCCTTACCTGTAATTACTCGAGAAATTTCACTTCCTCTGTGCTGCTCGATTCAGCAGTTCGATTTGCTCCTCCAATAATCTTTGGAGCTGCATATAACCATTTATCTGGTTAATTACACTTTTCTTATTGTATTTCACATTAAATACAGTCTATTTCCCTTAATGGGCTTTAATAAACCTTAATGGGCCTAACTATGCCTTAAGCCCATTTTCCATTTTACTATTCATTTTTGTTAGGCCTATTGGGCTTGTGGGGCCCACCAACTCTTATTGGGCTTGTCCTAGACCCATTACATCACATTGGGCCTAAAATATTTGGGCTTGGCCCATTGGACCTCTCGGCCACATGCCATGGCTGAGAGCTATCCATGCCGTCGGTCACACCATGGCATGCCGGCCATGTCCCTTTCCTTAGGCAATTCACTTAGGCATTTTCACAAACACTTGGTTGGTAACATTCTTAAACATCACATAGTTCATTTAAGCATTTTATCAAACACCTTGATTGCCAACTTAATACATGTATTAATTAATCAATTTGATTAATTCTAATTACACCATAATCATTAACGCATGTATATTAACCTATTTATGCCTTAAAATCATATGGATATTCATCAAGATTTCACTACTTACTCTCGACCTAACCAAGATCATAGTGATTTCATAGGTTTCAATGCTTAAAACATGTACCAATATACTTAAAATCATTCATACATTAACATATATGAAATTGAAAACTTGAAAATATACCAATAGTTGTGTTCACACTTGGTCGAAACTTTGGAGGCTTACGGTTTACACTCTATGGCTCCTTGATAGCCAATTCCAACATATGTCACTCTCCTTTCAATTTGGAACAACTTTCATGAACAATGCAAGTTCCAAATATGCCTAATTCCTAGTGATTTCTAATGAGAGAAAGCTTGGATAATTTGTTTCAATGGTCTCTTCTTCTAGCCGAGAATGGTGTGGTGAAGATGACCATGGTGTGGCTGATTTTATAAGCCACTTACTTAGCCATTAAGACTTACTTTCCAGCCATTAAACTTGACTTCCTAAGACTTAGTCATGGGTCACCTTATGAGTCATGTTTAGCTTTAACTATGGTTAGATATTTATCTCATGGGCTTTCCATTTGGACTTCTCGGTTTGGGCTTTCTTAATGGGCTTTCGGGCTGAAATTTTTACTATACCTCGGGTCTTTAATTCTCTTAATATTTGGCTGATCAATTGGTCCAACAATTCGGTCTAAGGGACCTAAGAATTTCGATCTACGTTTAGTATACCTTAATGGGCTTTAATATTTTCACCTTAGGCCCATTACGTTTTTAACCATTAAATTTAATTCGGAATCCTTCCGAATAAATTTTCCTTACTTTAGGGGATGATTATCTTGTATTCTGACTAAGAATATTTTTCCCCAATTTTTTCTCCATACTTAGGTTAATTTTTGACCATGATTAGTCAACTATGGTAAAAGTCCACTTTCTTAACTATAGTTGACTTTTTTCCTTAACCATTGACCAAGTTGACTTTTTCTCAAAATTCCGAAAGTGTCATATCTTATGTCTTACACTCTCATCTTTATGTTTCAACCGTTCCCAGTGGATAATTATACCCGAAACACCTTAAATACCTTAAATCGCCAAAAAGGTCCAATTTACCCTTTTTAGCTTTTACTCTCGTTTTCTGTGTTCGGAACTAAATCAAGTTGACTTTCCTTCATGAGCTCTCTATACTTTCTCATTTTAAGTTCTTATTTTCAGTCAGAATGATTCAGATGCACTCGGTTTAGCCTATGACTCTTATAGCTCACATTAGGCTTTTTATGTAGCTTTTGCGTGTTAAATCATTTTACTAACACTTTAAATCTAGTAAATACTCTTCTTATGATTCAACTATAATAATAGAGTGTTTATACACATAGGAATCATAAGGAACAAGCTACATAAAAATTCAGGTCTAACATTACTGCAGAAAACTGCAGCAAAATCTGGAAAATACGAATGCCAGCTCGATCTCATAGGATGAGAGATCGATTTGGAAGAGCCAAAAATGCTCTTATTCGAGCAATGAAATAGGGCAAATCGATCTTCAATGGGGCCAGATCGATATGCTAAACATTCTGTAATGAAGAGATCGATCCTCAATGCAAGTAGATCGATTTCCTTAGCTCTCAGGTTGGAGCAGATCGATCTCCTCCCTAGCCAGATCAATCTACTTAACTCTCTGCCTGAGACAGATCGATCTCAAACCCTCGACAGATCGATCTCATGCCTTCAAATGTCATAAAAATGAGGAATTTAAGTAAGGAAGATCGATCTCTACCCAATGCAGATCGATCTCATCAAGCAAATTCTATAAATAAGAGCAGTGAAATCTGCATTTCATGGGAGCAACCATTTCCTTTCCATTTTCAATCCAAAAACCTAGCTATCTCACTCCTAAATCCACCCATTTTCATGAAGATTTAAGGGAAGGCTATTAGATACAAAGTTGTTCACATCAAAGAGAAGAACAACATAGGTTGGAGGCATTACCCCATTTGTGGGATTGAAGGACCAAAGGAGCATTTCCATTTAGAGCAAAGAGGAAATTAATCTAGGTGAGTTTCTAATGCGCTAATCTAAGTTTATTTGTTTAGTTATTGATTTTAGAGTTGATTTGGTGTGCATATTAATGGTAGAACCACCTAGAATGCAATGGAACAATTATAACCTAAAAATAGGTTAGTGTGAGAAAGTGAAATGTATTGGATTTAATGATGAATGGGATAACTTGAGGTGATAATGGTGTTGTGGGTATGATTTTAAGATGGTGTTATGGAATGAATTGTGAGACTTACCCAAAAAGAGTAAAATGTGTATTTAAGGCATTGGGTAAAATGAATATATGAATAAGAGAGTAAGGGTAGAGTATTTCACATCAAGCTTTAAACAAGTAACTAAGTGAGTTACTAGATAAATTGGTTGGAAATGGCTTGATGATGGCCAAATGCAAAATGGGTCAAACTTAACGAGATAGGCTCAATGAAATATATTGACTAGTTGAAGTCAAAATGTGAGTTAGCAACATTAACTCAAGTGATTGGTGAATGATTTACAGCTTTTGAGGATACACCCAGAGCAAGTTAAGCTAAAGCGCGAGAAGCTAAGAGGAAGAGAGTCGCACCCCGAGTAAATCGAGGTAAGGAAATTGTGTGAACTCTTGGAGATATCTGTGAGCATTTTGGGGTGCGATATGTTTTCTAGAGTGCATGTGATACTAGGAAATGAAATTGGGTGATTGAAGGGCAAAGAGTTGGGTTTTGAGAAATGTGCATGAAAACAAAAGCATAATGCTTTGAAAATCTTGTTTATTGCTTTTTAGCAAGTGATTGGTAGGTTGGCTAACATTTGAAATGATTTGCAAAAGAAATTATTTGATTTGGTTTTATAACCATGCCTTGCAAAGAATTGAGCCACTTACATGGATTTCGTGAGAATGAAAGCACGCTAGAGCATGACTCGTACGAGATTTGATGTGTTTTTACACGTATAAGTGCTGGAGCTTAGCTCGCACTAGTTTTCACATGGATTTCTATGATGTTGTGTTAGAGCTTAGCTCGCATAGATTTTATACTGGTTTTGACATGGTGCTGGATCATAGCTTGCATTAGATGTCCACCATACTTGTTGTCGTGCTTGAGATTACTCGCACGTGGTTTTATGACATGATTGATAGCCGTGCTAGGAGCTTCAGGTAGACTGGGTGTCGCACCGATTAAATAGGCTCACAGTGCATTTTGAGATGTAGAATGATATGATAAGTTGATATGGGCCCACGGAGTACACTTGTCACGACCCTCAACTTACCAAAATATGTACAAATATTTTGTATTTTCATGCATCATTTATTATTCGTCCTTACCTCAATCGTGAACAGCAACTCTCCTCAATAGTTGGGCTGTGTGTCGACGTCTAACTCACTCCACTATACCAATTTAATTTGTATATTAGTTATGAGTAAACACTTGTATAAATGTATATATCAGAGTTGTTACATGTGTTTACATTGTTTTACATCCCCAACAGTTTCATACAAAATGCTACTGTGCTTTGTCTAGTTTAGATACAAAATGATTCAAGTGTGTATACCTTTAGCGATGAGATACAGCGGATTCCAAAAAGAGATAAGCCTCCAGTCGCCCACAATCTATACTTAAATCTCTGTAGAGAGGGGGAAAATTAGGGGAGATCGATCTGCTTCCAACCCGAGAGCTAAAGAGATCGATCTGTTCCATTAAGGATCGATCTGCTCTATTCCATTGCTAAAATAAGAGCTTTTTAGCTCTTCCAGATCGATCTCTCATCCTATGAGATCGATCTGACCTTCATATTTCCAGATTTTTCTGTAGTTTCTCTGCAGTAACTCATACTAAACTTCATCCCTTTTGTTGCCATGGTCATTTCCTCATCCAATGATCTTTGAGACTTGAAAATGACATTCCATAATACTTCATACACATTAAAACTTGTGTAGAATCCTTGTATAACCAAAGCTACTTAATATAAACCAAATGGAAGTGCATACTCATGCAAATCTTCCTTCCATTTACCACACTACTTATATTCCATTTTACTCCCATTCATCACAAATCAAATTCCATTCCTTCACATTTATACATAATGTAACTTGTATGTATAATCACAACTCTTATTACATGTGTGTACATTTAATTTATGGACTTTACATCATTAATACTTCACATTACAAGCACATCACTATTCACATATATATACAAAGTCATGCTTATACATATATGGGGTCTCACATTCTCCCCCACTTAGAAAATTTGGTCCTCCAAATTGGTACTAATCATTTCGTGAACAACTCGGGATACTTCTCCCGCATTAAACTCTTCAATTCCCATGTGGCTTCTTCCACCGTGTGATGTTGCCAAAGAACCTTCACCAAGGGAATTGTCTTTATCCTCAATACTTTCTCTTTTCTGTCTAATATCCGAACCGGCTTCTCAACATAGGTCATACCTTCATTGAGCTCCAAAGGCTCATATCTGATCACATGCGCCGGGTCCGAGTGATACTTCCTTAACATGGATACGTGGAAGACATTATGAACACTTGCCAACTCTGGTGGCAATGCCAATCTATATGCCTTATCTCCCACCTTATCAAGTATCTCAAATGGCCCTATATATCGAGGGCTCAACTTTCCCTTCCCCTTGAACCTCATGATCCCCTACGAAAGAGAAACCTTCAAAAACACTGACTCACCCACATTAAACTCTAGTGGTCTCCATCTCCTGTCAGCGTAACTCTTTTGTCTGCTCTGAGCTGTCCGTAACCTCTCGCATACGAATTGGATGTCCTCAAAGGCTTATCTAACCAAGTCGGGAGTAAAGATCTATCTGTCACCAACCTCTTCCCATCCAATAGGGGAACGACATTTACGCCCATACAATGCCTCATATGGTGCCATCCCGATACTCGCATGAATACTGTTATTATAGGCAAACTCTGCAGATGGCAAATGGTCATCCTAGGAGCCTCCAAAATCTAATACACACGCTCTAAACATATCCTCCAGGGTCTGTATAGTCCTCTCTGATTGGCCATCTATCTGAGGATGAAATGCGGTGCTAAAACTCAACTGGGTCCCCATCGCTTCCTGAAAACGTTCCCAAAAGTGGGAAGTGAAGCGGACATCCCTATCAGAAACAACGCTCACTGGAATTCCATGTAGCCTCACAATCTTACGCACATATAGATTCGCTAACTGGCTCAGAGTATCGGTAGCTCTCATAGCTAGAAAATGGGCTGATTTTGTCAACCGATCTACAATCACCCATATGGCATCATGACCTCTCTGGGTCCTCGGCAATCCCATCACAAAATCCATGGTGACATGCTTCCACTTCCATGTTGGTATCGGTAGAGGCTGCAATAGCCCTGCAGGCTTCTGATGCCCCACCTTCACTTGCTGACAAACGAGATACTTAGCAACATATTCAGCAATGTGCTTTTTCATCCCAGACCACCAATAAACCTTTTGAAGATTTTGATACATCTTAGTACTCCCTGGATGTATCGTATACCTCGATGAGTGAGCCTTTGTCAAGATTAACCTTCTGATCTCTGCATCATTAAGAACACATATCCTACCTCTGAATCTCAATAACCCATCCGAACGCAACCCAAAGTCCATGTCTATACCCTTTTGTATCTGCCCGACAATATCACTGCACTACTGATCAATTCGCTAAGCCTGTCGGATTCGATCTACCAGATCCGGTTCCAACTACAGGCTAGCTATCATAAATCCACCATCAACGTCAAGCAAAGTCATATCCAAACTGAGGTTCATGAACTGTTCTAACAGCTCGTGTTCCCTGACCATCATAAATGATACCATCCTGAGATGCTTCCTACTCAATGCATCAGTAACCACATTTACTTTACCTGGGTGGTACAGGATCTCACAATCATAATCCTTTAAGAGCTCGAGCCATCTCCTCTGTCTCATGTTCAATTCTTTCTACGAGAACAGGTACTTAAGGCTCTTATGATCTGTGTAAATCTGAAATCTCTCACCATAGAGATAATGGTGCCATATTTTCAATGCAAATACCACAACCGCTAACTCTAAATCATGGGTCGGGTAGTTCCTCTCATGAGCCTTCAATTGTCTTGATCCATATACAACTACCTTCCCATCTTGCATCAATACGCAGCTCAGTCCTAGGTGTGAAGCATCTGTATACACTAAGAAACCTCCTGAGCTGGTAGGAATGGTGAGGATTAGAGCTGTGGTTAATCTCATTTTCAACTCCTTAAAACTTTCCTCACACTTATCGTCTCACACAAACTCCACATTCTTTCTTGTGAAACGTGTCAAAGTAGCAGCTAACCTTGAGAATCCCTCCACAAACCGTCGATAATACCCAGCTAAACCCAGGAAACTTCTGATCTCTGTCTCTGTCTGGGGTCTCTGCCACTATATCACTACCTCAATCTTAGATGGATCCACTGACACTCCATCTTTTGATACTAGATGACCTAGAAACGAGATCTGTTCCAACCAAAAGTCGCACTTGCTGAGTTTAGCGTACAACTTCTTGTCTCGAAGGGTCTGCAGCACTATCCTTAGATGCATTTCATGCTCCTTTCTAGACTTTGAGTACACCAGTATATCATCAATAAACACAATTACAAAATCGATCCAAATATTGGTGGAATACCTCATTCATCAACGACATAAAAGTTGCAGGAGCATTCGTTAACCCAAATGGCATAACCATAAACTCATAATATCCATACCGGGTACGAAAAACGGTCTTGGGTACATCTCTACCTCGTATCTTCAACTGATGGTACCTTGATCTCAGATCTATCTTAGAAAAGACCTGCGCTCCCTTAAGCTGATCCAACAAGTCATCGATGCGTGGAAGGGGATACTTATTCTTGATGGTGGCCATATTCAACAACTGGTAATCTATACACAGTCAGAGGCTTCCATCCTTCTTCCTCACAAACAGAATCGGTGCTCCCCAGTGTGAGACATTCGGCTTGATGAATACCTTCTCCAGCAACTCTTGTAACTATTTCCTTAATTCTTCTAACTCAACTTGAGCCATTCTGTACGGTGTCTTGGATATCGACTTCGTACCAGGTGCCAAATCTATACCAAACTCCATCTCCCTATCTGGAGATAACCCTAGTAACTTATCCGGAAAGACATCTGGAAATTCCTTAACCACTGGAATGTCTTCCAATTCCAGACGTGCCTTATCCGTCTCATTCACATAAGCGATGAACCCTTCACATTATCATTTCCATCGTTAGTAACATAAATCATCACATCACATACATAAATGATAATCAAATTTATCTCTAAATTATCATGTAACTAGATTATACTCTTTTCAATTGCAATAACATATCATTTCTTTTCATTTCACCAAATTCACAACAAGGTTGTCTATCTTTGGAAACATCAAAGTTTTTGCATGACAATCCATAACAACATGATTGGTAGCCAGCCAATCCATCCCTAGGATTACATCAAAATCACCCATATTTAGTAAAATTAAATCGGCTGCCATTTCTTTACCTCCTCTTCTCATCTTACAATCTCTATATACATGCTCAGTTAATTGACTATCATTCATAGGGGTAGATATCAACAACATCTTATCAAGTAGTGTGGGTTTCACGTACTTCAAAAATTTACATGCAAAGGATGGGAAAATAAAGGAATGTGTGGCACCAGGATCAAACAACAGAAATGCTTCTAAATCAAAGATTTGGATGGTACCTTTTACCACATCTGAAGATTGATCCGCAGTGTCCTGGTCCAACGCGTGCACTCACCCTCTACTTGCTTCCCCTTTTCCTCAGCTCTAGCCCTCCTCTTCGGAGCAGTTGTCCTAACTGGAGCTCTCTCTGGCTCCCTGCCCTTCTGTGGGGCTCTCTCTGTCATCTTTGGGCAATCTCTGATTATGTGCCCTGGTTTCCCACATCTAAAGCACACTACCTGAGGTCCATAGCATGGTCGAGTACCATGGTACCTGCCACACTTGTTGCATTGCTCTGTCGTAGGCCGTGGGCCTTCAATTATAATTCCCTTAGCTGGAGCTAGGGCCAGATACATGGGAGTATTAACAGTCGTCTCTCAGATCTCTTCGATCCTCGGTCTCTTCCCAGCAAACCTCTTGCTTCCCTTATAACTGAAGCCTCTATCCATCACTGGTCTCTTTTCATCTCTGTCCCTCATCTTACCAACCTTTCTAAACTCTGAGGCAATCCTATCAACATCTTGTTCACATAATTGTGCCCTGCGCACTGCCTCCTCATAGGTCGGTATATCCAAGGGAACTAGTCTAGACCTGATGGTCGATCTCAATCCATCTATAAACTTCTAGATTTTCTCGACCTCATTACTCATTGTGTTGGGATCATATCTGCCCAGGGAGATAAAGGTCGTCCCATACTCATCCACTGTCCTACTCCCTTGGGTCAGTCCAAAAAATGCCATCTTCATCTTTCGCTGTGCGATATCTGGAACGTATTGTCTCCGAAAGACCTCCAAAAATATATCCCAACTGATCTCAATATGTCGGGCTCTCAAAATAGGCATGGTGGACTTCCACCAATGTTCTGCTAATCCTTTCAGCATAAAAGCTGTAAATGCTACCATCTTGGTAGTAGTGCACTCAAAGAACCTATACAACTTCTCGATTTCACTAATCCAATCCTTAGCTGCCACTAGGTCCTTAACTCCGCTGAAAGACGACGGTCCAAACTTTTGGAATTACCGCAGTCTGTCCAAATCACAACTGTAACCCCAGCCTCTACTAGCCTATGGTGTAGCAACAGGTGTAGGCATATCCTGTGCAGGTGGGGGTGTAGGTGTCTCTGTCATCTGTGGCCTCTGGGCTGGCCGTGCCCGTGCCTCAAGAACTGCCACCTGCTCGGCATCACCCTGTGTAGCGGGACTCTGTCTATCGCCAACTCCAGGTAAAGATTGGGTGACCAACTCCAATATCATCTCTATGCTCCGCTCAATCCTCGCGAAGCGAGCCTCAGTACTCTCAAGCCTCTCATTTAGACCTTGTGAAGCGTGCTTAACCTCAGCCTCTACCTCAATATCATCCTGAGTCTCGTGTGTTTCTGGCTCAATACGACCCCCATACCTACCTCTACGGCCTCGAGTCTCTGCTCTCATCCCTCTAACGCGACTGGTATTAGGCATAATGTTTCACTTCCCAGCATACATCTCAATTTCTTAGTTAACCCATCGACACACACAATTTGTATCTAAGCAAGCACAATAATATTAGGGATGTAATTTTCCAACTTATTAAGTATTTTAAACACGACACACGTCAGACCAACTCAAGCTCTGATACCAACTTCTGTCACGACCCTCAACTTACCAAAATACGTACAAATTTTCATATTTTCATGCATCATTTATTATTCGTCCTTACCTCCATCGTGAACAGTAACTCTCCTCAATAGTTGGGCCGTGTGTTGATGTCTAACTCACTCTACCATACCAATTCAATTTGTATATTATTTATGAGTAAACACTTGTATAAATGTACATATCAGAGTTGTTACATGTGTTTACATTATTTTACATCCCCAATAGTTTCATACAAAATGCTACTGTGTTTTGTCTAGTTTAGATACAAAATGATTTAAGTGTGTATACCTTTAGCGATGGGATGTAGCGGATTCCAAAAAGGGATAAGCCTCCAGTCGCCCACAATCTATACTCAAAGCTTTGTAGAAAGGGGAAAAATAAAGGAGGTGAGCAAACCACACGCTTAGTAAGGCAATCATGCGAACAAGTAGATACTGCACTATCTACGTGATTATGATGCCATGCCCAAAAGCATTTAGTTCATCATTTTATCTCAAAACATGAGTGTATGATTGTGTTAATGGTATGTAAAACATTCATGCTATTAAAATCCAGTGCACAATTCAATTCAAAGCATGGTATAAATCATCATGCATAATTCACAATAGAGTATGGCATTACCCATCATGCATTTTTCTCAAATAAGCATGGCATTAACCATCATGCATTTTTCACAATAAAGCATGGTATTAATCATCATGCTTTGGTGCACTTTAAACCGTTAACAATCGATATCTGAAAATAATTCAACACTTATCAGGTCTCAGCCCCTCCCTCGGACTATCCTGACCCACAAATCATTTCAAACATATATTTATTCACAAAGCATTAGACATGTGAGATAGGCAATTCAATAAAAGGTAATAACCTCTATGTCTATGGCCATAACCTGTGATACCGACTACATGGATTAGGTGTGCGGGATATCACCACTATCTGTTTCCACAAGGGAGGTGGGTCAAATCCTGCCCATCGATCCATAGCAGATCTCGTCCGAAGACAGCATATAACATCTCAACACGGTACAACGTACTTCATGCTACATGTACGGTACAACGTACTCCATGGACCCAATCAACACATCATATCACGCCACATCTCAAAACGCACGTGTGAGCCTATTTAATCGGTATGACCTCTTGTCTGCTCGAAGCTCCTAACATGGCTATCAACATGTCAAAATCATAAATGCACGCGCGAGCCTATTTAATCGGTGCGACACCCAGTCTACCCAAAACTTCAAGCACGTCAACAAATAAGGTGGGCATCTAGTGCGAGCTAAGCTCCAAGCACCATGCCAAAACCAGTATGAAATACATGTGAAAACTAGTATGAACTAAGCTCTAGCACTCATGTGTATAAAACACGTTAAATCTCGTGCGAGTCATACTCTAGAACACTTTCATTCCCACGAAAACCATGTAGGTGGCTCATTTCTTTGCAAAGCGTGGTTAACAAACCAAAACAACTCATTTCTTTTGCAATTCATTTCAAATGCTAGCCAACCTACCAATCACTTGCTGAAAAGCAATAAAACATGATTTACCAAAGCACTATGCTTTTGTTTTCATGTACATTTTCTCAAACACCCAACTTTTACCCTTCAATCACCCAACATCATTTCCTAATATCTCATGCATTCTAGCAAAGCATTTAATGTGCCCAAATTGCGCACAGATATCTCTAAGAGTCCACATAATTCCCTTACCTCGATTTACTTGGTGTGACTCTTTTCCTCTTAGCTTCTCACGCTCTTGGCTCAACTCGCTCCGGCGTATCCTCAGAAGCTGCAATTTATTCATCATACGTTCGAGTTAGTATTGCTAACTCTCATTCAACTATACATTCCACCCAATGCCTTAAACGTTCATTTTACCCTTTTTGGGTAAGCCTCTTTATTCATTCCATATTATTATCTTAAAATTATCTCCTCAACACCATCATCATCTCAAGATATCCCATTCATAATTTATTCCACCACATTTCACTTCTCACACTAACCCATTTCTAGGTTATATTCATTTCATGGCATTCTAGGTAGTTCTACCCACAATGTGCACACCCAATCAACTTCATAATCCTTAACTAGACAAATGTACTTGGATTTATGAACTAGAAACTTACCTTTTTGGATTTCCTCTTTGGATTTCCTCTTTGGTCCAATTAGAAATGCACTTTGTTCCTTCAATCCAACAAATGGGGAAATGCCTCCAAACTATGTTATTCTTCTCTTTGATGTAAACAACTTTGTCTTTAATATCTTTCCCTCAAATCTTACTGAAAATTTATGGATTTAGGAGTGAGAATGCTAGGTTTTGGGTTTGAAATGGAAGGAAATGGCGTTAGCCCGAAATCTGCATATCCAACTACTCCATATTTATAGATTCAGCTTGATGAGATCAATCTGGTCCTCTTAAAATCCTTATTTTCCAAGACATTTTGAAGGCAGGAGATCGATCTGTCGAGTAGGGGAGATCGATCTTGCTTCAAACAGAAGGTTAAGGAGATCAATCTGGTCTTAGGGGAGATCAATCTGTTCCATTAAGGATCGATATTCTCTATTCCATTGCTCAAATAAGAGCTTTCTGGCTCTTTCAGATCGATCTCTCATCCTATGAGATCGATTTGACCTTCATATTTCTAAATTTTTCTACAGAAACTCATACTAAACTTCATCCCTTTTGTTGCCATGGTCATTTCCTCATCCAATCATCTTTGAGACTTATAAATGACATCCCATAGTACTTCATACACATTAAAACTTGTGTAGAATCCTTGTATAACAAAAGATACTTAATATAAACCAAATGGAAGTGCATACTCATGCAAATCTTCCTTCCATTTACCACACTACTCATATTCCATTTTACTCCCATTCATCACAAATCAAAGTCCATTCCTTCACATTTATACATAATGTAACTTGTATGTACAATCACAACTCTTATTACATGTGTGTTCATTTAATTTATAGACTTTACATCATTAATAATTCACATTACAAGCACATCACTATTCACATATATATACAAAGTCGTGCTTATACATATATGGGGTCTCACAACGCTGTACCATGAAGATAGCATAGAGTACGTTGTACCATGTTGAGATTGTGATATGCTATCTTCGGATGATGTTTAGATTTGCTATGGACCGACGGGTTGGATGTGACCCACCTCCCATGTGGAAGCAATTAGAGGTGATACCCTGCACACCTGATCAGTGTAGCCTGGGATCACAGGATATGGCCATAGTCCTAGATAAGATTTCCCTATTATATTGCCTATCTCACATGTCTCTTATTTATGAATGAATCCATGTTTTGAAATGTATTGTGAGTCAGGATAGTCCG
Organism: Firmiana major; assembly: GCA_033439115.1. Classification (NCBI taxonomy): domain Eukaryota; kingdom Viridiplantae; phylum Streptophyta; class Magnoliopsida; order Malvales; family Malvaceae; genus Firmiana; species Firmiana major. The sequence goes on from CM065899.1 coordinate 54,820,181, forward strand.
AGGGAGGGGCTTAGTCCGAGGGAGGGGCTGAGTCCTGACAAGTGTTGATTTTATTGAGATGAATAAGCATGATAATGGCTTTAAAGTGCACTGATGCATGGTGATTTTCCATGCTTTATGAATTAAATATGCATGATAGTTTTCCATGCTTTGAATTTGATTTGTTCACTTAATTAAATAGCATGATTTGCTTTACATGCCATTAACACAAGCATGAACTAATGCTTTTGAGATGTGAATGAGAAACTGTATGGTTTTGAGTATGGCATCACGATCACGTAGATAGTGCAGTGTCTACCTGTTTACATGATTGCCTTACTGAGCGTGTTTTTTGCTCACCCCCTTATTTTCCCCCTCTCTATAGAGCATTGAGTATAGACTGAGGGCGACTGGAGGTTTCCTTTTTGGTATCTGCTGCATCTCATCATGAAAGGTATACACACTTGTATAATTTTGTATCTAAACTTTCCATAGCACAGTGGCATTTTAAATGCAAACATTGGGGATGTAAAGCAAAGTAAACACATGTAAACAACAAACTCTGATTTATTTATACAAGTGTTTACTTCTAAATTACAATGCAAATTAAATTATTTTGGTTGATGAGATAGACATTGACACACACCTCAACTGTTGAGAGTGTAGCTGATCACGATCGAGGTAAGGTAAGAACGAATAATAATTAATGTATGAAAAGCGAAAAAATTTGTGCGTATTTTTGGTAAGTTGAGAGTCATGATAGAAGTTGGTATCAAAACTGAGTAGGTTTGACGTGTGTCGATGTCTAAAATAATTAATAAGTTGGAAAATTACATCCCCATGTTACTGTGCTTGTTTAGATACAATTGTGTGTGTGTTGATGGGTTGACTATGAAATTGATGTGAATGTAGGGAATTGAGCACTATGCCTAATACCACAAGCGGTAGAGGGACGAGAGCGGAAGCTAGAGGCTGCAGAGGTAGTCTTGGGGTCGTGTTAAGCCAGAAACACACGAGAATCAAGAAGATATTGAAGTGGAGGCTGAGGTTGAGCATAGTCCATAAGGTCCAGAGAAGAGACCCGAGAGTACTGAGGCACGCTTTGCGAGGATTGAGCAAAGTATAGAGATGATCTTGGAATTGGTCACTCAGTCGTTACCTGGTTTAGCTGGGTAGTATCGAAGGTTTGTGGAGGGATTCTCATGTCTCACGAGAAAGAATGTTGAATTTGTGTGGGATGATAAGTGTTAGAAAAGTTTTCAGGAGTTGAAGCATCGTTTGACTACAGCTCCGATACTCACCATTCCTACCAGCTTAGGAGGTTTCTCGGTGTATATGGATGCTTCACACCAAAGATTAGGGTGTGTATTTTTCAGACCCGTATTTTATGTAGCCTGTTCCTTATGATTCCTATGTGTATGAACACTCTATTATTATAGTTGAATCATAAGAAGAGTATTTACTAGATTTAAAGAGTATGTGAAATGATTTATCACTCATAAGCTACATAAAAGCCTAAGGTGAGCTATGAGAGTCATAGGCTAAACTGAGTGGATTTGAATCATTCTAACAAAAAATAAGAACTTAAAATGAGAAAATATAGAGAGCTTATGAAGGAAAGTCAGTTTGATTTAGTTCCGAGCACAAAGAATGAGAGTAAAAGCTAAAAAGGGTAAAATAGACCTTTTTAGCGAGTTAAAGTATTTAAGGTGTTTCGGGTATATTTACCTACCGAAAATGGATAAAACGTAAAGAAGAGAGTGTAAGACATAAGATATGACACTTTCAAAATTTTGAGAAAAAGTTAACTTGGTCAATGATTAATGAAAAAGTCAACTATAGTTAAGAAAAGTGGACTTTTACCATAGTTGACTAACCATGGTTAAAAATTAACCTAAGTATGGAGAAAAAATTGGGGAAAAATATTCTTGGTTAGAATAAAAGATAATTATCCCCGGAAGTAAAGAAAAATTATTCGAAAGGATTTCAGATTTAATTTAATGGTTAAAAACGTAATGGGCCTAAAGTGAGGATTTTAAGGCCCATTAAGGTATACTAAACGTAGATCGAAATTCCTAGGTCCCTTAGACCGAATTGTTGGACCGATTGATAGGCCAAATATTGAGATAATAAAAGGCCCAAGGTATAGTAAAAATTTCAGCCGAAAGCCCATTAAGAAAGCCCAAACCGAGAGGCCCAATTGAAAACCCCATTAGGTAAATATCTAACCATAGTTAAAGCTAACTATGACTCATTAGATGACTCATTAGGTGATTCATAACTAAACCTTAGGAAGTCAATTATAATGGTTGAAAAGTAAGGCTTAATGGCTAAGTAAATGGCCTATAAAATCAGCCACACCATTGTCATCTTCACCATACCATTCTCAGCTACACAAGGAAACTATTGAAATACATTTATCCAAGCTATCTCTCACTAGAAATCACTAAGATTTAGGCATATTTGGTACTTACATTCTTCATGAAAGTTGTTCCAAATTGAGAGGAGAGTAACATATGTTGGAATTGGCTATCAAGAAGCCATAGTGTGCAAACCTTGAGGCTCCAAAGTTTCAGCCAAGTGTGAACACAAATACTAGGTATATTTTCAAGCTTTCAAATTCATATATGTTAATGTATGAATGATTTTAAGTATATTGGTATATGTTTTAAGCATTGAAACATATGGAATCACTATGATCATGGTTAGGCCGAGAGTGAGTAGTGAAATATTGATGAATGCCCATATGATATTAAGGCATAAATAAGTTAATGTACATGTGTTAATGATTATGGCATAGTTAGAATTAATCAATTTGATTAGTTAATACATGTATTAGGTTGGAAATCAAGGTGTTTGATAAAATGCCTAAATGAACTATGTGATGCTTAAGAACATTACCAACCAAGTGTTTGTGAAAATGCCTAAGTGAATTGGCTAAGGAAATGGACATGGACAGCATGCCATGGTGTGACCGACGACATGGAGTGCTCTCGGCCATGGCATGTGGCCGAGAGGTCCAATGGGCAAAGCCCAATTATTTTAGGCCCAATGTGATGTAATGGGTCTAGGACAAGCCCAATAAGAGTTGGTGGGCCCCATAAGCCCAAAAGCCCAACAAAAATGAATAGTAAAATAGAAATGGGCTTAAGGCATAGTTAGGCCCATTAAGGTTTATTAAAGCCCATTAAGGGAAATAGACTGTATTTAATGTGAAATACAATAGGAAAAATATAATTAACCTGATAAATGGTTATATGCAGCTCCAGAGATTATTGGAGGAGCAAATCAGACTGCTGGATCGAGCAGCGTTGAGAAAGTAAAATTTCTCGAGTGATTGCAGGTAAGGGACTTTTGTGAGTAGTTAGAGATACCTGCACATATTTTCTTCTGCTTTTACATTAACTTAAAAACTTTAAGGGTCAGAGAAAGTAAATAATAATTATTGTGACCCGACAGTGGCAAATTATGATTTTGCTCTTAGTTAAGAAAAAAGTCAACTTTTGTGAAAAGTTGTAAAAAGCATGGAAACAATCATTTTGAGTGTTTTACTGCTGTTTAGCAGAAGAATAAATAGATGGGCTAATGATTTTAAGGTTGATATGAATTAAGCACACTTTATAGTGCTGATTTTGATGTTTTGAAAATCATCCCTTTTTAAAGAGTCATCTATCGAATTATGTAAGAATAAATCGTGCTAGAGCACAGCTCGCACTTGATTTCATATATTTTCCACATATATTCGTGCCGGATTGTGATTTACACTAGATTTCCATGACATGCATAAAAGAGTGCTGGAGTTATCACTCGTACTCAGTTTTATGCGATTTATGCATGATAGAGTGCTGGAGTGATTAGTTCATACTCGAATTTTACTTGAGATACATGACATAGTACTTAAGCTATTGCACGTACTTGATTTGATGAGTTTTGTGCATAGCATGGTACTGGAGCTATTGCTCGTACTTAATTTGAAACATGAACTATGCATTGACCTAGTTGTTGGAGGTTTACTCGCACTAGAGTTGAGTTTGTGATGTGAAATAGTAATTGAGCAGAGTGTCGACTGTGAGTCGCGCTTAAAGGCACGCGCTATAATTTATGTGATATATAATACATGTTGAAAACCACGCTTGATTTTCTCGTGTAGACTGAGTGTCACACTATGAGAGGTTCGTATGTAGATTTAGAGACGTGGTATGATATTTCATGGTTTGAGGGCTAAAACCTATGGCAGACACCCCGACTGTGATGTAGGATCCACGGAGTACGTTGTACCGTGCGAGTGGCATGGAGTAACTGTACCGTGTGGTGTTGTGGAGTTGAGGAGGATATAGCTGGTGGTTGTGATGGATTGACCCCTCTCCCGTTGCAACAGTGATGCCCCACACACTAGGATTTCGTGTAGCCTGGGATCACCATTATAGGATATGGCCATAGTCCAGGATATTATTGCATCTCACCACAGAGTCTCACATGATATATCACCTTATTAACTGATTTATTTACGGATAGACCTAAGGGATGGCTCGAAATTTGATTGTTGTGATGTGAATAATTTAAATGCCATATTTAATGTGATTTAAATATACATGGTATGATTTATCTAACGGCATTGTGATATTATAAGGATGCATTATTTTGCACTACATGCCTACATTTGAGAAAGCAAGCATGATTTCTGTAAATGGGATTTAATCTGTACAAGTATATATATATATATATATTTAAAGACATGCTTTTAAAGTGAGTTAAGGAAATGATATTTTCGAGGCATAGCATTATTTTGAGTAGATAGTGTAGATGTCTACTTGCTTACCTGATTTCCTTACTGAGCGCTTTGTATGCTCACCCCTTTTCTTTTACATCTCTCTACAGAGCATTAGTAGTAGAGTGAGAGCATTTGAGGGATAGTATTCTTGTTGTTTGCTGTTATTTCCTATCGATCGACGGGTATACATATTTTGTACGGTTATGTATCTAAACATAGAAATAACATAGTGATGTATACGATATATATTATGGGGAATTTATTTGTATTAGCTTTTATATGATCTCACATGTATTATAAAAAGAAGTTACAGTCCGTAACAGTCTATTGACGTGTATGTATGATAATGGATGATATGGTATGCGAGGAAGCTAACATCGAATCACAGCCCAACCATTGAAGAGAGGAAAGGTAAGTTAAAAATGCAAAAAATTCATAGTGGTTTTTGGTTAAGTCATGGAGGGTCGTGACAGAATGGTATCAGAGCCGAGGTTGGTCTGATGTGAGTCAATGTTAGAAAATAGGAAAGTGTACATCCCCATAGTACTGTGCTATGTTTAGATATAACTATGTATACTAGATGGGAGACGGACTAATTCATGATTGTGAATGAAAGAAATTTGCTTATATGGCAAATACTCGTAGTGGTAGAGGGACGAGAGGTAGGGCTGAGACCATCGAGATAGGTCTGAGAGACGAGCTGCTACCAAACCATTACCTACCTATGAGACTCCAGGTGCTACTGAGGCACTAGAGTGTACTGAGATGCGCTTTATGAGATTAGAGCGTAGTCTAGAGACGATAGTAGAGATATTAGCACAGACGATGCCAGGTAGGCAGGGACAGGAGACAGGAGCTGTGACAGGAGACGCAATTGCCCCTGATACTCCTACACAGCCAGCTCATGCACCGAGGACTGTAGATACTCCTACACCCCCACCAGTTTTGGGTAGTAGTGGATTAGGGTACGAATGTGATTTGCATCGGTTACAAGAGTTCCAGAAGTTTAGACCTTCATCTTTTAGTGGGGTTAAGGACCCTGTAGCTGCTGAGGAGTGGGTTGCTGAGATGGAGAAGCTTTATGGATTCTTCGAGTGTACGACATCGGAGATGGTCGCATTTGCTGCATTCCTACTGAAGGGAGCTGCAGAGCATTGGTGGAAGTCCACCGGACCCATATTGAGAGCCCGACATATAGATATTAGTTGGAAGATATTTCGGGATGCCTTTAGGAGGTAATTTATCCTCAATACTGCATAGCAAAAACTACAGGCTGAGTTTTTAAGACTGAACCAGGGGAGTTTGTCAGTGGATGAGTATGGGACTCGATTCCTATCCTTGGGGAGATATGACCTAGATACCATGTATAGTGAGGCCAAGAAGGTCCACAGGTTCATCGATGGATTAAGACCAGTTCTGCGATCCAGGTTGGTCCCATCAGATATAACCACCTATGAGGAAGCAGTACGTAGGGCGTAACTATGCAAGCAAAATTATAAGAGGAATGCTTCCGAGTTTGAGAAGTTTAACCGGAGCCGAGATATATAGAGGAAGAAATCAACAAGTGATAGAGGTTTCAGTTATTGAGGAGGGAGGAAACTCTTCGGTAAGAGACCACGGGTTGAGGAGGCACGAGAGAGACCTGCTAGACCTCCTACTTATCCGACCATAGCTCCAGCAAAGGGTATTGTCATAAGAGGACAGAAACCTACTACCGATCAGTGCAAAAGATGCGGTAGACAACATGGAGGTAGACCGTGTCCGCTGACTCCTATATTGTGTTTTTGATGCGGGAAACAGTGGCATATTGATAGAGCTTGGTTAGAGATGGGTGATACTGCTCCACTGAAGGGCAGGGAGCAAGAGAGAGCTCCAGTTGATCCTTCTGCTTCGAGGAAGAGAGCGACAACAAAAGAAAAGGGGAAGTAAGTGATTGGTCGAGGGCGCGTACATGCTTTGGACCAGGGGACAACTGATGCTTCATCGGATGTGATACGAGGTAACATCCTGATTTATGATATTGAAGCATATGTTTTAATCGATCCTGGTACCACACATTCTTTTGTATCGCCTTCATTTGCATGTAAATTAGCAAGACATGTAGAGCGTACACCGTTATGTATGATGATGTTGATTAGTACGCCTATGAACAGTAGTCAAGTTGTAGAGTATGTTTTTAATGACTGCAAGTTGAGAGTAGGGGACAAGGAGATGACATCCAATCTAATATTGCTAAGTATGAGTGACTTTGATATAATCTTAGAAATGGATTGGTTATCGGCAAACCATGCTGTTTTAGATTGTTATGCTAAGACAGTCATGTTTCCTAACCCTACTAGATATGTTGTAAAGTTTAATAAGAATAAATGAAAGAAGTAGTTATGATTATTATATGATTTACTGACTTAGAAAACCTTCAACATATCAAGGTTTCATTGCGTACATGGTAGATATGGATAAGGCACATCTGGAGTCGTTAGATATTACTGTGGTCAGTGAGTACCCAGATGTTTTTTCTGATGAGTTGCTAGGGTTACCACCAGACAGAGAGATGGAGTTCTGTATAGACTTGGTGCCTAGTACGAAGCCTATTTCGAGACCACCATATCGTATGGCCTTAGTTGAGCTGGAAGAGCTCAAGAGGTAGTTGTAAGAGCTGTTGGATAGGGGTTTTGTTTGACCAAGTGTTTCACCTTGGGGTGCATCAATTTTATTTGTGAGAAAGAAGGATGAGAGCCTCTGATTGTGTATAGATTACCGATTTTTGAATAAGGCCACCATTAAGAATAGGTATCCCCTTCCACGTATTGATGACTTGTTAGATCAGCTTCAGGGAGCACAGGTCTTTTCTAAGATTGATCTGAGGTCTGGGTATCATCAGCTGAGAGTTCGGAGTGGAGATGTACCCAAGACAACATTTTGTACCCGATATGGCCATTATGAGTTCTTGGTCATGCCATTCGGATTGACGAATGCTCCAGCTGCTTTCATGGCTTTGATAAACGATGTGTTCAAGCCATATTTGGACCAGTTTGTTATCGTCTTCATCGATGACATATTGGTGTACTCGAGATCCGAGGAGAAGCATAAGGTGCACTTCAGGATTGTATTACAGTCTTTACGAGAGCAGAAGTTATATGCTAAGCTCAGTAAGTGTGACTTTTGGTTGTCACAGATCTTATTTTTGGGACATGTTGTATCAAGGAATGGTGTATCAGTCGATCTATCCAAGATAGAGGTTGTAGTTCAATGGGAACAGCCGAGGATAGTCATCGAGATCAAGAGTTTTCTGGGTTTAGCTAGATATTATCGGAGATTCATTGAGGGATTTTCAAAGTTGGATGCTCCGTAGACACGTCTTACTCGAAAGAGTGTACCGTTCGTATGGAACGAGAATTATGAGAAGAGTTTTCAGGAGTTGAAGCGTCAATTGACCACCACTCCGATTCTCACTATCCCTACCAGCTCAAGAGGATTTGCAATGTATACCGATGCTTCGCATCAGGGACTGGGTTGTGTATTAATGCAGGATGGAAGGGTAGTTGCTTATGGATCCAGACAGTTGAAGGATCATGAGAAGAACTATCCGACCTATGATTTAGAGTTAGCAGCAGTAGTGTTTGTATTGAAGGTATGGCGCCACTACTTGTATGGTGAGAAGTTTCAGATATTTACCGATCATAAGAGCCTCAAGTATCTGTTCTCCCAGAAAGAATTGAACATGAGACAGAGAAGATGGCTAGAGCTTCTGAAGGACTACAATTGTGAGATACTTTATCACCCGAGTAAGGCTAACGTTGTAATTGATGCTTTGAGTAGGAAGAGCCTAGGGATGGTATCGTATATGATGGTTAGGGAACATGAGTTGCTAGAGCAGTTTGCTAGCCTCAGTTCGGGAGTTGTGCCTTCTGACATGGATACAGGCTACGTGATAGCTACTACGCTTGGAGCCGGATCTGTTGGACAGGATCAGAGTGGCTCAGCAGACTGATCCTTTTTGTGTGGATGTGAGTGGTCAGATGCAGAAGGGCACAATGATTGATTTTGAGTTGAGTTCTGATGGACTATTGAGGTTCAGAGGCAAATTGTGTGTTCCCGAGGATCCAGGACTCAGGAGATTGATATTGGCGGAAGCTCATTCATTGAGGTATACATTACATCCAGGGAGTAACAAGATGTATCAGAACCTCCGAAAGGTATACTAATGGTCGGGTATGAAGAGGGATGTAACAAATTTTGTGCCAAAGTGTCTCGTATGTCAGCAAGTGAATGTAGAGCATTAGAAACTGGCAGGGTTATTCTAGCCTCTACCTATACCGACATGGAAATAGGAGCATATCACCATGGATTTCGTGATGGGTTTACCGAGGACCTGTAGGAATCACGATGCTATATGGGTGATTGTCGACAGACTCACAAAGTCAGCCCACTTCCTAGCTGTGAGAGCGACCGATACTCTGAGTTCATTGGTAGAGCTGTACGTATGCGAGGTAGTGAGGTTACATGGTGTACCAGTGAGCATAATCTCTGATAGGGATTCCCGCTTCACTTCCTACTTTTGGGAACATTTTTAGGAAGCCATGGGAACCCAGTTGAGTTTGAGCATCGCTTTCCATCCTCAAACAGATGGTCAGTCAGAGAGAACTATACAGACTCTAGAGGATATGTTGAGAGCATGTGTGCTAGATTTTAGAGGCTCTTGGGATGATCACTTGCCACTAGCTGAGTTCGCCTACAACAACAGTTATCATTTGAGTATCGGGATGGCACTGTATGAGGCTTTATATGGCCGTAGATGTCGTTCCCCTATTGGATGGGAAGAAGTGGGTGACCATAAGATTTTCGCTCCTGATATGGTTACACAAGCATCTGAGGACGTCCACTTGATTGTAGAGAGACTAAGGACAACTCAGAGTAGACAGAAGAGTTACGCTGACATGAGATGAAGGCCACTAGAGTTTGCAGTTGGTGAATCCGTGTTTCTGAAAGTTTCTCCTTCCAAGGGCATAGCGAGGTTTAGAAGAGAGGAAAGCTGAATCCTCGCTATATTGGACCCTTTGAGATACTTGATCGAGTGTGAGATAAGGCTTATAGGTTTGCATTGCCACCGGACTTATCAGGTGTCCATAACGTCTTCCACATATCGATGCTTCGAAAGTATCACCCGGATCCGACACATGTGATTAGTTATGAGCCTTTGGAGCTCCGAGAGGACATGTCATATATTGAGTGATCGATTTGGATACTGGATCGGAAGGAGAAGGTATTGAGATCAAAGACTATTGGATTAGTGAAGGTTCTCTGGCAGCATCATACTTCAGAGGAGGCTACTTGGGAGCTGGAGAGTCTGATGCGAGAGAAGCACCCTCATCTAATTGATGACTGACTTGGTTCTAATTTGGAGGACTAAATTTTTTGAGTAGGGGAGGATTGTCAGACCCATATTTTATGTAGTCTGTTCCTTATGATTCTTATGTGTATGAACACTCTATTATTATAGTTGAATCATAAGAAGAGTATTTACTAGATTTAAAGAGTATGTGAAATGATTTGTCACGCATAAGCTACATAAAAGCCTAAGGTGAGCTATGAGAGTCATAGGCTAAACTAAGTGGATCTGAATCATTCTGACTGAAAATAAGAACTTAAAATGAGAAAATATAGAGAGCTTATGAAGGAAAGTCAGTTTGATTTAGTTCCGAGCACAAAGAACGAGAGTAAAAGCTAAAAAGGGTAAAATGGACCTTTTTAGCGAGTTAAAGTATTTAAGGTGTTTCGGGTCTATTTACCTACCGAAAATGGCTAAAACGTAAAGACGAGAGTGTAAGACATAAGATATGACACTTTCAAAATTTTGAGAAAAAGTCTACTTGGTAAATGATTAAGGAAAAAGTCAACTATAGTTAAGAAAAATGGACTTTTACCATAGTTGACTAACCATGGTTAAAAATTAACCTAAGTATGGAGAAAAAATTGGGAAAAAATATTCATGGTCAGAATACAAGATAATTATCCTCGGAAGTAAGGAAAAACTATTCGGAAGGATTCCGTATTTAATTTAATGGTTAAAAACGTAATGGGCCTAAAGTGCGGATTTTAAAGCCCATTAAGGTATACTAAACGTAGATCAAAATTCTTAGGTCCCTTAGACCGAATTGTTGGACCAATTGATAGGACAAATATTGAGATAATAAAAGGCTCGAGGTATAGTAAAAATTTCAGCCTGAAATCCCATTAAGAAAGCCCAAACCGAGAGGCCCAACTGAAAAGCCCATTAGGTAAATATCTAACCATAGTTAAAGCTAACTAAGACTCATTAGATTACTCATTAGGTGACTCATAACTAAACCTTAGGAAGTCAATTATAATGGTTGAAAAGTAAGGCTTAATGGCTAAGTAAATGGCTTATAAAATCAGCCACACCATTGTCATCTTCACCATACCATTCTCGGCTACACAAGGAAACCATTGAAATACATTTATCCAAGCTTTCTCTCACTAGAAATCACTAGGATTTAGGCATATTTGGAACTTGCATTCTGCATGAAAGTTGTTGCAAATTGAGAGGAGAGTAACATATGTTGGAATTGGCTATCAAGAAGCCATAGTGTGTGAACCGTGAGGCTCCAAAGTTTTGGCCAAGTGTGAACACAAATACTAGGTATATTTTCAAGCTTTCAAATTCATATATGTTAATGTATGAATGATTTTAAGTATATTGGTATATGTTTTAGGCATTGAAACATATGATATCACTATGATCACGGTTAGGCCGAGAGTGAGTAGTGAAATATTGATGAATGCCCATATGATATTAAGGCATAAATGAGTTAATGTACAGGTGTTAATGATTATGGTATAGTTAGAATTAATCAATTTGATTAGTTAATACATGTATTAGGTTGGCAATCAAGGTGTTTGATAAAATGCCTAAATGAACTATGTGATGCTTAAGAACATTGCCAACCAAGTGTTTGTGAAAATGCCTAAGTGAATTGGCTAAGGAAATGGACATGGACGGCATACCATGGTGTGACAGACGACATGGAGTGTTCTCGGCCATGGCATGTGGCTGAGAGGTCCAATGGGCCAAGCCCAATTATTTTAGGCCCAATGTGATGTAATGGGTCTAGGACAAGCCTAGTAAGAGTTGGTGGGCCCCACAAGCCCAATAGGCCCAACGAAAATAAATAGTAAAATGAAAATGGGCTTAAGGCATAGTTAGGCCCATTAAGGTTTATTAAAGCCCATTAAGGGAAATAGACTCTATTTAATGTGAAATACAGTAGGAAAAATATAATTAACCTGATAAATGGTTATATGCAGCTCTAGAGATTATTTGAGGAGCAAATCGAGCTATTGGATCGAGCAACGTTGAAAAAGTAAAATTTCTCGAGTGATTGTAGGTAAGGGACTTTTGTGAGTAGTTAGAGACACCTGCACATATTTTCATCTGCTTTTACATTCACTTAAAAACTCTGAGGGTCAGAGAAAGTGAATAATAATTATTGTGACCCGACAGTGGCAAATTATGATTTTTCCCTTAGTTAGGAAAAAAGTTAACTTTTGTGAAAAGTTGTAAAAAGCATGGAAACCATCATTTTGAGTGTTTTACTGCTGTTTAGTAGAAGAATAAATAGATGGGCTAATGATTTTAAGGTTAATATGAATTAAGCACACTTTATAGGGCTGATTTTGATGTTTTGAAAATCATCCCTTTTTAAAGAGCCATCTATCGAATTATGTGAGAATAAATCTTTCTAGAGCACAGCTCGCACTTGATTTCATATATTTTCCACATATATTAGTGTTGGATTGTGATTCACACTAGATTTCCTTGACATGCATAATAGAGTGCTGGAGTTATCACTCGTACTCAGTTTTATGTGATTTATGCATGATAAAATGCTGGAGCGATTAGCTCGTACTCGAATTTTACATGAGATACATGACATAGTACTTGAGCTATTGCTCGTACTTGATTTGATGAGTTTTGTGCATAGCATGGTACTGGAGCTATTGCTCGTACTTAATTTGAAATATGAACTATGCATTGACCTAGTTGCTGGAGGTTTACTCGCACTAGAGTTGAGTTTGTGATGTGAAACAGTGTTTGAGCGGAGTGTCGACTGTGAGTCACGCTCAAAGGCGCGCACTGTAATTTATGTGATATATAATACATGTTGAAAACCATGCTTGATTTCCTCGTGTAGACTGAGTGTCACACTATGAGAGGTTCGCATGTGGATTTAGAGACATGGTATGATATTCCATGGTTTGAGGGCTAAGACCTATGGCAGGCACCTCGACTATGATGTAGGGTCCACGGAGTACGTTGTACCGTGCGAGTGGCATGGACTACACTGTACCGTGTGGTGTTGTGGAGTTGAGGAGGATATAGCTGGCGGTTGTGATGGACTGACCCCCCTCCCGTTGCAGCATTGATACCCCGCACACTCGGATTTCATGTAGCCTGGGATCACCATTATAGGATATAGCCATAGTCCAGGATATTATTGCATTTCACCACAGAGTCTCACATGATATATCTCCTGATTGACTAATTTATTTACTGATAGACCTAAGGGATGGGTCAGAATTCGATTGTTGTGATGTGAATAATTTAAATGCCATATTTAATGTGATTTAAATATACATGGCATGATTTATCTAAAGGCATTGTGATATTATAAAGATGCATTATTTTGCACTACATGCCTACATTCGAGAAAGCAAGCATGATTTCTGTACATGGGATTTAATCTGTACAAGTATATATATATATATATATATATATATATATTTAAAGACATGCTTTTAAAGTGAGTTAAGGAAATGATATTTTCGAGGCATAGCATTATTTTGTGTAGATAGTGTAGATGTCTACTTGCTTGCCTGATTTCCTTACAGAGCGCGTTGTATGCTCACCCCCTTTCTTTTACATCTCTCTACAGAGCATTAGCAGTAGAGTGAGAGCATTTGAGGGATAGTATTCCTGTTGTCTGCTACTATTTCCTATCGATCGACAGGTATACATATTTTGTACGGTTATGTATCTAAACATAGAAACAACACAGTGATGTATACGATATATATTATGGGGAATGTATTTGTATTAGCTTTTATATGATCTCACATGTATTATAAAAAGAAGTTACAGTCCATAACAGTCTATTGACGTGTATGTATGATAATGGATGATATGGTATGCAAGGAAGCTAACATCGAATCACAGCCCAACCATTGAAGAGAGGAAAGGTAAGTTAAAAATACGAAAAATTCATAGTGGTTTTTGGTTAAGCCGTGGAGGGTCATGACAGAATGGATTTATGATAGCTAGCCTGCAGTTGGAACCGAATCTGGTAGATCAAATTTGATAGGCTCAACGAATGGATCAACAATGCAGTGATATTGTTGGGCAGATACAGAGGGGTATAGAGATGGACTTTGAATTGACTTCAGATGGATTGTTGAGGTTAAGAGGAAGGATATGTGTTCCCGATTATCTAGAGATCAAAACGTTGATCTTGACAGAGGCTCACTCATCGAGGTATACGATACATCCAGGGAGTACTAAGATGTATCAAAACCTGTAAAAAGTTTATTGGTGGTCTAGGATAAAGAAAGACATTGTTGAATATGTCGCTAAATGTCTCGTTTGTCAGCAGGTGAAGGTAGAGCATCAGAAGCCTACAGGGTTATTATAGCCTCTACTGATACCGACTTGGAAGTGGGAGCACGTCACCATGGATTTTGTGATGGGATTACCGAGGACTCACAAAGGTCATGATGCCATATGGGTGATTGTGGATCAGTTGACGAAATCAACCTATTTGTTAGCTATGAGAGCTACCGATACTCTGAGCCAGTTAGCGAACTTATATGTGCGTGAGATAGTGAGGCTACATGGAATTCCAGTGAGCGTTGTTTCTGATAGGGATGCCCGCTTCATTTCCCATTTCGGGGAATATTCTCAGGAAGCGATGGGGACACAGTTGAGTTTTAGCACTGCGTTTCATCCTCAGACAGATGGTCAGTCAGAGAGGACTATACAGACCCTGGAGGATATGTTGAGAGCTTGTACATTGGATTTTGGAGGCTTCTGGGATGACCATTTGCCACTAGCAGAGTTCGCCTATAATAATAGTTTTCATGCGAGTATCGGGATGGCAATAACAGTTTTCATGCGAGTATCGGGATGGCACCATATGATGCATTGTACGGGCATAGATGTCGTTCACCTATTGGATGGGAAGAGGTTTGTGACAAACAGATCTTTTCTCTTGATTTGGTTAGATAAGCCTCGAAGGATGTCCAGTTGATCTGTAAGAGGTTACAGACAGCTCAGAGCAGACAAAAGAGTTATGTTGACAGGAGACAGAGGCCACTAGAGTTTATGGTGGGTGAGTCAATGTTTTTGAAGGTTTCTCCCTCGAAGGGGATTATGAGATTCGGGAAGAAGGGGAAGTTGAGTTCTCGATATATAGGGCCATTTGAGATACTTGATAAGGTGGGAGATAAGGCATACAAGCTAGCATTGCCACCTGAACTAGCGAATGTACATAACGTCTTCCACGTATCCATGTTAAGGAAATACCACCCGTATTCGACGCATGTGATAAGGTACGAGCCTTGGGAGCTGAATGAAAGCATAACGTACGTTGAGAAGCCAGTTTGGATATTGGATAGAAAAGAGAAAGTGTTGAGGACAAAGACCATTTCCTTGGTGAAAGTCCTTTGGCAACATCACACGTGGAAGAGGCCACATGGGAATTGGAGAGTTTGATACGAGATAGGTATCCCGAGTTATTCACGGATTGATTTGGTTCCAATTTGGAGGACCAAATTTTCTAAGTGGGGGAGAATGTGAGACCTCATATATGTTTAAGCTTGTATATATGTAAATGGAATCAAAATGTGGATGATTTTGGATCAAGTAATTATGAATTCATAAGTATGGTGATGTACTTGTAATGTGAAGCATAAGTGATGTAAAGTCCATAAATTCAATGTACACACTTGTAATAAGAGTTTGTGATGTACGTACAAGTTTCATTATGTATGAATATGAAGAAATGGACTTTTGTATGTGATGAATGTGAGTGGAATGAAAAATGAGTAGTGTGGTAAAATGAAATGAAGTTGCATGAGTTGTGTAAATCTTTGGACTTCCATTTAGTTTTGTATTGTATACCTTTGGTTATATAATGAATGCACATAAGTTTTAATGTGTATAAAGTATGAATGAATGTCATTTTCAAGTCTTAAAGGTGGCTGGATGAGAAAATGACTATTGCAACAAATTAAGGATGTTTGGTGTGAGTTACTGCAGAAAACTACAGCAAAATCTGGAAAATACGAATGCCAGATCGATCTCATAAGATGAGAGATCGATCTAGAAGAGCAAAAAATGCTCTTATTCGAGCAATGGAATAGTGTAGATCGATCTCCAATGGGGTTAGATCGATCTGCTAAACATTCTGTAATGAAGAGATCGATCCTTAATGCAAGCAGATGGATTTCCTTAGCTCTCGGGTTGGAGCAGATCGATCTCCTCCCTAGCCAGGTCGATCTCCTTAACTTTCTGCTTGAGACAGATAGATCTCAAGCCCTCGACAGATCGATCTCATGCCTTCAAATGTCGTGGAAATGAGGAATTTAAGGAAGGAAGATCGATCTCTACCCAATGCAGATCGATCTCATCAAGCAAATTCTATAAATAGGAGCAGTGAAATCTGCATTTCACGGGAGCAACCATTTCCTTTCCATTTTCAATCCAAAAACCTAGCTTTCTCACTCATAAATCCACCCATTTTCATGAAGATTTGAGGGAAGGCTATTAGATACAAAGTTGTTCACATCAAAGAAAAGAACAACATAGCTTGGAAGCATTACCCCATTTGTGGGATTGAAGGACCAAAGGAGCATTTCCATTTAGAGTAAAGAGGAAATCAATCTAGGTGAGTTTCTAATGCACCAATCCAAGTTTATTTGTTTAGTTATTGATTTTAGAGTTGATTTGGTGTGCATATTAATGGTAGAACTACCTAGAATGCAATGGAACAATTATAACCTAAAAATAGGTTAGTGTGAGAAAGTGAAAAGTATTAGATTTAATGATGAATGGGATATCTTGAGGTGATAATGGTGTTGTGGGTATGATTTTAAGATGGTGTTATGGAATGAATTGTGAGACTTACCTAAAAAGAGTAAAATGTGTATTTAAGGCATTGGGTAAAATGCATATATGAATAAGAGAGTAAGGGTAGAGTATTTCACATCAAGCCTTAAAACAAGTAACTAAGTGAGTTACTAGGTAAATTGGTTGAAAATGGCTTGATGATGGCCAAATGCAAAATGGGTCAAACTTAACGAAATAGGCTCAATGAAATATATTGACTAGTTGAAGTTAAAATGTGAGTTAGCAACAATAACTCAAGTGATTGGTGAATGATTTGCAGCTTCTGAGGATACACCTGGAGTAAGTTGAGCCAAAGCGCGAGAAGCTAAGAGGGAGAGAGTCGCACCCCGAGTAAATTGAGGTAAGGGAATTGTGTGGACTCTTAGAGATATCTGTGCACATTTTGGGGCGCGATATGTTTTCTAGAGTGCATGTGATACTAGGAAATGAAATTGGGTGATTGAAGGGCAAAGAGTTGGGTTTTGAGAAATGTGCATGAAAACAAAAGCATGATGCTTTGAAAATCTTGTTTATTGCTTTTTAACAAGTGATTGGTAGGTTGGCTAACATTTAAAATGATTTACAAAAGAAATTATTTGATTTGGTTTTATAACCATGCCTTGCAAAGAATTGAGCCACTTACATAGATTTCGTGAGAATGAAAGCGTGCTAGAGCATGACTCGCACGACATTTGATGTGTTTTTACACGCATGAGTGCTGGAGCTTAGCTCGTACTAGTTTTCACATGGATTTCTATGATGTTGTGCTAGAGCTTAGCTCGCACAGATTTTATACTAGTTTTGACATGGTGCTGGAGCATAGCTCGCATTAGATGTCCACCATACTTGTTATCGTGCTTGAGATTACTCGCACGTGGTTTTATGACATGATTGATAGCTGTGCTAGGAGCTTCGGGTAGAATGGGTGTCGCACCGATAAATAGGCTCGCACGTGCATTTTGAGATGTGGCATGATATGATGAGTCGATATGGGTCCATAGAGTACGCTATATTGTGCAGATAGCATGGAGTACGTTATACCGTGTTGAGATTGTGATATGCCGTCTTCGGACAATGTTTAGATCTACTATGGACCGACAGGTTGGATGTTACCCACCTCCCGTGTGAAAGCAGATAGAGGTGATACCCTGCACACCTGATCAGTGTAGCCTGGGATCACAGGATATGGCCATAGTCCTATATGAGATTTCCATGTTATATTGCCTATCTCACATGTCTCTTATTTATGAATGAATCCATGTTTTGAAATGTATTATGAGTCAGGACAGTCCGAGGGAGGGGCTGAGTCCTGATAAGTGTTGATTTTATTGAGATGAGGAAGCATGATAATGACTTTAAAGTGCACTGATGCATGATGATTTTCCATGCCTTATGAATTAAACATGCATGATAGTTTTCCATGCTTTGAATTTGATTTGTGCACTAAATTAAATAGCATGATTTTCTTTACATGCCATTAACACAAGCATGAACTAACGCTTTTGAGATGTGAATGAGAAACTGTATGGTTTTGAGCATGGCATCACGATCACGTAGATAGTGCAGTATCTACCTGTTCGCATGATTGCCTTACTGAGCGTGTTGTTTGCTTACCCCATTATTTTCCCCCTCTCTACAGAGCATTGAATATAGACTGAGGGCGATTGGAGGTTTCCTTTTTGGTATCCGCTGCATCCCATCACGAAAGGTATATACACTTTGTATAATTTTGTATCTAAACTTTCCATAGCACTGTAGCATTGTGAATGTAAACATTGGGGATGTAAAGCAATGTAAACACATGTAAACAGTAAACTCTGATTTATTTATACAAGTGTTTACTTCTAAATTATAATGCAAATTAAATTGTTTTGGTTAGATGAGATAGACATTGACACACAACCCAACAGTTGAGAGTGTAGCTGATCACGATCGAGGTAAGGTAAGAACGAAAAATAATTAATTTATGAAAAGTGAAAAATTTTGTGCGTATTTTTGGTAAGTTGAGGGTCGTGACATCACATCCCCAACATTACTACACATTGTTTAGATACAAACGGGTATACCTGGCTGTGTTTTACTGAGAAATTGTGTCATTTAATGAAGGAAAAGTAATAGATGTGGCTGGTAGGTATTGTAACCATGCAAGTAGACGAGATGGAATCATTTTTTGAGGCCATGGAAATAGGCTCGAGAGATAGAGTGAATCCTCAGTTGATCGTGCACCTCACAGATCAATCGAAAAATTATGAAACTCGCTCTGCAAGATTAAAGAGGAGATAAGGATGATATTGTTTAGTCAGGTAATGGCAAACATTGATAGTTTACAGGACGTGGCTAAACCTTTATTTTACAGTACCATCACCACTCCCATCCATACATACTAATCTTGAACTGTCATCTACCCAATCATTAGTAGTATCACAAGCCCTAGCAGAGCCTCAAACTGCCCTATAACAGTGTAATAGTAAGAATGATAATTTAGGGTACAACTGCGAACTTGATAGACTGAGGCAATTTCAGACGTTTAAGCCTCCGTCTTTCAGTGGGGTTAAGAATCCAGTGGTTGCAGAAGATTAGATAAATGAGATGGAGAAGCTTTATGGATTTTTTTATATGTAACTCTACCGAGAAAGTTGCTTTTGCAGCTTTTGTGTTAAAGAATTGGAGAAGTTATATAGATTCTTAAGGAGTACTACTATTAAGAAGGTAGCTTTTGCAGCATTAATATTAAAATGGGAAGCCAAAACTTGGTGGAAGTTCCCTCGATTTATTCCAAGGACCCAACATTAAAGGGTTGCATAAGATATATTTCTGGATGACTTTAAACGGCGATACACCTCGGACACTGCACAACGGTAATTACAAAATGAATTGGTTGAATTGGACATAAGGTAACAAGTCCGTGGATGAATATGAAACTAAATTTATGGTTTTGGAGAGGTATAATTTGGATATGTTGAATTGCAAAATGAAGAAAGTCCGAAAGCTTATAGGAGAAACTAAGACCCTTAATCTGAGCTAGGTTAGCTCCATTTGATGTTACTACTTATGAGGAAGCAATGCGCAAGGCGCAACTGTGAGGATATGAGATGTATATTTTTTAGGTTACTAGAAAGGGAAAGGTAAAGAGCGTGAAAGAAAAAGATCATTCTACTAAAGATAGGAAAGTAATGAAAGAGTAAAGTTACTGTAACTGGAAGAATGAATTACTGAACTAATTGTATGAGTGAAATATTTAAGCCCTACCTGGATAAATTCGTTTTAGAATTTATCGATGATATTATGAGGTATCCTAAGTCCAGGAAAGAAACAAAAGCAGCAATTGAGAACTGTTTTACAAACCCTCAGAGAGAAGAGAATGTATACCAAGATCGATAAATGTGATTTTGATTATAACAAATATTTTTTCTGGGTCATGTTGTATCAATAACGGGTGTCAATTTGATTCTCCCAAAACAGAGGTTATAGATCAATGGAAGGACCCAAAACAATTAAGAAGATTCGAAGCTTTTGGGCTATAAAGAGACTTTGGAATAAGAAATACGTTTCGAATATAAGGATTGTAATTTGTATGTGCTTATGTTTCGAATGCGAGACTTAATTTGAATAAGGAAAAACGTTTCGTTATAATTGATGTACGAAATGAGACAAGTTTTGAAGTGTGATAGATTTTGAATACAAATTATATTTTAGATAAGAGATGTATACGATGTATGAATACTTCTAGTATATCAAATGATTCGGATTTAGTGATATGCATTGAGAATGAATTGTGTCCAAAGGATAAATGAGAATTGCGATAAACTTTGGTATCCTACTTTCAATTAGGATTGAATCTTAAACACCTATGGCTATAATTAGTTATATGGTCAAGTTTGATGACTAATAAAGGTATTTCAAAATACCTCTCTATTTGAAAAACTTGACAGCGTCTAGAAACATCCTAACCCATAATCCAAGAGAAAACTGTATACAGATACCTCGTGATAGGGACTGAGCTGCGTATTTATGCATAATAGAAAGGTAACTGTTTATGGATCTTGGCAAACTAAAAGATCATGAGAAGAATTACCTAAACCATGATTTGGAATTGGCAACTGTAATATTTGCATTGAAGTTAGGACAACACTCCTGTGTGGTGAGGAATTATAGAATTTTACTGATCATGAAAGTTTTAGATATTAAATTTCACATAAGGAATATAACACAAGAAAAAGAAATGGCTAGAGTTGGTACCTTGAGTAAAAAGAACCTCAGAATAGTGTCGTATAAAATGGTTAGGGAATACGAACTGTTGGAATATTTGGTGAACCTCAAATTGGATACGATTCTTCTGATACTGATGTTACTATATGATAGCTAACATAAGATTTGAACGCTAGACTTGATTGAATGAATCAAATAGGTTCAGCGTAATGATAAGTACTATATTGATGTAGCTAATCAGATCCAGATGAGTGCTACAACAGATTTTGGTATTGGAACTGATGGTTTGTTGAGGTTTAGAGATATAATATGTGTAATCGATGATCCACAGTTGAAGGAACTGATATTGTCAAAAGTTCATCCATTTCGCATCCGGAGAATAGTTAGATGTATCAAAATCTCCTGAAGGTATATTGGTAAATCGGTATGATAAGAGATATAAGTGAATTTGTGACTAAATGCCTAAAATGTCAGCAGGTTAAGGTAGAGCACCAGAAGCCTATGAGATTGTTACAGCCTCAACCAATACCGACGTGGAAATGGGAGCACGTTACCATAGATTTCGTTATGGGATTGCCGAGAACCCGAAGAAATCATGATGCAATTTGGGTAGTAGTCGACAGACTAATAAAGTCTGCTCACTTCCTGGCTATGAAGTCCACTGATACTTTGATTGCTCTAGCAGATCTGTATGTGTGGGAGATTGTAAGACTACATGACGTACCAATAAGCATAGTATCTGACAGGGATTCCCGGTTCACTTCGCTCTTCTGGGAACATTTCCAAGAAGTCATGGGAACCCAACTAAATTTTAGCACAACTTTCCATCCCCAAATAGATGGACAATCAGAGAGAACTATTCAGACATTAGAGGATATGTTGAGAGCATGTACTCAAGATTCTAAAGGCTCCTAGGACGACCACTTGCCTCTACCAGAGTTTGCATATAATAACAGATACCACTCAAGTATCGAAATGGCACTGTATGAAGTGTTGTATGGTCGAAGGTGTCGTTCGTCGATTGGATGAGAGGAAGTGGATGAAAGAAAAATATTGCTCACGATCAGGTTAAGCAAGCTTTTGAGGATGTTCAATTGATTTGTAAAAGGTTGAGAACAGCTCAGAGCAGGCAGAAAAGTTACGCTAACCAAAGATTAAGACCTTTGGAATTTTCAGTAGGAGATTCAATGTTTCTGAAAGTCTCACCTTCCAATGGCATAATGAGGTTTGGGAAGAAAGGAAAGTTAAGTCCCTGATATATTGGGCCTTTCGAGATCTTAGACCGAGTGGGAGATAGATCTTACAGATTGGCGTTACCGCCAGAATTATCAATTATTCATAATGTCTTCCATATTTCAATGCTACGCATGTACCATCTGAATTCAACGCATATGATAAAGTATGAACCACTAAAGTTGAAGGAGGATATGACCTATGTGGAAAAGTCAATTCGGATACTGGATAGGAAAGAGAAAGCTTTACAGTCTAAGACAATTCCTTTAGACAAGGTGTTGTGGCAGTATCATACTTCGGAGGAGGCCACGTGGAAATTGGAAAGTTTAATGCAAGAGAAGTACCCACAATTAATTGAGGATTGATGTACTTCTAAATTTGGGGACCAAATTTCCTAACGTGGGGAGAATGTAAACTCCACAAATTTTCTTATACCCGATTTTAACAGTGAATAGTAAATTTATTTGATTGGAATTTATGAAGTGCAAGGACATATAAATATATATATATATGTATTTATATGTGTGTGTAATAATTCCTTCAAATTATGCATATGGGTATGTGCATTTATACATATAAGTATTTATATCTGTACGGATATAAATATATATATACATGTGTGTACAATATATATACGCATAAATATATATACCCATATATATAAATGTATGGACCGAGAGTTTCTAAGGGAAATAGGAAATTGGTTTGCAAGGATATACATATATGCATATAGATATGGGATATATTGAGAATAAAATGACAAGGATAGGATTAGTTGGCCGGTGGAGGAAAGAAAAATATAAATAAGTAGAGATAATGGAAGTGGTTTTTGGTAAAGGTAAATGATTAAGAAATATATATATATGTACTAGGATGGATAGCTATAATAGAAGAATGACGAAATAGGCTAAACGTGAAAGGAAAGAAAAGAAAGAAGTCGTGAGAAGGTGGTTAGAAATTGGCAGGAGGTGTGGTGAAAATACAGAAAGGAAAATAATGAAAGAAATACTGCAGTTGAAGTGAAACAGAAAGAAAGACAATGAGAGCAGTTAAAGTCGGGTGAAAGCAGAATCCGCAAAAAAAAAAAAAAGAAGATTGGTGACCATTCGGGAGAGGAAAGGATGTTTTGCGTAAAACAGTCCAAGAACAGTAGCATATGGCCAGAAACAAATTGAAAGAAAAGCAGAGGAGACATGTATAGGTTGGAGGAGAATTAAAGCAAACTAAAGCTGAAGCAGTAGAAACCGAAGTAGGACATTAGAGGAAGAGAGAGATGTGAGCGAGGATTGGCGTACAAGAAGGAGAAGAGGAGAACTGAGCTACGGATGATTGAACGACCAGTTAAAGTAGAGGCGGAAGACCCAACACAAACAGTAGACAAACAGGGAAGTCTCGTCCTCTAAAAATAAAGCAAGAGAAATGAGAGAGAGGTCAGTCGTTTGAAGAGATCGAGAGCTGAGGCTGAAGAGGAAGATGTGTGTAATGATAGAAGAACGAGACAGAGACAAAAAGGAAGAGCTTGAAGCAGAGGTAAGATCAGGAAGGCAGTAAGCGAGACAATGGACGAAGGCTAAAACTGGAAACAGAGGACTGAAGCAGGAGACCGAGAGAGGCGAAGTGAACGGTGGAGGCTAGAAAGAAGATGACAACGGTGGTAGCAGGAACTTGGACGGTGAAAAAGGAGGAGAAAACGTTAGAAAGATGGAGGAGAGGCAGCGCCGAGGAGGTGTGAGAATGATGAACAGTGTCATCATGTAATGGAGGAGAAGAAGGAAAAAGAAAAGGGCGGGAGAAGAAAAGAAATTCAATATATATATATATATATATATATATTGAAGATAGAATAGTGTGCACAAAGAATTTGGGAAACCCGAGGGAAAGACGATCGAAAATATTTATTCAAAATTTCAGTGGAAAAAATGATTAGAGTGGACCCACTGACTCGCATCACTGAGGCATTGAGGACTATTGACAGACACCGAGGTAAGGAAAATTGTCGTGTGCTGTTAGTGATAATGACACGTATTTTCTGTTGATTCGTAGATATAAATTTTAAGAAAAATTTTACTGTAAGGAAAACTTCTGTGTTCTACTAGAGATAGATTCATGTATTTTTATATGGAATTGTAGATATAAAATTCTAGGTCGGATTTTATAGTTACCAGAATTCTAGAAAACCTTAGGCCGATTTTATAGTTTTTGAAATTAGGGAAAACTTTAACCTCAGTAAATTGGCCCATTTATTAATATAAATTTACTCAGTTTATTTAGATAAATATCACTGGAGTTTGTAAATATTGTTTTAAATCGAAAATCTCGAATTTAATTTCCATTTATTATCTACTAGGATTTTTAACCAAAAAAGGGCGAAGTAGCCAATTTCTAACTGTGATATTTTTTCGAACTGAAATTACAGTTGATTTTGATGAAAAACGATTTACTTATAAGTGATACAGAGGATACGCACTTGAGCATGTGCTAACAGTGTGTTGCACGATCTGACTCTCACTGATTTTGAGACAAAGGCGATGGTTAAATCATGCTGCATTACTGTCTGTTTCTGTGGTCCACGAAGTACGTTGTACCGTGAGACACGCACGTGAGTACGATGTACCATGTATTCTGGTTTTTTAACATCCCGTTCTGTGAGTTGTTAGGGTAGCTGACCATTTTCCCTGGCGATTGACATTTCGGCATACTTGATCAGTGAGGCCCAGAGTCACCGACATTGGCTAATTGTCATTCTAAATTTTGATATAGCATGTTCTGCATTGTCTCGTCTATTTGATTTACTGGTTTGGTTGTATGAATTGTATCATTGTGTGAAAACTGATTATTTTGCTGCTTAAAGTTTTAGAATCTTGTATTCACTGCAATAAACTGTTTACACTATTGGTATTGATACTGTTTTCGAATTTTGATTCTGGTATTATCGATTTTCGTCTCTGATTTTACTTATATTACTGGATTGCCAAATTATCTGTATATTTTCATGAGAATTCTTATTTTGGTATATATATATATATATATATATATATGTGTGTGTATATATAGGTAGTGTATTTATCTATCTGCCGCGTGTTTTTCATACTGAGCACGTTGAGGTCACCCCTTACTTTCCTCCACAGAGTCTCGTTAGTAACTAGGACCGCTTTTGAAAGTGGGATTCTTGTGCACAACCATACTTCCGTAAAGAAATCTGTTGCGTTTAAAGGTATACCCAGGACATTATTATTTTGTATCTAAAATTTTTGTAAGTATAATAATGCATAGGAAATGTATCTGGGGAACATGAATGGGGATATTTGCAAAAGAACAATTATTCTGATTTATCAAAAAATATTTTCTTTGGCTTTGTTCAAAGATTTACTATTTTGATCTAAAATCAACTTGTAGCCCAACCATAATGTACCGTAAAAAGGGTCGTTACAATATCTACATTAAAGAAGTTTTAAAATCTCACTTATAACATTTTTGAAAGTATGTGAGACATACGTCTTTGTGTTTTGGATTTAAGCTAACTCTGCTTCTATCTACATTATGATTAAAAGTGATTTCAGAATATGCATTCTCATAGCTTTTATAGCTAAATGTTTTACCTTAGCTGACAGACGATAATAGTTAGTCATGACCAGTTTTGGCCCCTACTAGCGAGTGACACGCCCTAAAGGTAATGTCCGCAAGTGCACGGGTCGTACAAGTAATAGTGAGATTTGAGTCTCGGATTATCGTCCCACAGAGAAGTTGATCAGCCTAATTAACTACCGGTTAATCTTACCCTAAGTATATTCTAGCAAATTATGAAGTTCTGATGGGTGGTCTACATGGCTAAAATTAAAGTACTGAAAATAGTAACAACTATAAAATAAGAAAATAAAACCGAGCTAAAATTACTTACAAAGCTCCAAGCAATAAAAAGCAAGAACCTACAAAAGAAAATTAAAACAGTTAAAATGAATTAATGCAACTAAAATAAAATGCAAATATGAAAATAAAGCAATAAAATTTAATTAAACTAAACTTTCAACAAACTTAAAATAAAAATGCATGAATTTAAATTATTGCAAATTAAACTAACCTAAAATGCATGAAACATAATTAATCTAAATTAACTATAAATGCAACTAAACTAAAATAAAGTCCTAAAACATATCTTAAAAAATTAACTACTAACTACAAAATTAAATTTAAGAATTAAATTAACAACTAAGACACTAGATTAAATCCTACAATTATCAACTAACAACTACACTAAACTAACAACTAATGAAACAATCAAAATAATAAAAATGCCATAAAAATTAAACTAAGTAAAAAAAGGAAGTGGCCAAACGTGGCCTAAACCAAATTGCAAAACCACCAAAGTGGTCCCGAAAGGCTGGTACTGTTCATCATCTTTCCAATTTTTGGTTTGTCCAGGCATGCTCGAGTGGCTGTCTCCAGGTGCTACAGCGCACGTCCAGGCCTGCTGTCTGATGCTTCTGCTCCAGGCCACTGTCCTCGGCTTGTCCAGTCCTCTGCATTTTGTCTTCTGCCTCCTGTAATGTCTAGGTGCTGATTTGTGCTGCTCCTGCACCCGGTTCTGCACTATTTTACTGCACCGAGTCATGCTTTGCACATTCCCTTGGCCAGACTGCCCAGCTCCCAGCCAGTCGTACACCTCAGCTGCTGTGAGGCTAATATGCAGTACCACGATTTAATGACCTGCGTTTTATACAACAGAACTGACTAACCCAGCAAATATCGTCACAGCAGTGCTTCTTCAACCAGTCCAGCCTTCGGCAACCACTCCCGCCTACCAACAGCAACGTTAAGCAATATGACAGACAATCAGCAGCAACCAAAACAGCAAGTAAACTCGAAATATTGCATATTAACAAGATGAACTAAAATGAACAATAACGTAAACAATAAAACAGAGCTAAACAGAGGTGAATTGTGAAAGCTATTCGCTGTAACAATGGATTCCTGCTGCTGTTCTACACCATAAAGAAGTAATCCTTCCAACATAAACCATCCAGTGAGCAAAGTAGGAACAACAAGAAGATGCCGAAATGAGATAAAATACAGAGTAAGTGAAATGCAACTAGATACAAAAATCGGAAGCTAACACCTTATATACAGTAAGAGGGAATTGAATATAACGTTGTAAATGGAAGTGAACAATAAGAGAAAAACACAGAGTACTAATATGTCTTCAACTTAAAACAGAAAAGGCATGAATAAAATCAATAGCTGAATATTAAACTGAAACAACAGGCATCCATGAAACAGAGAAGTGGGAAAGCTCTAGTGGCCACGCCTTGCTTCACCTCTGTTCAGCCACCGTTGATCCACTGAGCCAGAACAAGGTATGGACAACAATAACGAGCTTTGGACAATCAACAAGGCATAAATTCGAGTGAACAGTGAACGATATTGGTAGAAAGGAAAATGCTCTAAAAGGTCGACAATGCTTCTGCTTTTAAGGAACAGTGAATAAAATGAAAAACATACAGGGAACCGAGGGATAACATAAAGGTAAGGAATGAAATTGTCTATAAAACTTAAAATGTCAAAACAATAAAGGAATGGAAGCTTGGAAAAACTGAAAAGAAAATTAAAAATGGTGCTAGTCTTCACATCGTAAAAAGCTTAAAGAAACTAAAAATTTCATAAAAACTTTAACTTAAAAAAACTAAAACTATTCTAAAAGCTACCTCTAAAACTACTTTACCTTAAAATTCTACTCCTAAACTACTTTACCCTACCTACACTACTTAATTTTTCAATTGCCATCATGTTCTATTTATACACAAACATAGGGGTACAATGGTAAATTTTCATCCTAGATGAGTTGGCATTGTTTGGCCACTTGTCTTCATTTGATTTGCTGCATAGTATATATTTTCACGTCATCAGTCTTTTTGTCCAATTAGCTGTGCGATGTGGCCCGACGTGTGTCTTCCAGAGGGTTGGCACAGTGTCCTTCGATATTATCGTTTCGAAGCAAATAAACTACGGACACCTGACATCACGCGTGTCCAGTCTACTGATGACTCGATCTGCAAATTGGAAGTGGTCCAGTCTCCTTTAGCCCGTTTTCAGCCTAATTTTGTTTGAAACGACTGAATTTCATCTGGATTTAATTTACCTGCACATTAAAGAATTTTAATTAAATAAAGGGGATTATTAGTAAAATAATATGGGGATTAAATAAATAATTAGGAATTTAAGCACAAATAATTCTATAAAAAATAGAATTATCACACCCCCAAACTTGAGCTTTGCTTGTCCTCAAGCAAAACAAAATAAATGTAGGAATGACAAGTACTAAACACTAAAATTTCCCCAACATTCTCCTCAAAGAAAAAGTACAGACTATGAAATCAAAGAATCACAATTATAAGTCCAATATTGAGAATTATTCCATCATAAGTCCTGACCCAAATTGGACTCCACGTATGTGTGTGAAAAAAGTCAGAGCCACTTCAAAATACATTATCCGGATCAGATTATGCAAACATAGTGAATACCAAGTCAATGACAAGTGATCATTCCCATAAGTTTGCTTTTCACTAATCTCTCCACTAATGTAGTCACACTTAATCAAAGATCAATAGGACTTCATTAAGCTTGTAATGTAAGGCTGGGGTTAGGGTATGATAAAGTCGATTTAGGTTTAATTACCCCTTAACATGCATTACTTTGTAGGATCTTTATGTAGAGCTCCAATTTATTTCCCCCAAACTTATTTATTTCCCTAAACATTTTATTCTATTTTTGTATTTTCTTCTTTCTTCTTTTCTTTTTCTTTTTCATTTTTTTTTTTGAACTTTCACTATCACCAGATACCCATATGTACAAAGCTCACAATATATCCCAATGACTTTCCATGCTTTCGGGGTTAGGGATAGGAAAAAAAAGTACTTTAGGTTAAGGAAAATAAAGCAGGTGTATTTACAGAGAAAAGCTTATTTGGCACAGATGGGTGACTAGGGGTAAAATATGTACAGGGATAGTTAGAAAGGCTCAAACGATCCAAAGATGGCCTAAATCATCTCCCTAATTAAGTACGATCTAATATTTCGCCTCAAGATCAGATCAAGCAAATTCTAAAATATGATACACAAAATCAACTGAACAAATGCAATCCTAGGTCCATATAAGCTTTCTCTAAATAAATATACAGATTCATGACATGACATGTGCGTAAGATGAGGAAATCACAATCAAAATCAAGACAAATTCAAGAACTCAACTTCATGTTTTTCCTATAATCATGCTTCTCAGTCAATCAAAATCATACTTAATCATAGGGTCATATCATCGGAATATGGGAAAACTACAGGCTAAGCACTAAATCATCCCAAAATCAAACAGTTTAAGCTCAGATTTTCGAAAAAAATTTGAAAAAATTTTCAATTTTGCTCAAATTTTTGAAAAATACTCAAGTGATATCCCCTCCCCCAAACTTGAAGTGCACAGTGTCCTCAGTGTGTAGATAATATAAGATTTAAAGTTCAGGAACAGAGTACTCCCCTTTCTGATAATGATGAACAACTGAAGCTTTGATTGAAAGCGTAAAACTAGAAAATAAACCTGCAAAATAAACAAAGAAAGAAACAACAGAAAAGAAAAAGAAAAAGAACTATATACAAGGTGAAAAGAAAAACACAACCACATCAAATGCAGTTAAAGAAAACAACACTCAGCAGCAGGGCGAAGAGTAGGAGGATCAGCCAGAGTGGTGACAAAATATCAACAGTTAACTCCTCCTGAGCTCTAGCTACTTCCCTCCTTCTTTGAGATTTCTTGTGTTCCAACCTTATATCCTCATTAATCTCCATCTTAAAACACTCTTGAGAGTCATCAAGGAGCTTCAAAGGCTTGAAAACATTAAACTTCACTTCCTGATCTTGCACTCTCATAGTCAACTCCTCCTTTTGCACATCAATTATCGTCCTACCAGTAGCTAGGAAAGGTCTGCCTAAAATAATGGGAACTTCCCTGTCTTCCTCCATATCTAGTATAATAAAATCTGTAGGAAAAATAAACTTGTCCACCTTTACTAAGACATCCTCAATGACCCCCTTTGGATATTTAATTGATCGATCAGCTAGCTGAAGGGTCACTGTGGTGGGCTTGACATCCCCTATTCCTAACTTCTGATAGATAGAAAAAGGCATTAGATTGATACTAGCTCCTAAATCACACAGGGCTCTACCAAAGAATAGATTTCCAATAGTGTAGGGTATGGTAAAACTCCCGGGATCCTTAAGCTTGAGGGGTAATTTCCTCTGGATAATTGCACTACATTCCCCCGTTAAGGCCACAGTCTCATAGTCTCCTAATCTCCTTTTCCTAGAGAGGATATCCTTTAGAAACTTCACATAACTTGGCATTTGCTCTAAGGCATCTGCAAAAGGAATGTTGATGTGAAGCTTCTTAAAAATCTCAAGAAATTTAGCAAATTGTTGTTCAAGTTTTTTATTTTGGAACCTCTGAGGAAAAGATACTGGTGGTCTAACTAGAGGCAATGTAGTGGGAACCTATGTAGAATCAGAGGGCGAGAAAGGCAATGAATAAGAAGAAGGTATAGATGAAGAAGTGCCTAGCTTGGATTCTTTTGCAACCTGATCCAAATATTCCTGCACTTTCTGAGCTGCTTCTTTAGAACTTACGAATTCTTCAACTATGTGCTGTTCAGGTTGGGACTTAAATTGTGGCTCCTCTAGCTCTTTGCCACTCTTAAGGGTGATAGATCTAACATGTTCCTTACCCTCCCTTTGCTTAACAGGATTAACTTCAATATTACTAGGAAGGGTCCCTTGAGGATGTTGGCTAAGAGCACTACCTATTTGTCCAACCTGAACTTCTAAGTTCTTAATTGAAGCAGCTTGATTTTGCAGGATAGTCGTGAACATCTCCTCTAATGTAGGCTTCTTCTCAGCTGCTGGTGCATGATAGAGTTGGTGCTGCATAAGTGGTGGTGGTGATGGTGATGGATGATGTGGGTATGGGTGATGAGAAGGCGGATGAAATGAAAATTGTGGCTGTGGTGGTACCTGAACCGGTGGAGCTTGAAAACTAGGGGGTCTTACAGATATGGAGTTAGAGGTTTGCCCTTAGTTTTGGCTCCAAGAGAAGTTAGGATGGTTCCTCCACCCTGAATTGTAGGTGTTTGAAAAAATGGTTGTTCTGTTACGTTTGAGAAGGGGCAACATACTGAACCGATTCTAAGTTGAGCGGCCACCTATCTACAGAGTGGGTACCACTACACAGCTCGCAGGAAAGAAAAGGACTTTGGAAAGAATACACCGGGTTAGGACTAATGGGAGGATTATGTTGGATACTAAGTGACTCTACCTTCTTCGTAAGATTAGCGATTTGAGAGGTCAAGGTAGACAGTATGTCGAGCTCATAAATACCCGCCGACTTCTTTGGAAATTGCTTCTCTGAGGGCCATAAATAGTTGTTAGCCGCCATCTTATCTAAAAGCTCATAAGCTTCCTCCTCTATTTTGCACATCAGGGCTCCACCTGCCGCAGCGTCAACAATGGTCCTATTTGGGCTTGTAAGTCCGTTGTAGAAGGTCTGGACTTGCAACCACAAAGGTAGGCCATGGTGAGGGCACTTCCTAAGAAGCTCCTTATATCGTTCCCATGCTTCGTAAAGAGATTCAGAGTCGTACTGGGCAAAGGAAGATATATTACTACGGAGTTGGGCCATTTTAGAGGGAGGGAAAAACTTAGATAGAAATTGATGGGCTAACTCGTCCCATGTAGAAATGGATCCTGGAGGTAAGGAGGTTAACCAGTGTCTTGCCCTATCCCTAAGTGAGAAGGGGAATAATCTAAGCCTAAGGGCATCATCAGATAATCCATTATGTTTGAACGTGTTGCACAAGTCCAAGAATTGCCCAAGGTGAGCATGTGGGTCATCGTGTGGAAGCCCACTGAACTACAATGAAGTCTGGATCATCTGGAGGATGGAAGGCTTAATTTCAAAATTGTTTGCAGGGACAACTGGTGGCCTAATGCCGGTATAATAACCTCCAATAGTCGGCATTGCATAATCTCCAACGGTCTTAATTTCCCTATTTTCTGTCATGATGCTTTGCAGCGAAGCTAATAATTTCCTAGAATCCTTTCAAAATTTTCTAAGAGTTCATTCGATTTTAGGATCTAGAGGAAAGCAATCAAAACTTCCGGCTCTAGGCATGCAATCATCGAAAAGTCCTTAGAAATTTTTTTTTTAAGTTTTTCAATTTTTCAATTTTTCAATTTTTTTTGATTAATTAATTAATAGAAAATTCAAATAACCTAAGTAGGGCTCTAAATATTTGCAACCTAAATATTTACAAGCTCGAATTACACCTAAGCATAATTTCACCGATATTAATTAACAACTAATTAAAACTTCCCCGACAACTGCGCCAAAAACTTGACATGCCCTAAAGGTAATGTCCGCAAGTGCACGGGTCGTACAAGTAATAATGGGATTTGAGTCCCGGCTAATTGTCCCACAGAGAAGTTGATCAGCCTAATTAACTACCAGTTAATCTTACCCTAAGTATATTCTAGCAAATTATGAAGTTCTGATGGGTGGTTTACATGGCTAAAATTAAAGTACTGAAAATAATAACAACTATAAAATAAGAAAATAAAACCGAGCTAAAATTACTTACAAAGCTCCAAGCAATAAAAACCAAGAACCTATAAAAGAAAATTAAAACAGTTAAAATGAATTAATGCAACTAAAATAAAATGCAAATATGAAAATAAAACAATAAAATTTAATTAAACTAAACTTTCAACAAACTTAAAATAAAAATGCATGAATTTAAATTATTGCAAATTAAACTAACCTAAAATGCATGAAACATTATTAATCTAAATTAACTCTAAATGCAACTAAACTAAAATAAAGTCCTAAAACATATCTTACAAAATTAACTACTAACTACAAAATTAAAATTAAAAATTAAATTAACAACTAAGACACTAGATCAAATCCTACAATTATCAACTAACAACTACACTAAACTAACAACTAATGAAACAATCAAAATAATAAAAATGCCATAAAAATTAAACTAAGTAAAAAAGGAAGTGGCCAAACGTGGCATTAACCAAATTGCAAAACCACCAAAGTGGTCCCGAAAGGTTGGTACTATTCATCATCTTTCCAATTTTTGGTTTGTCCAGGCATGCTCGGGTGGCTGTCTCCAGGTGCTATAGCACACGTCCAGGCCTGCTGTCTGCTGTTTCTGCTCCAGGCCACTATCCTCGGCTTGTCCAATCCTTTGCATTTTGTCTTCTGCCTCCTGTAATGTCCAGGTGCTGATTTGTGCTGCTCCTGCTCCCGGTTCTGCACTGTTTTACTGCACCGAGTCATGCTTTGCACATTCCCTTGGCCAGACTGCCCAGCTCCCAGCCAGTCGTACACCTCAGCTGTTGTGAGGCTACTATGCAGTACCACGATTTAGTGACCGGCGTTTTATGCAACAGAACTGACCAACCCAGCAAATATTGTCACAACAATGCTTCTTCAACCAGTCCAGCCTTCGGCAACCACTCCCGCCTACCAACAGCAACGTTAAGCAATATGACAGACAATCAGCAACAACCAAAATAGCAAGTAAACTCGAAATATTGCATATTAACAAGATGAACTAAAATGAACAGTAACGTAAACAATAAAACAGAGCTAAACAGAGGTGAATTGTGAAAGCTGCTCACTGTAACAATGGATTCCTGCTGCTGTTCTGCACCATAAAGAAGTAATCCTTCCAACATAAACCATCCAGTGAGCAAAGTAGGAACAACAAGAAGATGCTGAAATGAGATAAAATGCAGAGCAAGTGAAATGCAACTAGATACAAAAATCGGAAGCTAACACCTTATATGCAGTAAGAGGGAATTGAATATAATGTTGTAAATGGAAGTGAACAATAAGAGAAAAACACAGAGTACTAATATGTCTTCAACTTAAAACAGAAAAGGCATGAATAATATCAATAGCTGAATATTAAACTGAAACAACAGGCATCCATGAAACAGAGAAGTGGGAAAGCTCTAGTGGCCACGCCTTGCTTCATCCTCTATTCAGCCACCGTTGATCCACTGAGCCAGAATAAGGTATGGACAACAATAACGAGCTTTGGACAATCAGCAAGGCATAAATTCGAGTGAACAGTGAACGATATTGGCAGAAAGGAAAATGGTCTAAAAGGTCGGAAATGCTTCTGCTTTTAAGGAATAGTGAATAAAATGAAAAACATACAGGGAACCGAGGGATAACATAGAGGTAATGAAAAAGGAATGAAATTGTCTATAAAACTTAAAATGTCAAAACAATAAAGGAATGGAAGCTTGGAAAAACCGAAAAGAAAATCAAAAATGGTGTTAGTCTTCACATCGTAAAAAGCTTAAAGAAACTAAAAATTTCATAAAAACTTTAACTTAAAAAAACTAAAACTATTCTAAAAGATACCTCTAAAACTACTTTACCTTAAAATTCTACTCCTAAACTACTTTACCCTACCTACACTACTTGATTTTTCAATTGCCATCATGTTCTATTTATACACAAACATAGGGGTATAATGGTAAATTTTTATCCTAGATGAGTTGGGATTGTTTGGCCACTTGTCTTCATTTGATTGGCTATAGAGTAGATATTTCCACATCATCAGTCTTTTTGTCTAATTAGCTGTGCGATGTGGTCCGACGTGTGTCTTCCAAAGGGTTGGCACAGTGTCCTTCGATCTTATCATTTCGAAGCAAATAAAATACGGACACTTGACATCACGCGTGTCCAGTCGACTGATGACTCGGTCTGCAAATTGGAAGTGGTCCAGTCTCCCTTTAGCCCGTTTTCAGCCTATTTTCTTCTGAAACGACTGAATTTCATCTGGATCTAATTTACCTGCACATTAAAGAATTTTAATTAAATAAAGGGGATTATTAGTAAAATAATATGGGGATTAAATAAATAATTAAGAATTTAAGCATAAATAATTCTATAAAAATAGAATTATCAGCAGGTTATATAATAGTTAGCAATGATTTAGCTTGTTATTGGTGATATAAATGGCAATGTTTTGGCTCTTGCTAAGGGGATATAATAGTTAGCAATGTTTTTGCCCCTTAAAAATAGGACATAATAATTGACAATGTTTCGGCCCCTACTAACGGGAAATATAATAGTTGACAATTTCGGTGTAAGACCCAAAAATTTCTATGTAATGTTTATGATTATTGAATGTACGGACAAGTTACATTACATATGAATTTCAAGAAATAGATGTTTGTAAGTTCTAAGTGTGAATAAATTGCAAAATGAGAATAGAATCAATTGGATGGAAGTTTAACTTAGAAAATTTGGGAAAATTACAGCTAGAATGCTGCAGGAAGCAGGGTAGATCGATCCCATGCAAGGAGAGATCGATCTCATGCTGCCTCGAGTAGGACCAGATCAATCTCCTCCCATAGGCAGATCTATCTCCATTGGTCTATGGATAGGCCAGATCAATCTCCAAAGCCTTCTGCCTCAAACAGATCGATCTCATGAACTCCAACAGATCGATCCCCTGCCTGCAAAATGTCAAATTCTAAAGGATTCAAGCAAGGCCAGATCGATCTGCTCCACCCTATACAGATCGATCTCTTAAGGCATTTTCTATAAAAATGGGGCAGTTGGATCTGCATCTCACAGGAACTAATCCATTTCTTCCATTTTCAACATTAACCTAGCTTTCTCACTCTAAAACCATCACATTTCCATAAAGATTTGATAAAAAGCTATTAGAGCAAGTTGTTCATTGTGAGGAGAAGAACAACATAGCTTGAAAACAACACTTCTTTAGTTGGATTAAAGGAGCAAAGGAGTGTTCTTATTTAGAAAAGAGGAAAGTCAAGCTAGGTGAGTTTTCAATACACCAAGTCAAAGTATATTTATCTAGTTGTTGTTGTGAGTAGATTGGTGTATGTATTGATAATTGAAACTACCTAGAATGTAATGAAATAAGCATAACCAAGAATGGGTTTAGTGTGAGAAAATATGATATGGTTGAGTTGATGATAAATAGATTATACTAAGGTGTTAGTGAGGTGATATGCATGATTTTGAGAAGATTGAATGAAGCTACATTGTGAGATTAGTCAAATGATGAAAATGAGCATATGAGGTGTTTGATAAATTGTCATAGTAAAACAAATGATGAACTAGAGGGACTATGAGCTTAATACCGATTTAGTGTGAATCAATGGGCCTAAAGAGTTCAATAAACTCTCGAGAAATTAATAGAACAACAAAAATGGACTTAAGAGGAAATGGGGCCTTAAGAATGTTAATGAAAACTATAAGTCGAATCGACTATAGTAAACGCAATAATTTTATTACATTGGATTAAATTGATGTGATATGTAAATTCGTGCAGTCCTGGAGATTTCGTTGGAGGCGAATCAAACTGCACAATCGAGCAGCTCTACGAAAACGGAATCACTCGATGTGATTCCAGGTAAGGGAATTCTGTAAGTACTTAGAGATAGCTGCATGTATTTTGTGGGTGTATATAGGGATTTTAAATTGCTTGGTTATCTAGAAAAGAATAATGGTTTGTGTGAACAACTGTGAATATACATGATTTGATTTTGAAGTGAATCTTACAAAAAGGGTTAGTAAGGCTAATAATTGCATAAATATCATGTTTTGACATTTTTATGAAATACATTAATTTGGTTTAAGCAAATTTGTTGATAGGCTACCTATTTGATTTCCTTAATTTCATGAAATGGCACGAGTCAGGTGCAAATTATGATTTCTAATTTGTTTTGTTGAAATGGAGCCACCTATCGGATTTGTATGAGTTAAATCATGCTGGAGCCCCACTCACACTGGATTTTGATGCTTTGATAAGTATGAAATGTGCTGGAGCCTAGCTCACACCATGTTTTGAGTTATGATGCCTTATAAACCGTACTAGAGCTTTAGCTTGTACGTGGTTTCCAACGATTTTCTTATGCATATAACCGTACTAGAGCTATGCTCGTACATGATTTCCTCATTATTTACTATGTACAAAGGTCGTACTAGAGCATTGCTCGTACGAGGGAATTTATTAATTATGCATGAATCGTATTATAGCTTAGCTCGCACAAGTTTTCACACTGTGATATGTAATGAGTCGTGCTGGAATGCCTCGTGTAGACTTGTGTCACACGGATGAGATGCTTGCACAAGCCGTGTTGGATGCCTTATGTAGACTGCTAGTCACATGGATGAGATGCTCGCACGTGCACTTGAGACTGAGTAGGTTATACATGGTATGGGGTAGATAAGATCTACAACTTGCACGCCCAACCATGATATGGGTCCACGGAGTACATTGTACCATGTATATCACACAGAGTATGCTGTACCGTGTAGTTTGTGATGTTGATTAAAACTTCTGGCGAAGAATTAACCCACCTTTGTTCCAGCATGATGCCCCACACACCGGGATCCGTGTGGTCTGGGATGATTATGACATAGTTGGCCAACATAGTCCTCAATTTTATAGTGACCACCTGTCTCACATGATATCACATGGTTTTGTATGCTGAGTATGATTTTGTTGTCCAGGTATACCTGAGGGAGGGGTCGAGCCTTGTGGGATGTTTTTAAAGAGATGGAAATTGTTGTTGTGATGAGTTTTGATGTATTTTGAGAAAGTGATAAATCCTTAGGGATGATTTTGTGACGAGTTACCATTTTTATGATGAGTTTTAATGATGATGAGCATGAGAGGTTTTACATGATGATCTTTCCATGTTTTACATGCATATTTCCATGTTATCAATGCATGATATATGTATATACATATGACATAGTTTTAATATTTCCTCATGCTCGGGATATTAACGATTTTAAGCATAACATTATAAGCATGTAGATAGAGTTGTTATCTACCATACTTGTATTATTTCCTTACTGAGCGTGTGGTTGCTCATCTCATTCATTTTCCCCCTCTACAAAGCGCACATAGTAGCCTAGTGAAGGACTAAGGTGTTGTAATTGGATATCCGCTGCTCTCCATCGCCAAGAGGTATACACATAAGAATTCTTTTTGTATCTAAACATGTAAAAACACAGTAATCATTTTGAATTGTAATATGGGGGATGTAAATGTTAGAAAACATGTCATGTATAAGTATATGACTTAAACTTTCAATGTATGTTTTTGATTAATTGAAAGATGTATGGAAATGGTGATTAATACTGACTCACAACCCAATTGTTATTTGTGAGAGTTTATCACGATCAGGTAAGGAAATGAAAAAGCAAAAAATTTATGGTGATTTTTAGATGAAATGGATGAAAAGGGTCTTGACAGAGATTGGTATCAGAGCTGAGTTGGTCTGATATGAGTCGGTACTAATAAGTAGGAAAGTTACATCCTCATATTACTGTGCTTTTGTTTAGATTTAATTGTGTCTATCGAGATGGAATAAGACTAATAAATGGTTATGGATACAGAAAATTAGGCATTATGTCTGTCACACGCCAAGGTAGTGGGGCGGGTGCATGTACTAGAAGCTGTAGAGGTAGGCCTGGGAGCCATGCAGAGCTACAGACTGATCAGGCTCCACAGAACCCTGTTGAGAGACCAGGGGATACTAAGGCACGCTTCGCTAGGATACAACAGAGTATTGAGAGCCTTATTGAGTTTGTCATGCAAGTGCTAGGGGCTGGTGACAGACGAGGGCCAGCCATGTAGCCTACTACTACTGGGCAGGCAGCTGTAGAGGCAGAGACTCCTCAGACTACGGGGACTGTCACACCACCCCCAGTATAGGATAAAGCTTCTCTTATGGCTCCACAGCCGAGCGAGAGTGACCTGGGTATGATTGTGAATTGAGTAGGCTACGGCAGTTTTAGGAGTTAAAACCTCCAGTATTTGGAGGGGTGAAGGACCCAGTATTGGGTTTATGAGATGGAGAAATTATATGGGTTCTTCATATGCACATCGATTGAGAAAGTGGCATTTTTCGTATTTATGCTGAAAGGCAAGGTAGAAAACTGGTGGAGATCCACCGTATCTATTCTGAGGGCCTGACACTCCGAGATCACATAAGAGGCATTCTTTGAGGCCTTAAGGAGGTAATACATCCCAGCCACAGCACGGAGGAAGTTGAGGATAGAGTTTATGAATTTGGTTCAGGGGA
The DNA here is from genome assembly GCA_033439115.1 of Firmiana major. Lineage (NCBI taxonomy): Eukaryota > Viridiplantae > Streptophyta > Magnoliopsida > Malvales > Malvaceae > Firmiana > Firmiana major. The sequence goes on from CM065899.1 coordinate 54,859,746, forward strand.
ACCGCTCTGTTGATGAGTACGAGTCGAGGTTCATATCCTTAGGGAGGTATGACCCTGATACATTGAGTAGTGAGGCTATGAAGGTCTAGAAGTTCATGGATGGACTGAGACCAGCCATCAAATCTAGATTGGCTCCGTTCAACATCCTCACTTATGAAGAGGCAGTACGCAGGGCGCAGCTATGTGAACATGACTTTGAGAAGAATGCCTCTGAAAATGGAAAGGCTAGGGGCAGGAGAGATAGATATCGAAAGAGATCCAGGATCGATAGAGTGGTCAGAAGAGGAACCCAGAGACTGTTTGAGAAGAGGCCCAATATTGAAGAGGTGCAAGAGAGAGCTATTAAGCCTCTTGTGTACCCAGCCTTAGCTCCACCAAGGGGTGTAGTCATTGGAGGACCACGACGTACTACCGATCAGTGTAGGAGATGTGGTAAATTTTATAGTACCAAGCCTTGTCAGACATTCCCTGTTATGTGTTACCGATGTGGCAAGCCTGGACATATAGTGAGGTATTATCCTAAGATGATTGAGACTACCCCACATAAGTGTAAGGAGCCAGAGAGAGCTCCCATTGAGATAGCTGCTCCGAAGAGGAGAGCTACAGCTAAGAAAAAAGGGAAACAGACGGTAGGCAGAGGACGAGTGCATGCACTAGACCAGGACACCGCAGACACTTTGACGGATGTGATTAAAGGTTACCATCCTAATTTTTGACTTAGAAGTATTTGTATTATTTGATCCTGGTACCACGTATTCTTTTATATCACCTTCCTTTGCACATAAGATATTGAAGCATGTAAAACCCACATTGCTGGATAGAATGCTGATGATTTCTACACCTATGAATGATAGTCAGTTGACTGAGTATGTATATAGGAATTGTAAGTTAAGGATATGGGGAAAAGATATGTTAGCCGATTTAATTTTATTGAGTATGAGCGACTTTGATGTAATTTTCAGAATAGACTAGTTGGCTGCAAATCGTGTTGTTATGGATTATCATGCTAAGACATTGATGTTTCTAGAGATAGATAATCTTATTGTAAGCTTTGTCGAAAAGAAATGAAAGAACATGATTATTGTGAATGAAAAGAGTATAATTTTAACCTATCATATTTGAGAGATGAATTTATTTATTAATTATGAACGTTAATGTGATGACTTATGTTGCTAACGGTGGAAAGGATAATGTGAAGGGTTCATTACATAGGTGGTTGACACAGATAAGGCACACCCGAAATTGAGAGATATTTTAGTAGTTGCAGAATTTCTTGATGTCTTTCCGGACGATTTACCAGGGCTACCACCTGATAGGGAAATAGAGTTTTGCATAGAGTTAGTATCTGGTATAGAGACGATATCTAAGCCACCGTATAGAATGGATCCGATTGAGTTAGAAGAGCTAAAGAAGCAATTGCAAGAGTTACTGGAGAAGGAGTTTATTAGACCGAGCGTCTTACCTTAGGGAGCTCCGGTTCTACTTGTAAGGAAGAAGGATGAGAGCCTCCGACTGTGTATAGATTATCGGTTGTTGAATAAAGCCACTATTAAGAACTAGTACCCCTTTCCACGTATTGATAATATGTTGGATCAGCTCTAAGGAGCACAGGTCTTTCCTAAGATAAATCTGCGATCTGGGTACCATCAGTTGAGAATACGGAGTGGAGATGTACCCAAGACAGTATTTCATACCCGTTATGGCTATTATGAGTTTTTGGTTATGCCATTTGGATTGACGAATGCCTCACAGCATTTATGGCATTGATGAATGATGTGTTTAAGCCATACCTGGACTAGTTTGTGATTGTGTTTATTGATTATTTTTTTGTTTATTCCAAGTCCGGGGAAGATCATGAGCAACATTTGAGGATAGTTCTGCAGACCCTCCAAGAGAAGGAATTATATGCCAAACTCAGCAAGTGTAACTTTTCCTTGGAACAAATCTCATTTCTGAGCCATGTTGTGTCGAAGGATGGGGTATCAATGGATCCCTCCAAGATTGAGGCAGTTGTACAATGGGAACAACCCAAGATAGTTATCGAGATCAGAAGTTTTCTGGGATTAGCAGGTTATTATCCAAGATTTGTTGAGGGTTTCTCCAGACTGGCTGCTCCGTTGACACGTTTCACGCGAAAAGATGTTAAGTTTGTGTGGGATGAGGCATGTGAGAGGAGTTTTTAGGAGCTTAAGCGTCAGTTGACCACTACTCCGGTTCTCACCATTCGTACTAGCTCAGGAGGTTTCTCTGTGTATACGGATGCATCACACCAGGGACTGGGCTATGTACTTATGCAGGATAGGAAGGTAGTTGCCTATGGATCCAGACAGTTGAAGGATCACGAGAGGAACTATCCGACTCACGATTTAGAGTTGGCGATCGTAGTGCTTGCATTGAAAATATAGCGCCACTATCTCTATGGTGAGAAATTTCAAGTATATACGGATCATAAGAGCCTTAAGTATCTATTCTCACAGAAAGAGTTGAATATGAGATAGAGAAGATGGCTCGAACTCTTGAAGGATTATGATTGTGAAACATGTACCACCCGGGTAAGGCGAATGTAGTTGTCGATGCCTTGAGTAGGAAGAACCTTGGGTTGGTGTCTTATATGATGGTTCGGGAACACGAGTTGTTGGAGCAATTTGTAAACCTCAATTTGGATGTAGCCCCACCTAGTACAGAAAAATCTGATATTGTGGTCAGTTTGAGATTGGAGCCAGAATTGATTAGTCATATTCGACAGGCTCAGCAGATTGATCGATAGTGTATCGATTGGTTGAGTCGGGTACAAACAGGTGTAGGTACTGATTTTGAGCTGAGTACAGATGGATTATTGAGGTTCAGGGGTAGAGTATGTGTTCTCGATCATCCAGAGATCAGGAGATTAGTTTTATCAGAGGCTCACTCATCGAGGTATACGATACATCCGGGGAGTACCAAGATGTATTAAAACCTTCTGTGAGACTTGAGAATTTTATACACATCTAATTTTGTAATGTGAACATGAAGTGTAATTGATTGAGCTAAATGTGATGTACTCATATATTGAGGTGGTAAAGAATGAAATTTCTAAGTGATGAATGAGTATTGAATGAGAAATAATCAGTGAAGTAAATTGTGACAATTATATATGGAGATTTTATGCCAAGTGTGCAACCATAGTGTGAAACTATGATGCCAGATCGATCTTGGAGAAGAGGGGATCGATCTGGTAGGCCAAAGTGATAAGGAATGAATAATCTAAACGAGCAAATCGATCTCCAATGAAGGCAGATCGATCTTCGTGTGATTCTACCTCAAAGGGATCGATCTCCTATATCAGCAGATCGATCTCCAAATGTTTATGTAAAATTCAGATCGATCTCCTCACAAGGAGCAGATCGATCTCCTCAAGATTATGAGATCAATCTTGCCCCCATGACAGATTGATCTGGTAGGCATAAAAAATCACCTAAATCGTTCTCAATTCAAAGGCAGATTAATCTCTACCCAAGAGTAGATTGATCTCCCGCCTTCTGCCTATATAAGGACCCCAGTGTTTTTGTTGGAATTCATCTTTTCTCTCTCCAGAAACCAAAAATCTCCATTTTGGTCGAATCCCTAGCTTTCTCTCTCCTCTAAAACGCCAATTTTCGTTCGAATCAGAGGTTATGGCAAGAGGAAAAGTTGTTCCTCATCAAAAGGAGAACAACATACTTGGAAATCAAAGGACGATTTGAGCTGAGGTGTGAATTGAGCACTCCACAAGTTTTGGGTAAATTTCTAAGCTTTAATCCTTGATTTTGAAGTAGATTTCTGCAATTGTGGCTGTAGATGCTGTGCTGAGTAGGCTGAAAATGGTTAGGGTTGTTAGAATCATTGAGGTACTGAGAAATTATGAGAATATGAGCAATTATGCTCGATGTTGAGATTAGAGACAATGTGATGACGTGTTGATGATGTTTTTACATCGTTTGGACAGCCCGGGAGTTTCAGAGAGGAATGCAAGGCTAGTCCGTCGTTCGGGGGAGACGATTGCACTATACGAGGTGCAACGAGGTAAGGGAAAACTTAAAATCATTTTGTATGTGATTTGTGATAATATTTGTAGCATGAAATGTTTTTTAGAAACAAGCATGTTTTTACGAGTTATGATTGATTTATTGCACACGGTTTTATAGCCGGTTGGGGCCCAATTCTTATGAGTTGTAAACAAAGTGTGAAATTGTTTTACAAACTGTTCGAGTTTAAAAAAAGGTAAAAACGGGATTTGGGCTCTACGTTAAGGCGTACTGATATTTGAGAAAAGTGTGTGTGGTTTTGCCGATTTGAGCTTGGTTTTGACATGTTTTGTGATTAGTACAAAAAGGTTTATGAGAAAAACCATTATGAGCTCTACGTGAAGGCAAAACGATTTTCAATGATAATAGTTGTTACTGAGACTTAGGCATGTCATGAGATAACACATCAGGCCTTGCTTTGGTAGCATGTAAGTCCTAGCCTTGCTCTGGTAGCACGTAAGTTCGATATTCCTCAGCTTTGGTAGCGAGAAATACCTCCGTTCTGGTAATGTGAGATGAACCCCACTTTGGTAGCACTGGGTGGCCTTGCTTTGGTAGCATGTAAGTTCGGGCCTTGCTTTGGTAGCATGTAAGATCGATAGTGTGCATGAGGAGAGGCCTTGCTCTGGTAGCATGTAAGTCTGAGTCTTGTTCTGGTAACACGTAAGACCAATATACCATGTACACGACCATATTGTCGACGTTTCCTCTTTTGAGGATGCCTGGGATGCGCACCCAGAGGAGATTATTTTGATGTGCCATGACGGATGTTTTTATCTGAGTTTTAATTGCCTAGTCTCTATCTTTTTATATACATGAGATTGTGTATTGTGGCTTTGCCCCGTACATTACTACTAAGGTGATTTCTATCACGTTTTTACGAGAAAAGCCATTATCGCATCCTAATTTCCACATGCTTGTAACTATGGTTTTTATACTGAGCCATTTGCTCTCATGTTTCTGCATGATATTAGAGAAATGAGATGATAATGATGTTTTAATGATTTCATGCTACGTTTTATATTGAGCTTATTGAGTTTCACCTATAAAACAAAATGATTGTGCTGTGTAATTGATGATTTTGTAATAAGTCCCTTACCCCCTTACTGAGAGATTTAGAAGCTCACCCTATTTCTAATATCTCTCAAATTTCTTCAAGTGAAGTGAGTTTCCTACGACGTACGAAGTAGTGGCTAGTGGAGGACTCGAGCTCCAGGTCGTATATTGTATTTTAAGGTACACTTTAACATTTCATGTACCCAGACTAAAGTTGTAATTACAGACACTTGATGAACAATGATGTATGGGATGTATTAGGATTAATTAACTCTGAATTGAGGAATGTATATGGTATGATATATCAATATTAGATGATGAGATCCTAAGGTGAAAGTTTTATAATATATATATATATATATATATATCATGATGTATGACACTGCACAGGAATGCACCCAGAATTGTGCATTGCTGTAAATAAGTTTTAAATTTGCCCTGTTTTCCTCACTTTTGGGGCATCACACCTTCAAAAAGTTTATTGGTGGTCTAGAATGAAAAGAGACATTGCTGAATATGTCGCTAGATGTCTCGTTTGTCAACAAGTGAAGGTATAGCATCAGAAGCCTGCAAGGTTATTGCAGCCTCTACCGATACCGACATGGAAGTGGGAGCACGACACCATGGATTTTGTGATGGGTTTACCGAGGACCCACAGAAGTCATGATGCTATTTGGGTTATTGTGGATCGGTTGACAAAGTCAACCTATTTCTTAGCTATGCGAGCTATCGATACTCTGAGTCAGTTGGTGAATTTGTATGTTCGAGAGATAGTTCGGTTACATGGTGTTCTAGTGAGCATTGTTTCTGATCGGGATGCCCACTTCACTTCCCATTTCTAGGAACATTTTTAGGAAGCGATGGGGACTCAACTGAGTTTTAGCACCGCTTTTCATCCTCAGACAGATGGTCAGTCAGAGAGGACTATACAGACCTTGGAAGATATGTTGAGAGCGTGTATACTGGATTTTAAAGGCTCCTAGGATGATCACCTACTGTTAGCCAAGTTCGCCTATAATAACAGCTATCATGCGAGTATTGGGATGGCACCATATGAGGCATTGTATGGACGTAGATGCCGATCCCCTATTGGATGGGAAGAGGTTGGTCACAGACAGATTTTTGCTCCCGACTTAGTGCAACAGGCCTCTGAGGACGTCCAGTTGATATGTGGGAGATTACGGACAGCTCAGAGCCGACAAAAGAGTTATACTGACAGGAGACGGAGACCACTGGAGTTTGTTGTGGGTGAGTCGGTATTCTTGAAAGTTTTTCCCTCGAAAGGGACTATGAGATTTAGTAAGAAGGGTAAGTTGAGCCCTCGGTATATCGGACCCTTTGAGATTCTGGAGAGAGTGGGAGATAAGGCTTATAGGTTGGCGTTGCCACCAAACTTAGCAAGTGTTCATAACGTCTTCCACATCTCTATGCTTCGGAAGTACCACCCGGATCCGGTTCATATGATAAGATATGAGCCATTGGAGCTCAATGAGAGTATGACATATGTTGAGAAGTCGATTCGGATATTGGATAGGAAAGAAAAGGGGTTGAGGTTAAAAACGATCCCCTTAGTGAAAGTTCTTTGGCAATATTACACTCTGCAGGAAGCTACATAGAAATTGGAAAGCATGATACAAGAAAAGTACCCAGAGTTATTCTCAGGTTGATTTAGGTCTAATTTGGAGGACCAAATTTCTTGAAGGAGGGGAGGATTGTAAGACTCGAAAATTTCTATGTAATGTTTATGATTATTGAATGTACGGACAAGTTACATTACATATGAATTTCAAGAAATAGATTTTGTAAGTTCTACGTGTGAATAAATTGTAAAATGAGAATAGAAACAATTAGATTGGAAGTTTAACATAGAAAATTTGGGAAAATTACAGCTAGAATGTTGCAGGAAGCAGGGCAGATCGATCCCATGCAAGGAGAGATCGATCTCATGCTGCCTCGGGTAGGACCAGATCGATCTCCTCCCATAGGCAGATCGATCTCCATTGGTCTCTGGATAGGCCAGATCGATCTCTCCTTAAGGCCAGATCGATCTCCAAAGCCTTCTGCCTCAAATAGATCGATCTCATGCACTCCAACATATCGATCCGCTGCCTGCAAAATGTCAAATTCTGAAGGATTCAAACAAAGCCAGATTGATCTCTTCCCTATGCAGATCGATCTCCTAAGGCATTTTCTATAAAAAAAAATGGGACAGTTGGATCTGCATTTCACGTGAACAAATCCATTTCTTCCATTTTCAACATTAACCTAGCTTTCTCACTCTAAACCATCACATTTCCATAAAGATTTGAGAAAAAGCTATTAGAGAAAAATTGTTCATTGTGAGAAGAAGAACAACATAGCTTGAAAACAACACTTCATTAGTTGGATTGAAGGAGCAAAAGAGTGTTCTACCCGAGCTTAATACCGGTTTAGTGTAAATCAATAGGCCTAAAGAGTTCAATAAACTCTCGAGAAATTAGTAGAACAACAAAAATGGACTTAAGAGGAAATGGGGCCTTAAGAGTGTTAATGAAAACTATAAGTCGAATCGACTATAGTAAACACAAGAATTTTATTACATTGGATTAAATTGATGTGATATGTAATTTCATGTAGTCCTAGAGATTTCATTGGAGGCGAATCAAACTGCACAATCGAGCAGCTCTAAGGAAACGGAATCACTCGTCGCGATTCTAGGTAAGGGAATTCTGTAAGTGCTTAGAGATAGGTGCACGTATTTTATGGGTGTATATAGGGCTTTGAAATTACTTGGTTATCTAGAAAAGAATAATGGTTTGTGTGAATGACTCTGAATATACATGATTTGGTTTTGAAGTGAATCTTACAGAAAGGGTTAATAAGGCTAATAATTGCATAAATATCATGTTTTGACATTTTTATGAAATACATTGGCTTGGTTTAAGCAAATTTATGGATAGGCTGGCTATTTGATTTCCATAATGATGGTAACACCAATCTATACGCTTTATCTCCCACTCTTCCCATCCAATTGGTGAACAACATCTTTGACCGCACCACATTTCGCACGATGTCATTCCAATACTTAAGTGGTAACCGTTTCTATTTACAAATTCTACCATTGGCCAACGGTCTTTCCAGGAGCCTTTAAAATCCTAAGCACATGCCTTCAATTTCATATTGGCATGGGTAAATGTTTTAATAATCTTACAGGTTTCTCGTACTCAACCTTACCTTACTGACATATAGTCACCAAATCAGTCATGTCTCTTAATGTACTTGATTACTCATATACCTTTCAAAGATTTGCTATATCTTACCATTTTCCGAATATAAAGTATATTTCGATGATTGAGCCTCTCATAAAATCTTTTTCCCTAACTGCGAATCATCAGGTACACATATTCTATCACTAAACTTCAACAAACATCAGTACCAATACCAAATTCGGTTATAGTACCCATCTAGATCTTACTAGTTACCTCAGTACGATACTTATCATTATGCCGAGCCTGTTTAACTTGATCAATCAAGTCCAGTTTTCAACTCTCAAGCTAGCCACCATGTAATAATTGTTAGTATTAGGAGAAAACCACATTAAAGTTGAGGCTCACTAAATATTTCAATAACTTATATCCTTGACTAATATATATAACGCTACCCTGAAATCACTTCTGCTCAAAGTACTAATGTCACGCCCCGAAAATGCGGAAAATAGGGCTAATTTAAAACTTTTTACTCGTTAATTCACAATTAAAGGTGCATTCCTGTGCAGTGTCATACATCATCATAATTATCATGCCTCAGATCTCATCATAATATAGTGTATATTGAATCATATACATTACTCAATTCCAAGTTAATTAATCCTAATACATCCCATATAATGTTATACATCAAGTGTCTGCAATTACAATAATAGTCTGGGTACATGAAAAGATAAATATACCTCAAAGTACAAAATATATAGCCTGGAGCTCGAATCCTCCACTAGCCACTACTCCGTACGTCGCAGGGAAGTCCTTATTCACTTGAAGAACTCTGGGGGGAAAGGAAAACAGGGTGAGCTTCTAAATCGCTCAGTAAAGGGGGTAAGGAACTCATTTCATAAACCAAAATACACATCACAAAAGGTTTATTTGTATGTGAAACTCATTTGAAAACCATAGCATGAAAGTACTCAAAACGACACTCTCATGTGTCAAGTCATGTGAAAACATGAAGTAAAAGGCTCACTCTAGAGCAATAACAAAGCATGTGAAAACAATGCGATAAACGCTTTCTCAATTACGGGATAAAATCACAGTAAAAATAATGTACGTGGCACAGCCACTAAACACGCGTGGCGTAGCCACTGATTTAATTTCTCACGTGGCATAGCCACAAAACACACGTGGCAAAGCCACTGATTTAATTTCTCGCGTGGCATAGCCACAAAACACACGTGGCAAAGCCACTGATTTAATCTCGCGTGGCATAGCCACAAAACACACGTGGCAAAGCCACTGATTTAATTTCTCGCGTGGCATAACCACAGAATAGGGTTTCTCAACGTGGCACAGCCACCAATGGGGTTTTCTCAACGTGGCACAGCCACCAATGGGGTTTTCTCAACGTGGCACAGCCACAAAATAGGTTATTCTCACGTTACCAGAACGGAGAAGAATTCGGGCTTACATGATACCAGAGCAATGCCCGGTGTGTACTCACAACTACACACCCAAGTCTTATCACATAAGACAGGTTTGCCTTCACGTAGAACTCGTAATGGTTTTCTCTCATAAAACTCATTTGAAATCGTTTTGTACTCAACACAAAACGTAATAAAACCGAGTTCCAACCGGCAAAGCACACGCACACATTTCTCAAATCACAATATTGCCTTAACGTAGAGCCCAGTTATAAACTCATAAAACATTGGGCTCCAACCGGCTATAAAATCGTGTGCAATTTAATCTCAACACAAAACACTCAACATGCTTGTTTTATAAACCACAAATCATGCTAAAACAGTTTGCAATTCACATACACAAATGGCTTAGATTTCCCTTACATCTTTGCACCTCGTATAGTGCAATCGTTCCCCCGTATCACGGACTAGCCCGCATTCCACTCTGGAACTCCCGAGCTGTCCAAACGATGTTAAAACATCAATACTCAATTATCTCATAACCCTCAATTCTCAAAATCGAGCATAATTGCTCATAACACCTCAAATCTCTTGATTTCTCGTAACTCAACCCTAAACTACAACCTCATTCACAATATCTCAATGTCCTACATTCCTCATGCCAATTATCTAGGCTAATTCTCCATATTGTCTATATTTTCGTTTACAGCACAAATTCTCAAAATTACCAAAATTATCAAATATCTACATTTCTCCAACTACATTGCAATTTCAACAATCCCTAATCCTTTCTCAACTATTTCAACGCAATGACAACCACCAACAACATCAAAATCAGCTCAAATATCAAGATCGAGGTTTAGAAATTACCCAAAGTTTGTGAGACGCACAACTCACGCCTCGATCTGATTCGTCCTTCGATTCCAAGTATGTTGTTCTCCCTTTGATGAGGAACAACTTTCCTTCTTACCACAACAGCTGATTCGGCCGGAAATGAGGGATTTGGATGAGTGAGAAAGTTAGGTTTTCGGAAAAATGGGGGTTGGAAGAGAGAGAAAGTGAAATTTCAGGAGAAAACACGGGTTCCTTATATAGACTGGAGGTAGGAGATCGATCTGCCTCTTGATGAGATCGATCTGTGTTTGAAATTTGGGGACGATCTGGGTAATTTTATGCCTAGGAGATCGATCTGTCGAGGGGTGAGATCGATCTCTTTATGGCTTTATGAGATCGATCTGCTCCTAAGGAGATCGACCTTCTCCCCAAACAGAAGCATTTGGAGATCGATCTCTTCCTCATGAGATCGATCCTTTCTCAAACAGATTCATAAGGAGATCGATCTCTTCCATTGGAGATCGATCTGCTGCTCAAATTTCCCCTTCCTCGTCATTTTTAACTCACCAGATCGATCTCTCCTTCCCCCAGATCGATCTGTCCTCATACTTCATGCTCATTTTACACACTTAACACATAAATCTCCAATTATAATTCCCACAATTTACTTAGCTCAATAAATTACACTTCAAATTCTTATTACATCAATAAAATATGTCTGAAATTCTCAGATCTCACAACTAACCATCATGATTAGTAGAATTCCAAAATTCTTCACAGTACAAGTAATGGTATCCTAATTTCCAACACGAACATTGCAACTGTCGACTCCAGTTTATGGGTTAAGGATCAGGGTATATCTAGACCCTGTCAAGTCTCTTAGGCGGGGAGGTATTTTGAAATATCTTTATTAGCCATCAGACTTGGCCACATAAACTGGTTATGGATATAAGGGTTTAAGGTTCAGTCTCAATAGAAAATAGGATACCAAAACTTATCACAATTTCGCATTTATCCTTTAGTTAGAACTTATTCTCAATTCATATCACTTGATCCGAATCACTTCGTATAACAGAGATATTCTTACCTTGCATACACCTCTTATTCCAATATAACTTCTATTCAGAATCTATCACATTTCAAGCTTGTTTCATTTCGTACATCAATTACATCAAAACTTCTTCTTTATTCCAATTAAGCCTCGCATTTGAAATATAAGCATGAGCAATTTACAATCCTTAGACTCGATACGTAATTCATATTCCAAAGTATCCTTATATCTTAATCTTTGAATCATCTTAACAGTTTTAGGTCCTTCCCACTAATCTATAACCTATGTTTTGGGAGAATCCAATTAACTTCCATTTTTATATAAAGCGACCTAGAAAGCTCTGGATCTTCTTAACAATCAATGCTGGTACACTCCAAAGTGGATCACCTGGTCCGATAACCCTATTTTTATGCAATCATTGTATTTGCTTCTTCAGCATTTCTAATTCAATCAAAGCCACCGAGTACAATGGTCTGAATAATTAATTCGATGTCAGGTGTTAAATCAATTTCAGAACTTCACCTTTCAATTTAGTGGTAACTCTGATAGATCATCCAAATACGTTTCAAAAATTCCTCTGTCTACTGGGGTGTCTTTTTACTCCGAACACGTCCTAACTTTATCAATCTTGTAAGCAGTGTAACCTTCACTTATACTTTTAGCTCTGTAATTCATCTTTTCAGTTACAGTGATTTTATTTTATCATTCTCACTACTTCCTTAGTACATCTCTTTTCTGTCACTCTCTTTATCTTTTCATTTTCTTAGTAACCTCGAAATATATACATTTCATATCATCACTGTTGTGCCTTGCGCACTACTTACCCAAAATAACGTCCAATGGACGTAATTTAGCTTAATTAGGGATCTTAGTACCTCCCACAAGTTTCTTAGACTTCCTCCGTGTCACGACCCATTTTTCCTAAAAACCCCTACAAATTTTTCGCTTTTTCATTTTCTTACCCTTCGTGAACAGTTTCACTACTAACAGTTGGGCTATGAGTCGATGTTAGTCCCTCCTGTCATGTTACTTACCTTAACATTCATTTTCCATATTTCATTTATATATCAATTTATTTTAACTAAATACATCCCCAATATTACATCTGTGTACAATATTGTGCCTCTATATGTTCAGATACAAAAATTATACTAATGTGTATACCTGGTCTTGATAGGAAGCAGTAGATAACCGAAATGCAAGACTACTGTCGCTCTCTTCTACTGAATGTACCATGTAGGGTGAAAAATGAAAGGGTGAGCGCAACTTGCTCAGTAAGGCAATAATGCAAGCAGGTAGATAACTACACTATCTACATGTTGGTAAAGGCATGACATGTAAAACATTTATATCTCGAGCATGAGGAAATTAAAACCATGCCATGTATGAGTATATCATATATCGTAAAACATGAATCGGTATGTAAAACATGAAAAACATCTCATGTAAAACCTCTCATGCTCGGTACAGTAAAACTCTTCAAAACAATCCCAGAGGGATTCAACACATCTTTAAAATCATTAATATCCTCATAAAAACCTGTCAATTTCTCATTTAATACCACATTTCATGAAAATCGTCACAAATCGGGGCTCGACCCCTCCCTCGGGTCTACCCTGGTCTAACAAGACTAATCAAATATATATCATGTGAGACATGCAGGTTACTGTATGGAAACAATTGAGGACTATGTCCCTGTGATCCCAGGCTACACGGATCCCGGTGTGCGAGGTATCACAACTTTAACAGGAGGTGGGGTCAAATCCTACCTGTCAGAATATCAAGTAATGTGAATACAATAGTCATGACTACATGGTACAGCGTACTCCGTGTGACATACACGGTACAACGTACTCCATGAACCTAATATCACAGTCTGGGGATGCCTGCCATAGGTCTTATCCCACTCCAAACCATGTCGATAACCAACCCATGTCTCAATCTACACGTGCGAGCATATTGTTGTCCTTAAATGGAACACTACTAGTCCACAGGTCAGTTTTTGAGTATAGAGTAAATATGAGTATCGTCCCACAAGGAACTGTGTCTACCACTAATCACTGTAATCAACAACCTTGAGCTTTATTTAGAAAATTAATAAATGTTGGTTAAAATCCTATTTACTAGTCTAACTGTTAACTATGGAACAGATTAATTAAAGCAAATGACAATAATTACGAATGAAAATATCAATATCAAAATATTCCTAGAAACCGATTTCATCTAACTAGGGTTCATGCAATTCCTTTGATCAATTGTTCTTTTGATCTCAATTTGTTATAGCCGAAACTATTTCCTGTTTATCTCTCCCGAGTTTTAAATAGTCATACCCAATTTACCTAATCCTAATCTCTCGATTTAGAATTAAATAATAGAGTTCATTAAGCAATAATAATCCGTTTCTCTATGACTCATAAGAATTGTCAACCTCTCGATTCAATAATGTCCTACGTTAATCTACCCCTGTGCATATAAATAATCCCCTCTCTCGAGTGCCGAATTCTTATACTAATTCATCTAATTGGTGGCCAATCAACTAGAGCATTAAGAACAAGTAGATTAAATAAACATAATAGAAATCATCCAAACAACATCACAAAGTAATTGCAATATGCCCAAAGTTGGTTACATCGATTCTAGGAAAATGGAGTTTAGTTCCTATACATCATAATAAACATCCAAGAATTCCAATTTAACATCCCAAGAATAAAATTTGGTGAAAAAGATGAAGTTTTAATGGAGCTAAAATAATTCTTGAAGTCTTCTGCCGCAGCCTCTCTCGAAATTCTAATAAAAAAACTATTTATAAGGTTTCCAAGCACTAAATCGCGGAAGGCCACGTTGAAAAACAGTGTTGCCCTAATCAAACTGCTATGCTGCGGCAATGGTATTAATTCCTCAGATATGCTCTGCACTGTCCAGTTTCTTCTATTACTGCAGCATAAGTCACGATCAGCATCCTGTAACTTCAATTCTTCACAAAATCATCAGAACCAGCTCTAAAAGCTTTAACTTCTCCAAATTGTTCTTTTTCCTGCACAAGTACACAAAACACATAAAACATACCTAATATTGCAAAGAACAAATCAAATAACTGAGTTTAAAGGGTCATAAACATATATAAAATTTGGTGCTAACAAATACCCCCAAACTTAGAAATTTGCTTGTCCTCAAGCAAAGACATACTAGAAATAGAACCATTAAAAACTCTCAACCATACTAAGCTCACATGCTTGTTATACTAAATTGAGAATTTCCTCAAGAATTCACAAGGTTCTCAACTTAAGACAAATTTCAGATTTATATTGTTCAAGCCAATCAAAACAAACCAATCCCCTTTCACTCTTCACTTTCCACTTGTGTGTGTGTGTACAATCATTTACTCAAATTCATGCACTCAAGTGTTAATGCAAAACCTAAATAAGAATTAAACATAAGATTTCATATGCTTGAATTAACTACTACTCTCCACTAATAAAGACTCATGCATAACCAAGAATCAAAAGGACTTTTCAAGGGTTGTAACGTAAGGCTCGGGTTTAGGTGGGATAAAGGATATAATATGAAGTTTAATCCACCTAAAGCACTATAATCGCCTTTGGATTTATTTTGTTTTGAGCTCATGAATTACTACCCAACTTTATTCATTCTCGAGTTTGATTTCTCTATTTTTTTTTTACTTGTAACTGCATATGACACTAAATTTTCATCAAGACCCGAGAACAAACCCATGTTTGTCATAATCAAGTTCTCGAACCAACAATTTACAAACCACCCCTGTTTTCTTTTGAGCTCATCCCCCAATCCAAAATTTTTGATTAATAGTACTTCAAGTAAGGGACTAAAAGAAAAAGATAATCAAACAATTAGGCCATGACTTGTAATATGGTTAGATAACAAAAATTATGGAAAAATTAGACTCAAAGGGTTTTCCAAAGGATTAAAATAATTGGGTAGGCTTGAAAGGCTCAATCTCAAAAGAAAAATGGCCTAGATCATTTTCCTAATTATGCATGGTCTGTCAATTTCGCCTGAAGTAAATCAAGTTCTAGAGTCTTTTTGGCTTCACAAATCAACACAGTAGGTACATAAACTGAATATGATTGGTGCATAAGTTTAAGTGAAAAGATTTAAGTGAAGCTTTCTATCCACATACCAATACTCAAACAATAAAATCATCAATTTAAGCAAAAGTTGATCAGTTCTTGCAATATCCATCTTCGGCCACAATCTAGAAAACTAATCTGTAAAGCTGAGTACAATTGTCACACAAACATATGAATTCAAAATAAATAAAAATTACTAAAAATTATTGAAACAGATGTATACAAAGCATAAGGTAGATAAAACACAATCACAGCCAATAACTCTCCCAAACTTAAGATTTTCATTGTCCTCAATGAATAGGAAAAAGTGTTAAAGAGGACTTCCCTGGGGTAGTTTAGCTGTCCTCATCCTCCTCTGAGCCAACCTCAGAATCAACGTCCTCTGGTGCATCTTCTTCCATGTCATCATTATCATCATCAGTTGCAGTTCCCTGGTGTGGCATACACCATTGTGGTGGCAATGGAAATTCCACCTCTCCTTCACGACCCCTCATATTTAGGTACTGTATCAATGACTGATTGTAATAGGCAACATATACACAGAAAGTTCGATAGTCTCGGTCATTATTGCGTACCTCAATCCGTAACTCTTTAATATCATTAAGCACGATTTCAATAGAGTCGAAAGTGGCGAAAGGTGCAGCTGATGGGCCAGCAGAAGTACCAACAGAAGGTGGTGGTGGTGCAGCAGGAGTAGCAGCTTCTCTCTGAGTCAGAGGTACTTGAGGATTTTTGAAAGTGATTGCATATTTCCTTGCCAATCTTGGTTCAAGCTCAGTCCAATATACTCTATATTTCTTACGGAGTCCACAAACCAAAGAAGGGTGAGGTAAACCCCTTCTATTTTCCCTACGTATGAACTCTTGCGTGGACCGAAAAATAATGGCATAATGGCTTCAAAATCAACAATCTTTCCAGTCAGAATACAGTAAAGGAGAGCAGCTCTATCCACATCGACACTACTTTTATGGGTGGTAGGCATGTGACATGCCCTAAGGGGATTATCCGCAAGTGCACGGGTTGTACAAGTAATAATGGGATTTGAGTCCTGGATTATCGTCCCACAGAGAAGTTGACTAGCCTAATTAAGTACCGGTTAATCTTACCCTAAGTATATCCTAGCAAATTATGAAATTAAAGTGGGTGATCTACTAGGCTAAAATTAAAGTACTGAAAATAATAACAACTATAAAACAAAGAAAATTAAACAGAGCTAAAATTACTTACAAAACTCCAAGCAATTAAAAACAAAAACTTACAAAAGAAAATTAAAACAGTTAAAACGAATTAATGCAGTTAAAATAAAATGCAATGACGAAAATAAAGCAATAAAATTAAAAATGCATGAAACACATTTAATCTAAATTAACTCTAAATGCATCTAAACTAAAATAAAATCCTAAAACATTTAATATAAAATTAACTACTAACTAAAAATTAACACTACATATTACCATGCAAAAATAATAAAACTAACCTACCACTATAATTGACTAAACTAACTAACAACTAACAAATGCATGAAAATGGATTAATTGCTACAATGCAAATGTGCCAAACATGGCCTTAAGTGTGAGACCCCGTATATGTACAGTTGTATATAGGTACATAGAAATGTAAATGAAATCATGAGTATGATAATACATTCGTAATACAAAGTATATGCAATGTAAGTTCATAAGATTATGTACGCACTTGTAATCAGAGTCGTGATTGTACGTACAAGTTGCGTTATGAATGAGTATGAAGAAATGAACTTAAATACGAGAAGAATGTGATTGAAATGGAATAAGAGTAGTGTGGTAAAATGGAAGGAAAGATTTACATAAGTGTATATTTCCATTCGGGTAATATCGTGTATATTTGGTTATACAAAGATTTTTCCACAAGTTTTAATACGTTCTAAGTGTGATTGGATGACATTTTTAAGTCTCAAGGAGGGATGAATGAGGAAAGGACTATGAAGGTAAATTGAGGAAGTTTTGAAGTGGAGTGGTTGCAGAAAAACTATAGGAGATCTAGAAATGTGAAGGCCAGATCGATCTCATAGGATAAGAGATCGATTTGGAAGAGCCAGAATGCTCTTATGTGAGTAATGGAATGGAGCAGATCGATCTCCAAAGGAATCAGATCGATCTCCTTGGCTCTCGGGTTGGAAGCAGATCAATCTCCCCTAAGACCAGATTGATCTCCTTAAGCTTCTGTTTGACAGCAGATCGATCTCAAGCCTCGACAGATCGATCTCCTGCTTTTAAAATGTCTTAGAAAAGAGGAATTTTTAGAGGACCAGATCAATCTCCACCCAAGGAAGATCGATCTCATCAAGTTAAAACTATAAATAGGAGCAGTTGGATCTGCAGATTTTCGGGATAAACCATTTCTTTCCACTTCAACTCAAAAACCTAGCTTTCTCACTCCTAAATCCAGCCATTTTCAGTAAGATTTGAGGAAAAGCTATTAGAGACAAAGTCGTTCATGTCTAAGAGAAGAACAACATAGTCTAGAGGCATTTCCCCATTTGTCGGATTGAAGGAATAAAGGGCATTTCTAATTGGAGCAAAGAGGAAATCCAATGAGGTAAGTTCTAGTGCACAAATCCAAGTACATTGGTCTAGTTAATGATTATGAAGTTAATTGGGTGTGCACCTTGTGGGTAGAACTACCTAGAATGGCATGAAATGAATATAACTTAGAAATGGTCTAGTGTGAGAAAGTGGAATGTAGAAGTGTTAATGATGAATGAGTTATCTTGAGAGGTTGATTATGTTGTGGGCATGGTTTGGGCATGTTGATATTGGGATGAAATTATGAGATTTGCCACAAGGGGTAAAATGTGTATTTAAGGCATTGGATAAATGCTTAGTTGAATAAGAGTTAGAAACGTTAACTCAAGTGTTTGATGGATGAATTTCAGTTTCGGATGATACGCCGGGCAAGTTGAGATGAGAATACGAAAAGCGTAGAGGAGGATAGTTGCACACAAATAAAGTGAGGTAAGGGACTGTGTGTTAGCTATAGAGATGTTCGTGCGTATTTTACAGCAATTTCGTAGATATATTGATAGAACTAGTACGATATTATAATTCTATGAAATGATATGGAAGCATGAAAAGTACTATGATGTATATATGTATTGAGCAATGGGATAGGGTAAGGAAATAGCATGATATGCATGTTTTCAATGTTCTTCTCTATTTTACATTGATCTTGATGATTGAGAAATGTTGATGATAGGTTGGCTAATTTTACATGTTTTAGCATGAAGAGGCATGCTGTATGAATAAACATGTTTTGAGTTTTAACAAGAGAAAATAGCCATCTATCAGTTTTGAGATGAGATTTAGTGTTGAAGCGCTAGCTCACACCCGTTTTAATGCCTTTGATGTACCGTGCTAGAGTTTTAACTCGTGCGATGGTTTTGAGGAAGTGCGGGAACTTTGCTCGCACCTGTTTTATTGAGTTGAGGTAAACCTGGGGGTCTGGGACCCAAGGGGATACCAGCCGACTGCCATTTGAACGGGCTGGATCTTAACGATAGATCGTACCTCGCTGGAGCCTTGCGATGACTGTGTGTCACGCTGCTTGCTCGCCTGGTATATGAGACATGGTTTAGGATGAAAAGTCCATCGGAGTTGGAGTACGGACTTGGGTCCACGGTCATACGTAGAACAGTGTAGTTATCCGTTAGTATACTATATACCGTGCTGGGTGCACGTGAGTACGAGTATCGCGTAGATGACACACGGCGTATTCTTACCGTGAGTATACGAGGAGATGTGGTTGATTGAGATGAGCCGGAGGGCAGGACTGACCTATTCCCCTTCAGGCGAAGTGATGCCCTGTGCACACCTGATCAGTGAGGCTCGGGATCACTGACTATGACCATATGTCGTGGATATTTGTTTGCCAAAAATTCCATGCATGTCTCAGAGATTCGAGAAACAGAGATAATCTCAGAAAAGAAAGAGATTTACAGAAAAAGTGAATTAAGGGAAGAAAGAGATTTTGTGTTTTTGATAAATCTCTGATTTCACATTTGTGTTGTGAGGGCACTATTTATGAGCATGTTTTAAATGGAAGCTTGATATTTGATTTACACGAAAATGCTATTGAGAAATATATGTTTAAATACATTTTTCGTATGGTATTTCCATTTGTACTGAAAACATGGTTTTGGTTTATACATGCATGGGCTATGTAGGTAGTACGATATCTACCTGCTAGCATACATTTCCTTACTGAGCTGTGGTTTGCTCATCCCACTATTTTCCCCTCCAGGTACTGAGAAGTAAGAGAGCGGTGGTCTCTAGGTCTTTTGTGTTGAACAGCTCCCACAATTCCGTAAAGGTATAAGATTTGTATACACGAGTATTTTGCATCTAATTTATCGTATCGCACAGTTATATCTTGGAATTGTAAACAGTATTATGGGGATGATATGTAAGCACATGGTATTTATACAATTGATTTTGTATATCTACACACATACCTGGGAGTGTGAATTAAAGATTTAAATCTTTCGCTGTAAATGAATGAATTTTAGTAATTGCATCTTCTCACAGCCCAACCGTAGTAGAGAATGCATGGATAGAAGAGTTCCTAGAAGTGGGGTGTGACAAATTTGGTATCAGAGCTTGGTTGGTCTGATGTGAGTTGATGTTTAGGACAAGAAAACATACATCCCCAAGTTACTATGCGATATTTAGATACAAATGTGTGTACGAAGCTGGTAGTGAATTAAATGTTTGTTATAATGCAGGAAAGTTATCAAGCTAGTGAGTTATGCCTGAGAGACATCGCAAGAGGGGAGAGAACTCGAGAGCTCTGGGGCGAAATGACAGGACTGAGAGGCACAGTAGATCATCCTCTAGTCATGAGCCCCAGGAACAAATAGAGGCTTCTGATCCTCGAATAACTCGATTGGAGGAAGACATGCGCACGATGATGACCATGATGGGTCAGATCATGGCTAGGTTTGAGGGTACACTTGGTACAGCGGGACAGGCTGCCCCGAATCCCCCAGTAGCTGCACCTGAACCGGAGAATGTTGCACCTACGCAAGCTGAACCGGTTAGGCCACGGGAACCTCATATTCGACCCGTACCTCCTCCAGTAGCCCCACAGCAGAATGATGATGATTTGGGGTATGGATATGACTGTGATATGGAGAGATTGAGACATTTTATGGACTTTAAGCCTCCTTCGTTTAGCGGGGTAAAGGATCCGACAGTGGCTGAGGACTGGATCAGTCAGATGGAGAAGTTATTCGACTTCTGTAGATGTTCAGCTACGGAGAGAGTAGCGCTTGCGACCTTTGTATTGAGAGGCGAATCAGAGCACTGGTGGAAGTCCACCAGGCCGATGATGAGAGCTCAAGGTATGACTATCACTTGGGATATGTTCTTGGGTGTTTTCAGAGAGTAATACATCCCAGATACTGCTCGACGTAGGCTACAGATGGAATTTCTGAATCTGACTCAAGGGAATCGAACAGTTGATGAGTACGAGTCACGATTCACTTCACTGGGTCAATATGATCCGGACTCGATCAGGAGTGAAGCTATCAGAGTCCGTAGATTTGTAGATGGACTGAGGCCTTCAATCCGAGCGAAGTTGTCCCCATTTGATGTCGCTACATATAGAGAGGCTGTGCGATGGGAGCAGTTATGTGAGCAAGATTATGACTTGCAGATTTTTGAGTTTAGTTGGGGTAAAGACAAGGGTCCGAAGAAGCTGGGAGATGGCAAGAGTGCCAAATTTGGTCAAAAATTCATGAGTAAGCGTCGGAGAGAGGTAGATGAGTTCCAGAAAAAGGTTACTAGACCTTTTATGCCTCCGACTCAGTCACCAGCCAGGGGTATAGTGATTGGCGGACCCCGACCGACTACATATCAGTGCAGACTATGAGGTCGATACCATGGTGGTAGGCCATGTCATCTTCAGGGTACCCGATGCTTCAGATGTGATAAATTTGGACATTATGCCAGAGAGTGCCTGGAGATAGTTGAGGCAATTCCACAGAGGGGTAAAGAGCCAGAGAGGGTTCCTACAGTTGCACCTCCTGCAAGAAAGAAAGCCTCGGCTGAAGAAAAAGGAAAACAAGTTGTGGGTCAAGGCAGGGTGTATGCGATAGACCAGGCATCGGCTGATACCTCTTCTGAAGTGATAAAAGGTACAATCTTGATTTTCAATCTGGAGGTTATAGCTTTGTTTGATTCTGGTGCTACGCATTCCTTCATATCACATGCATGTGCATCTAAGTTAAAAAGTTTTGTAGAACCCACATACTTGAGTAGGACTTTACTAATAAGTACTCCAATGAGAGTTAGCCAATTAGTTGAGCAAGTGTATAAAGATTGTAAAGTGAGGGTGGGAGATAAGTGCATGACAGCCAACTTGATTTTGTTGAATATGTATGACATTGATGTAATTTTGGGAATGGATTGGTTAGCCACCAATCATGCTGTCATAGACTGTCGTTCTAAGTCCATTAAGTTTTCTCTACCGGAAGAATGTGTTGTAAGATTTTAAGAGAAGAAATGAAATCTTCAATTTTGTGTTAAGTAAAGTACTTTGGTATAAATGACTGGAGTGTTGTTTTGAAGGTTTTGTTGCTTATGTGGTGGATTTGAACAAAGTACATCCGGATATGGAGGACATCCTAGTGGTCAGAGAATTCCCTGATGTCTTTCCAGACGATCTACCAGGATGCCACCTGATAGAGAAACGAAATTCGGTATAGACTTGACGCCTGGAACCGAACCAATATCCAAGTCACCATATAGGATGGCTCCAGTTGAGTTAGAGGAATTAAGGAAACAACTGCAAGAGTTGTTAGAGAAGGGGTTCATAAGACCGAGCGTCTCACCATGGGGAGCCCCAATATTGTTTGTGAAGAAGAGAGATGGGAGCTTCAGGTTGTGCATCGACTATCGGGTGTTGAACAAGGCTACCATCAAGAATAAGTACCCCTTGCCACGCATTGACGATTTATTGGATCAGCTTCGGGGAGCACAGATCTTTTCCAAGATAAATTTGAGGTCTAGGTATCATCAATTGAAGATTCGGAAGGAGGATGTGCCCAAGACAGCATTTCGTACCCGCTATTGCCATTACGAATTCTTAGTGATGCCTTTTGGGTTGACCAATGCGCCGGCAGCTTTTATGGCTCTAATGAATGAAGTATTCAAGCCATACCTGGACCAGCTCGTAATTGTTTTCATTGATGATATATTAGTGTATTCAAGGTCCAGAGAAGAGCATGAGCAGCACTTAAGGATTATTTTGCAGACCCTCCGAGAGAGAAGGTTATATGCCAAGCTTAACAAATGTGACTTTTGGCTAGAACATATTTCTTTTCTAGGCCATGTTATATCGAAGGATGGGGTGTCAGTAGATCCATCCAAGATTGAAGCCGTTGTTCAGTGGGAACAACCTAGGACAATCACAGAGATCAGAAGTTTTCTGGGTTTGGCTGGTTACTACAGGAGATTTGTAGAGGGTTTCTCTAGATTGGCTGCTCCATTGACACGTCTTACAAGGAAGAATGTGGAGTTTTCATGGGATGAAGCTTGTGAGAGAAGTTTTCAAGAACTTAAGCGCAGATTAACCACCGCGCCAGTTCTTATCATCCCTAACAGTTCAGGGAATTACTCGGTGTATACAGATGCTTCGCATCAAGGAATAAGCTGTGTTTTGATGCAAGATGGAAGGGTAGTAGCTTATGGATCTAGACAGCTGAAAGATCATGAGAGGAACTACCCCACTCATGATTTGGATTTAGCGGCCGTAGTGTTTGCGTTGAAGATATGGCGCCACTACTTATATGGTGAGAGATTTCAGATCTTTACGGATCATAAGAGTCTGAAATATTTATTCTCACAGAAGGAGTTAAACATGAGACAGAGGAGGTGGTTGGAACTCCTCAAGGACTATGATTGTGAGATCTTATACCACCCGGGGAAGGCAAATGTGGTTGTCGATGCATTGAGTCGGAAGAGTCTCGGGTTGGTATCACATATGATGGTTAGAGAGCACGAGTTGTTGGAACAATTCACGAACCTTAGTCTGGATATGACCCTACCTGAGATCGACAACTATGAGATTATTGCTAGCTTGAGATTAGAATCGGAGTTGATTGAGAAAATCCGACAAGCTCAGCAAATTGATCAATGGTGTATTGACATGATTAGCCAAATCCGGAAAGGGAAGGGTGTCGATTTTATATTGAGTTCATATGGAATACTAAGGTTTGGAGATAGAATATGTGTTCCTAAGGATTCAGAGCTGAGGAAGCTGATCTTATCAGAGGCTTACTCGTCAAGATATACGATACACCCGGGGAGTAGTAAGATGTATCAAAATCTCCGAAAGGCATATTGGCGGTCTGGAATGAAGAGAGACATAGCTGAGTATGTCGCTAGATGTCTTATTTGTCAGCAAGTAAAAGTCGAACATCAAAAAGCAGGAGGATTATTACAACCTCTACCGATACTAAAATGGAAGTGGGAGTATGTCACTATGGATTTTGTGATGGAGTTACCGAGAACTCGTAAGAACCATGATGCGATATGGGTGATAGTAGATCGGTTAACGAAATCGGCACATTTCTTAGCCATGAGATCTACAAATACATTGAGTGCATTGGCGAACCTGTATGTGCGAGAAATAGTGAGATTGCATGGAGTCCCAGTGAGTGTTGTTTCTGATCGGGATGCTCGCTTCACTTCCCAATTTTGGGGACATTTTCAGGAAGCGATGGGGACCCAGTTGAGTTTTAGCACCGCTTTTCATCCTCAAACAGATGGTCAGTCAGATAGGACTATATAGACCTTGGAGGATATGTTGAGAGCGTGTGTACTAGACTTTAGAGGCTCATGGGATTGAGTTCGCCTACAATAATAGTCATCACTCAAGTATTGGTATGGCCCCTTATGAGGCACTATACGGTCGTAGATGCCGATCGCCCATTGGTTGGGAAGAAGTTGGTGACAGACAGTTGTTCGCTCTCGATTTGGTTAAGCAAGCCTCTGAGGATGTTCAGATAATATGCGAGAGGCTGCGAATAGCTCAAAGTCGACAAAAGAGCTACGCTGATAGGAGACGGAGACCACTTGAGTTTGATGTTGGCGAGTCTGTATTTTTGAAAGTATCTCCTTCTAAGGGAATAACGAGGTTTGGGAAGAAAGGAAAATTAAGTCCTCGTTACATTGGTCCCTTCAAGATTTTGGATAGAGTGGGAGATGGAGCATATAGGCTAGCCTTGCCACCTGAGCTAGCAGAAGTCCACAATGTCTTCCACGTTTCTATGCTTCGGAAGTACTACTCGGATCCGACACATGTAATTAGCTATGAGCTGTTGGAGCTCAAGGAGGATATGTCATATGTCGAGAGACCGATCGGGATATTGGACAGAAAAGAGAAGGTGTTGCGGAACAAGATGATTTCATTGGTTAAGGTTTTGTGGCAACATCACACTATGGAAGATGCCACATGGGAACTGGAAAGTTTGATGCGGGAAAAGTATCCCGAGTTATTCACAGATTGAATTGGTTCTAATTTGGAGGACCAAATTCTCTAAGTGGGGGAGAATGTGAGACCCCGTGTATGTACAGTTGTATATAGGTACATAGAAATGTAAATGAAATCATGAGTATGATAATACATTCGTAATACAAAGTATATGCAATGTAAGTTCATAAGATTATGTACGCACTTGTAATAAGAGTCGT
The DNA here is from genome assembly GCA_033439115.1 of Firmiana major. Classification (NCBI taxonomy): domain Eukaryota; kingdom Viridiplantae; phylum Streptophyta; class Magnoliopsida; order Malvales; family Malvaceae; genus Firmiana; species Firmiana major. The sequence continues at coordinate 54,885,176 of CM065899.1, forward strand.
GATTGTACATACAAATTGCGTTATGAATGAGTATGAAGAAATGAACTTAAATACGAGAAGAATGTGATTGAAATGGAATAAGAGTAGTGTGGTAAAATGGAAGGAAAGATTTACATAAGTGTATATTTCCATTCGGGTAATATCATGTATATTTGGTTATACAAAGATTTTCCCACAAGTTTTAATACGTACTAAGTGTGATTGGATGATATTTTTAAGTCTCAAGGAGGGATGAATGAGGAAAGGACTATGAAGGTAAATTGAGGAAATTTTGAAGTGGAGTGGTTGCAGAAAAACTGCAGGAGATCTGGAAATGTGAAGGCCAGATCGATCTCATAGGATGAGAGATCAATCTGGAAGAGCCAGAATGCTCTTATGTGAGTAATGGAATCGAGCAGATCGATCTCCAAAGGAATCAGATCGATCTCCTTGGCTCTCGGGTTGGAAGCAGATCGATCTCCCCTAAGACCAGATCGATCTCCTTAAGCTTCTGTTTGACAGCAGATCGATCTCAAGCCTCGACAGATCGATCTCCTGCTTTTAAAATGTCTTAGAAAAGAGGAATTTTTAGAGGACCAGATCGATCTCCACCCAAGGAAGATCAATCTCATCAAGTTAAAACTATAAATAGGAGCAATTGGATCTGCAGATTTTCGGGATAAACCATTTCTTTCCACTTCAACCCAAAAACCTAGCTTTCTCACTCCTAAATCCAGCCATTTTCAGTAAGATTTGAGGAAAAGTTATTAGAGACAAAGTCATTCACGTCTAAGAGAAGAACAACATAGTCTAGAGGCATTTCTCCATTTGTCGGATTGAAGGAATAAAGGGCATTTTTAATTGGAGCAAAGAGGAAATCCAATGAGGTAAGTTCTAGTGCACCCAAGTACATTGGTCTAGTTAATGATTATGAAGTTAATTGGGTGTGCACCTTGTGGGTAGAACTACCTAGAATGGCATGAAATGAATATAACTTAGAAATGGTCTAGTGTGAGAAAGTGAAATGTAGAAGTGTTAATGATGAATGAGATATCTTGAGAGGATGATTATGTTGTGGGCATGGTTTGGGCATGTTGATATTGGGATGAAATTATGAGATTTACCACAAGGGGTAAAATGTGTATTTAAGGCATTGGATAAATGCTTAGTTGAATAAGAGTTAGAAACGTTAACTCAAGTGTTTGATGGATGAATTTCAGTTTCGGATGATACGCCGGGCAAGTCGAGATGAGAATGCAAAAAGCATAGAGGAGGATAGTTGCACACAAATAAAGTGAGGTAAGGGACTGTGTGTTAGCTATAGAGATGTTCGTGCGTATTTTACAGCAATTTCATAGATATATTGATAGAACTAGTACGATATTATAATTCTATGAAATGATATGGAAGCATGAAAAGTACTATGATGTATATATGTATTGAGAAATGGGATAGGGTAAGGAAATAGCATGATATGCATGTTTTCAATGTTCTTCTCTATTTTACATTGATCTTGATGATTGAGAAATGTTGATGATAGGTTAGCTAATTTTACATGTTTTAGCATGAAGAGGCATGTTGTATGAATAAACATATTTTGAGTTTTAACAAGAGAAAATAGCCATCTATCAGTTTTGAGATGAGATTTGGTGTTGAAGCGCTAGCTCACACCCGTTTTAATGCCTTTGATGTACCGTGCTAGAGTTTTAACTCGCGCGATGATTTTGAGAAAGTGAGGGAACTTTGCTCGCACCTGTTTTATTGAGTTTAGGTAAACCTGGGGGTCTGGGACCCAAGGGGATACCAGCCGACGGCCATTTGAACGGGCTGGGCCTTAAGATAGATCGTACCGTGCTGGAGCCTTGCGATGACTGTGTGTCACGCTGCTTGCTTGCCTGGTTTATGAGACATGGTTTAGGATGAAAAGTCCATCGGAGTTGGAGTATGGACTTAGGTCCATGGTCATACGTAGAACAATGTAGTTATCCGTTGGTATACTATGTACCGTGCTGGGTGCACGTGAGTATAAGTATCGCGTAGATGACACACAGCGTATTCTTACCGTGAGTATTCGAGGAGATGTGGTTGATTGAGATGAGCCGGAGGGCAGGACTGACCCATTCCCCTTCAGGCGAAGTGATGCCCTGTGCACACCTGATTAGTGAGGCTCGGGATCACTGACTATGGCCATATGTCATGGATATTTGTTTGCCGAAAATTCCATTCCTGTCTCAGAGATTCGAGAAACAGAGATAATCTCAGAAAAGAAAGAGATTTACAGAAAAAGTGAATTAAGGGAAGAAAGAGATTTTGTGTTTTTGATAAATCTCTGATTTCACATTTGTGCCGTGAGGGCACTATTTATGAGCATGTTTTAAATGGAAGCTTGATATTTGATTTACACGAAAATGCTATTGAGAAATATATGTTTAAATACATTTTTCGTATGGTATTTCCATTTGTAATGAAAACATGGTTTTGGTTTATACATGCATGGGCTATGTAGGTAGTACGATATCTACCTGCTAGCATACATTTCCTTACTGAGCTGTGGTTTGCTCATCCCACTATTTTCCCCTCCAGGTACTGAGAAGTAAGAGAGCGGTGGTCTTTAGGTCTTTTGTGTTGAACTGCTCCCACAATTCCGTAAAGGTATAAGATTTGTATACACGAGTATTTTGTATCTAATTTATCGTATCGCACAGTTATATCTTGGAATTGTAAATAGTATTATGGGGATGATATGTAAGCACATGGTATTTATACAATTGATTTTGTATATCTACACACATATCTGGGAGTGTGAATTAAAGATTTAAATCTTCCGCTGTAAATGAATGAATTTTAGTAATTGCATCTTTTCACAGCCCAACCGTAGTAGAGAATGTATGGATAGAAGGGTTCCTAGAAGTTTGGTGTGACATTAAGTGAATTGCAAAACCACCAAAGTGGTCCCGACAAGCTGCTGGTATTGTGCTTGTTTCTTCAACAATTTTCATTTCCAGGTACTGCTCTCGGGTTGCTTGGTTTTCTGTCCTGGCACTGCTGCGTTTTGTACCTCTGCTCCTATCGTGCTCTAGGCTCCTTGCTACGTTCTGCTCAGGTTCTGCACCAGCCCAAATCGCAACAGCCACTAGCAGCTGCTGCTCCAGTATGTTTTTCTGCTGCATTGCACTGCCTCCATTACCTACACTATCTGCTGTACTGCATCTCTGTCTGCTGCTCTAGTCTGCTGTGCTTCAACTACCAATACTGCCTTACACTGCTATGGCTGCTCCTTCCTCGGTATGCCCAGTTCACTCCCGCATCTGTACTCCATTGCAGTATCAGTAACTCTGCCCTGACATGATCATTCACCGCGTCTTGGCCCTCCAGGTGTTACTCACGATTTTCTGGTCCAGATTTCGGTTGTCTCCAGGTGATGCAGAGGTACTCCAGCTGCATGCTCATACTGTCTCCAGTCTGCATGCAACCTCTGCTTCAGCTTCTGACCAAGTTTGTTGTCCTGCTCTCTCTCCCGCACGGTCCAGGTACTGCTCTCGGGTTTTACCCAGCTTCATTCCAGCTGATGTCTGCTGCAAGTCTGTCCATTCACTGCTGTCTACTGCTCCAAGCTCGGCATGCCCAGCTCACGACTAGTTACCAAAGCAAAGCAAGCACAGCTGCAGCTACTGCAACTCGTAACTCACACAAACAACTAGCAGAAACTAACTAATTACTCCGGGTTAAATAAACAAAAAGATAAATTGAATGAAACGTAGTAAGCTAAAGGAAGGAAGAAGAAAACAGATCATGAACAAACTATAACTCACCAGCAGAATCAAAGTGTCAACAATATATAAGAATGTAACATAACCAGAAAATATAAATGAATAGTAAATGAAACTTAAAACAGAGAAGAACAGAGAAGCAGAGTTGGTCCCGGTCTGCTGCTACTCACAGTTTCGAACCTGTTTTGCACCGACGGTAGCCGTCTAGCTGCTGCCTCATTGCCACCTCTTGCAAATACTGCCGCCATCTATCCTTCAACTCTGACTTCCAGCATCATCGCGCATCACACAGTATCTAATATAGAACCAAAAGCTAAACTAGAAATAAGGGAGCAGTGAAATAGAGATCAGCAAAGCATGGCAACACCTCAAGCTCAACACGATTCAATGCAAAAAACAATGGAAAACAGAATAACAAATGGAGCTAATTAATCAGGATTATGCTAAGGGTTAAAATTTAAGCAAACTAAAATCAAAACTAAAGGACATAAATAAAGAAGAGCATGAGAAGAATTGAAGGATGCACTGCTGTCACCAGCACCTTCACAACCCGATCAGCAGTAAATAGGAAGTAAAAAGGAACAGAATGATAAAGCACTTAAGCTAGAAAATGTAAAAGAGAAAGAATAAAGCAAGCAATAAACATGAAACAGGGGGCAACGGGATGAAGAAATGGATATTATTCACCAGCTCAAGTGTGAGATCTGAGAATTTCAGACATATTTTATTGATGTAATAATAATTTGAGTGTAATTTATTGAGCTAAGTGAATTGTGGGAATTATAATTGGAGATTTATATGTTAAGTGTGTAAAATGAGCATGAAGCATGAGGACAGATCGATCTGGGAGAAGGAGAGATCGATCTGGTGAGTTAAAAATGACGAGGAAGGGGAAATTTGAGGAGCAGATCGATCTCCAATGGAAGAGATCGATCTCCTTATGAATCTGTTTGAGAAGGGATCGATCTCATGAGGAAGAGATCGATCTCCAAATGAATCTGTTTGAGAGAAGATCGATCTCATGAGGAGGAGATCGATCTCCAAATGCTTCTGTTTGGGGAGAAGATCGATCTCCTTAGGAGCAGATCGATCTCATAAAGCCATAAAGAGATCGATCTCACCCCTTGACAGATCGATCTCCTAGGCATAAAATTGCCCAGATCGTCCCCAAATTTCAAACACAGATCGATCTCATCAAGAGGCAGATCGATCTCCTACCTCCAGTCTATATAAGGAACCCGTGTTTTCTCTGCAATTTCACTTTCTCTCTCCTCCAAAACCTCCATTTTTCCGAAAACCTAGTTTCTCACTCCCCCAAATAACCCATTTTCGGTCGAATCAGCTGTTGTGGTAAGAAGGAAAGTTGTTCCTCATCAAAGGGAGAACAACATACTTGGAAATCGAAGGACGAATCGGATCGAGGCGTGAGTTGTGCGTCTCACAAGCTTTGGGTAATTTCTAAACCTCGATCTTGATATTTGAGCTGATTTTGATGTTATTGGTGGTTGTTATTGCGTTGAAATAGTTGAGGAATGATTAGGGATTGATGAAATTGCAATGTAGTTGGATTAATGTTGATATTTGGAGATTTTGGTAATTTTGAGAAATTGTGCTATAAATGGAAATATAGACAATGTGGTGAATTAGCATAGATAATTGGTATTAGAGAATGTAGGACATTGAGATATTGTGAATGAGGTTGTAGTTTAGGGTTGAGTTACGAGAAATCGAGAGATTTGAGGAGTTATGAGCAATTATGCTCGATTTTGAGAATTGAGGTCTATGTGATGTTGAGTATTGATGTTTTAACATCGTTTGGACAGCTCGGGAGTTCCAGAGTGGAATGCGAGGCTAGTCCGTGATACGGGGGAACGATTGCACTATACGAGGTGCAAAGAGGTAAGGGAAAATCTAAACCATTTGTGTATGTGATTTGTGAACTGTTATAGCATGATTTACGGTTTATAAAACAAGCATGTTGAGTGTTTTGTGTTGAGATTAAATTGCACACTATTTTATAGCCGGTTGGAGCCCAATGTTTTATGAGTTTATAACTGGGCCCTACGTTAAGGCAATATTGTGATTTGAGAAATGTGTGCGTGTACTTTGCCGGTTGGAACTCGGTTTTACTACGTTTTGTGTTGAGTACAAAACGATTTCAAATGAGTTTTAAGAGAGAAAACCATTACGAGTTCTACGTGAAGGCAAACCTGTCTTATGTGATAAGACTTAGGTGTGTAGTTGTGAGTACACACCGGGCATTGCTCTGGTAGCATGTAAGCCCGATTTCTTCTCCGTTCTGGTAACGTGAGAATAACCTATTCTGTGGCTGTGCCACGTTGAGAAAACCCCATTGGTGGCTGTGCCACGTTGAGATACCCCATTGGTGGCTGTGCCACGTTATACCCCATTGGTGGCTGTGCCACGTTGAGAAACCCCATTGGTGGCTGTGCCACGTTATACCCCATTGGTGGCTGTGCCACGTTGAGATACCCCATTGGTGGCTGCGCCACGTTGAGAAACCCTATTCTGTGGCTATGACACGCGAGAAATTAAAACAGTGGCTTTGCCACGTGTGTTTTGTGGCTATGCCACGTGAGAAATTAAATCAGTTGGCTTTGCCACGTGTATTTTGTGGCTATGCCACGTGAGAAATTAAATCAGTGGCTTTGCCACGTGTGTTTTGTGGCTATGCCACGTGAGAAATTAAATCAGTGGCTTTGCCACGTGTGTTTTGTGGCTATGCCACGAGTGATTTTAAATCAGTGGCTATGCCACGTTATTTGAGAAAGCGTTTATCGCGTTGTTTTCACATGCTTTGTTATTGCTCTAGAGTGAGCTTTTTTACTTCATGTTTTTACATGACTTGACACATGAGAGTGTCGTTTTGAGTATTTTCATTCTATGGTTTTCAAATGAGTTTCACATACAAATAAACCTTTTGTGATGTGCATTTTGGTTTATGAAATGAGTCCCCTACCCCCCTTTACTGAGCGATTTAGAAGCTCACCCTGTTTTTCTTTCCCCCCCAGAGTTCTTCAAGTGAATAAGGACTTCCCTGCGACGTACGGAGTAGTGGCTAGTGGAGGATTCAAGCTCCAGGCCATATATATTGTATTTTGAGGTACGTTTTATCTTTTCATGTACCCAGACTATTATTGTAATTACAGACACTTGATGTATGACATGATATGGGATGTATTAGGATTAATTAACTTGGAATTGAGTAATGTATATGATTCAATATATGCTATATTATGATAAGATCCTGAGGCATGATAATTATGATGATGTATGACACTGCACAGGAATGCACCTTTAATTGTGAATTAACGAGTAAAAAGTTTTAAATTTGCCCTATTTTCTGCATTTTCGGGGCGTGACAGAGTTTTCTTGGTATCAGAGCTTAGGGTGTCTAGTACTGTCAGTGTCGGTTAAGTGAAATAGAATACATCCCAAGTGTCTGTAATAGTCTGGTCATGAACTGAAATTGAGGATTGAGATTTCAATCAATTTTGATATGTACGCGCAGGAGACGACTTGAGATAGAGAATGAGTAAACGACGAGGTCGTTCGAGGAGGCAGGCAGAGTCCCCTCCGCCACCTGTCCCACAACCAGAGAGTCCTAACTCTCGATTTAATCGGATTGAGACCGATGTGAGGCAAGGTTTTGAGCAGATGGCAGCGTTATTCGCGCAACACTTTGGAGTTAATGCCTCGGATACTACCCCTACACCACCACAAGGACCTCCCATGCCCCCAGTGCCTCCCGTCGCCCAGCCTGAGGATAGAAGTATGGTCCGACTAAGGGATTTTCTGAAGATGAATCCACCCGCATTTAAGGGAAAGAAGGATCCTACGGAGGCTGAGGAGTGGTTGATGGAGTTAAGGATTATATTTGATATCCTGGGGTGCACCGATGCTGAGAGGGTCAGTATGAGTGCCTATATGTTGAAGGGGAGAGCTCGAGATTGGTGGGGTACTACCCAGGGTATTTTGATGTCCCACCATGGTGTGATTGGTTGGGAAGAGTTCCAGACAGCTTTTAGGACCCAATATGTACCACGAGCCGCCCAGAGAAAGAAACAGGCCGAGTTTTTGAGTTTGGTACAAGGTGACATGTCTGTGGATGACTATGAGAGCCAATTCACAGCGCTATTGAGATATGACCCAGAGACCTTCAAGAGTGAAGAGCTCCGCACAGAGAAGTTTGTGTATGGGTTGAAGCCCGTCATCAGAGATAGATTGATAGGGCTATGTATTACGGAGTTTGGAGATGCTCTGAGACGAGCACAAGAGATTGAAAGAGGGATTGAGATGGTACAATCCCAGAATGAGCTCAGAGCGGTGAATAGAGATAAGGGCAAGAGGCCAGCACTTTTCCAGTCAGAGGCTCGGAGAGGTTCCTTCAGGAGAGGAAGGATTGAGGTACAGAAGGACAGATTGGAGAGACCCAGAGCCTATCCTATTATCAAGGAGACCCCACGATATGTCAGGCCGGAGATAAGGGTTTGTAGAGACTGTGGCCGATCGCATGAGGGAAGTTGTACTGGGTCGATCCATGGATGTTTCAGATGTGGTGACATGGGTCACAGAGTGAAGGACTGTCCCCAACCTCAGATACCACATGCTCCGGAGCCCACTAGACAACAGCCTCAGAGAGTGGATCCCCGGAGACGGGCCACTGCGGCAGAGAAAGGGAAGAAACCTGTGGCACAGGGACGAGTGTTTGCCCCGGATAAGGAGACCGCAGACGCTTCGGCAGAAACTATAAGAGGTACACTCTCTGTCTGTAATCATGAGGCTCATGTGTTGATTGATTCAGGATCCACGCATTCGTTTATTTCTGAGCATTTTGCATGTAGATTAAACTTGAAGTTTGAACCTCTAGAATATATACTACATGTAAATACCCCTATGCGTGAATCCCAGAGAACTGAGTTAATCTGTAGAGGATGTGAGATAAAGGTGGGAGATAGAGTGATGTTAGCAGATCTAATCATGTTGAATATACATGGGTTTGATGTAATTTTAGGGATGGATTGGTTGGCAACCAATCGAGTGAGTCTAGACTGCTACACTAAGATTGTAACTTTCTCCCTACCCGAGCCTTACAGTGTACAATTGAGATATTGAGAAAATGAATATGTGGAATTCTAGTAGTAATTTGAGAATTTTAACATTATTTTGGAGAATATTGAATATGATTATTCATGTGAAGGTTATGAGACACTCATCTCAGACGATGAGCGGGAACATCCGAGAATTTAGGATATACCTGTGGTTTGTGAATTTCTGGATGTTTTCCCCGATGAATTGTCAGGTTTACCACCAGAGAGAGAGCTGGAGTTTACCATTGATTTGGTACCAGATACTCAGCCGATCTCTAAACCTCCTTACAGGATGGCATTAGTGGAACTTGAGGAATTGAAGAGACAACTACAGGAGTTATTGGATCAAGGGTTTATTAGACCCAGTGTTTCGCCGTGGGGAGCGCCAGTACTATTTGTTAAGAAGAAGGATGGTAGTCTCAGATTATGCGTAGACTACCGGCTGTTGAATAAAGCCACGGTGAAGAATAAATACCCACTACCCAGGATTGATGATCTACTTGATCAGCTGAGAGGGGCATCAGTCTTTTCTAAGATTGATTTGAGATCGGGCTATCACCAATTGAGGATCAAAGAAGAAGATATTCCAAAGACGGCCTTCAGGACAAGGTATGGCCATTACGAATTTCTGATGATGTCCTTTGGATTGACGAACGCCCCTGCAGCATTTATGGGATTGATGAACGAGGTGTTCAGAGACTATCTGGATAAGTTTGTGATAGTCTTTATTGATGATATCCTGGTGTACTCTCGGTCGTATGAGGAGCATGCACAGCATTTGTGGTTAGTACTTCAGATACTCCGAGATAAGCAGTTGTACGGAAAGCTTAGTAAGTGTGAGTTTTGGCTGAACCGGATAGCTTTCCTTAGGCATATAGTCTCAGAGGAAGGAGTATCAGTGGATCCGAGTAAAATAGCAGCTGTGCTTAATTGGGAGAGACCGAGGACAGTGACTGAGGTACGAAGCTTCCTTGGTTTAGCAGGGTATTACAGGAGATTTGTGGAAGGATTTTCCAGGATTGCTGCTCTTTTGACTAAGCTCACGCGCAAAGAGACTCCATTCATATGGACTGATCAGTGTGAGCTCAATTTTCAAGAGTTAAAGAGGAGATTAACAGCGGCACCTGTGTTAACTATCCCTGAGGGATCAGGAGGATTCTCGGTGTATAGTGGTGCATCTCATCAAGGATTGGGGTGTGTGCTTATGCAGCACGGAAGGGTGGTCGCATATGGATCGCGATAGCTGAAAGACCATGAGCGGAATTACCCCACGCATGATTTGGAGTTAGCCGCTGTGGTATTTGCTTTGAAGATCTGGTGACATTACTTATATGGGGAAAGATTCCAGATCTTCACTGATCACAAGAGTTTGAGATATCTCTTTGATCAGAAAGAGTTAAACATGAGACAAAGGAGATGGATGGAACTCCTTAAGGATTATGACTGCGAGATTCTATATCATCCGGGTAAGGCGAATGTGGTTGCTGATGCCCTGAGCAGGAAGAGTATGATATCTGCTATGATGATTAGGGAATGGGATTTGTTAGAGCAGTTTGCCGAACTTCGGATCAGAGTTAAAGAGGTAGAGACTGGATTTTTGGCTAGCTTGCGGATAGAGCCCAGGATCATGGATCAGATTAGAACTGGGCAGCGCAGTGATCCGAGATTGATAGATATGGTTAGCCAAGCTGAGCAGAGTTCGCAGTCGGATCTCACCATCAGTGAGGATGGATTATTGAGGTTCAGAGGACGGATTTGTGTACCAGACGATGATACCCTAAAGAGACAGATATTGAGAGAATCCCACTGCTCGCGATACACCATGCACCCAGGGAGTACTAAGATGTACCGAGACTTGAGAAAGGTGTATTGGTGGAGTGGTATGAAGCGAGATGTGGCAGAGTATGTGGCCAGGTGTTTAGTATGCCAGCAAGTGAAAGCTGAGCATCGGAAGCCCGGAGGACTACTACAGCCCTTACCTGTACCTACATGGAAATAGGAGCATGTCACTATGGACTTTATTATGGGTTTACCGAGGACCCGGAGAGGTCGTGACGCGATATGGGTCATTGTGGATAGATTGACCAAGAGTGCACACTTCCTTGCCATCAAGAGCACAGATACTGTGGATGCCTTAGCTGAACTGTATGTCAGCGAGATAGCTAGATTACATGGGGCTCCAGTGAGTATTACTTCTGATAGAGATTCCCGATTTACTTCTAGATTCTGGACCCAGTTTCAGGAGTCCATGGGATCTCGCTTGAGTTTTAGTACCGCCTATCATCCTCAGACAGATGGTCAGTCAGAGAGGACTATTCAGACCCTGGAGGATATGTTGAGGGCGTGTACGATGGATTTTAAGGGATCATGGGATGATCACCTGCCCCTAGCAGAGTTTGCGTACAAGAACAGCTATCATGCGAGTATTGGAATGGCACCTTTTGAGGCTCTATATGGTAGGAGGTGTAGATCCCCTGTAGCTTGGGAAGAGGTCGGTGACAGAAAGATAAATGCCCCCGAGCTTGTTGAGCAAGCCGTACAGAATGTGAAACTCATATGTGAGAGGTTACGGGCTGCGCAGAGTAGATAGAAAAGCTACGCGGATGTGCGTAGACGGCCACTCGAGTTTGACGTTGGTGATGCAGTATTTCTGAGAGTATCACCGAGCAAGGGTATCATGCGATTTGGGAAGAAAGGGAAATTGAGTCCTCGATACATAGGACCATTCGAGATTCTTGAGAAAGTGGGAGAGGTAGCTTACAGATTAGCACTACCCCCACAGATGTCCGAAATACACAACGTTTTTCATGTGTCTATGTTGAGGAAGTACCACCCGGACCCTTCTCATGTTATAGAGTATGATGAGATGGACATACAGGAGGACATGAGCTACACTGAGGAACCCGTCCGGATTCTCGATAGAAAGGAGAAGGTACTGAGGACCAAGAGCATCCCATTAGTGAAAGTTTTGTGGAAACATCACTCAAGGGAAGAGGCAACGTGGGAACTAGAGAGCCTCATGAAGGAGAAATACCCCCATCTATTTTGACTAGTTGAGTTGAATTTGGAGGACCAAATTCTTTTTAAGGTGGGGAGGATGTGAGATCTGAGAATTTCAGACATATTTTATTGATGTAATAATAATTTGAGTGTAATTTATTGAGCTAAGTGAATTGTGGGAATTATAATTGGAGATTTATATGTTAAGTGTGTAAAATGAGCATGAAGCATGAGGACAGATCGATCTGGGAGAAGGAGAGATCGATCTGGTGAGTTAAAAATGACGAGGAAGGGGAAATTTGAGGAGCAGATCGATCTCCAATGGAAGAGATCGATCTCCTTATGAATCTGTTTGAGAAGGGATCGATCTCATGAGGAAGAGATCGATCTCCAAATGAATCTGTTTGAGAGAAGATCGATCTCATGAGGAGGAGATCGATCTCCAAATGCTTCTGTTTGGGGAGAAGATCGATCTCCTTAGGAGCAGATCGATCTCATAAAGCCATAAAGAGATCGATCTCACCCCTCGACAGATCGATCTCCTAGGCATAAAATTGCCCAGATCGTCCCCAAATTTCAAACACAGATCGATCTCATCAAGAGGCAGATCGATCTCCTACCTCCAGTCTATATAAGGAACCCGTGTTTTCTCTGCAATTTCACTTTCTCTCTCCTCCAAAACCTCCATTTTTCTGAAAACCTAGTTTCTCACTCCCCCAAATCATCCATTTCCGGCCGAATCAACTGTTGTGGTAAGAAGGAAAGTTGTTCCTCATCAAAGGGAGAACAACATACTTGGAAATCGAAGGACGAATCGGATCGAGGCGTGAGTTGTGCGTCTCACAAGCTTTGGGTAATTTCTAAACCTCGATCTTGATATTTGAGCTGATTTTGATGTTATTGGTGGTTGTTATTGCGTTGAAATAGTTGAGGAATGATTAGGGATTGATGAAATTGCAATGTAGTTGGATTAATGTTGATATTTGGAGATTTTGGTAATTTTGAGAAATTATGCTATAAATGGAAATATAGACAATGTGGTGAATTAGCATAGATAATTGGTATTAGAGAATGTAGGACATTGAGATATTGTGAATGAGGTTGTAGTTTAGGGTTGAGTTATGAGAAATCGAGAGATTTGAGGAGTTATGAGCAATTATGCTCGATTTTGAGAATTGAGGTCTATGTGATGTTGAGTATTGATGTTTTAACATCGTTTGGACAGCTCGGGAGTTCCAGAGTGGAATGCGAGGCTAGTCCGTGATACGGGGGAACGATTGCACTATACGAGGTGCAAAGAGGTAAGGGAAAATCTAAACCATTTGTGTATGTGATTTGTGAACTGTTATAGCATGATTTACGGTTTATAAAACAAGCATGTTGAGTGTTTTGTGTTGAGATTAAATTGCACACTATTTTATAGCCGGTTGGAGCCCAATGTTTTATGAGTTTATAACTGGGCCCTACGTTAAGGCAATATTGTGATTTGAGAAATGTGTGAGTGTGCTTTGTCGGTTGGAACTCGGTTTTACTACGTTTTGTGTTGAGTACAAAACGATTTCAAATGAGTTTTAAGAGAGAAAACCATTACGAGTTCTACGTGAAGGCAAACCTGTCTTATGTGATAAGACTTAGGTGTGTAGTTGTGAGTACACACCGGGCATTGCTCTGGTAGCATGTAAGCCCGATTTCTTCTCCGTTCCGGTAACGTGAGAATAACCTATTCTGTGGCTGTGCCACGTTGAGAAAACCCCATTGGTGGCTGTGCCACGTTGAGATATCCCATTGGTGGCTGTGCCACGTTATACCCCATTGGTGGCTGTGCCACGTTGAGAAACCCCATTGGTGGTTGTGCCACGTTATACCCCATTGGTGGCTGTGCCACGTTGAGATACCCCATTGGTGGCTGTGCCACGTTATACCCCATTGGTGGCTGCGCCACGTTGAGAAACCCTATTCTGTGGCTATGCCACGCGAGAAATTAAAACAGTGGCTTTGCCACGTGTGTTTTGTGGCTATGCCACGTGAGAAATTAAATCAGTGGCTTTGCCACATGTGTTTTGTGGCTATGACACGTGAGAAATTAAATCAGTGGCTTTGCCATGTGTGTTTTGTGGCTATGCCACGTGAGAAATTAAATCAGTGGCTTTGCCACGTGTGTTTTGTGGCTATGCCACGAGTGATTTTAAATCAGTGGCTATGCCACGTTATTTGAGAAAGCGTTTATCGCGTTGTTTTCACATGCTTTGTTATTGCTCTAGAGTGAGCCTTTTTACTTCATGTTTTTACATGACTTGACACATGAGAGTGTCGTTTTGAGTATTTTCATGCTATGGTTTTCAAATGAGTTTCACATACAAATAAACCTTTTGTGATGTGCATTTTGGTTTATGAAATGAGTCCCCTACCCCCCTTTACTGAGCGATTTAGAAGCTCGCCCTGTTTTTCTTTCCCCCCCAGAGTTCTTCAAGTGAATAAGGACTTCCCTGCGACGTACGGAGTAGTGGCTAGTGGAGGATTCAAGCTCCAGGCCATATATATTGTATTTTGAGGTACCTTTTATCTTTTCATGTACCCAGACTATTATTGTAATTACAGACACTTGATGTATGACATGATATGGGATGTATTAGGATTAATTAACTTGGAATTGAGTAATGTATATGATTCAATATACGCTATATTATGATAAGATCCTGAGGCATGATAATTATGATGATGTATGACACTGCACAGGAATGCACCTTTAATTGTGAATTAACGAGTAAAAAGTTTTAAATTTGCCCTATTTTCCGCATTTCCGGGGCGTGACATCAAGCTCCCCTGAATCTAGCTGATTGCACCGTAAGATCAAGAAAAGAAAAATGCAGCTAGATGAACTGTAAAAGAAAACATAGTAACCGAAAAAAAAAAAAACTTGCTTCATAAAAAAAATTGAAAATGACAAAGTAAAAGTGTTTAAATCTAGCTAAAACAGGTGTTTAAAATAAACTAACGAAAATTCTAAAAGGAAACAAGAAATTAAAACATAGTAATGAAAAATTTAATCTAGAATAAAACTAAATTAAAACTACTCCTAAATTACTCTACACTACTCCTAACCTAGACTACACTACTTACCCTACTCCTACTTCCTACTTGATTTTTCAATTGCCATCACATTCTATTTATATACAAACATAGGGGTACAATGGTAAATTTTCATCCTAGATGAGTTGGCATTGTTTGGCCACTTGTCCTCATTTGATTTGCTGCAGAGTAGATATTTCCATGTCATCAGTCTTTTGTCCAATTAGCTGTGCGATGTGGCCCGGCGTGTGTCTTCCAGAGGGTTGGCACGGTGTTCTTCGATCTTATCGTTTCGGAGCAAATAAAATACGGACACCTAGCATCACGCGTGTCCAGACGACTGATGACTCGGTCTGCAAATTGGAAGTGGTCCAGTCTCTTTTAGCTCGTTTTCAGCCCAATTTCATCTGAAACGACTGAGTTTCATCCGGATTTAATTTATCTGCACATTAAATAATTTTAATTAAATAAAGGGGATTATTAATAAAATAATATGAGGATTAAATAAATAATTAGGAATTTAAGCACAAATAATTCTATAAAAAAATAGAATTATCAGCATGATTCGAGAACAAATAAAATCATACCATTCATGAAGACCATATTGAAGTCGATTGGAAGGGAATGCCATAGATTCAACTTCTGGTCGCTTCTGCCAATGGGTGTATGGGACTGTTAGTTCGTTAATGACCCGGACCAGCTCATCAGAATTAGTGTGTAGAGATGCGACATAGCTGGCATACTCATCTTGCACCCCTTGTGGAAGGTCCAGATATAGATTAATGGCATTGGCATTGTAAGGAACAAGAACACCCTTAACTTCTGAAGTCGAATGAGTGCTCTCCATGGAATTGGCATAAAATTCTCGGACCACATCAAGGATGGCATCTTCAGGTTGTCCTGCTAATTTCAACAACCCGAAGTCCCTCAAAAACTCAGAATACATATCCCAGCCACCAATGTCAGGCCGAAAACTCCTCTCGATAATCATGCTTTTACCCATGATTTTCTTGAAATTTTTTGCTGCTTGGCTGTTCACAAATCTAGAGGGATCATAATTAGTGATGACTGGCTCTTCCCTCTGTGGAGATGGGGCTGAGCTATCAGTGGCTTGACTCGAATTTTCCAAGTTTCGTCTGGCTCGGGCTTTGGGTGCCATTATCCACCAATGGAATCACAAATTAACGAGAACAATTTTTTTTAACCCAATCGAACGAACACACAAAATAGACCCAACAATCGCTTCACAACCAGTATTTTTCTAACAAAAATTTATCAAACCGAGAAGGATTTCAAAAGTCCAAGTTATGAAAAACCAAAAGTATAGCCGCTGGAAGATCGAAAACGATTGAAGAAAGAAGAAAAATATCCAGAACTGAAATCACGAAAGATTTAGTTGGACCACTTTACGTCTTTATGATAGAAATAATCCGATAAGAAAACACTTTCTTCTTCCCCCAAAGGTTTCGGGACCACCAAGAGATCTAACCCACGAAAATTTTGTTAGCAAAACTACCAAATCAGCAGAAAACTACGAGATCAAAAGAGAGAAAATAATGGTAGTTGGGTTTGTCGGGGTACTTTCAAGAGAACAAAGTAAGATGCAGTAACCAAAAAAAGAGAAAGTCTTAGGGTGGGAAAGGTTTGGCCGCCTCTTTCTAATTGGATGGGTAAGGTTATTGCTTTAACCAAATAGTAAGTGGGGTTGACTAGATAAGGGACTCTGTCTCCCAATAAAGCATTAACATGTGTATTCCATGCACCTTATCTTTGAATATTATAGACATTTGTTTCCTATTTTGACAGAATTTTGTCTCAGGCTTTTCTTACTCTTAACTTTCTTTCTCTTACCATTGCTAACATTATTCGGTCCTCACTTGTAAGACCCAAATTATATCGTAATTTCTTATAAAGGATTGAAAATGGTTACAAACTTAAATGAATGGGATTCGGACTAGAGATAAGGATTTAAAATACGAAATGAGTGAGTGTTCGTGAAGGGAAGTCAAGTTAAATTAATCTCAAACACGTACAAGGGTAAAACGGTCAAAAGATCAAAAGCCAAAATAAATTCGATGAGAAAATTTAATTAAAAAAATGAGATTGATAAATCTTGATCAATAACGAAGAAATAATTAAATTTCGAGTCCAATTGATCAAGATCTGAAATTTTTAGAAATACCGCAAAGTCACCCGAGACAATATCCCGAAAATATAGAGAAATTATACCGAAAAATGGTTTAAAATATAATAAATAAATTAAATAAAATTAAATAAATTTATTTGGAATAAAATACTAGAATTTGTAGATATTTTTAGAATATTTTGACTATTTTAATGAATATAATAATAATAAACTAATTTATAAATAATAATAAAAAAAGAAAAGAAAGAGAGAAATGTGGAAATCAGGAGAAACCCGAAAATCGACCCACGTTGCACCCGCGAGGAATCGCAATCCACCGACCAGCCACTGACGATCATCAACCTCCGACGAACAGCCGAGGAGGAAGAGGAGAGGCCGACGATCTTGTGGACACCGGAGACGTGCCGTCAGGAGGTTGAAAATCGCCGATCGGAGCAAAGGAAAACCGTGGGAGAAAAGGGCCAATTCCCGGCAAACCACGGCGGCTGGGCTTGAACGGAGGCCACCGACGAGTTCAGGGGGAGGAGCCGATTCTTTTGAGACCGATATCGATCGAAAAAATCGCCTGAAACGTCGACGACGGCAAAGAGCAGTAAAACGACACCGTTTGGCTGGAGGGAAAAGGAAGGAAAAGGAAGGAAAAGGAAGGAAAAAGGGAAGGAAAGGAAAAGAAAAGAAAATAAAGAAAAAGGGAAAAAAAAAAAGAAAGAAAACTTTTCAAGGACGACTCGAGATTCGGGTAAGCTGACCAAGGGTCGAGATTGACCTATGGGTAAATTCCAGAAATTTAATTAATATTATATTTAATAGAAAATAACCCTGATTTACCTAATTGTGCAGTTTTACGAAAAAGCCCGAACGAGTCGATTGAGCTTCGATTTTCGTACCTCGCATCATATTGGGTAAGTATATTTTAATTACGATAATATGAGTCCTTTAATACAGAGTTTCGATTATTTTACAAAATTTACGGATTAATTCTGTATAAAAAGGAATATTAATCGAAATTGTAACGTAATTACCATAAATAGTATACGGGCTATCCAATGAGTTTGGAACGAAGCCCGATGATTATTGGTAAGCTGAATGAGCCCAATAAACCCAAAAAAGGGATTTAATAAGTAGAAAAGGGCTGGAAATTGATCGATACCCATTAAGGTGTGATCGGGCCCAATAAGAGTAAATTGACCCAATTAGTTAAATCGATTGTAGTAAACACAAGAATTATATTTATTGGGTTAAATTGACATGGTAAATAATTATCTGCAGCCCCAAAGACTGGATTAGCAGCAAATCGATTTGGACGAGCCTCCGACAATGGAATTCAAATACGCGCTCGACAAGAATCGAGGTAAGAGAATTTTATAGGTGCATAGAGATTTTTATACGTATTTTTGAGGGGATTTACAGGGCCTAGAATTTCTTAGAGTATCTAGAAACGAAATAATAATTTTTACAAAAATCGGGGGATGGGTGAAAAAGATGATATTGCCCCTGGGAGTAAAATTTACAAAAAGGGTAGTAAGGCATATAAATTGCATGATTATCATATTTTGATATTTTATATGAATGTATTGCTTTGGTTTAAGCAAATTTACACATAGGTTGGCTGTTGAGTTTATGAATTATATGAAAGGGTATCGGTTTGTACCGATTACGATTTTAAAAGATATTTTATCAAGATTGAGCCACCTATCATATTTACACGAGTAGAAAGAGTGCTAGAGTCTTACTCGCACTAAATTTAACTGATTTATTACTTATAAAAAGTCGTACTGGAGCATTGCTCGTATGAGAAATTTGTGTGTGCACAAAACCGTGCTGAAGTTTCGCTCGCACGAGATTTTAGATATCATGATATGCATAGCGTTGTACTGGAGCTTCGCTCACACTAGACGTGAGTTGACATGCATATAGTCGTGCGGAAGCTTCCTGTAGATTGTGTGTCGTAGAGAGTTGATATGCTCGCATGTATACTTTGAGACATGGGTTGGTTATCGGCATAGTATTGGGGTGGATAAGACCTACGACAGGTACCCCCAGACTATGATATGGGTCCACGGAGTACATTGTACCATATATGTCACACGGAGTATGCTGTACCGCTGTACTGTGCAGTCATGATGACTCGATGATGTTACATGATATTCTGACGGGTAGGATTTGACCCCACCTCCCGTTACAGTTGTGATGCCCCGCACACCGGGATCCATGTAGCCTGGGATCATAGGGAAAAATTATGGTCATAGTCCTCGATTTTTCATATAGTAACCTACATGCCTCACATGATATCATACGGTCTGAATAGATCAGGACAAACCTAAAGGAGGGGTAATGTCCCGATTTATGTTTTTAAATGAGATGCGATTTAGTGAATCAAGGTATTCCCGAGTGATGGGTTTAGCCTTGATGTGATTGTTTTATGATGAAACAAATAAGTTTTAACGTGATGAGTTTATGATTAAACTAATAAGTTTTTAAGTGTTGAGTTTATGATGAAACAAATAAGTTTTAATGTGACGAGCATGAGATGTCATACATGATGATTTTTCCATGTTTGATTTATATGTCGATTTCATGATTTCTCTTATATGATATATACATACATGTGACATCGTTTTAGTCATACCTCATGCTCCAAATGTAAACGATTTTATATCATGACATTATCAGCACGTGATAGTATAATTATCTACCTGCTTACATTATTGCCTTACTGAGCAAGTTTCGCTTACCTTTCATTTTCCACCTCACAGGGTACATTCAGTAGAAGAGAACGACAGTAGTCTTGCATTTCAGTTATCTGCTGCTTCTTATCAAGACTAGGTATACACATTTGTATAATTTTTGTATCTGAACATATAGAGGCGCAATATTGTACACAGATGTAATATTGGGGATGTATTTGGTTAAAATAAATTGATATGTAAATGAAATATAAAAAAGGAATGGTAAATAGGTGAGAGGTGACTAACACTGAATCATAGCCCAACTGTTTAGTAGTGTAACTGTTCACGACGGGTAAGGAAATGAAAAAAAAAAATTTACTCTGATTTTTAGGTAATTTGGGTTGTGACAAAAGGTGGTATCAGAGCAGAGTTGGCCTGCTATAAGTCGGTGTTAGTGGTTAAGTAAATTTATATCCCCATGTACTGTGCATTGTTTAGATACAATCATGTATATCAAGATGGAACTGCAGCTGAGAATTTAGTTTCAAATGCAAGAATATAATTTTTATAACTGATAGCCGTTGTGGTAGAGGGACGAGTACACATGCTCGAGGCCGTAGAGATCGGCCTGAGAGTCGAATGAGTCGTCACATGAGACTCAAGATGAGAGTGAGGTGGAAGCTGATGTTGAGCATACTCTATAGGATCCTATAAAGAGACCAAATAGTATTGAGACACACTCCGAGAGGATGGAGTGGTGTAGAAAATATTTTGGAGTTGTTTACTCAGTCTATGCAGGTAGTTGAGGATAGGCAGGGTAAAGCCTAAACAGATGCCTCAGACTATAGAGATTTTCACACCCCTCCGGTATATAGCGAAGTAAAGAAACCAATAGTTGCTGAGGACTGGGTGAATGAGATAGCGAAGTTGTATGGATTCTTTCGGTGTATGTCGACTGAGAAGGTGACTTTTAAATATGTTTATGTTGGAGGGCGAGGCGGAGCATTGGTGGAAGTCCGCTCGACCCATCTGAAGAGTTAGACGTCCAGAGTCGACATGAGAAATATTTCTAGATGTATTCTAATGACAGAATATTTCGGACACTACTTAAGGAAAATTACAGGTAAAATTTCTTACACTGACCCGGAGACACAGGTTGATTGACGAGTATGAATCTCAGTTTATATACCTGCCCAGGTATTACCCCAACACTATGGGCAGTGAGAGTCGGAAAGCCCAAAAGTTCATGGAAGGGCTCAAATTGTCCATTAGAGTCCGATGGGCTCACTACTTATGTCGAGGCAGTGCGAAGAATACAGTTGCGTGAATAATATCATGTGTTGTACGCCTCTGAGATTGGAAAAGGTAGTAAGGGTCGAAATAGAGACAGAAGAGAATAGAGAATGACATAGATGTCAGAGCAGGAAAGATACCAGTTGGTAAGAGATTAGAGTTGATGAGTCACAGGGTAAGATAATTGGTAAGGCCCTAGTGTATCTAATTTCAGCACTTTTGAGGGGTATTGTGATTTGAGGACCCTGACCTGCTACGAAGCAGTGTAAGCAGTGTAGCAGTGTAGGATGTATGGTAGATACCACGGAAGTAGGGCCTACACCTACACTTTATTGACTAAAATAGGCGTTAAGTGTGGTAAAACAGACCATTTATTTAACGATTGCTCAGAGTTGGGTGAGACTGCCCCACAAAATGGAAAAGAGACAGAGAAAACAATGTTGATATCTCTGCACCAAAAAAGGGAGGCCACAACCGAAGAGAAATGGGAAAGTAGGCTGTTGGACGAGGGCGAGTGTATGCCTTGGACCAGGATATTACTGATGTTTCATATGATATGGTGAAAGATACCACACTAACGTATTTAGTCATACCGCCTTCATTTGTATATAAGTTAGTAAAATACGTGAATGCCTACATCCGTGGGCACAATGCTGATAGTTAGTACCCCAATAGAGGAGGGTTAACTAATGAAATAATTATTAAGAGATTATAAGTTGAAAACGGGGGAAGAAGTATAAGTCAGCCGATTTTGTAACGACCCTTGACCCTTGAAAATCGGGAGACTTTTTTTTTTGAAACTTCGACTTGCAACTTAATCCTTTATTCACTTAGGCTGTATTCCTGTTCAGTGTCAATCATTAAAAATATTCCATTTCATTTATTTTTATACAAGTTTCATCCCAACACATTACTTTCAATAGATGTTTGTGCATACAAATGGTCTGGTAAAGAGATAAGAATGTATACCTCACGCATGTACAAAGGTAGTCTAGGGAAGCTCATATCCACTAGCCTACGTCATCTACTGTAATTCACTGCAAAGATTTGAGAGGTAAAGGGGTGAGCTTTTGGGAAAAAGCCTAGTAAAAAGATGTATTTAAAAACGGTCATAGTAATTCAAATATGTAGAAAACATAATAGTACGTAAAATGATTACTTTCTGAAATTAATATAAAGGACATTCAAGGATTAAGGAAAAATCGAAAACATCAAGATTCAAAACGTAATTCTCTAAGTACGTGAACTTAACAGATATTACGTAAACTTTTCGTATAATCAGAATTCCAAAACTGGAATATATGTCAAATCACATAGTATAAAATCATATTCTGAAAACAGAGTTTAATTTTCAAATAGAGACTACATCGGCCCATATAATTATCATGCGGCAAAAAACCAAGTCATCCTCCGTAGAGGGAATTCAGAACCTATGGCCATGGTAAGGCTGTAGACAGAATCAAGGTCGTACAGTGTTCAGACACCCGAAGGTGGAGTTCAGGTGCCATGAGGGCGAAGTACAGGCACCACGAGGGTGAAGTACAGGCGCCACGAGGGCGAAATACAGGCGCCATGAGAGCGAGATACAGGCGCCACGAAGGCGAAATATAGGCACCGCGAGGGCGAAATACAAGCGCCACACAGGCGAGTTTCAGACGCCACACAGGCGAAGTTGACATGCGTAAGCATACAATAGTCTTTATATGCGAAAACATTGAAATGAAATCATCTTATTCGAAAGATCATTTCAGAAGACATGCTCTTATTTAGAAGTCAAATTCAGCTATATGCAATTATTCAAAAACACAATACAGAGAGCATAGTATTGATCAGAAATATAATTTAGAAACATGCATGAAAATCATACTTCATGTCTTTGTAAGCTTTCCTTAATCAAGGTTCAGAAAGTAACTATTACCATTTTAAATTATATCCCCTTACCTCGATTTATCAGAAGTACCAGTTCGAATAGTGACGCCTTCAAGTATTCTCCTTTAAATCCTTCTACGATTCTCCTCAGTGTCTGTATGTAATCCTTGATTGCTTCGACTTAGCGAGTCGGCAAGCCCGACCCTCCTGACTTATTTCATCGAAAATTTCAAATAAATATTTTCGATCGCCTTTTTCCTCGGGTTTTCTTGAATCCTCGGTATCTTCGTTGCTTCCTCCAAATATACACATATATATAATTATATATATATATATATATGTGTATATATAAATAAAGACATTACTATTTTTATTTTTTACTATTCATCAAATTTTTAAATTCCTTTCACCTTTCCCGCCATTCTCTTTTCCTCTTCATTTTTTTTTCATTTTTCGGCCACTGTTCATCCTCATTCTCTTCTTCTTCTCGGTTTCTACCTCACTTCCTCGGCAACTTCACCATCTCCTTCTTCCGGACACTACGGTCTCCAGACTCGATCCGGCATCATCATCATCGCCATCATCATTTTTGCCACCACCTCTCTCGGTTTCCTAGCTCACCATCTTTCACCTCTTTCTCTAGTCTATCATCATCATCATCATTCTCCTTTCAGTTCTGCCCCAGCTACCATTCTCCTCTCTCTCGGTACTGCTATGTTTTCTCCCTCCTTTCTTTTATTCTCCTTCTGTTCCAGTACCCATATATTACTTTTGTTGTTACGTACAGCAGGTTTCCAACCTGCACAAGCTTCAGTTTCTTTCTTTTCTTGTCATGCCTAAGCTATTTTCAGGCTTTCCTATCTTCCTTTCTGCTGTAGCTCAATATATATATATATATATATATATATATATATATATATATATATATATATATATATATATTTATATATATATATATATATATATATATATATATATATATATATTTATTCTTTTTATCATTTCTCTCTTCTTTCGCCAAGGCTATCACCATCATCTGCTCTTTATTATTTTTTTTTTCTGCTGCAGTGCTTTAGGCTTAAACCCCACGGGTTTGGCTTCATTGAAAGCCAAACCACGTGCTTCCATTCTCTATTCCCATCCATCACCGAAGCTTCATTTTCCCTTCTTTTTCTGCAACTGCCTCGCCTAATCTCTGCTGCAGTTACTGACTCCTTTCACATGACTGCAACAGAGATTTATTTTTCGATTTTTTTTTTCAACATTTTCTTCCATCTTTTCCACCGAGATAACACCATCACCATCACTCCCCTAAATTCGGGCTTTTCCTTGTTTCTATTGCTGCTGCTAACAGTAGCGTATATAAACATCTAATGAGACTCTCGGCCATACTCCTATATATATATATATATTGTACATTTGTATTCCTTTGTGCACATATATATATATATATATATATACATGTAAGTCTATGTACTTAATTAAATTTTTCCTGCGTTATAAAAATAAGGTTAGTATAAATTCACTCATAGTCTCATATTTAATCTTAATTGTTTAAATTATTATTTATTAAAATAATCCAATACTTGAAAAATTCGCAGTGTTTACAGATTTTATTTAATAGACTATGAATAATTTGAAGTAATATTGAGAATAAATCTCAATTGGCCGGCTGCAAATTATGATGTTCAAAGTTCTATTCTAAGATATTGATATAATTACACCTGAAAAGTATACTGTAAGTTTTGACAAGTAATAAAAGGGGTGTAGCGATTGAAATTAAAGGAGCAAATGATTGTACTCACGAAATGAGTAATGACAGAGTTTTGTTATAAGTAATATACGAAAAGAGATAAACTTTGCGATGTGATAGATCCTGAATACAAAATCTATTGGAATAAGAGGCGTATGCAAAGTAAGAATATCTATGATATGTGAAATAATTTGGATTAAAGCAATTAGTAACGAATATGAATTGTGACCACATGGACTGATATGTAAAGTAATTGTGGTTAAGTCTGAGGATTAATAAAGGTATTTCAAAATACCTCCCCGCCTGAAGACTTGACAGCGTCTAAAAGTATACACAATCTATAAATTGAAATCGACAGTTGTAATATATACATTTAAAATTAGGGTACCTTTACTTGTACGATAAAGAAATATAGAATTCGATTAATCGTGAAGGTTTAAAAAATTAATTAAAAATTTTATAAAAGTCGTTAATATAAGAAAAAGGAAATGACGTGGGTTAGTATCTTGAACAGAAGCGATTTCGAAATGACATTATACGTTTATGCGTACACAGGTCAAGGATATGGGTGATTAAAATATTTAGTGGAACACAACTACGATGAGGTATTTAAACTTTACCTGGACCGAATTGTTATCATCCTTATTGATGATATTTTGGGTGTATTTACAGTCCAGGGAAAATTATAAGCAATAATTGAAAATTGTTTTTACAGAAAATTTGTTAAGAATTCTCGAAATAGACTACTTTATTGACACGTTTAACTTAGAAAAGTTATATTTGAATGGGATGATAGACGTAACATGAGTTTTGGTGTATTGAAGTAATAAATTGACCACCGCATTTATTCTCACCATACCCAACAGATTAAGAGGTTTCTCATGAGTCTATGGATACCTCAAAATAATGAATAGGCTATGTATTGATGCAAAAGGGGAAGATAGTCGATTATGAATCCAAACAACTCAAGGATCATGAAAGGACTATCCGGCCCATGATTAAAGTTGACAGCAATAGTGGTTGTATTGAGTATATGACACTACTATGTATATGGTGAGAAATTTCAGGTATGCACTGATCATAAAAGCCCCGAGTATCTGTTTTCACAGAAAGAGTCGGATATGAGAATAAGAGGGTTAGAGCTTTTGAGGAATTATGATTGTGAAAATTGTACCACCTAGCAAAGGCTAATGTGATGGCTAATTCCTTGAGCAGAAAGAGCCTCAGGATGGTATTATATATGATAGTCAGGGAGCGTGAGCTGCTAGAGCAGTTGTAAGCCTCAGTAGTGAGGTGATCCCCTCTGATGATGACAGTGATTGTGTGACAGCTAGCTTGAAATTAGAACCGGATTTGAGTGACCGGATTTGACAGGCTTAGCGTGATGATCGACAGGGTGTCAATAGTGTGGGTCAGATTCAGATGGGTACAGTGACAGAGTTCACAGAGAGTGATGATGACTTACTGAGGTTCAGAGACAGTATAAGTGCTCCCCAGGACCACAGTGATGAGATAGAGTTATTGTCAGAAGTTCACTCTTTGGGATATACAGTGCATCCGAGAAGTAATAAATATGTCGAAATCTTAGAAAAGGGTATTGGTGGTCAGATATGAAAAGAGACATGGTAGAGATTGTGGAAAAGTGTCACATATGTTAGCAGAGTAAGGTAGAGCAAAAGAAGTTGCAGGGTTATTGCAGTTTCTACCTATATTGACACAAAAATGGGAACAAGTTACCATGAATTTCGTGATGGGTTACAGAGGACCCGGATGAATCATAAGGCTATCTAAGTGATAGTCGATAGATTGACTAAGTCTACCTACCTTCTGGTTAGAAAATCTCCAGATACTCTGAGTGTGTAGGTGGATATATGTGTATGTCAAGTTGTGGAGCACCAAGTATTTTTCCAGTGAGCATTGTATCATATAGGGATTCCCGCTTCACTTTTCGCTTCTGGGGATATTTTTCAGGAAGCTATGGGCACCCGATTGAGTGTTAGCACAGCTTTCCATCCTCAGACAGATGGTCAGTCAGAAAAGACTGTACAGGTTCTGGAGGATATGATAAGAGCATGTGCCATTTATCTGATAAGCTCTTGGGATGATCAGTTGTTACTAATCGAATTCACCAATAATGACAGTTGTCACTTGAGTATCGGGATAACATTATATGAGGCATTGTATGGCCGTAAGGGTTATTTCCTCGATTTGGATAAGAAGTGGGTAACATATATAGAGTTGCTCTCGAATTGGTAAGGCAAACCTCTGAGGATGTTCAGTTGATTTGTGAGAGATTAAGAAATACCTCAGAGCAGACAGAAAAGCTATGTTGACAAGTGACAGAAAACCATAGGAAATTCACCGAGGGTGAATCAGTATTGTGGCAGTTACTTGTCCTAAGAGCATAACGAGATTTAGAAAGAATACAAATTGAGTTTCGTTAGATTTTTCCATGACGACATTGGACAAAGTGGAGATAAGGCCTGTAAGTTGGCATTACCACTTGCATTAGCAGGCATCCACAATGTGTCTCATCTTTCAATGCTTCAGAAATATTATCCGGACTCAGCGTATGTGATCAGATATGAGCTCCAACAGCTTAGCTCAATGGAAGTATAACGTATGTTGAAGAAATTGATTCGGGCATTAAAATAGGAAGGAGAAGGTGTTAAGGTTTAAGACGATCTCCCTAGTCAAGTCCTTTGGTAGTAGTACACTTCGAAAAAGTCACATAAAAGTTAAAGAGTATGATGTGTGGAATATCCGGAGTGATTTACAGACTAACTTGGTTCTAATTTGGAAGACCAAAATTTTTAAGTGGGGGAGATTATGTAAGACCCGAATTATATCGTAATTTCTTATAAAGGATTGAAAATGGTCACAAACTTAAATGAAAGGGATTCAGACTAGAGATAAGGATTTAAAATACGAAATGAGTGAGTGTTCGTGAAGGGAAGTCGAGTTAAATTAATCCCAAACATGTACAAGGGTAAAACGGTCAAAAGATCGAAAGCCAAAATAAATTCGACGAAAAAATTTAATTAAAAATATGAGATTGAGAAATCTTGATCAATAACGAAGAAATAATTAAATTTCGAGTCCAATTGATCAAGATTCGAAATTTTTAGGAATACTGAAAAGTCACTCGGGACAATATCCCGAAAATACAGAGAAATTATACCGAAAAAATGGTTAAAAATATAATAAATAAATTAAATAAATTTATTTGGAATAAAATACTATAATTTGTAGATATTTTTAGAATATTTTGACTATTTTAATGAATATAATAATAATAAACTAATTTATAAATAATAATAAAAAAAGAAAGAGAGAAATCTGGAAATCAGGAGAAACCCGAAAATCGACCCACGTTGTACCCGCGAGGAACCGAGATCCACTGATCAGCTATCGACGATCATCAACCTCCGACGAACAGCCGAGGAGGAAGAGGAAAGGCCGACGATCTTGTGGACACCGGAAACGCGCCGTCAGGAGGCCGGAAACCGCCGATCGGAGCAAAGGAAAACCGTGGGAGAAATGGGTCGATTCTCGATGAACCATGGTGGCTGGGCTTGAACGGAGGCCACCGACGAGTTCAAGGGGAGGAGCCGGTTCTTTTGAGACTGGTATCGGCTGGCAAAACCGCCTGAAACGTCGGCGACGGCAAAGAGCAGTAAAACGACACCGTTTGGCTGAGGGAAAAGGAAGGAAAGGGAAGGAAAAAAGGGAAGGAAAGGGAAGGAAAAGGAAGGAAAAAGGGAAGGAAAGGGAAGGAAAAGGAAGGAAAAAGGGAAGGAAAGGGAAGGAAAAGGAAGGAAAAAGGGAAAAAAAGGAAAGAAAAATTTTCGGGGACGACTCGAGATTCGGGTAAGTTGACTGAGGGTCGAGATTGATCTACGTGTAAATTTCGAAAATTTAATTAATATTATATTTAATGGAAAATAACCCGAATTTACCTAATTGTGTAGTTTTACGAAAAAGCCCGAACGAGTCGATTGAGCTTCGATTTTCGTACCCCGCATCATATTTGATAAGTATATTTTAATTACGATAATATGAGTCCTTTAATATAGAGTTTTGATTATTTTACGAAATTTACGGATTAATTCTGTATAAAAAGGAATATTAATCGGAATTGTAACGTAATTATCGTAAATAGTATACAGGCTATCCAATGAGTTTGGAACAAAGCCCGATGATTATTGGTAAGCTGAATGAGCCCAATAAACCCGAAAAAGGGATTTAATAAGTAGAAACGAGCTGGAAATGGGTCGAGACCCATTAAGGTGCGATCGGGCCCAATAAGAGTAAATTGACCCAATTAGTTAAATCGATTGTAGTAAATGCAAGAATTATATTTATTGGGTTAAATTGACTTGGTAAATAATTATTTGCAGCCCCAAAGACTGGATTAGTAGCAAATCGGATTGGACGAGCCTCCGACAATGGAATTTAGATACGCGCTCGACGAGAATCGAGGTAAGGGAATTTTGTACGTGCATAGAGATTTCTATACGTATTTTTGAGGGGATTTACAGGGCCTAGAATTTCTTAGAGTATCTAGAAACGAAATAATAATTTTTACGAAAACCGGGGGATGGGTGAAAAAGATGATATTGCCCTTGGGAGTAAAATTTACAAAAAGGGTAGTAAGGCAGATAAATTGCATGCTTATCATGTTTTAATGTTTTATATGAATGTATTGCATTGGTTTAAGCAAATTTACACATAGGTTGGCTGTTGATTTTACGAATTATACGAAAAGGTACCGGTTTGTACCGGTTACGATTTTAAAAGATGTTTTATCAAGATTGAGCCACCTATCATATTTACATGAGTAAAAAGAGTGCTAAAGTCTTACTCGCACAAAATTTTACTGATTTATTACTCATAAAAAGTCGTACTGGAGCATTGCTCGTACGAGAAATTTGTGTGTGCACAAAACCGTGCTGGAGCTTCGCCCGCACGAAATTTTAGATATCATGATATGCATAGCGTTGTGTTGGAGCTTCGCTCGCACTAGACGTGAGTTGACATGCATATAGTCGTGCGGAAGCCTCCTGTAGACTGTGTGTCGCAAAGAGTTGATATGCTCGCACGTATACTTTGAGACATGGGTTGGTTATCGACATAGTATTGTGGTGGATAAGACCTATGGCAGGCACCCCCAGACTATGATATGGGTCCATGGAGTACGTTGTACTGTGTATGTTACACGGAGTACGCTGTACCGTGCAGTCATGATGACTCGATGATGTTACTTGATATTCTGGCGGGTAGGATTTGACCCCACCTCCCGTTACAGTTGTGATGCCCTGCACATTGGGATCCGTGTAGCCTGGGATCACAGGGACAAATTATGGCCATAGTCCTCGATTTTTCATACAGTAACCTACATGCCTCACATGATATCATTCGGTCTGAATAGACCAGGACAAACCCGAAGGAGGGGCAATGTCCCGATTTATGTTTTTAAATGAGATTCGATTTAGTGTATCAAGGTATTCATGAGTGATGGGTTTAGCCTTGATGTGATTGTTTTATGATGAAACAAATACGTTTTAATGTGATGAGTTTATGATTAAACAAATAAGTTTTTAAGTGTTGAGTTTATGATGAAACAAATAAGTTTCAATGTGACGA
This sequence comes from Firmiana major, assembly GCA_033439115.1. Lineage (NCBI taxonomy): Eukaryota > Viridiplantae > Streptophyta > Magnoliopsida > Malvales > Malvaceae > Firmiana > Firmiana major. The sequence goes on from CM065899.1 coordinate 54,915,481, forward strand.
GCATGAGATGTCATACATGATGATTTTTCCATGTTTGATTTATATGTCGATTTCATGATTTCTCTTATATGATATATACATACATGTGGCATCGTTTTAGTCATACCTCATGCTCCAAATGTAAACGATTTTATATCATAACATTATTAGCACGTAGATAGTATAGTTATCTACCTGCTTACATTATTGCCTTACTGAGCAAGTTTCGCTCACCCTTTCATTTTCCACCTCACAGGGTACATTCAGTAGAAAAGAACGACAGTAGTCTTGCATTTCGGTTATCCGCTACTTCTTATCAATACCAGGTATACACATTTGTATAATTTTTGTATCTGAACATATAGAGGCACAGTATTGTACACGGATGTAATATTGGGGATGTGTTTGGTTAAAATAAATTGATATGTAAATGAAATATGAAAATAGAATGGTAAATAGGTGAAAGGTGACTAACACCGAATCATAGCCCAACTGTTTAGTAGTGTAACTGTTCACGACGAGTAAGGAAATGAAAAAGAAAAAAATTTACTCTAATTTTTAGGTAATTTGGGTCGTGACATCACTTCTTCAGTTGAAATAAAAATTTTAGTCTTCCAGCTTAGTTACTATTCACGTATCTCTTCATTTTCTTTCTTGAAAAACCATTCTCTTTTCTCTTCTGTTTCTGATTTTCGACTCTAAAGCTACTAAAGCCCTTGCAAAATTTTTTTCTTTTCTTTTCATCAGTCACGCACCCATGCATTCTTTCTTGAAGGATCATGACAATTAAACTTCCAAACTATGCTCTTCTTATGCATATGCCTGAAAAATAAAGCACAAACTAATCAAATAAATTAAAAATAAAAATAAAAACAGACTACTAAAATCAAATAATAATAGAACGACATTAAAAACTAAAAATCTTAGAAAATTAAATTGGGTTGCCTCCCAAAAGCGCTAAATTTCAAGTCTTCAGTCAGACTATTTTCAGTCTCCTTAATTCGGTTCACCAAGGGGAATGCTGTCTAATTTTTGCACCCCTTTTCCATAATAATGCTTTAGACGCTGCCCATTGACCTTGAACAAGCTCCCATCTGATTTCTTCAACTCAATTGCTCCATATGGGAAAACTTGATGTATCACAAACAGTCCTGACCACCTTGACTTCAACTTGCCAAGAAATAATTTAAGCCTTGAATTATACAAGAGAACTTGCTGTCCAGGACTAAATTCTCGTCTCATTAACATCTTGTCATGCCATCTCTTGGTCCTATCCTTATAAATTCTTGCATTGTTATAGGACTCATTCCTCAGTTCATCAAGCTCATTCAATTGGAGTAATCGATTTGCTCCAGCCTTATTATAGTCAAAATTGAGCTTCTTAATAGCTCAGTAAGCTCGATGTTCAAGCTCTACAGGTAGATGACATGCCTTACCAAATACCAACTTATAGGGAGACATCCCAATTTGAGTTTTATAGGCTGTTCTGTATGCCCAAAGCGCATCATCTAACTTGTTAGCCCAACCTTTTCTATTCAGATTTACAGTTTTCTCCAATATCAACTTCACTTCTCGGTTTGAAATTTCAGCTTGACCATTTGTCTGCGGATGATAACCGAGAGCTACTTTATGTCGAATTCCATATTTTGACATCAAACCATTGAAGACTTTGTTACAGAAAAGAGCCTTCATCACTCAAGATGGCTTTTGGAGTATCGAATCTTGTCAATATATTCTTGTGTAAAAACTGAATCACAATTTTTGCATCATTTATTGGTGTTGCTATTGCCTCTACCCACTTAGAGACATAATCAACAACAAGGAGAATATATAACTTCCCAAAAGATGGAGGAAACTGTCCCATAAAATCGATACCCCATACATCAAAGATTTCCACTTCTAGAATATTTGTCAAAGGTAATTCATGCCTTCTTGAAATGTTTCCAACCCTTTGACATCTGTCACATTTTTTTACAAACATGTAACTATCTTTAAACACACTATGCCAATAAAAGCTTGATTGCAGCACCTTTGCTGCTGTACGTTCTGCACCAAAATGGCCTCCATATGCTGCAGCATGACAGTGGCGCAGAATTTCCTAAACTTCATCTTCTAAGATATATCGTCTTATAATCTGGTCTGGACACTTCTTAAACAGCAGAGGGTCATCCTAAAAATACGAGTTGACATCATGGAAGAATTTCTTCCTCTGTTGACAAGTTAAACCACTTGGCATTAATCCTCCTGCTAAGTAATTCACTATGTCTGCGAACCAGGGCAGATTTGCATCAATCTTCATTATTGTCTCATCTGGAAACTCCTCTTGAATAAGCTGTTCTTACTGAATTTCAGATTGCTCCAATCTAGACAAATGATCAGCTATAACATTATCAGATCCCTTTTTATCCCTGATCTCAAAATCAAATTCTTGCAAAAGCAAGATCCATCTAATAAGTCTGGGTTTGGCGTCCTTCTTCACAAATAGATATCAAATGGCAGCATGGTCTGTATAGACAATGACCTTGCCCCAAATTAAGTATGGTCTGTACTTGTCAAATGCATGTACAACTGCAAGTATCTCCTTCTCCGTTGTTGTGTAATTTTTCTGAGCTTCATCCAAAGTCCTACTTGAGTAATAGATAGCCCAAAAAATCTTGTCTCTTTTCTGCCCAAGGATTGCTCCAATTGCAAAATCACTCATGTCGCATATCAGTTCAAACGGTTCTGTCCAATCAGGTTGATTATAATAGGTGCAGAAATAAGCTCCTTCTTGATCTTTTCGAACGCCTGCAAGTAAAAATCATCAAAGATAAAATCAACATCTTTTTCCAATAAGTTACATAAAGGTTTTGAGATTTTTGAAAAATCCCTGATAAGTCTGCGATAGAAGCTTGCATGTCCCAAAAAGCTCCTCACGGCTTTAATTGATTTTGGAGGGGGAAGCTTTTCAATAGCAGCAACTTTAGCTCTATCCACCTCAATGCCGTGAGCTGAAATTTTATGTCCAAGGACGATTCCTTCTTGCACCATAAAATGACACTTCTCCCAATTTAAGACGAGATTCGTCTCTTCACATCTCTGAAAAACAAGTGCCAAATTAGATAAACATTGGTTAAAAGTCTTACCAAATACCGAGAAGTCATCCATGAAGACTTCCATTAGCTCTTCAACCATGTCAGCGAAGATCGACATCATGCATCTCTGGAAGGTTGCTGGGGCATTACACAAACCGAAAGGCATCCTCCTATATGCAAAGGTTCCGTATGGGCAAGTGAAGGTTGTTTTCTCTTGATCTTTTGGGGTTATTGCAATCTGGTTATAGCCCGAGTAGCCATCTAAAAAGCAATAATAACTATGCCCGGCTAGTCTGTCTAACATTTGGTCAATGAACGAAAGCGAAAAGTGGTCTTTCCTAGTGGCTTTATTCAGCTTCCTATAATCGATGCAGACTCTCCAACCTGTTACTGTTCTGGTGGATATGATTTCATCGTTGGTGTCACGAACTACTGTCATTCCACCCTTTTTAGGCACAACCTGCATAGGACTCACCCAAGAACTATCAGATATAACATATATAATACCAGCATTTAATAATTTTAAAATCACAGCTCTAACAACTTCTTTCATTGCTGGATTTAATCTTCTCTGTGGTTCAATAGAGGGTTTATGATTTTCCTCTAACTAAATTTTGTGCATTACAATAGAGGGACCAATTCCTTTGATGTCGACAATGGACCATCCAATTGCCGATTTGTGCTCTCTTAAGATTCTGAGCAACTTGTCTTCCTCTGTAGCAGATAAAAATGATGAAATAATCACAGGAAAAGTACTATCACCACCTAAGAAAGCATACCTCAAATGGCTTGGTAATTCTTTCAATTCAGTTTTGCCTTCTTTTTTTTTTCACTTACCTGCGACTTGTCAATCTTTTCCTTAGTTTTTGTAGTCGCACTTTCTAATGGGTTGGCTTCCAAAGTAACAACACAACTTTTAATTTCATCAGTTAATGATTCATCATCTAAATTAGAAACTGAATTTACCAGACATTGAGCCATAGGATCGGTTGGTGCTTCTTTTGTTTCAATTTCCCGTACACAACTCTGCACCACTTCAATCAACTTACAGGTCTCTGGCTCATCAGTGAATTTCATCGCCTTATAGATGTTGAACATAACTAATTCATCATTCATCCTCAAGGTTAATTTCCATCTCTAAACATCGATTAGTGCTCTCCCAGTGGCAAGGAATGGTCTCCCAAGTATAAGCAGAATTTCTTTGTCCTCTTCATAATCTAAAACTACAAAATCAGCAGGAAAAATTAGCTTATCAACTTTAACAAGTACATCTTCTATTATACCTCTGGGATAAGTAATCGATCTATCCGCTAGTTACAGTGTTATGGTGGTCGGCTTTACTTCTCCAAGACCTAGGCTCCTGAAAATAGATAAAGGTATTAAATTTATGCTAGCACCTAAATCACACAATGCCTTACCCACTTTCGATCCTCCAATCTCGCATGGAATAGTAAAGCTTCCAGGGTCTTTCAATTTTTTCGGTAACTTCTGCTGCAGAATCGCACTACATTCCTCTGTCAAATTTACAGTTTCATAATCTTCAAGTCTCTGTTTCTTTGACAGCACCTCTTTCATGAATTTTGCATAATGTGGTATCTGTTGCAAGGCATCAACAAACGGAATGTTAATGTGTAATTTCTTAAATATATCTAGAAATTTCTTAAACTCAGATTCAATCTTCCTTTTATAAAAAGCTTAAGGATAATGAATAGATGGTTTTAACAAATGAGGATTATCAGGAAAAAGTTTACTAAAAGGTTTATAATCAACTCCCTGTTTAACTGTTTCTGATTCTACATCCTTTGACATAACAGGTTCGGCTTGCTTCTTCTGCACCTCAGTGATTGGCGCAGTTTCTTCTTTCTCTGCTACCTTTGGTGGCTCATAGGTGTTCCCACTTCTCAAAGATATAGCATTACAGTGTTCTTTCGGATTTAGCACTGTATCACTAGGAAACTTTCCTCTTTCATTCAAAGAACTGACAGCTGCAGCTAACTGTCCTAAAGTAGTCTCAATAGACTTCATCTGCGCACCAAGACTGGTATTCATCTCTGACATTTTAGCTTCCACGTTGTCTAATCGAGCATCAGTTTTGCTAAATCGTGTTCTAATTTCAACCATGACCTCCTCAAATTTGTTCCTTCTAACTCCACTATAACCATGGGAATTCCCTTGGTTATTGAATCCTATATTACTGTTACTTGCTGCTAGTGGGTTTAGAACATTCTTAGAATTACCATAAGATAGATTCTCATGGTTTCTGAATCCTGGCTGGTAATAGTTAGGAACCTGATTTCCCTGAAAACCAAAGTTACGATTATTAACATAATTCACCTGCTCCAAATCCGTCCCCATCAAGTTAGGATTTGTGTTGTCAGGATGAATCATAACTTGCGGCCCTTGTATACCCATTGAAGAAATTTGTGTTGAAATCTGCTCAAGTCTTGCTAGAATGGCTATCTGCGTATCTAACTCATGCATACCTGCTACTCTTCTGACATTAGCTCTTTCACCTGGCCATTGGCTACTGTTTATAGCCATCTCCTCAAGTAACTGTATAGCCTGATCAGGTGTCTTAGACCATAGTGAACCTCTTGCTGAGGCATCCACAGTAGCTCATGTTTGCGGAGTCATGCCTCTGTAGAAAACCTGTATCTGGTTTCCTTCATCATATCCATGCTAAGGGCATCTACGCAATAACTCTTTAAATCGCTCTCATGCCTCATGTAATGGCTCTTGGTCTAACTATGTGAACTGGGCAATCTCTAATCTCATCTGCATTGTCTTTCCTGGTGGGAAATACTTTGTCAAGAATTTCTGTGCCATCACTGCCATGTCGGAATGCTTCCTGCTGGTAGGTTTTGATACCAACTCAATGTTTTATCCCGAAGAGAAAAAGGAAATAATCTTAGCCGAATAGCGTCGTCAGAGGCTCCATTAATCTTAATGGTGCTACAAATCTGGAGAAAACTTGTCAAATGTGTATTAGGATCCTCCAAGGCTGAACCTCCAAATTGGTTTTGCATAACCATGTTGATCAATGCCGGCTTCAATTCAAAGTTGTTACAGTTCACAGGAATCTCTCTTATAGCAGCGAAATTCTGATTCACAACTGCGGTGAAATAATCGCGTATAGCTCGCTGCTGATTTCATCTGCCATGATTAAATTTTAGTCTTTCTCTTCAAATCTGTTCTGTTGAATTTGTTTGATGGTTCTCTCTAGCTCTTGATCTGACTTTTCTTTTATATCTGTATTTCCACTTCTGCAAGTTTTTACCATTCACCTAAAAAAATATTCGTAGATAATAAATTAAAACAAAAAAAATAAAAATCTAAATTAAAGTAAAGGTTATTGGGGAACAGTGTCAACAAAAAACTAAACAACAGTTCCCCGGCAACGGCGCCAGAAAACTTGTTGTCCTTAAAAGGAACACTACTGCAAGTGCACAGGTCAGTTTTCGAGTATAGAGTAAATATGAGTATCGTCCCATAGGGAACTGTGTCTATCGCTATTCACTGTAATCAACAACCTTGAGCTTTATTTAGAAAATTAATAAATGTTGGTTAAAATCCTATTTACTAGTCTAACTGTTAACTATTGAACAAATTAATTAAAGCAAATCATAATAATTACGAATGAAAATATCAATATCAAAATATTCCTAGAAATCGATTTCACCTAACTAGGGTTCATGCAATTCCTTTGATCAATTGTTCTTTTGATCTCAATTTGTTATAGCCGAAACTATTTCCTATTTATCTCTCTCGAGTTTTAAACAATCATACCCAATTTACCTAATCCTAATCTCTCAATTCAGAATTAAATAATAGAGTTCATTAAGCAATAATAATATGTTTCTCTATGACTCATAAGAATTGTCAACCTCCCGATTCAACAATGTCCTACGTTAATCTACCATTGTGCATATAAATAATCCCCTCTCTCGAGTGCTGGATTCTTATACTAATTCATCTAATTGGTGGCCAATCAACTAGAGCATTAAGAACAAGTAGATTAAATAAACATAATAGAAATCATCCAAACAACATCACAAAGTAATTGCAATCTACCCAAAGTTGGTTATATCGATTCTAGTAAAATGGAGTTTAGTTCCTAGACATCATAATAAACATCCAAGAATTCCAATTTAACATCCCAAGAACAAAATTTGGTGAAAAAGATGAAAAAGATGAAGTTTTAATGGAGCTAAAATAATTCTTGAAGTCTTCTGCCGCAGCCTCTCTCGAAATTCTGATAAAAAGACTATTTATAAGGTTTTCAAGAACTAAAACGAGGAAGGCCACGTGGAAAAATAGTGTTGCCCTAATCAAACTGCTATGCTGCGGCAATAGTATTAATTCCTCAGATCTGTTCTGCACTGTCCTGTTTCTTCTATTGCTATAGCATAAGTCACGATCAGCATCCTGTAACTTCAATTCTTCACGAAATCATCAGAACCAACTCCAAAAGCTTTAACTTCTCCAAATTGTTCTTTTTCCTGCACAAGTGCACAAAACACATAAAACATACCTAATATTGCAAAGAACAAATCAAATAACTAAGTATAAAGGGTCCTAAACATATATAAAATTCGGTGCTAACACATATCTTCTCACTGTGACACACAATCTACAAGAGGCTCCAACACGGTCATATGTATGTCATAAAATTCTCGTGCGAGCGAAGCTCTAGCACAGCTCCATGCATATTCATGATGTCAAAAAAACCCTCGTGCGAGAGAAGCTCCAGCACGGTTTCATAAAAATCAATGAAATCTGCGTACGAGTAGCGCTCCAGTACGACTTAAAAATAATTATAAATCCAATTTAAATTCACGTACGAGCAATGCTCTAGTACGGATGCATAAAATCCAGTAAAATCCACGTACGATTTAAAACTCATAAAAGACATGATAGGCTGCTCAATTTCACTAAAACAAATCAAAATCACAACTAGCACCTAATTCGTGCCCTTTCATGTAAAAACATGAAATAAACAGTCAACCTATCCATAATTTGCTTGAATTAAAGCAATATAATCATAGGAATATCAAAAACATGAAAATCATGCAATTTCATAGCCTTACTACCCTTTTTAAAATTTTCCTAACTAGGGAAAAAATCGTAATTTTCACATATACCTCGATTTTCGTAAAAATTATTATTATATTTCTAGATACCTTATGAAATTATACGTAATGTGAATAACCCCAAAAATACGCGCAGATATCTCTAAGCGCTTACAAAATTCCCTTACCTCGATTCTCTGTACAGTCTGACTTTTTCAATGTAGAGAATTTCGCTCAGTCCGATTTACTCCAAATTAAATCTCCGGAGCTGCATATAACCATTATTGGGTTAAATACAATACACTTATCCATATTTAACCTTTATTGAGCTTAAATTTAAAATGTTAGGCCGTTTACTCTTATTGGGCCCGATTACACCTTAATGGGCATTACTCCGGTTTTACGCCCATTTCCACTTACTATTCACATCATCGAGGCCCATTGGGCTCATTGGGCTATCAACGCTTATTGGGCCTCATTCTAAACTCTCGAATATCTTAATTTAGTATTTACGACAATTCATTCCAATTTCACGAATTTAATTCATTTAATGCGGAATTTAAATTCGTAATTTATGCGGTAAATTCTAATACGCATAATGATGCAAAATTGTCGTAAATAAGAGTTACTTACCCGTGATTCCATGATAGTACACAAATCGAGGTTCGATCGTCTCACGTATACGACTTATCATCGAACTGCACAATTTTATATTTAATTCCAGGTTAATTTTCGATCAAATATAATTTAAATAATTATCCCAAGAATTAAATCGGTCAATTTTGATCGCTTACCGACTTACCCGTAGCTCGATTACATCACTGAGATTTTCCCTCAATTTTTCCTCTTTTTTTTCCCTTTTTCTCTTTCTTTTCCTTCTTTTCTGGCTAAACTGGTTCGGTCCGGTTCAACCCGGTTCAGACCGATTCGATCCAACCGATTCAGTCTGGTTCGGTCGGTTCAGGGCCTCACCAGTCGATTCTCCATCGGTTTTCGCCGCCAGCAGCTCCGCGAAATCGTCCAATGCACGGATCTGGGGTCGGTTTCGTCTGAGGTGGCCGAAAAGTGGCCGGTCTGGCTCTTCTCCCTTCGCCGTTGGTGCCCTTTCTCTTTCCTCGCCGTTTTCGGCGATGCCGACCGTTTCAGCGGCTGTATCCACCACCAATTGCATTGCCTGCGCCTGAGGAACCCTCGGCTATGGTCGGTTGGGGCTAGATCAGCGTCGGTTGCCGCCGACTTCCTTTTTCTCCCTCGGGTTCTCTCGATTTCCTTTCGCCGTCGTTTCTCTCGTCGTTCGTGCTACCTTCGACCTCACCCATCGCCGGCTAGGGTCGGCTGGGCTTCCTCGGTGGCCTCCAAGTCGTCGGTGGTCGACGGTGAGGGAACCGACTCCCTCGGTTTCCTGCTTCGTTTTTCGTTTCTTCAGAAAATCGCGAAACACGATTTTCTGTTTTTTTATTTTTATTTATTATTTATTTTTATTATTATTTTAATCAATTAAATATTATTATTTTTTCCAAAATATCTAAAAAATTTATATTTAATTCATTTAATCAATAAATGAATTTCTCAATATTATTTCAACTTTTTGGTATAATTTTTTATTATTTTCGGGATAATTTCCCGAGGTCAAAATTTCGGTTTATTCCAATAAATTCATATCTTGATCAATTTAATCCAAAATTTAATTATATCTTCGTTATTGATCAAGATTTCTCAATCCAATATTTTTAATTAAATTTTCTTGTCGAATTTATACCGGCTTTCGATCTTTTGACCGTTTTGCCCTTCAACGTGTTCGAAAATTCCATTTCAATCCTTTGCATTTTTTTTAAATGCATTCAAAATTTTTTATTCATTCCCTTTGCTCTTACGATAAAAATCGGGTCTTACATAATCTCCCCCACTTAAGAAATTTGGTCCTCCAAATTAGAACCAAGTCAAATGGATCCATAAACAACTCCGGGTACGTCTATCGTATCATATATTGTCATTCTCAAGTGACTTTTTTCGGAGTGTAATACTACCAACATACTTGACTAGGGAGATCATCTTAAACCTCAACACTTTCTCCTTCCATCTAATAGCCGAATCGATTTTTCAACATACATTTTACTTTCATTGAGCTAAGCTGTTGGAGCTCATATCCGATCACATATGCTGGGTCCGGATAGTATTTCTGAAGCATCAAAAGATGGGACACATTGTGGATGCCTGCTAATTTAAGTGGTAACGCCGACCTACAGGCCTTATCTCCCACTTTGTCCAATCTCAAAGGATTCAATCAAACGAAACCCAATTTACATTCTTTCCAAATCTCGTTATGTCCTTATGCTATGTCCTAAGGGTATGTAACTTCCAACAATATTGATTCACCCTCGGTGAATTCCAATGGTTTCTGTCTCTTGTCAGCATAGCTTTTCTATCTGCTCTGAGGTGTTCTTAATCTCTCACAATCAACTGAACATCCTTAGAGGTTTATCTTACTAATTCGGGAACAATTTTCTATCTGTCACCCACTTCTTCTTATCCAAATCGGTAACAACCCCTACGGCTATACTATGCCTCATCTGAAGTCATCCCGATACTCAAGTGACAACTGTCATTATTGGCGAATTTGATTAGTAACAACTGATCATCCCAGGAGCTTATCAAATCAATGGTACACGCTCTCATCATATCCTCCAGATCCTGTACAGTCCTCTTTGACTAACCATCTGTCTGAGGATGAAAAGCTGTGCTAACACTCAATCGGGTTCCCACAGCTTCTTAAAAACGTTCCCAGAAGTGGGATGTAAAGCGAAAAGCCTTATATAATACAATGCTCATTGGAAAAATACTTAGTGTTCCACAATCTTCCTTACACATAAATCTGCCTATGCACTTAGAGTATCTGGGGATTTCCATAGCTAGAAGGTGGGTAAACTAAATCAATCTATCGACTATCACCCAGATAGCCTCGTGATTCATCTGGGCCCTCTGTAACCCATCACAAAATTCATGGTAACTTATTCCCATTTTCGTGTCAATATAGGTAGAAACTGCAATAACCCTGCAACATCTTTTGCTCTACCTTAATCTGCCGACATACGAGACACTTTTCCACAATCTCTACAATGTCTCTTTTCATATCTGACCACCAATACCCTTTTCTAAGATTTCGATATATTTATTACTTCTCGGATGCATTGTATATCCCGAAGAATGAGCTTCTGACAATAACTATATCATCATTGTGGTCCTGGGGAGCACTTATATTGTCTTTGAACCTCAGTAAGCCATCATCACTCTCTGTGAACTTTGTCACTGTACCCATCTGAATCTGACCCACACTATCGACACCATGCCGATAATCACGCTAAGCCTGTCAAATCTGGTCACTCAAATCTGGTTCTAACATCAGGCTAGCTGTCACACAACCACTGTCATCATTAGAAGGGATCACATCATTACTGAGGCTTACAACTGCTCTAGTAGCTCACGCTCCCTGACCCTCATATGTAATACCATCAGAGGCTTTTTCTGCTCAAGGCATTAGCCATCACATTAGCCTTTCCTGGGTGGTACAATTTCCACAATCATAATCCCTCAGAAGCTCTAACCCTCTTTGTTCTCATATCTGACTTTTTCTGTGAAAATAAATACTTGAGACTTTTATGATCAGTGCATACCTAAAATTTCTCACCGTAAAAGTAGTGGTGCCATACCCTCAGTGCATTACTACGGCTACCAACTTTAAATCATGGGTCGGATAGTCCTTTCATGGTCCTTGAACTGTCTGGATTCATACGTGACTATTATCTCATTTTGCTTCAACATACAGCCCGATCTTGGTTTCAAGACATCCATATACCCTGAGAAACCTCTTAATTTGTTGGGTATGGTGAGAATAAATGCGGTGGTCAGTTCATACTTCAGTACACCAAAACTCCTGTCATGTCTATCATCCCATTCAAATATAACTTTTTTCTAAGTTAAACGTGTCAACAAAGTAGTCCATTTCGAGAACTCTCAACAAATCATCTGTAAAAATAATTTTCAATTGTTGCTTATAATTTTTCCTGGACTTTAAATACACCCAAAATATCATTAATAAGGATGATAACAAATTGGTCCAGGTAAAGTTTAAATACCTCATCGTAGTTGAGTTCCACTAAATATTTCAACTACCCATATCCTTGACCTATGTACGCATAAATGTATAATGTCATTTCGAAATCGCTTCCATTCAAGATACTAACCCGCGTCATTTTCTTTTTCTTATATTAACGGTTTTTATAAAATTTTAATTTTTAAACCTTCATGATTAATCGAATTCTATATTTCTTTATCGTATAAGTAAAGGTACCCTAATTTTAAATGTATATATTACGACTTTCAATTTCAATTTATAGGTTGTGTATACTTTAGACGCTGTCAAGTCTTCAGGCTAGGAGGTATTTTGAAATACCTTTATTAACCCTCAGACTTAACCACATGGAATGGTTATGGATATATCCACCCCTTATCCTTGGTCGTAATTCATATCTACTACATATCGCTTAATCCAAATTATTTCACATATCAGAGATATTTGTACCTTACATATGCCTCTTATTCCAATAGATTTTGTATTCAGGATCTATCACATCTCAAAGCTTATCTCCTTTCGTATATCAATTATAACAAACTCTGTCATTACTCATTCCTGAGTACAATCATTTACTCCTTTAATTTCAATCGCTACACCCCTTTTTATTACTTGTCAAAACTTACAGTATACTTTTCAGGGGTAAAAACATCACTATCTTAGGATAGAAATCTGAACAGCATAGTTTGCAGCCGACCAATTTATTCTCAAATATTACTTCAAATTATTCATAATCCATTGAATAAAATCGGTTGACTTATACTTCTTCCCTCGTTTTCAACTTATAATCTCTTCATAAGTATTCTGTTAGTTAACTCTCCTCCATTGGGATACTAACTATCAACATTGTACCCAAGGGTGTAGGCATTCATATCTTTCACTAACTTATATACAAATGAAGGCGGTATGAATAAATGTGTGGCACCAGGATCAATTTTAAAATAATTACTTCATTATTCACAACCAGTGTGGTATCTTCCACCACATTAGATGAAACATCAGTAGTGTCCTGGTCCAAGGCATACACTCGCCCTCGTCCAACAACCTACTTTCCTTTTTTCTTCGGCTGTGGCCTCCTTTTTTCGGTGCAGAGATACCAACAGGGTTTTCTTTGTCTCTTTGCCCTTCTGTGGGGCAGTCTCACCCAACTCTGAGCAATCATTAAATAATTGGCCCGTCTTACCACACTTAACGCCTATTTTAGTCAATAAAGTGTAGGTGTAAGCCCTACTTCCGTGGTATCTACCACACATCCTACATTGCTTACACTGCTACGGAACAGGTCGGGGTCCTCCAATCACAATACCCCTCAAAAGTGCTGAAATTGGATACACTGAGGCTTACCAATCATCTTACCCTGTGACTCATCAACTCTAATCTCTTACCAACTGGTCTCTTTCCCGCTTTGACATCTCTGTCATTCTCTATTTTCTTCTGTCTCTATTTCGGCTCTTACTACCTTTTCCAATCTCAGAGGCGTGCAACACATGATCTTATTTACGCAACTGTATTCTGCGCACTGCCTCAACATAGGTAGTGATATCTAACGGGGCCAATCGGACTCTAATCGACAATTTGAGCCCTTCCATGAACTTTTGGGCTTTTCGACTCTCATTACCCATAGTGTCGGGGTAATACCTGTCCAGGGATATAAATTGAGTTTCATACTCGTCAATCAACTAGTGCCTCTGGGTCAGTGTAAGAAATTTTACCTGTAATTTCCTTTAAGTAGTGTCCGGGATATTCTGTCATCGAAATACATCCAGAAATATTTCTCATGTCAGCTCTGGACATCTAACTCTTCAGATGGGTCGAGCGGACTTCCACTAATGCTCCGCCTCGCCCTCCAACATAAACATATTTAAAAGTCACTTTCTCAGACGACATACACCGAAAGAATCCATACAACTTCGCTATCTACCGGAGGGGTGTGAAAATCTCTATAGTCTGAGGCATCTGTTTAGGTTTTACCCTGCCTATCCTCAACTACCTGCATAGATTGAGTAAACAACTCCAAAATATTTTCTACACTCCACTCCATCCTCTTGGAGTGTGTCTCAATACTGTTGGGTCTCTTTATAGGACCTTGTGGAGTATGCTCAACATCAGCCTCCACATCACTCTCATCTTGAGTCTCATGTGACGACTCATTCGACTCTCAGGCTTATCTCTACGGCCTCGAGCCTGTGTACTCGACCCTCTACCATAGTGGCTATCAGTTATAAAAACTATATTCTTGCATTCGAAACTAAAATCTTAGCTGCACTTCCACCTTCATATACACAATTGTATCTAAACAATGCACAGTACATGGGGATGTAAATTTACTTAACCACTAACACCGACTCATATCAAGCCAACTCAGCTTTGATACCACCTCTGTCACGACCCATATTTCCTAAAAACCCCTATAAATGTTTCGCTTTTTCATTTCCTTACCCATCGTGAACAGTTTCACTACTAACAGTTGGGCTATGAGTCGATGTTAGTCCCTCCTGTCATGTTACTTACCTTAACATTCATTTTCCATATTTCATTTACATATCAATTTATTTTAACTAAATACATCCCCAATATTACATCCGTGTACAATACTGTGCCTCTATATGTTCAGATACAAAAATTATACGAATGTGTATACCTGGTCTTGATAGGAAGCAGCAGATAACTGAAATGCAAGACTACTGTCGCTCTCTTCTACTGAATGTACCCTGTAGGGTGGAAAATGAAAGGGTGAGCGCAACTTGCTCAGTAAGGCAATAATGCAAGCAGGTAGATAACTACACTATCTACATGCTTGTAAAGGCATGACATGTAAAACATTTATATTTCGAGCATGAGGAAATTAAAACCATGCCATGTATGAGTATATCATATATCGTAAAACATGAATCGGCATGTAAAACATGAAAAACATCTCATGTAAAACCTCTCATGCTCGGTACAGTAAAACTCTTCAAAACAATCCCAGAGGGATTCAACACATCTTTAAAATCATTAATATCCTCATAAAAACCCGTCAATTTCTCATTTAATACCACATTTCATGAAAATCGTCACAAATTGGGGCTCGACCCCTCCCTCGGGTCTACCCTGGTCTAACAAGACCAATCAAATATATATCATATGAGACATGCAGGTTATTGTATGAAAACAATCGAGGACAATGTCCCTGTGATCCTAGGTTACACGAATCTCGATGTACAGGGTATCACAACTATAACGGGAGGTGGGGTCAAATCCTACCCGTCAGAATATCAAGTAACGTGAATACAATAGTCATGATTACATGGTACAGCGTACTCCGTGTGACATACAGGGTACAACGTACTCCATGAACCCAATATCATAGTCTGGGGATGCCTGCCATAGGTCTTATCCCACTCCAAACCATGTCGATAACCAACCCATGTCTCAATCTACACGTGCGAGCATATCTCCTCACTGTGACACACAGTCTACAGGAGGCTCCAACACGGTCATATGCATGTCATAAAATTCCTATGCGAGCGAAGCTCTAGCACGGCTCCATGCATATTCATGATATCAAAAAAACCCTCGTGCGAGAGAAGCTCCAGCACGGTTTCATAAAAATCAATGAAATCTGCGTACGAGCAGCGCTCCAGTACGACTTAAAAATAATTATAAATCCAATTTAAATTCATGTACGAGCAATGCTCTAATACGGATGCATAAAATCCAGTGAAATCCACGTACGATTTAAAACTCATAAAAGATATGATAGGCTGCTCAATTTCACTAAAACAAATCAAAATCACAACTGGCACCTAATTCGTGCCCTTTCATGTAAAAACATGAAAAAAACAGTCAGCCTATCCATAATTTCCTTGAATTAAAGCAATATAATCATAGGAATATCAAAAATATGAAAATCATGCAATTTCATAGCCTTACTACCCTTTTTAAAATTTTCCTAACTAGGGAAAAAATCATAATTTTCACATATACCTCGATTTTCGTAAAAATTATTATTATATTTCTAGATACCTTATGAAATTCTACGTAATGTGAATAACCCTAAAAATACGCGCTGATATGTCTAAGTGCTTACAAAATTCCCTTACCTCGATTCTCTGTACAGTCTGACTTTTCCAATGTAGAGAATTTCGCTCAATTCGATTTACTCCCAATTAAATCTTCGGAGCTGCATATAACCATTATCGGGTTAAATACAATACATTTATCCATATTTAACCTTTATTGAGCTTAAATTTAAAATGTTGGGCCCGTTTACTCTTATTGGGCCCGATTCCACCTTAATGGGCCTTACTCCGATTTTATGCCCATTTCCACTTACTATTCACATCATCGAGGCCTATTGGGCTCATTGGTCCATTAACACTTATTAGGCCTCATTCTAAACTCTCGAATAGCTTAATTTAGTATTTACGACAATTCATTCCAATTTTCAGAATTTAATTCATTTAATGCGAAATTTAAATCCGTAATTTATGCGGTAAATTCTAACAAGCATAATGATGCAAAATTGTCGTAAATAAGGGTTATTCACCCGTGATTCCATGATAGTATGCAAATCGAGGTTCGATCGTCTCACGTATACGACTTATCATCGAACTGCACAATTTTATATTTAATTTTGAATTAATTTCTTATCAAATATAATTTAAATAATTATCCCGAGAATTAAATCGATCAATTTCGACCGCTTACCGACTTACCCGTAGCTCGATTACATCACTGAGATTTTTCCCCAATTTTTCATCTTTTTCTTTTTCCCTTTTTCTCTTTCTTTTCCTTCTTTTCTGGCTGAACCGGTTCGGTCCAGCCAGTTCAGTCCGGTTCGGCCGGTTCAGGGCCTTGCCGACCGGTTCTCCGCCAGTTTTCACCGCTAGCAGCTCCTCGAAATCGTCCGATGCACGGATCTGGGGTCGATTTCGTCCGAGGTGACCGAAAAGTGGCCGGTCCGGCTCTTCTCCCCTCGCCGTCGGTGCCATTTCTCTTTCCTCGCTGTTTTCGGCGTTGCCGGCCGTTTCACCAGCTATATCCACCACCGATCGCGTCGCCTACGCCTGAGGAACCCTCGGCTATGGTCAGTTGGGGCTAGATCGGCGCCGGTTGCAGTCGATTTCCTTTTTCTCCCTCGGGTTCTCTCGGTTTCCT
This sequence comes from Firmiana major, assembly GCA_033439115.1. Taxonomy (NCBI): domain Eukaryota; kingdom Viridiplantae; phylum Streptophyta; class Magnoliopsida; order Malvales; family Malvaceae; genus Firmiana; species Firmiana major. The sequence goes on from CM065899.1 coordinate 54,932,874, forward strand.
TTCGCCGGCGTTTTCTCGTCGTTCGTGCTATCTTCGGCCTCAACCATCGCTGGCTAGGGTCGGCTAAGCTTCCTCGGTGGCCTCCAGGTCACCGGTGTTTAGCGGTAAGGGAACCGACTCCTTCGGTTTCCTGCTTCGTTTTTCGTTTCTTCATAAAATTGCGAAACGCGATTTTCTGTTTTTTTTTTATTTATTATTTATTTTTATTATTATTTTAATCAATTAAATATTATAATTTTTGCTAAAATATCTAAAAAAAATTATATTTAATTCATTTAATCAATAAAATGAATTTCTCAGTATTATTTCAAATTTTTGGTACAATTTTTTATTATTTTCGGGATAATTTCCTGAGGTGAAAATTTTGGTTTATTCCAATAAATTCATATCTTAATCAATTTAATCCGAAATTTAATTATTTCTTCGTTATTGATCAAGATTTCTCAATCCCATACTTTTAATTAAATTTTCTTATCGAATTTATATCAGCTTTCGGTCTTTTGATCATTTTGCCCTTCAACGTGTTCGAAAATTCTATTTCAATCCTTTGCATTTTTTTTTAAATGCATTCGAAAATTTTTATTCATTCCCTTTGCTCTTACGATAATAATCGGGGTCTTACATTCCGTTTCGCATCTCTACTTATCTGGATTATACTTCTTCCAAAACCATAAATTTAATTTCATATTCATCCACAGACTTGTTACTTTATGTCTGATTGCAATCATTTCATCCATAATTGTCATTTTATTTCATCCGGAATGTGCTACCGCCTAAGGGTCTTCAGAAATATATCCCATGTAATTTTTTGATGTCGGCTCTTGGATTAAATCGAGGAACTTCCCTCCGAGTTTGACTTTCCATTTCGATACTGATGCTACAAACGCTACTTTCTTTATAGTAGCACACTCTGAAAATCCGTATAGCTTCTCCGATTCTTTAACACAAAAGTTGCAAAAGCAACTTTCTCGATAGAGTTACTTCTAAAATCATCAAGTTTTTCTATCTCATCCATCCAACACTCTGAATCATTGAATTCTTAACTTTGTTGAAAAATGGAGGCTTAAACTCTTGAAACTGCCCTCAGTCTATTAAGCTCACTGTCATACTCTAAGAATCCATGCAAGTTTTCTAATTTAATTTTCCAATTTTCCATTACAATTGGATTCTTGACTCCAGTATGTAATATCATACTATTCTCCGAAATCAGCTCGGTCTCCATCCGTTAGTGAACTTACAGACATTTCTTAACTTCACTGCTCACAACGTTGGGTCATACCTTTCCAGGGATATAAATCATAATTCATACTCATTGACAGATCGATTTTCTTGTGCTAGACCCATAAATTCCATTCATAGTTTCCTTAATCTCATTCATTCAGTTCTCTATAACTACTGGGTCCTTTATCCCATTTAACAATGGCGGTCTGAACTTCTAAAACAGCCTCATCTCGTGTAGCTCCTACTCCTATCCCAAGCCATTATCATTCTATTGTGGAGCTACAGAAGCAGGTATAGTTGTAGTTCTGAAACATCTCTACAGGCTGTGCGGGCATATCAGGAGTAATCTGCCAGACTATTCTTCCGTATACCCCATCACCTAACATAGCTTGTGTCCCAATTTTTTGTAGTATATTCAATACTTCACTCAATCTTAGCAAAGTGTATCACAATATCATCTGTCCTTTCCATAGGAACTGATGGAGCACGCTCAACATCAGTTTCAATCTCAGTATCATTTATGAGTCTCATATGACAACTCCGCATAATTCTCAAGCCTACCTCTGCGGCCTCTAGCCCGTGATCTAATTCCTCACGTAAACCAAACATTAAGTCTTAACTTCATTAGGTATACTTAGTCTACAACCAGACAAGCACAGACATTTGGGATGTAATCTTATCCTTATTATTGACACTGACAGTACTAGACAACCTTTGCTCTGATACCAGCTTAAACTATAACGACCCGTAACCTATAAAAATTCGAGAAAATTTTTTTTGAAACTTCAGCTTACAACTTAATCCCTTTATTCACTTAGGTTGTATTCCTGTTTAATGTCAATTCATTTTCTTACTTCTTTATCCGTAATTATAATTAAGTTTCACATTTAGATTTATATGACCGATAGAAATTTTGGCAGCATAACGGCTTATATATAAGCCTACCCACCTGCAAACCATATGTTTTTAACAATCTTAGATATCCACAACTATCAGACATGCTTTCCAAGTGACATCATCAAATCATTCTACATATTCCAAACACGTCTAATTACTCCCACCAATCAATCCTTAAAAATATTTCATTTATCCTTATACAGATTACATCCCAACACATTACTTTCAATAGATGTCTGTGCATACAAATGGTCTGGTAAAGAGATAGAAATGTAGACCTCACGCATGTACAAAAGATAGTCTGGGAAAACTCGTATCCGCCAACCTACGTCATCTACGCAGCAATTATCAACTGTAGTTTCACTGCAACACATCTGAGAGGTGAATGGGTAAGCTTTTGGGAAAAAGCCCAGTAAGAAAGTGCATTTAAAACGATTATAGTGATTAAAATATACAGAAAAACATAATAATACATAAAATGACTTCTCTCTACAACTAATATAAAGGACCTCCGAATTTAAGAAATCGAAAACATCATCAATCAAAACGTGAATCTTTAAGCACTTAAACTTAACAGTCATAACATAACCTTTCGTATATTCGAAATTTCAAAAAAAAATATTTGCATATAAATCACATATAACAGAGTCAAAACTGAAAACAGAGTTTAGTTCAGATAGAGACTACGCTGACCCATATAATTATCATGTATCAATAACAAAATCATCCTCCGTAGAGGGAATTCAGAACCTATGGCCATGGTAGGGCTGTAGACGTGATCAAGGTCGTACAGCGTTCAGACACTTGAAGGTGGAATTCAGACACCACAAAGGCGAAGTTCAGATGCCATAAAGGCGGAGTTCAGATGCCATAAAAGCGGAGTTCAGATGCCACAAAGGCGGAGTTTAGACGCCATAAAGGCGAAGTTCAGATGCCACAAAGGCGAGCATGACAAGCTTTAGCATACAACATAAGTGGCCCGTAGTCTTAAAACATACTGTAGTTTTCATATATTAAAAAAATTCGAAATACAACCATCTTATTCAAAAGATAATTTCAGAGAACATGCTCTTATTCAGAAGTCAAATTCAGAAATATGCAATTATTCAGAATACAAATTCAGAGAACGTGTTTTTGTTCAGAAAACAAATTCAGAAGCATACACTAATTCGAAGACAAATTCAGAAACATGATTTTATTCAGAAAACCAATTCAGAAATCACACTCTTATTCAGAAGACAAAAGCAGAAAACATGCTCGAAAATCATAGTTCAAATCTTTGCAAGTTTTCCTTGAATTCAAAACATAGTCAAACGAAATCCTGGGTTGAAGAGCGGTCTAACCGTAAATTTAATTTTTTTTAAACGTTTGTCGAACGTGTTGAAAATTCAAGCATCTTCCTTAATCGCGGTTCAGAAAGTAAACTATTACCATTTTAAATTACACCCCATTACCTTGATTTATCGAAAATTTTAAGTTCGAGTAGTAACACCTCCAAGTATCTCTTTAAATCCTTCTACCATTCTCCTATACCGAAATTTGTATTCTTAGTATCCTATTTATTCGAATTACCTACGATGCGTCAAAATCATAACATTGCTTACCTAAGAAAAATACACTTGAAATCATAAAATACGTACAATTATCTCTAAAACTTGCATAAATTCCTTACCTCAATGTCTGTCTATAGTCTTCGATTGTCTCGACTTAGCGAGTCAATAGGTCCGGTCCACTTGGGTAATTTCCTAGGAATTCGTACCAGTACTTTAAAAATTTCAAACTGATATTTTCGACTGTCCTTTCCCCGAGTTTTTTTCCAAATTCTCGGTGCACTTTCTTTTCTTTAAATATTTATTCTCTTCTCTAATATATATATATATATATATATATATATATATATATATATATATATATATATATTTACACACACATATATTTTACTTCTTTTTTTTCAAATTACTTTTCCTTTTCCCGCCAAAAATTCTTTTCTTTCTTCTTCATTTCTTCTTTCTCGCTACCACCCGACACCACTGTTCACAATTCCTTCGTTTTTTTTTCCCGGCGCTGCCTCTCCTCCATCTTTCTCGGTGCTGCATCACTTGCATTCTCCAAAGTCATTGTCTCTCAGCCTTTCCACCTTCCATTATCCTCGTCTTTACCGTCACCACCACCATCATTCATCATCGTCATTTCGATTTTTGGGTTGTAGAGGACCTATGTCCTCTGTTTCCAGTTTGTGTCTCTATTTACAGGCTCTGAGTCTGACTCCGCCTCACGGCTCCTAGTCCGCAGCCTTAACCTTGCGTCGTCGGTTTGCAAGGAGGCTGAGAAGCTCCAGTATCCTTCACCGTCCGCAACTGTCTCCATTGTTCCTGTTCCCAGTGGTAGGAGGCGTCTGCCCCTTGCATACTAAGCTCTCTGTTCCTCAATTCCCTCCATCTCGCTCGCTAAACACTCTTTTACATTTGCTGTAGTTTCACAGAGATTGAAGTTACTCTGTTCCCAACTCTTCTCTCTGGTCTCCTGCTTCAGTTTTCAGTTTCTTGCCCTCCCTCGCCTATCTATCTTTCTCTGTTTCTCATTACTGCTCTCTCTCCTAGCTTGCGTCCCTTGTCTTCCTCTTCCTTTCTCGGTCAGCACCCATTCCCATTCATTTGTTTCACTCAACATTCCTGCTCCAAGCTTCGGTTTCAGTCGAGCCTTTCTCTATATAGTCTCACTCATCTTCCCTGGCTTCCTTTTTTCTCTCTCGATAGCTTTCCTGTCCTGCTAACGTCACTATTCGCGTTTTCTTATAGCCCCAAAACGATAAGGCTGTAAACGAGTTTGCCCATCACCTCTTTTGTTTCAGCCAACAGTACCATTTCCATGCTCTTCCAACAGCTTCTGTTTTGATCTTCTATCTTTCTTCTAGTTTTATCTCTGTCTTCTTCTTACCGTGGCCTTCGAAAGAAATGAATTCAGCCCAAGTTTATCTTCTCTTCACCTTGCCAGCCTCCTCATTCTTCACTGTTTTTTTTTCTTGTTTTCTGGATATCAGTTTCCTATCTTCCCCTTGATGTTTTCTGCCTATATATATATATATATATATATATATATATATATATATATATATATATCTCGGTATATATATATATATATCTCTCTCGGTCCAGATCTCCTTGCAGGCTATCTTCTATTTCATTTTTTTTAACCTATTCAGGTGCAGACCATCACACTCCTCTGCTCTCCTTTCACTTCAGTCTGCCTCACTACTGCCCCTCCTATGATTTCGATTCAGCCCTCACCACAACTACCCATAGACTGCTGTAGCCGCATCATTTTTTGTCTATTTTTCTCTTACCGAGTAACATCGTTTTCCTTCGTTCCATCTTTTCTTTCCACTGTTCACTAACTCTAACCTTTCCATTAGTTTACTTAAACAAATATAATTGCAATAGTTACTATTGCTATATATATATATATATATATATATATATATATATATTTTTTAATTCCCACATTTCTATGTTGTACGGTCATATCATCATTCTTTTTGTTATATTACATATATATTTTAAGCTTCAACACTTCACTTTTTTTTTTTCCTTTTCTTCACGTTGCCATATTTGTCAAAACATCACCATCACTCACTTCTATCCCATTATTTCCAAGAGTCATCGTTTCATCCCCTTTTATTTACTTATTTATTTATTTTATGTAATTTAATAATTCATCATGTAATATTTTTTAAGTATAATTAGTCTATTATTTATTTTCAAATTAATTTACTCACATTCACACGTTTAATTTTAATTGTCTAAATTATTATTTATAGATAACATCAAGTACTTTAAAAATTTTATGGCATTTACACGTAGAGATAGGCCCGAGAGGTGTAGTGAATCATCGTCTGAGTGTACATATTATAGTTTCACTAAAAATTTTTGGAGTCTACTTCATAAAATTTGAGCGGGACATGGAAACAATAATGATATTGTCGAGTCAAGTGATAATGGGCCCGTGATAATGATAATGAATGAGGCGTGACTAAGAGAAAGACCGAGCTAATTTCGAAAGATAGTACATTATTATATACTGGAGTAAAGAATCCCATTGTAATGAAAAACTAGATAACTGAATGGGGAAAAAAAACCTATATGGATTCTTAGGGTACGATTGCAAACTTAACAGACTGAGGCAATTTCAGAGGTTTAAGCCTCTGTTTTTCAGTGGAGTTAAGAAATCCTATGATTGTGGAAGATTAGATAAATGAGACAGAGAAACCCTTTAGAATTTTGGTAGTAACTCTACCGAGAAAGTTGATTTGTAACCTTGTAGCATCAGTATCGAAATGGGAAGTCAAGCTCGGAGGGAAAACCCCCAATTTAATCTGAGAGCCGACATTAGAGAAATATAGGAGATATGTTTCTAAAGGCCTTTTAAGCGGCAACACATTATGGATGAAACAAAGTGACAATTATAGATGAAATGAGTGAATCAGACATAAGGAAACAAGTCCGAGAATGAATAGGAAATTAAATAGATTTGGAAGGAGTATAATCCGGATAAGTAGAGATGTGAAACGGAGGAAGTCCAGGAAACTCGTAGGAGGTACTAAGATCCCCAGTCGAGCTAAATTAGCCTCACTGGATGTTATTTTGAGGAAGCAATGCTCAAGGTGTAACTGTGATGATGTGAAATGTATGTTTCGAGGTTACTATGAAAATGAAAAGGTAAAGTGAGTGACAGAAAAGAGATGTACTAAAGATGCAGAGAGAGTGATAGAATTAGTCACTGTAACTGAAAAGATGAATTACAGAACTAAAAGTATAAGTGAAGGTCACATTGTTTATATAAGTGATAAAGATAGGGCGTGTCCAGAGAAAAGAGACACCCCTGTAGACATAGAATTTTTCGACACATATTTGGATGATCTGTCAGAGTTACCACTAGACCGAAGGATGAAGTTTGAGGTGATCTAGTACCTGATATCAAATTAATTATTCAGACCACCGTATTCAGTGACTTTGATTGAATTAGAAATGTTAAAAAAGCAAATACAAGGATTGCATAAAAAGGAGATTATTGGACCAAGTGATCCATTTTGGAGTGTACCAACATTAATTGTTAAGAAGATCCGAAGCTTTTTGGGTCCTTTGTATTAAAAAAAAAAGGAGTCAATTGGATCCTCTCAAAATAGAGATTATAGATCAGTGAGAAAGACTAAAAAATGTTAAGATGATTCAAAGTTTGGAGTATAAGGAGACTTTGGAATATAAATTACGTATCGAATCTAAGGATTGTAAAATTCTTATGCTTATGTTTTGGATGCGAGACTTAATTGGAATAAGGAAAGAGTTTTGTTATAATTGATGTATGAAATGAGACAAGCTTGAAATGTGATAAATTTTGGATACATAATTATAATTGGAATGAGAGGCGTATACAAGTTAAGAATATCTTTGATATGTGAAGTGATTCAGATTAAGTGATATGAACTGAAAATGAATTGTGACCAAGGATAAATGAGAATATCGATAAATTCTAGTATCCTACTGGGACTGAACCTTGAACTCTTATATCCATAATCAGTCTATGTGGTTAAGTCTGATGGCTTATGAAGGTATATCAAAATATCTCCCCGCCTGAGAGACTTGACAACATTTAGAAGTACCCATAACCTATAAATTGAAATTCACAGTCGTCATATACGCATTCAAAGTCAGGATACCATTACTTGTACGGTGAAGAATTATGAAATTTTACTGATCATGAAGGTTTAAGTATTAAATTTTACAAAAGCTGTCAAATAAAAAAAAGGGGATGACTCGAGTTAGTGCTTTGAGCAGAAGTGATTACAGGATGACGTTATGTATATTGGTCAAGGACATAAGTTATTGAAATATTTAGTGAATCTCAACTGGATGTGGTCCTTCTCTAGCACTAACATTCGTTACATGGTGGCTAGCCTAAGAGTTAAAACTGGACTTGATTGATTGAATCGAATAGGCCCAACGTAATGATAAATACTGCATTGATGTGGCTAGTCAGACCCGGATGGGTGTTACAACTAGCTTGAGTATTGGTATCGACGATTTAATTAAGATTTAAAAGTAGAATTGTGTACCCAATGATCGATAGTGAAGGAATTGATGTTGTCAGAGGCTTCTTTTATAGAGATATACTCCGCAATCCGGAGAATGGTAAAAACTTATCAAATCTCCTGAAAGTATATTGACAACCAAGTACGATAAGAAGTATAACTGGAAGTGTTACAAGAATCTCATAAGTTAGCAGGTTAAGGTAGAGTATAGAAGCCTATGAGGTTATCACCACCTCAACCATGCTAATATGGAATTGAGAGCATGTACCCGGAATTTTAAGGCTCCTGGAAGGACCGATTGAAAATTAATAAAGTTCGCATATAATATCAATTATCACTTAAGTATCAAAGTGACACCGTATAAAGCGTTGTATGATCAAAAATGTCGTTCACCGATTGGATGGAAGAGATAGGTGAAAGGAAGAAAATTATTTCTTGTTAGGTAAAGCAAGTTTCTGAGTATATTTAATTAATTTGTAAGAGGTTGAGGACAGCTCAGAGTAAGCAAAAGAGTTATACTAACCAAAGACGAAGGACCTTAGAATTTCAGTAAGAGATTTGGAGTTCTAGAAGTTTCTCCTCCCAATAGCATAAGAAGATTTGGAAAGAAAGGAAGGTTAAGCCCTCGTTATATGGGACATTTCAAGGTCTTAAACCGAGTGAAAGATAAGCTAATAGATTGGCGTTGCTGCCAGAATTATCGAGTACCCACAGTGTTGTCCACGCTTTAATGTTTCGCAAGTATCATCTAGATCTTACGCATGTGGTAAAGTATGAACCACTCGAGTTGAAAAAGGATATGACATGTGCGGCAAAGCCGATTCGGATACTAGATAGGAAAGAGGTAGCATTACGGTCTAAGACTATTCCTCTGGTCAAAGTTCTGTGGTACTACCACACTTTGGAAGAGGCCAGTGGGAACTGGAAAGCTTAATGTAAGAGAAATATCTGCACATATTTGAGGACTGATATAATTTTAAATTTGGGGACTAAATTTTTCAAGGTGGAGGGGATGTAAACACCGCAAAATTTTCACGTATTGATTTATTGCAATAAATAATAATTTAAACAATTAAGATTAAAATATGTGGTTACGGAAGATAATTAGATTTGTAATTTTGGACATGAAGACTTGGAGGAAATAATCAAATAAACCATAATATGTTAAGAGCAAATAACTATGGGAATGTGCATGAAACACATGTAAATCTATGTAATATATATATATATATATATAAATATATATATATATATAAATGAATGTATACATGCTTCCACATGGCGGAGGACTCCATATAAAAAAAATGCATATGAGGAAATATGAATATATATATATATATGTATACATATACGTATAAGTGCATGCTTATAAAAATACATGCATGGCCGAAAGCTTCATTAGAGATATACACAACAATACACTGCTGTTAACAGTAGCAATGGGACACAAAAATGGGAAGCACAGGAGAGATGATGATGACCGTCGAGGAAGTTGGATTCAGCGAGGAGTAGAGGACGTGATAGAAGCAGGAAAACGTGATGCCTAGAAATGGTAGCATGAAAGAAAAAGAAAATTCTGAAACAAGGACGTGAGGCTACTGAGAATGGTTGAATAAAAGAAAAATATATATAGGAAGTGGATAGAACTAAAGTCTGATTAGATGAATGAGGAATGAGACAACTGAAAACACAAAATCACCCTTATGCTAGCGGCTGAAGAACTGTAGTAAGCAGTTGAGAAATGATGGACGTTTGGTGGGAGAAAGGTGAAATTTGCAGCTCCTCGAAAATGCACCTGCTATATATATATATATATATATATATATATATATATATATATATATATATATATAACATGGTACAGAAACAGGAAAGGGAGAAGGCGATAGTGATAGGCCTCGACGATCTGAGAGAGGCCATAAGCCAAATCCTAAATATTTGGGATGAGTAGCGGGGACGTACAGAACGTGTGGGACCATTGCATGGTACGTGCAATGAAGAGAGAAGATGAAAGCTATGCAGGAATGGACTGGGTCATGGCCGTTCTACGTGCAGAAGAAGTGGTCATCAGTAGTTGCGAGTTTTACGTTGTTTTATTTCAGTTTGTTAAGTGTTAACTTTCCTTTTATTTCGGTTGGATTGTAAACGGCTTGGCTTATTTAAACAGCCCATGCCTTCGTATGGAATCAAGTATTTTTTTGCATTCAAAATTGCGGTACGTTTCTCACCCAAAGAGAACAAATATTTTTTGCACTTACAATTTCTGTGTTGGGACCTACCATTGGTATCAGAGCCAGGTTTCATAATGGGAACGAACAAGGAGCGTATTGAGCACTTAGAGTTTGGACTAAGTACAGTTCAAGAAGGCCTACAGCGGATGGAGGAAACTCTCAATCGACTTTCGAATGTGATGATCGCAAATCAGGAAAATCCCAACCATGGCAACCATCACCGAGAAGGCTTCGATGGGGGTCGACAAATCGTCTCTGCAAAAACGGCGAAGCTGGAATTTCCACAATTTTTGGGGGATGACCCAACCGAATGGTTCAACCGGGTGCATCAGTTTTTTGAATACCAGAGCACGGCGAAAATCCAAAAGGTTTCCATTGCAGTATATCATTTGGAAGGAGAAGCCAACCAATGGTGGCAGTGGATTCGAAGAACATTTCGGGATGAAGGACACGAGCTTTCATGGGAGAGATTTGAGGAAGAACTCTGGGCTCGCTTCGGACCATCGGAGTGTGAGGACTTCGACGAAGCTCTTTCCCGTGTCAAACAACTGGGAACCTTGAGGGACTACCAGCGCGAGTTTGAAAAGCTCGACAACAGGGTCCAGGGGTGGACTCAGAAGGCATTGGTAGGGACTTTCATGGGCGGCTTGAAGGCAAAAATAGCGGATGGAATTCGGATGTTTAAGCCACAGTCACTCAAAGAGGCCATTAATTTAGCACGTATGAGGGATGATCAACTCGCACGACAAAGGAGGTTCATGCGGTTACCACCTGCAAGAGCTCCGTTAGCTCTTCCGCAAGCCACCCGTATAACTCCTGCTGTATCGACAGGACCCATTAAGCGTTTGTCTTGGGAGGAAATGCAGAGAAAGAGGGCACAAGGCCTCTGTTTCAACTGCAATGAGCGATTTACAGCAGGCCATCGATGCCAGAAGCCGCAGTTGTTACTCTTGGAAGGGCATGTGGGAAAATGACATGTGAAGACTGATCAACAAATACTGGAAGACGACCACGGGGAAGATACGGTAGAAATACAAAAATCTGAACCTGAACTGAAGATCACCCTGCACGCCTTAACGGGATGGACTGCACCGAAAACCATGCATGTAACAGCAAAAATGGGTCCCCACGAGGTAAGGGTTTTGATTGACAGTGGATCGACTCACAACTTCATCAGCAACCGATTAGCAAGCATGCTCAGGTTACCTGTCATACCTACTGAGACCTTCCCTGTCCGAGTGGCCAATGGAGACAAACTTACCTGCCAGGGGCATTACGACAAGGTACGGGTAGAATTGCAGGGCATTGAATTTTATCTTACCCTTTTTTCTCTACCCTTATCAGGCCTTGATCTTGTCCTTGGGGTTCAATGGCTTGAAATGCTAGGATCTGTGGTTTGTAACTGGAAACAGTTGACCATGGATTTTATTTGGGAAAATCAAGGCCGAAGATTGCAAGGTGTAGACATGCAAACCATTCAAGCGGCTTCCTCAGCAGAAATAACAAAGGAGTTTCGTCAAGGGCATACGATATTTGCTGTGTGTTTTCAATCGACATTAGAACCCGCACCAACCGATGCAGCAACTGACAACAAACAGCAAAGTATACAAAAGCTGTTGAAGGAATATGAGGATGTGTTCCAGGAGCCCTCCAGTTTACCACCTGCACGTGAAGTGGACCATTGCATTACGTTGAAGGAGGGGACCGAACCAATTAACGTACGACCCTACAGGTATGCTCACTTCCAGAAAGCTGAGATCGAGAAGCAGGTCTAAGAAATGCTGGATTCTGGGCTCATTCGTCCTAGCACCAGTCCTTTCTCGTCGTCGGTACTACTAGTGAGAAAGAAAGACGGTAGTTGGCGATTTTGTACCGATTACCGAACACTTAACGTTGCCACCGTTAAGGATCGTTTTCCCATTCCAACAGTTGACGATATGCTAGAGGAATTGTATGGCACCACTTACTTCACCAAATTTGATCTGAGAGCTGGCTATCATCAAGTAAGAGTGAATCCCCCCGATGTTATTAAAACTGCTTTCCGCACTCATAATGGCCATTACGAATATCTCGTAATGCCTTTTGGCCTTTGTAACGCACCTTCGACATTTTAGGCCATTATGAATTCAATATTTCGTCCCTTCCTTCGAAAGTTCATCTTGGTTTTTTTTATGATATTCTAGTATATAGTCCCACTTGGGACGAACATTTGGTGCATGTTAGATAGACATTGGAGATCTTACGACAACATCGATTTTTTGCCAAGGCAAGCAAATGCGTGTTTGGTCGGCAGGAACTGGAATACTTGGGACACGTTGTCACGCACCAAGGAGTGAAGGTTGATAGCAGTAAAATTGCAGCCATGGTCGCGTGGCCACCCCCCACTAATATTTTTGAGTTACGTGGTTTTTTAGGCTTGACAGGATATTATCGGAAGTTTGTTCAAAACTATGGCATCATCGCACGGCCCCTGACCAACTTGCTCAAAAAGGGATAATTCGGCTGGAGTGATGAAGCCGACACAGCTTTTCTGGCTCTTAAACAAGCTATGACCACTACTCCGACGTTAGCCATGCCTAATTTCAATGATTCATTCACTATCGAAACCGATGCATCTGGAGAGGGAATTGGAGCAGTATTATCACAGCAAGGCAGGCCTATAGCTTTTATGAGTCGCGCATTGGGGGTTACAAAGAAATCTTGGTCGACTTACGCCAAGGAAATGCTTGCAATTGTGGAAGCTATAGCCTATGGCGCCCTTATCTACTGGGAAGAAAATTCTTCATCCTCACCGACCAGCGTAGCATGAAATACTTTTTGGAGCAGCGTGTGGCTACACCAGAACAGCAGAAATGGGTAATCAAGTTAATGGGCTACGACTACGAGATTGTTTATCTCCCAGGCCGCGAAAATTCAGCAGTGGACGCCCTCTCACGCAAGTCAGGTAGCCCAGTTCTCCACCATATACATGTGCCAGCAATATCCGTATGAGATGAGATTAAACAAGCTTATGAAGGTGACTCTTACGTCCAGACACTAACTCTCCTGGCTAATAATCAACTGGAAGGGTCGTATGCATGGCGTAACGGATTGTTATTTTTTAAAGGGAGAGTTGTCGTTCCTGCTCATGCTGCATTACGGACGAAATTGCTCCACGAAATGCATGATACAAACATTGGAGGCCATTTGGGGGTCTTACGGACATTCAAGAAATTAGCCCAACAGTTCTACTGGCCAAAAATGTACCAGGCGGTGCAAGAATATATCAAACAATGTGCAACTTGCCAGAAAGTGAAGTCTGAAACCATGTCTCCAGCCGAGCTCCTGCAACCGTTACCCATTCCATGTCAAGTATGGGACGACATCACCTTAGACTTCATTGAAGGACTTCCAACATCACACGGCAAGGATACGATCTTAGTAGTTGTCGATCGTTTAAGTAAGTCTGCACATTTCCTCTCATTAACTCATCCTTTTACTGCTAAAATCATGGCTGAAAGGTTTGTCGAAGGAGTTATTAAATTGCATGGCTTACCCAAGTCCATCATCAGCGATCGGGACCCCATTTTTATCAGCAAATTCTGGCAGGAATTTTTTCAAATGTCAGGAACTAAGCTACTTCTCAGTACCGCCTACCACCCACAGATGGACGGACAGACCGAAGTTGTCAATCGCTGTGTTGAGCAATACCTCCGTAGTATGGTTCACCAATGGCCGCGCAAGTGGAGCAACTACCTTCCGTGGGCCGAACTCTGGTATAATACCACATATCATGCGTCCACAGGAATGACCCCTTTTCAGGCACTATATGGACGTTTGCCTCCTCCAATGGCCATTTACCAGACTGGGTTTTCTTCTGTGCATGAAGTAGATCAAAGTTTAGAAACTCGCGATGAACCGTTACGTCAACTCAAAAGCAATCTGGAGACTTCCATTAATCGCATGAAGCAAATTGCGGATCAAAAACGTCGGGACGTTTCATTCGAAGTTGGAGATCTGGTGTTTCTTAAGTTACACCCTTACAGACAGCAATCCGCTTTCAGACGTGCCCACCAGAAGCTAGCTAGTCGTTTCTACGGACCATATCCAGTAATACAGAAAATTGGGGCAGTGGCATACAAACTTCAACTGCCGGACGGAGCCCGTATTCATCCCGTTTTCCACGTTTCACTCTTAAAAAAATTCGTTGGTGAGCTTGTTACACCTTCCAAAGAGCTGCCGCCCGTAAATGATGAAGGAGCTGTTATGCTTGAACCTAAAAAAATATTGGATACTCGTTGGGTCAAACGAGGGAATAAATTTGAAGAGGAAAGTCTGATCCAGTGGAAGCATCTACCAGCCGAGGACGCCACGTGGGAGACCAACCAATCTTTGCTTGAACGATTTCCTTTTATGGACCTTGGGGGCAAGCGTCCACTTCATGGGGAGGGTATTGATAGGCCTCGACGATCTGAGAGAGGCCATAAGCCAAATCCTAAATATTTGGGATGAGTAGCGGGGACGTGCAGAACGTGCAGGACCATTGCATGGTACATGCAATGAAGAGAGAAGATGAAAGCTATGCAGGAATGGACTGGGTCATGGTCGTTCTACGTGCAGAAGAAGTGGTCATCAGTAGTTGCGAGTTTTACGTTGTTTTATTTCAGTTTGTTAAGTGTTAACTTTCCTTTTATTTCGGTTGGATTGTAAACGGCTTGACTTATTTAAACAGCCCATGCCTTCGTATGAAATCAAGTATTTTTTTGCATTCAAAATTACGGTACGTTTCTCACCCAAAGAGAACAAATATTTTTTGCACTTACAATTTCTGTGTTGGGACCTACCAGATAGAGCAAGGCTGAAGAAACGAAACAGAAGAGAAGGCATGATGATTGGTGAACGAAATCGAGAAGAAGAGGTGAAGTCGAAAATAAGAGAAACCAGCCATTTGAGAGGAAGCCCGATAATAGAGAGCTCCCAAACTCCCCTGGAACGTAGAAGGATCTGGTACTGGAAGTGGCGTCCGTTAAGGGCCCTAGGCGCTACTGCTCTTGCCTCCAGCGTGTACTGAGAATTAGGGAAGGCTGGAAGCCATTGTTTGCTAGACGCACAACAACAAAGGGGTAAAACAGAGGAGTCCGGCAACGTAGGAAACTCTGCTTGAATGGAAGGGCAGAACCGAGAGCTTCTTATGGGATCTGAAAAGCTGGAAACAAAGATGATGAAGATGGTGGCTGTGATGAGGATTATGCAGGAGAAAGCACGACAGCATCGAGAGGGTGGGAATTGGCAGCAACGACAGTGGAAAGGGGAGCACCGTGGCCTGGAAAACAGAGGCACTAGAGAAGGCAAGAATATCGTCAGGATGATGATTGATGGTGATCGAAACCCGGTCGGTGAAGGGTGGCAGAAAATGGGAAGGAATAGCAGAGAGGGCAGCAGCAACAAAGAAGCGATGGTGAGGACGATGAGCATCTGCCGAGGGAGAAGAATCAATGAAGAAAGAGAGAATGTGGAAGAGAGAAAGAAGAAAGGAAGAAAAAGAAATGGCGAGAAAAAATATAATTCAAAAAAATATATATAATTCAAAAAAATATTAAATTAATAAAAAAAGAGAAAAAATGAGTAATTATATATATATATATATATATTTGGAATAGGGAAAAGGTATACTTACATATGTATATAATATTGTTTGTATACATATAATAGGAAAGTTGAAAATAGAATGGTGTGAAAATATTTGCACAAATGTTAATTCGAAAATTTTGGAGAAATGCATCTAATCGAGAGGACTCGCTTACTCGCACCTTTGCGGCATCGAAGACTATGGATAGACACCGAAGTAAAGAAAATTTTGTGTGTTGCTAGAGATAAATTACACGTATTTTTTTGATGCTTTGTAGATATAAATTTAGGTCGTATTTCTACTATAGAAAAATATTTATGAATTGTTAAAAATATATGCGGATATTTTTTGAGTATTTGAGACTGCGAACTTTAGGATAGAAATTCTTAGTCGCCTAAACTATAGAAATCCTTAGGCCGATTTTATGTTTGGAATTTAAGGAAGAGTTTTAAAACTCCGTAAAAACAGTCTGATTTTCGGTATAGTATTATCGAGTCTATTTAAATAAATATTTGAGTTGTTTTTAAAATTATTTGTGAAAAATAAAAAATTTCGAAATTATACTGAAAAATCGTATTTTGTGAAAAAAGGCAAGACCAACCCTTTTTACTCTATTTTATGAGCTGAAACGATATTAAAGTATTTGAGGTTAAAACTGTGTCAGTCAGGCGTGTATTGCTATGTGATCTTGCATTACCTGCTTGCACGTGATTTAAAGCATTTTGATATTAAAATCGTGTCTGTCAGGCGTGTATTGCTGTGTGATCTTGCACTACCTCTTTGCACGTGATTTGAGGCAGAAAGGCAACATTGGAATCATATGGAAATTATGAATAGTGAAATTATACTGAATGGTGAATGATGTCGAGGTCTATGAAGTACGATGTACCATGTTGTGTGCATGTGTGTACGATGTACCGTGTTATTGAAAAATAGTGTACTATGTGAGCCGTTTGGGTAGCTGACCACTCCCACGACACCTGACATCCTGGCATACCTAGCCCGTGAATTGTCTGGAGTCACCGACATTGGCCAATAGTCACTTTTGATATCTGATATATTGTGAAATATCTTGCCTCGTCTATTTAAATTACTGAAATGAAAATGAGAATTGTGTTGAGATTTGAAACTGTGTGTTTCTCTGCTTGAATTTCAAAATTGTGAAATCTGTACGGTAAACTGTGAATATAATATTTGTTGATTTCCATTTCTGAACCAAAATATTTTAGTATGATTTACAAGAAACTTATTTGTGGCATAAGTATATAAATAGTGTATTTATCTATCTGCCACGTGTTTTTCTTACTGAGCATGTTGAGCTCACCCCCTACTTTCCTCCACAAAGTCCCTCTGTAGCTAGGATCGTTTCTGTTAGTAAGGCATTCCGCACAATTATGGTTTTGCGGAGCATATTTCTGCATCGAAGGTATACCCAGTTGTAAGAAATTCTTTTGTATTTAAATTTTTTATAAGTACAGTAATGCATATGAGATGTGTATGGGGATGTGAACATATATTGTTTAAATTGTTACTAAGAAAGAAAAAAATTAATCAGACTGAATATTGTCTTGACCTAATATCGACTTGTAATCCAAACGAAATGTGTGTAATTCGGGTCGTTACATATTTAGTTAATTTAATATATTTATCAAAATCATTTAGTGGATCAAGATACATAATTTAACCAATCAAAACACTATAGGTAATAAGAAATTTAGCATCATTTTCTTTCACTATTTAGGTATTTTTTAAACCTTTAAGTCGGATAATAATTTTAGTGAATTTATTAGCCATACTAGTTATGGATTTTTTTTTTTGGTTTCATCCTAGAAAGCTCATAATCTTGGATGAGCATCCTAATTTTAGTTTTTTCACTTGACTTGTCTCCTCAAATGTAAAGACTAATTTATTCCAAATCTTCTTTGTATTGGCACATAGGAAAACTATCATATTGGCTAAGACTTAAGGCAGAAATAAAGTATGCATTGTCTTTGCATAGTTGTGCCATTTTGATGACATTTACATCTCATTCTTTTTCACTTTTAACTAAATCTATACTTTCAACCATTTTCTTAGGAATTGTAAGACCCCTAACTATCACTCTCCACATCTCACAGTCATTGACTTAAAAAAAGAGTACTATTCTAATTTTCCAATAAGTAATTTTCATCATTAAACAATGAAGTTTAATAGTGGAATGACCATTTAAATTTAAAGGGTTCCTATGTTCATTTGAACCATTCTAAGGTTTATTTTACTTTTAAGATGTTAAGCTTTAAGATTAAAAATCCAAACTCTCATACCAATTGTTAATTTAAAATAAACCAAAGGGGGTGAATCAGTTTTCTAGATTAATTTCGATTTTCTAACTTAAGTTCACAATTGGTTCTACTATTTGTATAGTGTTTACAACATAACTTAAGTTTGAGAATTAATATCTTAAAATAATCCTAACTTAATTTCGATTTTCTAACTTAAGTTGAAAATAATTCTACATGCAAATTGGAATCATCCAATACGAAATCGTAAGTATAACATGACTTAAGTATGAGAATTAATATTTAAAAAAAATTCAAAAATTAATATTAAAGGGCTAGTGCTGCCATCATCCTTCAAAACATCCGACAAAGTAAGATGAGTAGTGTTAAAAATTCACATCAAAGTAAAAAAAAAAAATATTAAATCTGAATTATTAAATTAAAAAAAAAATTCGTTGCTCTCTCTTTTCATTTCTTTACTAATAGATCCTTATAATCAAGTTACACCATTCCGCCTCCTCAAATCTCTCAATAAACTAGATATCTTCCGATATTCATTAGAGAGGATGGATCATAGATGGCGAAATTGTGGTTTCAAATTTATTTTTAGCAACTAACTATTGCAACAATAAAAAAATTGTTGTCAAAGAGGATTTTCAATCAAATATATTGTGTTGCTAAAATGAAGTGTAAATGAGATATTAACTAATTGTCAAAGCAAAATATAATTAGTAACAATAAAATGTTGTTGCAATAAACACTTTTTGGCAACGATTTTTTATACGAAAAAAAAAAAAGTTAGTTGCGTATATTTTTAACTATGGAGTTTTACTCAACTAGCTTATAATAATTAAAAGTAGCTGTAAAAAAGTTTTTGCAACTATAGCATTTACTTTAAGCATTGCTAAAAACTCCTTTTCTAATAGTAAATTACAATACGGGAAAAGAGGAGAGGATAAAAAGGCAAAAGAGAGACCACTCCTTTCCAATAACAAAAAGAAAAAAAAAAGAGAATGAAAATGAAAATGGAAAGAAAAAATTTAAAAAATTTATATAATGCTGAAAATTCATTGAACACAAATTTACCATTCTTAAAAAAATTAAAAAAATGTGAAAATATTTATAAAGAAAATTTTATTATTTAACAATAAAATGGTTTTTTAAAAGAAAATCAATATAGATTGTAAAAAAAAAAGAAAATAAATATATATGTTAATCTTTTATAATTTAAATATTGTAAAATAATATTTACAAACTTATTCTTTTAATAAGATATTAAGGAATCAAACAACTTCATTTTATTTCTACAGTATTACATTTGACGAACCAAATTACAAAATGATTTTGTTTTCATGTTTTATTATTACAATATAATATTTTATCTTTTATTTATTTATTTTTTGGTTAATCAAACGTGTTCTTATAAGAGAAGAAAAACCTTTGCTTTACACTTTTTATGAAAATTTCATATCTCAATTTGAAGATTTGGATCTTTTTGTATCAGAAATTAAATTTGATTACTAAAATTAAAATTCAAAACATTTTTGCACAAATAAATTAGTTGTACTTAGCAATAAAAGTCACTCTCGATTTCCAAAATGAGCTCAAGCACAAAATTATTCGATGCGAATAGCCATCAGGAATCACACACGTGGCTTTGGCTTTGAAAACCATATGTCTATTGATCACTTAAGACATGGCTCTTGTTTAGACCACCAACTGCCGATTTTCTATAAGGCTGCTTGATTTTGACCCACAAATAAATCTTGAGGCCGTTTTTTCATTTCCATGAGTTTCCCACTCCATTCTATTTCCTTCTTACATGCGTTAAAACAAATTTCATTTTCTCTTCCTTCCATTTTGTCCGAAACATCAATAGCCTCTCAAGCTCTTTGTTCAACTGATAAGCAGGTTAGGACAATAGTAGAAAAGCTCCTGTAGGATATTTTCATCCACCCAAAATTTTAAACACTTCTAAACCTTCGACTACATTTTTCTTGTAGGGAAAAAGGAAGCATTTTTAATTTCCGGACCCCGTTTTGAGCTCTTTCCAAGTTGTTTTGCAGTTTTTTAGTGAAAACCCTGTTTTTGATTCAGCTTGGTTTCTTCATTTCCGTAATTGTTTTATGGGGATTTGACTAAAGATTGAACTTTTATTTCTGGGTTTTTGTTTAAGGAGTGAAACTTAGGAGGTTTTGCTTCTTCCCGGGTGTTCGGCATTAAGAATGATGTCAACGACATGCCATAATCTTGATTTTGGAGCAAGAGTGCTTGATTTGGTTTCCGTTGGCTCTTCTTCTAATTCTCCAATTGAAAGGCATTCAGTGAAGAATTATGGGAAAACAATTTCTAATGTTATTAGTAAAGGTTATAGAGCTAGAAGAATGGTTTATTGCAAGCAAAACATTACCAGGAGTCGTGTGTTCCCCACAAAAACTTCTGAGGCTCTGCTTGACGGTAATATTTTGATAGCTAAACATGATTCAAGGTTTTTTTTTATTCTTTTTCTTTTTCTCTTTTGTATACTTGGTTATTTATAGCACCTTTTATTTTTGGTAGTTTTTGGAAATTGCTTTATCGTATTATCTTTAATCTGGTTGTGTCTAATTAATTGGTTTTATACTCTTGTTGGTACTCTTGGAATTCATATACTTGGAGTCATTTTTTGGTTTACGTCTAGTTTTCATTTTTCTCTTTTTTTATTCCTGATAAAAACTCTTTGAGAATTTGCTTGTTGGTGCCATGTATGATAAGCAAGCAATAGTTTTAACTTTCATCGTATGCTTTATTCGTTAGAACTTACAGTTTATTGCTTCCTCTTGTTGGTAATGTTTTTGTTCGCGTTGCATACTTTTTATTATTGATTTCAGTTCAATAATTCTGAATTATAGTTTTTGTCCACTTTTGACATCAATTTAGGTGTTAGTCAACGTACTGCACCCGTGTTGGATATGAAGAAAGAGCTTAGAAGTCCCATTTCTCTGGCAAACTTGTTTGAAGTTGTTGCTGATGACCTCCAGACTCTAAATCAAAATCTCCAGTCAGTAAGTGCTTACAATAGCTGTTTGATTGTTGGGGTAGTGAAAATCATTGCTGACTTTAGTTGTTGTCCTTTATAGTCTTCTTATGATATATCAGGTTTTCTGCATGTTTGGAATAATTTTGTACTAGTTCTATATACTTGTTCATAAGGTTTTACACATGAATTTTGTTCAAGTTCTATATACTTTAACTATTGTCCATTATAGTGTTCATGAATTGATGGCACATGAATTAAACTTATAATCGTATGTCACTCACTTCTTGTATGTCAAACTGTATACACTTCAACCTAATAAGTCCAAATGCTAAATGCCAGTTAATTCATGATTCTCTTTTCGAAAGTGCGAAGATTTACTGGTATTTAATAAATGCTATTTCTAAAGGGAAAAACTTAGATGTGTAGTTTGCTTCAATGATTATGTAAAGGTTCCCTTGTTAGTTGTTAACTACATTTTTTGCAACTATTCATTGTATTTTATTTTCATTTATTACCAAACATTGCTAAGTTCTTTTAGTCACTGTCTGCTGTCCATGGAAGGATCAACTATTTTAATCTGATTTTGAATTTAGTTTTTTCAAGATCTTAATGTCAGTTATGTATCTGATGATGATGTTCTGTTAGATTGTTGGTGCAGAGAACCCTGTTCTGATGTCTGCGGCTGAGCAGATCTTTGACGCCGGTGGCAAGAGAATGAGACCAGCCCTGGTGTTCTTAGTTTCAAGAGCTACAGCAGAGTTAGTTGGGTTGCAGTAATGTTCAGAACTCTTTCTAAGATATTCAAAACATTTTAATCATAGTATTAGACTACCATTTTGCATTCCTCCTTTCCAGGGACCTTACTACAAAGCATCGGCGTTTGGCTGAGATCATTGAGATGATTCATACTGCAAGCTTGATACATGATGATGTATTAGATGAAAGTGACATGCGAAGAGGTTGGCCTCTAGATTTAATGTCATTTTCATGCGTTGAATAGTTGTTCTTCTTTTCAAGTCTTCCATGTTAAGTAGTGGCAATCTCAAATCCGAAGATATATTAGTTCTTCTATTCAAGTTAATTACAAATATATAGTCTGTGCTTATTGGTATTTATTGCACATGATTAAGGCTATAGAATACATTCTTTACATAGGCTGGAGTAATCACCAGAGTGGTTTTTTTATTTTATTTTATTTTTTTTTCAGTCAAATCATCTTGGTGAGGAAAGTTACTTTATGCTAACTCTATCTCATAGTTGAAGGTTACGAGCTCTGACTTGTTACCTAAGTTGTTGAATCCTGTGAGATCATCTCTTTTATCAATAAATGTGCAGCTTGTAGAACTAAAGAAGGGAAGAAAAGTTTAAGAATGGAAAGTTCTGAGTACAAAAAAAATTATATTCTTTTTCTGTATTTTACAATTATGAGAATTTTTTAAATAATTCTTCGTTTCTTAAAGAGTCATGCAAAAACTACGAGTTGTTGTGTTTAGAAGCAATTTTGAGCTCTCTCACTTATCTTGAACTTAATTTAATAAACTCTTGCAGTCTTTCATGTCTTTTCCATTCTATTTTGTCTTCCTGTTTCTGACGTGGATTAGCTGATTTGTTCCATCTTGCTGTTGTCTCTCTTGAACTTATTTCTCGTCGCCTTTCTTTGAATGCCCAGTCTTTTCTAGTTTTTGATATGTGAATGGAATAGCTGAAAGATGTGGAAAATCCTTGCATTGATATTTCCTTACATTTTAAGCTTCTATTCCAGGACAGAACAGTTACAGATGTACTTTTTTATGGAATGACTACATGCCTATGGGTATGTACACCATAGTCCATCGATAGGCAGTGAGATTTGGTGGTTGTGGCTAGGATTGAGGGGCAAAACTCTGGCGATTGTTCTTGTCAGTGCATGTTAAGGAGAGGAACTAGTGCATTTACCATTTTTGAGAATAATCGGGACTGATTGGGTTTTAACTTCTAATATTTATTTATGATAGAGGTCTTTTACTCACGGAAAGAACCTGATTTTCTTCAGTATCCTTTCTTGAAGTCTTTCATCAATTTGAAACTGCTGCTAACTTAACTACAGGGAAAGAAACTGTTCACCAACTGTATGGCACGAGAGTGGCAGTACTGGCTGGGGACTTCATGTTTGCTCAGTCTTCATGGTACCTTGCAAATCTTGAAAACCTTGAAGTCATTAAACTCATCAGCCAGGTATGTATGACCTATGTGAAACATTTACCATCTCTTTTGGATGTAAACCTGGGTATGTGGTATTAAATTAAAAAATTCCGCCTTTAGGGATTGAAAATGTGCTCCAGCCATCGATACCATTTTCGAACTATTATTATTATTATTGTTAAATTAGTCTAAACTTGAATCCTTATTAATGATATTGCAGGTTATTAAGGATTTTGCAAGTGGTGAGATTAAGCAGGCATCTAGTTTGTTTGACTGTGACCTTGAACTTGAGGAATATTTGCTGAAGAGTTACTACAAAACAGCTTCTTTGATTGCGGCTAGTACCAAAGGAGCTGCCATTTTCAGCGGGGCTGATCGCAGCGTTACTGAGCAAATGTATGAATACGGCAAGAATCTTGGTCTATCATTCCAAGTTGTTGATGACATATTAGATTTTACACAATCAGCGGAACAGCTGGGGAAGCCAGCCGGTAGTGATCTAGCAAAAGGCAATCTAACAGCACCAGTAATTTTCGCCCTTGAAAAAGAGCCAAGACTTAGAGAAATCATTGAATCCGAGTTCTGCGAGACTGGTTCCCTTGATGAAGCGATTGAATTGGTTAAGAAACGTGGGGGAATCGAAAGAGCGCAGGAGTTAGCTAAAGAGAAAGCTGATCTTGCAATTAAGAATCTACAATGTCTTCCTCAGAGTGCATTCCGGTTAGCTCTTGAAAATATGGTGATGTTTAACCTTGAAAGGATTGATTAGTTCACAGTACAAGCAATTCATTGACGGAGTAGTGCCATTATTCGAAAACACAGACGAGACATAGAAAGAGAAGGCTTGAAGTTGAAGCCTCTAGCGCTATAGAAAAACTTTCTTAGTTGGTTAGTCCTGCTGAATCCAGGTTCATTGTGACTGGTTTTATATCCATACAAGGTATGTTGAGCTCCTAATATCAATTTATTCAATTACAGATTAGTGTGGAGAAAAGAAATAATTCTCTATTAAATTGTTGCACAATAAAGCTTTTAAGGTCAATTGAGCTAATAATTTTTCATTTCAAGATTGTGTACTGATCATTAATTGACTTGGTTTGAAAATGCCTGGGATCATGTTTAAGTATGCTAGATAATGCATTTAGTATATATAAAAAGGTTTTGGTTACTTAAAAAAATGTTCTATCTTGTGATTGTTTTCTGTTGATGTTAAGAAGCTGCCATGGGGGTTTGTCAATTGTGATATTTAAGACTTGCACGACAGAAACAGTAGGTGACAATATGTTACTTATGAGAGAATAGAGGGAAAATAATCGAGAATATAATACAATTAATTTGTGATCGGTACAAACGATGTACGAATTAGTATTTATTTAAATGTGTAAATACATTAATTAACATTATTTAATATGCATGTCTAAAGTATGCATTTATATTATAATTGTTAGTCAAACACAATGATGATGTCTTGTTGACGTTCTGGTTTTGATATTTTTATCACGTGCTATCGAAAGCTTTACAAGAAAAAGAATAATCAGAGGGACGCAGGAGTTGTTCCTTGCGTAAGCACTCTAATGCTTAAGTTAAAAGGGAATTAGGCAGAATTTCAATAAAGCAAATAAAGATTTAATTTCATGAATCATACCTGGCCTTTATTTATAGGGATTAATTCCACTTTCAATTACGTAGTTATTCACTAATTGAATATTTTTTTATTGTTTTTGGGTCTTGTAAAATTAAAAATATTTAAAGACAAAATTGTACAAACTGCATAATTTATGTCTCTTGCAATATTATTTTCAAGGTGATAAACTCGATCTCTCACCTGTTTTCTTCGTTCGGCACGTGACATATTTTTTGTGTATCATGTGACACTTTTATTTTTATTTTTATTATTTTTTTATCATACAATAATAAAAGATATTGAATAATTATAATATTAAAATTTTTATACCGATAGTTTTTTTGTATGTTTGTAGATTAACTTAAATTTTTAAATAAATGATAAGTTGCCTGTCGATGTCGAGTCATGCTTTAGACATGAATTTCAAAGTCACGCAGCGGATTAAAACAAAAAAATACCGAAACCCCTAGAGGATCTCTTGGATCAAGATTTAAAAGGTTATATAATAATTTCGCGCAAGAATTTCAAACGTGTTCAAGAAACGTACATTATGCTTTAATATCGTAAACGAAGCATGATTTTCATTTTGCGATTCCAGTAAGTTTTCTCCATGAAAAGCTTTTAAGAATCATTCTTGTCATCATAAAGGTCATAATTGACTCAGGAGCACCTTGTGTGTTTTGCCTGTTGATGGTGGTCCTATCATCAAAGTCCACGCGTACAAAGATCGACCAATCAGAGACCGCCACGTGTCAAACAAAAGATAAGCCACGTGGCTGTTACAGCGACAGAGCCCCATGCGACAGAGTAGCTTGACATGCGACAGAGTCTCGAGACAATAGAGACTCTGTCGCGTAGGCTTGTGCGGCACTGTATGTCGCTACAGACCTCTACCGCATACTCTGCTACAGACCTCTACCGCATATCCTGCGACAGACATATGCCGCCAGCTCTGCGACAGACCTCAACTCCAGCTCTGCGACAGAACTCTACCGCGTAGACCGCAGCAGAGGTCCACACATGAACTCTGCCGCCTGCCAGACTCACCCGCAAGTTGTCTAGCCCGAGACGCGACAGAGTGCTTAATGACTCTGTCGCGGCCCAGACACGCGCCTGGGCCTCAGCCTGAACCGACTCGGGAGAAACCTATAAATACCCCAGGTGAGTACTGAAAAAAGGAGAAAGGAAAGAAAGAAGGACGGAAAAAAGAAGACTCTCTTGATTCTGAAGAACACAATTCCCTTCTTCATATATATAAAACTTCAGTTTTCTAACTTAATCATCGGAGTGCGCGTGCAGGGACAAATCCCTGCGCCCTCTGATTCCTGTTGTTTTTACAGAATATACGAGGAACACGTGGAAGAAATCGCATCGACGTCACCTTTTTGTCGTTAGCGCAATCTGAATACGTGGAAGTTGTAATCTCGTTGTCGTTTTACCAGGCAACATCACCTATAAAGGTGATTCACAAAACAATGTAACTTTAAAGCTGCCTACGGATTTTTCTATTCTTTTTCAAACAATTTTTTGTTACCTGTGTAAATCCTCCAACTTTATCCTTTTATATTAGGACAAGTTATTCCTTGTTTTACTATTAATAACTCAACTTTTTTATTCTTTTCAATATAAGCTAAGAAGTGAGAGATATGTCCCATAGGTCATTAGGAGTGATGAATCTTCTTTTAACTGCTCATCTATTTTCAAGTGCTTTATGTATGGTACACCAAAAAATATGTTTTTTAGGCATTTGGCTTTCAAACTTATAGAAGTAAAATCAAAGTGTGAAAATTGACATATAAGTTTGATATCTCAAGTGAAAAAATTAGACTATTGACACATGAAAGCATATCCATAAACAATTGAGTTATATTACCAATGTGCTATCCTCAAATATCTCTATATTTAAAACCTATGAGATTAATTGTTTCCTTTCAAAGTAAGAAGGCTTAGAAAATGCTAGTCTTTAAACTTTGTTAATACTCTTTCTTAACATTGCAATGACCACGAATTAGATTAGAAATAAAGCTTATATGCATAAGGATCTCATTATTATAACTTTTTGTAATTCTTTTACAATACCATTATGTTCCATGTGCTGTATCTATATAAGTATAATAAGAAAAAAAAAATTTAACACGACTTAAGGATTAAGAAATGCCTCATATTATTAATCATAAATAATGATAAAATATTTGACATGAAATAACTAAATAGTTTTAACCGAATTAGGTTTGGCTTCCAGGCTTACACTAACAATCTCCCACTAGCACTAAAGTCATTCGCTTATATCTATATATATATATATATATATATATATATATATATATATATATATATATTAATATCATAGTTTTCCATGTGGCGATCATATTTCTATTAGGGCAAAACTTTAGAAATAGGATCTATAAGATTCTCATTGGTGAGTACCCTTTTGATACCAATGTCACCTCTCGCAATAATCTTCCTAATCAGGTGATATCTTTGTAATACATGCTTGGATCATTGATGAGACATTGGTTCCTTAGCTCTTTGTGCTATGGCTTAATTGTTATCATAATACAACGTTATTGGACAAACAATGCTTCGAACCACACCAAGCTTAGTTATGAACTTTTTGATCAAGCTGCCTCCTTCGTTACCTTAAACGCGAAGATGTACTCAACTTCAGCCTTAGAATCCACAATCGTTTCTTGTTTGCAACTTTTCCAACTTAGTGCATCGCTATTTGAAGTAAATGAAAATCCTTGTTGCAGTTTGATATCTTTTTTGTCAATTTGGAAGTAAGTATCGATGTAACCCTTTACACTTAGTTTTCCGCCTACATAGCTGATCGGCCCCTAAGGGTATCTACCGCAAGTGCACAGGTCGTTCAAGTAATAATGGGATTTGAGTCCCGGAATTATCGTCCCACAGAGAAGTTGTTAGCATAATTAACTACCGGTTACTTTTACCTTGAGTATATCCTAGCCAATTATGAAATGATGGAGGGTGATCTACTAAAGCTAATTAAAAATAATACTGGAAGGCAATAAAATAATAAGAAATAAAGAAAATAAAAACGAGTAAAATTACTTACAATACTCCAAGCAATTAAAAACAAAAACCTACAAAAGAAAATTAAAACAGTTAAAACGTAATAAAATGCAAATATAAAATTAAAGCAATAAAACTACTTAAATTATAATTAAACAAGTTTAAAATAAAATATGCATGTAACTAAACTAACTAAGAAAATGCAATTTAAGCTAACTTAAAATCTAATGAAAATAAATTTGCCCCTAATTTAATTCTAAACACTAATTTATCACTAAACTTAAACTAATGA
Organism: Firmiana major; assembly: GCA_033439115.1. Classification (NCBI taxonomy): domain Eukaryota; kingdom Viridiplantae; phylum Streptophyta; class Magnoliopsida; order Malvales; family Malvaceae; genus Firmiana; species Firmiana major. The sequence goes on from CM065899.1 coordinate 54,961,323, forward strand.
ATGAAACATATTTGGAATTTTCACTAACACTTAAAATGCATGACTTTGTCTAAATTAATTAATCTAACTAAATGCATGAAAAATGGATTAAACCCCTATATCAACCAACCAAACATGGCCTTAGCAATTTAAACTTTTCCCTCCAACACTGTTCACGTCTTCACCAATTTGGATATTCTGGTTTCTAGCATTCTCGGTTCCAGGCGGTGCTCATGGTTTGGTTTGGCCTGCTGTCCAGATATGTTCTCAACCTCTGCCCATGTACAGCATACAACTTGCACGTTCTTGGTCTGCTTCAGGTGCTGCCGGAATGCCCAGATGTGCTCTCGGTCTGTTGCTGCTCTGCTTCCTTCACCAGGTACTGGCCACGTCCGCTGCACTGGGATTGTCCTGCTGCCTCTGCTACACGGTCATGCTCAGCTGCTGTACTGCTTCTCTTCCCAGGTACATTTCTCGGATTGTATAAGCTTGCTGGACTGCCTCGGTTTGATTGTCACCAACACGTTCACAGCCTCTGCACTGCTACTGTCCGTCCGTTCCCGCTCGTGTGGTTCAACAGAGAACATTAACCAGAAACTATGCAAGGTGAGTTAAGTTCATAAAGAACATAGTAAAGGACTGAAAACAAAGACTACAACAGAATAAGGGATGAACAACAAATTAATGGGAAAACAGGGGAGAGCAGAGAATCGGTCAGCTTGCTGGTTGCTTCATTGATTCATCCAGCAATCTGTCAAACCTCACCTCTCGGTATTAAGCTTGATCATTACCACAAATCCAGAAACTAGGATGACTACAGAGAAAACTAAAGCTAAACGGTAAAACACTAATGCAACAGAAATCTAACACAGGAAAATTTAGAAACTCCCGAACCGTGCTTCCTTCACTGCTGGTTCCTATTAATTTTCTACTATGCGGTTGATGTTAGGAAAATAATCTCTAAAAATACCAAAATAAATCTTATGGAAGGAAACCGAGAAGGTTGAAATCAATGAGAAACCGAGGGTAAGAAAACTAACAAAAAGAAAAACTGCAGAACAATATCAACGATGGAACCGAGAGAATGAAAATTGATTGAAATTCTATTGCAAATGAATTTAACAACTTGTAAAGAAGAACATGCAATGAACATTAAATAAATTGAAAAAGAAGAACAATGCCGAAAAGAAAAGCTGGAAGAAAAAACAAAAAAAATCTACTGTGCCGCCTTAATAAAAATAAAACAAGGAAGAAGAAAAACTTTTCTAAGTTAACCTAAAAATAAAAATATTCTAACCTATTTTTCTACTCCCCTTACAATTGTCATCATTCTCTATTTATATACATACTTAGGGGTACTGGATACAATTGTAATATTTCTATCCTAAATGAATTGGCATTGTTTGGCCACTTGTCTTCACACCATTGACTCTTTGAAAAATAATATTTCCATGTCATTTGTCTTTTTGTCCAATTTGATGTGCTAGGCTCGTGTTGTCCGCGTGGTCCAATCTCGATTTAAGCCCAATTCCGGTCCATTTTCTATCGACATATTCAAAATTCATCTAGATTTAATTTATCTGCAAACATGAGAATTTTAATTAAATAAAGGGGATAATTAATAAAATAAATTGGGGATTTAAATAATTAATTAAGAAATTAAGCACAAATAATTCTAAAAATATCGAATTATCACACCCCCAAACTTGAGCTTTTGCTTGTCCTCAAGCAAAACAAAATAATTGTAGGAATGATAAGTACACAACATAATAATTTCCCCAATATTATCCTCAAAGAAAAAGTACAGACTATGAAATCAAAGAATTACAATTATAAGTCCAGCACTCAAAATCATTCAATCATAAGTCCTAACCCAAATTAGACTCCTCGTGAGTGTGTGAAAAATGTCAAAATCACTTCTCAGTACATTATCCGGATTAGATTATGCAAACATAGTGAATGCAAAGTCAATGACTTGTGATTATTTCCATAAGTTTGCTTTTCACTTCTCTCTCCACTAATGTAGTCACACTTAACTAAAGATCAATAGGACTTCATTAAGCTTGTAATGTAAGGCTGGGGTTAAGGTATGATAAGGTCGATTTAGGTTTAATTACCCCTTAGCATGCATTACTTTCAGGATCTTAATGTAAGAGCTCGAATTTATTCCCCCAAACTTATTTATTTCACTAAACTCTTTTTTTTTTTGTATTTTTCTTCTTTCTTCTTTTTTTTTTTTCTTTTTTTTTTCTTTTTTTTTTTTTAACATTCACTATCACCAGATACCCATATGTACAAAGCTCAAAATATATCCCAATGACTTTCATGCTTTCGGGGTAGGGGATAGGAACAAAATATTTAAGCTAAGGAAAATTAATAACTGGTGTATTTACAGAGAAAGTCTTATTTGGCCCAGATGGGTGACTAGGGGTAAAATATGTACAGGGATGGCTCGAAAGGCTCAAACGATCCAAAGATGGCCTAAATCATCTCCCTAATTAAGTGTGATCTAATATTTCGCCTCGAGATTAGATCAAACAAATTCTAGAATATAATACACAAAATCAACTAAACAAATGCAATCCTAAGTCCACATAAGGTTTCTCTAAATAAATATACAGATTCATGACATGACATGTGCATAAAATGAGGAAATCATAATCAGAATCAAGACCCATTCAAGAACTCAACTTCATGCTTTTCCTATAATCATGCTTCTTAGTCAATCAAAATCATACTTAATCATGGGGTCATATCATCGGAATATGGGAAAACTACATGCTACGCACTAAATCATCCCAAAATCAAAACAGTTTAAGCTCAAATTTTCGAAATTTTTTTTAAAAATGTTCAATTTTGCCCAAATTTTCGAAAAATGCTCAAGTAATATCCCCTCCCCCAAACTCAAAGTGCACAGTGTCCTCAGTGTGCAGATAATATAAACAATTAAGCTCAAGAACAGAGTACTCCCCTATCTAATGATGATGATGACAACCGAAGCTTTTATTGAAAGCATAAACTTAGACACTAAACCTGCAAAATAAATAAAGAAAGAAACAACAGAAAAGAAAAAGAACTATATACAAAAAGTGAAAAGAAAAAATACAACCACTTCATATGCAGCTAAAGAACACAACACTCAGCAGCAGTGCAAAGAGTAGGAGGATTAGCCATAGTGGTGACCGAATGTCGACAGTTAACTCCTCCTGAGCTCTCTCTACTTCCTTCTTTCTCTCATATTTCCTATGCTCAAACATTTTATCTTCCTTAACCTCTATCTTAAAACACTCTTGAGAGTCATCTGGGAGTTTCAAAGGTTGGAAAACATTAAATGTCACCTCCTGATCTAAGACTCTCATGGTTAATTCCCCCTTTTGTACGTCAATTAATGTCCTACCAGTAGCTAGGAAAGGTCTGCCTAAAATAATAGGGACTACCCTGTCTTCCTCCATATCTAACACGATAAAATCTGCAGGGAAAATAAACTTGTCCACCTTAACTAGCACATCCTCAATGATCCCCTTCGGATATTTAATGGATCTGTCAGCTAATTGAAGGGTCACTGTGGTGGGCTTTGCATCTCCTATTCCTAGCTTTTGGTATATAGACCAAGGCATAAGGTTTATACTAGCTCCTAGATCACAAAGGGCTCTACCAAAGAACTGATCTCCTATGGTGCAAGGTATGGTAAAACTACCTGGATCTTTGAGCTTATGGGGTAATTTCCTCTGAATAATGGCACTACACTCCTCAGTCAAGGCCACTGTCTCATAATCCTCTAATCTCCTCTTCCTCAAGAGGATATCCTTCATAAACTTCACATAACTAGGCATTTGCTCTAAAGCATCCGCGAAAGGAATGTTAATGTGAAGCTTCTTAAAAACCTCAAGAAATTTAGCAAACTGCTGATCAAGCTTCTGGTTTTTGAACCTCTGAGGAAATGGTAATGGGGGTCTAACTAGAGGAAGTGTAGTGGTAACAAGTGGAACATCAGATGAAGAGGAAGGTTGTGAAGAAGAAGAAGGTAAAGATGAAGAAGCACCTGTCTTAGAATTCTTTGCAGCTTGATCCTGATGTTCCTGCTCATTTTGAGCTGCTTCTTTGGGACTTATAAGTTCTTCAACTATGGGCTCAACAGGATTGGACTTAACTTGAGGTTCCACTAGCTCTTTGCCACTCCTAAGGGTAATGGATTTCACATGTTCTTTACCCTCCCTTTGCCTAACAGGATTAACTTCAGTATTACTGGGGAGGGTCCCTTGTGGACGCTGGTTAAGAGCACTAGCTATTTGTCCTACCTGAACCTCTAAATTCTTAATTGAAGCAGCTTGATTTTGCAGGATAGTCGTGAACATTTCCTCAAGCGAGGGCTTCTTCTCAGCTGCTGGTGCTGGTGCAAGTATATGCGGTGGCTGGATAGGTGGTGGTGGTGGTGATGGATGATATGGGTATCGGTGATGTGGTAGATGGTGTTGATATGGAGGTGGTGGGTGGTGAGGAAATTGATGCTGTGGTGGTACCTGAACCTGTGGAGCTTGAAAACCTGGGGGTCCTACTGGTCTAGAATTAGATGCTTGCCCTTGGTTTTGGCTCCAAGAAAAGTTCGGATGGTTCCTCCACCCTGGATTGTAGGTGTTCGAATAAGGGTTGTTCTGTTGCTTAGGGGCAACGTACTGAACCGACTCAAGGTTAAGTGGACACCTATCTACAGTGTGGGTACCACTGCACAGATCACAAGATAAACACGGACTTTGGACAGAAAACACGGGATTAGGACTGTTGGAGGGATTAGGTTGGGTAGTGAGCGACTCCACCTTCTTTGTAAGATTGGCTATCTGAGAAGTCAAGGTGGACAGCGTGTCAAGCTCATATATACCCGCCGATTTCTTTGGCAGCTGCCTTTCTGAGGACCATTGGTAATTGTTAGCCGCCATCTTATCTAGCAGCTCATAAGCCTCTTCCTCTGTCTTACACATCAATGCTCCGCCCGAAGCAGCGTCCACTATCGTCCTATTCTGGCTTGTAAGCCCATTATAGAAGGTTTGGACTTGAAGCCATAGAGGTAGGCCGTGGTGAGGACACTTCCTAAGAAGCTCCTTGTATCGCTCCCATGCCTCGTAAAGAGATTCAGAGTCGTATTGGACAAAGGAGGATATATCGCTACGAAGTCGGGCCATCTTAGAGGGTGGAAAGAATTTTGCTAAAAATTGATGGGCTAGTTCATCCCATGTGGAAATGGATCCTGGGGGCAGTGAGGTCAACCAGTGTCTTGCCCTATCCCTAAGTGAGAATGGGAATAGTCTAAGCCGTAGTGCATCGTCCGATAATCCATTATGCTTGAAGGTATTGCATAAGTCCAGGAATTGCCCAAGATGGGCATGTGGGTCATCATGTGGAAGCCCACTGAACTGCAAAGAGGTTTGGATCATTTGAAGGATGGACGGCTTAATTTCAAAGTTATTAGCAGGGACTGCTGGTGGCCTAATGCCAGTGTAGTATCCTTCAATCGTCGGCATCGCATAATCCCCGACGGTCTTGATTTCCCTATTATCTGCCATTGTGTGTTGCAGCGGAGCTATGGATTTTCTAGATTCCTTTCGTATTCTCCTAAGAGTTCGTTCGATTTCAGGATCTAGAGGAAGGCAATCAAAGCTCTGGGCTCTACGCATACAAACATCTAAAAGTCCTTAGAAATTTTTTTTTTGAATTTTTAGATTTTTGAATTTTTTTTTTTTATAAGAAAGTGAACTAAACTAAACCAAGGATCTAAATATTTACAAGCTAGAATTACACCTAAGCATAATTTTACCGATATTAACTAAGGACTAACTAAAACTTCCCCGGCAACGGCGCCAAAAACTTGATCGGCCCCTAAGGGTATCTACCGCAAGTGCACAGGTCGTTCAAGTAATAATGGGATTTGAGTCCCGGAATTATCGTCCCACAGAGAAGTTGTTAGCATAATTAACTACCGGTTACTTTTACCTTGAGTATATCCTAGCCAATTATGAAATGATGGAGGGTGATCTACTAAAGCTAATTAAAAATAATACTGGAAGGCAATAAAATAATAAGAAATAAAGAAAATAAAAACGAGTAAAATTACTTACAATACTCCAAGCAATTAAAAACAAAAACCTACAAAAGAAAATTAAAACAGTTAAAACGCAATAAAATGCAAATATAAAATTAAAGCAATAAAACTACTTAAATTATAATTAAACAAGTTTAAAATAAAATATGCATGTAACTAAACTAACTAAGAAAATGTAATTTAAGCTAACTTAAAATCTAATGAAAATAAATTTGCCCCTAATTTAATTCTAAACACTAATTTATCACTAAACTTAAACTAATGAATGAAACATATTTGGAATTTTCACTAACACTTAAAATGCATGACTTTGTCTAAATTAATTAATCTAACTAAATGCATGAAAAATGGATTAAACCCCTATATCAACCAACCAAACATGGCCTTAGCAATTTAAACTTTTCCCTCCAACACTGTTCACGTCTTCACCAATTTGGATATTCTGGTTTCTAGCATTCTCGGTTCCAGGCGGTGCTCATGGTTTGGTTTGGCCTGCTGTCCAGATATGTTCTCAACCTCTGCCCATGTACAGCATACAACTTGCACGTTCTTGGTCTGCTTCAGGTGCTGCCGGAATGCCCAGATGTGCTCTCAGTCTGTTGCTGCTCTGCTTCCTTCACCAGGTACTGGCCACGTCCGCTGCACTGGGATTGTCCTGCTGCCTCTGCTACACGGTCATGCTCAGCTGCTGTACTGCTTCTCTTCCCAGGTACATTTCTCGGATTGTATAAGCTTGCTGGACTGCCTCGGTTTGATTGTCACCAACACGTTCACAGCCTCTGCACTGCTACTGTCCGTCCGTTCCCGCTCGTGTGGTTCAACAGAGAACATTAACCAGAAACTATGCAAGGTGCGTTAAGTTCATAAAGAACATAGTAAAGGACTGAAAACAAAGACTACAACAGAATAAGGGATGAACAACAAATTAATGGGAAAACAGGGGAGAGCAGAGAATCGGTCAGCTTGCTGGTTGCTTCATTGATTCATCCAGCAATCTGTCAAACCTCACCTCTCGGTATTAAGCTTGATCATTACCACAAATCCAGAAACTAGGATGACTACACAGAAAACTAAAGCTAAACGGTAAAACACTAATGCAACAGAAATCTAACACAGGAAAATTTAGAAACTCCCGAACCGTGCTTCCTTCACTGCTGGTTCCTATTAATTTTCTACTATGCGGTTGATGTTAGGAAAATAATCCCTGAAAATACCAAAATAAATCTTATGGAAGGAAACCGAGAAGGTTGAAATCAATGAGAAACCGAGGGTAAGAAAACTAACAAAAAGAAAAACTGCAGAACAATATCAACGATGGAACCGAGAGAATGAAAATTGATTGAAATTCTATTGCAAATGAATTTAACAACTTGTAAAGAAGAACATGCAATGAACATTAAATAAATTGAAAAAGAAGAACAATGCCGAAAAGAAAAGCTGGAAGAAAAAACCAAAAAAATCTACTGTGCCGCCTTAATAAAAATAAAACAAGGAAGAAGAAAAACTTTTCTAAGTTAACCTAAAAATAAAAATATTCTAACCTATTTTTCTACTCCCCTTACAATTGTCATCATTCTCTATTTATATACATACTTAGGGGTACAATTGTAATATTTCTATCCTAAATGAATTGGCATTGTTTGGCCACTTGTCTTCACACCATTGACTCTTTGAAAAATAATATTTCCATGTCATTTGTCTTTTTGTCCAATTTGATGTGCTAGGCTCGTGTTGTCCGCGTGGTCCAATCTCGATTTAAGCCCAATTTCGGTCCATTTTCTACCGACATATTCAAAATTCATCTAGATTTAATTTATCTGCAAACATGAGAATTTTAATTAAATAAAGGGGATAATTAATAAAATAAATTGGGGATTTAAATAATTAATTAAGAAATTAAGCACAAATAATTCTAAAAATATCGAATTATCAATAGCCATAAAGACATACTTAGTTTTTCTCGAGTACATAATAATGTTTTTCACAACACTCTAGTGACCGTCACCAAGATTGTTTGGATATTGACTCATAATATTCAAAGCATACGATACATATGGTATCATATATAATATGGCGTACATGAAGGATCTGATATCAAACATATTTGGTATTCCTATCTTGTGTTTTAGGACACATAGTCTTGGAAAGATAAACGCCATATACCATAGGCAAGTTTCCTCTCTTGGGGATTTTCATGCTAAATCTCTTTAACATTTTGTCTATGTATGTCTATTGTGATTGTCCAAGAAGCTTTTTTATCAACCTTATTAATCTTATTTCTCAATATGTATGCTTTGCTTCTCCCAAATCTTTCATGGATAATTGTTTAGATAGTAAGACTTTAGTAGATTTTAGCATGGATATATTTGTTCCAATTAATAATATGTCATCTACATATAGCACTAGAAAAACAATTACTAAACCATTTATCTTTTTGTAAAAGCAAGAATCATCAAGGTTCTTAATGAAACAAAAATTCTTTTATTAATTCATCAAATTAAATATTCCAACTCCATAAGGCTTGCTTAAATCCATAAATAGATTTTTGTTGCTTGCATATCTTGTTGGCATTGTTTTTGGATTAAAACCCCTCAGGTTGTGTCATATATACTTCATCTTAGAGATTCCCATTTAAGAATCCAATTTTCACATCCACTTTCCATATCTCATAATCATGATATATATTTTTTTGTTCATAAAAGGGATTTGAACCTTGGACCTAATCCCTCATAATGAGGGTTAACAACCACTAGTGAGAAGGTTTTCTCATAATCGATACCTTTTCTTTGTCATAGTTTTTGGCTACTAGTTTGACCTTATATGTTTTCACATAGCCATCCATGCATGTCTTTCTCTTAAGACCTATTAAGTAAGTAAACTAAAGTCCATACTTGGTTTCGCATCTATTGCTTCCATCTCAGATCTCAAGGCCTTAAGCCATTTTGTAGAGTCAATGTCAGATATTGCCTCTTTGAAGTTATTAGGTTCATCATCTATATCCAATAGAAATCCTTATCGCTCATGATTGTGACTAATCCTACTAAACATTTGGAGTACTTATGTTTATTGAGAATGAGCTTGAGTATCTAATTATTCAATCTATAGATATCCCATTTTGTTCAAGGTTGTTTGAATGTGATCAATTTAAGTCATCTTCAATTATCAGTCTAAGTTGCTTTGAATTTGTACTTAAGACAAAACTTAAACCTAATTCTTATTTTTTAATTTATGAAAGATTAAAAGCGAATAATTGGGTTTATGAGTATGTTCGATTTTAGATTAGATTAATTGGAGTATTTCTTTTAAACCACCAATTGTTTTGGACTTTGAATGTTTAAATTGATGATTGAATTTAAATGTGATTGAATTATGGATATTGGGTTTTATTTTTTAAATGCAAAAGCTCATTATTTGGCCTTATTCTTTTTTTTTTAATTATTGTTTTCATAAATTAGTTCTTCATTTGCATAAAAAAAAAGTAAAAAAAAAAAAAGAAAAAAAAAGAAAAAATCTTGGGAAATATGAAGGAAATTGAAAAAAAAAATTATAACCTTTTATAATTCCTTTACAAAGCTTATCTTGTTTCATGGGCTTTACCTCATTTAGTTAAAAATGATCTTTATTATTGTCAAACCAAATAGTGAAGGGAAAACTTTATGTCACTTATCATGATTGATCATATGTGGTTATGGTATAATGCCTCAAGCCAAGTGAGTTAACCTTAAGACATACACTAACAATCTCTCACTTACACTAGCACTAATCACTAACGTATTTAATAACATATCCCTCTTTATTCCCAACTAGAACTGCACTAATACCTCACTATGAAATGTATTCATTTATGTCACGACCCTTTTTATCCATTTCGTCTAAAAATCACTATAAATTTTTCGCTTTAACCGTTAACGTACTCGGTCGTGAACATCCCTCACAAATACAGTTGGGCTGTGAGTCAGTAATAATCACCATTTCCATACATCTTCCAATTAAGCAAAAACAATTCCATACATTTGAAAGTTAAGTCATGTACTTATACATGACATGTTTACTAACATTTACGACCCCCATATTACATTTCAAAATGATTACTATACTATCACATGTTTAGATACAAAAAGAATTCCTATGTGTATACCTATGGGCAATAGAGAGCAGCGGATATCCAACAATAACGCCTCAGTCCTTCACTAGGCTACTGTGCACGCTTTATAGAGGGAAAAATGAAGGAATGAGCAACCACACGCTAAATAAGGTAATAATGCAAGCATGGTAGATAACTACACTATCTACATGCTTATAATGTCATGGCATAAATCATTTATATTCAGAGCATGAGGAAATAATAAAACTATGCCACATGTATATACATATATCATGTACCGAAAACATGGAAATTGGCATTTAAACATGGAAATCATCATGTGAAAACCTCTCATGCTCATTATAGTAAAGACTTATCTATTTCATTTCAAATCATCATGAAGTTCATCATAAATCATTCTCTCAAAGTGTAACTCACTATCAAAACATTAGCAAATCTCATCAACATCATGCATCATTCCTTTAAAACACACTACAAGGTTCGAGCCCTCCCTCGGGTCTACCCTGGACAACATAAATTATCATCGATATCTAAAACCATGTGATATCATGTGAGACAGACGGTTACTATGTATATCAAGGACTATGTTGGCCAACTATGTCATAACCATCCCAGATCACACAGATCCGGTGTGCGGGGTATCATGCTGGAACAAAGGTGGGTTAGTCCTACGCCAAACTTTCAAATTAACGTCACAACCACGCGGTACAACGTACTCCATGTGATCTACACGGTACAACGTACTTCGCGGACCCATATCATGGTTGGGGGTGCCTGCCATAGGACTTATCTACCCCATGCCATGTGTAACCTACACAGTCTCAAATGCACATGCGAGTATTGCGTTTTCATGTAAGAGAGCCTCCCCACTGAACAGAGCCTCCCCACCCCAATGGGCTTGAGGATGTTAAGCTTGAGGATCTTACCAATTTCGTTTTAATGTAAGAGAGCCTCCCTACCGAACAGAGCCTCCCTACCCCGATGGGCTTGAGGATGTTGGGCTTAAGGATCTTACCATCTCCATGGCTCATACATACCACAGTCTGAAAATCTAGCGCGAGCAAAGCTCTAGCACGATTTCATGTATCATCAGCAAATATCCTTGTACAAGCAACGCTCCAGTACAGTTTTATGCACAAGAAATAATGGAGAAATCACGTACGAGCATGACTCCAGTACGGTTGTATGCACAAGTAAGTCAAGGAAACCCACGTACGAGCTATCAGCTCCAGTACGGCTTATAAAACATCGCGAATCAAAATATGGTGCGAGCTAGGCTCCAGCACGATTTAACTCATTTAAGTATGATAAATGGCTCTTTTTTCAACAAAACACTTTCAAAACCAAATGTAGCACCTCACTTGTGCTACTTCACAAATTATGAAATCACTAGCCCGCCTATCTTTTAATTTTGGTTAAACCTAAGCAAAGTATTTCGTAAAAACATCAAAACATGCAATTTATGCAATTATTAGCCTTACTATTATCCTTTTTAAGATTTACTTCAAAACCAAATCATATGTATATATACATACTCGTAGTCATTCGCTTAAACCATCAATCACTTTTCTAGATAACCATGCATTTACAAAGCCATATATTCACCCATAAAATACGAGCAGTTATCTCTAAGTACTTACAAAATTCCCTTACCTGGAAATCGCGTCGAATGTTTTCCTCTTCTTTAAAGCTGCTCGTTTGTGCGGTCCGATTCAGAATTCACCTCCAACAAAATCTCCAAGACTGCACGAAATCATATTTCACATTAATTTGGTCCAATACGACACAATTCTTGCGTTTACCGTAGTCGATTCGACCTTTAGTTTCCATTAACATTTATAAGGCATCACTTCCTCTTAAGCCCGTTTTGATCGCTTTATTAAGTTCTCGAGAGTTTATTGAACTCTTTTAGACCTATCAATTCATACTAAATCGATATTAAGCTCATAATGCCTTTAGTCCACCATTTACTTCACTATGGAAATTTATTAAACACCTCATATACTTATTTCCTTAACTTGACTAATCTCACAATGTAGCTTCAGTCTACCATCTTAAGGTCATACATAACACCTTACTAACAATTTAGTTCAAGCCATTCATCATCATCTCAACCACATTACATTTTCTCACACTAGCCTCACTATAGGTTATGCTTATCCCATTACATTCTAGGTAGTTTCTATCATTAATACATACACCCATCTACTCACAATCAATAACTAGATAAATGTACTTAGGTTGGTGTATTAGAAACTCACCTAGCTTGATTTTCTTCTTGCTCCAATAATAACACTCCTTGCTCCTTCAATCCAACCAATGAAGTGTTGATTCCAAGCTATGTTGTTCCTCTCTTTATAGTGAACAACTTTACTCTAATAGCTTTTTCTTAAATCTTTATAGAAATGAGATAGTTTTAGAGAGGGAAAGCTAGATTTAAGGTTGAAAATGGAAGGAAATGATTTGTTCTTGTGAAAATGCAGATCCAACTGCTCTGCTTTTATAGAGATGGCATTAGGAGATCGATCTGCATAAGGTGGAGATCGATCTGGCCTTACTTGAATCCTCAAAATTTCATCCATTTTGCAAGTAGGAGATTGATCTACTGAATGCATGAGATCTGCCTTGTTGTATGAGACCGATCTGCTCAATGGGAATAAGATCGATTTGTTTCAGGCCGAGAGTTTAGGAGATCGACTTGCTATTAAGAGGAGATCGATCTAGTCCAACCCGAGGCTAATGGAGATCGATATGCTTGAGTGAGGGATCGATCTCCCTCTTGCAGAATACTTTGCATTGTGTTTTCCAAGCCATGAGATCGATCTCTCCTTGCATGGGATCGATCTGGCCTTTATCCTGCACCCTTTTGCTGCAAATTTTCCCATTTAAACTCATACTCAATCACTTCCATACTCATTTATCAATCCATTCACCCTTAGGACTTAAAAACGTTTATTTCTTGTATTTCATATGTAATGTAACTTGTCTATACATCAAATAATCATATACATTACATAGAAATTTATGGGTCTTACAATTTATATATTCTTGATAACCACCATTATCATGATCATGATACAAACTTAGATCACAAAGAGACTGGATTATTTCTTTGCCTCAGTTTTTACCTTTAACAACATAAAGAATCTTTCTTATGCATCATAAGCCAAAAGATCTAAAATCATATCCCTTTTATTGCCCCGAATAGAGATGGTTTGTATTTGATCTTTTTAGATATAGGTGTTGCCACCTAAAAATGATCTAATATGCAAGTATACATGGTCGACAAGTAATATGGAGGTGAGTCCCAATATCATCCCACAAATTTTGAAAAACTAGCCTAGCGAAGTATCATACTAAGTCATCCCAATTATATTCAGACAACCATAAATCATAATTTGGAAAATTAAAATATGAAATTAAATGCAATTAAATAAATGCTTGAAAAGTAAAAACATGAATTAAAAGTGCAAAAAAAGAAATACTTACAAAGATGGGTTCAAATGTAAAAAACTACAAAATTAAATGGTAAAAAGGTAAATAGAAAAACTAAGGGGCAAACATGTAAATTGCAAAAATTAAAAAAAAAAATGCTAGAAATTAGAAGTGGAATGTTATTTTTAATTACTTGGGAGAAGCTTGTGGAACTAAAAGAAATTTAAAAGTGAAGAAAGCAACTTAGTAGAATCAAAAGTCAAAACTAGCACTAATTTGAAACCATAATCTAATCTACCTCTAATATAATTTTTCAACAATTAAAGAGCAACTTTTAACAACCAAAATTGAAATTTTAAAAACCTAAAGTAGAATTGAATCTGTCAAGGATGTGAACAATAAGAGTAAAATATAAAGGACACTAGGATTTATGTGATTCGAAAAGATGCCTACAACTATTGAGAGTAGTTAAGAGTACCGTTATTTCAAGAGTGCGAACCGAGTTATTCATTGAATACAATATTCTTACTAGAACTGTTCAAATGCCTGGTCATGACTAGAGTACAATAGAGCTATAGAGAGAAAGGCGTAATACAATTGAGAAAAGTCTGGACAGTAAATAAAATTTTAAAGGATCCATTTGCCTTGGTGTGAAGGCATATATATAGGTTATGAAGAGATCTCAGATCGTGCTATGTGTCACTATCTTATGGATTCTGTTTGTCTGAGTAGATTCAATTTATCTTCAAGCCATGAGTTGAGAAATTTCCTCATTTCCTCTTTCTCCACCACAACTTCTTTCTTCTCTACCTTTTCTTTCATACTCTTGGTTTTCTTTCCTTTCATATTAGTTGCGCCTACAATCACTTCTATTCTCAAACACCTATCTGTGGAATGCTCATTGTTTCTGTGGAAGGCGTAAAATTTGTTAGTGTCTTTTCCTAACCTTTTAATTTCTCTTGGTAGTTTTACCAAGTTGTCGTTTTCCATGATAGTGAGAATTTCGCTCCTTAGTCTTCTAAGAGAGGTGTAAAACTGATATGAATTGAAACTCATGTAAAAAAAAAAATCAATTATTCTAATATCAATTTTCTATTAATTAAAATTAAACAAGAACATATAAGTTTCATAATAATTCAAGAAATTTTAGTAGTTTAACTAACAACTTGAAACCCATAAAATAAGTTATGAAACTACAAACAAACATAATTTAATAAAAAGCATAAAAATATTTAATAAAAAGCTAACCAGGCTTTGTTTTAGGTAAGGGCACTAAATGAACCCAACACGAGTAATGAAATCACTACTTTAACCTGATTATAGGATACCCGAACCCGACTTAATTGGGATGGGTAGTTCCAAGTGCTGGTTTAAGTGGTACCTGTTTACATCTCTACGTACTGTAATTGAATTTTTCTTCTAGTCCCTTTAGATGAAAAGACCTTTATACTTCATTAGTTCTTTACAGTGCACCCTTAATGCACAACTGGAGTCTCTTTGCTATATAATTCTTTTTTGTCAGGACTCGTTCTCAATCCATGACTTTAACCAAAATCACTACAAATTTTTTGCATTTTTAACTTACCTTTCCTCTCTTCAATGGTTGGGCTGTGATTCGATGTCAGAGTCCTCACTTACCACATCATCCATTATCATACATACAAGTCAATATACTATTACTGACTGTAACTGCTTTTATTATACATGTAAGATTATATAAAATCTAATACAAATACATTCCCTATAATATATGTCGTATACATCACTGTGCTATTTCTATATTTAGATATATAACTGTACAAAGTCTGTATACCTGGCGATCGATAGGAACTAGCTGTGGACTCAAGAATACTATCCCTCGATAGCTCTCGCTCTACTGACGCTCTGTAGAGAGATGTAAAGAAAGGGGGTGAGCATACAACGCGCTCAGTAAGGAAATCAGGCAAGCAAGTAGATATCTACACTATCTACTCAAAATAATGCTATACCTTGAAAACGTTATTTCCTTTACTCACTTTAAAAGCATGTCTTGAATTATAATATATATACTTGTACAGATTAAATCCCATGTACAGAAATCAAGCTTTCTTTCTCAAATGTAGGCATGTAGTGTAAAACAATGCATCTTTATATAAATCATGCCTTTATGTAAATCATGCCATGTATATTTAAATCACAATAAATATGGCATTAAATAATTCACATCACAAAATCGGAGTCCGACCCATCCCGCAGGGCTGTCCGCAATTTAAATCAGTCGATCAATGTGATATATCATGTGAGACTCTGTGGTGAAATGCAAATAGTATCCTGGACTATGATCATATCCGACATGTGAACCCAGGCCACACAGATCTCGGTGTGTGGGGTATCACTGCTGCAACGGGAGGATGGTCAGTCCACTACAGCCGTCAGCTATACAACACACGGTACAGCGTACTCCTCATGCCCCCGGGCACGGTACAAAGTACACCCATGGACCCTACATCACAGTCAGGGTGCCTGCCATAGGTCTTAGCCCTCAAACCATGGAATATCATACCACATCTCTAATACCCGCATGCTGGCCATCCTCTCATGATGTGACACTCAGTCACACAAGAATGCGGTATGGGTTGGTAACATGTAAATAATATCACATACAGTGCGCGTCCTTGAGTGCGACACACAGTCGACACTACGCTCGAACACTATTTCACATCAAAAACTCAACTCTAGTGCGAGTAAACCTCCAGCAACGAGGTCAATGCATAGTTCATGTATTAATCAAGTACGAGCAATAGCTCCAGTACCATGCTATGCATAATATCATCAAATCAAGTACGAGCAATAGCTCCAGTACTATGTCATGTATAAACCATGAAGAATCGAGTACGAGCAACGCTCCAGTACTCTATCATGTATCTCATGTAAAACTCAAGTACGAGCTAATCGCTCCAGCACTCTGTCATGCATATATCATATAAAACTGAGTACGAGTAAGAACTCCAGTACTCTATCATGCATGTCATGGAAATCTAGTGCGTATTAAAATCCAGCACTAATGTATGTGGAAAACATATGAAATCCAGTGCGGGCTGTGCTCTAGCACGGTTCATTCTCACATAATATGATAGATGGCTCTTTAAAAAGGGATTGTTTACAAAATATTAAAATCAGCACTATAAAGTGTGCTTAAGTCACATCAACCTTAAAATCATTAGCCCATATATTTATTTTCATGCTAAACAGCAGTTAAACACTCACAATAATAGTTTCCATGCTTTTTGCAACTTTTCACAAAAGTTGACTTTTTGACTAACTAGGGGTAAAATCGTAATTTACCACTATCAGGTCGCAATAATTATTATTCACTTTCTCAGACCCTCAGAGTTTTTAAGTGAATGTAAAAGCAGACGAAAATAAGTGTAGGTATCTCTAACTATTCGCAAAAGTCCCTTACCTCGGATCACATCAAGTGACCTCACTTCCTCAGTGCTGCTAACCCTCGCAGTCCGATCAGCTCTCAATGTAAACTCCGGAGCTGTAAATAACCATTCCTCAAGTTCATTATAATTTTCCTACTATATTACACATTAATACAGTCTATTTTCCCTTAATGGGCTTTAAAAATCCTTAATGGGCCTAACTAGGCCTTAAGCCCATTTTTATTTTGCTATTCACTTTTGTTGGGCTTATTGGGTTTGTGGGGCCCACCAGCTCTTATTGGGCTTATCCTAGGCCCATTACATCTTATTGGGCCTAAAATGCTTGGGCTTGACCCATTGGGCCTCTCGGCCACATGCCCTGGTCGAGAGCTACCTATGCATCGGTTTCACCATGGTATGCCATCCATGCCTATTATCTAGCCAATTTCACTTGGGCATTTTCACAAACACTTGGTAGGCAACATTCCTAACATCATATAGTTAATTTAGGCATTTTATCAAACACCTTGATTGCTCACAAATTACATGTATTAATTAATCAAATTGATTAATTCTAATTACATCATAATTATTAACACATGTACATTAATCCATTTATGCCTAAAAATCATATTGACATAAATCAATATCCCATTACTCACTCTCGGCCTAACCCACTTCATGGTGATTTAATATGTTTCAATGATTAAAACATATATCAACATATTTGAAATCATTCATACATTAACATATATGAAATTGGAAATTAGAAAATATACCAATTGTTGTGTTCACCCTTTAACCGAAACTTTGGAGGCTCTCGGTTTGCACTCTATGGCTCCTTGATAGCCAATTCCAACATATGTCACTCTCCTTTCAATTTGGAACAACTTTCATGAAGAATTCAAGTTCCAAATATGCCTAATTCCTAGTGAGAGAAAGCTTGGATAATATGTTTTAATGGTTTCTTCTTCTAGCCGAATTTGGTGTGATGAAGATGACAATGGTGTGGCTGATTTTATAAGCCACTTACTTAGCCATTAAGCCTTACTTTTCAGCCATTATACTTGACTTTCCAAACCTTAGCCATGAGTCACCTTATGAGTCATAGTTAACGTTAACTAGGGTTAGATATTTATCTCATGGACTTTTCCATTTAGGCTTCTCGGTTTGGGCTTTCTTAATGGGCTTTCGGGCTGAAATTTTTACTATACCTTGGGCCTTTAATTGTCTCAAAATTTGGCCAATCAATTGGTCCAACAATTCGGTCTAAAGGATCTAAGAATTTCGATATACGTTTAGTATACCTTAATGGGCTTTAAAATTTTTACCTTAGGCCCATTACGTTTTTAACCATTAAATTTATTCCAGAATCCTTCTGAATAAATTTTCCTTACTTTCGGGGATGATTATCTTGTATTCTGGCCAAGAATATTTTTTTCCAATTTTTTCTCTACACTTAGGTTAATTTTTAACCATAATTAGTCAACTATGGTAAAAGTCCACTTTCTTCACTATAGTTGACTTTTTCCTTAACCTTTGACTAACTTGACTTTTTCTCCAAATTTTGAAAGTGTCTTATCTTATGTCTTACACTCTCGTCTTTATATTCCAACCGCTCCTGGTGGATAATTTCACCCGAAACACCTTATTTCGCCAAAAAGGTCCATTTTACCCTTTTTAGCTTTTACTCTCATTTTGTATGTTTGGGACTAAATCAAGCTTACTTGCCTTCATGAGCTCTCTACGCTCTCTTATTTTAAGTTCTTATTTTCAGTCAGAATGATTTAGAATAACTCGGTTTAGCCTATGATACTCATCGCTCACATTAGGCATTTTATGTAGCTTTTGCGTGTTAAATCATTTCACTAACACTTTAAGTCTAGTAAATACTCTTCTTATGATTCAACTATAATTACAGAGTGTTCATACACACAGGAATCATAAGGTACAAGCTACAAAAAATCCGGGTCTGACAATCCTCCCCCACGCAGAAAATTTGGTCCTCCAAATTAGAACCAAGTCAGTCATCAAATAGATGAGGGTACTTCTCTCGCATCAGACTCTCTAACTCCCAAGTAGCTTCCTCTGAAGTATGATGCTACCAGAGAATCTTCACTAACCCGATGGTCTTCGATCTCAATACCTTCTCCTTCCTATCCAATATCTGAATCAGTCTCTCAACATATGACATGTCATTTCGGATCTCCAAAGGCTCGTAACTAATCACATGTGCCGGATCCGGGTGATACTTCCGAAGCATCAATATGTGGAAGACGTTATGGACACCCGATAAGTCCGATGGCAATGCCAACCTATACGCCTTATCTCCCACTCGATCAAGTATCTCAAAGGGTCCAATATAGCGAGGATTTAGTTTCCCTCACTTCCCAAATCTCGCTATGCCCTTGGAAGGAGAAACTCTCAAAAACACGGATTCACCAACTGCAAACTCTAGTGGCCTACGTCTCCTGTCAGCGTAACTCTTCTGTCTACTCTGAGCTGTCCTCAGTCTCTCTACTATCAAGTGGACAACCTCAGATGCTTGTGTAACCATGTCAGGAGCGAAAATCTTACGGTCACCCACTTCTTCCTATCCAATAGGGGAACGACATCTTCGGCCATACAAAGCCTCATACGATGCCATCCCGATACTCGAATGATAACTGTTGTTGTAGGCGAACTCGGCTAGTGGCAGGTGATCATCCCAGGAGCCTCGATAATCTAGCATACATGCTCTCAGCATATCCTCCAGAGTCTGTATAGTCCTCTTTGACTGACCATCTGTCTGAGGATGGAAAGCGGTGCTCAAACTCAACTGGGTTCCCATGGCTTCCTGAAAATGTCCCCAAAAGTGGGAAGTGAAGCGGGAATCCCTATCAGAGACTATGCTCACTGGTACACCGTGTAACCTCACTACCTCGCGTACGTACAGTTCTGCTAATGAACTCAATGTATCAGTCGCTCTTATAGCTAGGAAGTGGACTGACTTCATCAGTTTGTCAACGATCACCCATATAGCATCGTGATTCCTGCGGGTTCTCGGTAAACCCATCACAAAATTCATGGTGATATGCTCCCATTTCCATGTCGGTGTAGGTAGAGGCTGTAATAACCCTGCAGGTTTTTGATGCTCTACCTTCACCTGCTGACATACGAGACACTTTGCCACAAAGTCTGCTACATCTCTCTTCATACCCGACCACCAATATACCTTCCGGAGGTTCTGATACATCTTGTTACTCCCCGGATGTAACGTATACCTCGACGAAAGAGCTTTCGTCAATATCAATCTCCTGAGTCCTGGATCCTCGGGAACACATAATCTACCTCTGAACCTCAGTAGTCCATCTGAACTCAACTCAAAGTCAGTCACGGTGCCCTTCTGCATCTGACTACTCACATCCATTCAAAATGGATCCGTCTGCTGAGCCACTTTGATCCTGTCCAACATGTCCGGCTCTAAGCGTAGACTAGCTATCACATAGCCTGTATCCATGTCAGAAGGCACAACTCCCAAACTGAGGCTAGCAAACTGCTCTAGCAAATCATGTTCCCTAACCATCATATACGATACCATCCCCAAGCTCTTCCTGCTCAAGGCATCAGCTACAACGTTAACCTTACCCGGATGATAAAGTATCTCACAATCGTAGTCCTTCAGAAGCTCTAGCCATCTTCTCTGTCTCATGTTCATCTCTTTCTGTGAGAACATATACTTGAGGCTCTTGTGGTTGGTAAATATCTTGAACTTCTCGCCATATAAGTAGTGGCGCCATACCTTCAACGCAAACACTACCGTTGCTAGCTCCAAATCATGGGTCGGATAGTTTTTCTCATGATCCTTTAGCTGTCTGGATCCATAAGCAACTACCTTCCCATCCTGCATCAATACGCAGCCCAATCCCTGATGCGAAGTATCGGTATACACTGCAAATCCTCCTGAGCTGGTAGGGATAGTGAGAATTGGAGCGATGGTCAATCGACGCTTCAACTCCTCAAAACTCTTCTCACAATCCTCGTTCCATATGAATGGTGCACTCTTTCGAGTAAGACGTGTCAACGGAGCAGCCAACTTCAAAAATCCCTCAACGAATCTCTGATAGTATCCAGCTAAACCCAGAAAACTCCTGATCTCGGTGACTGTTCTCGACTGTTCCCACTGAACTACAGCCTCTATCTTAGATGGATCAACTGATACACCATCTCTCGATACAACATGTCCCAAAAATAAGATCTGTGACAACCAAAAGTCACACTTACTGAGCTTAGCATATAACTCATGCTCTCGTAGCGTCTGCAACACGATCCTGAGATGCTCCTCATGCTCCTCCTTGGATCTCGAATACACCAATATGTCATCGATAAAGACGATAACAAACGGGTCCAAATATAGCTTGAACACATCGTTCATCAAAGCCATGAAAGCAGCTGGAGCATTCGTCAATCCGAATGGCATGACCAAGAACTCATAATGGCCATATCGGGTATGAAATGCTGTCTTGGGTACATCTCCACTCCGAACCTTCAGCTGATGATACCCAGACCTCAGGTCAATCTTGGAAAAGACCTGTGCTCCCTGAAACTGATCTAACAAGTTGTCATTGCGCGGAAGGGGGTATCTATTCTTGATTGTGGCCTTATTCAACAATCGGTAGTCTATACACAATCGGAGGCTCCCATCCTTCTTCCTCACAAATAAAACCGGTGCTCCCCAAGGTGAAACACTCGGTCGAACAAAACCCCTATCCAACAGCTCCTGTAACTGTCTCTTGAGCTCCTCTAGCTCAACCAAGGCCATGCGATATGGTGGTCTCGAAATAGGCTCCGTACCAGGCACCAAATCTATACAGAATTCCATCTCTCTGTCTGGTGGTAACCCTGGCAATTTATCCAAAAAAAAATCTGGGTACTCACTGACCATAGTAATATCTGACAACTCCGGATATGCCTTATCCATATCTACCACGTACGCAATGAAACCTTGATATGTTGAAGGTTTTTCTAAATCAGTAATCATGTAATAATCATAACTACTCCTTTCATTTATTCTTATTAAACTTTACAACATATCTAGTAGGGTTAGGAAACATAACTGTCTTAGCATAACAATCTAAAACAGCATGGTTTGCAGATAGCTAATCCATTCCTAATATTATATCAAAGTCACTCATACTTAGTAATATTAGATTGGCTGTCATCTCCTTATCCCCTACTCTTAACTTGCAGTCATTAAATACATATTCTACAACTTGACTACTATTCATAGGCGTACTAATCAACATCATCATACATAAATGTGTACGCTCTACATGTCTTGCTAATTTACATGCAAATGAAGGCGATACAAAAGAATGCGTGGCACCAGGATCAATTAAAACATATGCTTCAATATCATAAATCAGGATGTTACCTCGAATCACATCCGATGAAGCATCGGCTGTCCCCTGGTCCAAAACATGTACTCGCCCTTGACCCATCACTTGTTTCCCCTTCTCCTCTGCCGTCGCCCTACCTCTCTGAGCAGACATACCAGCTGGAGTTCTATCAGGCTCCCTGCCCCTCAGTGGTGCAGTAACAAATGTCTCCGAGCACTCTTTAGCCATATGCCCCTGTTTCCCACATCGAAAACATACCATAATACTCCATGGACACGGTCTATCTCCATGTGATCTACCACATCTTCTGCACTGATCGGCAGCAGGCCTCTGTCCTCCCATGACAATGCCCTTTGCTGGGGCTGCAGTCAGATAAGCAGGAGGTCTATCATACCTCTCTCGTGCCTCCTCTATCCGTGATCTCTTACCGAAGAGTCTCTTCCCTCCTCGATAATCGAAATCTCTAGTCGGCCTCTTCTTCTGTATATCTCGGCTACGGCTAAACTTCCCGAACTCGAAAGCATTCCTCTCGTAATCTTACTCACACAGTTGCGCCCTGCGCACTGCCTCCTCATAGGTCACCATGTCTAATGGAACCAACCTGGATCGCAGAACCTGTCTCAACCCGTCGATAAACCGGTGGACCTTCCTGGTCTCATTGTACATGGTATCCGGGTCATATCTTCCTAGGGATAGGAATCGAGTCTCATACTCGTCCACAGATAAATTCCCCTGGTTTAGTCCCAAAAACTCTGCCTGTAGTTTTCGCTGTGCGGTATCGGGAACAAACTGCCTCCTAAAGGCCTTCCTAAATATCTCCCAACTGATATCTATGTGTCGGGATCTCAATATAGGTCGGGTGGACTTTCACCAATGCTTTACAGCTCCCTTCAGTAGGAACGCAGCAAACGCGACCATTTCCGAGGTCGTACACTCGAAGAATCCATAAAGCTTCACCAGCTCTGTTAACCACTCCTCAGCAGCTATGGGGTCCTTGACCCCACTAAAGGATGGAGGTCTAAACTTCTGAAATTCTCGCAACCGATGCAGATCACATCCATATCCTAATACACTACCACCCGAAACCGGTGGGGGTGTAGGAGTATCTACAGTCCTCTGTGCATCAGCTGTCTGCGTAGGTGTATTAGGGGCAACTGCCTCTCCTGTCGCAGCTCCAGCCTCTCCTGTCGCAGCTCCAGCCTCTCCTGTCGCAGCTCCAGCCTCCTGTCTCTGCCTACCTAGCATCGTCTGTGCCAGTATCTCGATAATCATCTCAAGACTACGCTCTAATCTCGTAAAGCGTGTCTCAACACACTTGGGTGCCTCAGTAGCACCTGAAGTCCCATGAGTAGGTAATGGTTCGGCAGCAGCTCGTCCCTCGGGTCTATCTCCCCGGCCTCGAGCCCTACCTCTCATAACTCTACCACTACGCGTATTTGCCATATAGGCAAAGTTCCTGCATTCATAATAATGAATTAGTCCGTCTCCTATCTGGTATACACAGTTATATCTAAACACAGCACAGTACTATGGGGATGTACACTTTCCTATTTTCTAACACCGACTCACATCAGACCAACCTCTGCTTTGATACCATTCTATCAGGTCTCAATCCATGACTTTAACCAAAATCACTACAAATGTTTCACATTTTTAACTTACCTTTCCTCTCTTCAATGGTTGGGCTGTGATTCGATGTTCGAGTCCTCACTTACCACATCATCCATTATCATACATACAAGTCAATATACTATTACTGACTGTAACTACTTTTATTATACATGTAAGATTATATAAAATCTAATATAAATACATTCCCCATAATATATGTCGTATACATCACTGTGCTGTTTCTATATTTAGATATATAACCGTACAAAGTCTATATACCTGGCGATCGATAGGAACTAGCTGTGGACTCAAGAATACTATCCCTCGATAGCTCTCGCTCTACTGACGCTCTGTAGAGAGATGTAAAGATTGGGGGTGAGCATACAACGCGCTCAGTAAGGAAATCAGGCAAGCAAGTAGATATCTACACTATCTACTCAAAATAATGCTATGCCTTGAAAACGTTATTTCCTTTACTCACTTTAAAAGCATGTCTTGAATTATAATATATATACTTGTACAGATTAAATCCCATGTACAGAAATCATGCTTTCTTTCTCAAATGTAGGCATGTAGTGCAAAACAATGCATCTTTATATAAATCATGCCTTTATGTAAATCATGCCATGTATATTTAAATCACAATAAATATGACATTAAATAATTCACATCACAAAATCGGAGTTCGACCCATCCCTTAGGTCTATCCGTAATTTAAATCAGTCAATCAATGTGATATATCATGTGAGACTCTGTGGTGAAATGTAAATAGTATCCTGGATTATGATCATATCTGACATGTGAACCCAGGCCACACAGATCTCAGTGCACAGGGTATCACTGCTGCAACGGGAGGATGGTCAGTCCACTACAGCCGTCAGCTATACAACACACGGTACAGCGTACTCCTCATGCCCCCGGGCACGGTACAAAGTACACCCATGGACCCTACATCACAGTCAGGGTGCCTGCCATAGGTCTTAGCCCTCAAACCATGGAATATCATACCACATCTCTAATACCCGCATGCTGGCCATCCTCTCATGATGTGACACTCAGTCACACAAGAATGCGGTATGGGTTGGTAACATGTAAATAATATCACATACAGTGCGCGTCCTTGAGTGCGACACACAGTCGACACTACGCTCGAACACTATTTCACATCAAAAACTCAACTCTAGTGCGAGTAAACCTCCAGCAACGAGGTCAATGCATAGTTCATGTATTAAATCAAGTACGAGCAATAGCTCCAGTACCATGCTATGCATAATATCATCAAATCAAGTACGAGCAATAGCTCCAGTACTATGTCATGTATAAACCATGAAGAATCGAGTACGAGCAACGCTCCAGTACTCTATCATGTATCTCATGTAAAACTCGAGTACGAGCTAATCGCTCCAGCACTCTGTCATGCATATATCATATAAAACTGAGTACGAGTAAGAACTCCAATACTCTATCATGCATGTCATGGAAATCTAGTGCGTATTAAAATCCAGCACTAATGTATGTGGAAAACATATGAAATCCAGTGCGAGCTGTGCTCTGGCACGGTTCATTCTTACATAATATGATATATGGCTCTTTAAAAAGGGATTGTTTACAAAATATTAAAATCAGCACTATAAAGTGTGTTTAAGTCACATCAACCTTAAAATCATTAGCCCATATATTTATTTTCATGCTAAACAGCAGTTAAACACTCACAATAATAGTTTCCATGCTTTTTGCAACTTTTCACAAAAGTTGACTTTTTAACTAACTAGGGGTAAAATCGTAATGTCACTATCGGGTCGCAATAATTATTATTCACTTTCTCTGACCCTCAGAGTTTTTAAGTGAATGTAAAAGCAGACGAAAATACATGCAGGTATCTCTAACTACTCGCAAAAGTCTCTTACCTCGGATCACGTCAAGTGACCTCACTTCCTCGGTGCCGCTAACCCTCGCAGTCCGATCAGCTCTCAATGTAAACTCCGGAGCTGTAAATAACCATTCCTCAAGTTAATTATAATTTTCCTACTATATTACACATTAATACAGTCAATTTTCCCTTAAGGAGCTTTAAAAATCCTTAATGGGCCTAACTAGGCCTTAAGCCCATTTTCATTTTACTATTCACTTTTGTTGGGCTTATTGGGCTTGTGGGGCTCACCAACTCTTATTGGGCTTGTCCTAGGCCCATTACATCTTATTGGGCCTAAAATTCTTGGGCTTGACCCATTGGGCCTCTCGGCCACATGCCGTGACCGAGAGCTACCCATGCCTCGGTTTCACCATGGCATGCCATCCATGCCTATTATCTAGCCAATTTCACTTGGGCATTTTCATAAACACTTGGTAGGCAACATTCCTAACATCATATAGTTCATTTAGGCATTTTATCAAACACCTTGATTGCCCACAAATTACATGTATTAATTAATCAAATTGATTAATTCTAATTACATCATAATTATTAACACATGTACATTAATCCATTTATGCCTAAAAATCATATTGACATAAATCAATATCCCATTACTCACTCTCGGCCTAACCCACTTCATGGTGATTTGATATGTTTCAATGCTTAAAACATATACCAACATACTTGAAATCATTCATACATTAACATATATGAAATTGGAAATTAGAAAATATACCAATTGTTGTGTTCACCCTTTGGCCGAAACTTTGGAGGCTCTCGGTTTGCACTCTATGGCTCCTTGATAGCCAATTCCAACATATGTCACTCTCCTTTCAATTTGGAACAACTTCCATGAAGAATGCAAGTTCCAAATATGCCTAATTCCTAGTGATTTCTAGTGAGAGAAAGCTTGGATAATATGTTTAAATGGTTTCTTCTTCTAGCCGAATTTGGTGTGATGAAGATGACAATGGTGTGGCTGATTTTATAAGCCACTTACTTAGCCATTAAGCCTTACTTTTCAGCCATTATACTTGACTTTCCAAACCTTAGCCATGAGTCACCTTATGAGTCACCTTATGAGTCATAGTTAACTTTAACTATGATTAGATATTTATCTCATGGGCTTTTACATTTGGGCTTCTCGGTTTGGGCTTTCTTAATGGGCTTTCGAGCTGAAATTTTTACTATACCTCGGGCCTTTAATTGTCTCAAAATTTGACCAATCAATTGGTCCAACAATTCGGTCTAAAGGACCTAAGAATTTCGATATACGTTTAGTATACCTTAATGGGCTTTAAAATTTTTACCTTAGGCCCATTACGTTTTTAACCATTAAATTTATTCTGGAATCCTTCCAAATAAATTTTTCTTACTTTCGGGGATGATTATCTTGTATTCTGGCCTAGAATATTTTTCCCCAATTTTTTCTCTACACTTAGGTTAATTTTTAACCATGATTAGTCAACTATGGTAAAAGTCCACTTTCTTAATTATAGTTGACTTTTTCCTTAACCATTGACTAAGTTGACTTTTTCTCCAAATTTCGAAAGTGCCTTATCTTATGTCTTACACTCTCGTCTTTATATTCCAACCGCTCTTGGTGGATAATTTCACCCGAAACACCTTATTTCGCCAAAAAGGTCCATTTTACCCTTTTTAGCTTTTACTCTCATTTTTTATGTTCGGGACTAAATCAACTGACTTGCCTTCATGAGCTCTCTACGCTCTCTTATTTTAAGTTCTTATTTTTAATCAGAATGATTTAGAATAACTCGGTTTAGCCTATGATACTCATCGCTCACATTAGGCATTTTATGTAGCTTTTGCATATTAAATCATTTCACTAACACTTTAAGTCTAGTAAATACTCTTCTTATGATTCAACTATAATTACAGAGTGTTCATACACATAGGAATCATAAGGTACAAACTACAAAAAATTCGGGTCTGACATTTTTATTGGCGGCATACTAGGTGTTCCTATCCAAATAGCCCTAATCTCTTTACAAGCTAATTTTAGCAAGAATTTGTGGAAGAAGAGACTTCAATTCGACTCACAATGAGAGCACCAATTGTTGATGCTATAAATAATATGTATCAAGCATAAAAGACACCAGAATTTACATAGTTCGGTAAAAGTGCCTACATCCACAGAAAGTAGTTGAGGATGGTGTTATATGAAGTGTAAACTAAAATGTTCACTAGCTACAGAACACTTGCTAGAGGTGGTCAAGTGTTCGGGCATGACTATAGTATAATAGAGCTAGAAATAGAAAGGCATAATACAATATATACAAAGTTTATATAGTAAATAGAGATTAAAAGATCCACTTGTCAATGAGTGAAGGCATATATATTTATTAAAATCTACAAATACATCGTATTTTAATAAAATATCAAATCAACTAAACTATAAACAAAAATGATAAAAAATTATAATTTTCAGACTGTGCTGAGCTAAGCTTAAAGGTTAAATGATGAGCCCAAGGCTCAACTTGATCTTTTTTCCTGAATTTCTCTTGCTACCCCAAGCTCATCTAATTAATTTAATATTTTTATTTAAATCTATCTAAAATTGGATAGGTCTTCACGCTTAAACAATCATCCATCTCTTGGACATCTCTAAATAAGGATAGCATATTAGATTTTTTTTTTGTTTCTTTGCCTTTCATTTTTAATAATTTGTACACTTTATCACAAAATTTTTTCTTGTTTTCGATAAGAAAGTAAATTACTGATTAAAAAATTAGTAATTATAAACTAATAGTCTTTATCTCGTTCCCGAGTTACTTTTTTAGACAAACATTGATAATTGTCAATCTTAGTATAACAAAATAGAATCCTACCAATTTTCCATAAAATAATATCATATTCTCTAAAACTATGGTTGTTGTCTTTATTTATTATTTGATCTAATAATTTATGTATATAATTTGTGTTTGTGTCATGTGAAAACATATTTATGTTATGTAAATGGAATATTCATCAATTACCTAGCATCAACTTGGAGACTCTAGCAGATAACTCCCAAGTGAAGAATAATGAAAGAGTGGTAGTGGTTGACCTACAATAGCCACATCAGGGCCAATGAGTTTCGTAGCTTGGAATTATAAAGGTCTTGGACAACCCTAAACAATTCGAGCTTTGAGAGAGCTCATCCAAAAACATCATCCCTCTATTTACGAAAATCCACAAAGATAATGGATAATAGAAGTGTCGGAGGAAATCAAAAGGTTAAGAAGTGGACTAGGTGATTTGTGGTGTTGCATAGGTAACTTTAATATGGTTCAACAATAGGAAGAGAAAAGAGGTGGAACACCTATTATCAGATCTTTGATGGATAGCTTTTTCTTTATCCTCAATGAGTATGGTATAATTGAAATGGACATTGGTGGTGCTGAGTTTTCTTAATCCAATAATAGACTTGGAGCTGACAATATCTAGGAAAAGTTGGACAAAGCTTCCTTCATTGTTGAATGGGGTGATAGATTTCTTAATGCTCAAGTTATGTTTGAAGTAACTATCACTTCTATCACGATCCGAAGGACGCGAATTTTCAATAATTTATTGCGGAAGTATAAAAATTTGGGCTAAAATTTTCTTTTTTTAACACTTGTTTGTCATGTGAGAACAGTCTTACAATGTTTCTAGGTCTTAAACTATTTAGCTGGGTTTAAGGTTATGAACCTAAGGTCCCAGTCTAATTTCTTATTAACTTTCTTAATCATGTCTTAATTCAATACACATCTTGATACATGCACTGAAAGATAACTGTCTAAAAATAAGTACAATTAACTAGTATAAATAAATATATCGATGTAAGCTGCGAGATCTCGAAGCATTTACTTCGAAGCCGATACTGATATCGATGCCAATGCACCTTTAGTCTGAACCTATGATGGAAAATAGATGGGGTGAGCTTTGGGAAAAGCTCAGTAAGTAAACCACACAAGCATAGAGTAATTGCATATAAGATACTAAATTTCTAATGCATGTTTAAGTCATTCCCATTCAATCATTCTTTCTTATCATTTATCCGAATCGCAATCCGAAAACTTATCGAAAGTCACACTTTTCCTAAGTGTACGAACTAGAATATTATCTAGATGCTGTCAAGTTTTTCAGGCAGAGAGGTATTTTGAAATACTTTAATTGACCATCAAACCTAACCACCCAAACTGAATATACCCATAGGGGTTCAAAATTTGAAATATAGTTGAATGTAGAAAACCAAAGTTTAATGCAATCTACATTCATCCCTCAGACACAAACATTCTCGAAATCATATCACATAATCTGAATCATATCACATATCATAAAAATATTCATATATTGAAAACATCTCTTATTCAAAACATAACTTGCATTCAAAACTTATCACACATCGAACACATCTTATTTCAAACATAATCTATATTGGAACATCTTCCTTATCTGAAACATGTCTTATATCTGAAACATATTCACATTTGAAGCATATTCCTTATCTGGAACACATTTCATATTCGAAACATATTTCTTATCTGAAATATATCACATCAAAATATATTCATATATTCGAAACAAGTTTTATATTATGAAACCCTCTTTATAGTTCAAAACGTAGTTCTTATTCCAAAATATACTTCACAATTCGAAACATATATCATACTTTCTTTGCTAACTATTCTAACCCATTAGTAGGGACACTGCTGACTATTATATCCCATCAGCTGAGACTCCATCACTAACTATTATATCCCTGTTAGCAGGGGCAACGACATATTTATTTCATATCGTTAGGATATGTTTTGTGAACCATGCTCATGTTCACAAGACATTTTCGAAAACATATTTCATACTTCAAAACATTTTTCACATTTTGAAACACAATTCAATCCATTTTTCAAAGTTCGAAACATGTTTCATATGATCACTATTTTAACACGTGATCAGGAAAATATCAGTCTCGAAATACATGATCCTTGCTGACTATTATAACACGTTAGCAGGGCCTGAATGTCACGACCCTTTAAATCCATTTCATCTAAAAATCACCATAAATTTTTCATTTTTTGTTTCCTTACATGGTCGTGATAAACTCTCATAAATAACAATTGGGCTGTGAGTCAGTATTAATCACCATTTCCATACATCTTTCAATTAATCAAAAACATACATTTGAAAGTTTAAGTCATATACTTATACATGATATGTTTTCTAACATTTACATCCCCCATATTACAATTCGAAATGATTACTGTGCTTTTACATGTTTAGATACAAAGAGAATTCTTGTGTGTATACCTCTTAGCGATGGAGAGCAGGGGATATCCAAATACAACGCCTCAGTCCTTCACTAGGCTACTATGTGCACTCTGTAGAGGGGGAAAATGAATGGGATGAGCAACCACACGCTTAGTAAGGCAATAATGCAAGCATGATAGCTAGCTACACTATCTACATGCTTATAATGTCTTGCTTAAAATCATTAATATCCTGAGCATGAGGAAATATTAAAACTATGATATATGTATATACATATATCATGCATTGAAAACATGGAAATAGGCATGTAAAACATGGAAAGACCATCATGTAAAACCTCTCATGCTCATCATCATTAAAACTCATCATAAAAAGGGTAAGTTGTCACAAAATCATCCCTAAGGATTTAGCACTTTCTCAAAACATATCAAAACTCATCACAACAACAATTTCCATCTCTTTAAAAACATCCCACAAGGCTCGACCCCTCCATCGGGTCTACGCTGGACAACACAATCATACTCAGTATAAAAACCATGTGATATCATGTGAGACAGGTGGTCACTATAAATTCGGAGACTATGTTGGCCAACTATGTCATAATCATCCTAGACCATACGGATCCCGATGTGTGGGGCATCATGCTATAACGAAGGTGGGTTAATTCTTCGCCAGACTTTTTAATCAACATCACAAGCCACATGGTACAGCTTACTTCGTGTGATATGCACGGTACAACGTACTCCTTGGACCCATATCATTCAGTCGTAGGTCTTATCTACCCCATGCCATGTATAACCTACTGTGAGATCTGAGAATTTTGTACATATCTAAATTATGTAATGAGAACATAAAGTGTAATTGAATTGAACTAAATGTGATGTACTCATATATTGAGGCTGTATGGAATGGAATTTTAAGTGATGAATGAGAATTAATCAATGGAGTAAACTATGGCCATTATATGTGGAGATTTTATGTTAAGTGTGAAACTATGAGGCCATATAGATCTTAGAGAAGAGAGGATCGATCTGGTAGGCTAATGTGACAAGGAATGAGGAAATTAAGTGTGCAGATCGATCTCCAATGGAAGAGGATCGATCTCCTTATGATTCTGTAATGAAGAGATCGATCTCTTGAGGAAGAAATTGATCTCTTGAAGCATTCTGTAAGGAGAAGATCGATCTCCTCAAGGAGCAGATCGATCTCATGAAGCATTCTGTAAGGAGAAGATCGATCTCCTCAAGGAGCAGATCGGTCTCATGAAGCATTCTAAAAACTAGAGATCGATCTCATAATTGGAGCAGATCGATCTCATAAAGCCATTAAGAGATCGATCTCACCCCACGAAAGATCGATCTCCTAGGCATAAAATTACCCCAAAACGTTCCCAAATTCAAATGCAGATCGATCTCCTACCCTCCATCTATATAAAGATCCCTTCGTTTTCTTGGAAATCAATCTCTCTCTCTCTCCCAAATCGCCATTTGCGAACCCTATCTTTCTCTCTCTTTCAAAGTCTCCATTTTCGTCCAAATCGAAGGTTGTAGCAAGAAGGAAAGTTGTTCCTCATCTAAAGGAGAACAACATATTTGGAAATCGAAGGACGGATTGAATCGAGGCAAGAGTTAAGCACTCCACAAGTTATGAGTAAGTTCTAAACTTCGATCTTGGATTTTAGAGTGATTTTGGTGATTATGGTTGTAGGCATTGTGATTAAATAGCTAGGAAATGATTAGGGATTGATGAAACTATGATTTTGTTGGAATAGAGATGTTATTTTGCAATTGTGGTAATTTTGGGAATTATGGCTATAAATTGGAATTGAGACAATGTGGTGAATTTAGCATGGAATATGGTATGAGAAACGTGGAATTTTGAGGTGTAGTGGATGAGTATGTGAATTGTGATAGAGTTGTGAGAATTGAGTTATTTGAGGTGTTAATGAGAATATGAACAAATCTGTGCTCAATAATGTGATTGAGTTGGGTTATGGATGTTTTTACATCGTTTGGACAGCTCGGGAGTTCCAGAGAGGAATGCGAGACTAGTCCATGATACTGGGGAACGATTGCACTATACGAGGTGCAAAGAGGTAAGGGAAAAAACTTAAACTCGTTTGTGTATGTGTTTTGATGTTAATTGTAGCATGAAAAGTGATTTGAGCAAACAAACATGTTTTTATGAGTTGTGAATGAGTAGTGCACACGATTTTATAGCCGGTTGATGCCTAACTTTTATGAGTTGTAAACTAAGCGTGAAAATGTTTTACAACTGTTTTGTGTTTAAAACGTGGAAAGAGATTTGGGCTCTACGTTAAGGTATGCTGAGATTGAGAAATGTGTGCGTGGTTTTGCCAGTTGGAACTCGGTTTTAACATGTTTTGTGTTGAGTACACAAATATCTTAAATGAGATTTATGAGAGAAAACCATTAAGAGTTCTACGTGAAGGCAAAACGTTTTATATGATAATGGCTAATGATTGAGACTTAGGAGTGTCATGTTGAATACACATCAGGCATTGCTTTGGTAGCATGTAAGGTCGATATTATTCCCCGCTTTGGTAGTGTTGGGAGGCATTGCTTTGGTAGCAAGTAAGGCCGATATTATTCCCCGCTTTGGTAGCATTGGGAGGCATTGCTTTGGTAGCATGTAATTCCGATATTCCTCCGTTTTGGTAACGAGAGATGCCTCCGTTTTGGTAACGAGAGATGTCTCCTGTCACACCCCAATTCCAAGTGTCCTTCATCCATACAAACACTATTTATGGTTGGGCTGTGAGGCAATGCAATTACTAAAAATTTCATTCATTTACAGCAGAAAATTTAAAATTTTAATTCACACTCCCAGGTGTGTATAGATATACAAAATCATTTGTATAATAATCTATCTCTACATAACATCCCCATAAAACTGTTACATTTCCAAGGTATAACTGTGCGATGCAAGATAATATATACAAAATACTCTTGTGTATACAAATCTTATACCTTTGCGAATTTTGGGAGCTGTCCAACACAAAAAGGATCTAGAGATCACCGCACTGCTCTACTTCTCAGTATCTGGAGGGAAAAAATAGTGGGGTGAGCAAACCATAGCTCAGTAAGGAAATGAATGCTAGCAGGTAGATATCGTACTACCTACATAGCCCATGCATGTATAAAATAAAGCCATGTTTTCATTATAAATGGAAATATCATCGAAAAATGTAGTAAACATATATTTCTCATTTGGCACTTTCATGAACACAAATATTCAATATTTCCTCTTAAAACATGTTTCATAAAACAGTGCTCTCTCGGCACAAGTATATAAATCAGAGATTTATCAAAACACAAAATCTCTTTACTTTCTTAATAATTTTATTCCTCAAATCTCTTTCTTTTTTGAGTTGTATCTGTTTCTCAAATCTCTGAGACAAGCATGGAATTTTCGACAATCTAATATCCACGACATATGGCCATAGTCAGTGATCCCAGGCCTCACTGATCAGGTGTGCATAGGGCATCTCTTCGCCTAAAGGGGGATGGGTCAGTCCTACCTTTTGGCTCATCTCAATCAACCTCATCTCCTCATATACTCACGGTATAAGGTACGTCATGTGTCATCCACGCGATAGTCGTACTCACATGCACCTAGCATAGTACATAGTATACCAACGGACAACTACACAGTACTACATACGACTGTGGACCCAAGTCCATACTCCAACTCCGATGGACTTTTCATCCTGAACCATGTCTCATATACTAGGCGAGCAATTAGCGTGACACACAGTTATTGTAAGGCTCCAGCGCGGTACGATTTATCGTTAAAGCCCAGCCCATTCCGAGGCCATCGGCTGGCATCCCCTTGGGTCTCAAACCCCCAGGTTTACCTCAACTCATTAAAAACAGGTTCGAGTAATGCTCCAACACTTTTCTCAAAACCATTGTGTAGTTAAACTCCAGCACGGCACATCAAAAGCATAGAACCATGTGCGAGCTAACACTCTAGCACATAGTCAAAGTCATTAAAACGGGTGTGAGCTAGAGCTCCAACACCAATCTCATCTCAAATTCGATAGATGACTATTTTCTCTTTTTAAAACTCAAAACATGTTTATTTATGTAGCATGCCTCTTCATGATAAAACATGTAAAATTAGCCAACCTATCATCATCATTTATCAATCACCAATATCAATACAAAATTGAGATAAACATTGAAAACATGCATATCATGCTATTTCCTTACCCGGTCCCATTTCTCAATACATATATATCATAGTACACTTAATGCTCCCATATCATTTCATAGAATGGTAGTATCTTACTAATTCTAGCGATATATCTACGAAATTGTCATAAAATACGTACGAACATCTCTATAACTAACACACAGTCCTTTACCTTGAATCGTACACGTATCTCCTCCGTCACGTTTGCTCCGTTCGCGATTCGAGTTATCCGCATTCCGCGTATTTCAAGCTACACGTATAAATCAACAAGTTATTTTCTTTTCCCTCTTCTAAACCTCCACATTGTCATTTATTTATTTATTCATACTCCTCAACCCATTAAATCACATTTCATCTTTCTCACAAATCTCATTATACTTCTCTTGAGCTTTCCACCATTTCTCATGGATTTTCTCTCCATAAACCCTTTTCAATATTACTCACTCATCACTACACTCATCATTTCTAACCATATTTCACACCTCATTCAACCCATTAAATGCTTAGAAACCCATATTTAAAGCTTGAAGGTTGAAGAGCTTACCCTTTTTAATTAGTCAATCTTGTGGTAGCCACAACTCCTTCTCTTGGTCACACCAATGTGTGAATTTTGGGTATGTTGTTCTCCTTGCTTCAAGGAACAACTTTCCCTTCTTGAGCTTCTTCCAAAACTAATCGGAATGTGGTGATTTCTAGAGTGAGAAAGCTTGGGTCTTGAGAGAAAATGGCAGGTGAGGTTTGGTGGGGGAAGATTTTTGAGTTTTCATCTTAATCCCGTGCTCTTTTTATAGATGCAGAGACATGAGATCGATCTGTCCCTTATGGAGATCGATCTTTGCAAGGTTTGGTAGTCCTTTTTACCAAACACAACCACTACAAGATCGATTTTCTTCCATGATGAGATCGATCTGTCGAAGGTAATTTTCCTCTTGGAGATCGATCTGCCCTTTGTAGGAGATCGATCTGCTCTTTACAGAACCCTTAAGGAGATCGATTTGTCTAGCTTTGAGATCGATCTGTTCTCAAACAGAGAGTTAAGGAGATCGATCCTCTTGTCTTAAAATTAATCTTCTCATTACAGAATGTCTAGCAGATCGATCTGGCTCCATTGGAGATCGATCTGTCCTGTTCCATAGTTCAAAATAAGGTCAGTTTGGCTCTTCCAGATCGATCTCTCATCCTATGAGATCTACTGACCTTCATATTTTCAGATTTTACTGCAGTTTTCTACAGCAACCTCTCTCAAAACACCCTAAATTTTCTACCATGGTCATCTCTTTATTCATCCTCCTTTGAGACTTGAAAATTACTTTCATTCATACTTTATACACATTAAAACTTGTGTGTAACCCTTATATAACCAAATGTATACAATATATGACTAAATGGAAACATAAAGGTTTGCACCACTTGTGCAAATTTCATTCCATTTTACTCCAATACTCATATTCCATTCTACTCACATTCATCATATATCAAAGTCATTTCTTCATATTTATACTTAATGCAACTTGTACGTACATCACAACTCTTATTACAAGTGTGTACATTAATCTTATGGACTTTTCATCACATATACTTCACATTACTAATACATTACAATACCTTCATGAATTCATTACATATATACAAGGCTAAACCTATACGGGGTCTCACATTCTCCCCCACTTAGAGAATTTGGTCCTCCAAATTGGAACCAATCATTCTGTGAATAACTCGAGATACTTCTCCCGCATCAAACTCTCCAATTCCCATGTGGCTTCTTCTAATGTATGATGTTTCCACAAAACCTTAACTAATGAAATTGTCTTGTTCTGCAACACCTTCTCTTTCCTTCCAATATCCGGATCGGTTCCTCCACATAGGACATATCCTCCTTGAGCTCCAATGGCTCATAGCTAATTACATGTGCTGGGTTTGGATAATACTTTCGAAGCATAGAAAACATGGAAGACATTGTGAACTTCTGTTAGCTCAGGTGGTAAGGCTAGCCTATATGCTCTATCTCCCACTCTATCCAAAATCTCGAAGGGACCAATGTAACGAGGACTTAGTTTTCCTTTCTTCCCGAACCTCGTTATTCCCTTAGAAGGAGATACTCTAAAAAATACGAACTCACCCACATCAAACTCAAGTGGTCTCCGTCTCCTGTCAACAATAGCTCTTTTGTCAAATTTGAGTTGTTCGCAGCCTCTCACATATTATCTAAACATCTTCGGAGGCTTGTTTAACCAGATCGGGAGCTAGCAACTGTCTGTCACCAACTTCTTCCCAACCAATGGGTGATCGACATCTACGACCATATAGTGCCTCATAAGGGGCTATACTAATACTTGAGTGATAACTGTTGTTGTAGGCGAACTCAACCAATGGCAAGTGATCGTCCCATGAGCCTCTAAAATCCAGTACAGGTTCTCAACATATCCTCCAGGGTCTGTATAGTCCTCTCTGACTGACCATCTGTCTGAGGATGATAAGCGGTGCTAAGCTCAATTGGGTCCCTATCGCTTCCTGAAAATGTTCCCAAAAATGGGAAGTGAAGCGGGCATCCCGATCAGAAACAACACTCACTAGGACTCCATGTAATCTCACTATCTGCTGTACATACAAGTTCGCCAATACACTCAAGCTATCTGTAGATCTCATGGCTAAGAAGTGTGCCGATTTCGTTAACTGATCTACTAGCACCCATATCGCATCATGGTTCTTACGGGTTCTCGGTAACCCCATTACAAAATCCATGGTGATGTGCTCCCACTTCCATGTCGGTATTGGTAGAGGTTGTAATAATCCTCCCAGTTTCTGATGCTCTACCTTTACTTGCTGACAGATGAGACATCTAGCAACATACTCAGCTATGCCTCTTTTCATTCCCGACCACCAATATACTTTTCAGAGATTCTGATACATCTTACTACTCCTCGGGTGTACTGTATATCTCGATGAGTGAGCCTCTGACAAGATCAACTTCCTCAACTTCGAATCCTTAGGAACACACATTCTATTTTCAAACCTTAGTATTCCATCTGAACTTAATTCAAATTCTATACCCTTACCCTTCTGGTTTTGGTTAATCACATCAATACACTATTGATCAATTCGCTGAGCTTGCCAGATTTTCCTCAATCAACTCTGGTTCTAATCTCAAGCTAGCAATAATCCCATAGCTACCAATCTCAGGTAGGGTCATATCAAGACTAAGGTTTGTGAATTGTTTCAACAACTCGTGTTCTCTAACCATCATATGTGATACCAACCCGAGACTCTTCCTACTCAATGCATCGGCAACCACATTTACCTTCCCCGGGTGGTACAAAATTTCATAATCATAGTCTTTGAGGAGTTCTAACCACCTCCTCTGTCTCATATTTAACTCCTTCTATGAGAATAGATGCTTCAAACTCTTATGATCCGTAAAGATCTGAAATCTCTCACCATACAAGTAGTGGCACCATATCTTCAATGTAAATACTACGGCCGCCAACTCTAAATCGTGAGTGAGGTAGTTCTTCTCATGATCTTTTAGCTGTCTAGATCCATAAGCTACTACCTTTCCCTCCTGCATCAAAACACAACCCAATCCTTGATGTGAAGCATCCGTATAAACAAAATAGTTTCCTGAAATGTTAGGGATGAAAAGAACTAGCGCGGTGGTTAATCTACACTTGAGTTCCTGAAAGCTCCTCTCACATGCTTCATCCCATATAAACTCCATATCTTTTCTTGTAAGATGTGTCAACGGAGCAGCCAATATAGAAAAACTCTCTACAAATCTCTTATAGTAACTAGTCGAACCCAGAAAACTCCTAATCTCTATGACTATCCTGGGCTGTTCCCATTGAACAACTGCCTCAATCTTGGATGGATCTACTGACACCCCATCCTTCGATACAACATGGCCCAGAAAAGAGATCTGCTCTAGCCAAAAGTCATATTTACTCAGTTTGTCATACATCATTCTCTCTCAGAGGGTTTGCAAAACAATCCTTAAGTGTTGCTCATGATCTTCCTTGGACCTTGAATACACCAATATATCATCAATGAATATGATCACGAACTGGTCCAGGTATGGCTTGAATATCTCATTCATTAGAGCCATACAAGCTGCTGGTGCATTCGTCAACCCAAAAGGCATCACTAGGAATTCGTAATGACCGTAGCGAGTACGGAAAGCTGTCTTGGGCACATCCTCCTTTCGAATCTTTAGTTGATAGTACACAGACCTTAGATTTATCTCGAAAAAGATCTGTGCTACCCAAAGTTGATCCAATAAATCGTCAATACGTGGAAAGGGATATTTATTCTTAATGGTAGCCTTGTTCAACATCCGATAGTCAATACACAACCTAAGGCTCCCATCTCTCTTCTTCACAAATAATACTAGAGCTCTCCACGGTGAGATTCTCGGTCTTATAAACCCCTTATCTAGCATATCTTGCAACTGCTTCCTCAATTCCTCTAGCTCAACTGGAGCCATCCTATATGGTGACTTGGATATCGGCTCTGTTCCAGGTGTTAAGTCTATACCAAACTCCATTTTTCTATCTGGTGGTAATCCTGATAGGTCGTCTGGAAAGACATCAGGGAATTCTCTAACCACTGGAATATCCTCCATATCTAGATGTATTTTGTCCAAATCCACCACATAAGCCATAAAACCTTCAAAACAACATTCATGTCATTTTATACCAGTGTACTTTATTTGCCATGAAATTTAAGATTTTATTTCTTCTCTAAAATCTTACAACACATTCCTCGGGTAGAGAAAATGTAATAGACTTTGTGTGGTAATCTAAGATAACATGATTGGTAGCTAACCAATCTATTCCCAAGATTACATCAATGTCATACATATTTAACAAGATCAAGTTAGCTGTCTCACACTTATCTCCTACCCTCACCTTACAATCCTTATACACTTATTCAACTAATTGGCTACCTCTCATCGGAGTGCTTATTAACAAAGTCCTATTTAGGTGTATGGGTTCTACAAGTCCTGTCAACTTTGATGCACATTCAGGTGATATGAAAGAATGCGTAGCACCAGAATCAAACAAAGCTATAGCTTCCAAATTGAAGATCAAAATTGTACCTTTGATCACCTTAGAGGAGGTATCAGCTGATGCCTGGTCTATCGCATACACCATGCCTTGACCCATAACTTGCTTCTCTTTTTCTTCAGCCGAGGCTCTCTTACTTGCAGGAGGTGTAACTATAGGAACTCTCTCTGGCTCATTACCCCTTTGTGGAATTACCTCAACTGCCTCTGGGTATTCCTTTGCATAATGTCCAAACTTGCCACATTTGAAGCATCGTGTACCCTGAAGATGATAGGGCCTACCACCATGATATCGACCGTGTATTCTGCACTGATCAGTAGTTGGTTGAGGTCCACCAGACACTATACCCCTAGCTGGTGACTGAGTTGAAAGCATAAAAGATCTAGCAGCCTTTTTCTGTGACTCATCCGCCTCTCTCCGACGCTTACTTAAGAATCTCT
This sequence comes from Firmiana major, assembly GCA_033439115.1. NCBI lineage: Eukaryota > Viridiplantae > Streptophyta > Magnoliopsida > Malvales > Malvaceae > Firmiana > Firmiana major. Next base: position 55,002,215 of record CM065899.1, read on the forward strand.
GACCAAATTTGGCACCTTTTCCATCTCCTAGATTTCTCGGACCCTTGTCCTTACCCAAATAAATTTTGAAATCTGCAGGTTATAGTCCTGCTCACACAATTGGGCCCGTCGTACAGCCTCTCTATACGTAGCGACATCAAACGGGGCTAACTTAGCTCGAATCGAAGGCCTCAGTCTATCCACAAATCTATGGACCCTTATAGCTTCACTCTTGATAGAGTCTGGATCATATCGGCCCAATGAAGTGAATCATGACTCATATTCATCTACGGTTTGATTCCCTTGAGTCAGATTGAGAAATTCCATCTACAACCTACGTCGAGTGGTATCTGGGATGTATTGCTCTCTGAAAGCACCCAAAAACATATCCCACGTGATAGCCCTACCCTGAGCTCTCAACATAGGCCTGGTGAACTTCCACCAGTGCTCTGCTTCACCTCTCAGTACAAAGGCCGCAAGCGCTACTCTCTCCGTAGCCGAACATCTACAAAAGTCGAATAACTTCTCCATCTAACTGATCCAGTCCTCAGCCATTGTCGGATCTTTTACCCCGCTAAAAGAAGGAGGATTGAAATCCATGAAATGCCTCAACTTCTCCATATCACAATCATATTCATACCCCAAATCATCATCATCACACTGCTGTGGGGCTACTGGAGGAGGTACTGGTAAAATATGGGGATCTCGTGGCCTAACCGGTTCAGGTTGTGCCGGCCCAACATTCTTAGGTTCAAGTGTAGCTGCTGGGGGATTCGGTGTAGCCTGTCCCGCTGTACCAGGTGTACCCTCAAACCTACCCATAATTTGACCGATCATGGTCATCATCGTGCGCATATCTTCCTTTAATCGGGCTATCTGAGGATCAGAAGCCTCTATCTGTTCCTAGGGCTCATGACTAGAGGATGATCTACTGTGCCTCTCAGTCCTGTCATTCCGCCCTTGACCTCTCGAGCTCTCTCCCCTCTTGTGGTGTCTCTCAGGCATGAATCACTAGCCTGATAACTTCTTGCATTTATAACAAACTCTTAAATTACTACCAACTCCGTATACACATTTGTATCCAAATATCGCACAGTAACTTGAGGATGTATGTTTTCTTAGTCCTAAACATTGACTCACATCAGACCAACTAAGCTCTGATACCAAATCTGTCACACCCCAATTTCAGGTGTCCTTCATCCATACAAATACTATTTACGGTTAGGCTGTGAGGCGATGCAATTACTAAAAATTTCATTTATTTACAGCGAAAAATTTAAAATTTTAATTCACACTCCCAGGCGTGTATAGATATACAAAATCATTTGTATAATAATCTATCTTTACATAACATCCCCATAAAACTGTTACATTTCCAAGGTATAACTGTGCGATACAAGATAATAGATACAAAATACTCTTATGTATACAAATCTTATACCTTTGCGAATTTTGGGAGCTGTCCAACACAAAAAGGATCTAGACATCACCGCACTGCCCTACTTCTCAGTATCTGGAGGGGAAAAATAGTGGGTTGAGCAAACCCCAGGTCAGTAAGGAAATGAATTCTAGCAGGTGGATATCGTGCTACCTACACAGCCCATGCATGTATAAAACAAAGCTATGTTTTCATTATAAATGGAAATATCATCAAAAAATACAGTAAACATATATTTCTCATTTGGCACTTTCATGAACACAAATATTCAATATTTCCTCTTAAAACATGTTTCATAAAATAGTGCTCTCTCGGCACAAGTATCTAAATCAAAGATTTATCAAAACACAAAATCTCTTTACTTTCTCAATCATTTCTCTTCCTCAAATCTCTTTCTTTTCTGAGTTGTATCTGTTTCTCGAATCTCTGAGACAAGCATGGAATTTTTGACAATCTAATATCCATGATATATGGCCATAGTCAGTGATCTCAGGCCTCACTGATCAGGTGTGCACAGGGTATCATTACGCCTGAAGGGGGATAGGTCAGTCCTACCCTCCGGCTCATCTCAATCAATCTCATCTCCTCATATACTCACGGTATAAGGTACGTCATGTGTCATCTACGCGATACTCGTACTTACGTGCACCCAGAACATTACATAGTATACCAATGGACAACTACATAGTACTACGTACGACCGTAGACCCAAGTCCATACTCCAACTCCGATGGACTTTTCATCCTGAACCATGTCTCATATACCAGGTGAGCAATCAGCGTGACACACAGTCATTGTAAGGCTCCAGCGCGGTATGATTTATCATTAAGGCCCAACCCATTTCGAGGCCGTCGGCTAGCATCTCCTTGGGTCCCAAACCCCCAGGTTTACCTCAACTCATTAAAAACAGGTGCGAGCAATGCTCCAACACTTTTCTCAAAACTATCGTGCGAGTTAAACTCCAGCACGACACATTAAAAGCATAGAAACATGTACGAGTTAACACTCCAGCACATAGTCAAAGTCATTAAAACGGGTGTGAGCTAGAGCTCCAACACCAATCTCATCTCAAATCTGATAGATGGCTATTTTCTCTTTTTAAAACTCAAAATTTATTTATTTATGTAGTATGCCTCTTCATGCTAAACATGTAAAATTAGCCAACCTATCATCATCATTTCTTAATCACCAATATCAATACAAAATTGAGAAAAATATTGAAAACATGCATATCATGCTATTTCCTTACCCGTCCCATTTCTCAATACCTATTTATCATAGTACACTTAATGCTCCCATATCATTTCATAGAATGGTAGTATCTTACTAATTCTAGTGATATATCTACGAAATTGCCGTAAAATACGTACGAACATCTCTATAGCTAACACATAGTCCCTTACCTCGAATCGTACGCGTATCTCCACTATCACGTTTGCTCCGTTCGGGATTCGAGTTATCCGTATTCTGCGTATTTCAAGCTACACGTATAAATCATCAAGTTATTTTCTTTTCCCTATTCTAAACCTCCACATTGTCATTTATTTATTTATTTATACTCCTCAACCCATTAAATCACATTTCATCAATCTCACAAATCTCATTATACTTCTCTTGAGTTTTCCATCTTTTCTCATGGATTTTCTCTCCATAAACCCTTTTCAATATTACTCACTCATCACTACACTTATCATTTCTAACCATATTTCACATCTCATTCAACCTATTAAATGCTTAGAAACCCATATTTAAAGCTTGAAGGTTGAATAGCTTATCCTCTTACTTAGTCAATCTTGTTGTAGCCACAATTCCTTCTCTTGGTCACACCAATGTGTGATTTTTGGGTATGTTATTCTCCTTGCTTCAAGGAACAACTTTTCCTTCTTGAGCTTATTCCAAAACTGGCCAAAATATGGTGATTTCTAGAGTGAGAAAGCTTGGGTCTTGAGAGAAAATGGTAGGTGAGGTTTGGTGGGGGAAGAGTTCTAAGTTTTCATCTCAATCCCGTGCTCTTTTTATAGATGTAGAGACATGAGATCGATCTGGGCCTTGTGGAGATCGATCTCTGTAAGGTTTGGTAGTCATTTTTACCAAACACAACCACTACAAGATCAATCTTCTTCCATAATGAGATCGATTTGTAGAAGGTAATTTTCCTCTTGGAGAGCGATCTGCCCCTTGTAGGAGATCGATCTGCTCTTTACAGAACCCTTAAGGAGATCGATCTGTCTGGCTTTGAGATCGATCTGTTCTCAAACAGAGAGTTAAAGAGATCGATCCTCTTATCTTAAAATCGATCTTCTTATTATAGAATGTCTAGTAGATCGATTTGGCTCCATTGAAGATCGATCTGTCCTGTTCCATAGTTTAAAATAAGGTCAGTTTGGCTCTTCCAAATCGATCCCTCATCCTATGAGATCGATCTGACCTTCATATTTCTAGATTTTACTACAGTTTTCTGCAGTAACCTCACTCAAAACACCCTAAATTTGCTACCATGGTTCGAAGGGGTTCCTTCAGAAGAGGAAGGATCGAGGTATAGAAGGGCAGATTTGAGAGACCCAGAGCTTATCCCATCATTAGAGAGTCCCCTCGAGATGTCATGCCTGAGATAAGGGTTTGTAGAGATTGTGGCCGACCGCATGAGGGAAGTTGTACTGGGTTAATCCGTGGATGTTTCAGATGTGGAGGCATGGGTCACAGATTAAGAGATTGCCCTCAACCTCAGAAACCACATGCTCCGGAGCCTGCCAAACAACAACCTCAGAGAGTGAATCCCCAGAGACGGGCCACTGCTGCAGAAAAAGGAAAAAAGCCCGTTATCGTGGGATGTGTGTTTACTCTGGATAAAGAGACAACAGACACTTCTGTAGAAACTATAAGAGGTACTCTCTCTGTCTGTAATCATAAGGCTCATGTGTTGATTGATTCAGGGTCCACACATTCATTTATTTTTGAGTATTTTACATGTAGATTAAATTTGAAGTTTGAACCTCTAGAGTATATACTACATGTAAATACCCCTATGCGTGAATCCCAGAGAACTAATTTGATCTGTAGAGGATATGAAATAAAGGTGGGAGATAGAGTACTGTTAGCAGATCTAATAATATTAAATATGCATGGGTTTGATGTAATTTTGGGAATAGATTGGCTGACAACCAATCGAGTGAGTTTAGACTGCTACACTAAGATTGTAACTTTCTCCCTAGCTGAACCTTATAGTGTACGTTTGAAATATTGAGTAAATAGACGTATGGAATTTTGTAAGTAATTGGAAATTATGACGTTGCTTTTGAGAGTACTAAATTTAATCATTCATGTGAAGGTTATGAAACATTCATCTCAGATAATGATAGAGAACATCCAAGGATCGAGGATATACCTGTGGTGTGTGAATTTTCGGATGTTTTTCCAAATGAGTTGTCAGGATTACCACCAGAGAGAGAGCTGGAGTTTACCATTGATTTGGTACCAGATACTCAGCCTATCTCTAGACCTCCATATAGGATGACATTAGTGGAACTTGAGGAATTAAAGAAACAACTACAGGAGTTATTGGATCAAGGTTTTATTAGACCCAGTGTCTTACCGTGGGGAGCACTAGTGTTATTCGTGAGGAAGAAGGATGGTAGTCTCAGATTATGTATAGACTACCAACTGTTGAATAAAGCCACGGTGAAGAATAAGTACCCATTGCCTAGGATTGACGACCTACTTGATCAGCTGAGAGGGGCTTCAGTCTTCTCTAAGATTGATTTAAGATCGGGCTATCACCAACTAAGGATTAAGGAGGAAGATATTTCGAAGACGGCCTTCAGGACAAGGTATGGCCATTATGAATTTCTAGTGGTGCCCTTCGGATTGACGAATGCCCCTGCAGCCTTTATGAGATTAATGAATGAAGTGTTCAGAGACTATCTAGATAAGTTTGTGATAGTCTTTATTGATGATATATTGGTGTACTCTAGGTCTTATGAGGAGCACGCACAACACTTGTGGTTAGTACTTCAGGTACTCCGAGATAAGCAATTATATGGAAAGCTTAGTAAGTGTGAGTTTTGGCTAGATCAGATAGCTTTCCTTGGTCACATACTTTCAGAGGAAGGAGTATCAGTAGATCTAAGTAAAGTAGAAGCTGTGCTTAATTGGGAAAGACCGAAGATAGTTACAAAGGTAAGAAGCTTCCTTGGTTTGGCAGGGTATTACAAAAGATTTGTGGAAGGATTTTCTAGGATTGTTGCTCCTTTGACCAAGCTCACGTGCAAGGAGATTTCATTCATATGGACTGATTAATGTGAGCTCAACTTTCAGGAATTAAAGAGGAGATTAACAGCGGCACCTGTGTTGACTATTCCTGAAGGATCAAGAGGATTTTCAGTGTACAGTGATGCCTCGCGTCAAGGATTAGGGTGTGTGTTCATGCAGCATGGAAGAGTGGTCGCTTTTGGATCACGACAATGGAAAGATCATGAGCGGAATTACTCCACGCATGATTTCGAGTTAGCTGCTGTGGTGTTTGCCTTAAAGATCTGGCGACACTATTTATATGGGGAAAGATTCCAAATCTTTACTGATCACAAGAGTTTGAGGTATCTCTTTGATCAAAAATAGTTGAACATGAGACAAAGCAGATGGATGGAACTCCTTAAGGATTATGACTGTGAGATTCTATACCATCCGGGTAAGGCAAACGTAGTTGCTGATGCCCTGAGCAGAAAGAGTATGATATCTGCTATGATGATCAGGGAATGAGATTTGTTGGAGCAGTTTGCTGAACTCTGAATCAGAGTTAAAGAGGTAGAGACTGGATTTTTGGCTAGCCTGGAAATAAAGCCCAGGATCATGGATCAGATTAGAACTGGGCAACGCAATGATCAGAGATTAATTGATATGGTTAGCCAAGCTGAACAGACTTCGCAGTCTGATCTCACAGTTAGTGAGGATGGATTATTGAGATTTAGAGGATGAATTTGTGTGCCAGACGATGATACCTTGAAGAGACAGATACTGAGAGAGTCCTACTGTTCGCGATACACCATGCACCCAGGGAGTACTAAGATATATCGAGATTTGAGAAAGGTGTACTGGTGGAGTGGTATGAAGCGAGACGTGACAGAGTATGTGGCCAGATGTTTAGTATGCCAGTAAGTGAAAGCTGAGCATTGAAAGCTCGGAGGACTACTATAGCCTTTACCTGTACCTACATGGAAATGGGAGCATGTCACCATGGATTTTATTATGGGTTTACCGAGGACCTGGAGAAGTCGTGACGTTATATGGGTTATAGTGGATAGACTGACAAAGAGTGCCCACTTCCTCACCATAAAGAGCACAGATACTGTGGATGCCTTAGCTGAGTTATATGTCAACGAGATAGCTAGATTACATAGGGCTCTAGTGAGTATTACTTATGACAGAGATTCTCGATTTACTTCCAGATTTTGGACCTAGTTTCAAGAGTCCATGGGATCTCGATTGAGTTTTAGTACCGCCTATCATCCTCAGACAGATGGTCAGTTAGAGAGGACTATTCAGACCCTGGATGATATGTTGAGGGTGTGTACAATGGATTTTAAGGGATCATGGGATGATCACCTGCCCCTAGCAGAATTTGCGTAAAATAATAGCTATCATGCAAGTATTGGAATGACACCTTTTGAGGCTCTATATGGTAGGAGGTGTAGATCCCCTGCAGCTTGGGAAGAAGTCGATGACAGAAAGCTAAATGCTCCTGAGCTTATTGAGCAAGCTGTACAGAGTGTGAAACTCATATGTGAGAGGTTATGGGCTGCACAGAGCAGACAGAAAAGCTACGCGGATATGCGTAGATGACCACTTGAGTTTGATGTTGGTAATGCAGTATTTTTGAAGATATCACCGAGTAAGGGTATCATGAGATTTGGAAAGAAAGGAAAATTGAGTCCTCGATACATAAGACCATTCGAGATCCTTGAGAGAGTGGGAGAGGTAGCCTACAGGTTGGCATTACCCCCACAGATATCTAGAATACATAATGTCTTTCATGTGTCTATGTTGAGGAAGTATCACCCGAATCCTTCTCATGTCATAGAGTATGAAGAGATGGACATACAAGAGGACATGAGCTACACTGAAGAACCCGTCCAGATCCTTGATAGGAAAGAGAAAGAGCTGCGGACTAAAAGCATTCCATTAGTGAAAGTTTTATGGAAACATCACTCAATAGAAGAGGCAACGTGGGAATTGGAAAGTCTCATGAAGGAGAAGTACCCCTATTTGTTTGACGAGTTGAGTTGAATTTGGAGGACCAAATTCTTTTTAAGGTGGGAAGGATGTGAGATCTGAGAATTTTGTACATATCTAAATTATATAATGAGAACATGAAGTGTAATTGAATTGAAGTAAATGTGATGTACTCGTATATTGAGGCTGTATGGAATGAAATTTTAAGTGATGAATAAGAAATGAATGAGAATTAATCAATGGAGTAAACTATGGCCATTATATGTGGAGATCTTATTTTAAGTGTGAAACTATGAGGCCAGATCGATCTCAGAGAAGGGAGGATCGATCTGGTAGGCCAAAGTGACAAGGAATGAGGAAATTAAGTGAGCAGATCGATCTCCAATGGAAGAGGATCGATCTCCTTATGATTCTGTAATGAAGAGATCGATTTCATGAGGAAGAAATCAATCTCATGAAGCATTCTGTAAGGAGAAGATCGATCTCCTAAAGGAGCAGATGGATCTCGTGATGCATTCTGTAAACTAGATATCGATCTCATAATTGGAGCAGATCGATCTCATAAAGCCATTAAGAGATCGATCTCACCCCCACGACAGATCGATCTCCTAGGCATAAAATTACCCCAAAACGTTCCCAAATTCAAATGCAGATCGATCTCATCAAGGACCAGATCGATCTCCTACCCTTCACCTATATAAAGACCCCTTTGTTTTCCTGGAAATCAATCTCTCTCTCTCCCAAATCACCATTTTCAAACCCTAGCTTTCTCTCTCTTTCGAAGTGCCCATTTTCGTCCAAATCAAAGGTTGTAGCAAGAAGGAAAGTTGTTCCTCAACCAAAGGAGAACAACATACTTGGAAATCGAAGGATGGATTGAATCGAGGCAAGAGTTAAGCACTCCACAAGTTATAGGTAAGTTATAAACTTCGATCTTGGATTTTAGAGTGATTTTGGTGATTATGGTTGTAGGCATTGTGATTAAATAGCTAGGAAATGATTAGGGATTGATGAAACTATGATTTTGTTGGAATAGAGATGTTATTTTGCAATTGTGGTAATTTTGGGAATTATGGCTATGAATTGGAATTGAGACAATGTGGTGAATTTAGCATGGAATATGGTATGAGAAACGTGGAATTTTGAGGTGTAGTGGATGAGTATGTGAATTGTGATAGACTTATGAGAATTGAGTTATTTGTGGTGTTAATGAGAATATGAACAAATGTGTGCTCAATAATGTGATTGAGTTGGGTTATGGATGTTTTTACATCATTTGGACAGCTTGGGAGTTCCAGAGAGGAATGCGAGACTAGTCCATGATACTGGGGAACAATTGCACTATACGAGGTGCAAAGAGGTAAGGGAAAAAACTTAAACTCGTTTGTGTATGTGTTTTGATGTTAATTGTAGCATGAAGAGTGATTTGAGCAAATAAGCATGTTTTTATGAGTTGTGAATGAGTAGTACACACGATTTTATAGCCGGTTGGGACCCAACTTTTATGAGTTGTAAACTAAGCGTGAAAATGTTTTACAATCGTTTTGTGTTTAAAACGTGAAAAGAGATTTGGGCTCTACGTTAAGGTGTGCTGAGATTGAGAAATGTGTGCGTGGTTTTGCCAGTTGGAACTCAGTTTTAACATGTTTTGTGTTGAGTACACAAATGTCTTAAATGAGATTTATGAGAGAAAACCATTAAGAGTTTTACGTGAAGGCAAAACATTTTATATGATAATGGCTAATGATTGAGACTTAGGCGTGTCATGTTGGATACACATCAGGCATTGCTTTGGTAGCATGTAAGGCCAATATTATTCCCCGCTTTGGTAGCGTTGGGAGGCATTGCTTGGGTAGCATGTAAGGTTGATATTATTCCCCGCTTTGGTAGCATTGGGAGGCATTGCTTTGGTAGCGTTGGGAGGCATTGCTTTGGTAGCATGTAAGTCCAATATTCCTCCATTTTGGTAACAAGAGATGCCTCCGTTTTGGTAACGAGAGATGCCTCTGTTTTGGTAACGCTGGGTGGCCTTGCTTTGGTAGCATTTAAGACCGATAGTGTGCTTGAGGAGAGGCATTGCTTTGGCAGCATGTAAGGTCGGGCCTTGTTTTGGTAACGCGTAAGTCCAATATACCATGTACACGACCATATTGTCGACATTTCCCTTTTTGAGGATGCCTGAGATGCACACCCAGAGGAGATTTATTATGATGTGGCATGACGAGTTTTATATGAGTTTTATTTCTTAGTCTCCTTTTATACACATGAGTTGTGTTTTATGGTTGTGCCATGTGCATTCTATTGAGGTGATTTTTATCACGTTTTAATGTGAAAAGCCATTATCGCATTCTGATTTCCACATGCTTGTGACTGTGATTTGTACTGAGTTATGTACACTCATGTTTTTACATGATTTTAGAGAAATGAGTTGAGAATGATGTTTTAATGAGTTCATGCTACGTTTTAATTGAGTTTCAACTACGAGATAAAATGATTGTGCTGTGCAAATCATTGTTTTATCAATGAGTCCCTTACCTCTTTACTGAGCGATTTAAAAGCTCATCCTGTTTTCTCTCCCCCCCCCGATTTCTTCAAGTGATGAAAGTTTTCCTGTGATGTACAGAGTATTGGCTAGTGGAGGACTTGAGCTCCAGGCTATATAGTTGTGTTTGAGGTATAATTTACATTTCATGTACCCAGACTAATGTGTATTTACAGACACTTGATGTACAACATTGTATGGGATGTATTAGGATTAATTAACTTGGAATTGAGTAATGTATATGGTATGATATATACTATTTAATGATGAGCTCCTGAGGTATGATATGTATGATGATGTATGACACTGCACAGGAATGCACCCTTTATTGTGAAAGGATGTGAAAAAGTTTTAAATTTGCCTTGTTTTCTGCGCTTCCGGGGCGTTACACTTACTCAGTTCCAAGTGCACGTGCGAGCATCTCATCCGTGTGACTAGCAGTCTACACGAGGCATCTAGCATGGCTCGTGCGAGCTTCTCATCCATGTGACACAAGTCTACACGAGGCATTCCAGCACGACTCATTACATATCACAGAGTGAAAACCTGTGCGAGCTAAGCTCCAGCACGATTCATGCATCATCAACAAATTCCCTCGTACGAGCAATACTCTAGTACGACTTTTATGCATAGTAAATAATGAGGAAATCACGTACAAGCATAGCTCCAGTACGGTTATATGCATAAGAAAATCGATGGAAACCACGTACGAGCTAAAGCTCCAGTACGGTTTTATAAAGCATCATAACTCAAAACATAGTGCGAGCCAGGCTCTAACACATTTCATACTTATCATAGCATCAAAATCCAGTGCGAGCGGGGCTCCAGCACGATTTAACTCATACAAATCCGATAGGCGGCTCCATTCAACAAAACACATTAGAAATCATAATTTGTACCTGACTCGTGCCATTCCCACAGATAATCTCCAGTTGAAGTTGAGGCGACTCAGTATTGCATTCTGGATATCCGCTGCTGCCCATCAACATAAGGTATATACACTTGTACATATTGTATCTACATAAGCATAGCACAGTAACATGTTTGTAAGTAACTTTAGGGGATGTATAATTAATGTAAACAATTATAAATGACTGGAGAAGAAATAAGTTAGATGGTAATTGAATGGTGGGACTGGCATTGACGCACAGCCCAATTTGTTAGTGGAGTGTGGTCACGATCAGAAGACAGGTAAGAATTTAAGTAATAAAAATAACAAAACGCGAAAAATTAACTCTGATTTTGGGTAGTTTTGGGTCGTGACACTTCACCTGAGCACATAGCAAAATTAGAGACGAGGCTGAGAACACAACAGAACAGGAGAAGGAAAATCAACGATTGAAATATTGCTCCTTCCTTAGCTTTAAAACAGAGAACTAAATAGAAATACTTACTGATTGAATCAACTAAATAGAGTAGTAAAAGTAAGACATGAAACCAAGAAACATAAACAAAGTAGTAACAAAACCGAGAGAAGCAAAATATAAAGGATAAAATTGAAACAGCCTACATAAACATCTGGTGCAGACATACAAGGAAGGATTATGGCTACTGTCACCAGCCACCATTCTCTCCCACAATATGAGGCACACAGAAACAGGAAAATTAAAAATTAATGTGCAAACCGAGAGCAACTAAAGAAATCTAAGCTTTCATAAAAATGGAAATTAACATGAATAGTAACTTAAAATAAAAGTGGTGGATAACGAAAAAAAAAAAAAACTATTCTAACACTACTCCTACCCTAGGTTTACATTACTCCTAAATTACTCTACCCTAAAAACTACACTAGGCTACCTCTACTTTCTACCCTAGGCTACACTACTCCTACTTCCTACTTTTTTTTTTTCAATTGCCATCATGTTCTATTTATACACAAACATAGGGGTACAATGGTAAATTTTCATCCTAGATGAGTTGGCATTGTTTGGCCACTTGTCTTCATTTGATTTGTTGCAGAGTAGATATTTCCACGTTATCAGTCTTTTTGTCCAATTAGCTGTGCGATGTGGCCCGACGTGTATCTTTCAGAGGGTTGGCACGGTGTCTTCGATCTTATCGTTTCGGAGCAAATAAAATACGGACACCTGGCATCACGCGTGTCCAGACAACTGATGACTCGATTTGGAAATTGGAAGTGGTCCAGTCTCCTTTAGCTCGTTTTCAGCCCAATTTCGTCTGAAACGACTGTGTTTCATCCGGATTTAATTTATCTGCACATTAAAGAATTTTAATTAAATAAAGGGGATTATTAATAAAATAATATGAGGATTAAATAAATAATTAGGAATTTAAGCACAAACAATTCTATAAAAAAAATAGAATTATCATCCTTCTACGATTCTCCTACACCAAAATTGTTTACTTAGCATCCTATTCATGCGAATTGCGTTAAAAATCGTGACCTATTCATTACTACTCCGTGTGTATGTGTAATTGTACATACCTAAACTATTACATGCATTTATATATTTTTATTACTATTATTTACTATTATTTTTTTTGTATGTACATATACTAACATACACATTCATTATATACACCAATATGTATATACACACCAATATATATATACACACATATATTATTATTTGTTTCCATTATTCAATATCACAAATATTTATTTTTTTGTCTACTTTTCATCTTTCCCATTTATTTTCCATATCTAATCTAATTTACATTATCATGCTTATAAATACAATCACATATATATACATGTACATTAAATATACATATATATATATATATATATATATATATATTACCTTTTTCTTTTCCAAATTTCCAGCTTTCCCTTTTCTTTTCTTTCTTTTTTTTTCTTTTCTCATTTCCTTTCTTCTCTCTCGGTCAGCCCAGCCCCGATTGCTCGGTCTTCTTCCTCCTTCAGCTCTTCTTCATCGGTTCTGTTTCCCTTCAATCTCTCGGTCCTGCTCAATTTTCACTCTCGATTCTAGCCTTCCATCATTATCATCTCCTTCGATCGATCTACATCAATTTTTTTCCTCTCGGTTGGGTTATGTTTTCGAGCCTTGACTCTGCTTTCTTCCTCTTCTCTTCTTCTTCTCCTTCCTTCCTTTCTTTTTCTTTCTTTCTTCTCTTTCTCGGCTGACAACTCCCTTCCTTCTCTTCTTTTTCTTTCATTTCTTTTCTTTCTCTTCTTTCTTTCTCCCTCGGCTGAACAATTTTCTTCTTCCTCTCTTCTTCTTTTTTTTCTTTCTTTCTTCTTTTTCTCTCCCGGCCAGCCCTCATCTTCCTTCCTTCTTTCCTTTCCTTCTTTCTTTTTTTTTTTTCCTTCTTTCCTTTCCTTCCTTCTTCCTCCAGCCGACCAGCCCTCTTTCTTTTTCTTTCTTTCCTCTTTTCTTTCCTTGTTTTCCCGCCCAGCTATCTCCTCTGTTTTTTTTTCAATTGAAGCAAACGGAATTGGCTTTCTTTGAAAGCCAAGTCCGTACAATGTTATATATTATATTAATATATATATTATATTAATTTATATATATTATTTGTTTTTGTTTAGTGTTTTATTATTTTTTTTGTTTGTTGTTTACTTTGTCTGTTTCCATTTCATTTCTTTTTTTTTATTAATATTTATATATTACATACTACACATTACATAATATATATTGTTATCTATATATATATTATTATCTATCTATTTGAATTTGTCTAGTATATATATATATACTTTTTCTTCTTTATAACTTATCCAAAGACATAATATTCATGCCTTCCATGAAATTTTCATTATTTCGAAAATGAAATATTATTGAGATTTCATCATTCCTCATAAATCCCTGATATAAGTTTTTGCATCAAAATTATTTTCGATCCCTCCATGCTTGCATTTGCTTCATCACTTCTTGTATTTTCGGGTTCCCTGTCATTCACGGGCTTCTCAACTCCTAAACTCCTCGAGCCCTACAACGTATATTCACACTTCCATTAAAATATATTATTCCCATTTTTATATAGTCTAATTAAATGTAGGGAATTTGTGGTGTTTACATAAATTTTCTCATATCGGTAACACCTATTTCTCATTTACCTAAAATCCGGTAGTGTAACCCCTTATATATATCTCTATCCCCCTGTAAATTTCAAACCAACATAATAATCCACAACTAGTTGATTTTACTTATATTTTATCCATAAAGAATCCAAGAAACTTCCAAACTTTAGCATATAAATTTAACATACTACATAGTATCAAAATGACTCATTTTTTTCCAATTTTCATACATGTACAATCGTGATTACATCCTAAACATTTACTTATATACAAATATTAGTATTACATATGTTGTCTAGATACAAAATTAAATATACCTTAAGCGTGTACAAGAAATAGCTTAGGAAGAGTCTCGTCTACCAGCCTATGTCAAGTACGCAATAGGCACTGGACGCTTACTGTAAATAATCTGAGAGGAAAAAAAGGGGGGTGAGTTTCAACTAGCCTAGTAAAGAGTGCATTTAAAATAAGAACAACAATCAAATCATTTAGTAAAATAATGGTAATAAATCACATTTAAAATCACATAATAGAAATCACATAAGTACGCATACTCTTTGTCACAACAAATCATATCTTATAATATGGAGACTAGGCATTTATTGTTACTATCATGAGAGAAATCACCATTCCTTCCTCTAACGAGGGCATCCTCAGATGAGGGAATCAAGTACCGATGGCCATGGTAAGGCTGTAGACTGGATCAAGGTCATACAACATCAAATCAACGCTACCTTGGTGAAATCACACATAAACATGAAAACATCATGACAAACACATAGAAATATGCATGATATGGTCAAGATCTAACCCGATCTTAAGCCATCAACTAGAATCCCTTTGGGTTTCTCTCTAAATCGACCCCCAGGTTTCCCTGACTCACATGCTTTTAAGCCTTCAGTCTCAAAACGTACCGTTATTATGCTGAAAATAATTTTGCATTCATTTATTGTGACGCCCCAGAAGCACGGAAAACAAGACAAATTTAAAACTTATTTACATCAATACACGATTCTAGGTGCATTCCTGTACAGTGTCATGCATCATGATATATAAATTATATGACTTTCACCACAGGATCTCATCATATAATATTCATATATCATACCAATATACATTCCTCAATACAGAGTTAATTAATCCTAATACATCCCATACATCATTGTTCATCAAGTGTCTGTAAATACAACTTTAGTCTGGGTACATGAAATGTTAGAATATACCTCAAAATACAATATACGACCTAGAGCTCAAGTCCTCCACTAGCCACTACTCCATACGTCGCAGGAAACTCTCTTCATTTGAAGAAATCAGGGAGATATTAAAAATAGGGTGAGTTTCTAAATCGCTCAGTAATGGGGTAAGGGACTCATTAACAAAAATGATTAATTACACAGCACAATCATTTCGTTTTGTAGGTGAAACTCAATAAGCTCAATAGAAGACGTAGCATGAAATCATTAAAACCGCATTAGCACCTCATTTCTCTAAGATCATACAGAAACATGAGTAAATGGCTCAGTACAAAAACCATAGTTACAAGCATGTGGAAATCAGGATGCGATAATATCTTTTCTCGTAAAAACGTGATAAAAATCATCTCAGTAGTAATGCACGTGGCAAGGCCACAATCTCATGTATAAAATGGAGACTAGGCAATAAAACTCAGATAAAAACATCTGTCATGGTACATCAAAATAATCTCCTCTGGGTGCGTATCCCAAGCATCCTCAAAAGAGGGAACGTTGACAATATGGTCGTGTACATAGTATATTAGTCTTACGTGTTACCAGAATAAGGCCCAGACTTACATGCTACCAGAGCAAGGCCTCTCCTCATGCACACTATCGATCTTACATGCTACCAAAGCAAGGCCACCTAGCACTATCCGAGTAGGGGTCATCTCACGTTACCAGAACGGAGGCATCTCTCACTACCAAAGCAGAGGAATATCGGACTTACATGCTACCAGAGCAAGGCTCGAACTTACATGCTACCAAAGCAGGGCCCAATGTGTTATCACATGACACGCCTAATTCTCAGTAACAACCATTATCATATAAAACCGTTTCACCTTCACGTAGAGCTCATAATGGTTTCTCTCATAAAAATCATCTGAAAACCTTTTTGTACTCATTACAAAACATGTGAAAATCGAGCTAAAACCGACAAAACCACGCACACTTTTCTCAAATCTCAATACACCTTAATGTAGAGCCCAAATCCCTTTTTACTTTTAAACTCAAGCAGTTTGTAAAACAATTTCACACTTTGTTTACAACTCATAAGAATTGGGCCCCAAGCGGCTATAAAATCGTGTGCAATAAATCAATCATAACTCGTAAAAACATGCTTGTTTCTCAAAACATTTCATGCTATAAATATCATCGTAAATCACATACATAATGAGTTTAAGTTTTCCCTTACCTCGTTGCACCTCGTATAGTGCAATTGTTTCCCCCAAACAACGGACTAGCCTCGCATTCCTCTCTGGAACTCTCGGACTGTCCCAACGATGTAAAAACATCATTAACACGTCATCACATTGTCTCAAATCTCAACATCGAGCATAATTGCTCACATTCTCATAAATTCTCAATACCTCAATAATTCTAACAACCCTAACCATTTTCAGCCAACTCATCACAACATCTATAACCACAATCGCAGAAATCTACTTCAAAAATCAAGGATTAAAGCTTAGAAATTTACCCAAAACTTGTGGAGTGCTCAATTCACACCTCAGCTCAAATCGTCCTTTGATTTCCAAGTATGTTGTTCTTTTTTTGATGAGGAACAACTTTTCCTCTTGCCACTACCTCTGATTCGAACGAAAATGGGCGTTTTGAAAGAGAGAGAAAGTTAGGGATTTTGATTTTTTGGAGAGAGAAAAGATGAATTCCAGCAAAAACACAAGGGTCTTTATATAGGCAGAGAGGAGGAGATCAATCTGCCTTTGAATTTGGGAACGTTTTGGGCACTTTTTATGCCTACTAGATCAATCTGTCGTGGGGGAAAGATAGATCTCATAATCTTGAGGAGATTGATCTGCCCCTTGTGAGGAGATCGATATGCATTTTACAGAAACATTTAGAGATCGATCTGCTCCTATAGGAGATCGATCCCTTTAAGGTAGAATCAGATCGATCTGCCTTCATTAGAGATCGATTTTCTCATTTAAATTTTTCATTCTTTGTCACTTTGGCCTACCGGATGGATCCCCTCTTCTCCAAGATCGATCTGGCCTCATAGTTTCACACTATGGTTGCACACTTGGCATAAAATCTCCATATATAATTACCATAATTTACTCCATAGATTATTTCTCATTCAATACTCATTCATCACTTCAATTTATGAGTACATCATATTTAGCTCAATCAATTACACTTCATGTTCACATTACATAATTTGGTGCGTATAGAATCCTCGGGTTTCACATTTATAGAGCTCACAAAATTTTTGCCTCATAAATCTCATACATTGATATATTTATTTGTAAAACCTTGAAATCATACAGTTGAGCTCAAAACATATCAAAACATGCACTCAGGGAAAGCAAACCCAGGCGATCATTCACTCTCGGGAGTTGTATTTATTTTCTAAAACATTTTCATGTTATAAAGGCTTTTTCATATGTAAAAATTAACAATACTAAAATCGGTTGCATCCCTTACCTAAATGAGGCCAAGGCAGCCCTGAATCGCTGGGTGTCGGGTTCGTCTCGTTTTGCATGACAACGTCTCGAGCTGTCCAAAACAATTTCAAAATCATCAATTAATGCTCTATTTCATCTTTACTTCATATTTATATTCATTTGAAACTCAAACGAGGTCAATCGTTAGCGATAAAGTCGTGTTTTAAGCTATTTCATTAGTTCCTCCTTCAATTTCTAACTTATCAACTTAATAGCTTAAACATTTATTCCAAGTTCCACTTAACCATGTACATCACACCAATTGTCCAATTCTCACACTTTGACTGTTTTCTACTACCTTGAGCTATAAACCGAGTTTTTTGGTATAAATTTAACTGTCTACAACATCCAACACAGTCAAAATTCACCATTTCTTTATCAACCCTAGGCTGGCCAAAACTAATTATCCAAAGTCAAAAATAATTCTATTTGTCACCCACTTTTTCTTATCCAATTTGGGGAACAACCCCTACAGCCATACACTGCCTCATATCTTGTTATCCCAATACTCAAGTGACAACTGTCACTATTGACGAATTCAATTTGTAATAATTTTTTATTGTGACGGCCGACCCTTGCCCGGCCAACCCCTGCCATCGGCCATGACCACCCCTCTTGGGCCCACAACAACGATGGTGGTCTAACAACGGGTGGTGCAACAACGTCAGCAACATCCACGTATTGTCCGCTTTGGCCCATTGGACCTCACAGCTTTGTTTCATTTGGGCTTATCCCTCATTCAGGCTCATCACCCTCAGAACGCGTCCTCAGTGGTTCGAACTCGGGACAACACCCTTGTTCTTGCCACTGATGATGCCATTGAGCCATCGGGCTCATTGGCATCATCAGTGGCAAGAACAAGGGTGTTGTCCCGAGTTCGAACCACTGAGGACGCGTTCTGAGGGTGATGAGCCCGAATGAGGGATAAGCCCAAATGAAACAAAGCCGTGAGGCCCAATGGGCCAGAGCAGACAATACGTTGGATTTGTTGACGTTGTTGCACCACCCGTTGTTAGACCACCATCTTTGTTGTGGGCCCAAGAGGGGTGGCCATGGCCGATGGCAGGGGTTGGCCGGGCAGGGGTCAGCCGTCACAATAAAAACGCGCGTTTTTATTGTGACGGTCGACCCCTGCCTGGCCAACCCCTGCCATCGGCCATGGCCACCCCTCTTGGGCCCACAACAACGATGGTGGTCTAACAACGGGTGGTGCAACAACGTCAGCAACATCCACGTATTGTCCGCTTTGGCCCATTAGACCTCACGGCTTTATTTCATTTGGGCTTATCCCTCATTCGGGCTCATCACCCTCAGAACGCGTCCTCAGTGGTTCGAACTCGGGACAACACCCTTGTTCTTGCCACTGATGATGCCAATGAGCCCGATGGCTCAATGGCATCATCAGTGGCAAGAACAAGGGTGTTGTCCCGAGTTCAAACCACTGAGGACGCGTTCTGAGGGTGATGAGCCCGAATGAGGGATAAGCCCAAATGAAACAAAGTCGTGAGGTCCAATGGGCCAAAGCGGACAATACGTGGATGTTGCTGACGTTATTGCACCACCCGTTGTTAGACCATCATCGTTGTTATGGGCCCAAGAGGGGTGGCCATGGCCGATGGCAGGGGTTGGCCGGGCAGGGGTTGACCGTCACAATAAAAAATTATTACAAATTGAATTCGTCAATAGTGACAGTTGTCACTTGAGTATTGGGATAACAAGATATGAGGCAGTGTATGGCTGTAGGGGTTGTTCCCCAAATTGGATAAGAAAAAGTGGGTGACAAATAGAATTATTTTCGACTTTGGATAATAAGTTTCTGAGGATATTTAGTTAAGGATGAGAGATTAAGAACACCTCAAAGCAGATAGAAAAGTATTGGAATTCACCGAGGGTGAATTAGTATGATTGAAATGTTTCTTGTCCTAAGAGAATAAGGACATAGTGAGGTTTTGGAAGAAGGTAAATTGAGTTGCGCTGGATGGAATTTTTTGAGAGATTAGACAAGTGGGAGATAAGACCTGTAGGTGGCATTTCCACTTGAATAAGCAGGCACCCACAATGTGCCCCATCTTTTGATGCTTCGACAATACTATCCAGATCCAGCATAGGTGATCGAATATGAACTCCAAAAGTTCAGTTTAATGAAAATATAAGTATATTGATAAGTTGATTCGGGCATTAAACAGGAAAGAGAAAGTATTGAGGTGATCTCCCTAATTAAAGTCCTTTGGTAGTAATACACTCCGAAAAAGGTCACATAAGAATTTAAGAGTATGATATGATCGATGTACCCGGAGTTGTATATGGACTCATATGACTTGGTTCTAATTTGGAGGACCAAATTCCTTAAGTGGGGGAGATTTGTAAGACCCGAATTTATTTAAAATATGAAATGAATGAGTATTCGTGAAGGGAAGTCGGGTTAAATTAATCCCGAATATGTGTAAGGGCAAAATGGTCAAAATACCGAAAGTCGGTATAATTTCGATGAGGAAATTTAATTAAAAATAACGGATTGAGAAATCTTGGTCAATAAAGGTGAAATAAAATTTATTTTGGGTTAAATTGATCAAGATATCAATTTATTGGAATTAATCGGGATTGATTGGAATTTTTAAATCGAAAAATATACCGAAAAGTCATTCGGGACAATATCCCGAAAATACGAAGAAATTATACCCGAAAAGGGTTAAAATATAATAAATAAATTAAATAAAATTAGATTAATTAATTTAGAATAAAATAATAATTTTTGGTAGAGATTTTGGGTATTTTAATATATTTTAATGAATACTGATAATAAAATAATTTAAAAATAAATAAATAATAAAAATAAATAATAAATAAAATAAAAAAAAACAGACAGAATTCGCGAAAAACGCGAAAGAAATGGAAAACGGAAACGAAGAAGAGGCCGAGCCCCTACCGGCGAAACGACGACCGACGGAGGCCGACGAAGGGAAGCCCGACGAGGGCCGACCCACCACCGGCCTAACAGAGACGTGAACGGCGGCGAACGGTGGAGCAAAACGGAGAAATCGAAACCGAGAGAAGAGAAGCCGATCCCGACGACCGGCTAAGATTCGGCACCGATCGACCACAGCCGATTGTTCCCCAGGCGTCGGTGAGCCGATTGGTGGCAGCCACGACCAGCGAAGCTGCCGAAAAACGTCAGAAACAGCGGAAGAAAAAAATGGGTTTCGACGGCAGAAAAGAGAACGGCCGGACCGGCGACCTTCCGACGGACTTAGGTGAAACCGAGAGCTGATCTGTGATGCGGACGACCCAGCGGAGCTGCTGGCGGTGGAAGCTGGTGGAGAACCGACCGCAAGGCGGTGAACCGGAGTGAACCGGGGTGAACCGGCGATCCGAACCGGTCTGAACCGGACTGAACCGGTTCAGCCAAAAAGAGAGGAAAAAAGGAAGAAAAAGGGAAAAAGAAAAAGAGAAAAAATTGGGGAAAATTCCAGTGATGCAATCGAGCTTCGGGTAAGTCGATAAGCGGTCAAATTGACCGATTTAAATTTTAGAATATTTTATTTAATTAATTTTCGACTGGAAATTTACCCGAAAAATTATGAAATTGTGTAGCTCGACGATTGGCATCCAAAGAGAGCTCGAGACAGCCTCAATTTACGTACTAGCATGGAATCTCGGGTAAGTGATCCTTATTTACGACAATTTACATCGTTATGCGTGATATGAATTTAAATTCCGCATAAATTGAATTAAATTATGGAAATTTAGATAAATTGTCGTAAATATTAAATTTAGCTATTCGAGAGTTAGAACGAGGCCCAATAAATTGTTGGAGGGCCCAATGAGCCCAATAGGCATCGATAAAGTGAAAATTAAGTGGAAAACGGGCTTAAGGCCGATTAAGGCCCATTAAGGTGCAATCGGACCCAATAGGGGTAAACGGGTCCAATGATTTAAATTAAGCCCAGAAAATAGGAAATACAATTAAATTGTATGTTATCTGACCTGAGGAATATTGATACGCAGTTCCGGGCATTGGATTGAGAGCAGATCGGACTGCGCGACGTGACATCAGTGGAAAGGTCAGACTCGACAGGAAAATAAGGTAAGGGAATTCTACGGACTGCTAGAGGTAAACTTTACGCAATTTTAAGTTCATTGCAGTCTTTAAAAAATTATCTGAAGGGTCTAGAGGTCAAATAATAATTTTAGTGCCCCGAATGGGCAAATTACCAAGATACTCTTGTTAAGGGTAAAATTTACGAATTTAGGAAAATTGGGAGGAGCAAGAACAAGAGGTTTCTGCTCGTTCTGGAGACATTTTAAAGCATGTATGAGTAGGCAGGCTAACCTTGAAAGAAAATGCACAGCATTGCATACTTTCAACGATGAAATTGTTTTGAAAACTGTTTTGAGGAAACAGAGCCGCCTACGTGTTTTTATTTACATGTGACGTGCTAGAGCTTAGCTCGCACGATGTTTGATTTGTGTGATGCATGCATTAGTACTGGAGCAAGAGCTAGCACTAGAGTTTTTACATGCATAGGTGCTAGAGTATAACTCGCACCAGATTTCACATGCTTATTCGTGACACGGTGCTAGAGTCTAACTCGCACCAGATTTTACATGATCTTCGTGACAGGGTGCTGGAGTTTAACTCGCACCAGATTTTATAAGATTTTCATGTGATTTATATATAGAGTGCTAGAGCCTAGCTCGCACTAGTTTTACTGGATTTGTGGAGTAGCGCTGTCTGCCCTTGGAGTTAGCCAAAAGGCCCAACAGGCTCAAAAGGCCTCTTAAGTGGGGTGAGAGTGAGGGATGAGGTTGGCGGCCTTGTGGGGATGTAAAGCAGGCTCTGCCAGTTTTACTTGATTTGATGAGAGTGCTGAGCATCGCTCGCACTGATTTTTATGAGAACATGCGATGAGCCGTGCTTGGAGCATCGGGTAGACTGTGTGTCACCGATTAAATAGGCTCGCACGTGCGTTTTGAGACATGGCATGAGTATTGAGATATGATATAAGAAACAAAACCTCTCTGTGGGAAGCAGGCCATTTGGGCTGGAGTACCTAGAGCGGTATGGGTCCATGGAGTACGATGTACCGTGCAAGTAGCATGGAGTACGATGTACCGTGTGGTATCTTTGTGATACGGGGTATCTTCGGATACGGTATCTTTGTGATACGGGGTATCTTCGGATACGAAATCTTCGGATGGTGGGATCGGATAAGACTGACGGGTTGGATTGACCCACCTCCCGGGTGGTTCCCGATCAGGGTGAGACCTCGCACACTAGGATCCGTGTAGCTAGAGGGACTCAGGAGGACGCACATGGCCATAGTCCTGGTTATTGCCGATATACAAATGTTGCCTAGTCTCGCATGTCGACAATTTTGATGAGATCAAACTGGGTTTTAAATTAAATGTGCATGATGCTATTTCCATGCTTTTTAAACCCATGTGTGATGTAAACCGATTTTCATGGTTTTGTGTGAGTCAGGATCACCCGAAGGAGGGGTCGAGTCTTGACTTTATTGTGAAATTTTTAAATGAGAAAGAAATGATTTGAAATAATTGCATGTTGAATTTTCCGTACAAACTTGATTTACATAACATCATAACTCATATCATCTGTTTTAAAATGTGTGGAGAAAGGGTGGTTTATGCATGGCACCACGTTCATGTAGGTAGTATGGTTACCTACTTGTTCGTAGGATTGCCTTACTAAGCTTGATGTGCTCACCCCTTTCATTTTCTCCCACAGATAATCTCCAGTTGAAGTTGAGGCGACTCAGTACTGCATTCTGGATATCCGCTGCTGCCCATCAATGTAAGTTATATACACTTGTACATATTGTATCTACATAAGCATAGCACAGTAACATGTTTGTAAGTAACTTTAGGGGATGTATAAATAATGTAAACAATTATAAATGACTGGAGAAGAAATAAGTTAGATGGTAATTGAATGGTGGGACTGGCATTGACGCATAGCCCAATTTGTTAGTGGAGTGTGGTCACGATCAGAAGACAGGTAAGAATTTAAGTAAGAAAATAATAAAACACAAAAAATTAACTCTGATTTCGGGTAGTTTGGGTTGTGACATACATGACTGACTTGCACGATTTTAATATCAAAACACTTTTAATCTCGTGCGAGCAGGTCAGTACAAGAGCACATAACATTACACGACTAACTAGCACGGTTTTAACATAAGCCAATTCGTAAACAGTTCATTCTATCCAAACAGTTTCCAAACCTCGATTCAGTAAATCAAACAAACTGGAAGGGCTGGTTTTGCCCTCTTTCAGCTAAAAACCACAAGACATAGTCCCTGGGTAAAAATATGAAATTTTAGATTTTATACAATAATTAAAAAAAACTACTCTAATATTTATTTAAATAGGCTAAATAATACTATACCGAAGATCAGGCCATTTTACGGAGTTTTAAAACTCTTCCTTAAATTCTAAAGCGTAAAATCGACCTAAGGTTTTCTATAATTCCTGTAACTAGGAAATTTACCTTAAAATTTTGTATCTATAAATACATGGAAATTACGAATATTTATCTCTAGCAGCACATGAAAATTTTCCTTACCTCGACGTCTGCCCGCAGTCCTCAGTACCCTAGTGACTGGAGTCAGTGGGTCCGGTCTGCTTGGCTTATTTCCTCAGAGCCGTTCCTTTCGATTTTCTCGATTTTTTAAAAATCTCTATGCCTCATTCTCTATCTCCAATTACTTTATATATATATAATCTTATATATTTATATATGTATATATTCCCTTTTTTTAATCCTTTTTCCCTTTCCCGCCCTTTTTTCCTTCTTTTCTTTTTTTCCTCTATTCTTCACGAGTTGCCGTTCATCATCCCCCTCACCGACATTAACTTACTTCCTTCTCTGTCCTTCTCGTCACCACTACCATCCTCATTCTCCTCTCCATCTCCATTCGGCCATCGTCGTTCGCCTCTGTTTTCGATGCCCAACTTTCTCGTCTCTGCTCACTCTCTATTCTGCATTTCTTCTTTCCCTCCTACTGTTTCCTTTTTCTGTTCACGTTTCACAGTTTTCCTACTCCTCTCAACTGCCTAATCGCTATTTTCTTTCTTATTCTCCCCCATGTCTTCTACCTTGAGTCATGGCTGCTACAACTTTCTTCCATTCCTAGTTTTCTATCTCTCCCACTATTTCCCACTGTGAGTTATCACCATTACTTCATTTCTTTTCCTTCTCCCTCGGGTGCCAACCTTTTCTCTTCATTTAACTGAGCTTCAGTTTTCTTTCCCACATGCTCTCTCTATGGTTTTCAGGTCATTTGCCTCTCGTTTGTTTCCACTTCAATCTCACTCCCACCCTCTATACTATCTGTATATTTCTATATAAATGCTTCGACACTCAGTTTCCTTGTATGTCGACTGCTTCCACTACAGTCTTCGGTGTTAGGAGCGGGTGAGTGATGGAATCAGGTGTGATGGAGATTGATGAAGGGAGGAGTATGGTTGTGGCAGGGGGTTGGTGTGCAAAGTTGGTGCGGGTGTGCAAGGCTGGTGCGTGCAGGAGGGCTGGTTAGCAACCAGAGCAAGGGCAGGTTTAGTGTTTTCAGTTTCATTTATTGTGATTATTTTATTATTTTATTATTTTATTTATTTTTTTAATTTTTTTAATTTTTTTTAATTTTTTTTAATTTTTTAATTTTTTAATTATTTTATTATCATTATTTTATTTTTTCTTATTATTATTTATTTATCTATTTATTTTATTTTATACCAAGCGTACATTTTATTTCCACTTGTTCGTCTTTACAAACAAATTACAAGGAAATTTTAGGGGTTTACATTCTCCCCACCTTAGGAAATTTAGTCCCCCAAATTTAAGAGTATATCAGTTCTTAAACAAATGTGGGTATTTCTCTCGTATTAGACTCTCTAATTCCAACGTGGCCTCTTCTGAAGTGTGGTACTGCCATAAAACCTTGACCAGCAGAATTGTCTTAGACCGTAATGCCTTTTATTTCCTGTCTAAGATCTGAATTGGCTTTTCCACATAATTCATATCCTCCTTCAACTCTAGTGGCTCATACTTTATCACATGCGTCGGATCCAAATGATACTTGCGTAGCATTGAAACATGGAAGACATTATGAATACTCGATAAATCAGATGGTTACACTAATCTATAAGCTTTGTCTCCCACTCGGTCTAAGATCTCGAAAGGTCCAATATAATGGAGACTCAACTTTCCTTTCTTCTCGAATCTCATTATACCCTTGGATGGAGAAACATTTAGAAACACTGAATCTCCTACTGAAAATTCCAAGGGCCTGCGTCTTTGGTCAACAGAACTCTTTTGCCTGCTTTGAGCTGGTTTCAACCTCTCACAAATCAATTGGACATCCTCATAAGCTTGCTTAACCAAATCAAGAGCAAATATCTTTCTTTCACCCAGTTTTTCCTATCTGATTGGTGACCGACACCTTTGACCATACAGTGCTTCATATGGTGCCATTCCAATACTTGAGTGATAACTGTTATTGTACGTAAACTCTGCTAGGGGTAAGTGGTCATCCCATGAGCCTTTAAAATCTTGCGCACAAGCTCTCAACATGTCTTCCAAAGTCTGAATAGTTCTCTCTGACTACCCATCTGTCTGAGGATGGAAAGTTGTACTAAAATTCAATTGGGTTCCCATGGCTTCTTGGAAATGGTCCCAAAAGTGTGAAGTGAATCGAGAATCCCTGTCAGATACAATGCTCACTGGTACGCCATGTAGTCGTACAATCTCCTGTACATATAGACCCGCTAGTGCACTCAAAATATCAATGGACTTCATAGCTAGGAAGTGGACGAACTTTGTCAGTCTATCAACAATTACCCAAATCGCATCATGGTTCCTCTGGGTTCTCGACAACCCCATAATGAAATCCAAGGTAAAATGCTCTCATTGCCTTGTGGGTATCGGTAGAGGCTGTAACAACCCTGTAGGTTTCTGATGTTCTACCTTAATCTACTGACACACAAGACACCGAGCCATAAATTCTATTACACTTTATTACTTCCTGGGTGCAATGTATACCTCGAGGAATAAACTTTTGTCAATATCAGTTTCTTCAACTGTGCATCATCGGGAACACAAGCTCTACCTCTGAACCTTAATAGATCATTGGGGCTAACTTCAAAATCTGTCACAGTGCCCAACTAGATCTAATCGGTCATATTTACATAGTACTTATCAGTATGCTAAGCCTTTCAGATTTTGTCAATCAAGTTTGGTTTTATTCTCAGGCTAGCTATCACACCACAACCGGCAGTGTCAGACGGTTCAATGTCCAAGTTGAGGTTCGTAAACTGTTCCAACAATTCGTGTTCACGAATCATCATGTATGATACCATCCCGCTATTCTTTCTACTTAAGGCATCTGCTACCACATTTGCCTTCCCCATGGGGTACAAGATCTCACAGTCGCAGTCCTTCAGAAGCTTTATCCATCTCCTCTACCTCATGTTCAACTTTTTTTGTGAAAATAAATACTTGAGGCTTTTATGGTCTGTGAAGATCTGGAACTTCTCTTCATATAGATAATGGTGCCATATTTTCAGTGCAAACACTATGGCTGCCAATTCCAAATCATGGGTTGGATAGTTCCTTTCATGGTCTTTTAACTGATGAGAACCATAAGCCACTACCTTCCTAATTTGCATCAATACACATCCCAAACCTTGACTAGATGCATCTGTATACACCAAGAAACCTCTCGAACTAGCGGGTATAGTCAAAATAAGTGCGGTGGTTAATCTGTGCTTTAACTCTTGGAAACTTCTTTCACATGCATCACTCCACTCAAACTTAACATTCTTCCTCGTAAGTCATGTCAAAAGAGCAGCTAACTTCGAGAAACCCTCCATAAATCTTCTGTAATATCCGACCAAACCTAGAAAACTCTGAATCTTAGTAATAGTCTTAGGTCTTTCCCATTGTACTACAGCCTCAACCTCGGATGGAACCATATACACCCCGTTTTTAGACACAACGTGACTAAAAAATGCTATCTAATTCAACCAAAAATCACATTTGCTGAGCTTGGCATATAACTTCTTCTCCTTGAGGGTTTGCAGAACCATTCTCAAATACTGATCACGTTCTTCTCTGGACTTGGAATTCACTAAAATATCATCAATGAAAACTATGACAAATCTGTCCTGGTACGACTTAAGCACTTGATTCATTTGTACCATGAAAGCTGCAGGAGCATTTGTCAATCGAAAGGCATAACCAAAAACTCATAATGTCCGTATCAGTTCTGAAGGTTGTCTTGGGTACATCCTCACTCCTATTCTTCAACTGATGGTATCCTGACCTCAAATCAATCTTGGAAAAGGTCTGTGCTCCTTATAGTTGGTCCAAAAAATCATCGATACGGGGTAAGGGGTATTTGTTCTTAATGGTTGCCTTATTGAGCAATCTATAATCGATACACAGCCTAAGGCTCCTATATTTCTTTTTCACCAATAATACCGGTGCATCCCATAGTGAAACACTCAGTCTGATGAACCCCTTATCTAGCAACTCTTGTAATTGCTTTCTCAACTCTTCCAATTCAACAGGAGCCATTCTGTAAGGCAGTTCAGATATCGGCTCAGTACCAGGCATCAGATCGATACAAAACTCCATCTCTTTATCTAGAGGTAGTCTTGGTAAATCATTCGGGAATACGTCGGGAAACTCTCGGACCATGGAAATATTACCCAATTTCAGATTTGCCTTATCCGTATCGATCACATACGCAATGTAACCTTCAAAATTACTGTTGATATAGTTAGTAAAATTCTGCCACTTAATTATAAATTCTCTCCCCATTACTTATCAGAAAAACTTACAATATAGTTTTCAGGTAAGAATGTCACTGTCCTATTATGACAATCAAGGTTAACCCTATTTGCTGTTAACCAGTCCATTCCCAATATCACATTAAAATCATAGATATTTAATAGGATCAGGTCTGCAAACATGTTCTCGTCTCCTATTTTAAGTCTACAATCTTTATATAGTTGCTTTGTCATTTGACTTTGTTTCATTGGTGTCCTAATCGTTATCACCCTTCCTAATGGTTTTGGTTGTACATATGAGATCAGTTTACATGCAAACATGGGCGATATAAATGAATGAGTTACTCCAGAATCAAATAAAACTATTACCCTAATATCAAAAATCAGAATGGTACCTTTAAAAGCTTCAGCTGGTGCCTCAACTTCTATCACTCCCTATTCGAGGGCGTACACTCGTCCCTGCCCTGCAACCTGCTTGCCATTCTCTTCAGCTGTGGCCCTCCTCCTCAGTGTAGAGGTAGTAGCTAGTGCCCTTATCTATTTTGGGTTCCTCTGTGGGGCTGAGTCAACACCCTCGAGACAGTCTCTAGCTATGTGTCTCGTCTTACCACATCTGAAACAAGTTCGGTTCAACAGATAGCAGGACCTGTTTCCATGATTCCTCCCATAATGTCTGCAAACCTCTATATTAGGTTGGGGTCCTCTAATTACAATCCCCTTAGTAGATACCGAGACTGAATAGATGAGAGGACTAATAGTCTTACCCTGTAACTCCTCATAGTTCCTTTATTGCTTAAGCAATGGTCTCCTACCATCTCTGCCACTCCTATCCCCAACTGACCTCTTTCGATGCTGCTCTTTACCTTTGCCCATCTTGTTAGACTCAAAGGCATGCGTCTCGTAATCTTGTTCGTACAACTGGGCTTGGTGAACTACCTCATCATTAGTACTGAGATCCAACGAAGCTAGTCGGGCTCAAATTGAGGGTCTCAGTCCGTCTATAAACTTTTAGACTTTCTTCGCCTCATTGTCCATGGTGTTCGGATTATATCCCCGCAATGAGGTGAACTTTGACTCATACTCATCCACGGATCTATTCCCTTGAGTCAAGTTTAAAAATTCTATCTGTAGTCTCCTCTGGCCAGTATCTGTCACGACTCTCAACTTACCAAAAATCATCCCAAATGTTTCGTTTTTCATGCACTATTTATTTTTTGTCCTTACCTTACCTCGATCGTGATCAGCTACCCTCTCAACAGTTGGGCTGTGTGTCAATGTCTACCTCACCCAACCATAACAATTTCATTTTGTATTAAAATTTAGAAGTAAACACTTGTATAGATAAATCAGAGTGTTGTTTACATGTGCTTACATTGCTTTACATCCCCAGTAGTTAGATACAAATGCTACTGTGCTATCAAAAGTTTAGATTCAAAATTTCATCAATGTGTATACCTTACGCGATAGGATGCAGCAGATACTAAAAGGGAAAGCCTCCAGTCGCTCTTAGTCTATACTCAAAGCTCTATAGAGAGGGGAAAATAAAGGGGTGAGCAAACCACAAGCTCAATAAGGCAATCATGCGAACAGGTAGATACTGCACTATATATGTGATCGTGATGCCAAGCTCAAAACCACACAGTTTCTCATTCACATCTCAAAAGCATTATTTTGTGCTTGTGCCAATAGCATGTAAAGCAAATCATGCTATTTAGTTCAATGCACAAATCAAATTCAAAGCATGGCATAAATCATCATGCGTATTTCACAAATAAGGCATGGAAAATCATCATGCATCAGTGTACTTTAAAGCCATTATCATACTTTCTCAAGCAAATCATGCTATTTCATCTCAATGAAATCAATGCTTGTCAGGACTCAGCCCCTCCCTCGGACTGTCCTGAGTCACAATACGTTTTCAAAACATGGATTCATTCATAATAAAAGATATGTGAGATAGGCAATATAATAAGGGAAATCTCCTCTAGGACTATGGCCATATCTTGTGATCCTAGGCTACATTGATCATGTGTGTGGGGTATCACCACTATCTGCTTCGACACGGGAGGTGGGTCATGTCCAGCCCGCCCGTCCATAGCAGATCTAAACATCGTCCGAAGTTGGCTCATCATAACCTCAACACGGTGCAACGTACTACATGCTCCCTGTACGGTATAACGTACTCCGTGGACCCATATCAACACATCATATCACGCCACATCTAAAAATGCACGTGCGAGCCTATTTAATCAGTGCGACACCCAGTCTACCCAAAGCTCCTAGCACGGCTATCACTCATGTCATAAAATCACGTGCGAGTAATCTCAAGCACGACAACAAGTATGATGGGCATCTAATACGAGCTATACTCCAGCACCATGCCAAAACCAGTATAAAGTTTTTGCGAGCTCAACTTTAGCACAACATCAAAGAAATCCATGTGAAAACTAGTGCGAGCTAAGCTCCAGCACTCATGCGTGTAAAAACACAACAATCTCATGCGAGTCATACTCTAGCACGCTTTCATTCTCATGAAAATCATGTAGGTGGCTCAATTCTTTGCAAAACATGGTTATCAACCAAATCAAATCATTTCTTTTGCAAATCATTTCAAATCTTAGCCAACCTACCAATCACTTGCTAAAAAGAAATAAAATAAGGTTTTCAAAGCATCATGCTTTTGCTTTCATGCACATTTCATCAAAACCCAACTCTTGCCCTTCAAACACCTAATTCATTTCCTATTACCACATGCACTCTAGAAAATATTTAAGCTCCCAAATTGAGCACAGATATCGCTAAGAGTCCACACAATTCCCTTACCTCGATTTACTCGAGAAGCGACTCTCTTCCTTTATGCTTCTCGCGCTTTTAGCTCAACTTGCTCTGGTGTATCCTCGGGAGCTGCAATTCATTCATCCAAACACTTGAGTCAAGCTGCTAATTCTCATTCAACTATGCATTTTACCCAATGCCTTAAATACTCATTTTACCCTTTTTGGGTAAGTATCACAATTCATTTCATAACACCATCTTAAATTCATTCCCACAACACCATTATCACCTTACAATATCCCATTCATCATTAATACCTCTACATTTCACTTTCTCACACTAACCCATTTCATAATTGTTTCATTGTATTCTAGATAGTTCTACCATTAATATGCACACTAAATCAACTTCAAAACCAATAACTAAACAAATGTACTGGGATTGGTGCTTTAAAAACTCACCTCTTTGGATTTCCTTCTCACTCCAAAGGATAATGCTCCTTGTTCCTTAAATCCAACAAATGGGGAAAATGCCTCCAAGTTATGTTGTTCTTCTCTTTGATGTGAATAACTTTGTATCTAATAGCTTCCCCCAAATCTTACTAAAAATGGGATGATTTACAGAGAGAAAACTAGGTTTTGGGTTGAAAATGGTAAAGTGAGTCTGTTTCTCGAAATCTGCATATCCACTGCTCCTATTTATAGATTTAGCTTGATGAGATCGATTTGCCTTGGGTGAAGATCAATCTGGTCCTCTTAAAATCCCTCTTTTTCATGACATTTGAAGGCAGGAGATCGATCTGTTGAAACCTTGAGATCGGTCTGTCTCAGGTAGAAAGTTGAGGAGATCGTTCTGGCTAGGGAGGAGATCAATCAGCTCTAACCAGAGAGCTAAGAAAATCGATCTGCTAGCCTTAAAATTGATCTTCTCATTACAGAATGTTTAGTAGATCGATCTGGCTCCATTGGAGATCGATATGCCTTGTTCTTATTCCTCAAATGAGAGCATTTTGGCTCTTCCAGATCGATCTCTCATCCTATGAGATTGATCTGGCCTTCATATTTCAGATTTTGCTGCAGTTTTTTACAGAAACTTACACCAAAACATCCTTACTTTGCTGCCATAGTCTTTTCCTCATCTAATTACCTTTAAGACTTGAAAATGACATCCATTCATACTTTATACACATTAAAACTTATGTGAAATCTTTGTATAACCAAAGGCATATAATATAAACTAAATGGAAATGCACAACTCATGCAATCTTCATTCCATTTTAGCACACCACTCAAAATTCAATATCTTTACATTCCACTCATGAAAATATCCTTCTTACACTCGTTATACACTTTGAAACTTACGTGTATTCATTTCACATTTACTTGATCCAAAATCATTCATTTTTCAACTCCATTCACACATATTACAAAGTTATACATATATGGGGTCTCACAGTATCTAGAATGTACTTCCGTCGGAAGACATCAAGAAATAAGTCTCATGTAATTTCCCCATGTTTGTTTCTTAGGATCAGTCGAGTGGACTTCCACTAGTGTTCAACTTCTCCTTTTAGTACAAAAGCTGTAAAAGCAACTTTCTCGGTAGAGTGACATTTGAAAAACTCATAAAGATTCTCCATCTCATTCATCCAGTGGATCCTTAACCCCACTAAAAGATGGAGATTTGAATTCCTGAAAGTGCCTCAGCTTATCCAGTTCACATTCATACCCCATATCATTACTATGCTGCTATAGGGCTACTGGTGCTAGTAAATGTGGCATAGGTGGGGTTTGCAGTAATGTAGTAGGCGAGGATGTAGAGGGTTCTTCCACTGATGGCTTGTGCACTGTCTGGGTTGGCGCAGGTGTGTCCGACGTAACTGCTGGAGTAGTTGGTGCAGTGTGAACAATAGTTTTTGATGGATTACCTAGTTTGGCTATCACTTGCTCGATCAAGTTCACTATTGACTCCATGCCCCATTCCAAGCTAGTTATTCGGGCCTCGGAGCTCTCAGTAGGGTCACAAGTGGGCTATTCATTAGTGGGGCCACCCAAACCTTTAGGCCTCTCCTCCCAACCTCAGGATGACTTACCCCCTCGTCCCTTCTGTCAACCTCGTCGTCCACCAGCCATAACCAATCATTTTCCTGCATTCAGTAGCAATTCTTAGCAAAACAAAGCTAAGTATACCTGTTTGTATCTAAACAATGTACAGTAATGCTGGGGATGTGAACTTTTCAAATTTTCGCTTGCTCCTAATATCGACTCGTATTCGGCCAACCTTGCTCTAATACTAACTTTTGTAACAACCTAAATTTCACACATTTTGGTTGGGCTACGAGTTGATTATAGATCAGAAATAATAAATACGAGTACTCAATTTCATTTTTAGGTGATAAATTTAAATAAGACAATGGTAATACCCTTCCATTTAATCAGTGTAATTGTTCTTTTATAAAATCTACATGTTCACAATCCTCAGTCACATCTTCTATACATTACTGTACTTGCAAAATTTAGATACAAAATAAATGTCCATCCTAGGTATACCTTTAATGCGAAATAGTACTTCACTGACGAATGGTTGTGCAAAATAAACAACTTATAACGACGATCTCCGCTACGGATGACGCTTTGTGGAGAAAAATAAAAGGGTGAGCTTAACGAGCTCAGTAAGAAAAAACCCCATAGCAGGTAGACAAATTGTAAGACCCGTAATTGAATATGTACTCTTTATGATTTTGTGATGTACGAACAGGTCACATTGATATAAATCATAAGGAATGAATGTTTTTAAGTTGCTAATGTGTAAGGAATGCAAAACGAGTAGTTAAGCAAATCAAATATGAATGTAACAGTGATTTTTGGGAAAATTTGCAGCAGAACTACTTCAGAAGAAGAGCAGATCGATCTCATTAGTAAGGAAGATCGATCTCGTGGCTTGAAAATGCAATGCCACAACATCTGCAAGAGGTAGATCAATCCCTCACTTAATTGCAGATTGATCTTGAACAAGTTCTGGCTGAAGCAGATTGATTTCCAAAGGGTTCTGGAAAGAACAGATCGATCTCATAGTAAGGCCTGATCGATCTCCTTAAGGTTCTGTGTAAAGCAGATCGATCTCATGCTAAGAGCAAATCGATCTCTTAAGCTTGAAAAGTCATTTTCTGAAGGGAAAAATGCAAGACAAATTGATCTCTCACCGATAGGAGATCGATCTCCAAGAGCAATTCTATATATACACGACTCTAAATCTTTTGTTTTCCCGAGAACACCAAACCCTTCATGAACCAAAGTGAAAACCTAACCTTTCTACTCCAAAAATCTACATCTTTCAATCAGTTTTGAGTGAGATTCATTTCAGCAAAGTTGTTTCTAGTAAAGAGTATAGCAACATAGTTGGAAACTAGAAGTTAGAATCAAGGATTGAAGGAATAAGGTGGAATTTTCCCAAATTTGGCAAAAAGATGAAATGTTCAAGCTAGGTAAGATTTAATATACCAATTTCAAATATGTTAATATAGGTATCTTGGTGAGTTGATTGGTAGATGTTTTAATTGCTGAAAACAATTTGATCAAGTAAAATATCCATGACCTAGATATTGGCATGAAATTGAGAAAATGATGCGAAAGTTGAGTAAACATGGATTTAAGGATGAAATAAGTACGTATGGAAGATTGTAAAATGGTTTTATGAAATGCATAAATTGGAATAGATGAGAAATGAAAATAGGTATATGAGAATTATGGTGAAATACCATAATGGGAGAAAGTGGTGAGATTGAGGTATTGAGAGGAGTTAAATGCATTGATTTAGAGTCATGGAAGTGAAAACAAGTATATTAAGGTATACTGATGTGGATAATTATTAACAGCTTCAGAAATTGATATTGAAAGCTGATCGGACTGTGAGAGTGAGCAGCACCGAGGAAGTGAGGTCACACGACGTGATCTGAGGTAAAGGAATTTCGTGAGTAGCTAGAGATAACTACACATATTTTGCATAGAATTTCTATTATTATATTGTGTATGAAATTTCGTGTATAGAAAAGTTATGATAGAAAACGATAAAGTAAACCGTGGTTTTATCCAAATTAAGGGTAAAAAGCTTAGGAAGCATGTTTGTGACTAATTTTTATAGTTACATGGATATAATGACTAATGTTTTCATGTATATGCGAAAATCGCACATTTAAATGCCTATTTGATTTGATTGTGTCAAAATATCAATTGAAATAAGTCATCTATCGGGTTTGTGCGAAAACCATTGGTGCTAGAGTAATACTCGTACTAGATTTTATAAGATATGCATCACATCGTACTTGAGTATATTCTCGTACTGATTTTAATGCGATTTATACATGATAGAGTACTGGGAGCATTGCTCGTACTCAGTTTTATTGATTGATGCATTATAGAGTATTGGAGCATCGCTCATACTCATTTTTACATGTCATAGTACTGGGAGCATTGCTCGCACTAGATTTATATGACTTATGCATAAGGTCGTGTTGGGAGTTTACTTGCATGTACCGAGTTTGAAAGAGAGAGCATGAAACAGCCGTGTTGAGAGCTTGTGCTGACTGTGTGTCGCATCGATTATATGCTCGCACGTGCAACATTTTGAGATATGGCCAAGGGCTATCGAAAATATTATCCATAGTATGAGGGCTAAGAATTATGGCAAGCACCCCTACTATGAGGTATATCCAAGGTATGAGAGCTAAGACTTATGGAAAGCACACCGACCTTGAGATTGGATTCATAGGGTACGATGTACCGTGAGTACACGATGTTATTGAGTTGTGAGCTGACGGTAAAGGATTTGACCCACCTCCCGTTACAGCAAATGTAAGACCCCGCACACCGAGTACTGTGTAGCCTAGGATCACAAAAAATGAGTTATGATCATAATCTCGGAACATGTAGTCGCCTATCTCATTTCATTTACTTGAGATTTCTTGAATGAATTATCACATGATTTTATAATATGAACATGTGACTTTGTGTGTGATAAGGGTAACTCGAGGGATGGGTGAGGCCCAGATTTCCATGTTTTTAACATGATGAAATGCCATATTATTTTGATTTAATTGAAATGGCATGATAAAATGTGATTTATATGAATTACATGAGAGATGCAATGTTTTGCATAAACTGCTAAGATAATTAAACCAACATGTTTTTAGTTTCATAACTGAGGATTTGTATATATATATATATATATATATATATATATTGCATAAATGTTTCAAGAAAAACACATGCTTTAGATATGAATCGATAAGGAAATGATTTAAAGGCATAAGCATTCTTTTTTGTAGATAGTGTGGTTATCTACTTGCTTGCCTTATTTCCTTACTGAGCTGTGAGCTCACCCCCATTTTCTTTCCCATCTCTACAGAGCATTCACAGTAGGCGAACACGGCTGAGGACTGGTATTCCTTGATCCGTTGCATACGCATCTTATGAAAGGTATACGCATTTGAAACGTTTTTGTACTGAACAATGTAAAAGCACAGTTATATAAACGAATGTACGATTGGTAATGTATATATACAAGTATTTTTATTTAATATATGAGTTTACTTTTAAGAAAAGAGTACTTACAGTCAATAGATAATTGGATTGGCATGATTGCATATTGTGGAATGAATGTGGTTGAGGTGACTAATATCGAATCACAGCCTAACAGTTTGGTGTAGAGTTATGACAGAAGGAGAGGTAAGTAAAATGCAACAATTTTTGGTGATTTTGGTAGGTCACAGGAGGGGAGGTCGTGACAGAATGGTATCAGAGCTAAGTTGGTCTGATGTGAGTCGGTATTATCATTTAGGAAATAGTGCATCCTCATATTACTATGCTTTCTTCAGTTACAATTATGTATACAAGATGGGAATCAGACTAATTAATGGTTATAAATGCAGGGATTGAGCCATTATGGCTAATACCAGCTGTGGTAGAGGGGCTAGAGGTAGTGCTCCAGGTGACACGCCCTAAAGGTATTACCGCAAGTGCATGGGTCGTACAAGTAATAATGGGATTTGAGTCCCGAAATTATCGTCCCACAGAGAAGTTGACTAGCCTAATTAAGTACCGGTTCATCTTACCCTAAGTATATTCTAGCAAATTATGAGATTAAGGAGGGTGATCTACTAATCTAGAATTGAAGATATCGAAAGCAATAAAATAATAAAACTATAAAATAAAGTAAATAAAACCGAGCAAAATTACTTACAAAAGAGATTAAAACAGTTAAAACTAATTAATTAAAATAAAATGCAATTATGAAAATAACAAAGCAAGATAAATTAAACTAAATTTAACTATCCTAAAATTGCAATTAAACTACTTAATTAAAATGCAATTTAAACTAACCTAAGATTTAATGAAATAAATTTACCCCTAATCTAATTCTAAATGAGCACTTAATTAACTACCATCCTAATTAAAACTAAGTTTTATACTACTATGCAAGAATACTAACATGCAATTTAATTAAAGACTTTAAACTAAGCTTAACAAATTAAATTGAAATTAAACTAAACTAACAATGCATGAAAATGAATTAATTGCTAGACTTGAATGCCAAACAAGCCTTAAGCATTTTAAACCATTCCCTCCAACACTATTCATCCTTCATTTCTTCATTTCCATTTCCAGGTATGGCTCGGGTCAGTTTGGCGTGTCCATTGCTGCATGCTTTCGGTTCTATCCTAGTCTACTGTCCACCAACTCTGCCTCGGTTTCATGTGTAGTTTTAATTCCTGCAACAACCCAGCACGTTACCACCCATCAGCAACCAAGCTCCAACACGCCAGCCTCCCCAGACCTACACTACACGTCCAGCTCCTGCTCTGTCCTGCACTGCTACGTTAGGTGCAAACTGCAACATACTCCAGGTACTGCTCCAGCCTCTCAGGTTTGTAGATGGCACACTGCTGGTTGTACTGCTGCATGTCTTCTTCACAATTCATTTCTAGGCAATGCTGTGCTGGTGTGCTCTCGGTTCCAGGTGCTGGTGTGCTCTCGGTTCCAGCAAAGCATTTTCTGAAATCCTGAGCAAAGCAGACCAGCAAACATTAGTGAAATGCAAGCTTTCATCAATAAACAACACTTAAAATGACTGAACTAGAAACTAAACCAATTAAAGATGATGAACAATAATTAATTCACAAAACAGAACAAAACAGAGGAGAGCTCTCGATTAGCTTGCTGCAGTTGTCCTCTTGGATTGCTTGCTGCTGCTGTCCTCTTGGGTTTCTTTCTTGGCTCATAAGAGCAGCTCAGCTCACCACAACCTTGAGACATGGATCCTTGGATCACAGCAAACCGAGAGCTTACATTGAATAATTATAAAACAAAAAAAAAACTTGAAGAATAAGGAAAATCGAGAGCTAACACTAAGAATGGAGAACTATGCATATTAAAACTTGAAAACAAAGTAGTTGAATAAAACCAAACCGAGAAGAAGGATGAGTAAATGAGGCTGTAAATCAACATGAAAAGTTTTTCATAAATGAAAACAAAAGAAGATGAACAATAACAAAGAACATGGTGTCGGAAAAAAAAACTTCTAACAATAATAACAACTAAACTAATCTAACTAAACTACTCTAACTACTTCTACTTCAATTGCCATTCTTTCCTATTTATAAACACACTAGGGGTAAAATGGTAATTTCCACATCCTTGATGAGTTGGCATTTTTTTGGCCACTTGTCTTCACACCATTGGCTCCTTGAAAAGATATTTCCATGTCATCGGTCTTCTTGTCCAATTGGATGTGCTAAGTGGCATGACTCGTGTTGTCCGTGTGGCTCAATCTCGATTTTAGCCCAATTCAGGTCCATTTTCTACCGAAATACTCAAAATTCATCTGGATTTAATTTATCTGTAAACATGAGAATTTTAATTAAATAAAGGGGATAATTAACAAAATAAATTGGAGATTTAAATAATTAATTAGGAAATTAAGCAAAATAATTCTAAAAATATAGAATTATCACACCCCAAACTTGAGCTTTTGCTTGTCCTCAAGCAAAACAAAATGATTGTAGGAATGACAAGTACAAAACACAATAATTTCCCCAATATCATTCTCAAAGAAAAAGTACACACTATGAAATCAAAGACTCACAATTACAAGTCCAGCACTTAGAATTATTCAATCATAAGTCCTAACTCAAATTGGACTCCTCGTGAGTGTGTGCAAAATGTCTAAGTCACTTCACAGTACATTATCCGGATCAGATTATGCAACACAGTGAATGCAAAGTCAATGACATGTGATCATTCCCATATGTTTGCTTTTCACTTCTCTCTCCACTAATGTAGTCACACTTAACCAAAGATTAATAGGACTTCATTAAGCTTGTAATGTAAGGTTGGGGCTAAGGTATGATAAAGTCGATTTAGGTTTAATTACCCCTTAACATGCATTACTTTTAGGATCTTTAATGTAAGAGCTCTAATTATTTCCCCCAAACTTATTTCTTTTGCTAAACATTTTTTTTTGAATTTTTCTTCTTTCTTCTTTTCTTTTTTCTTTTTCTTTCTTTTTCATCATTTTTTTTCAATACATACTCTTTCACTATCACATAATACCCATATAGCTCACAATATATCCCAATGATTTTTCATGCTTTTGGGGTAAGGGATAGGAACAAAGTATTTAAGGTAAGGAAAATAACGCAGATATATTTACAAAGAAAAGCTTATTTGGCCCAGATGGGTGACTAGGGGTAGAATATGTACAAGGAAGGCTAGAAAGGCTCAAACGATCCAAAGATAGCCTAAATCATCTCCCTAATCAAGTGTGATCTAATATTTCACCTCGAGATCAGATCAAACAAATTCTAGAATATGATGCACAAAATCAACTGAACAAATGCAGTCCTATATACACATAAGCTTTCTCTAAATAAATATACCGATTCAAGACATGAAATGTGCATAAGATGAGGAAATCACAATCAGAATCAAGATAAATTCAAGAACTCAACTTCATGCTTTTCCTATAATCATGCTTCTCAATCAATCAAAGTCATACTAAATCATGGGGTCATATCATCGAAATATGAGAAAATTACATGCTAAGCACTAGATCATCCCAAAATCAAATAATTTAAGCTCATACTATCGAAAAAATTTTAAAAATTCTTTCTCAGATTTTCGAAAAAATTTTTGAAATTTTTTCCAATTTTCACAAAATTACTCAAGTGATATCCCCTCCCCCAAACTTAAAGTGCACAGTGTCCTCAGTGTGCAGATAATATAAGAATTTAAGCTCGAGAATAGAGTACTCCCCTTTCTGATGATGATGAACAACTGAAGCTTGATTGAAAGCATAAAACTAGAAAATAAACCTGTAAAATAAACAAGGAAAGAAACAACAGAAAAGAAAAAGAAAAACGAACTATATACAAAGTGAAAAGAAAAACACAGCCACTTCAAATGCAGCTGAAGAAAACAACACTCAGCAGTAGGGCGAAGAATAGGAGGATTAGCCAAAATGGTGACAGAATGTTAACAGTTAAATCCTCTTGAGCCCTATCTACTTCCTTCTTTCTCTCAGATATTATATGCTTAAGTCTTATATTCTCCTCAATCTCCATCTTCAAACACTCTTGAGAGTCATCAGGGAGCTTCAAAGGTTTGAAAACATTAAACTTTACTTCTTAATCTTGGACTCTCATCGTTAACTCCCCCTTTTGTACATCAATTACTGTTCTACCAGTAGCTAGGAAAGGTCTACCTAGTATAATGGGGACTTCCCTGTCTTCCTCCATGTCCAAAACAATAAAATCTGCAGGGAAAATAAACTTGTCCACCTTTACAAAGACATCCTTAATGACCCCCTTTGGATATTTAATGGATCGATCTACTAGCTGAAGGGTCACTGTAGTGGGCTTGACGTCCCCTATTCCTAACTTCTGATAAATAGACAACAGCATTAGGTTGATACTAGCTCCTAAATCACACAGGGCTCTACCAAAGAATAGATTTTCAACAGTACAGGGTATGGTAAATCTCCCGGGATCCTTGAGCTTGGGGGTAATTTCCTTTGGATAATTGCACTACATTCCCCAGTTAAGGCCACCGTCTCATAATCGTCCAATCTCCTTTTCCTCGAAAAGATATCCTTTAGAAACTTCACATGACTTGGCATTTGCTCTAGGGCATCTGCGAAAGGAACGTTGATGTGAAGTTTCTTAAAAACCTCAAGAAATTTAGTGAATTGTTGTTCTAGTTTTTGATTTTGAAACCTCTAAGGAAAAGGTACTGGTGGTCTAACTAGAGGAAATGTAATGGGAACTTGTGTGGAATCAGAGGATGAGGAAGGTTGTGAAATAGAAGAAAAAGAAGGCATAAATGAAGAAGTGCCTAACTTTGTTTCCTTGGCAGCCCGATCTTTAGGTTCGTGCTCTTTCTGAACTGCTTCTTTAGAACTTACGAATTCTTCAACTATGTGCTGTTCAGGTTGGGACTTAACTTGTGGCTCCTCTAGCTCTCTGCCACTCCTAAGGGTGATAGATCTAACATGTTCCTTACCCTCCCTTTGCTTAACAGGATTAACTTCAGTATTACTAGGAAGGGTCCCTTAAGGATGTTGGCTAAGAGCACTAGCTATTTGTCCAACCTGAACTTATAAGTTCTTAATTGAAGCAGCTTGATTTTGTAAGATAGTCGTGAACATCTCCTCTAATGTAGGCTTCTTCTCAGCTGCTGGTGTATGGTAGAGTTAGGGCTGCATAAGTGGTGGTGGTGATGGTGATGGATAATGTGGGTATGGGTGATGAGAAGGCAGATGAAATGGAAATTGCAGTTGTGGTGGTACCTGAACTGGTGGAGCTTGAAAACTAGGGGGTCTTACAGATATGGAGTTAGAGGTTTGCCCTTGGTTTTGGCTCCAGGAGAAGTTAGGATGGTTCCTCCACCCTGAATTATAGGTGTTTGAAAAAGGAAAGTTCTATTGCGTTTGAGAAGGGGCAACATACTGAACCGATTCTAAGTTGAGCGGACACCTATCTACAGAGTGGGTACCACTACACAACTCGCAGGAAGGAAAAGGACTTTGGACAGAATACACAGGGTTAGGACTAGTGGGAGGATTATGTTGGGTACTGAGCGATTCTACCTTCTTTGTAAGATTAGCAATTTAAGAGGTCAAGGTAGACAGTGTGTCGAGCTCATAAATACCTGTCGGCTTCTTTGGCATTTGCCTCTCTGAGGACCATAAATAGTTGTTAGCCGCCATCTTTTCTAACAACTCATAAGCTTCCTCCTCTGTTTTACACATTAGCACTCCACCGGCCGCAGCATCAACAATGGTCCTATTTAGGCTTGTAAGTCCATTGTAGAAGGTCCGGACGTGCAACCACAAAGGTAGGCCATGGTAAGGGCACTTCCTAAGAAGCTCCTTATATCGTTCCCGTGCTTCGTAAAGAGATTCAGAGTCGTACTGGGCAAAGGAAGATATATTACTACGGAGTTAGGCCATTTTAGAGGGAGAGAAAAACTTAGATAGAAATTGATGGGCTAACTCGTCCCATGTAGAAATTGATCCTGGAGGCAGGGAGGTTAACTAGTGTCTCGCCCTATCCCTAAGTGAGAAGGGGAATAATCTAAGCCTAAGCGCATCATTAGATAATCCATTATGTTTAAACGTGTTGCACAAGTCCAAGAATTACCCAAGGTGAGCATGTGGGTCATCGTGTGGAAGCCCACTGAACTGTAGAGAAGTTTGGATCATCTGAAGGATGGAAGGCTTAATTTCAAAATTGTTTGTATGGACGGCTGGTGGCCTAATGCCGGTATAATAACCTCCAATAGTCGGCATTGCATAATCTCCAACGGTCTTAATTTCCCTATTTTCTGTCATGATGCTTTGCAGCAGAGCTATAAATTTCCTAGAATCCTTTCGAATTTTTCTAAGAGTGCGTTCGATTTTTGGATCTAGAGGAAAGCAATCAAAACTTCTGGCTCTATGCTTGCAATCATCGAAAAGTCCTTAGAAATAATTTTTTTAAGTTTTTCAATTTTTTAATTTTTTTGATTTTAATTAAGAGAAAATTTAACTAACCTAAGCTAAGGCTCTAAATATTTACACCCTAAATATTCACAAGCTAGAATTACACCTAAGCATAATTTCACCATTATTAATTAACGATTAATTAAAACTTCCCCGACAACGGCGCCAAAAACTTGACACGCCCTAAAGGTATTACCGCAAGTGCACGGGTCGTACAAGTAATAATGGGATTTGAGTCCCGAAATTATCGTCCCACAGAGAAGTTGACTAGCCTAATTAAGTACCGGTTAATCTTACCCTAAGTATATTCTAGCAAATTATGAGATTAAGGTGGGTGATCTACTAATCTAGAATTGAAGATACCGAAAGCAATAAAATAATAAAACTATAAAATAAAGTAAATAAAACCGAGCAAAATTACTTACAGTGCTCAACGCAATTAAAATCAAAAACCTACAAAAGAGATTAAAACAGTTAAAACTAATTAATTAAAATAAAATGCAATTATGAAAATAACAAAGCAAGATAAATTAAACTAAATTTAACAATCCTAAAATTGCAATTAAACTACTTAATTAAAATGCAATTTAAAATAACCT
Organism: Firmiana major; assembly: GCA_033439115.1. Classification (NCBI taxonomy): domain Eukaryota; kingdom Viridiplantae; phylum Streptophyta; class Magnoliopsida; order Malvales; family Malvaceae; genus Firmiana; species Firmiana major. The sequence goes on from CM065899.1 coordinate 55,046,318, forward strand.
AAGATTTAATGAAATAAATTTACCCCTAATCTAATTCTAAATGAGCACTTAATTAACTACCATCCTAATTAAAACTAAGTTTTATACTACTATGCAAGAATACTAACATGCAATTTAATTAAAGACTTTAAACTAAGCTTAACAAATTAAATTGAAATTAAACTAAACTAACAATGCATGAAAATGAATTAATTGCTAGAGTTGAATGCCAACAAGCCTTAAGCATTTTAAACCATTCCCTCCAAATACTATTCATCCTTCATTTCTTCATTTCCATTTCCAGGTATGGCTCGGGTCAGTTTGGCGTGTCCACTGCTGCATGCTTCCGGTTCTGTCCTAGTCTGCTATCCACCAACTCTGCCTCGGTTTCATGTGTAGTTTCAATTCCTGCAACAACCCAGAACGTTACCACCAATCAGCAACCAAGCTCCAACACGCTAGCCTCCCCAAACCTGCACTACACGTCCAGCTCCTGCTTTGTCCTGCACTGCTACGTTAGGTGCAAATTGCAACGTACTCTAGGTGCTGCTCCAGCCTCTCGGGTTTGTAGATGGAACACTGCTGGTTGTACTGCTGCATGTCTTCTTCACAATTCATTTCCAGGCAATGTTGTGCTGGTGTGCTCTCGGTTCCAGGTGCTGGTGTGCTCTCGGTTCCAGCAAAGCATTTTCTGAAACCCTCAGCAAAGCAGACTAGCAAACAGTAGTGAAATGCAAGCTTTCATCAATAAACAACACTTAAAATGACTGAACTAGAAACTAAACCAATTAAAGATGATGAATAGTAATTAATTCACAAAACAGAACAAAACAGAGGAGAGCTCTCGGTTAGCTTGCTGCTGTTGTCCTCTCGGATTGCTTGCTGCTGCTGTCCTCTCGGGTTTCCTTCTTGGCTCATGAGAGCAGCTCAGCTCACCAGAACCTTGAGACATGGATCCTTGGATCACAGCAAACCGAGAGCTTACATTGAATAATTATAAAACAAAAATAAAACTTGAAGAAGAAGGAAAACCGAGAGCTAACACTAAGAATGGAGAACTATGCATATTAAAACTTGAAAACAAAGTAGTTGAATAAAACCAAACCGAGAAGAAGGATGTGTAAATGAGGCTGCAAATCAACATGAAAAGTTTTTCATAAATGAAAACAAAAGAAGATGAATAATAACGAAGAACATGGTTTCGGGGAAAAAAAAACTTCTAACAATAATAACAATTAAACTAATCTAACTAAACTACTCTAACTACTTCTACACTAACACTACTCCTACTCCTAAAATTACATAGTTTCTTTAATTGCCATTCTTTCCTATTTATAAACACACTAGGGGTAAAATGGTAATTTCCACATCCTTGATGAGTTGGCATTTTTTTGGCCACTTGTCTTCACACCATTGGCTCCTTGAAAAGATATTTCCATGTCATCGATCTTCTTGTCCAATTGGATGTGCTAGGTGGCATGGCTCGTGTTCTTCACGTGGCTTAATCTCGATTTTAGCCCAATTCCGGTCTATTTTCTACCGAAATACTCAAAATTCATCTGGATTTAATTTATCTGCAAACATGAGAATTTTAATTAAATAAAGGGGATAATTAACAAAATAAATTGGGGATTTAAATAATTAATTAGGAAATTAAGCACAAATAATTCTAAAAATATAGAAATATCACCAGGCTGTAGAGGTTGGCTTCAGACCCGAGATGAGACGACATGTCCCACTGAGGAACCAGAGAGTACCGAGGCATGCTTCACTAGATTAGAGCATCGCCTTGAGACCACAGTAGAGTTATTGGCACAGAGTTTGCCAAGAGGACATGGACAGGATACAGGGACTGCGTCTGGAGAGGTAACTGCACCTGGTACACCTGTACGACCAACTCAGATGCCATAACCTACATATACTCCTACACCCCCACCAGTTCAGGATACGCCTTCTCATGTTGCTCCACGATAGGGTGGTAGTGCTTTGGGGTATGGTTGTGATCTTGAAAGATTGCGACAATTCCAGAAGCTTGGACCACCGTCATTTAGAGGGCCCGTGGTTGCAGAAGATTGGCTGGGAGAGATAGAGAAACTTTATAGATTCTTTGAGTGTACGACTATGGAGATGGTCACGTTTGCTACGTTCCTACTCAAAGGATCGGCAGAGCATTGGTGGAAGTCCACGAGGGTTATATTGAGAACATGACACTCAGAGATCACGTGGGATATCTTTTTGGATGCTTTCAGGAGACAGTATGTCCCGGACACAGCACAGCGAAAGTTACAGATGGAATTCTTGGGGTTAAGCCAGGGGACTCAGTCAGTAGATGAGTACGAGACACGATTTATATCCCTGGGTAGGTATGACACTAATACCATGAGTAGTGATACCAAGAAGGTTTGTTGATTCATTAATGGACTGAGACCAGTACTATGGTCTAGATTAGTCCCATTTAACATCTCTACCTACGATGAGGCAGTGCACATGGTGCAACTCTGTGAGTAGGACTATGAGAGGAATGTCTCTGAGTTCAAGACATTTGGTAAGGGTAGAGACTGAGATAGGAAGAGGCCAGTGAGTGACAGTGCCAAAGGTTTCGGATATCGAGGATGGAGAGTTTTCAAAAAGAGACCAAAGATCGAGGAAGTACAGGAGAAGACTGTTAGATCTCCTACTTATCTGGCTATAGCTCCAGCTAGATGTGTTGTTATTTGAAGACCGAGGCCTACCACTAAGCAGTGTAGTAGATGTTGTAAATTTCATGGAGGTAGACCTTATCCTGTTTCTAGTGGATTGTGCTTCAGATGTGGGAAGCTAGGGCATATGGCGACGGTTTGCCCAGAGGTTATTGATATTACCCCACAGAAAGGCAATGAGCTAGAGAGAGCTCCAGTTGATATGTCTGCTCCGAGGAGGAGAGCGACAACAGAGGAGAAAGGGAAACAAGTCATTGGACGAGGACGAGTACATGCCTTGGATCAGGTCACTGCTGATGGTTCATCAGATGTGATTAGAGGTAACATCCTTATGTATGATTTAGAAGCATATGTTTTAATTGATCCTGGTGCCACGCATTCATTTGTATCACCTTCGTTTGCATGTAAGTTAGCAAAACATGTAGAGTGTACACCTTTAAGTAGGATGATGTTAATTAGTACTCCTATGGATAACAGTCAGCTAGTGGAGTATGTATTAAATGACTGTAAGCTAAGAGTAGGGGAAAATGATATGACAGCCAATCTAATATTGTTAAGTATGAGTGATTTTGATGTAATCTTAGGAATGGATTGGTTATCGTCAAACCATGTTGTGTTAGATTGTTACACTAAGACAGTTATGTTTCCTAACCTTGAAAAATATGTTATAAAGTTTAATGAAAAGAAATGAAGGTAGTAGTTATGGTTACAACAAATAATGTACTATGCTTACTGAGAAATGAAAATCTTGAAGGTTTCATTGTGTACGTGGTTGATACGGATAAGGTACATCCAGAGTTGGTAGATATTCCTATGGTTAGTGAGTTCCCAGATGTCTTTTCGGATGAATTTCCAGGATTACCACCAGACAGAGAGATGGAGTTTTTTATAGATTTGGTGCATGGTATTGAACCTATTTCGAAACCACCGTATCACATGGCCTTAGTTGAGCTGGAGGAGCTCAAGAGACAGTTACAAGAGTTGTTGGATAGGGGATTCATCAGACCGAGTGTTTTACCTTGGGGAGCACCGATTTTGTTTGTGAAGAAGAGGGATGGAAGTCTACGATTGTGTATAGATTATATGTTGTTGAACAAGGCTACCATCAGGAATAGGTATCCTCTTCCACGCATTGATGATTTGTTGGATCAGCTTCGAGGAGCGCAGGTCTTTTCTAAGATTGATTTGAGGTCTGGGTATCATCAGTTGAGAGTTCGGAGTGGAGATGTGCCCAAGACAGCATTTAGGACCCGATATAGCCACTATAAGTTCTAGGTTATGCCATTCGAATTGACGAATGCTCCCGCAGCTTTCATGGCTTTGATGAACGATGTGTTCAAGCCATATTTGGATCGGTTTGTTATCGTCTTCATCGATGACATATTAGTATACTCAAAATCCGAGGAAGAGCATGAGAAGCACCTCAGGATTGTATTGCAGACCCTACGAGAGAAGGAGTTGTATGCTAAACTCAGTAAGTGTGATTTTTGGTTGGCACAGATCTCGTTTTTAGGACACGTTGTGTCGAGGGATGGAGTATCCATAGATGCATCCAAGATTGAGGCTGTAATTCAGTAGGAACAACCAAAGACAGTTACGGAGATCAAGAGTTTCCTGGGTTTAGCAGGATATTATCAAAAATTCCTTGAGGGATTTTTGAAGTTGGCTGCTCCGTTGACATGTCTCACTCGAAAGGGTGTAGCATTCATGTGGGACGATGTTTGTGAGAGGAGTTTTCAGGAGCTGAAGCGTCGATTGACCACCGCTCCGATTCTCACTATCCCTACCAGCTTAGGAGGATTTTCAGTGTATATTGATGCTTCGTATCAGGGACTGGGCTGTGTATTGATACAGGATTGGAGGGTAGTTACTTTGGATCCAGACAGCTGAAAGACCACAAGAAGAATTATTCAACCCATGATTTGGAGTTAGTAGTAGTAGTGTTTACGTTGAAGGTCTGGCGCAACTACTTGTACGGTGAGAAGTTTCAAATTTTTACTGACCACAAGAGCCTTAAGTATTTATTCTCATAGAAGGAGCTAAACATGAGACAAAGAACATGGCCAGAGCTTCTGAAGGACTACGATTGTGAGATACCTTATCATCCGGGTAAGGCTAATGTTGTAGCTGATGCTTTGAGTAGGATGAGCCTTGAGATGGTATTGTATATGATGGTCATGAAACATGAGTTGCTAGAGTAGTTTGAGCCTCAGTTTAGCCGTTGTGCCATCTGACATGGATACGACTGTGTGATTGCTAGTCTACTTTTGGAACCAGATCTGTTGGACAGGATCAGCAAACTAATTTGTATTGTAGTGATGTGACTGGTTAGATACAGAGTGGCACAGTAACTAATTTTGAGATAAGTTCTGATGGACTACTAAGGTTCAAAAGTAGAGTGTGTGTTCCCGAGGACCCAGAGCTCAGGAAATTGATATTGTTGGATGCTCATTCGTCGAGGTACAAATTGCATCCGAGGAGTAACAAGATGTATCAGAACCTTCGAAAGGTGTACTGATGGTTGGGTATGGAGATGTGGTAGATTTTATGGCGAGATGTCTCGTGTGTCAGCAGGTGAAGGTAGAGCATCAGAAACCTTCAAGGTTATTGCAGCCTCTACCTATACCGACATGAAAATGGAAACATATCACCATGGATTTCGTGATGGGTTTACCGAGGACCCGGAGGAATCACGATGCGATATGGGTGATCATGGATAGACTAACGAAGTTAGCCTACTTTTTAGCTATGAGAGCTACCGATACTCTAAGTTCATTGGCAGAGTTGTATGTACGCGAGGTAGTGAGGTTGCATGGTGTTCCAGTGAGTATTGTTTCAGATAGGGATTCCCGCTTCACTTCCCATTTTTGGGAACATTTTCAAGAAGCCATAGGAACCCAGTTAAGTTTGAGCACCGCTTTCCATCCTCAGACAGATGGTCAATTAGAGAGGACTATACATACTCTGGAGGATATGTTGAGAGCATGTGTGCTAAATTTTAGAGGCTCTTGGGATGATCATTTACCACTAGTCGAGTTCACCGACAATAACAATTATCATGCAAGTATCGGGATGGCACCGTATGAGGTTTTATATGGTTATAGATGTCGTTTCCCTATTGGTTGGGAAGAAGTGGGTGACCGAAAGATTTTTGCTGATTTAGTTACACATGCCTTTGAGGATGTCTGGTTGATAGTTGAGAGATTAAGGACAGCTCAGAGTAGATAGAAGAGTTAGGCTAACAGGAGACGAAGACCACTGGAGTTTACAGTTGGTGAATCAGTGTTTCTGAAGGTTTTTCCTTCCAAGGGTATAGCGAGATTCAAGAAGAGAGGTAAGTTGAGTCCTTGCTACATTGGACCCTTTGAGATACTTGATTGAGTGGGAGATAAGGCATATAGGTTGGCTTTACCACCAGATTTATCAGGAGTGCATAATGTCTTCCACATTTCGATGCTTCGAAACTATCATCCAGATCCAAACCATGTGATTCGGTATGAGCCATTAGAGCTCAAGGAAGACTTAACTTATGTAGAGAAATTGATCCGGATGTTGGATAGAAAGGAGAAAGTCTTGAGAAACAAGACCATCGGGTTAGTAAAGATTCTCTGGCAGCATCACACTTCAGAGGAAGCTACTTACGAGCTAGAGAGTCTGATGCGAGAGAGATACCCCCAATTGTTTGAAGAGTAACTTGGTTCTAATTTGGAGGACCAAATTTCTTAAGGTGGGGAGGATTGTAAGACCCGTAATTCAATATGTACTCTTTATGATTTTGTGATGTACGGACAAGTCACAATTGATATAAATCATAAGGAATGAATGTTTTTAAGTTGCCAATGTGTAAGGGATGCAAAACGGGTAGTTAAGCAAATTGAATATGAATGTAATAGTGATTTTTGGGAAAAATTACAGCAGAATTACTTCAGAAGAGGAGCAGATCGAACTCATTAGCAAAGAAGATCAATCACATGGCTTAAAAATGAAATACCAAAACGTTTCAAGAGGCAAATCGATCCCTCACTTAATTGCAGATCGATCTTGAACAAGTTCAGGCTGAAGTAGATCGATTTCCAAAGGGTTATCGATAGAATAGATCGATCTCATAGCAAGGCCAGATCGATCTCCTTAAGGTTCTATGTAAAGCAAATCGATCTGATGCTAAGAGCATATCGATCTCCTAAGCTTGAAAAGTCATTTTTTGAAGAGAAAAACGTAGGGCAGATCGATCTCTCACCGATAGGAGATCGATCTCCAAGAGCAATTCTATATATACATGACTCTGCATCTTCTGTTTTCTCGAGAACACCAAAGCCTTTCATGAACCAAAGTGAAAACCTAACCTTTCTACTCCAAAAATCTTCATCTTTTAATTTATTTTGAGTGAGATTCATTTTAGCAAAGTTGTTTCTAATAAAGAGTAGAGCAACATAGTTGGAAACTAGAAGTTCGAATCAAGGATTGAAGGAACAAGGTTGAATTTTCCCAAATTTGGAAAAAAGAGGAAAAGTTCAAGCTAGGTAAGATTCAATACACCAATTTCATATATGTTAATATAGGTATCTTGGTGAGTTGATTGGTGTATGTTTGAATTGCTGAATACAATTTGATCATGTAAAATATCCATGACCTAGATATTGGCATGAAATTGAGAAAATGATGAGGAAGTTGAGTAAACATGGAAATAAGGATGTATGGAAGATTGTAAAATGGTTTTATGAAATACATAAATTAAAATATATGAGAAATGAAAATAGGCATATGAGAATTATGGTGAAATACCATAATGAGAGAAAGTGATGGGATTGAGGCATTGAGAGGCGTTAAATGCATTGATTTAGAGTCATGCAAGTGAAAACAAGTATATTAAGGTATACTGATGTGGATAATTATTAACAGCTTCAGAAATTGATATTGGAAGCTGATCGGACTACGAGAGTGAGCAGTACCGAGGAAGTGAGGTCACGCGATGTGATCCGAGGTAAGGGAATTTCGTGAGTAGCTAGAGATAGCTACATGTATTTTGAGTAGAATTTCGAATATTATATTGTATATGAAATTCTGTGTATAGAAAAGTTGTGATAGGAAACAATAAAGTAAACCGTGGTTTTATCCAAATTAAGGGTAAAAAGCTTAGGAAGCATGTTTGTGACTAATTTTTATAGTTGCATGGATAGAATGGCTAATGTTTTCATGTATATGCGAAAACAGCACATTTGAGTGCCTATTTGATTTGATTGTGTGAAATGTCAATTGAAATAAGCCATCTATCGGGTTTGTGTGAAAATCATTGGTGCTAGAGTAATACTCGCACTAGATTTTATAAGATATGCATCACATAGTACTTGAGTATATTATCGTACTGATTTTAATGCGATTTATGCATGATAGAGTACTGTGAGCATTGCTCGTACTCATTTTTATTGATTGATGCATTATAGAGTATTGGAGCATCGTTCATACTCAGTTTTACATGTCATAGTGCTGGGAGCATTGCTCGCACTAGATTTATATGACTTATGCATGAGGTCGTGTTGGGAGTTTACTCGTATATACCTGTTTTGAAAGAGAGCATGAAACAGTCGTGTTGGGAGCCTGTGCTGACTGTGTGTCGCACTGATTATATGCTCGCATGTGCAACATTTTGGGATATGGCTATGGGCTATTGATAATATTATCAATAGTATGAGGGCTAAGACTTATGGCAAGCACCCCGACCTTGAGATTGGGTCTATGGAGTATTTTGTACCGTGTATGTCACATGGAGTATGATGTACTATGATTACACGATGTTATTGAGTTGTGAGCTGATGGTAGAGGATTTGTCCCACCTCCCGTTACACCAAATGTGAAACCCCACACATCGAGTACTGCGTAGCCTGGGATCACGAAAAATGAGTTATGATCATAATCTTAGAACATGTAGTCGCCTATCTTGTTTCATTTACTTGAGATTTCTTGAATGAATTATCACATGATTTTATAATCTGAACATGTGACTTTGTGTGTGATAAGGGAAACCCGAGGGATGGGTGAAGCCCAGCTTTCCATGTTTTTAACATGATGAAATGACATATTATTTTGATTTAATTGAAATGGCATGATAAAATGTGATTTATATGAATTACATGTGAGATGCAATGTTTTGTATAAATTGCTGAGGTTATTAAACCAGGATGTTTTCAGTTTCATAACTGAGGATTTGTATCTATATATATATTGCATAAATGTTTCAAGAAAGACACATGCTTTAGATATGAATCGATAAGGAAATGATTTCAAGGCATGAGCATTGTATTTTGTAGATAGTGTGGTTTTCTACTTGCTTGCCTTATTTCCTTACTAAGCTATGAGCTCACCCCCTTTTTATTTACCCTCTCTACAGAACGTTCACAGTAGGTGGACTTGGCTGAGGACTAGTATTCCTTGATTCGCTACATACCCATCTTACAAAAGGTATACACATTTGAAATGTTTTTGTATTGAACAATGTAAAAGCATTGTTATATAAACGAATGTACGGTCGAGAATGTTTATGTACAAGTATTTGTATTTAGTATATGAGTTTACTTTTAAGAAAAGAGTACTTACAGTCAATAGATAATTGGATTGACATGTATGCATATTGTGGAATGAATGTGGTTAAGGTGACTAATATCGAATCACATCCCAACGGTTTGGTGTTGAGTTATGACAGAAGGAGAGGTAAGGAGAGGTAAGTAAAATGCGAAAAATTTGTGGTGATTTTAGTAGGTCACGAGAGGGGAGGTCGTGACACAAATACACTACCTAAAATATATATTTGCCAAAACAAAAAAATTTTCACAAAGTAAACAGATCAAATTCACAGAAACCAGAGTCAGAAAATAAAAAACAGAATTAGCATCGGTAGTGTAACCAGTTTACTGTGGTAATTACAGAAATCTCAAAACTCTCAGTAGCAGAAATCCCAAAACTCTCAGTAAACAGATTGACATGTATGCATATTGTGGAATGAATGTGGTTGAGGTGACTAATATCGAATCACATCCCAACGGTTTGGTGTTGAGTTATGACAGAATGAGAGGTAAGTAAAATGTGAAAAATTTGTGGTGATTTTGGTAGGTCACAGGAGGGGATGTCATGACACAAATACACTACCTAAAATATATATTTGCCAAAACTAAAAATTTTCCACAAAGGAAACAGATAATATGGCAAATTCACAGAAACCAGAGTCAGAAAATCGAAAACAGAATTAGCATCGGTAGTGTAACCAGTTTACTGTGGTAATTACAGAAATCCCAAAACTCTCAGTAGTAGAATTAATATTTTCCAGATAACACAGTCCATGCAGATATTTCAAAAAATTCAAATAGACAAGAAAAGACAGTACACGTTATATCCGATATCAGAATGACAATTGGCCAATGTCGGTGACTCTGGGCAATCACTAGTCGTGTGTGCCATGATGTTAGGTGTCGTGGGAGTGGTCGGCTACCCAATGGCTGACACAGTACATTATTTTCCAAAAATGTGGTACACTGTACTCACTTGCACAAAACACGGTATATCGTACTCCATGGACCACAGTAACATTCACAGTTCAGTATAATTCACCGTCACCGTTTTGCCTCAAAATCACATGCGAGCAGGTCAATGCAAGATCACATAGCATTACACAACTGACTAGCACGGTTTTAGCATCAAACACTTTAAATCTTGTGCGACCAGATCAATGCAAGATCACATAGCAATACACAACTGACTTGCACGGTTTTAGTATCAAAACACTTTAAATCTCGTGCGAGCAGGTCAGTACAATATCTCATAGTATTACACAACTGACTAGTGCAGTTTTAACATAAGCCATTTCATAAGCAGTTCATTTTATCCAAACAGTTTCCAAGACTCGGTTTAGTAAATCAAACAAACTGGAAGGGCTGGTTTTGCCCTCTTTCAGCTAAAAACCATAAGACACAGTCCCTGGGTAAAAATTCAAAATTTTAGATTTTATACAATAATTAAAAAAAACTACTCTAATATTTATTTAAATAGGTTAAATAATACTATACTGGAGATCAGGCCATTTTACGGAGTTTTAAAACTCTTCCTTAAATTCCAAAGCATAAAATCGGCCTAAGGTTTTCTATAATTCCTTTAAGAAATTTACCCTAAAATTTCGTATCTACAAATACATAGAAATTACTCATATTTATCTCTAGCAGCACATGAGAATTTTTCTTATCTCGGTGTCTATTCGCAGTCCTCAGTTCCCTAGTGAATGGAGTTAGTGGGCTTGGTCCACTTGGTTTATTTCCCCGGAGCCCTTTCTTTCGGTTTTCTCGCTTTTTTTTTTAAATCTTCGTGCCTCCTTCTCTATCTCCAATTACTTTATATATATAATCTTATATAAATTTATATATGTAGATATTCCCCTTTTTTTTAATCCTTTTTCCCTTTCCCGCCCTTTTTCCTTATTTTCTTTTCCTCCTCTTTTCTTCACGAGTGACTGTTCATCATCCCCCTCACCAACGCTGCATTACTTCCTCCACTGTCCTTCTCGTCACCACCACCATCCTCCTTCTCCTCTCCATCTCCATTCGGCCACCGTCGTTCGCCTCTATTTTTTATGCCCAGCTTTCTCGTCTCTGCTCACTCTCTGCTCTGCATTTCTTCCTTTCCTCCTACTATTTCCTTTTTCTGTTCACATTTCACAGTTTTCCTTCTTCTCTCAACTGTCTCATCACTATTTTCTTTTCGGTTCTCCCCCATGTCTTTTGCCTTGAGTCATGGTTGTTGCAACTTTCTTTCGTTCCTAGTTTTCTAACTTTCCCCTTCTTTCCCACCGTGAGCTACCACCATTGCTTCATTTCTTTTCCTTCTCCCTCGGGAGTTAGCCTTTTCTCTTCATTTAGCTGAGCTTCAGTTTTCTTTCCCATTTGCTCTCTCTATGGTTTTCGAGTCCTCTGCCTCACGTTTGTTTCCACTTCAATCTCACTCCCACCCTCTATACTATCTGTATATTTCTATATAAATGCTTCAACACTTGGTTTCCTTGTATGTTGACTGCTTCCATTGTAGTTTTCGGTGCCAAGAGCGGGTGAGTGATGGGATTGGGTGTGATGGAAATTGATGAAGGGAGGAGTATGGTTGTGGCAGGGGGTCGGTGTGTAGAGTTGGTACGGGTGTGGAAGGCTGGTCGTGCAGGAGGGCTGGTAAGCAACCAGAGCAAGGGCATGTTTAGTGTTTTTCAGTTTCATTTATTGTTTTTTTATTATTATTTTATTTTTTTATTATCATTATTTTTATTTTTTATTATTATTTATTTATCTATTTATTTTATTTTATATAAGCGTACATTTTATTTCCACTTGTTCATTTTTACGAACAAATTACAACGAAATTTTGGGGGTTTACACTCCGAATTTAGGCTTTTCTGATGGGTCAACGGTTTCCTAGGCCAGGATAGCCCACTACCTTTTTTTCATAAATCCATTAAAAATAGTTTTGGCCCATTTTATTCCAAATTTTCACCATTCATGTGTTTTACTATGTCCCTAGTGTCTCCCATAAAAATTTGGGACCCATGTGCTTAAGAAAATTTCGGCGATTGAACCCTTTTTGCACGATTTGGTCAATACCGATCAAAATCGGTTAAAGTTTTCAGTTTACTTTAAAAATTAATTCGACTACCTAAACCTCCGTATTTCCACCAAATTTTGATTCTCCAAGTCAATTATGTCTTATACTAATTTCCTATAGCCTTGGAATAATTTTTATGAATTTATAGGATTTATTTCGAATTTATTTCTCTTATTAGGTTCATTTGCTCGATTTAGTGCAAACCCGAGTTTCACTAACTTTTTCACTTCTAATGCCTTAGTTTCACTTCCTAATCATCAAAATAAACTTAAAATCTCACTTTTTGAAGAATACTTAAACTTGCGTTCTTACCTCGAAATGTGTGCCTTGAGCTTCGTGCCACTATCACGAGCGTCTCGATCATTTTGGGTCCTACATGAACATTTACATGAGTCTTAGACTTCTCGGCTTAACTTGAAATAAATAGTAGTATGAGAAAATTCAGGTTTCACAACATAACAGTTATAAACAAATTAAATTGGGTTTATCATGTTTCAAAAATTTGAAATTTTGATGAGACATATTATTGAAATTATAATTGGGCTTAATTAAAATGTGTTTAATTAAATAAACTTAATTAAAAATGTTTTAAATAAGTCATTGGGCCAAATTATAATTAATAAAGAATTATTGGACTTGATTAAAAAGTTTAATTAAGTTGTGGTCCTTTGCATTAATCAAATTTGGACAATTACCTTAAGATCAATTTTTTAATAAAGAGGTGTACCCAATTATAATTAATAATCAGTCTGATGGTTAAAAAGTAATTGTCCCAATTAATGAATAACAATTGACCTAGTCGATATAAACATTATAATGACTAGTCATACTATGTGCAATTACAATTGTACTGTGCAAAACCCTAAAGCTTTATCCTCTATACAAATTGCAAGGCTGCAGCTGGACCTGTCCATGTGCCAGACGACCTGTTATAGACAAAGTTAGCTCGATTTTTTAGTGGATTTGGATAAAAAAAATAGGCTCGATAAACAAGCTTAGACAAAAAAAAAGTAGGTTTGGCGAATTTTTGAGTTGGGCTTAGGCTTTACTCATGGAGACCTAGTCTCGGCCTAAACAAAATTAATATTAAAATTTTTTATATTTTTTACTAAATATAATGTAATTATATGTATTTAAAACATTTTTTATTAATAAACATTATATATTTAATATGAAAATTGACATGCAATGTTTGACAAACCAAATTAAACTTCAAAGGGAATAAAAGAATAAAAAAACTAAGAAATAAAAGATTAAAATGCAAAAAAGAAAAAAATCAGGTCAGACAGGGCCTGGACTTGTGCAATAAAGTTTAAAACATGCCTAGATTAAAATTCAAGCTTGATTAATCGAGTCGGGCTAAGCTCGAGCTTACATATAGCCCATTAATTTATAACTTAGGCCTAGCTTCAACTCGACCTAGCCCGACCCATGAACACCTCTAATTACGGCAACAATAGAATTTATTCCTTGCAAATTACGAGTAGCAAGGTGATTTCTGCTTTATGGATGTTGGTAGGCATTGATATTTCTTGCCTGAGGATTTTTTCAAATTTTTTATTCTCTATGAGAGAGAAATGTGATAAGTTCGCAATTGTAAAACCCAAAATTTCTGTTGGCTTAACCAAGAGGGGGGTGAATCGGTTTTTATAACAATATGCTTAATTTAAACTTTCCTAGCTAGAATTACAATTAAAAAAATAAATGATAGCAATTAGCAATAGAGTAAAAGTGAAGTAAAACATATGAGATAAGGAAGAAGAGTAGCAAACACAGTAATTTATAGAGGTTCGACCAAATCTCTTGCCTACGTCCTCTCTTGTTGACCTTCTTGTCAAGGAGTCTCTTTCACTAACAAAGTGATCAATACAACTTCCTTTTCAAGGTTAAGGAATAACATCTCTACCCCTTATCCAAGTATTGCTATTCAACTCTTATACAATTCTCTCACAGAGGAACTCTCCCCTTTTCTTTTAGATAAAGAGTTAATACAATGGAAAACTCTATTAATGGGTAGGTGATGAATAGCTTAAATAGAAGCTTTCAATAACAATTCAATGTACAAATCTGAATACAAAAAGAATGTTCTCTCAAGAATATACAGAGCTTTTCTGCTGACTTTTTTCTTCTTGTCTCCAATATCTTTATGACTTGTATTTACACACTCAATTGGTTGGTGAAGCATTTAATGTTTTTCTCCCGTTGAGAACCTGCAGAAATAGCCGTTGGAATTCTACAGAAGAGGTCCAGGTCGATCTCATTTATCGATCTCTTGTTCCTGAACCTGCAACACAAAGGAATTTACAAAGGGTAGATCGATCTCATTTATCGACAGATCGATATGCTAGTTAGCTTTATACAAGGGAGATCGATCTCTTGTTAAGGAAGAGATCGATATCTGCTTTGAAAATATTGCTCCTGCTTATAGGAGATCGATCTTACAATGTCTTAGCCTTGAGGAGATTGATCTCACCATTCCTTAAGATTGATTTCGTAAAGTCTTTGCCTTGAGGAGATCGATCTTATCGGTCCATGAGATCGATTTGGCTAAGCCTATGCCTTAAAGAGATTGATCTCACCAATCCTTGAGATCGATCTGGCAGGACTTTAGCTTAAAAGAGATTGATCCTGCAAAGCTTTTAGATTGTTTTGATTAATTCATTTTCTTAGTTTCCCACCAAACTTTAGTTTTATAAAGATTTGAAGTTTGACAATATTTCTAAATGATCATTGATGCAATATGATTTTAAGATAAATACCTAGAAATAGTTTCTTACAAATGATTTGAAAATAAGTTCATTTGAGATTAATGTTTTGTCATTTCAAAATACATCATTCAAAGTTAACAATCTCCCCCTTTTTTATATGACAAAACTTAATTCAATCATTTAAGATTTTGGTTCTAAAAGTATGTCTAATCATTTGTAAAATTTTCTCCTCCTTAATACATGCTTACTCCCCCTTAATACATGATTGCTCCCCCTTAATATATACTCTCTCTTTCTCCTCCTTTCTGTCATATCAAGAAGGAAAGCATTACTCATGCAAGAATACTCATTAAATGATCAAACACAATTAAGCAATAAAGAACATTCATTTAAATAAGTAAACACAATCATTGCAAAATTAATGTTTATCACAACTAAATGTTCAACCAAAAAAAAACTCAAGAAGGTGGAGGAAAACGATCGAAGAGCTCGTCAACACGAGTACGGGTGGTCTGCATTTCATCGAACATAGCCTGTTGAGTCTCTTAAAGGATTGCGACTTGAGACTCAAGACTTGTAAAGCGCTGATCCATGGTCTCCTGAGTCTGCTCAATAATTGCAAAGCATTGATCCATGGTCTGATGAAGGTTCATAATCATGGTCGCAATGGAATCCATGTTGACCGATGATGATGTAGCAGGTGCAGGTTCTGTAGTAGTAGGTGTTGAAGGCTCAGCTGGAGCATCTGTCTCCATTTTTGAATCTTTCATGGGAAGTCCAGTCTTCTTACGCCAAATTCCATTGTCATCTGTATAGTATCTCGTAAAGTGAAGTGTGCTGATGTTGATGACACTCTTTTGTGATGGGAGCTCACCAGCTTCAACCATGCAGTCAACACCAAGGTGTTAAAGAAGATAGGCAAGTGGTTGCGAATAGACAATGGTGTTGGCTCGCCCCCTAATGATCTTGAGTCAGTCTTCGAAAATAAAGTGGACTAGATTTGATTGTCAATCGGAGATAGAATGGATGTTATAGAGCCAAAACCGATCGAGTTTCCTAATGGTTGAGTGATGCGTACCAAAAAGACGGAGGTTAAATGAAATAATAAGATGAAGGAGGCATTGGTGCATAGGTAACTCAGTTGCTCTGTCATTAGTGATGGGGAAATCTAGCGTTACCTCATCATCTTCATTAGTAAGACCCGAATCGGGTATACCAAAGACTCGTGCTAGGAGTCGTTTATCATGTAAAGAGACTTGGCCATAACAAAAGTGTTAAATCCTATAGTACGACAAGGATTATTAGGGGCTGTGACAATTTCGACATTCAAAAAGAAGGCACAGACGATGTTTGGAGGAATAGGTGTTTTTATTTTGAGGAATGACAGCCACTGATATTCTTCGAATTTGGCGAGATATGGAAAATAAATGCGATTTAGAAAAGAAAAGTCAATTGTGAGCCAATGCTTAATGGGTAAGGTGGAGAATTGTTCATCAAATCATTTTCGTTTGGCAGGGGTTTGAAAACATCAGCTAAACGTAGTGGGTGGTGTGTTTACAAGAGTTGGTCGTGGGACTTGAGCTGCTATAGTCTTAGTAAGAGGCATGGTGAGTTAGGGAATATGGAAGTAGTGTTGGATTTGAGAGTTTCTAATTAAGCACAAAAAGATCTAAACTAGACAGAGAATATCCCAAATCAAACTAGCCTACACAGATTCTCTGTCGCCTAATAGGTTCACTACGAATAAGAACAATAACGTGATAGGAATGAGCAGATCGATCTATGAAACAATGAAAACTTTTGAAAATGAAATGTTGGGTCGAAATATATCAGAAATAAGACTAATGGAGGAAAACTTACCAAAGGAATGATTCCAGGGACGAGAGACAAGGAGGAATAGAGGTGATTTTCATTAGGGTTTTGCAGATTGGGGATTTGTGTTTCTGAGATTTGGGAAATTTTTGCGACACATTATATAGCCCAGGGCAAGGAGATCGATCTGCCAAGGTAGGAGATCGATCTTTATTTCCCCGAGACTTAAGGAGATCGATTTGTTAGATTGCGTAGATCGATCTCAGTTATACAAAACCTTAAGGAGATCGATCTCAAATGAATAGAAGATCGATCTTATGTATACAAAACCTTAAGGGGATCGATCTCCTAGTTATGACCCAATTTCTATAGGCTATTCAAAGTAAGCCAGATCGATCTATAATGAACAAAGATCAATCTTCCTTACTAATTTCCCAGAAAACGTTTGAAAACTTAGTGAAAAAAAATTTGATAAAGCAAACTTAAGTCAAACACATCAAGGAGCATTCATTAGTCCTAATTCACCTCAAAGAACAGAAAATCTTTCTTTGTCAAGGGGTTTGGTGAAAATATCAGCTACTTGATGCATTGTATCAATATATTCTAGAACTATATCCCCTTTTTGTACATGATCTCTAAGGAAGTGGTGTCTAATTTCTATATGTTTAGTTCTAGAATGTTAAATTGGATTTTTGGAGAGATTAATTGCACTGGTATTATCACATTTAATGGAAACTCGTTTCATGTCTATACCATAGTCTCTCATTTGTTGCTTAATCCACAATACTTGAGCACTACAACTACTAGCTGCTATTTATTCTGTCTTAGTCGTGGATTGTGCTACACTATTTTGTTTCTTTGAGAACCATGATATTAATCTATTCCCTAAAAATTGACAGGTTCTTGAAGTACTCTTCCTATCTATTTTGCATCCTCCAAAATCTGCATCAGAATAAGCATGAAGGGCAAAGGTAGAATCTCTAGAGTACCATAATCCTAGTAAAGGTGTGTCTTTAAGATACCTACAAATTCTTTTTATAGCTAGTAAGTGAGATTCTCTAGGTGAGGATTGAAATCTAGCACATAAACACACACTAAACAAAATATCAGGTCTACTTGTAGTAAGATAAAGCAGTGAGCCAATTATAGACCTATATAGTTTTGTGTCTACACACTTACCATTTTCATCCTTGTCAAGCTTTATGCAAGTGCCCATTGGAGTTGCTTGAGGTTTGCAATTATCCATTCCAAATCTTTTGAGCAGATCATTGATGTACTTAGTTTGATTGATGAAAATCCCATCTTTACTTTACTTTACTTGAAGCCCCAAGAAGTATGTGAGTTCTCCCATCATGCTCATTTCAAATTCACCTTGCATGATCTTAGCAAACTCTTGACATAAGGATTCATTAGTTGATCCAAAAATAATATCATCTATGTAAACTTGAACTACTAATAAATCTTTATCCTTGGTTTTGATAAATAGAGTTGTATCAACTTTCCCTATTGAAAATCCTTTTTCAATTAAAAACTTAGAAAGTCTCTCATAGCAAGCTTTAGGAGCTTGTTTCAAACCATATAACGCCTTTGAGAGTTTGTAAACATGATTGGGATATTTAGGATTCTCAAAACTAGGAGGTTGTTCCACATACACTTCTTCACTTATAAAACAATTCAAGAATGCACTTTTTATATCCATTTGATATAATTTGAAGTTCTTATAACATACAAAAGCAAGCAACATTCTAATTGCTTCTAGTCTAGCTACCGAAGCATAGGTTTCATCATAATCTATACCTTCCTCTTGTCTATAACCTTGAGTAACCAATCTAGCTTTGTTTCTTATAATAACACTATTTTCATCCATCTTATTTTTAAATATCCATTTGGTTCCAATGATAGGGTAATCACTAGGTCTAGGAACTAAATTCCATACTTTGCTCCTCTCAAATTGATTTAATTCTTCTTGCATAGCTAAAAACCAATTGTCATCATCTAAAGCTTCATTGACATTTTTTGGTTCAATTTGTGATACAAAAGCTATATATTAACATACATTTCTAATTGAGGATCTTGTTTTAACTCCTAGATTTGGATCACCAACTATTTCACCATCTTTAACATATTTGAGTTCTCTTGAACATCTAGGTTCTCTCTCTATATTTTCTTGCCCAATTATCTCTTCTCTTTTGTCAATATCATGATCCTCTAAACTATTGATATTATCTTTCATGCTTGAGGGTTCTTTTAAGACTTCATTAAATATTTCTACATCCTCATCATTACTAAGGTTTCTAGTTGTTATATTTGACTCATCAAATATTACATGGATTGACTCTTCCACCATTAATGTCCTTTTGTTGTAAACTCTATATGCTTTAGAATTTAATGAATATCCTAAGAAAATTCCTTCATCACTTTTAGCATCAAATTTTCTTAAATAATCTTTTCCATTATTTAAGATAAAACATTTGCAACCAAAATGATGAAAATAACTAATATTTGGTTTCTTTCCTTTGTAAAGTTCATATGGAGTTTTCTTTAAGATTGGTCTAACCATTGCTCTATTTATGATATAACATGAGGTATTAATAGCTTCAGCCCAAAAATACTTAGGTAAATTATTCACACAAAGCATTGTTCTAGCCATTTCCTCTAAGGTTCTATTTCTCCTCTCAACAACCCCATTTTGTTGTGGTGTCTTAGGAGCTGAAAAATTATGGTTAATTCCTTGATCATTGCAATATTCATTAAAACCAAGATTTTTGAATTCTTTGCCCTGATCACTTCTAATACTAGTTATGGTATACCCCTTTTCATTTAGAGCTATTTTTGAATAAGTAACAAATTTTTCTAACGCTTCATTTTTCATATTCAAGAAAAATACCCATGTAAATCTAGTGTAATCATCTACAATTACAAATCCATAGTGCTTACCCCTAAGACTTGTGGTTCTAGTTGGACCAAAACTATCTAAGTGAAGTAGTTGAAGTGGTCGAGAGGTTCACACACAATTTTTAGGTTTAAATGATATTCTTTTATGTTTTCCTTGATACAAGTTTCACAAACTTTGTCATTTTCATAGGACAACTTAGGTAAACCTACAACAAGATCTCTTCTAGCTAGCTTAGATAATACATGCATGCTAGCATGACCTAGTCTCTTATGCCACAACCAAGGTTCATTTTCTTTACCAACCATAAAACATACATTTTCATTCCTAAGTTCATTCAAATATACAACATATATGTTACCGTGTCTATGCCCTAAGAAGAGAACTTTATTTGATTTAGCATCTATCACATGACAATTTAAGCAATCAAAAATTACTTTGTAACCCTTGTCACAAAGTTGACTAATACTAAGCAAATTGTGTTTTAGTCCTCTAACAAGTAACACATTTTCTATAGAGAAAGAATCATTACCAATAGAGCCACTTCCCTCAATTTGGCCTTTGGAGTTATCCCCAAAAGTGACTTCTCCACCAGCCTTTGATTTTAAGAAATTGAAATGGCTTCTATCACCGGTCATGTGCCTTGAGCATCCATCGTCCAAGTACCAAGCTTCCTTTATCTTGACCTCGTAACAATGCTCAAGTTCCTACAATTATCATTAAACTTTTGTTTTAGGTACCCAAATTTTCTTGGGTCCTTTGGAGTTAGTAAGTAAAAGTTTTGATCCTTTTGGGATCCATTTCATTATTAAATCAATGTCTTTCGAATTTACAACATTCTTTGGCACCTAAACCTTTCAACTACTTTTCCTTTAAGAGTATTTTTTCTAACCTTGCATTCTTTTGATAGATGTCCTATTTTGTTACATAGTGAGCAAGTATGAGATAGATTATGTTTATTATGTTTACTCACTAAGAAGTTTTTCAAATGAGTTTCTTTAATCTTGCCATTATATCCTAAACCATTTTTATCAAAGAAAGCTCTTTGTGTTTCTAACATATGATCTAATTTTTGTTGTCCCATATAAAATCTAGAAAAGGAATTATGCAAGTTATTATTCTTTTCTTTTAAATCATTTACTTCTAGATTTGTACTTTCCAAATTCTTTTCCCATTCTATTTTGTCATTTATTAATGTCACGACCCATTTCATTCTTTTATAACCGAGAATCACTATAATTTTTTTGCATTTTCCTTTCCTTACCCGGTCGTGAACAAACTCACCACACACTATTGGGCTATGAGTCAATAATAAACATCACTCAACATTCATTCTCAATTAAATTAAAAGAAGTGTCATTTATTTAAAGTTAAGTTATACATGACACGTTTTCTAACTTTTACATCCCCCACATTACAAGACAATTGACTATTGTGCCTTTACATGTTTAGATACAAAAAGAATCCTTGTGTGTATACCTTTTGGCGATGGAAGCAGGGGATGTCCAAAATAAAACGCCTCAATCCTCACAGGGCTACTATGTACGCTCTGTAGAGAGGGGAAAGTAGAGAGGGATGAGCAACCACACGCTTGGTAAGGCAATAATGCAAGCATGGTAGATAGCTACCCAATCTACATGCTGATAATGTTATGCATAAATCATTTATAATAGGAGCATGAGGAAATAAAACTATGCCATATGAGTATATCATGTATTGAAAATCATAGAAGTAGGCATATAAAACATGGAAGAATTAACATGTAATATCATTTTATCCTCATGCCCATTAAAACTTATCAAAAAAGGGAAATTCATTAAGAAAATCCTGTTCAAATCACATTACATCTCATCACAAATCAAATCATCATTTCATTAAATCATAAATCCCACAAGGCTCAACCCCTCCCTCAGGTCTACCCTGGACAATCACGATCACACTTATATATCAAAACCATGTGGTATTATGTAATAACAAATGAGGCAGGCGATCACTACATCTCAAAGACTATGTTGGCCAACTATGTCATAAATCATCCCAGACCACACGGATCCAAATGTGCGGGGTATCATGCTAGAACGAAGGTGGGTTAGTTCTCCGCCAGACTTTCTCATCAGTAACTCAACCACGTTGTACAGCGTACTCCATGTGATATACACGGTACAACGTACTTCATCGACCCATAACATGGTTGAGGGTGCCAGTCGTAGGTCTTATCTACCCCATACCACGTGTAACCTACTCAGTCTTAACTGCACGTGGGAGAATTTTCTTATGATGTCAGGTCCTAGCCCCTCATGGCCTTGCTCGCCCCTTTTGGGTTCCCTGAACACCAACTTGTAATGTCCGGTCCTAGCCCCTCACGGCCTTGCTCGCCCCTTTTGGGTTCCCTGAACATTAACTCGTATTACCCTCACCACGGCATCACACATACCACAGTGTGAAAACCTGTACGAGCTAAGCTCTAGCACGATTCATGCATCATCAATAAATCTCCTCGTACGAACAACGCTCAAGTACGACTTTATGCAAAAAATCATGAAGAAACCACGTACGAGCATAGCTCTAGTATGGTTATATGCATACAAAAGTCAATCAAAATCCATGTACGAATAGAAGCTCCAATATGGTTTATAAAACATCATCACAAATCAAATCAAGTGCGAGCTAGGCTCCAGCACATTTCATACATGTCAAAACATCAAAATCGAGTGCGAGCGTAGCTTCAGCACGATTTAACTCACATAAATACGATAGGCGGCTCTATTTCGACACACATGTTTCAAATCAAAGCCAGCACATGCCTCGTGCTATTTCATGAATTCACATAAATCAAATAGCTAGCCTATCCCTCATTTGCTTAAACCAAAGCAAGGTATTTCTGTAAAAGCATCAAAACCTATGATTTATGCAATTATTAGCCTTACTATCCCTTTTTCATAAGAATCATTCAAAATCAAACCACATACACTTGTAGTTATTTCCATACACCATCAAACACTTTTCTAGATACTCATGCATTTATCCAAAGCCCTATATACCCACAAAATATGAGCAGCTATCTCTATATACTCACAGAATTCCTTTACCTGGAATCGCGTCTTGTGATTCCACTTCCTTATAGCTGCTTACTTGTGCGGTTCGATTCGTCTCCAGCAAACTCTCCGAAACTGCACAAAGTTGTTTATCACATCAATTTAGTCCATACAACACAACTCATATGTTTGCTATAGTCAATTCAACCTATAGCCTCTATTAACACTTATAAGGCCTAATCTTATCGTTTTACTCGTATCTCGAGTCTATTGATTTCTTTTAGGCCTATTGATTCATACCAAATCAATATTAAATCGATATTAAGCTCATAATGTTCATATCTCATCAATTTCTTCACGACGGCATTTTATCAAACATCTTACATACTCATTTCCATAAATCCTCTAAACTCACAATGTGGCTTCATTTAATCATTTTAAATGATTCATATTACTTCAATAACAACTTATCATAATCCATAAACCACTAACTCATCAAAATCACACTTTCTCACACTAGATTCATTCCATTTTCTAGGTTACACTAGTTCTACCACATCCTAAGTAGTTTTATCCATCAATACACATGAAAATCGATTCTAAAACCATTAAATAGACAATGTACTTGGGCTGAAGTATTAGGAACTTACCAAATCTAGCTTCTCTTCTTGCTCCAAAGAAAAATACACTGTGCTCCTTCACTCCAACAAATGAGGTTTTGAATCCAAAGTATGTTGTTCTTCTCTTTGATAGGAGCAACTTTGTATCTAATGGTCTTTCCTCAAATCTTACTGGAATTGGGTGGATTTAGGAGTGAGAAAGTGAGGTTTTAGGTTGAAATGGAAGAGAGAGATTGTTTCTCAAAATCTGTAGATTTCACTGCTCCTATTTATAGAAATTGCTTAATAAGATCGATCTATCGAAGCATGAGATCGATCTGGTCCTCTTAAATCCCTTAGTTTCTTGACATTTTTTAAGCATGAGATCGATCTGTCGAGGGCTTGTGATTGATCTGTCCTAGGCAGTAGCTTAATGAGATCGATCTGCTTCTAGTGGAGATCGATCTACTCCAACTCGAGAGCTAAGGAAATCGATCTTCTCATTACAGAATGTTTAGCAGATCGATCTGTCTTGTTTCATTGCTCAACAAGAGCATTTTTTGCTTTTCCAGATCGATCTCTCATCCTATGAGATCGATCTAGCATTCATATTTCCAGATTGCTGCAGTTTTTTATATTAACTCACACCAAATATCCTCAATTTGCTGCCATGGTCATTTTGTCATTCCAACCACCTTCAAGACTTGAAGATGGCATCTATTCATACTTTATTCACATTGAAACTTGCGTGCATTCATTGTATAACCAAAAGTATACAATACACAGCCAAATGGAAGTACAATTACTTATACAATTCATGCAACTTCATTCCCTTTGTTGCACTACTCATTTTGAGTTCCAATCACATTCATCACTTATAAAAGCCCATCTCTTCATACTCGTATAAAATGAAACTTGTGTACATTACAAACTTATATTACAAGTTTGTACATCGAATCCATATACTCACATCACTTATGCTTTACATTGTAAATACATCACCATACTCATGATTTCATAAAGTTTACATCCAA
Organism: Firmiana major; assembly: GCA_033439115.1. Classification (NCBI taxonomy): domain Eukaryota; kingdom Viridiplantae; phylum Streptophyta; class Magnoliopsida; order Malvales; family Malvaceae; genus Firmiana; species Firmiana major. The sequence continues at coordinate 55,070,701 of CM065899.1, forward strand.
AATACGGGTCTTACATTCCTCCCTTCCTTAAAAGAATTTGGTCCTCCAAATTAAAACCAAGTTATTCCTTAAAAAGCTGGGGGTACTTCTCCCGTATCAAATTCTCCAATTCCTATGTGGCCTCTTCCACCATGTGATATTGCCAAAGAACTTTCACCAAGGTACCTGTCTTTATCCTTAACACCTTCTCTTTTCTGTCCAATATCCGAACCGACTTCTCAACATATGTCATGCTCTCATTGAGCTCGAACGGTTCATATCTTATCACATGTGTTGGGTCCGGGTGATACTTCTGAAGCATAGAGACGTGGAAAATAGTATGAACATTTGCCAAGTTCGGTGGCAATGCCAACCTATATGCCTTATCTCCCACTCTCTCCAAAATCTCGAAGGGTCTGATATATCTAGGGCTCGGCTTGCCTTTCTTACCAAATCTAATAATACCCTTTGAAGGTGAAACTCTCAAAAATACCGACTCACCTATATCAAACTCTAGTGGTCTCCGTCTCTTGTTAGCATAACTCTTTTACCGGCTATGAGCTATCCGTAATCTCTCATATATCAATTGGACGTCCTCAAATGACTGCTGTACTAAATCCGGAGCAAAAATCTATTTGTCACCAACCTCTTGCCATCTAATGGGGGATCGACATCTGCGTCCATACAGTGCCTCATAGGGTGCCATCCCGATACTCGTATGCTAGCTGTTATTATAGGCGAACTCGGCTAACTACAGGTGATCATCTTAGGAGCCTCCAAAATCTAGCACACATGCTCTCAACATATCCTACAGGGTCTGCATAGTCCTTCTGACTGCCCATCTGTCTGAGGATGAAAATCGGTGCTAAAACTTAAGTGGGTCCCCATCACTTCCTGAAAATGTTCCCAAAAATAGGATGTGAAGCGGGCATCCCTATTAGAAACAATGCTCACTGGAACACCATGTAGCCGTACTATCTCTCGAACATACAGGTTCACCAACTGACTCAGAGTATTGGTAGTTCTCATAGCTAAGAAATGGACTGACTTAGTCAATCGATCCACAATAACCCATATGGCATCATGACCCCTACGGGTCCTCAGCAATCCCATCACAAAATCCATGGTGAAATGCTCCCACTTCCATGTCGGTATCGGTAGAGGCTGCAATAACCCTGCAGGCTTCTGATGCTCCACCTTCACCAGCTGACAAACGAGACACTTAGTGACATATTCTGCAATGTCTCTTTTCATTCCAAACCACCAATAAACCTTTCGAAGGTTTTGATACATCTCGGTACTCCCCGGATGTAATGACCCTTGACCTTAAAAATTCAGAGGAAATTTTTTTTTTCGAATATTTAAATTCCTACATATTCCTTCATTCACTTAGACTGCATTCCTGCTCAGTGTCGTTTCTTTTATCTTACCTATTCACCGATATATATACTTAAATTAAATTTTACATCTAAATGGCCGATAAAAATTTCGGCAGCATAACGGCTTATATATAAGCATACCCACTTGCAAATCAAACTCTTTAACAATCCTAAGTATCCACAACTATCAAACATGCTCCCCAAATCGCATCATCAAGCCAATATGTATCTGTTCCCACTAGGATTAGTACTCTACGATTAATTCTCCAAAATGATATTCTTTACGTTTGTTTTCTTACAAATTACATCCCAATAAAATATTCCCACTATATGTCTGTGCTTACATAATGTGTCTGGTAAAGGAATGCATTTGTATACCTCTGCGTGTCCAAAAGTAGTTTAAGGTAGCTCTTTCCACCAGCTTACGTCGTGTACACGGCAGGTAGCGTCTGTAGATCACTGCAAACAATATGAAATGTAGAGGGGTGAGCTTTCAGGAAAAAGCCTAGTAAGGAACGCATTTAAACTGATCATAGCGTTTAAAACATACATAATACATAATAATACGAAAGGGAGGCATTTCTTTACAAATATAACATCCCTTTCAAACACATATCACGGAAACACATTTAACAGGAACATGGTTTCAAAAATAAGAGAACCTTAGCAAACCCATCAGAATCTTTCATGATATACAGAACTTCAAAGGCATTATTGAGTATAAAACATGTTTCGAAACATCAACATCTTATAACAAAGACCACGTCAGATGGAAATCAGATCCTTTCAAATCATACAGAACTTCAAAAGCATTGTTGAGTAAATTACATATCAAGTAATCAAATCTTAAAACAAAATTCGTTTTGAAAGGCGACGAGGCTAGCTCATGTAATTGTCATGCGGAAATCACATATTCATCCTCCATAGAGGGAAAATCATAAACAAGACCATTTTCGCTACCTCACCCCAATTAAGAGGTCTTTCTGGTTAGCTGTGTCTTTTGGCTACCTCACCCCACTCAAGAGGTCTTTCCGGTTCGCAGAGTCTTTTAGCTACCTCACCCCACTTAAGAGGTCTTTTCGGTTAGCTGAGCTTTTTCACTACCTCACCACACTTAAGAGGTCTTTCCGGTTAGCTGAGCCTTTTCGCTACCTCACCCCACTTAAGAGGTCTTTCTGGTTAGCTGAGCATTTTCGCTACCTCACCCCACTTAAGAGGTCTTTCTGGTTAGCTGAGTCTTTTCTCTACCTCACCCCACTTAAGAGGTCTTTCTGGCTAGCCTCATCCCAAGTGAGCCTCACATATTTAAAATTTATAAACTGAGTTTCAAATAAACCCTCTTTTGCGGTTGAAAACCCTTTCATAGAAACAGAGAAACTGTACTCGTATAACAGATTTCATTTCTCGCAACATATGTAACAAATTCATGCATAAGTCAAAATCATATCATTTCGTTTGAGAAACAAAACCAGAGATATGCTCACAAATTTGAAGACATGCTTAAAACTCGTGCATTTAAATTCATAAACCTTTCTTACAATTTCAGAAACATGGCAAGATAAATGTAAGACCCGAAATTATATCGTAATTTCTTATAAAGGATTGAAAATGGTGCCAAATAAAACGAAATGGGAGTCAGACTGGAAATAAGGATTTAAAATGCGAAATGAATGAGTATTCATGAAGGGAAGTCGGGTTAAATTAATCTCAAACACGTGCAAGGGCAAAACGGACAAAAGATCGAAAGCCGGAATAAATTCGATAAGAAAATTTAATTAAAAATAATGGATTTGAGAATCTTGATCAATAACGAAGAAATAATTAAATTTCGAGTCCAATTGATCAAGATCCAAAATTTTTAGAAATACTGAAAAGTCACTCGGGACAATATCCCGAAAATACGAAGAAATTGTACCCGAAAAATGGTTAAAAATATAATAAATAAATTAAATTAAATAAATTTATTTGGAATAAAAAATTAATTGTGTAGATATTTTAGAATATTTTTGACTAAAATAATGAATAAAATAATAATAAACTAATAAAAAAATTAAATTAAATTAATTAAAAAAAAGAAAGAAACTGAAAAAAAAAGGAAAATGAAATCGCGAAATCGCGATTGGGAAGGAAAGTAGGAACCCGAGGCCTCAGCCTCCACCGGACGGAGACCACCGCGAAGAGACGCGAGGCCGAGAGGGGAGAGCCTCACCACCGACGTCGACGATGACCCGACCCAGGTGATATCCGGCAGAGAAACGCGACCAGCGAGTGGGAAAAAGGAAAGAGAAATCGACAAAGGAGAGAAGCCAAGAACGGCGACGAACGGCGTCGATCTAGCCCCACCCGACCACCGTCGAATGTCCCCGAGGCCCAGACGACGCGATCGGTGGTGGCCACAACCGCCAAAATCGACGAACGGCTCCGAAAACTGTAAAAAAGAGGAATGGGTATCGACGGTCGAGGGAGAACAGTCGGACCGGTGACTTTTTGACGGCCTTGGACGAAACTGAGGGTAGATTTGAGATGCGGACGACCCAGCAAAGCCACTGGCGACAGAAAACGATGGAGAACCGGTCGGCAGGGCCGTGAACCGACTGAATCGGACCGGTCTGAACTGGGTTGAACTGGACTGAACCGATTCAGCCAAGAAAGAAGGGAAAAAGGGAGAAAAAGAGAAAAAAAAGAGGAAGATTTTCGGGGGTACACCGGACTTCGGGTAAGTCGGTAAGAGGTCAAAAGTAACCGACTTGAATTTTGGGAAATTTATTTAAATTATATTTAATCAAAAGTAACCCGGGATTAAATATATAATTGTGCAGTTGTACGACAAAGCTCGAACGAGAGCCGATTGAGCTCCGATTTTTGTATCCCGCATCATATTGGGTAAGTACATTTTAATTTCGACAATTAGAGTCCTTTAATACAGAGTTTCAATTATTTTACAGAATTTATGGATTAATTCTGTATAAAAAAGGAATATTAATCGGAATTGCAACGTAATTACCATAAATAGTATACGGGCTATCCAATGAGTATGGAAAGAAGCCCGATGATTATTGGTAAGCTGAAGGAGCCCAGTAAACCCGAAGAAGGGATTTAATAAGTAAAAACGGGCTGAAAACGGGCTCAAGGCCCATTAAAGTGCAATCGGGCCTAATAAAGTAAAACGGGCCCAGTGTTTTAGATTCGATCAGTATAAGTGATATACTGATAAAAATAAGTGAATTAACCCAAAATATGTGGTTATATGCAGTTCCGTAGACTTGGTTGACGCGCAGTTGGACTAAGAGATCGGATATTATCGAGATAGGATAAGTTTGCGCGTGAATCGAGGTAAGGGAATTTTGTAGGTGCATAGAGATACCTATACATAATTTTGAGGGGAATTACAGGGTCTAGAATTACTTAAAGTATTTAGAAAATGAAATGATAATTTTATGAAAACCGGGGCTTAGGTGAATAAAGAAAAAGATGATTTTGCCCCTGAGTGTAAAATTTACAAAAAGGGTAGTAAGGCAGATAAATTGCATGATTATCCTGTTTAAATGTTTTATATGAATATATTGCTTTGATTTAAGCAAATATGCACATAGGTTGGCTGTTGATTTCGTGAATTATACGAAAGGGTACTGGTTTGGACCGGTTACCATTTTGAAAGATGTTTTATAAAGATTGAGCCACCTATCGTATTTACATGAGTAAAAAGAGTGCTAGAGTCTTTCTCGCACTCAATTTTACTGATTTATTTCTCATGAAAAGTCGTACTGGAGCATTGCTCGTACAAGAAATTTATGTGTGCACAAAACCATGCTGAAGCTTCGCTCGCACAAGATTTTAGATATCATGATATGCATAGCGTGGTGCTGGAGCTTCGCTCGCACTAGACATGAGTTGACATGCATATAGTCATGCGGAAGCCTGTTGTAGACTGCATGTCACAGAGAGTTGAGATGCTCGCATGTATACTTTGAGACATGGGTTAGTTATCGACATAGTATTAGGGTGGATAAGACCTACGGCAGGCACCCCCAGACTATGATATGGGTCCATGGAGTACGATGTACCGTGTATGTCACACGGAGTACGCTGTACCATGCAGTCATGATGACTCGATGGTGTTACTTGATATTCTGGCGGGTAGGACTTGACCCCACCTCCCGTTGTAGTTGTGATGCCCAGCACACCGGGATCCGTGTAGCCTGGGATCACAGGGACAAAGTATGGCCATAGTCCTCGATTTTCATACAGTAACCTACATGCCTCACATGATATCATACGGTCTGAATAGACCAGGATGAACCCGAGGGAGGGGTAATGTCCCAATTTATGTTTTTAAAAGAGATGCGATTTAATGAATCAAGGTATTCCCGAGAGATGGGTTTGACCTTGATGAGATTGTTTTATGATGAAACAAATGAGTTTTAATGTGATGAATTTATGATGAAACGAATATGTTTTAATGTGACGAGCATGAGATGTCATACATGATGATTTTTCCATGTTTGATTTATATGTCAATTTCATGATTTCTCTTATATAATATATACATACATGTGGCATCGTTTTAGTCTTACCTCATGCTCCAAAAGTAAACGATTTTATATCATGACATTATCAGCACGTAGATAGTATAGTTATCTACCTGCTTACATTATTGCCTTACTAAGCTGTTTATGCTCACCCTTTCATTTTCCACCCCACAGGGTATATTCAGTAGAAGAGAACGACAGTAGTCATATCCGCTGCTTCTTATCAAGATCAGGTATACACATTTGTATAATTTTTGTATCTGAACATATAGATGCACAGTACTGTACATGGATGTAATATTGGGGATGTATTTATTTAAAATAAATTGATATGTAAATGAAATATGAAATGGAATGGTAAATAGGTGAGAGGTGACTAACACCGAATCATAGCCCAACTATTTAGTAGTGTAACTGTTCACGACAGGTAAGGAAATTAAAAAGCAAAAAATTTACTCTGATTTTTAGGTAATTTGGGTCGTGACAGAAAAGATGGTATCAGAGCAGAGTTGACCTGATATGAGTCGGTGTTAGTAGTTAAGTAAATTTACATCCCCATGTACTGTGCATTGTTTAGATACAATTGTGTATATCAAGGTGGAACAGCAGCTAAGAATTTAGTTCAAATACAAGAATATAGTTTTTATAACTGATAGCCGCTATGGTAGAGGGGCGAGTACACATGCTCGAGGCCATAGAGATCGGCTTGAGAGTCGAATGAGTCGTCACATGAGACTCAAGATGAGAGTGAGGTGGAGGCTGATGTTGAGCATACTCTACAGGGTCCTATAAAGAGACTAAACAGTATTGAGACACGCTCCAAGAGGATGTAGTGAAGTGTAGAAAATATTTCGGAGTTGTTTACTCAATCTATGGATGTAGTTGAGGATAGGTATAGTAAAGCCTAAACAGATGCCTCAAACTATAGAGATTTTCACACCCCTCCGGTATATAGCGAAGTAAAGAAACCAGTAGTTACTGAGGACTGGGTGAATGAGATAGCGAAGTTGTATGGATTTTTCGGTGTATGTCGACCGAGAAAGTTACTTTTAAATACGTTTATGTTGGAGTCGAGGCGAAGCATTGGTGGAAGTTCGCTTGACCAATCTGAAGAGTTAGACGTCCAAAGCCGACATGAGAAATATTTCTGGATGTATTCTAGTGACAGAATATTTCGGACTCTACTTAAGGGGAAATTACAGGTAAAATTTCTTACACTGCCCATAGTCATTGGTTGATTGATGAGTATGAATCTCATATTACATCCCTGGGCCAGTATGAACCCGATATTGTGGACAGTGAGAGTTGGGAAAGCCCAAGAGTTCATGGAAGGGCTCAAATTGTCAATTAGAGTCATATTGTCCTCGTTAGATATCACTACCTATGTCGAGGCAGTGCGCAAAATATAGTTGTGTGAATAATATCATGTGTTGCATGCCTCTAAGATTGGGAAAGGTAGTAAGGGTCAAAATAGGGACAAAAGAGAATAGAGAATGACAGAGATGTCAGAGCGAAAAAAAGAGACCAGTTGATAAGGGATTAGAGTTGATGAGTCAAGGGGTAAGATTATTGGTAAGGCCCCAGTGTATCCAATTTAACACTTATTAGGGGTATTATGATTGGAGAATCCCAACTTGCTACGAAGCAGTGTAGCAGTGTAAGCAGAGTTAGCGGTGTAAACAGTGTAGGATGTATGGTAGATACCACGGAAGTAGGATCTACACCTACACTTTATTGACTAAAATAGGCGTTAAGTGTGGTAAGACGGACCACTTAATTAATGACTGCTCAGAGTTGGGTGAGACTGCCCTACAGAAGATCAAAGAGATAGAGAAAACCCTGTTGGTATCTCTGCACCGAAAAAGGAGGCCACAGCCGAAGAGAAAAGGGAAAGTAGGCTGTTGGACGAAGGCGAGTGTATGTTTTGGACCAGGACACTACTGATGTTTCACAGGATGTGGTGAAAGATACCACACTGCGTATGAATAAAGAAGTAATTGTGTTAATTGATCCTGGTACCACGTAATTCTTCATACCACCTTCATTCGCATGTAAGTTAGTAAAAGATGTGAATGCCTACACCCATGGGCACAATGCTGATAGTTAGTACCCCAACGAAGGAGGGTTAACTAACGAAATAATTATGAAGAAATTGTAAGTTGAAAATAGGGGTGAAAACATCACTAGAAAGTATACTGTAAGTTTTGACAACTAATAAAAGGGGAGTAGTGATTGAAATTAAAGGAGCAAATGATTGTACTCACGGAATGAGTAATGACAGAGTTTTGTTATATGTGATATACAAAAAGAGATAAGTTTTGTGATAAATCCTGAATACAAAATCTATTGGAATAAGAGGCGTATGTAAGGTACGAATATCTCTGATACGTGAAGTAATTTAGATTAATGTAATTTGTAGCGAATATGAATTGTGACCACATGGACCGATATGTAAAGTAATTGTGGTCAAGTCTAAGGGTTAATAAAGGTATTTCAAAATACCTCCCCGCCTGAAGACTTGACAACGTCTAAAAGTATACACAACCTATATATTGAAATCGACAGTCGTAATATATACATTTAAAATTAGGGTACCTTTATTGGTACGATAAGAAATATTGAATTCGATTAATCAGGAAAGTTTAAAAATTTAAAATTTTATAAAAGCCGTTAAAAAGGAAATGACGCGGGTTAGTAGCTTCAATGGAAGCGATTTTGAAAGGACATTATAAGTTATGCGCACATAGGTCAAGGATATGGGTGATTGAAATATTCAGTGGAACTCATCCACGATGAAGTATTTAAACTTTACCTGGACCGATTTGTTATCATCCATATTGATGATATTCTGGGTGTATTTACAGTCCAGGGAAAATTATAAGCAACAATTGAAGATTGTTTTTACAAATGAATTGTTAGAGTTCTCGGAATGGACTACTTTATTGACACGTTTAACTTAGAAAAAAGTTGTATTTGAATGGGATGATAGACGTGACAGAGTTTTGGTGTACTAAAGTAATAAACTGACCACCGCATTTATTCTCACCATACCCAACAGATTAAGAGGTTTCTCGTGAGTCTATGAATACCTCAAAATAATGAATGGGTTGTGTATTGATGCAAAAGGGAAGATAGTCGATTGTGGATCCAGATAACTCAAGGATCATGAAAGAGACTATTCGACCCATGATTTAAAGTTGGCAGTGATAGTGGTTGTATTGAGTATATGACACTACTATGTATACGGTGAGAAATTTTAGGTATGCACTTATCATAAAAGCCCCGAGTATCTGTTTTCACAGAAAGAGTCGGATATGAGAATACATAGTGGGTTAGAGCTTCTGAGAGATTTTAATTGTGGAAAATTATACCACCCAGGAAAGGCTAATGTAATGGCTACTGCCTTGAGTAGAAAGAGTCTCGAGATGGTATTACATATGATGGTCATGGAGCGTGAGCTGCTAGAGCAGTTGTAAGCCTCAGTAGTGATGTGATTCCCTCTGATGATGACAGTGATTGTGTGACAGCTAGCCTGAGACTAGAACCGGATGAGAGTGCCCGGATTTAACAGGCTTAGCGTGATGATCGGCATAGTGTCGATAGTTTGGGTCAGATTCAGATGGGTACAGTGATAGAGTTCACAGAGAGTGATAATGACTTACTGAGGTTCAGAGATAGTATAAGTACTCCCCAAGACCACTGTTGATGAGATAGTGATATTGTCAGAAGCTCACTCTTCGGGATATTCAGTGCATTCGAGAAGTAATAAATATATCGAAATCTTAGAAAGATTATTGGTGGTTAGATGTGAAAAGAGATATAGTGGAGATTGTGAAAAAAAGTGTCTCGTATGTCAGCAGAGTAAGGTAGAGCAAAAGAAGTTGTAGGGTTATTGCAATTTCTGCCTATATCGACACAGAAATGGGAACAAGTTACCATGAATTTTGTGAAGGATTACAAAGGACCCGGATAAATCATGAGGCTATCTGGGTGATAGCCAATAAATTGACTAAGTTTACCCACCTTCTGGTTATGAAATCCCCAAATACTCTGAGTGTATAGGTGGATTTATGTGTATGAAAAGTGTGGAACACCAAGTATCTTTCCAGTGAGCATTGTAGCATATAGGGATTCCTGCTTCACTTCTTACTTCTGAGAATATTTTTCAGGAAGCTATGGGAACCCGACTGAGTATTAACACAGCTTTCCATCCTCAGACAGATGATCAGTCAGAGAGGACTGTACAGGTTTTGGAGGATATGACGAGAGTGTGTGCTTGATATGATAAGCTCTTGGGATGATCAATTGTTACTAATCGAATTCGCCAATAATGACAGTTGTCACTTGAGTATCGGGATGACTTCAGATGAGGCATTGTATGGCCGTAAGGGTTGTTTCCCCGATTTGGATAAGAAGAAGTGGGTGACAGATAGATTATTGTTCCCGAATTGGTAAGACAAAACCTCTGAGGATATTCAGTTAATTGTGAAGGATTAAGAACACCTCAGAGCAGACAGAAAAGCTATGCTGACAAGAGACAGAAACCATTGAAAATTCACCGAGGGTGAATTACTATTGTAGGAAATTATTGGTCCTAAGGACAAAACGAGTTTCGGAAAGAAAGCAAATTGAATTTTGTTATATTGAATCCTTTGAGAGATTGGACAAAGTGGGAGATAAGACCTGTAGGTTGGCATTACTACCTAAATAAACAGGCATCCACAATGTGTCCTATCTTATAATGCTTCGAAAATACTGTCCGGATCCAACATATGTGAACGGATATGAGCTATTGAAGCTCAATGAAAGTATAACGTATGACTAGAAAACTTGATTCGGGTATTAAAAAACGGGAAGTAGAAAGTGTTGAGGTTTAAGATGATCTCCCTAATTAAAGTATGTTGGTAGTATTACACTCCGAAAAAGTCACAAGGGAATTAAAGAGTATGATATGTGTGAAATATTCGGAGTGATTTACAGACTAACTTGGTTCTAATTTGGAGGACCAAATTTCTTAAGTGGGGGAGATTATGTAAGACCCAAAATTATATCGTAATTTCTTATAAAGGATTGAAAATGGTGCCAAATAAAACGAAACGGAATTCGGACTGGAAATAAGGATTTAAAATGCGAAATGAATGAGTATTCATGAAGGGAAGTTGGGTTAAATTAATCTCGAACACATGCAAGGGCAAAACAGTCAAAAGATCGAAAGCCGAAATAAATTCGATAAGAAAATTTAATTAAAAATAATGGATTTGAGAATCTTGATCAATAACGAAGAAATAATTAAATTTCGAGTCCAATTGATCAAGATCCGAAATTTTTAGAATTACCGAAAAGTCACTCGAGACAATATCTCGAAAATACGAAGAAATTATACCCGAAAAATGGTTAAAAATATAATAAATAAATTAAATTAAATTAAATAAATTTATTTGGAATAAAAAATTAATTGTGTAGATATTTTAGAATATTTTTTACTAAAATAATGAATAAAATAATAAAAAAATAAATTAAATTAATTAAATTAATTAAAAAAAAGAAAGAAACTGAAAAAAAAGGAAAATGAAATCGCGAAATCGCGATTGGGAAGGAAAGTAGGAACCCGAGGCCTCAGCCTCCACCGGACGGAGACCATCGGGAAGAGACGCGAGGCCGAGAGGGGAAAGCCTCACCACCGACGTCGACGCTGACCCGACCCAGGTGAAATCCGACAGAGAAACGCGGCCGGCGAGTGGGAAAAAGGAAAGAGAAATCGACAAAGGAGAGAAGCCAAGAACGGCGGCGAACGGCGTCGATCTAGCCCCACCCGACAACCGTCGAACGTCCCCGAGGCCCAGACGACGCGATCGATGGAGGCCACAACCACCAAAATCGACGGACGGCACCGAAAACGGCAGAAAAGAGGAATGGGTACCGACGACCGAGGTAGAACAGCCGGACCGACGACTTTCAGCTAGCCTTGGACGAAACCGAGGGTAGATCTGAGATGCGGACGACCCAGCGAAGCTACTAGCGAACCGGCAGAGAACCGGCCGGTAGGGCTGTGAACCGGCCAAACCGGATTGAACCGGTTGAACCGGACCGATCGAAACCGGGTTGAACTGGACTGAACCGGTTCAGCCAAGAAAGAAGGGAAAAAGGAGAAAAAGAGAAAAAAGAAAAAGGAAAAGATTTTCGGGGGTACATCGGACTTCGGGTAAGTCGGTAAGAGGTCAAAAGTGACCGATTTGAATTTTGAGAAATTTATTTAAATTATATTTAATCAAAAAGTAACCCGGGATTAAATATATAATTGTGCAGTTATACGACAAAGCCCGAACGAGAGCCGATTAAGCTTCGATTTTCGTATCCCGCATCATATTGGGTAAGTACATTTTAATTCTGACAATTAGAGTCCTTTAATACAGAGTTTCGATTATTTTACGAAATTTATAGATTAATTCTGTATAAAAAAGGAATATTAATCGGAATTGCAACGTAATTGCCATAAATAGTATACGGGCTATCCAATGAGTATGGAAAGAACCCCGATGATTATTGGTAAGCTGAATGAGCCCAGTAAACCCGAAGAAGAGATTTAATAAGTAAAAACGGGCTGAAAACGGGCTCAAGGCCCATTAAAGTGCAATCAGGCCCAATAAAGTAAAACGGGCCCAATGTTTTAGATTCGATCAGTATAAGTGATATACTGATAAAAATAAGTGAATTAACCCAAAATATGTGGTTATATACAGTTCCGTAGACTTGGTTGATGCGCAGTTGGACTGAGAGATCGGATATTATCGAGAGGGGATAAGTTTGCGCGTGAATCGAGGTAAGGGAATTTTGTAGGGCATAGAGATACCTATACGTAATTTTAAGGGGAATTACAGGGTCTAGAATTACTTAAAGTATTTAGAAAATGAAATGATAATTTTATGAAAACCGGGGCTTAGGTGAATAAAGAAAAAGATGATTTTGCCCCTAAGAGTAAAATTTACAAAAAGGGTAGTAAGGCAGATAAATTGCATGATTATCCTGTTTTAATGTTTTATATGAATATATTGCTTTGATTTAAGTAAATATGCACATAGGTTGGCTGTTGATTTCGTGAATTATACGAAAGGGTACTGGTTTGGACCGGTTACCATTTTGAGAGATGTTTTATAAAGATTGAGCCACCTATCATATTTACATGAGTAAAAAGAGTGCTAGAGTCTTTCTCGCACTCAAGTTTACTGATTTATTTCTCATGAAAAGCCGTACTGGAGCATTGCTTGTACGAGAAATTTGTGTGTGCACAAAACCGTGCTAGAGCTTCGCTCGCACGAGATTTTAGATATCATGATATGCATAGCGTGGTGCTGGAGCTTCGCTCGCACTAGACGTGAGTTGACATGCATATAGTCATGCGGAAGCCTCTTGTAGACTGTGTGTCACAGAGAGTTGAGATACTCGCACGTATACTTTGAGACATGGGTTGGTTATCGACATAGTATTGGGGTGGATAAGACCTACGGCAGGCACCCCCAGACTATGATATGGGTCCACGGAGTACGATGTACCGTGTATGTCACATGGAGTACGCTGTACCGTGCAGTCATGATGACTCGATGATGTTACTTGATATTCTGGCGGGTAGGACTTGACCCCACCTCCCGTTGTAGTTGTGATGCCTCGCACACCGGGATCCGTGTAGCCTGGGATCACAGGGACAAAGTATGGCCATAGTCCTCGATTTTCATACAGTAACCTACATGCCTCACATGATATCATACAGTCTGAATAGACCAGGATGAACCCGAGGGAGGGGTAATGTCCCGATTTATGTTTTTAAAAGAGATGCGATTTAATGAATCAAGGTATTCCCGAGAGATGGGTTTGACCTTGATGAGATTGTTTTATGATGAAACAAATGAGTTTTAACGTGATGAATTTATGATGAAACGAATAAGTTTTAATGTGACGAGCATGAGATGTCATACATGATGATTTTTCCATGTTTGATTTATATGTCGATTTCATGATTTCTCTTATATAATATATACATACATGTGGCATCGTTTTAGTCTTACCTCATGCTCCAAAAGTAAATGATTTTATATCATGACATTATCAGCACGTAGATAGTATAGTTATCTACCTGCTTACATTATTGCCTTACTGAGCTGTTTATGCTCACCCTTTCATTTTCCACCCCACAGGGTATATTCAGTAGAAGAGAACGACAGTAGTCATATCCACTGCTACTTATCAGGATCAGGTATACACATTTGTATAATTTTTGTATCTGAACATATAGATGCACAGTACTGTACATGGATGTAATATTAGGGATGTATTTATTTAAAATAAATTGATATGTAAATGAAATATGAAATGGAATGGTAAATAGGTGAGAGGTGACTAACACCGAATCATAGCCCAACTGTTTAGTAGTATAACTGTTCACGACGGGTAAGGAAATTAAAAAGCGAAAAATTTACTTTGATTTTTAGGTAATTTGGGTCGTGACAATAAAGCTGGGGCTCAATAAAAGTTGAGCTTGATTTTGTTTCAACATGAACTTGGACTAAAGAACGAACGCTTGGTATAAATTCTAATCATTTACTAAAATATTGCGTAACTCAAATATTTTTCATAATTCCAAGCTTGAAGGAAAGGAGGATACTATTACCATTTTAAATTACACCCCTTACCTCGATTTATCAGATATCCCGAATTCAAACGGTGACGCCTCCTAGTACCTCCTTTAATTCTTTCTACGATTCACCTACACCGAAATCGTTTACTTAGTATCCTATTCATGCGAATTGTTTGCTATGCGTCAGAATCGTAACTTTACTCGTCTAGGAAAATATACTGGGAATTTCAATTCTAACATTCTAAAATCGCATCTAAATATACACTCAACCTCATGGAGTTTACCAATTTTCCTCTTTTCTTTCAGTTCCATCATACATTCGAAAATTTAATCCTACTACAAAGTCTTTAGCTACGTTCTTAATTAAATTCTTCTCTTTCACCTATCATCTTATGTGTTTCCTACCTGCTCCTGCTTGTGTGTTCATATTATTGTCGACACACACTTATACTAACACGCACATTTATTATTTACGTGTATATATATAAGTAAATATATATATATATATATTATTTATTTATCATTTGTTTCTTTACTATCATTATTTTTATTTTTATCTTTACGATTATTATTTTTGTCTACTTCTCATTTATTCTCGGGTTTGTCAATTCAACATTTGTTTTAAGCTACCCGTAAGAATCTATTTTCTCTACTTTCCTCTTCATCATCAAAATGACCCAAATCTATCATCCACAAAATAACCGAATACAATTTTATCATCTTCAATCTTCATTTCAATTCATGATAATTTAACTTCTAATGTCTAATTTCTTGCTTAATTTTCAAAATCCCCAAATCTGTCAATTTAATCCCTAGTCCCTAATTTCTTCAACAAATCAAATTTCAATTAATTCATACAACATCATGCTTCCATAATACAATTTATACATACATTAAACTAAATAGAGCTAGGGTTTTTACCTAGGGATCAACTGGTACAAGGATGGGGAAACAGAAATTGGGAAATTTATCTGTGTTTTTTGTTTACACTGTAGCGTCGAAAATAGGGGTGGCCGGACGGGGAAGGACAGGCGAGGGATGTTGCCGGGTTTGGGTTCAGTGGTGGCCGGCGTCGGGTCTCCCTGTAGCTGCAGTCCGCGAATAGAGGAAAAATCCCTCTATTTCCATTTTTGATTCCAAGAGAGGGGAGAGGGAGAAGGAAAGGAATGGTCGCCGGTGGTCGGGGGAGAAGGCTGCTCAGAGCCTGGGCAACGCGAGGCTGCCAACTGTCTCTGGTTCAGTAGCCGGTCCGACGAAGGAAATGGAGAGAGGAAGGAGCTTGGGTTCGGCGAATAGCAAGGGGAAAGAAGGAAAGGAGGCCGATCGTCGCTAGCTTGGGGCTCGGTTCGGTCGCCGACGGTGAAGACGTGGACGGCAGGCGAACGATCGGGGAGAAAGGGCTTGGCTGGAGAAGGGAAGAGGAAGAAAATGGGAGGGTTTTTTTTTTTCTTTAGTCGCGTGATCCTTTTTTTTGTTTAGTTTTTTATTATTTTTATATTATATATATATATATATATCTATTTATATTTATATTTTTATATATATATTTTTTATATTTTTATTATATATGTTATATTTGTATTTTTATATATATGTATATTTTCAATTATATTTTCATTCTTAGACAATTACATGTATATATTTTTATTGTAATTATTTTTATCCTTCATTTTTTTCTTTTTTTTTTAACTTAACAAATAAATATATATATATATACACATATTTTCGTATAAAATATTTCCATTTATTATATATATATATATATATTTGTTTAATTTAAATACAGAAAATTTGCGGTGTTTACATTCTCCCCACCTTTAAAGAATTTGGTCCTCCAAATTCATCTTGGTCCTTTAGAACAGTTGAGGGTACTTCTAGACGCTGTCAAGTCTCTCGGGCGGGTAGTGTCAGACCCAAATTAACTAAAAATCAGAGTAAATTTTTCGCTTTTTCATTTATTACTTAATTCTTACATTTCTCTCATCGTGACCATCTTACAAACAGTTGGGCTATGATTCGGTGTTAGTCACCTCTCACCTATTTACCATTCTATTTCCATATTCACATTCATATTTCAAAGTTTACTATCTTTTGACTTTAACTGAATACATACACAATGGTATTTATAACTCTACATCCCTGACATCATAATCGTTTACAGTACTGTGCATTACATTTTTAGATACAAAACTATACAAATGTGTATACCTGTCTCTCGATGGGAAGCAGCGGATACCAAGCATGCAAGTCCTCAGCCACTTACTAACTATTGCAAGTGCTCTGAAAAGATGGGAAAATAAGGGGATGAGCAAACCACACGCTCAGTAAGGCAATTATGCAAGTAAGTAGATAGCTCCACTATCTACATGCTCATAATGCCATGCCCTTAAATCTATTTCTTTTCATTTAAAATTTCACGCACAAAATCATGCAGATTTTAATGCCATAATTTATCAAAACTATTTGTGCATATAGAAATCATATAATTCATGCATTAACAGCATATTATGTGACATCATTAAATTATAATGAGCATTAAGCAAATCGAGATAATGCATTATTTCATACGATGTAAAACAAATCATGAATTTATCATTAACACATGGAAAACTCATCATGCTACTGCATTCAAATCACTTTATTAAAATGCAGAATAAAATAACCCTATCCGAGTCAATTATCTCATAATAATCTCAATTTCATAAAACCATTCGTTATAAAATTCGGTTAAAATCATATTTCAAAAAAATTCATAAAATCGAGGGCCTGACCCCTCCCTCGGGTCTACCCTGATTTATCGACCAATAGTTATATCATGTGAGACACGCAGGGGATTATATCAGTAACAACATAGGACTATGGCCATAACTTAGTGATCCCTGGCAACATAGTACCTAGTGTGCGGGGTATCACACCTGAAACGAGAGGTGGGTCGTCCTACCCGCCAGAACAGCATAACACCAGGATTGCGAGGGTAAGGCTTGCTGCCTCGTGGCTAATGCCACTCCACTCCAACAATCCCCACGGTACAGCGTACTCCACGTGACATACACGGTATAGCGTACTCCGTGAACCCAAGCTCAATCAGGGGTGCCTGCAATAGGTCTTATCCACCCATATCATCTCTGTCTTAGAATGCACGTGTGAGCATATCATCTCACTATGACACACAGTCTATAGGAGGCTCCAACACGGTTATATGTATGTAATATAAATCCCTGTGCGAGCGAAGCTCTAGCACGACTCCATGCATATTCATGATATCAGAAAATCTCGTGCGAGCGAAGCTCTAGCACGGTTTCATAAAAATCAGTAAAATCTGCGTACAAGCAGCGCTCCAATACTACTTAAAAGGATTATAAATTCAAGTAAAATCCACATATGAGCAATGCTCAGGTATGGATATGTATAAAAACTCAGTGAAAACCTCGTACGAGAAAAACTCCAATACGATTTTAAAATGAATTATAAAACCATATAAAACTTTGTGCGAGTAACGCTCCAGCACGAGTGAATGCTCAAGTAAATCAAAACTTCGTACGAGCAACACTCTGTACGGCTTTATGCATAAATACATCAAATCTCGTACGAGTTACACTCCAACACGGCTTTTATGCAATATCATATCAAAACAGGATGCGAGCTAAGCTCCAGCATCTCTCATGTATGTCAAATCATAAAAACTAGTGCGAGCAATCGCTCCAGCACCATTTTATGCATATCACGTCAAAACAGTCAAAACTTGTCAAATCATGTCAAAACAGAGTGCGAGCTAGGCTCCAGCACTTCTCATGCATTTCATAGGAATAAAAATCAGTGCGAACAACTGCTCTAGCACATTTCATGCATTATGATGTCACACAAGTCGGTGCGAGCAACCACTCAAGCACATTTATGCACACTCACAAATGCAGATATAGTGCGAGTTATGTGCTAGCACTATCTGTTTCCCTTTAAACTTGATAGTTGGCCCATTTTTTCAAAGAAATTTCATTAAATATGAATAACACCTACTTAGTGTTATCTTGTAAAATTATAAAATTTTTGGTCAATCTACCGATTTGCTTTGATTAAAACCAATAAAATTCCTTAATCATAAAAGTCCTTAAATCATGCATTTCATGCATGTCTGATAATTCTATATTTTTAAAATTATTTGTGCTTAATTTTCTAATTAATTATTTAAATCCCCAATTTATTTTGTTAATTATCCCCTTTATTTAATTAAAAATTCTCATGTTTGCAGATAAATAAAATCCGGATGAATTTTGAATATTTCGGTAGAAAATGGATCAGAATTGGGCTAAAATCGAGATTGAGCCACACGGACAACACGAGTCATGCCACCTAGCACATCCAATTGGACAAGAAGACTAATGACATGGAAATATCTATTCAAGGAGCTAATGGTGTGAAGACAAGTGACCAAAAAAATGTCAACTCATCAAGGATGTGAAAATTACCATTTTACCCCTAGTGTGTTTATAAATAGGAAAGGATGACAATTGAAAATGCTATGTAATTTTAGGAGTAGAAGTTAATGTAATTTTAGGAGTAGGAGTAGTATACGTAGAGTAGTTTTTAGAATTATTTTCCTTCCTAGTTTTTTTTAGTTCACCGTTTGTTTTACTATGCATTTTCATGTTCTTCATTACAAGTTGTTAAATTTCATTTTCAATAGAAATTCAATCATCTTTTTCATGCTCTCGGTTTCCTTTCCATTACATGCTCTCGGTTATTTTCCAGGAAGCGTTACTTAGGTTTTTTTTTCTTCACTTGTTAGATCATCACGTTGTAGCTCTCGGTTAGATTTCAAGAGGTACAATCGGGTTTCAAGATACCTTCATTCAATCCTCTCCCATTTGATTCTGGAGCCTTGATGTGGGATAATGCAAAGCATTTGTCCACATCAAGAGCTATGTGGAGTCACGGCTGGAGAAGGAATTGAAGCTACCCGAGGAGGATGAGCATGAGTTCCCTGTTTACTTTGCTGAAGCTCACGGACAATGTGGAAATGAACTGTTATTTAATCCTTTCGGTTTTATAATTGATGGTGGTCGTGTCACCAGGACCCAAGCGTACAACTGACCGCCAACCAGAGTCTCCCGCACGGCCTGGGGCAGAGTCCCCAGAGTCTCTCGCACGGCCTGGGGCAGAGTCCCCAGAGTCTCCAGCACGGCCTGGGGCAGAGTCCCCAGAGTACCCAGAGTCTCTCGCACAGCCTGGGGCAGAGTCCCCAGAGTCCCCAGAGTCTCTCGAATGGCCTGGGGCAGAGTCCCCAGAGTCTCCAGCACGGTCTGGGGCAGAGTCCCCAGAGTCCCCAGAGTCTCTCGCACGGCCTGGGGCAGAGTCCCTCGCACGGCCTGGGGCAGAGTCCCCAGAGTCTCCCCAGAGTCTCTCGCACGGCCTGGGTCAGAGTCCCCAGAGTCCCCAGAGTCTCTCGCATGGCTTGGGGCAGAGTCCCCAGAGTCTCCAGCACGGTCTGGGGCAGAGTCCCCAGAGTCCCCAGAGTCTCTCGCACGGCCTGGGGCAGAGTCCCCAGAGTCCCCAGAGTCTCTCGAATGGCCTGGGGCAGAGTCCCCAGAGTCTCCAGCACGGTCTGGGGCAGAGTCCCCAGAGTCCCCAGAGTCTCTCGCACGGCTTGGGGCAGAGTCCCTCGCATGGCCTGGGGCAGAGTCCCCAGAGTCTCCAGCACGGTCTGGGGCAGAGTCCCCAGAGTCCCCAGAGTCTCTCGCACGGCCTGGGGCAGAGTCCCTCGCACGGCCTGGGGCAGAGTCCCCAGAGTCTCTCGCATGGCCTGGGACAGAGTCCCCAGAGTACCCAGAGTCCCCAGAGTCTCCCGCACGGCCTGGGGCAGAGTCTCCCGCACAAAAGCGCGACAGAGTGCTCTACCACTCTGTCGCGGCCCAGACACGCGCCTGGGCCTCAGCTCGAACCGACTCAGAAGCCTATAAATATGAGGTGAGCCCTCTGAGATAGGCCAGATCCAAGGATCGATCCAAAATCCAAGAAAAACAGGGAGAATACTTAAACACTCTGATTTAAGCCATAAACTCTCCTTTTCTTACATACACCAACTCCCGATCACTGACTTGATCGTCGGAGTGCGCGTGCAGGGACAAATCCCTGCCCCCTCTGATTCCTGTTGTTTTTGCAGGATATACGAAGAACACGTGGAGAAAACTGTGACGATTGACTTAACCGTCAACAGTACAATCCGATCACGTGGAAGGTAAAGCACTGTTGCTGTCAGGTAGGCAACATCAATTGGCGCCGTCTGTGGGAATCTGGACAAAAAGTCAGGTTCTCTATCAAAATGGGGAGGACGCGTTCGGCAGCAGAGTTGACAGGAGGGCGGAATTCTGTAAGTCCCCCTGCCAGATCGGAACGAAGGAAGAGACACAGTGAAAGGGCTCAAGCAGAACCCTTAGTCTCCCTGGAAGAATTCGACGCCCTGAAGCGCAAAAATGAAGAGGCTACGACAGCCCTGAGAGCCATGGTGAGCTTCTTCAGAGAGGCTCTCCCCCAATTCAGCTTACCCCATGGAGTACAGCAGTTAGTGGGGGAAAGCACTCCTAGGTAGACCTATGAGAGAGGTCAGCCTTCCAGCCTGGTAAACGCTGGACAAGAGGCAAGAACGCCACACAACGCTACTGTCGATCCAGCGAAACAGAGCACACCCTTAGCTCCCAGGCGACAGAGTCCACCCTCAGCTCCCAGGCGGCAGAGTTCACCTCTGCCCAATGTGCGGCAGACTTCCCCTCTGGCTGCCAGGTGACAGAGTTCTCCCACAGTCCATAGGCGGCAGAGTTCACCTCTGCCCAATGTGCGGCAGACTTCCCCTCTGGCTGCCAGGCGACAGAATTCTCCCGCAGCCCATAGGCGGCAGAGTTTCCATACCTGCCGCAGCTCATCCCCTGTGGAGTTGGAACAAGACCTAAGGGCACATAGAGCTGGGGAGCAACGAAGACAAGGAGATTTTGACCCACAAGAAGGTCCCGAGATATCAAGTCCCGTAGTCAGAGGTACTGGAAGAGGTATTTACCAATCGGACTCTTCTAGACCGGAAGGGACAGGACCTTACTCAGCTCGAGGGTCGGAGGACGTGGAGAAGGTCGTCCAAAGGATCCTCGAGAAGAAAAGGCTAGTGTCTCCGGATGACGGACAAAGGAGGAGGATCCCATTCAGTCCGGAGATCATGAACAAACCCTTGCCGACGAAGTTCAAAATGCCTTCTATGGCTACTTATACCGGTAAAGCGGATCCCTACGACCATATTCAGAGTTATGAATCCCTCATCCTGCTTCATGGATGGGAGGACGAAATCATGTGCAGAGCTTTTTCCCTCACATTGTCCGGGCACGCTCTGAAATGGTTTAACGGGCTGAGCGAAGGTTCAATCTCCTCTTTCGACGAGTTGAGAAATGAGTTCCTCAAAGTGTTCATGATTCACAGCCAGAGGAAGAAAGATGCTACCTACCTACTCACGCTTAAACAAGGAAATAGAGAATCCTTAAAGAGCTACGTAGACCGCTTCCGAGATGCAACCTTGGAAGTGGAAGATCTACCGGTGGGCGTAGCCTTAGCTGCAATGCTACAAGGGACAAGCTCTGAAAAGCTGCAAGAATCCCTCTCTCTTGATCAACCGATGACAATCTCCGATCTCTTTGCTAGGGCCAATAAGTATGTTGCCCAAGAAGAGGTGATGAGTTCGATCCCCTGGGGACGCGAAAGAAAACCGTGAGGGGAACCCTTGGTTCGGGCCCTGCGAACGCAGGCTACCAGTGGGCCGTACCCAAAGCGGACTATGTCCTGAGTTCGATCCCCTGGGGACTCGAAAGAAAACCGTGAGGGGAACCCTTGGTTCGGGCCCTGAGAACGCAGGCTACCAGTGGGCCGTACCCAAAGCGGACTATGTCCTGAGTTCGATCCCCTGGGGACGCGAACGAAAAACCGTAAGGTCTGCCCTTGGTTCGGGCCCTGCGAACGCAGGCTGCCAACGGGCCAGACCCAAAGCGCCCTTGGTTCGGGCCCTGCGAACGCAGGCTGCCAACGGGCTAGACCCAAAGCGGACAATTCGGTTGCGTGGCCACTGGCTGAGCTAAAGACCACAGCATACACGAATACATTCAAGCATGCACGAATACATTCAAGCATGCACGAATACATTCATCAAAACGAATACATTCAAGCATACAATTAACCAAGCCGTAAGAGCCTGAGACGCTCTGCGTCACTGTGGCCAGGCGTACAATTAACCGAGCCGTAAGAGCCTGAGGTGCTATGCGTCACTGTGGCCAGGCATAAAAGATCTAATTATCCGAATCCTCTTTCGCAGGAAAAGTTCCTACCAAAGAGTGGGGAGCAATTGATGGTGGTCGTGTCACCAGGACCCAAGCGTACAACTGACCGCCAACCAGAGTCTCCCGCACGGCCTGGGGCAGAGTCCCCAGAGTCTCTCGCACGGCCTGGGGCAGAGTCCCCAGAGTCTCCAGCACGGCCTGGGGCAGAGTCCCCAGAGTACCCAGAGTCTCTCGCACGGCCTGGGGCAGAGTCCCCAGAGTCCCCAGAGTCTCTCGCATGGCCTGGGGCAGAGTCCCCAGAGTCTCCAGCACGGTCTGGGGCAGAGTCCCCAGAGTCCCCAGAGTCTCTAGAACGGCCTGGGGCAGAGTCCCTCACACGGCCTAGGGCAGAGTCCCCAGAGTCTCCCCAGAGTCTCTCGCACGGCCTGGGGCAGAGTCCCCAGAGTCCCCAGAGTCTCTCGCATGGCTTGGGGCAGAGTCCCCAGAGTCTCCAGCACGGTCTGGGGCAGAGTCCCCAGAGTCCCCAGAGTCTCTCGCACGGCCTGGGGCAGAGTCCCCAGAGTCCCCAGAGTCTCTCGCATGGCCTGGGGCAGAGTCCCCAGAGTCTCCAGCACGGTCTGGGGCAGAGTCCCCAGAGTCCCCAGAGTCTCTCGCACGGCCTGGGGCAGAGTCCCTCGCATGGTCTGGGGCAGAGTCCCCAGAGTCTCCAGCACGGTCTGGGGCAGAGTCCCCAGAGTCTCTCGCATTGCCTGGGGCAGAGTCCCTCGCACGGCCTGGGGCAGAGTCCCCAGAGTCTCCCGCACGGCCTGGGGCAGAGTCCCCAGAGTCTCTCGCACGGCCTGGGGCAGAGTCCCCAGAGTACCCAGAGTCCCCAGAGTCTCCCGCACGGCCTGGGGCAGAGTCTCCCGCACAGAAGCGTGACAGAGTGCTCTACCACTCTGTCGCGGCCCAGACACGCGCCTGGGCCTCAGCTCGAACCGACTCAGAAGCCTATAAATATGAGGTGAGCCCTCTGAGATAGGCCAGATCCAAGGATCGATCCAAAATCCAAGAAAAACAGGGAGAATACTTAAACACTCTGATTTAAGCCATAAACTCTCCTTTTCTTACATACACCAACTCCCGATCACTGACTTGATCGTCGGAGTGCGCGTGCAGGGACAAATCCCTGCCCCCTCTGATTCCTGTTGTTTTTGCAGGATATACGAAGAACACGTGGAGCAAACTGTGACGATTGACTTAACCGTCAACAGTACAATCCGATCACGTGGAAGGTAAAGCACTGTTACTGTCAGGTAGGCAACATCAATAATCATTTGCTCTTTGTATCCTCGTTTTATTCTTTCTTTATTTCATCTTGTAAGTGCATTTTTTTCTCCATATTCAGTGCTTGCTGTAGTTAGAATTTAACTTTCATGTTTTCTGCATTTACTCATGTTTCCTGCATTTAGTTAATTTACTGCATTCTAGTTTGTTTTTCGCTGGATTAGGAAATGATTATGGTTGCTGATCGGTGTTAAAGTGTTATGAGCTAAGAACAATTTGTGCATTACAGCTTCACGGGAGCAGTGGACAGAAACCATTTTCTTTTACTCTGTTATCCTCTGTTCCATTGTTTACTTACTGTTCACCTATGATTTTCTGCATTTAGTTGTTTGTTGGTTCATTGCTTCATGCTGTGATGCTCGGGTGATTGAAGAATGATTGCAGTAGAAGTTAGAAATTGATGCAGCATTTGAAGCGGACCAAGGACGAGCAGCTGAACAGAGGGTTGCGGACAGCACCTGGGGAATGAAGCAGTGCAGTGCCCGACAGTGCAGCGGACAGCACCTGGCAGAGCTGTGTGCCGTGTTGCGGTGAGGTGATCCGAGGAATGTGCAGCAAAAGCAAACCGGGGCAGAACCAGTAACAGCAGCTGGCCGGTACAGAAAGCTGGGTGCAGAGAACGTGGGCAACAGAGAATGAAACTGCATTGCAGAGGACGTGCATGCTAGCTGGGCAGGACAGCAACCGGGAGTAAAGCTGGAATCGAGACCTGGACAGCAGCTGGAAATGTGGAAGAATGCAGGACCGTGCAGCAGAGCAGCATCACTGGACACGCCTGGGCAGCAAAAGCAGGTAGAAACGTCCATGGACTGTATTGCGTGCAGGATAGAACCAACAATTGGAGCTGAACACACCTGGCAGCAAGATGAAACCGAGGCAGAGTTGGTGGACAGCAGACAGGATAGAACCGAAAGCATGCAGCAGTGGACACGCCTAAGCTACCAAACCCGAACCTTACCTGGAAAACAAAAGGAAAAATGATAAATGAATAGTAAATGGATGGAAGGATTTAAATGGTTAAGGCTTGTTTGGCATTTCACTTTAGTAATTGATTCATTTTTCTTGAAATGTAGTTTAGTTTAATTTCAATTTAATTAGTTAGGATTAGTTTAGAGTTAATATTTTAGACATGTAGTTTTATAGTTATTTTCTTAAATTCCTAGGATTTTATTTTCATTAAGTTTTAGTTTAGTTTAAATTGCATTTTAATTAAGTAGTTCAATTGCAATTGTAGGATAGTTTAATTTTAGTTTAATTAATCTTGCTTTGTTATTTCCATATTTGCATTTTATTTTAATTGCGTTAATTAGTTTTAACTGTTTTATTTTCTTTTGTAGGTTGTTGTTTTTAATTGCTTGGAGTATTGTAAGTACTTTGAGCTCGGTTTTATTTGATTTAGTTTTTATTTTACTGTTTTCCAGTGATCTTAATTTCAGACTTTGTAGATCACCCACTTTAATTTCATAATTTGCTAGGATATACTTAGGGTAAGATTAACCGGTACTTAATTAGGCTAGTCAACTTCTCTGTGGGACGATAACTCGAGACTCAAATCCCATTATTACTTGTACGACCCGTGCACTTGCGGACATATACCCTTAGGGCGTGTCAATGTCATGCTTTCACCATCCTTAGGTGAACTTCCCTCAATAGGGGTAAAATAGTCTTTTCACTTATTTCGATCCTTAAAATCATTTAAACCACTTTTAGGATCATTATACATAATCAAGGTATACATACATATTCAGTGTACAGAAAAAGCTATTAAAATACTCATAGCTACCTCTAGCTACTCACACAATTCCCTTACCTCATTTTTCTGTACAGTCTGATCTTTCCACTGATGACTCGTCACGCAGTCCGATTTGCTCCCAATCCAAATCAAATCTCCGGCACTGCGGATAATTATTCATCAGGTCAATTACAATACAATCAATTGTATTTCATAATTTTCTGAGCTTAATTTAAATCATTGGGCCCGTTTACCAATATTGGGTCCGGTTGCACCATAATGAGCCTTAATCGACCTTAAGCCCATTTTTCCACACTTTATCGAGGCCTATTGGGCTCATTGGGCCCATCAGTATTTATTGAGCCTCGTTCTAAATTCTCAGATAGCTCCATTAATTATTTACGACAATTTATCTGAATTTCCAAAATTTAATCCATTTAATGCGAAATTTAAATTCGTAATTTATGCGATAAATATCAATCATGCATAACGATGCAAAATTGTCGTAAATAAGGGTTACTTACCCGAGATTCCATGATAGTACGTAAATTGAGGCTGTCTCGAGCTCTCGGTTGATGCCAATTGTCGAGCTACATAATTTAATATTTTTTCGGGTAAATTTTCAGTCGGATATTATCAAATTAAATATTTCTGAAATTTAAATCGGTCAATTCGACCGCTTACCGACTTATCCGTAGCTCGATTGCATCACTACAATTTTCCCCAATTTTTCCTCTCTTTTTTTTCCCTTTTTCTTCCTTTTTTCCTTTTCTTTTTGGCTAAACCAGTTCGGTCCGGTTTAACCCGGTTCAGATCGCAGGTTCAGTCCGGTTCGACTGGTTCAGTGCCTTGTCGACCGGTTCTCCATCGGTTTTCGCCACGAGAAGCTCCGCTGGGTCATCCGCATCTCGGATCTGGGGTTGGTTTCGTTCAAGGCAGCCGAAAAGTGGTCGGTCCGGCCTGTTCTCTCCTCGCCGTCGGTATTGTTTCGGTTTGGCCGTCGTTTTTGGCGCTGGCCGCCGTTCTACTGGCCAAGGCTGCCACCAATCACGCTGCCGGCTCCTGGGGAACGCTCGGCTGGTGGTGGCTAGCCTCGAATCGGCACCGATCGCCGGGAAATGCCTTTCTCCCTCTCAGTTTTGCTCGGTTCCGTTTCTCTCGTCGTTCGCAGCCTCTTTTCTGCCTACCAGCGCCAGCGATGGACTCAACTGGGTTGCCTCTCGCCTGGGCTCACTGTCGCCAGTGGTCTCCGTCCGTCGTTGAAGGCAAAGGTCGGCCTCAGCTTCGTTTGCTTTCAATTTGTGTTTTGCGAATTTCCACTTTTCATTTTTTTTATTATTATTATTTTTTATTTATTTTTATTATTATTTTAATCAATATTTTATTATTATTTTACCAAAATATCTGAAAATATATATATTTAATTCATTTAATCCGTAAATAAATTTCTCAGTCCGATTTTACTTTTTCGGTATATTTTTCGATTATTTTCGGGATTATTTCTCGATACGAAAATTTCGGTTAATTTCAATAATTCATATCTTGATCAATTTAACCCGAAATTTAATTATTTCTTCGTTATTGATCAAGATTTCTCAATCCCATATTTTTATTTAAATTTTCTTGTCCAGATTAATACCTAATTTTGGTCTTTTGACCATTTTGCCCTTGCACGTGTTCGGGAATTCATTTTCAATCCTTTTGCATTTTTCAATGCACTCAAAAATTTCTATTCATTCCATTTGTTCTTACGATAAAAATCAGGTCTTACAGGTAGGTATTCTGAAATACCTTTATTGGCCATCAGACTTGACCACGTAAACCGATTATGGATACAAGTATTCATGATTTAATTTCAATAAGAAAATAGGTTACCAACTTATCACAATTTCACATTTATCCTTAGTGAGAACTTATTCTTAATTCATATCACTTGATCCGAATCACTTCACATACCAGAGATATCCGTACCTTGCATACATCTCTGAATTCCAATGTGACTCGTATATTCAAGATTTATCTCATTTCAAAGCTTGTCTCATTTCGTACATCAACTATAGCAAAACTCTTTCCTTATTCCAATTAAGTCTCACATTCAAAACATAAGAATATATAAAAAAAGAAAATTACAATCCTTAGATTCAATAAGTAATTCATATTCTAAAGTTTCTTTATATCTCAAAACTCTGAATTTTCATAATAGTTCGAATCTTTTCCATTGATATATAACCTCTGTTTGGAAAATCCTACTTACACTCGTTCTTAATACACTGTGACCCAAGAGACTCCGAGTCTCCTTAAAAATTAACACCAGTACACTCCAAGTGGGTCACTCAGTCCAAAAATCTCCCCTTCATATAGTTCTTATAATTACTCTTTCAGCATTTCTAATCCAAGCAAAGTCACTCAGTACAGTGGTTTGAGTAATTAATTCAATACCACGTGCTAAATCAATTCTAGGACTTCTCCTTTTAGTTTAGGGGTAACTTTGATAAATCATTTGATCATGTATCAGAAAACTTTCCCTGTTTATAGGGATGTTTCATACTCCGAACATGCTCTATCTTTATCAATCATGTAAGCAGTGCGACCTTTAGAGTCTTATTTATACCGTTAGTTCCCTAATTCATTCTTCCAGCATAGTGATTGTGCTCTTCCATTGTCACTATTTCCTTTGTAGATCTCATTTCCGTCATTCTCTTTATCCTTCCCTTTTCTTAGTGACTTTAAAACCATACAATTCATATCATCGTAATTGAGCCTTGTGCACTGCTTCTTCAGAATAATTTCAAAAGGAGTCATCTTAGCTTGACTAAAGATCCCAATATCTCTTATCTTAATTTCACAATTCCTACACACCATATCAGTCCTTTGAGATGCATACAGGGGTGTGGTAACGTGTAACATGAAATCTAGAGGCTCAGGTTTCACAGGCAATTTACATACAAAATGGGGTGATATGAAAGAGTGCGTAGAGCCTAAATTAAATAGTACATGTGCCTCATGATTACAAATTAAAAACTTACCCCGAATAGTCTCAGTGGATGCATCAGCAGTCTCTCTATCCAAGGTAAAGACTCTACCATGAGTGACAGGCTTCTTGCCCTTCTCTGTTGCGATAGCCCGTCTCTGTGGAATTTGTCTCTGGAGAGCTTGCCTCCCAGGTTGTCTTGGTTACTCTGGGGGCTGTGGAGTATTGCTCTGTGGGCAATCCCTGCTCATGTGTCCCTTCTGTCCACACCCATAACATACCCTTGTGGCCATATAACAAACACCTCCATGGGGTTTCCGGCAATCTTTACATAACTTCCAATACTGTTGTGGGTCTCTGGCAATCTGGGGACCAGGTACAGGAACTGTAGGTCTATTAACCCTAGTTCAAAACTCATCTGTCATCTACCTCTTTGGCTAGTCCCTCCGAAAATCCTGTCTCACCAACTCCATTCGCTTACTCTCATCTCTGTTCTTTCCCTTAAGGCCATACTCTGTCTGTATAACATTCAGGCCCCTCTCAACCATCTGTGCTCTTCCCAGGGCATCTTGAAATTCAGTAATCCATAACCCCAAAAGACGATGTCGAATAGTTGGCCTCAACCTTGTTAGAAACCTCTCTGTCTGACACTCTTCATTCTGGAACGTCTCCGGATCATACCTCATCAGCATAGTGAACTTACTTTCGTACTCATCCATGGTCATACTGCCCTGTACCAAATTCAGAAAGTCCATCCTCAACTTTTGCTGGGTAACTAGTGGAACATACTGCTTCCTAAAGGCTGTGGAGAATGCATCCCAACTAATCACCGGATGCTGAGTAGTCAGAAGGACCTTGGTGGATCTCCACCAATACTCTGCTTGGCCCTGCAGCATGTAAGTGGCCATGGAAACCTTCTCAACATCAGAGCACCCCAGAAAATCGAAGATCTTCCCAAGGCTCACAAGCCACTCTTCAGCCTCTACTGGATTCTTTATCCCCTTGAATGATGGAGGCTTTATCTTTAGGAAATCTCTCATCCTTCTGATATCCCTCTCCTCTCTCCGGGTCTGTACAGGAGGTTGAGGCGCCACGGGTACTGGAGGAACTGGTGGAGGAGGAGGTGGCGGTGCTTGTGGAGGAGTCAGCATCGGAGTAGGAATCGGTGCAGTGCCGGTTGAATCAGAGGCATTTACCCCTAAGTGTTGGGCAACCATGGCAGTAATCGATTCCAATCCACGTTTGAGACGTTGCTCCAACCGCTGTTCAAACTGAGCCATACGAGTATTGGGGCTCTTTGATTGCGGTGGAGGAGGTGGAGGTGGCTGAGCTTGCCTCCATCGGCGTCCTCGTTTTCCTCTCATGATACACGTGATCTACTACCTGTGCACAAACCAAGATCAAACCTTAACTTCTTTAGGTATACATTGCCTACAACCAGACAAGTACAGACATTTGGGATGTAATTTTGTCCTTAATAACGACACTAACAGTACTAGACAGCTTTTGCTCTGATACCAGTTAAACTGTAACGACCCTTGACCTTGAAAATTCAGAGGAAATTTTTTTTCGAAGTTTTAAATTCCTACTTATTCCTTCATTCACTTAGACTGCATTCTTGCTCAGTGCCGTTTCTTTTATCTTACCTATTCACCGATAATTACACTTAAATTAAATTTTACATCTAAATGGCCGACAGAAATTTCGACAGAATAACGGCTTATATATAAGCCTACCCACCTACAAATCAAACGTTTTAACAATCCTAAGTATCCACAACTATCAAACATGCTCCCCAAATTCGCATCATCAAGCCAATATGTATATGTTCCCACTAGGATTAGTACTCTATGATTAATTCTCCAAAGAGATATTCTTTACGTTTGTTTTCTTACAAATTACATCCCAATAAAATATTCCCACTATATGTCTGTGCTTACATAATGTGTCTGGTAAAGGAATGCATTTGTATACCTCTGCGTGTACAAAAGTAGTTTAAGGTAGCTCTTTCCACCAGCCTACGTCGTGTATGCGGCAGGTAGCGTCCTTAGATCACTGCAAACAATCTGAAATGTAGAGGGGTAAGCTTTCGGGAAAAAGCCCAGTAAGGAACGCATTTAAACTGATCATAGCGTTTAAAACATACATAATACATAATAATACGAAAGGGAGGCATTTCTTTACAAATATAACATCCCTTTCAAACACATATCACGAAAACACATTTAACAGGAACATGGTTTCGAAAATAAGAGAACCTTAGCAAACCCATCAGAATCTTTCATGATATACAGAACTTCAAAGGCATTATTGAGTATAAAACATGTTTCGAAACATCAACATCTTATAACAAAGATCACGTCAGATGGAAATCAAATCCTTTCAAATCATACAGAACTTTAAAAGCATTATTGAGTAAATTACATATCAAGTAATCAAATCTTAAAACAAAATTCGTTTTGAATGGAGACGAGGCTAGCTCATGTAATTGTCATGCGGGAATCACATATTCATCCTCCGTAGAAGGAAAATCATGAAAATGACCATTTTCGCTACCTCACCCCATTTAAGAGGTCTTTCTGGTTAACTGTGTCTTTTGGCTACCTCACCCCACTCAAGAGGTCTTTCCGGTTAGTAGAGTCTTTTAGCTACCTCAACCCACTTAAGAGGTCTTTCCGGTTAGCTGAGCTTTTTCGCTACCTCACCTCACTTAAGAGGTCTTTTCGGTTAGCTGAGCCTTTTCGCTACCTCACCTCACTTAAGAGGTTTTTCTGGTTAGGTGAGCATTTTCGCTACCTCACCCCACTTCAGAGGTCTTTCTGGTTAGCTGAGTCTTTTCTCTACCTCACCCTACTTAAGAGGTCTTTCTGGTTAGTTGGCCCTTTCAGCTACCTCACCCTACTTAAGAGGTCTTTCTGGCTAGCCTCATCCCAAGTGAGCCTCACATATTTAAAATTTATGTAAAACCCTTTCATAGAAACAGAGAAACTGTACTCGTATAACAGATTTCATTTCTCGCAACATATGTAACAAATTCATGCATAAGTCAAAATCATATCATTTCGTTCGAGAAAGAAAACCAGAGATATGCTCATAAATTTAAAGACATGCTCAAAACTCGTGCATTTAAATTCATAAACCTTTCTTACAATTTCAGAAACATGGCAAGATAAAGCTGGGGCTCAATAAAAGTTGAGCTTGATTTAGTTTAAACATGAACTTGGACTAAAGAACGAACACTTAGTATAAATTCTAATCATTTACTAAAATATTGCGTAACTTAAATATTTTTCATAATTCCAAGCTTGAAGGAAAGGAGGGTACTATTACCATTTTAAATTACACCCCTTACCTCGATTTATCGGATATCCCGAATTCGAACGGTGACGCCTCCTAGTACCTCCTTTAATTCTTTCTATGATTTACCTACACCGAAATTGTTTACTTAGCATCATATTCATGCGAATTGTTCACAATGCGTCAGAATCGTAACTTTACTCGTCTAAGAAAATATACTGGGAATTTAAATTCTTGATACTTGGAGGAAGATGACTACAATGCTGCGTGTATATACGTGTTAATGAATTGTGACGAAATAGTCCTCTATATTGAGTAAGTTATCTAAATCTAGTCCATCATTTAATGTAAAAATATATGGCTGATATAGTTGTTCTCTTATTTAGTTTCAAATGTCATTGTAGGTCATTTGATGATATGATTAAAAGAGATCATCCGAATATCAGCGATGCACAATTAGAGAAAGCACGTCATGATCATTTTTCAAAATGGCTTAAACAATTGTAAGTACTATAAAAATAGAACAATCAGTAGTGTGAACTTAATTTTTAAAATTTTAATGCTAGGTTTCGCAGGGTTTCAGGTATTGGAATATGCCACTCAAATAGATCCACGTATTATTGAGATTTCTCATGGTCCTGGACGAATGATAAGGAGTTATCAAGGTTATTTTGTAAATGGTTTCAAGTTTCATACGTTGGATTATGGTCGATCTCGAAAAATAATGAACAGTGGTGTATGTGTCAAAGGCAGCTGCTACAATGATTTTGATCGTGATTTTTATGGCATACTGACAGATATAATCGAATTAGAGTACTTTGGAATTGGGAATAAAGTTGTGTTATTCAAGTGTCATTGGTTTGATACAGAACGAGGTCTTCATGTTGATCCTCGTCATGGTCTTGTTGATATCAAGCATAAATCTACACTTGCCAATAACGAACCTTTTATATTAGCTGAACAGAGCCAACAAGTGTACTTTAGTCCCTATCCTTCTACAAAAAAAGATCGTCGTCATTGGTGGGCCGTATTCAAAACAAAGGCACGAAGTAGATTTAACCTTCGACGAAATGACGGTGGACAGATTCTAGATTTGAACGAAGGAGATTACCAAGAAGTGGAAGTTTCGAACCCTAGAATAGTTGCATATTCAGACAAACTGGACAACCCTACTGTTCATATTAGTGGCGAATATAAAGAAGTCAATCAATTTACAGAAGAAGAAGAAGAATAAGAAGAAGAGGATGAGGAAGAGGAAGTGGAAGAAGAGGAAGAAGAATAAGAAAAGGAGGAGGATGAAGTATGAAATGATAAAGCAGTTGGTAATGATAGAGAAGATGACAGTGATTACAATAATGAATAGTAAGAATTAAACATTTGATTGTAAAATCACTTCTTCTTGGACTTCATTTACTTATTTCTAAACATAATTTTTTTATCTGTATTACAGATGAGAAGATTGAAAAAGTTAGCACAACGATCATATAGGTCCAAGTCTCCTATACCTGGATTGGAGTTTGACTATAATCTTAACTTTGACATTCAGCATCAATCTCAACAACCTACTCAGTCTGATGCTCAGGCTCGTGATCGACCTTTAGCTCACCGTCTAAATCAGCCTCGTTCTCAGCCTCTCGCGCAACCAAATCCATCTTCAAGTCGACCTGATCCAGCTCCTGATAATGATGATGACGACGATGATGATGCCATTCCAGCTCTTCCATCAGCGGTAGAACAACCATTACCCGGACGAAGAATAGGCAACACAAACTGCGGGTGGTAATGGGAGTGGGAGTGGGAGTGGGAATGGTGGTAGTGGTCGAAAAAGAACAAGAGGCCCAAATCAGAGCCTTGAAACACCGTAAAATCCAGAGCATAGGTTATTCCTGACGCCACTTGGTAACAGGTATATTGCTTCTACTTTTGTTTTATTTCCATACAACTATGATATTAAATATGGTATAATATTTAGCGATATCTTCTTTTTTGTTTGGCAGTTCTTTTGAAGACTCAAAGGGTGTGAGGACTATATCCAATTTAATTAAACAACATTACTCGGAACCATGGCCAACTTGGAAAAGGGTTCCAAATGAAGTGAAAGCACAGATGTGGAATAAATTTCAAGTACATTACTTTGAAGTAAATAACTTGATAATTGGTCATAATCGTATCGAAATGATAATTATCATTTGTTTTTCTTTTCAGGAGAAGTTCAGGTGGTCTGATAACCAAACCAATAATGTCTATACAATTTGGGAGCACTTATGCAAGTCACGTTTTAGAGACCTGCTGCAGTTGGAGAGAAGACAAGCAATGCAATATTTTAATACGGATAAAATATCTGACTGTAAAGGGTACAACAAGTCGAAGTGGATTTTAGTCCAAATATGGGATCAATTAGTTGAGAATGAATAGGGGACTGAAAGGTGGGAGGCGAAGTGTCAGAGCCCGCTTTACATCCCCACAAGGCCGCTATCCTCACCCTCACTACCTCACTGGTAGACTTTTGGGCCTATTGGATAACTCCAAGGGCAGACAGCGCTACTCCACAACATCCACGTATTGTCCACTTTGGCCCATTGGACCTCACGGCTTTGTTTGATTCGGGTACTCCAGCCCACATGGCCTGCTTCCCCTCAGAACGCGTCCTCAGAGGCTCGAACTCGGGACAACACCCTTGTTCTTGCACTCCTAATGCCATTTGAGCCCGAGGGCTCAATGGCATCAGGAGTGCAAGAACAAGGGTGTTAACCCGAGTTCGAGCCTCCGAGGACGCGTTCTGAGGGGAAGCAGGCCAGTGGGCTGGAGTACCCGAATGAAACAAAGCCATGCGGGCTTCGGGCCAAAGCGGACAATACGTGGATGTTGTGGAGTAGCGCTGTCTGCCCTTGGAGTTATCCAACAGGCCCAAAAGTCTACCAGTGAGGTAGTGAGGGTGAGGATAGCGGCCTTGTGGGGATGTAAAGCAGGCTCTAACAATAAAAAGGCGCGTTTTTATTGTCAGAGCCCGCTTTAAATCCCCACAAGGCCGCTATCCTCACCCTCACTACCTCATTGGTAGACTTTTGGGCCTGTTGGATAACTCCAAGGGTAGACAGCGCTACTCCACAACATCCACGTATTGTCCGCTTTGGCCCATTGGACCTCACGGCTTTGTTTTATTCGGGTACTACAGCCCACATGGCTTGCTTCCACTCAGAACGCGTCCTCGGAGGCTCGAACTCGGGTTAACACCCTTATTCTTGCATGGCATCAGGAGTGCAAGAACAATGGTGTTAACCCGAGTTCGAGCCTCCGAGGACGCGTTCTGAGGGGAAGCAGGCCAGTGGGCTGGAGTACCCGAATGAAACAAAGCCGTGCGGGCTTCGGGCCAAAGCAGACAATACGTGGATGTTGTGGAGTAGCACTGTCTGCCCTTGGAGTTAACCAACAGGCCCAAAAGTCTACCAGTGAGGTAATGAGGGTGAGGATAGCGGTCTTGTGGGGATGTAAAGCGGGCTCTGACAGTTTTGACATATAGTTGTGAT
Source organism: Firmiana major (assembly GCA_033439115.1). NCBI lineage: Eukaryota > Viridiplantae > Streptophyta > Magnoliopsida > Malvales > Malvaceae > Firmiana > Firmiana major. The sequence goes on from CM065899.1 coordinate 55,106,373, forward strand.
ATATATTTTATGTTTGTTTTTATTGATTTCTACAGCTTTGTTTCATTATTTTAGGTACACGAATTTAAGCAAAAAAGTATTAAAAAATATATAGTTAAATTAGCTACGGAAATTCGTCGCTAAAGCCTATTAGCGACAAAATATTTATATCATTTTTAAATATATTATACTAGGTTTCAGCTTCGAAATTTCGTCGCTGAATACATTTAGCGATGAAAAATTTAATTAATTAACAAAATAAACATATAAATTAGCGATGGACATCTATCGCTGAAACACTTTAGCAACAAAAATTTAATTAAATCAAATAATAAAATCAGCGACGAAATTTCGTCACTAAAATGTTTCAGCGACGGATGTTATTAGCGATGGAATTCCGTTGCTAAAATGTTTCAGCGACGGATATTATTGGCGACGGATTTTCATCGCTGATTATTTTACTGACGGAAATTTATCTGTCGTTGATTGTTTTTATCGACGGAATTTTAGTTATTTTAAATACATTTATTAGCGACAGATATCCGTCGCTAATTCAATTTAGCGACGAAAAAAACAGCGTCAAAATTCCATCGAAAAAAGTTTTCATCGACGAAAATTATTTGCGACGGAATTACCGACGAAAATTTTCCCTCAGCGACGGAAAACTTTTAGCGACTTCAAATTTAGCAACGGAATTAGCGACGGAATTAGCGACGAAATATTTCCTCGCTAATTCCATCGCAAATACTCATTTGCAACGGAATGCTAAAATTAGTGACGAAAATTCTGTCACTAATTTCATCGCTGTTGCCCCTTTTTCTTGTAGTGAAACCCTCTACAAATCTCCGATAATAACCTGCCAATCCCAGAAAACTTTTGATCTCAGTAACTGTCTTGGGCTGTTCCCACTGTACAACTGTCTCTATCTTTAATGGATCTACTGATACCCCATCTTTCGACACAACATGGCCTAAAAATGAGATCTGCTCTAACCAAAAGTTACACTTGCTGAGTTTGGCATATAACTTTTTCTCTCGGAGGGTCTGTAGAACTATCCTTAAGTGCTACTCATAATCTTCCCTGGACTTGGAATAAACCAAAATGTCATCGATAAACACTATCACAAACTGGTCAAGGTATGGCTTAAATAAATGCTGCGGGGGAATTCGTCAATCTAAATATCATAACCAAAAACTCGTAGTGGCCATAACGGGTACGAAATGCTGTCTTGGGTACATCTCCACTCCGTATCCTCAACTGATGATACCCTGACCGTAGATCTATCTTAGAAAACACTTGAGCTCCCCGGAGCTTATCCAACAAGTCATCTATGCCTGGAAGGGGATACTTGTTCTTAATGGTGGCCTTATTCAACAACCAGTAATCTATACACAGTCGGAGGCTTCCATCCATCTTCCTTACAAACAGAATCGGTGCTCTCTAAGGAGAGACACTCGGTCTTATAAACCCCTTCTCTAGCAACTCTTGCAGCTGTTTCTTTAGCTCTTCCAACTCAATCGGAGCCATTCTATACGGTGGTTTCAAATCGGCTTTGTACCAGGCACTAACTTTATACAAAATTTCATTTCCCTATCAAGTGGTAGCCCTGGTAAATCATCTGGAAAGACATCAGGAAATTTTGCAATAACTAGTATGTCTCTCAATTTCGGGTGTGCCTTATCTATGTCAACCATGTATGCAATGAACCTTTCACATCATCCTTTCCACCGTTAGTGTCATAAGTCATCACATCAAGATTCAACATAAACAAATAAATTCATCTCTCAAATAAATTCAATAAGATCATACTCTTTTCATTTATAGAAATCAGGTTCTTTATTTCATTTCACAAATCTTACAACATGATTTTTTATCTCAGGAAACATCAATGTTTTAGCATGACAGTCAATAACAACATGATTGGCAGTCAACCAATCCATTCACAATATTACATCAAAATCATTCATATTCAATAAAATTAAATCCGCTATCATTTCCTTTCCCTCTATCTCTAATTTACAATCCCTACATACATGCCCAGTCAATTGACTATCATTCATGGGTGTGTAAATCATTAACATTTTATCCAACAGTGTAGGTTTCACATGCTTCAACAATTTATATGCAAAGGAAGGCGACATGAAGGAATGAGTGGCACCAAGATCAAACAATACCAATGCTTCTAAATCAAAGATTAGCATGGTACCTTCAATCACATCCGTCGAAGCATCTGCGGTGTCCTGATCCAGTGCATGCACTCTTCCTCTGCTCACACCCGCTGCCTGCTTCCCTTTTTTCTTCAGTTTTAGCCCTCCTCCTCGGGGCAGCTGTCTCAACTGGAGCTCTCTCTGGCTCCTTGCCCTTCTGTGGGGTAACCTCATTCATCTCAGAACAAAATCTTGAAATATGTTTAGGCTTCCCACACCTATAACATGACACAGGGGGCATCTGACTTGGTCTAGTCTCATGGTATCTGCCACATCTCCTACACTGATCAGTCGTAGGTCGTGATCCTCCAATAACCATAAGCCAGGTACAAGGGAGGTCTAATAGCTCTCTCCTGCACCTCCTCAATCTTAGGTCTCTTCTCGAAAAACCTTTGGCCTACTCTCTTGGCCACTCTATCCATCTCGGATCTCTTTCGGTCTCTGTCTCTTCTGACATTAATCTTTCCAAGCTCGGAGGTATTCCTCCCAAAGTCTTGCTCGCATAACTGAGCCTTGTGTACTGCCTCCTCATAAGTCTGTATGTCAAATGGGGCTAGCTTAGTCCGGATGGCCAATCTCAATCCATCAACGAACTTCTGAATCTTCTGGGTCTCACTACCCATCATATCCGGGTCATATCTCCCCAAAGACATGAATCTCAACTCATACTCATCCACAGTACAGTTCCCCTGAACCCAATTGATGAACTCCATCTGCAATTTCCTCTGTGCGGTAGCTGAAATATATTACCTCCTAAAGGCCTCCAAGAATATCTCCCATGTGATCTCGGACTGTTTGACCCTCAGTATAGATTCGGTGGATCTCCACCAAAGTTCTGCCTCTCCCTTTAACATAAACACGGCAAAGGCTACTTTCTCTGCTGAGATACACCGAACAAATTTGTACAATTTCTCCATATCATAGACCCAATCCTCTGTAATCATCAGGTCCTTTACCCCTCTAAACACTGGAGATTTCAACTCTTTAAACTGGTGTAGCCTACTCAGCTCGCAATCATACCCCAAATCGCTATCACTCTGCTGTGGTGCGATAGATGAAGCCGTATCTTGGACTGGGGGTTTCACCGTCTCAGTAGCCTGAGGTCTCTCTGCCTCTGCAGCTGCCTATCCAGTAGTAGGCTGTGTCGCGGGACCTCATCTATCATCGACACCCATTGCCTGTGTGACTATCTCCACTAGGCTCTCAATACTTCGCTCTATCCTAGCGAATCGTGCCTCAATATCCCCTGGTCTCTCAACAAGGTTAAGAGGAGCCTGGTCAGTCTATGGCTCAGCACGGCTCTCAGGACTACCTCTATGACCTCTAGCACATGCTTCCGCCCCTCTACCTTGGTGCGTAACAGGCATAATGCCTAACTCCCTGTATCCACAATCACTTATTAGACTCAATCCATCACGGTATACACCATTATATCTAAACAAAAGCACAGTAATATGGGGATGTAACTTTCCTACGTTTTATTTACAGACTCACATCAGGCCAACTCAGCTCTGATACCAATATCTGTCATGACCCATTTTATTCTTTTATAACTAAGAATCACTATAAATTTTTCGCATTTTCCTTTCCTTACCCGGTCGTAAACAAACTCACCACACACCGTTAGGCTGTGAGTCAGTAATAAACATCACTCAATATTCATTCTCAATTAAATCAAAAGAAGTGTCATTTATTTAAAGTTAAGTTATACATGACACGTTTTCTAACTTTTACATCCCCCACATTACAATACAATTGACTACTGTGCCTTTACATGTTTAGATACAAAAAAAATCTTTGTAAGTATACCTTTTGGCGATGGAAGCAGCGGATGTCCAAAATAAAACGCCTCAGTCCTCACTGGGCTACTATGTACGCTCTGTAGAAAGGGGAAAATAGAGAGGGATGAGCAACTACACGCTCAGTAAGGCAATAATGCAAGCATGATAGATAGCTACCCTATCTACATGCTGATAATGTTATGCATAAATCATTTATAATAGGAGCATGAGGAAATAAAACTATGCCATATGAGTATACATATATCATGTATTGAAAATCATAGAAGTAGGCATATAAAACATGGAAGAATCAACATGTAAAATCATCTCATGCTCATGCTCATTAAAACTTATCAAAAAAAGGAAATTCATTAAGAAACATCCTTTTCAAATCACATTACATCTCATCACAAATCAAATCATCATTTCATTAAATCATAAATCCCACAAGGCTCGACCCCTCCCTCGGGTCTACCCTGGACAATCACGATCACACTTATATATCAAAACCATGTGGTATTATGTAATAACAAATGAGACAGGTGATCACTACATCTCAAAGACTATGTTGGCCAACTATGTCATAAATAATCCCAGACCACACGAATCTCGGTGTGCAGGGTATCATGTTGGAACGAATGAGGGTTAGTTCTCTGCCAGACTTTCTCATCAGTAACTCAACCACGCGGTACAGCGTACTCCATGTGATATACACAATACAACATACTCCGCATACCCATAACATGGTTGGGGGTGCCAGCTGTAGGTCTTATCTACCCCATACCACGTGTAACCTACTCAGTCTCAAGTGCACGTGGGAGTATTTTCTTATGATCAGGTCCTAGCCCCTCATGACCTTACTCGCCCCTTTTGGGTTCCCTGAACACCAACTTATAATGTCAGGTCCTAGCCCCTCATGGCCTTGCTTGCCCCTTTTGGGTTCCCTGAACATTAACTCATATTACCCTCACCACGACATCATACATACCACAGTGTGAAAACTTGTGCGAGCTAAGCTCTAGCATGATTCATGCATCATCAATAAATCTCCTCGTACGAGCAACACTCAAATATGGCTTTATACATAAAATCATGAAGAACCGTGTATAAGCATATCTCCAGTACGGTTATATGCATACAAAAGTCAATCGAAATCCACTTACGAGTAGAAGCTCTAGTATGGTTTATAAAACATCATCACAAATCAAATCAACTGCGAGCTAGGCTCCAGCACGTTTCATACATGTCAAAACATCAAAATCGAGTGCGAGCGTAGCTCCAACACGATTTAACTCACATAAATATGATAGGCGACTCTATTTCAACACACATGTCTCAAATCAAAGCCAACACATGTCTCGTGCTATTTCATGAATTCACAGAAATCAAATATCCAGCCTATCCCTCATTTGCTTAAACCAAAGCAAGGTATTTTCGTAAAAGCATCAAAACCTGTGATTTATGCAATTATTAGCCTTATTATACCTTTTTCATAAGAATCGTTCAAATTCAAACAACATACACATACACTTGTAGTTATTTCCATACACCATCAAACACTTTTCTAGATACTCATGGATTTATCCAAAGCCCTATATACCCACAAAATACGAGCAGCTATCTCTATACATTCACAGAATTCCCTTACCTGGAATCGCGTCATGTGATTCCACTTCCTTATAGCTGCTTACTTATGCGGTTTGATTTGTCTCAAACGAACTCTCCAGAACTGCGCAAAGTCGTTTATCACATCAATTTAGTCCATACAACACAACTCATGTGTTTGCTATAGTCAATTCAACCTATAGCCTCTATTAACACTTATAAGGCCTAGTCTTATCGTTTACTCGTATCTCGAGTCTATTGATTTCTTTTAGGCCTATTGATTCATACCAAATCAATATTAAATCGATATTAAGCTCATAATGTTCATATCTCATCAATTTCTTCACGATGGCATTTTATCAAACATCTTACATACTCATTTCCATAAATCCTCTAAACTCACGATGTGGCTTCATTTAATCATTTCAAATGATTCATATTACTTCAATAAAAACTTATCATAATCCATAAACCACCAACTCATCAAAATCACACTTTCTCCAACTAGATTCATTCCATTTTTTAGGTTACACTAGTTCCACCACATCCTAAGTAGTTTTATCCATCAATACACATGCAAATCGATTCCAAAACCATTAAATAGACAATGTACTTGGGCTAAAGTATTAGGAACTAACCAAATCTAGCTTATCTTCTTACTCCAAAGAAAAATACACCGTGGTCCTTCAATCCAACAAATGGGGTTTTGAATCCAAAGTATGTTGTTCTTCTCTTTGATGGGAACAACTTTGTATCTAATGGTCTTTCCTCAAATCTTACTAGAATTGGGTGGATTTAGGAGTAAGAAAGTGAGGTTTTAGGTTGAAATGGAAGAGAGAGATTGTTTCCCAAAATCTGCAGATTACACTGCTCCTATTTATAGAAATTGCTTGATGAGATCAATCTGTCGAAGCATGAGATCGATCTGGTCCTCTTAAATCCCTCAGTTTCTCGATATTTTTCAAGCATGAGATCGATCTGTCGAGGGCTTGAGATTGATCTGTCCTAGGTAGTAGCTTAATAAGATCGATCTGCTTCTAAGGGAGATCGATCTGCTCCTATCCAAGAGCTAAGGAAATCGATCTGTTTGCACCAAAAATCGATCTTTTCATTATAGAATGTTTAATAGATCGATCTGTCTTGTTTCATTGCTCAACAAGAGCATTTTTGGCTTTTCCAAATCGGTCTTTCATCCTATGAGATCGATCTGGCATTCATATTTTCAGATTTTGCTGTAGTTTTCTACAGTAACTCACACCAAATATCCTCAATTTGCTACCATGGTCATTTTCTCATTCCAACCACCTTCAAGACTTGAAGATGGCATCCATTCATACTTTATACATTTTGAAACTTACGTGTATTCATTGTATAACCAAAAGTATACAATACACAGCCAAATAGAAGTACAATTACTTATGCAATTCATGCAACTTCATTCCATTTGTTGTACTACTCATTTTGAGTTCCAATCACATTCATCACTTATAAAAGCCCATTTCTTCATATTCGTATAAAATGAAACTTGTGTGTACATTACAAACTCATATTACAAGTATGTACTTTGAATCCATTGACTCATATCACTTATGCTTTACATTGCAAATACATCACCATACTCATGATTTCATAAAGTTTAGATCTAAAATACGAGTCTTACAATTAACTTCTCATTTCCTCTCTTTAATTTAGATATCATCTTTTTATATTTCAAGTTCATGCATTCAACTTTCCTAACAAGATCATCAAAGGTATCATGTAACTCATCGAAAAAGTATTCATTAGATGTAGACAATACCTTATCATCTCCTAGAGCCATGAAGCAAAGATTAGCTACTTCTTCTCCTCCATCATCATCGAAGCTGTCTCTATCATTCCATGTTGCCATCATTGCCTTCTTTTTAGGTTTCCTATCATTCAATTTCTTTAACAAAGGACAATCAAATTTAATATGACCCGGGTTCTTACGTTTATAACATACAATAATATCTTTCCTACTTGGCTTTCCTTTTTTGTGTTCTCTCTTATGGGTTCTCCTAATACCACCATTTCCTCTCATTCTCATAAACTTATTGAATCTTTTGGCAAACATTGCCATTTCATAGGTGAGTAATGACCCTATCAATTCATCTAGTGAGTGAGGGTCCTTAGACTCCTCAATAGTGGTTACCTTGGCTTTCCCAAGATTTTGGTAAGCTATTTAGGATTTTCTTCACCATCTCTATGTTAGAATAGGTTTTGCCTAAAGATTTGAATCCATTAATTATATCAATAAATCTTGTAAACATGTCACTAATTGACTCATCTTGTTTTATTCTAAATAGTTCATAGTCATGAGTAAGCATTCCTACTTTAGTCTCCTTGACTTAAGTTGTGCCTTCATGTGTGATTGCCAACTTATCCCAAATTTGTCTGGCATTTTCACAAGTGGAGACTCTATTGTACTCATTAGGTCCTAATGCACAAATTAAGGTGTGCATGCCTTTGCATTCAATTGGGCACATTTCATGTCATTGAAATCAAACTCATCTTCCTCTTTGGGAATATCTTTTCCTTCAACTTTCTTAGTAGGAATTTATGGGCCTTTAACAATAATCCTCCACACTTCATAGTCATTAGCTTAAATAAATGGCATCATTCTAGTCTTCCAATAGGCATAGTTTTCACCATTAAACATGGGAGGTCTAACAGTGGAGTGCCCTTCTCCTACTAGGCTAGTTGTTACACTATTATGAGCCATAGGATCGTTCTAAACTCTTAGGAATTTACTCCTTTTTGATCAAAGAGTCCAAGCTCTACTACCAATTGTTGGCTCAACCGAGAAGGGGGTGAATCGATTTTTCTAACAATATGCTTAATTTAAACTTTCTTAGCTAGAATTGCAATTAAACAAATAAATGATAGCAATTAGCAATAGAGTAAAAGTGCAGTAAAACAGAGGAGATAAGGAAGAAGAGTAGCAAACTCAGTAATTTATAGAGGTTCGGCCAAATCTCTTACCTACGTCCTCTCTTCTTGACCTTCTTGTCAAGAAGTCTCTTTCACTAACAAAGTGATCAATACAATTTCCTTTTCAAGGTTAAGGAATAACCTATCTACCCCTTATCCAAGTATTACTATTCAACTCTTATACAATTCTCTCACAGAGGAACTTTCCCCTTTCCTTTTAGATAAAGAGTGAATACAATGGAAAACTCTATTAATGGGTAGGTGATGAATAGATTAAATAGAAGCTTTCAATAACAATTCAATGTACAAATTTGAAGACAAAAAGAATGTTCTCTCAAGAATATACAGAGCTTTTCTGTTGACTTTTTTCTTCTTGTCTCCAATGTCTTTATGACTTGTATTTATACACCCAATTGGTTGGTGAAGCATTTAATGCTTTTTCTCTCGTTGAGAACCTGCAGAAATAGCCGTTGGAATTCTACAGAAGATATCTAGATCGATCTCATTTATCGATCTCTTATTCCTGAACCTGCAACACAAAGGAATTTACAAAGGGCAGATCGATCTCATTTATCGACAGATCGATCTCATTTATCGACAGATCGATCTGCTAGTTAGCTTTATACAGGGGAGATCGATCTCTTGTTAAGGAGGAGATCGATTTCTGTTATGAAAATATTGCTCTCACTTATAGAAGATCGATTCATAACCCCATGAGATCGATCTTACAATGTCTCGACCTTGAAGAGATCGATCTCACCATTCCTTGAGATTGATTTCATAAAGTCTCTTCCTTGAGGAGATCGATCTTACCAGTCCATGAGATCGATCTGGCTAAGCCTCTGGCATGAGGAGATCGATCTCACCAATCCTTGAGATCGATCTGGCAGGACTTTGGCTTAAAAGAGATCGATCCTGCAAAGCTTTTAGACAATTTTGATTAATTCATTTTCTTAGTTTCCCGCCAAACTTTAGTTTTATAAAGATTGGAAGTTTGACAATATTTCTAAGTGATCATTGATGCAATATGATTTTAAGATAAATATTTAGAAATAGTTTCTTACAAATGATTTGAAAATAAGTTCATTTGAGATTAATGTTTTGTCATTTCAAAATACATCATTCAAAGTTAACAATTTCTACATTAGTAAGTAAATGAAAGTTGAGAAATAACCAAGTACTCGGAATAATGTTATGCAAGCCCAAAGTGATTAAAGTGCTCGAGATTGCGAACGGGGCTTGATGGCATAAAAATTGAGGTAAGACTCTGAACCCTAGAATTCACTTAAGAATGTATGTAAGTTTATAAAATAATGTTAGGAAGTGAAAACTAAAGTAATAGAAGTGAAAAAACTAATAAAACTTCAGTTTACAATAAACCGAGAAAAGTGGGCCTAATTAAGAAATAAATTTGGAATAAATTATAGAAATTCAAGAAAATTATTCTGAGGCCATGGAAAGTTATTATAAGGTAATATTTACTTGGAAAATTAAAATCAAGTGGAATATGGAGGTTTGGATGTTTAAATGAATTTTTAAAGTGAACCGAAAGCTTAAAGCCATTTTGCTCAGTATTGACCAATCAAGTAAAATCAGCTTAATCGGGGAAATTTTCTTAAACAAGTGACCCCAAATTTTTATAAGAGATACTAGAGACATAATGGAATGTTGGAGAAGTGAGAAATTGGAAGAAATTGGACTAGAAATAGTTTTTTGGGATTTTACAAAATAGGCCAAAAAATCTGCCAAGTCTAAGTCAGCAGACCACTCATGATAACCCTTGGATTTGATTACCCTCCTCTCATCCAACGGCTCCCATATGCTCCATATCATTAATAACTTAAGTCATCTAACTAATTCCTTTGGAATCACCTCATTATCCCCAAAAACCTGAGAGAACCAACCATTCTTCTTCTTCTCATCATTCCCGTAAGCGGCACTATGCTGGGTTCAATGTGCATTTTTTTTGGGGCCCTTCCAAGTAGAATTAGGGAACGAACAAAACAAGATAAAATATTCCCCTAGGATTCCTCTCTAACATATAAAAAATCCAGCTAAAAAAAGTTCATTTACCTAGGAAAATCTTAATGAGAAGTTGCTAGATAGAAACTGTCATGTTCATGGGTAAGTGTAAGTTGGATTTTTGATGATTTTTGTTGGGTTTTTCTTGTGTTTTTTAATGAATCTAATATATAAATTTGATGATTTACAGTAGAATATTGATTTAGAGAATCATTAGAGTGATTGGATTGAGTTAAAGGTAAGAGAACAAAATTGATGAATGTTGAACATGATAAACCATGTTCGTGATTTTGATTTCCATGGATTTTTATGTTGAATGAATTTGATGGAAATGATTTTGTATGCCTTAGGGTTTCAGCCAGCCTTGATATTTTGAACTTATGGTATAATGTGGGTTGTTTTATGGCTAATAGTTGTTAAAGATTGTACTGAAAAGACTGGTTTAAAGCTTAGTTTACCGAAAAATCAAAAAGTGTGAATTTTGGCAAAATAAGTTTGATTGTGAGTATGAAATGTAAATGTGAATGGGTATCTAGAGCATTTTGATGATGGATATGGAATTAGACCGATAATATTAGTAAGGATAGCTTAACCAGAGCTTAAATTAGTAAAATCGAGAAACTGAGCAAAGTTGGCAAAATGGTCAAAATTGGTCAACTTTAAAGAAGTAAATGCATATTTGAACATGTTTGAGTAAGATTTACCTATAAGTGATGATTTAATGTTATTTTGGGCTACTTGGGTATCCGACATGTTACTCGAGATTATTCTGAAACCCGATAATATTGCACTGCAGCAAGTCGAAAGAGATAAGGGATGTATTCTGAGTAGTGTTAGTTTTCAAAACAACCTACTTGAAACTATGAAATCTATTAGTATGCCAAGAGATTTGAAAGAAAGACTTTTCGAATTTGGAAAGCTACCTTCCGTATAAAAGTGAAGATTAACCCTTTCCCCTAAACACTCCAAGCATGTTTTTCTGATATTTTTGAATGTGTTTATGATTGAAAGATTTGTGTTTGATATGTATATGAGTATTTGGAAAGAATACCTATATGTGTTTAGACTTTTGAAAAATGATTGTGTTATGTAAATATGATTTTAAATATGACTGTGGGGGCCACCTCTTGAATCCTACGGGACTAATGTGCCACGCACTACGGGGGCCACCTCTTGAATCCTACGGGACTAATGTACCACGTAGTGTGGGGGCCACCTCTTGAATCCTAAATGACCAAAGTGCCACACAGACAGACTTTTAAAAGTTTTTTTTAGACTGAGGCAATACGTAAATTTGGACATTTGTCATGCTTAGTGGTGCATTGCTTTTGAACACTTGGGTGCGATCAGCTCCTCGTGATTGCATGCCTGATATTTGTACCCCTCAGAGCGTTTCTGTTTCGCCACCTTCTGTTCTGAATATGTTTGTTTAGTGGTGTAGGGCACTGCACGACCCTGATCCAATCTGCAATCTCCTTACCATGGCCATTGATACCTTATATGTTATGTGAACATGACTTATGGTTAATACATGAAAATGCCTAGTCTCTATAACTTATATGTCTGATTTAAAGAAAAGTGATATGTTCCTTATCCGTTTTGACTCCGAAAGAATAAGTTTTGTATCCGTTCCAATTTAAAAGAATAAGTTTTGTATCCGTTCCTATTTGAAAGAATAAGTTTTGTATCTACTCCGATTCAAATGAATAGCTCAGTATCTGTTTGATTTGAACGATAAGATTTGTATCTGTTTGATTTGAATGCTCAATTCTGTATCCGTTTTGAAAGTTAAGTTCTAACATATGTTTGTTTAATTTCGAAGAAATGATAAGCATTCAGATTATGTTGATTTGATTCAGTTTTGAAAGTAAGTATGCATATTTGAGAAAACTATATGAATATAATGATCATTCTATTATGTATGGTGAAAAGCCTATGATTATTTTAATATTATGCTTTTCACTGCTTGGATGAATTACTTATTAAGCTTGATGAGCTCATCCCCTTTTTCTTTCCCCCTTTCAGATTACTTCCAGTGATAGCACTTATATCTGTCGAGTATTGGTCATGGACGAGCAGACCTAACCCTCTTTTGGATAGCTTTTGTGTAAGTCAGGTATACTATTACTTACTTCCAGACATTAGGTAAAGCATAGACTGCTAATGTAAAGGATGATTTTGGGATGTACGTTAGGTGTAAATGTTGATAAACAAAGTTGTAACTACGCAGTTAATGAGAGGTATATAATTTAATATTGTGGATGTTTTGATATGATGATGAGATATGATGATGACTAAGAAAAGAGATTAAAATCAACTGGATTATGGATATAAACTGCGTTTACACCTTGCAGGTTGGGTTAGGTCCAATTGCAGCTTTTATGCTGCTAAAATTTTTATAAAATAAATTGGTTAAGTATGTGACACTGATAGGAATGCAACATAAGTAAAAGCTTAGAAAAATTTAAATTAGCTCATTTTTTCACGCTTTCGGGGTGTTACAATTTATGTGGTATCATATCAGAAGTTGTCTAATACTGTCAGTGTTGTCTAGTATTGTTAGATTACATCCCAAATTGTCTATGCTTGTTTGGTTATAAAGTAAGTATACCTATAAAGATATCACTAAAGTTTTGGTATACGTGCAGATAATCGATTAATGAGAATATGAGTAGCAGAAGAGGTCATCCACGAAGATAGGCACAACCTCTTTCGCAACCTCCCCCTCAGCCTGAGAGCCCTACTGATAGAATAAGGGGGCTCGAGGAAACCATTCAGGGCATGAGTGAAGGAATAGATTTTTTGACTGCCTTGATTGCCCAACAGTTTGGGACAAATGCTTCTGGCACTGATGCCACTCTTGCACCAGCACCGGTTCCTCCTCCCCCACCACAGGACCCTCCGACAGCCCCAGTACCTCAGCTTGTAGTCCCACAGCCTTGGGATGAAAGAGACACCCAGAGGCTAAAAGACTTTTTGAGAATGAGTCCTCCAGAATTTACAAGGGTAAAAGATCCGATAATGGTTATTGGACCTTGAGTCTGTGCTTCAGTATCTGGGATGCTCAAAATCAGAGAGGGTAACAATGGCCATCTATATGTTGAGAGGTCAGGAAAAGTATTGGTGGAGGATGACTCAGAAAATTGTGGCTAAGAAACCATCAGATGTCACATGGGATGCATTTCTCAATGCATTTCGAGCCCAATACATCCCGCCTACAGCACAGAAGATGATGCAAACAGAATTTTTGAATCGGGTTCAGGACAATTTGATAGTAGATGAGTACGAGAATAGATTCACTACCGTGATGAGGTATGACCCAGATACAGTACAAAACCCTGTAAGTCAAGCAGAAAGATTTTTGGTAGGATTAATGTCCGAGATCCGAGACAGATTATTGGGATTTTGGATCACCAATTTCAAGTATGCTTTGGGTCAAGCTCAGGAAATTGAAAAGGGCCTTGAGGTGACACAAGCTGAGCACAGACACAGAGATAGGAGTCAGGATAAGAGAAAGAGACCTCAGACATCTCGATTTGAATTCAGACGGGGCCGGCCAAAGAGATAGAGAGTGGAGAAAATTCAGTCAGGAGCTAGAAATCCCAAGATCCTTATAGTTAGTATTGATGTTCCCTGTGGTTTTGGCACCGAGGCACCTAAGTGTAATACTTGTGGTAGACCACATCTTGGACCTTGCTGTTGGGTTACAGGCACTAGTTTTGTATGTGACGAAATTGGGCATCAAATTAAAAACTACCCACAGATGAGAATTCAAGGGCCTCAGGAATTACCAAGGAAAATTGGGAGACAAATACAGGTCCCTCTGAAACCAGCTCCACAGAGGAGAGCTACAGCTGTCGAAAAGGGTAAGAGACCCGTCTCACAGGGATATGTGCAAGCTATAGATCGGGAGACAGTTGACACCTCCTCGGATGCTATTAAAGGTACATTTATGATTTTTAATCGTTACACACATTTATTGTTTGATTCAGGAGCCACACACTCTTTTATCTCCCCACAGTTTGCACAAGAACTACAGTTAGAACCTAAACCTTTGGATCATATGGTATGTATCAGTACACCCATGCACGAATCACAGTTGACTATATATGGTGTGTAAAGATTATGAGATTAAGTTAGGAGGTAGGAGGGTGTTAGCAAATCTAATTTTGTTAAATATGTCAAGTTTTGATGTCTTAGGCATGGATTGGTTAGCTGCCAACCGTGTAAGTCTAGACTGCTACAATAAGATCATAACCTTCTCCTTACTTGAAAAGTTTAATGTATGTTTTATTAATGAGAAATAAAGTACAAGGTATAAAGTTCTATGTGATTATAAGTGTTACAAGTGTTTGAAAAATTTCTGATTGTATAATTTTTATGAAATTTATGTTGCTTTGATTTCTGATATTAGTCGGGAACCACTAAGTATCCAAGATGTTCCAATTGTGTGTGAGTTTCTCGATGTATTTTCGGATGAATTGTCGAGGTTACCACTAGAGAGGGAAGTCAAATTTTCCATTGATCTGGTACCCGACACCCAACCCATTTCCAAGCCACCTTATCGAATGACACTAGTAGAACTAGAAGAACTGAAGAAGCAGTAGCAAGAGTTACTTGATAAGGGGTTTGTAAGACCGAGTATGTCTCCATGGGGTGCTCTGGTACTGTTTGTCAGAAAGAAAGATGATAGTCTCCGCCTATGTATTGACTATAGGCTGCTGAATAAGGCAACGATAAAGAATAAGTACCCCCCGCCAAGAGTAAATGATTTATTTGATCAGCTAAGAAGGGCTTCAGTTTTCTCTAAGATAGACTTAAGATCGGGTTACCATCAATTGAGGATTAAGAAAGCTGATGTATCGAAGACAGCTTTTCGAACCCGATACGAGCATTATGAGTTCTTGGTAATGCCCTTTGGACTAACTAACACCCCTACTGCATTTATGAATCTAATGAATGATGTCTTTCGGGAGTTTTTGGATAAGTTTGTAATTGTATTCATCGATGATATTTTGATTTATTCTAAGTCCCGAGAGGAGCACGAGCAACATTTGAGAATAGTGAAATGAAATTAATATTTAACACTTTGAACATGCTTGTTTGGATTATCTTGGAAATATATCTTGATTTCCCCATTAATATAAATCGAACTACTGCTAAGTTCAGATTCTTCATTAATAAAATTAAGTTTAAACTTACTGGATAGAAATCCAATTTGTTTTTTTTTTTATTGAAAGAATAGTTCTTCTTAAGTCTATGATTGACTCCATTCCTATGTACTATATGGGAGGCGCATGTTCCTGTCTCCATTTGTAATGAAATTAATATGGTTAATAGAGACCTTCATAAAGGCCTTCATAACCATAAAAAAGTTCACTTGATCAACTAGGAGGTTGTAACCCTTGATAAGAAAGATGGAAGGCTTGAAATTAGGGATATGAATCATCTTACTAACATTATGATGGCCAAGCTAGGCTGAAATATCTTATAGGGGAAGAAAGTCTTCAGATAAAAGTCCTAAGTCCTAGTATATTAGGAATAGGGGTTTTCTAGGGGAATTTAGAAAGGTTTCGCTTTACTGAACAAGGGTTTATGTTGGGTGATCAAGTTCGAAACTTAGGCTAAGATTTGGTCGAATGATTGGATAGGGCTTAAACCTTTAAACCTACTATTTTATGGTACTTGGCTACCAGAAGATGATGACAAGGTTGGTAACAGCCTGGTTTTTGATAATGGTGAGTGAGATGTTAACTTTATCAATTTTATCCTTTTGGAAGGTATTAAGGATAGGATTTTGGCTATTCCGTTTCAAGTTGAATCAAAAGAAATAGGCATCATTAGCTGAAGGTTCTATCATTCTGGATTTTTCTCTATAAAATCTACTTATGTCGGCTCAAGCAAAGCTGACTGTATTAATGATAAAAGTGGGTTGATATTTGGAAAACTGTTACATTTCTTAAGATTCAATTCTTCATTTGGTTATGTCATCATCAGAAAATTACAACTTGTGATAACCTTGCTAAATGTGGTATACAAGTCTTTACGTTTTGTCATAGATGTAACAAGGATATCGAGACCCTTGTACATTGCCTCAGGGATTACGAAGAGTTGAAAGCTTTATGGGATCTTGTGCGAATTCCCCAAGTAGTTTTACCTTCCTTTAATTTGGACCTTATGGATTGGATTGATGTTAATTTGTAAATCTTATGTCACTTGGGTTTCTTTGGAATCCCTTAGAAGGTTGTGTTTCCTTCTGTTGTTTGGGCCATATGACTTGAAAGGAATAATATTATTTTTCATGAGGTGCATAAGAGTGAAGGGTGTGCATCAAGACCTCTATTAGAGAGTTTTGGGTTCTTAATTCTAAGAGTTAAGAGATTACCACCTTCCCAGATTTCTGTTGGTTTGCAACCACCTCAAGAAAACTATATTAAACTCATTACTGATGGTTCCTCTTATGGTAACTCGGACAAGGCTAGGGTGGGAGAGTTTTTCGTGATCATTGTGGGAGATGGATTTGTTGGTTCTCACGTTATGTTGGTTTTGCTATTGATGATTTTCATGAACTTTGGGGACTAAGAGATGGTCTTCAACTTGCGATGGTTAAAGGGTTTAACAACCTTGTGGTGGAGGTGGACTCTCAAATCATCCCAAGGTTTGTTGCTTTAGGTCTTTTGCCTACTCGTTCTTATAGTGTATTACTTGATGATTGTAGTTTATTCCTGGAATGCCTCTCCAACGCCGCGATTACCCATAACTTTAGGGAATCTAACTCAGTTGTATACCAAATAGTGAAAATGGGAGCTAAAGATGTGGCTGGTTTTAGATTTTTTTTTTAATGACCACCCGTAGAGTGCTTCTCTCCTTGTTTACTATGATTCTATAAAAACTATGTTTGCTATGTCTGTGAATATTGTTATGTAACCCTTCTAAGGCCTTTATGTTTTCTAATACACCTTATTTCACCAAAAAGAAAAAAAAGACTTCATTAAAATAATGCGTGAAGTAAGTTGAGTGCAGTGGGAATTTGGATTTGGTATAGATGTTTTAGCACCTAACATTTGATAGATAAACTTGATGTTTGTCCTAGTGAGAGATATGAATTTAAGGTTCAATTTGACTCATTGAAAATGGTTTTCGAAAAATAATTTTTGAAAAATGTTATCAATATTTTGGAAAACTAAAAATTTCTCATTGTTTAGATCAGTCAATGAAAAATATTTTCTATTGTTTTTCTAAAAAAGTTATTTTTTTTCAAATTATTTTAACATAACTAATAAAATATTAAAAATTAAGCTAATGCTCAATTTAGGATCTAACTTTTACGGTATTTCGCAATTAAAGATATAATCTTTAATTTTTATCAAATAAAGACTAAACTTTTTTCAAATTTGTTCAATGTAAGACTTTTTAACGATATTGAAATACACACGCTGTTTAAGAGAATAAGATAATAAAAACGGACAAAAACGTATTTTTACTCAAAAAATCTTAAGTATTTTTTAGTTTTTTCTTTTCTTCTTTTTTTTCTTTCTTTATTTCTTTCTTCCTGCAACAATCTCTCTCTTCTTCTATCTTCTATTCCACTGAATCAGCCACCCTTTTTATCTCTCTCTAAAACTTCAACCACATTAGAGATAAGAAACCCAAAAGCCACCTTTGCTACTACACTGGCCACGTCTTCGTTGACATCCGCCACCTTTCGCCACAATCGAGCCTCTTTTTCTTTGTCGTTGGTACCTTCAAACCCTAAAACTACATATATCCACCACCGAGCTCCATCTCCATGGCCAGAAATCTCATAAACCCAAAAAAAACTAAAACAAAAATGTTTGAAACCCTTGCCTTTTATTTTTTTTTTCTTTCTACAATTGATTCTTTTCTTTTCTTTTCTTTTATAATATGTTGTGATTTGGGCTAAATTATGTATACATTTCAGGAAATGAGGATATATTGGGATTAAATGTTTGATGATTTTAATTGTAGCTAAATATTTTGTTCTTAGGTTTGGTTTTTGAGTTGGTTGAGTTTTCTTGATTGGATTGATTGTTGGGATTATGTTGATTTTGATTGAGTTTGATTTTAAGGGGTGGTGGTTGCTGAACTATTTCTCAGTTTTGAGCTAAGATTTTAGATTAGATTTTCTTGGTAGTTTATGCCTCAGGTCGTAACCTGGGTTTCCCTCGTTTACAAAGCATGTAGGCTTTGCTATGGCGCACCATTTTGCATTTTAATTTTTTGCATCTAATCATTTAAAAAGCTTTTGTTATTGCCCCAAAAGTTTCCTTCGAAGGCCATGAAACCTGACTCTTCTATTGGTAATGATATGCGCGTACAAGAGGATGATTTAGGAAGATCAAGGAAACGTATGGATTGAGAATTGAAACAGGTAAAACGCAAGCTGGGCGAAAATAATGATGGTAGACTTTGAATGGAAAATAGAATGACAACCTAGGCCCGAAGTCTAAAGAGACTTGAACCAAAGGTATTGGACCTCGGCCCTACGAATATAAAATTCGAGAACCTAAGGTATAACAATGGTGGTTGGTGAAGAGGGAGGCGCCAAAAGGAAGAAGACCTTGATAAGCCTAGTTAAGAGAGAACCCTAGAAAGAGGCACACTCAAATTTCTAGAAATTCAATCTGATCTGTTCTTTTTCAAGAGTGTTTACAAAGTATTTATAATAATATCTAGCACTTAAGCCCTTAAACAAGTGGGTTGGAATTAACACCAAACAAAAAATAAGACTAAAACTTAAATTCACGCATAAGCCTAGTTACATAGGATAATTTGTTTAAAATGCTATAAAACTCAAATGTGGGCTATTTAAACACTTAACCCAACTTATTACTAAACCAAGATTCATGTCGTTTGGGCTTCCAAACAAATATAGAGGGCTCGGGTAATTGGACCTCTTTGGATGACCTATGGATCCTTGGCATCACGATCATCATGAACATTACGAGCAAGTGGACCTCCATCATTCCCCCTCTCCTCAAAAGGATTTATCCTCAAATCGCATGTACCTTGTTTGTACTTGATCACGTACTGGAATGCCTCAATGAACTCCATCCACTTGGCATGACGCTTGTTCAGCTTACTCTATCCTTTCAGATGCTTCAAGGACTCGTGATCAGTGTAGATGACGAATTCTTTGGGCCACAGGTAATGTTGCCATGTCTCCAAGGCCCTCACTAACGCATACATCTCCTTGTCATATGTGGGATAGTTAAGTGTTGTCCCACTTAACTTCTCACTGAAGAAGGCAATTGGGTGTTTTTCCTGCATAAGCACAGCTCCAATTCCTACACCAGAGGCTTCACATTCAATCTCAAAAGTTTTAGTAAAGTCAGGCAAAGTTAACAAAGGAGCAGAACAAAGTTTATCATTGAGCAAATTAAAAGCATGCTCTTGTGCAGGACCCCAATGAAATGCAACATTCTTTTTTACCACTTCGGTCAAAGGTGCGGCTATAGTGCTAAAGTCTCTAACAAATCGACGATAGAAACTAGCTAAGCCATGAAAACTACGCACTTCAGAAACAGACTTAGGTACAGGCCAATCTCTAATTGCCTTTACCTTCTCATCATTAACAGAAATGTCATGTGAAGAAACTCCATACCCAAGGAAAACAACCTTATCAGTGCAGAATGTACATTTCTTAGAATTGGCATACAAACTTTCATTCCTTAAAACAATAAGAACATTCTTAAGATGCTCAACATGCTCATGCAGACTCTTACTGTAAATTAGAATGTCATAGACAACCACATACTTACCAATGAAAGCACGTAAAACATAGTTCATTAAGCGCATGAAAGTACTGGGTGCGTTAGTCAAGCCAAAAGGCATAACTAACCACTCATAAAGACCGTGTTTAGTCTTAAATACGATTTTCCATTCATCACCTTCTTTCATTCGAATTTGGTGATATCCACTCTTTAAATCAATTTTAAAAAATATGCATGCACCATGTAACTCATCGAGCATGTCATCTAGCCTAGGAATAGGATAGTGATACTTTACAGTGATTTTGTTGATAACTCGGCAGTCAACGTACATCCTCCACATCCCATCCTTTTTAGGCACAAGCAATACGGGCACGGCACATGGACTCATGCTCTCTCTCACGTAACCTTTCCTCATGAGCTCCTCAACTTGCCTTTGAAGCTCCTTCGTCTCCTCTGGATTACTTCTGTAGGCTAGGCAGTTAGGTATGGCAGCTCCAGTGACAAGGTCAATCTGATGCTCGATCCCACGAATCGGTAGTAGTCCATTTGGGATCTCCTCAAGGAATACATCCTCGAACTCCTGCAATAGTGAGACAACATCAGTAGGCAAAGTATCATAGAGTTCAGTATCAATAAAACAAGAGTCTTTACATAAGAGCAAAAGGATAAGAGACTTAGCAATAAATGTTGTCTTCACATCTCGGGGGTTGGCATGGTAGCTTACTGCTTTGCTTTCCTTGCTTCCCTTCTTTTCTTTAGCTAGCTTCCTTTGCTCGTCATGTTGCTCCTTCAGCCTTAATTGATCCTCGTAAATCTCCTTAGGGCTAAGGGGAGCAAGAGTGATCTTCTTGCCATCCATAAAAAAGGAGTAACGGTTAGTGTAACTGTCATGGATGATTCTTAGATCATACTGCCACGGTCTACCCAGCAACAGGTGGCTAGCTTGCATAGGTACCACGTCACACATCACTTTATCCTGATACCTCCCAATACGAAAAGGAACCAAGACTTGTTTCACCACGTTTACTTCACCACAGTCATTAATCCACTGCAACTTATATGGGAGGTAGTGCTTAGTAGTGGGCAACTTTAGCTTATCAACAAGGTATGTGCTAGCAACACTAGTACAGCTCCCACCATCAATGATCACAGAGCATACCTTGTTACTAATATGGCATCTTGTATGGAAGATGTTTTCACGTTGTACCTCATCCTCAAACTTCACATGACTATTAAGAGCACGTCTGGCAACAAGTGCTTCACCATAAGCAGTAAACTCAACAACTTCTTCTTCTTCAGCACCTTCTAGCGCAGGCATCTCATCCTCAATACCAACATCATAACCTTCACTCTCAACATCTTCATTCTTAAGCATGAGCATCACTCTATGGTTGGGACACTGAGAGGCAACATGTCCACAACCTAAACACTTAAAACACTTTATGTCACGTGTTCTACTCTGGGATGCTTGGGCAACCTCAATCTTGGGCTTTGGAGGGTCCTCAAACTTTGGCTTAACAAAACTTTCTGACTTAGGCTTAAACGCAAGCTTATCATCCCTACGAAAGGTGTTAGATTTCCAAGCAGGAACTAAACTAGGAGTGAAACGGGATGTACCTTTCCTTTTGAGTTGCCTTTCCACTTTGATGGCCACATGCAGCATCTCCATTTAATGTTGCAACTCTACAACATTAGCAATCTCACGGTTTAAACCTTGGAGAAATTGAGCCATAGTAGCTTCTGCATCCTTCTGGATTTTGGCTCGGATCATGATTATCTCCATCTCCTTGTAATAATTGTCAACACTTTTTGAACCCTAGGTGAGACCTTGGAGCTTCTGGTACAGCTCTCTGTAATAATGTTTAGGCACAAATCTTTTCCTCATGATACGCTTCATCTCATCCCATGTAGACACTGGAGGATCACCACATCTTCTTCTACTGGAGACCAGCTGATCCCACCATACCATAGCATATTATGTGAACTCTACTGCAGCAAGTTTAACCTTCTTTACCTCAGAGTAGTGGTGGCAGTCAAATACCATGTCAATCTTCTTTTCCCACTCTAAATATGCCTCGAGATCATTCTTGCCTTGGAAAGGAGGAATCTTCAATTTTATGCTGCCTAGGTTTTCATCCATCTTCTCTTTACCTCTATCACAGGCTCTATCAACTCGATCTCTATCTCTATACTAATGATGCCTTCTATGATGTCTATCTGCCTCAGACTCTTCTTCCAAATCATACCCAACATTATCATCATACTCTTCATTGGTGACAAGCTTCTTTTCATATGGGAAGAATCACCTTGTTGGATCCTTGCAAACTGAGCTTCATGTCAGTCCAACTTATCATGAATGTCATTAAATTTCACGTCCATCCGTTGGAACTACTGTTGCATTGCCTAGAGCATGAACTCAATTTTTTTAAAGTCTGACTTATCACCTTCAGAAGACATCTTTAACCTGTAAGAAACGTTAGTGATAACAGAAAACAAAGAACCTCACAAGTGATAATCTCATGTGTTTACACTCAATTCACTCAAGATGGGGCACTCACACTCGTGTTTCACTCAAGTAATTCAGTTTTTTTCTACTAATGTTTCTCACACGTTCATGCCTTTTTCCCTTACTCTACCTCAACTCTATAGGTTCACAATCGTACTAGAGACTCAGTCAAAGATTCAACCTCGAAGGATCAACCAATTCACGAAGTATTTTTTTTCCTTCTTTTTTTTTTGCTTTTTTTTCTCTTTTTTTTTTCTTTTTTTTTCCAAAGACTAATCTGATTTACGGCTAGGGTGGTGAGGAAGAGTTTTAGTGTGGCTAAGAGACTGACTTGAAACAAAAATTCAGAAGTCCAATTCAAACACAACAACTAAGTGTAGAGTCCAACTCAAACACAACGACTAAGTGTAGAGTCAAACTCAAACACAACGACTAAGTGTAGAGTCCAACTCAAACACAACGACTAAGTGTAGAATCCAACTCAAACACTACAACTAAGTGTAGGATTTTTTTTTTGCTTTTTTTTTTTTGCTTTTTTTTTAACAAAGACTAATCTGATTTACAGCTAGGGTGGTGAGGAAGAGTTTTAGTGTGGCTAAGAGACTGACTTGAAACAAAAATTCAGAAGTCCAACTCAAACACAACAAGAATCTCAAAGAAATAATCACCAGAAAAACAAAACAATGCCTAAAACTATAGGAAAACAATGGAATTTGGCCACGAGAGGGTGGGGCCCGTGTATTATTCACGGGTTCATTGTATTTAGTCGTTTTCTTTAAAACATGTACTCGTTCATCTCGTAACTCAATAGAATGTTTTTATGAACAGTGTTTGAACAGTACACGGTTTTCTTTTCCTTTTTTTTTTCTTCCTTTTTTTTCTTCTTCTTCTTTTCTTCTTTCTTCTTCTTTTTTCCTTTTATATCTTTTTTTGTCTCTTCTTCTTCTTCTTCTTTTTTTGACACTGACTTAGTGTTAGAGATGAAGGGGAAACGTACAACTAAAAAATTGAAACCTTGCTCTGATGCCAAACTGATATGCGCATACAAGAGGATGATTTAGGATGATCAAGGAAACGTATGGATTGAGAATTGAAACAAGTAAAACACAAGCTAGGTGAAAATAATGATGGTAGACTTTGAATGGAAAATAGAATGACAACCTAGACCCGAAGTCTAAAGAGACTTGAACCAAAGGTATTGGACCTCGACCCTACGAATATAAAATTCGAGAACCTAAGGTATAACAATGGTGGTTGGTGAAGAGGGAGGTGCCACAAGGAAGAAGACCTTGATAAGCCTAGTTGAGAGAGAACCCTAGAAAGAGGCACACTCAAATTCTAAAAATTCAATCTGATCTGTTCTTTTTCAAGAGCGTTTACAAAGTATTTATAATAATATCTAGCATTAAGCCCTTAAACAAATGGGCTGGAATTAACACCAAACAGAAAATAAGACTAAAACTTAAATTCACGCATAAGCCTAGTTACATAGGATAATTGGTCTAAAACACTATAAAACTAAAATGTGGGCTATTTAAACACTTAACCCAACTTATTACTAAACCAAGATTCATGTCGTTTGGGTTTCCAAACAAATATAGAGGGCTCGGGTAATTGGACCTCCTTGGATGACCCATGGATCCTTGGCATCACGATCATCATGAACATTACGAACAAGTGGACCTCCATCAGGTAACACAACGATGCTAACCATTCCTTAAGGAATAAAAAGAATTTCTAGCCATAGTAGTAGGGAGAGGGTGGAATTTGCATGAAATTTCTTGAACTTGTTATTATCCTTTACAAAAGGGGATAAAGATTCGAGTTGCTAGGATTTATTTATTTATTTATTTATTTAGTTTTATTAGAATTTAAGCGTTGAAATAAGAAAGAATTTCATATATATTTTTTGTAATGCCCCGATTCAACAGAAATTGGATTAACTTTTTCTTTTCTTACTTATGTTTGTCAATGATTTAGTGTAATGACTAATTGCTCTCGTTAACCTCATTTAGTCAATTTGGTTATTAATTTCCTTTAGTCTTGGTCCTAATTTAATGTGTGATGTGGTTCCAATTTAACTCCATTTGGTAGGATATTCTTTCTTAATTCATAAATTCGTAAACTTAAAAAACATGCATACATTAACTTTAAATCAAAATATGTCAATTTACATGAGAGTGCAATTTTCAACACAAAACACAAAAGGGGGATCGATCCTAAGAAGCAAGGTGATTTATCCTAAAGTGGCAGAAAGCTTCTGTTTTTTAAAAAGTAGGCATGGGGATCGATCGTATCATAAAGGGGATCCAATCCCTTATCACCCAAATGCAGGATTTTGGAAAATTTAATATGAGATCGTCCCTTGCCTTGAGAGATCGATCCTTTAGTGTAAAATATGCATTTTTAGCAAACTTTTTCTGATTCAAATTGATCTAAAACATCATAAAACATATCATGCATGCTTAAAAACAGTTGTACCCATGTCCCTACATGTAATCCCTTACCTCTTGATAATGCATCTATATTGCCTAACTCCCTCCATTGAGTTCTTAGCTGCAATGCCAAAACAAATAAGTGTTAATTATCACACACTCACTCACTTAGACTCTGAAACAGCTTAAGCACCACTTAAACCTTATTGAGCCATTTCATCCCTCTTATTCTTAGCTTAACAAACTTAACCTTAAGGCTCCTTTAAGCTTCCATTGTCATTTAAATGCCATAATTCGTATCACATACCGTTCACATTTATTCTAACATCACATTAGCCTAAATAGGAGTCTTCAGCTTCATTTCACCATTAAAGTCCTATTTCTATATCATCTTACTTATTTCTCATCACAAATTTTATATATCCATCATAATTGCATTAACACCAAAACGCCAAGGATTAACACTTCAAACACAAAATTATTCTTACTTTATCCTCTTACCTTGCCACAAACCCTAGTTTAAACCTTAAATTAGTCTTCGCTACAATACAACCCATGAAAATACCTTAAAGAACCTTTGTGACAACCTGGAAGCATGAAAAATAGGTTAATTTAAATTTTTTTCTTAAATTAAACTTCCTACTCGAGGTGCATTCTTATACAGTGTCAGTTAACCTCTTCAACCAAATATCCTGAGGATCATTCGAATATCCACAATTTCTAAACCAAATAATATGATATTGAAAGAAATCCACTTAGTAGACATATATCGTTCTGATTACATCCCAACGTTACTTAAATATAAGTGTCCGTGTTACATAATTGTCTGGATTACAAAATGAATTGAATTACACCTCTCGCGTGTACAAGCAATAGCCTGGGGAGAGTCTTGCCCACCAGCCTATGTCACATACGCAGTAGGTTCAATCACAACTGTAAATAATCTGTGAGGGGAGGAAAAAGAAGGGGTGAGCTTTCAACTCACTCAGCAATGAGTGCATATGAGATTTCAAAATCATTATCAAAGCATAAATGTAATAATGGCATCATTCACATAATTGTAAACACGTGATTAAAATCACAATTCATCAAAGCATCATTATCTCAAAATGGTTATGGATACTAGGCATAATATAAATGTCATGAAAAGAGTCATCACATCACATCATCCTCAACGAGGGCATCCTCAAACGAGGGAATCATCTCACGTTACCAAAACGGAGGCACCTCACACTACCAAAGCGGAGGCATCTCTCGTTACCAAAACGGAGGTATCTCACGTTACCAGAGCGGAGGCATCTCACGCTACCAAAGCGGAGGCATTGATGTGCAGATATCATGACAAGCCCTTAGTCTCAAAAGCATGACATTATTATGTAGAAAATAGTTTTTCCTTCACGTAGAGCTCATATTAGTTTTGCTTTATAAATCTCATTCAATTATAAAGTATATTTGTTTGCAAAACACTCAAATCACGAAACCAAGCTCAAACTGGCATAACATGCACTCAAGTAAGAAATCTCAAGTTAAACACTTTTCTCAAAACATATGCTCATTAATAAAATGTTTTCATGCTACCAAAGCATTTTCATCGGTAAGGAAATACATATGCACAAAACGGTTGCATCTCTTACCTCAATTCGCTCTCGAATCACTTTCCTTCGATTTTTCAATGCTCGTGATCCGGTTTTATCGGCTCAAATTCAATCTTTAGGAGCTGCAAGCATATGCTACTCACACTAGTATACTTTAATATCCCCAATTCTCAATTGCATGAACTTCAATTCAATGCATGAGGCCATTTTACACCAAATTTGGCCTCGTTACAACTTTTTGGACTTTATATTCTCTTAAGCCTTTTTTGATTGTTCTAATCATTTCTCGAGAATCCATTAGACTCCTCGAGTCTACTGATTCATATTAAACCGACATTAATCTCACAATGCCTTAAGTTCATCATTTTCTCTGTCTATGGCATTTTATCAAACACCTCTTATGCTCATTTTCAATCATCATCCATTCCACCATATGGATTTTGTTAAACTATCTTTGAATCATCTATACATGCTTAATAACATTCCTACATGCTTAAATCATCATTAACTCCATGTCATTTCAACTTTCTCTCACTAAGCCCATTCTAGGTCAAGGTTGCTTAGGCATGTATATGAATCTTTTAGCCAACATTGTATGCACCAAATCACTCATCAAAATGTCTAGATTAACATACTAGAAAATGGTGTATTAAAATCTTATCTAGCTTGACTTTTTCCTCTTTTAACCAAATTCGGAGAAAACCTTTTTTCTCCTTCAATCTAATGTTTGAGCTTCCAATCTTTGATTATGTTGTTCCCTTCCTTACTAGGAACAACTTTGCTCAAATAAACTTCTCTCAAAACTTATTGGAAAGTGATGATTTTAGATTGAGAAAGCTAGGTCACTTGTTAAAAATGGAGGAAAGAGTTGTTTTTTTGTGAAATGCAGGTTCAGCCGATGAGTTTTTATAGGAAAAGCATTATGAGATTGATCTCCAATGGTGGGAGATCGATTTGCCCTTGCTTGGACTCCTTTTGAATTTGATAATGCAGGCAGGAGATCGATCTGTCTATTTGCATGAGGTCGATCTGCTCAAAGGAATGAGATCGATCTGCCTACTTGCTAACCATGGGATGGGATCGATCTGGTTCAGGCAGAAGGCTTTAGAGATCAATCTGGCCTTAAGAAGAGATCGATATGGCTTATCCAGAGGCAACTAGAGATCAATCTGCCTTATGGGAGGAGACCGATCTAGTCCAAATAGAAGTAACTTGAGATCAATTTGCTTGAGTGATGGATCGATCTCCCTCTTGTAGAATGCCTTGGCATTGCATTTCAAGGTAATGAGATCGATCTCCCCTTACAATGAGATTGATCTGCCCTGTATCTATAGCATTCCAGCCATAATTTTTCCTAGATTTCCAAAGTTAAGCTCCCATTCAATTGCTTCTATACTAATTTTGCTTTTCTTTCACATTTAAAACTTAAAAACATCATTTCTTATGATTCATATATATTGTAACTTGTCTATACATTCCAGAATCATAAACGTTACATAAAAATTTACGAGTCTTACATTCCTCACCTCTTTCAAGAAATTTGGTCCTCCAAATTAGAACCAAGTCATTCCTCAAGAAGTCGAGGGTACTTCTCTCTTATCAGACTCTCTAGTTCCCAAGTTACCTCTTCTATTGAGTGGTGCCTCCAGAGAACATTTACGAAAGAGATTCTCTTTGTTCGAAGTACCTTTTTTCTGTCGAGGATCCGAACAAGTTCTTCTACATAGCTCATGTCTCCTTGGATGTCTAATGTTTCATACTCAATGACATGGGAGGGATCCGGATTATACTTCCTCAATATCGAGACGTGAAAGACATTATGAATCGAGAAAAGCTGTGGGAACAAAGCTAACCGATAGGCGACACCTCCCACTCTCTCTAATACCTCAAACGGACCAATAAAACGGGGACTCAGCTTCCCCTTCTTCCCGAAGCGCATGATACCTTTACTTGGAGACACTTTAAGAAACATGAAATCTCCAGTTTGAAACTTAAGTGGCTATCTATGCACATTAGCGTAACTCTTTTGTCGGCTCTGAGCAGCCCGTAATCTATCACAAATAATCTTTACATTCTGAACTGCATGTTCAATGAGGTCGAAAGCAATTACCTTTCTGTCACCCACTTCTTCCCAAGCTATAGGAGATCTACACCTCCTACCATACAAAGCCTCATAAGGTGCCATACCAATACTCGCATGATAGCTATTGTTGTAAGCAAACTCAACAAGGGGCAAGTGATCATCCCATGATCCCTTAAAGTCTATCGTACACACTCGCAACATATCCTCCAAGGTCTGTATAGTCCGCTCAAACTGACCGTCAGTCTGAGAATGATACGCGATACTAAAGTTCAACCGATATCTCATGGCTTCCTGAAAATGAATCCAAAATCTGGAGGTAAGCCTAGAATCTCTATCAGAAGTAATACTCACTGAGGCCTCATACAGTTAAGCTATCTCTTTGACATATAACTCTATTAAGGCACTCAAAGTATCTGTGCTCTTGATGGCAAGGGAGTGGGCACTCTTACTTAATCTGTCTACTATCACCTAAATTGCATCATGACCTCTTTGGGTCCTCGATAATACCATGATAAAGTCCATGGTCATGTGCTCCTATTTTCACTTAGGCACTGGTAAGGATTTAAGTAATCCTCTGGGCTTTTGATGCTCAGCTTTTACCTGTTGACACATTAGACACTTAGCCATAAATTCTGCCACTTCTCGTTTCATACCACTCCACCAATATACCTTACGTAGGTCTTGGTACATCTTAGTACTACCTGGGTGCATGGTGTAACGAGAATAGTGAGACTCCCTCAAAATTTACTACTTCAAGGTATCATTGCTCGGAACACAAATACGGCCCCTAAACCTCAACAATCAATCATCACTGACCATAAAATCTATCTGCAAGGTCTTTTCGACTTGGCTAACCAAATCCAGTAGCTTCTGATCACTTCTCTGTCCAGTTCTAATCTGATCTATAATACTGGGCTCTATCCGTAGGCTAGCCATAAATCTAACCTCTGCTTCTTCAACTCTGATTTTGAGTCCGACGAACTGTTCTAATAAATCTCATTCCCTGATCATCATAACATAAACCATGCTTTTTCTACTCAGGGCATAAGCAACTACGTTCTCCTTCCCCAAATGATATAAAATCTCATAGTTATAGTCCTTAAGGAGCTCCACCCATCGTCTTTGTCTCATATTAAGCTCCTTCTAGTCGAAGATAAACTTCAAACACTTATGGTCAGCAAAGATCTGAAACCTTTCCCCATACAGGTAATGTCATCATATATTCAATGCAAACACCACTGTGGCTAACTCCAAATCATGCGTGGGGTAGTTTCGCTCATGGTCCTTCAGCTAACGTGATTCATAAGCGACTACTCTTCCATGCTGCATGAGTACGCACCCCAAACCCTGATGGGAAGCATCACTATACATTGCGAAGCCTTCAGATCCATTTGGAAACATTAAAATGGGTGTCAGAGTAAATCTCCGTTTAAGCTCTAAGAAACTTAGCTCACACTACTCAGACCATACAAATGGAGCGTCTTTGTGTGTAAGTTAAGTCAGAGGAGTTGCGATCTTGGTGTGAGATTTGAGAGAATTTTAATACATATCTAATTATGTAATGTGAACATGAAGTGTAATTGATTGCGCTAAATGTGATATACTCATATATTGAGGTGGTAATGAATGAAATTTCTAAGTGATGAATGAGTTATGAATGAGAAATAATCAATGGAGTAAACTATGGCAATCAAATGTAGAGATTTTATGTTAAGTGTACAACCAAAGTGTGAAACTATGAGGCTAGATCGATCTTGGAGAAAAGAGGATCGATCTGGTAGGCCAAAGTGAAGAGGAATGAGGAATTTAAGTGAGTAGATCGATCTCCAATGGAAGAGGATCGATCTCCTTATGATTCTGCAATGAAGAGATCGATCTCATGAAGAAGAAATTGATCTTCAAATGTTTCTGTAAAGAGAAGATTGATCTCCTCAAGGAGCAGATCGATCTCATGAAGCATTCTGTAAACTGAAGATCGAACTCATTATTGGAGCATATCGATCTCATGAAGCAATTAAGAGATCGATCTCACCCCACGACAGATCGATCTCCTAGGCATAAAATTACCCCAAAACGTTTCCAAATTCAAAGAGAGATCGATCTCCTACCCTCTGTCTATAAAAGAACCTCTGTGTTTTCTTGCATTTCATCTTCTCTCTTTAAGAAACTAAAACCCTAGCTTTCTCTCTCCTCTAAATCACCTATTACCGTTTGAATTAGGGGTTGTAGCAATAAGGAAAGTTGTTCCTCATCCAAAGGAGAGCAACATACTTGGAAATCAAAGGATGAATCGAATCGAGCTGTGAATAGAGCTCTCCATAAGTTTTGGGTAAATTTCTAAGCTTTAATCTTTGATATTAAGGTGATTTTGGTGATTGTGACTATGGGTGTTATGATAAAATGGCTAGGAAATTATTAGAGTTGATGAAATTACAATTTTGTGGGAATGATGATGATATTATGCAATTATGGTAATTTTGAGATTTTGGCTATAAATCTGAATTGAGGCAATGAGGTGATTTTGGCAAGGATATTATGCATGAAAAATGTAGGATTTGAAATGTAGTGGATGAGAATGTAGATTATGATAGGAATATGAGAAAAATGAGGTTTGTAGTATTTAACGAGAATATGAGCAAATATGTGCTCGATGATGTGATTGAGATGAATTGTTGATGTTTAAACATCGTTTGGACAGCACGGGAGTTCCATAGAGTAATGCATGGCTAGTCCGTCATTTGGGGGAACGATTGCACTACACGAGGTGCAACGAGGTAAGGGAAAACTTAAACTCATTTATGTAAGCGATTTTGTGATGATATTGTAGCATGAAATGTGATTTGAGAAAACAAGCATGTTTTTATGAGTTGAGAATGAGTTATTGCACTCGATTTTATAGTCGGTTGGGGCCCAATTTTTATGAGTTGTAAACTAAATACGAAATTGTTTTACAATCGTTTTGAGTTTAAAAAGTTAAAAGTGATTTGGGCTCTACGTTAAGGTGTACTGAGATTTAAGAAATGTGTGCATGGTTTTTCCAGTTTGAGCTCGGTTTTGACATGTTTTGTGTTGAGTACAAAACGGTTTTAAGATGAGTTTTGTGAGAAAAACCATTATGAGCGCTACGTGAAGGCAAAACGGTTTTATTTGATAATGGCCATTACTAAGACTTAGGCATGTCATGTTGAATACACATCGGGCCGTGCTCTAGTAGCACATAAGACCGACTCCACCGTTATGGTAACGTGAGATGACCCCGCTCCGCGGTACCGATGGGTGGCATTGCTCTGATAGCATGTAAGACCCGATCGTGCTTTAATAGCATGTAAGATCGACGGCTGTATGACTCTGATCAAGTCTACAGTGAACCATGGCCATGTGTGTATGATTGTCGACGAAATCCCTCTATTGGGGATGTCCGCCTAGGGGACGAGTTCAATCGTTTGATGTGCCATGACGAGTTTTTATATGAGTTTTTTTTTTACCTAGTCTCGTTTTACACATGAGATTGTGTTTTGTGGCTGCGCCACGTTTATTACTACATGCAGTGATTTTTATCACATTTTTATGAGAAAAGCCATTATCGCATCCAAATTTCCACATGCTTGTAACTACTTGTAATCATGGTTTGAGCCATTTATTATCATGTTTCTACATGAGCTTGAGAAACGAGTTGAGATGATGTTTTAATTATTCATGCTATATTTTCCACTGAGTTTATTGAGTTTAACATGTAAAACAAAATGATTGTGCTGTGCAAATCATTTTCTTATTAATAAATCCCTTATCCTATTGCTAAGCGATTTATAAGCTCACCTTGTTTTATCTCCCCCCAAATTTCTTCAAGTGAAAAGAGTTTCCCTGCGACGTACAGAGTAGTGGCTATTGGAGGACTTGAGCTCCATGCCATATATATTGTATTTTGAGGTATATTTTAATATTTCATATACCCAAACTAAAGTTGTATTTATAGACACTTGATGTACAATGATGTATGGGATGTATTAGGATTAATTAACCTTGAATTGAGTAATGCATATGGTATTATGTATATTATGAAATGATGAGATCTTGAGGTATGATATGTATCATGATGTATGACACTTCACAAGAATGCACCCTTAATTATGAATGGATGAATAAAAAAAGTTTTAAATTTGCCCTGTTTTTCGCGCTTTCTAGGCGTCACAGAGTTTTCTTGGTATCAGAGCTTAGGGTGTTTAGTATCGTCAGTGTCAGTCAAGTGAAATAGAATACATCCCAAGTGTATGTATAAGTCTGGTCATGAATTGAAATTGAGGATTGAGATTTCAATCGAATTTGATATGTACGCGCAAGAAACGTATTGAGATTGAGAATGAGTAGACGACGAGGTCGTTCGAAGAGGCAGGTAGAGCCACCTCTGCCACCGGCCCCACAACCTGAAAGTCCCAACTCTCGATTAAACCGGATTGACCATAATGTGCGGTAAGATTTTCAGCAAATGGCAGCGCTATTCGCGTAACATTTTGGAGATAATGCTTCGAGTACTACTCCTACACCACTACAAGGACCTCCCATGCCCCCAGTACAGATGGACCCAGTGCCTCCCGTCACTCAGCCTGATGACAGAAGTATGGTCCGACTGAAAGACTTTTTAAAAATGAATCTGCCAGCATTCAAAGAGAAAAAGGATCCCACTGAGGCTGAGGAGTGGCTGACTGAGTTGAGAATCATATTTGACTATTTGGGATGCACAGATGCTAAGAGGGTCAGTATGGGCGCTTATACGTTAAAAGGGAGAGATCAAGATTGGTGGGGTACTACCCAGGGTATTCTGATGTCCAACCAGGATCTAATTGGTTGGAAAGAGTTTCAGACGGCATTTATAGCCCAATATGTACCACGAGCTGCTCAAAGAAGGAAGCAGGCAGAGTTTTTGAATCTGGTATAGGGCGAGATGTCTATGGATGATTACGAGAGTCGATTTATCACTCTATTAAGATATGATCCAGAGACCTTCAAAAATGAAGAGCTTCGTACAGATAGATTTGTGTATGGATTGAAGCTCATCATCAAAGATCGATTGATAGGGCTGTGTTTTACTGAGTTTGTAGATGCTTTGAGACGAGCACAAGAGATTGAGAGGGGAATCAAAATTGTACAATCCTAGAATGAGTTCAGTGTAGTGACTCGGGATAAGGGTAAGAGGCCAACGATTTCCCAAGCAGATATTCAGAGAGGTTCCTTCAGAAGAGGAAGGATTGAGGTACAAAAGGGCAGATTGGAGAGACCCAGAGCTTATCCTATCATCAGGCAGACCCCTCAAATGTCAGGCCTGAGATAAGAGTTTGTAGAAATTATGGACGATCGCATGAGGGAAGTTGTACTAGGTTGATCCATGGATGTTTTAGATGTGGATACATGGGTCATAGAGTAAAAGACTGCCCTCAACCTCAGAGACCACATGCTCCGAAGCCTACTGGACAGCAACCTCAGAGAGTGAATCCTCTGAGACGGGCCACTATTACAGAGAAGGGAAAGAAGCTCGTTACAGTGGGACGCGTGTTTGCTCTAGATAAGGAAACAGCAGACACTTCAGTAGAAACTATAAGAGGTACACTTTCTATCTGTAATCATAATGCTCATGTGTTGATTGATTCAGGGTCCACGCATTCGTTTATTTCTGAGCATTTTGCATGTAGATTACATTTGAAGTTTGAACCTCTAGAGTATATACTACATGTAAATACCCCCTATGTGTGAGTCCCAGAGAACTGATTTAATCTGTAGAAGGTGTGAAATAAAGGTGGGAGATAGAATGATGTTAGTAAATCTAATAATGCTAAACATACATAGATTTGATGTAATTTTGGGGATGGATTGGTTGGCAACCAATCGAGTGAGTTTAGACTGCTACACTAAGATTGTAACTTTCTCCCTACATGAACCTTACACTGTAAGTTTGAAATATTGAGGAAATAAATGTGTGGAATTTTTGGTACGCAAACTAAAATTTTGATGTTGCTTTTGAGAGTACTAAATATGATTGTTCATGTGAAGGTTATGAAACACTCATCTCTGATGATAAGCGGGAACATCCGAGGATTGAGGATATACCTATGGTGAGTGAATTTTCGGATGTCTTCCTAGATGAGTTGTCAGGTTTACCACTAGAGAGAGAGCTAGAGTTTACCATTGATTTAGTACTAGATACTCAGTATGTCACGACCCAATTCCATTCTCTTTAACCGAAATCACTGAAAATTTTTCGCGTTTTAGTGTTACCTTACCCAGTCGTGAACTAAGCTCACCACACACTGTTGGGCTGTGAGTCAATAATAAACACCACATCTCATTCATTCTCAATTAATTAAAACGATGTCATACATGTGCATTTAATCGTGTACTTATACGAATACATGTTTTACTGACATCTACATCCCCCATAAGTACAACTCAAAAGAATACTGTGCTTTTACATTGTTTAGATACAAAAAGAATCATTGTGTATGTACCTCTTAGCGATGGAGATGCAGCGGAGTCCAAAATAATACGCCTCAGTCCTCACTGGGCTACTATGCACGCTCTGTAGGGGGTAAAATAGAGTGGGATGAGCAACCACACGCTCAGTAAGGCAATAATGCAAGCATGGTAGATAACTACTCTATCTACATGCTGATAGTGTTATGCATAAATCGTTTATAGTAGGAGCATGAGGAATAAAACTATGCCATGTGAATATACATATATATCATGTATCAAATCGTGTGCATTGGCATGTAAAACATGGTAGAGACATCATGTATAAAACATCTCATGCTCAATCTCATTTAAATTCATAAAAGGGCAATTCATTTAGAAACTTCCTTTTTGAACCAACAACATAACACCACCTAATCCACTCACAAACCACAACCACATTTACATTCCACAATTCACGCATGTGTATAAATCTAGGTCACTATATCAAAAGTGCCTATGTGAATCATTACATCATAAATCATCCCAGACCACACGCATCCAGGTGTGCGGGGTATCATGCTGGCACGAAGATGAATTATCCCTCGCCAGACTTTCTCATCACATAACCATCATGCGGTACATCGTACTCCATGTGATATACACGGTACATCGTACTCCGCAACTCATATCATGATTGGGGGTGCCATTCCTAGGTCTTATCTACCCCATACCAAGAGTTTTCCATATTCCGTGAAGGAGAGCCTTCCTGCCGAACAGAGCCTCCCCGCCTAACAGAGCCTCCCTGCCTCTTCGGGCTTAAGGATGTTAGCTTAAGGATGTAGGGCTTAAGGGTCCTTTTCGTAAGAGAGCCTCCCCACCGAACAGAGCCTCCCCGCCTAACAGAGCCTCCCTGCCTCTTCGGGCTTAAGGATGTTAGCTTAAGGATGTAGGGCTTAAGGATCTTACCTTCACCATACCCATGTAGGAGAGCCTCCCCGCCTAACAGAGCCTCCCCGCCTCTTTGGGCTTAAGGATGTTGGCTTAAGGATCCCACCGTAAGAGAGCCTCCCCACCAAACAGAGCCTCACCGCCTAACAGAGCCTCCCTGCCTCCTCGGGCTTAAGGATGTTAGCTTAAGGATGTAAGGCTTAAGGATCTTACCCACTTTCACAACCCTATACGAATCCCATTGTACAAGCTTGTGCGAGCAAAGCTCTAGCACGACTCATGCATCATGCATCTTCTCATAAAGAGGCGCGTACGAGCATAGCTCTAGTACGGTTATACTCGTGAGACAACCACTCAAAATCCACGTACGAGCAGAAGCTCCAGTACGGTTTATAAACATCACTATAGTTTTCAGATCAAGGTGCGAGCTAGGCTCTAGCACGTTTCATACAAATGAAGACATAGAAATCCAGCGCGAGTGAGGCTCTAGCGCGATTTATGTCATACGAATATGATAGGCGGCTTAAATACAATTATCAATCCCGGCAATTCGGGTTTAGCACTCACAATTTGCTTTTCCACAACAACATCACAATACTAGCCAACCTATCTACAAGCTTGCTTAAAACCAAGCAATTCGTTTTGGAAAAAACATCAAAACGTTAGGTTTGTGCAATTATTAGCCTTACTATCCCCTTTCATAAAATCCACTTCAAATCCAAAACCACGCATATACTCATTATCATTCACGAATATCATCAATCATTTATTTGGGCAATTCATGCATTTTCATACAACACCCAATAATCACCCACAAGTTCAAAGTACGAGCAGCTATCTCTATATACTCACAAAATTCCCTTACCTGGAATCGCGATGCGTGATTCCACTTCCTTAAGCTGCTTACTCGTACGATTCGGTTCGCCTTCAACGAACTCTTCGGGACTGCACAAAATCGTATCCCGCATTATATTCGATCCATATAATTGCAACCCTTGTGCTTGCTATAGTCAATTTAATCTATAGCCTCTATTAAAGCTTATTTGGCCTCGTTTCATTACTTTATCCATAACTCGAGTCTATGAATTTTCTTAGGCCCATTAACTTACTCAAAATCGATATCAAATCGATATTAAGCTCATAGTGTTCATACTTCATGAATCCCCTCACTATGGCATTAATCAAGCATATTTATACTCATTTCTACAATTCCTCCAAACTCACAATGTAATCTCATTTAACCATTTAAAATCATAAACATTGCCCCAATAACAACTTTAGCGTGCCACAAATCATAAACTCATTCAATCCCACATATCCTCACATTATACCCATTTTAGATTTCTAGGTCACACCACTTCCACTACATTCTTAGGTAGTTTATCCATCAATACTCATACCAATCAACTCCAAAATCAATTAAATAGCTAATGCATTTAGATTGGAGTGTTAGAATCTTACCAATATGATTTCTCTTCTTGCTCCAATTGGTAATGCCCTCAACTCCTTCAATTCCAAAAATGGGAAAATGCCCTCTCACTATGTTGTTCTCCTCTTTGATAGGATCAACTTTGCCTCTAATGATCTCTCTCCAAATCTCCCTGAAAATGGCTGATTTTTAGAGAGGGAAAGTTAGGTTTTCGGGGTTGAGATTGAAAGGTTTAAGTGTTTTCCGAGATTTCCAGATTTTCAGCTCTCCTTATATAGAAATGACTTGAGGAGATCGATCTGGTCCAAGAGGAGATCGATCTGGTCCCTTAAAATCCCTCTTTTTCACGGTATTTTTAAGCCTGAGATCGATCTGTCGAAGCAATGAGATCGATCTGTTGAAGCATGAGATCGATCTGTCGAAGCATGAGATCGATCTGGTCCCAAACAGAGAGCTAAGGAGATCGATCTGGATGCTTGGGGATCGATCTTTCCACTACAGAATGCTTGAGAGATCGATCTGGCTCCTTTGGAGATCGATCTGCTCAATCCTTTCGCCCAAATAAGAGCATTCTGGCTCTCCCAGATCGATCTCTCATCCTAGGAGATCGATCTGGACCTCATGTTTTCCAGATTTCCTGCAGTTTCATTGCTGCAACTCATACCCACACACCCTCAATCTATTGCCATGGCCATTTCCTCATCCATCCACCTCTATAACTTGAAAATGGCATCCATTCGTACCTTATGCACATTGAAACTTGTGTGCATTCATTGTATGTTCAAAGGTATGCTACATAAAACCAAATGGAAGCATAACTCCATTCCATTTTACCACACTACTCATCTTGAGTCTCAATCACATCTATCACTTGCTAGAATACATTTCTCCGTATTCATACTTAATGAAACTTGTATGTACGTTACAATTTATATTACACATACATACATTGAATCCATGGACTTACATCAATCATACTTTACATCACAAGTCCATTCATATTATTTGATCCAAGTACACACATTACCCTTACACATATACGGGGTCTTACATTCTCCCCTCCTTCCAGGAATTTGGTCCTCCAAATTAGAACCAAGTCACTCTTCAAAAAGTTGGGGGTACTTTTCCCGTATCAAGTTCTCCAATTCCCACGTGGCCTCTCCCACCGTGTGATGTTGCCAAAGCACTTTCACCAAGGGAATTGTCTTACTCCGCAACACTTTCTCTTTTCTGTCTAATATCCGAACCGGCTTCTCAACATACGTCATACTCTCATGGAGCTCCAACGGCTCATATTTTATCACGTGTGCCGGGTCCGGGAGATACTTTCGAAGCATCGAGACGTGGAAGACGTTGTGGACATTCGCCAAGTCCGGTGGCAATGCCAACCTATACGCCTTATCTCCCACTCTCTCCAAAATCTCGAAGGGTCCGATGTATCTAGGGCTCAGCTTGCCCTTCTTACCAAATCTCATAATACCCTTCGATGGTGATACCCTCAGAAACACCGACTCACCCTCATCAAACTCCAGTGGTCTTCGTCTCTTGTCAGCATAACTCTTTTGCCGGCTCTGAGCTGTCCGTAATCTCTCACATATCAACTGGACGTCCTCAGATGCCTGCTGCACTAAGTCAGGAGCAAAAATCTGTCTGTCACCAACCTCTTCCCATCCAATGGGGGAACGGCATCTACGCCCGTATAATGCCTCATAGGGTGCCATCCCGATACTAGCATGATAGCTATTATTATAAGCGAACTCGGCTAACTGTAGGTGGTCGTCCCAGGAGCCTCTATAATCCAGCACACACGCTCTCAACATATCCTCGAGGGTCTGTATAGTCCTCTCTGACTGCCCATCTGTCTGAGGATGAAAAGCGGTGCTAAAACTCAATCGGGTCCCCAGCGCTTCCTGAAAGTGTTCCCAGAAATGGGAAGTGAAGCGGGCATCCCTATCAGAAACAACGCTCACTGGTACACCATGTAGCCGTACTATCTCTCGAATATACAGGTTCACCAACTGACTCAGTGTATTGGTAGCTCTCATAGCCAAGAAATGGGCGGACTTAGTCAACCGGTCCACAATAACCCATATGGCATCATGACCTCTACGGGTCCTCGGCAACCCCATCACAAAATCCATGGTGACATGCTCCCACTTCCATGTCGGTATCGGTAGAGGCTGCAATAATCCTGCAGGCTTCTGATGCTCTACCTTCACTTGCTGATAAACGAGACACTTAGCGACATATTCCGCAATGTCTCTTTTCATTCCAGACCACCAATAAACCTTCCGAAGGTTTTGATACATCTTGGTACTTCCCGGATGTATCGTATACTTTGATGAGTGAGCCTCTGATAAAATCGTTTTCCTGATCTCAGGATCCCTGGGAACGCATACTCTGCCTCTGAACCTCAATAAGCCATCAGCACTCTGCTCAAAATCAACACCCACACCTGTCAGTATCTGCCTCAGCCAATCGATACACCGTCGATCGCTCTGCTGGGCTTGCCGAATACGGCCAATCAACTCTGGCTCTAGTCTCAAACTAGCCATGATCTCAAGTCTCTCAGATCCAGGTGGGGTTACATCCAAACTGAGGTTCGCAAAGTGTTCTAACAATTCATGTTCCCGTACCATCATATAAGACACCAACCCAAGGTTCTTTCTACTCAAAGCATCGGCAACGACATTTGCCTTACCCGGGTGGTACATGATTTCACAATCATAGTCTTTCAAGAGTTCGAGCCATCTCCTCTGTCTCATATTCAGCTCTTTCTGCGAGAACAGGTACTTAAGGCTCTTATGATCTGTGAACACCTGAAATTTCTCACCATAGAGATAGTGGCGCCATATTTTCAAAGCAAATACTACGGCCGCCAACTCCAAATCATGTGTCGGGTAGTTCCTCTCATGATCTTTCAACTGTCTAGATCCATAGGCAACTACCTTCCCATCCTGCATAAGCACACAGCCCAGTCCCTGGTGTGATGCATCCGTATACACCGAGAATCCTCCTGAGCTGGTAGGAATGGTGAGAACTGGAGCAGT
The DNA here is from genome assembly GCA_033439115.1 of Firmiana major. NCBI lineage: Eukaryota > Viridiplantae > Streptophyta > Magnoliopsida > Malvales > Malvaceae > Firmiana > Firmiana major. The sequence goes on from CM065899.1 coordinate 55,147,140, forward strand.
CGTCAATCGACGCTTAAGCTCCTCAAAACTCCTCTCACATGCCTCATCCCATGTAAACTTAACATCTTTACGCGTGAGGCGTGTCAACGGAGCAGCTAGTCTGGAGAAACCCTCTACAAATCTCCGATAATATCCTGCCAATCCCAGAAAACTTCTGATCTCAGTTACTGTCTTGGGTTGTTCCCACTGCACAACCGCCTCTATCTTGGATGGATCCACTGATACCCCATCCTTAGACACAACATGCCCCAGAAATGAGATCTGTTCCAACCAGAAGTTACACTTGCTGAGTTTGGCATACAATTCTCTCTCTCGGAGGGTCTGCAGAACTATCCTCAAGTGCTCCTCATGATCTTCCCTAGACTTGGAATACACCAAAATGTCGTCTATGAAAACAATCACAAATTTGTCCAGGTATGGCTTGAATATATCATTCATCAATGTCATAAATGCTGCGGGAGCATTCGTCAATCCGAATGGCATCACCAAAAACTCGTAGTGGCCATAACGGGTACGAAATGCTGTCTTGGGTACATCTCCACTCCTGATCCTCAACTGATGGTACCCTGACCGCAGATCTATCTTAGAAAATACTTCGGCTCCCTGAAGCTGATCCAACAAATCATCGATTCTTGGAAGGGGGTACTTGTTCTTAATGGTGGCCTTATTCAACAACCGGTAATCTATACACAGTCGGAGGCTTCCATCCTTCTTCCTTACAAATAGAACCGGTGCTCCCCAAGGTGAGACACTCGGTCTAACAAACCCCTTCTCCAACAACTCTTGCAGCTGTTTCTTCAGCTCTTCCAACTCTTTCGGAGCCATTCTATAGGGTGGTTTCGATATCGGCTCTGTACCAGGCACTAACTCTATGCAAAACTCCATTTCCCTTTCAGGTGGCAGTCCTGGTAATTCATCCGGAAAGACATCAGGGTAATCCGTAATTACGGGTATGTCTTTCAATTCCGGGTGTGCCTCATCTATATCGACCACATAGGCAATGAACCCTTCACATTATCCTCTCCATCGTTAGTAACATAACCCATCACTCCACATTCAACATTTATCACAATAAATGATTTATCTCTCAAGCATTATGCATTTAAAATCATACTCCTTTATTTACCACAAGTATAAAAGTTTTCATATCATTTCTTTTCATCAAAATTTACAATAAGATTGTCTAGTCCTGAAAACATTAATGTTTTGGCATGACAATCCATCACAACACGATTGGTAGCCAACCAATCCATTCCCAAAATTACATCAAAATCATTCATATTTAATAAAATCAGATTGGCTATCATTTCCTTCCCCTCTATCTTTAATTTACAATCCCTACATACATGCTCGGTCAATTGACTATCATTCATGGGTGTGGAAATCATCAACATTTTATCCAACAATGTTGGTTTCACATATTTCAACAATTTATGTGCAAAGGAAGGTGATATGAAAGAATGTGTGGCACCAGGATCAAATAATACCAATGCTTCTAAATCAAAGATTCGGATGGTACCTTTTATCACATCCGTCGAAGCATCTGCGGTGTCCTGATCCAGTGCATGTACTCTTCCTCTGCTCACACCCGCAGCCTGTTTCCCTTTTTCCTCAGCTGTAGCCCTCCTCCTCGGGGCTGCTGTCTCAACTGGAGCTCCCTCAGGCTCCTTGCCCTTCTGTGGGGCAATCTCCATCTTCTCGGGACAATACTTAGCCATATGTCCTGGTCTCTCGCATCTAAAACACACCATAGGGGTCATCGGACAGGGTCTATTCCCATGGAATCTCCCACATCTCCTACACTGATCAGTAGTAGGTCGTGGTCCCCCAATAGTCATGCCCCTCGGCGCAGTCAAGGCTGGGTATACGGGAGGTCTAGCAGCTCTCTCCCGCACCTCCTCAATCTTTGGCCTCTTCTCGAAAAATCTTTGGCCATCTCTCTTGGCCACTCTTCCAAATCCGGATCTCTTCCGATCCTTGTCCTTTTTAACATTGACTCTCCCAAGCTTGGAGGCATTTCGCTCAAAGTCTTGTTCACATAACTGAGCCTTGTGTACCGCCTCCTCATAAGTCACAATATCGAAGGGAGCTAGCTTAGTCCGGATGGCCAATTTCAATCCATCCATGAACTTCTGAATCTTTCGGGTCTCACTACCCATCGTGTCCGGGTCATATCTCCCCAAGGACATAAACTTGGACTCATACTCGTCCACAGTACGGTTCCCCTGAACCAAATTCATAAATTCCATCCGCAGTCTCCTCTGTGCGGTAGCTGGAATATATTGCCTCCTGAAGGCCTCTAAAAATATCTCCCACGAGATCTCAGAATGTCTGGCCCTCAAAATAGTCTCGGTGGACCTCCACCAATGCTCGGCCTCGCCTTTCAGCATAAACACGGCAAAGGCAACCTTCTCACTTGAAGTGCATCGGAAAAACCTATACAGTTTCTCCATCTCATACACCCAATCCTCCGTAATCACTGGGTCCTTCACCCCTCTAAACACTGGGGGTTTCAGCGCTTGAAACTCTCGCAACCTGCTCAAGTCGCAGTCATAACCCACATCACTACCGCTCTGCTGTGGAGCGATAGGAGAATCTGTATCCTGGGCTGGAGGTGGTGTAACTGTAACTGTCTCAGCAGTCTGAGGTCTCTCCGCCTCTGCAGCTGCCTGTTCAGTAGTAGGCTGTGCCGCGGGACCTCGTCTGTCACCGGCGCCCAAGGCCTGCGTGACTATCTCCACCAGACTCTCAATACTCCGCTCTAACCTAGCGAAGCGAGCCTCAGTATCACCTGCTCTCTCTGCAGGGTTCTGTGGAGCCTGCTCAGTCTGTGGCTCCGCACGGCTCTCAGGCCTACCTCTCCGGCCTCTAGCACGTGCTCTCACCCCTCTACCTTTGCGTGTAACTGGCATAGTGCCTAACTCCCTGTATTATAATAATTCATTAAGCTCAATCCATCACGGTATACACAGTTATATCTAAACAATAGCACAGTACTATGGGGATGTACTTTCCTACATTTTATTAATGACTCACATCAGGCCAACACAGCTCTGATACCAATCTCTGTCACGACCCAATTCCATTCTCTTTAATCGAAATCACTGAAAATTTTTCGCGTTTTAGTGTTACCTTACCCAGTCGTGAACTAAGCTCACCACACACTGTTGGGCTGTGAGTCAATAATAAACACCACATCTCATTCATTCTCAATTAATTAAAACGATGTCATACATGTGCATTTAATCGTGTACTTATACGAATACATGTTTTACTGACATCTACATCCCCCATAAGTACAACTCAAAAGAATACTGTGCTTTTACATTGTTTAGATACAAAAAGAATCACTGTGTATGTACCTCTTAGCGATGGAGATGCAGCGGAGTCCAAAATAATACGCCTCAGTCCTCACTGGGCTACTATGCACGCTCTGTAGGGGGAAAAATAGAGTGGGATGAGCAACCACACGCTCAGTAAGGCAATAATGCAAGCATGGTAGATAACTACTCTATCTACATGCTGATAGTGTTATGCATAAATCGTTTATAGTAGGAGCATGAGGAATAAAACTATGCCATGTGAATATACATATATATCATGTATCAAATCGTGTGCATTGGCATGTAAAACATGGTAGAGACATCATGTATAAAACATCTCATGCTCAATCTCATTTAAATTCATAAAAGGGCAATTCATTTAGAAACTTCCTTTTTGAACCAACAACATAACACCACCTAATCCACTCACAAACCACAACCACATTTACATTCCACAATTCACGCATGTGTATAAATCTAGGTCACTATATCAAAAGTGCCTATGTGAATCATTACATCATAAATCATCCCAGACCACACGCATCCAGGTGTGCGGGGTATCATGCTGGCACGAAGATGAATTATCCCTCGCCAGACTTTCTCATCACATAACCATCATGCGGTACATCGTACTCCATGTGATATACACGATACATCGTACTCCGCAACTCATATCATGATTGGGGGTGCCATTCCTAGGTCTTATCTACCCCATACCAAGAGTTTTCCATATTCCGTGAAGGAGAGCCTTCCTGCCGAACAGAGCCTCCCCGCCTAACAGAGCCTCCCTGCCTCTTCGGGCTTAAGGATGTTAGCTTAAGGATGTAGGGCTTAAGGGTCCTTTCCGTAAGAGAGCCTCCCCACCGAACAGAGCCTCCCCGCCTAACAGAGCCTCCCTGCCTCTTCGGGCTTAAGGATGTTAGCTTAAGGATGTAGGGCTTAAGGATCTTACCTTCACCATACCCATGTAGGAGAGCCTCCCCGCCTAACAGAGCCTCCCTGCCTCTTTGGGCTTAAGGATGTTGGCTTAAGGATCCCACCGTAAGAGAGCCTCCCCACCAAACAGAGCCTCACCGCCTAACAGAGCCTCCCTGCCTCCTCGGGCTTAAGGATGTTAGCTTAAGGATGTAAGGCTTAAGGATCTTACCCACTTTCACAACCCTATACGAATCCCATTGTACAAGCTTGTGCGAGCAAAGCTCTAGCACGACTCATGCATCATGCATCTTCTCATAAAGAGGCGCGTACGAGCATAGCTCTAGTACGGTTATACTCGTGAGACAACCACTCAAAATCCACGTATGAGCAGAAGCTCCAGTACGGTTTATAAACATCACTATAGTTTTCAGATCAAGGTGCGAGCTAGGCTCTAGCACGTTTCATACAAATGAAGACATAGAAATCCAGCGCGAGTGAGGCTCTAGCGCGATTTATGTCATACGAATATGATAGGCGGCTTAAATACAATTATCAATCCCGGCAATTCGGGTTTAGCACTCACAATTTGCTTTTCCACAACAACATCACAATACTAGCCAACCTATCTACAAGCTTGCTTAAAACCAAGCAATTCGTTTTGGAAAAAACATCAAAACGTTAGGTTTGTGCAATTATTAGCCTTACTATCCCCTTTCATAAAATCCACTTCAAATCCAAAACCACGCATATACTCATTATCATTCACGAATATCATCAATCATTTATTTGGGCAATTCATGCATTTTCATACAACACCCAATAATCACCCACAAGTTCAAAGTACGAGCAGCTATCTCTATATACTCACAAAATTCCCTTACCTGGAATCGCGATGCGTGATTCCACTTCCTTAAGCTGCTTACTCGTACGATTCGGTTCGCCTTCAACGAACTCTTCGGGACTGCACAAAATCGTATCCCGCATTATATTCGATCCATATAATTGCAACCCTTGTGCTTGCTATAGTCAATTTAATCTATAGCCTCTATTAAAGCTTATTTGGCCTCGTTTCATTACTTTATCCATAACTCGAGTCTATGAATTTTCTTAGGCCCATTAACTTACTCAAAATCGATATCAAATCGATATTAAGCTCATAGTGTTCATACTTCATGAATCCCCTCACTATGGCATTAATCAAGCATATTTATACTCATTTCTACAATTCCTCCAAACTCACAATGTAATCTCATTTAACCATTTAAAATCATAAACATTTCCCCAATAACAACTTTAGCGTGCCACAAATCATAAACTCATTCAATCCCACATATCCTCACATTATACCCATTTTAGATTTCTAGGTCACACCACTTCCACTACATTCTTAGGTAGTTTATCCATCAATACTCATACCAATCAACTCCAAAATCAATTAAATAGCTAATGCATTTAGATTGGAGTGTTAGAATCTTACCAATATGATTTCTCTTCTTGCTCCAATTGGTAATGCCCTCAACTCCTTCAATTCCAAAAATGGGAAAATGCCCTCTCACTATGTTGTTCTCCTCTTTGATAGGATCAACTTTGCCTCTAATGATCTCTCTCCAAATCTCCCTGAAAATGGCTGATTTTTAGAGAGGGAAAGTTAGGTTTTCGGGGTTGAGATTGAAAGGTTTAAGTGTTTTCCGAGATTTCCAGATTTTCAGCTCTCCTTATATAGAAATGACTTGAGGAGATCGATCTGGTCCAAGAGGAGATCGATCTGGTCCCTTAAAATCCCTCTTTTTCACGGCATTTTTAAGCCTGAGATCGATCTGTCGAAGCAATGAGATCGATCTGTTGAAGCATGAGATCGATCTGTCGAAGCATGAGATCGATCTGGTCCCAAACAGAGAGCTAAGGAGATCGATCTGGATGCTTGGGGATCGATCTTTCCACTACAGAATGCTTGAGAGATCGATCTGGCTCCTTTGGAGATCGATCTGCTCAATCCTTTCGCCCAAATAAGAGCATTCTGGCTCTCCCAGATCGATCTCTCATCCTAGGAGATCGATCTGGACCTCATGTTTTCCAGATTTCCTGCAGTTTCATTGCTGCAACTCATACCCACACACCCTCAATCTATTGCCATGGCCATTTCCTCATCCATCCACCTCTATAACTTGAAAATGGCATCCATTCGTACCTTATGCACATTGAAACTTGTGTGCATTCATTGTATGTTCAAAGGTATGCTACATAAAACCAAATGGAAGCATAACTCCATTCCATTTTACCACACTACTCATCTTGAGTCTCAATCACATCTATCACTTGCTAGAATACATTTCTCCGTATTCATACTTAATGAAACTTGTATGTACGTTACAATTTATATTACACATACATACATTGAATCCATGGACTTACATCAATCATACTTTACATCACAAGTCCATTCATATTATTTGATCCAAGTACACACATTACCCTTACACATATACGGGGTCTTACACAGTATATCTCTAGACCTCCATATAGGATGGCATTAGTGGAACTTGAGGAATTGAATAAACAACTACAAGAGTTATTGGATTAAGGATTTATATGACCCAGTGTCTCACCGTGGGGGGCACCAGTGTTGTTCGTGAAGAAGAAGGATGGTAGTCTTAGATTATGCATAGACTACCGACTGTTGAATAAAGCCACGATGAAGAATAAATATCCACTACCGAGGATTGGCAATTTGCTTGTTCAGCTGAGAAGGGCTTCAGTCTTATCTAAGATTGATTTGAGATCAGGCTATCACCAATTAAGGATTAAGGAAGAAGATATTTCGAAGACGGCCTTCAGGACAAGGTATGACCATTATGAATTTCTAGTGATACCCTTTGGATTAACGAATGTCCCTACAGCCTTTATGAGGTTAATGTACGAAGTGTTTAGAGACTATCTAGATAAGTGTGTGATAGTCTTTATTGATGATATCTTGGTGTACTCTCCATCTTATGAGGAGCACGTACAGCACTTGTGGTTAGTACTTCAGATACTCCGAGATAAGCAATTATATGGAAAGCTTGGTAAGTGTGAGTTTTGGCTGAATCGGATAGCTTTCCTTGGTCATATAGTTTCAGCGAAATGAGTATCAGTTGATCTAATTAAAGTAAAGGTTGTGCTTAATTGGGAAAGACCGAAGACAGTTACTGAGGTACGAAGTTTCCTTAGTTTGGCAGGGTATTACAGAAGATTTGTGGAGGGATTTTCCAGGATTACCACTCCTTTAACCAAGCTCACGCGCAAGGAGACTTTGTTCATATGGACTAATCAATGTGAGCTCAATTTTCAAGAATTAAAGAGGAGATTAACAGCGGCACCTGTGTTGATTATACCTGATGGATCGGGAGGATTTTCAGTGTATAGTGATGCTTCCCATCAAGGTTTGTGGTGTGTACTCATGTAGCATGGAAGAGTGGTCGTCTATGGATCGCGACAATTGAAAGATCAAGAGCGAAATTACCCCACGCATGATTTGGAGTTACCTGCTGTGATGTTTGCCTTGAAGATCTGGTGGCACTACTTATATGGGGAAAGATTTCAAATCTTCACTGACCACAAGAGTTTGAAATATCTGTTTGATCAGAAAGAGTTAAATATGAGACAAAGGAGATGGATAAAACTCCTTAAGGATTATGATTGCGAGATTCTATACCATCCGAGAAAGGCAAACGTGGTTGACGATGCCCTGAGCAAGAAGAGTATGATATCCACTATGATTATCAAAGAATGGGATTTATTGGAGCAATTCGTTGAACTCCAGATTAGAGTTAAAGAGGTAGAGACTGGATTTTTGGCTAGCCTGCGAATAGAGCCCAAGATCATGGATTGGATTAGAACTGGGCAGCGTGATGATCAGAGGTTGATCGATATGGTTAGCCAAGCTGAGCAAACTTCATAGTCGGATCTCATAGTTAGTGAGGATGGATTGTTGAGATTCAAAGGATGAATTTGTGTACCGGATGATGATACCCTAAAAAGACAGATATTGAGAGAATCCCATTGTTCGCGATACACCATGCACCCAGGGAGTACTAAAATGTACCGAGATTTGAGAAAGGTATATTAGTGGAGGAGTTTGAAGCGAGACGTGGCCGATTTTGTGGCCAGATGTTTAGTGTGCCAGCAAGTAAAATCTGAGTATCGGAAGCCCAAAGGATTATTGCAGCCTTTACCTATGCCTACATGGAAATTGGAGCATGTCACCATGGACTTTATTATGGGTTTACCAAGGACCCAAAGGGGTCCTGATGAGATATAGGTCATAGTGGATAGACTGACGAAAAGTGCCCACTTCCTTGCCATCAAGAGCACCGATACTGTAGATGCCTTAGCTCAGTTGTATGTCAGCGAGATAGCTAGACTACATGGGGCTCTAGTGAGTATTACTTCTGACCGAGATTCTTGATTTACTTCTAGATTTTAGACCCAATTTCAGGAGTCTATGGGATCTCGATTGAGTTTTAGTACTGCCTATCATCCTCAAATAGATGGTCAGTCAGAGAGGACTATTCAGACCCTGGAGGATATGTTGAGGGCGTGTACGATGAATTTTAAGGGATCATGTGTCAGACCCAGATTTTTGTAACTTATTTCCTTATGATTCCTAAGTGTATGAACACTATGTAATTATAGTTGAATCATAAGAAGAGTAATTACTAACATGCAATCGACAATTTGATAAATTAAAAATGCATGTAAGCTACATAACAGCGAGATAAGGGTTAAGTTAATTCCCGAACGAGTGCAGGGGTAAAACGGTCAAATGACTGACATTCGGTATAATTTCGATAAGGGAATTTCATTAAAAATATGAAATTAAGGAATCTTGATCAAAATCGAGGAAAATATTTAATTTCGAGCCCAATTGATCAAGATATAAATTTATTAGAATTTATCGGAATTTTTGCCTCGAAAAATGAGCCCAAAAATAATGGAAAAATATACCGAATAGGTAAAATCGGACTGATAAATTCATTTACGGATTAAATGAATTTAATATGATTTTTTAAGATATTTCTAGATATTTTTGAGATATTTATGGGATATTTATGGGATTTTTATTATTATTTTATAGTAAAATAATAATAAAAAATATAATTATAAAAAAAAAAAAGAGGGAAATCTGAATTTGGGACGCGGGGAGAGAGAAAGAATGGAAAGAAACGGAAGCAAGCCGACCCGAGGGAGAAGACCACCGGACGGTGAGCACCGGCCACCCCACGGGCAACCAAGCGGCCAGAAAGGAAGAGCAGGACCGTGCGCACCCATCGGCACCGGTCACGATCTCCACCGACGCCGGACGCCGGCGAATCGAAGAGGAGAAGCCGCGGAGGAAAAGAAGGAATCTGGCGGCAACCGGCGGTGCTTGGTCCCGATTGAGCCCAGCCGAGTGTTGTCCACGCTTAGGCGCGCCGAACTGCGGTGGTGATGCGTCGGGAACCGGCCGGAATAGGCCGGCACGGCCAAAAGATGCCTGAACCGGTCGGCGGTTCAGTGGAGAAGGTTCTGTGCTGAACCGGACCGGACCGGTTCAGCCAAGGAGAAAAGAGGAAAAAGAGGAAAAAAAGAAAGAAAAAGGAAAAAGGAAAATTTTCGGGATTTCACTGGACTTCGGGTAAGTCGATACGAGGTCAAAAGTGACCGATTTAATTTCCGATGAATTTATTTAAATTATATTTAATCGAAAATTGACCCGGAGTTAAATATAATAAATTGTGCAGTTCGACGATTAATTCCGAACGGAAGCCCGATCGAACTTCGATTTGCGTACCATCGCATATTCTCGGGTAAGTAAAGTTCATTTACGATGAATTATGTGATTATTGCGTATTTAAGATTTAAATTACGCATTTCGGATTAAATTCCGTATTTAGTGAATTATAATTGGAATTTTGAATTAAATGTCGTAAATGATATACGGGCTATCCAAAGAGCTTGGAATAAAGCCCAATGGGTATTGATAGGCTCAATGAGTCGATAGACCCTGATGAAGAGAAATAATAAGTGGAAAACGGGCTTAATACGGTTAAGGCCCATTAAGGATTTTTAAGGCCCATTAAGGGAAATTAAACTGTATTAATGTGTAATACAGTAGGAAAATGATAATTAACCTGAGGAATGGTTATTTACAGCTCCGAAATTTACATCGAGAGCTGATCGGACTGCGGGATTTAGCAGCACCGAGGAAGCGAGGTCACTTGACGTGATCCGAGGTAAGGGACTTTTGCGAGTAGTTAGAGATACCTGCACGTATTTTCAACTGCTTCTGCATTCACTTAAAAACTCTGAGGGTCAGAGAAAGTGAATAATAATTATTGCGACCCGATAGTGGCAAATTACGATTTTGCCCCTAGTTAGTCAAAAAGTCAACTTTTGTGAGAAGTTGCAAAAAAAGCATGGAAAATGCTATTGTGAGTGTTTAATTGTTATTAGCATGAAAATAAATAGATGGGCTAATGATTTTAAGGTTGATATGACTTAAGCACACTTTGAGTGCTGATTTTGATGTTTTATAAACAATCCCTTTTTAAATAGCCATCTATCATATTATGTGAGAATGAATCGTGCTAGAGCACAGCTCGCACTGGGATTCATGTGTTTTTCCACATAATATTAGTGCTGGATTTGATACGCACTAGATTTTCATGACATGCAAGATAGAGTACTGGAGTTTTACTCGTACTCAGCTTTGAATGATATATGCATGACAGAGTGCTAGAGCGTGGCTCGTACTCGATTCTTCATGGTTTATACATGACATAGTACTGGGAGCGATTGCTCGTACTTGATTTTGATATTGTGCATAGCATAGTACTGGGAGCTATTGCTCGTACTTGATTTAATACATAAACTATGCATTGACCTAGTTGCTAGAGAGTGCTCGCACTAGAGTCGAGTTTTATGATGTGAAACAGTGTTGAGCGGAGTGACGACTGTGAGTCGCACTCAAGACGCACACTGTATGTGATATGTAATACATGTTGAAACCCATGCTTGAGACCTTACGTGACTGTGTGTCATAGCTAGAGAGGATATCCGCATGAGGTTGGTATAGACGTGGTATGATATTTCCACAGGCACGAGGGCTAAGACCTATGTTAGGCACCCTGACTGTGATGTTGATGAGTTCCACGGGAGTGAGAGCTAAGTCCTATGGTAGGCACTCTGGCCGTGAGAACGGGTCCACAGGGGTACTTTGTATCGTGTCTGAGTGGCACGAGGTACGCTGTACCGTGTGTTACGTAGCTGGCGGTTGACATTGGACTGACCATCCTCCCGTTACAGCAGTGAGGCCCCGCACATCTAGATCTATGTGGCTTGGGATCACTTTCTTTTCGGATATGATCATGATCCAGGATACTATTTGCATAAACCACAAAGTCTCACATGTTATATCACATTGATTAACTTCTTTAAACTGCGGACAGACCTGAGGGATGGGTCGGACTCCAATTTGTGTTGTGAATCATTTGATGCCATATTTATATGTGATTTAAATATACATGGCATGATTTACATAAAGGCATGATTTATATATAAATGCATTGTGTTGCACTACATGCCTACTTTTGAGAAATAAAGCATGATTTTTGTACATGGGATTTATTCTGTACAAGTACATATATATTATATTTCAAGACATGCTTTTAAAGTGAGTTAAGGAAATAATATTTTCAAGGCATAGCACTATTTTGAGTAGATAGTGTGGATATCTACTTGCTTGCCTGATTTCCTTACTGAGCGCGTTATGCTCACCCCCTTTTCTTTACATCTCTCTACAGAGCGTCAGTAGATCGAGAGTTATCGTGGGAGAGTGTCCCAGAGTCCACTACTAGTTCCTATCGATTCATCAGGTATACTTATTATGTACAGTTGTGTATCTAAACATAGAAACAGCACAGTGATGTATACGTTATATATTATGGGGAATGTAATCGTATTAGATTTTATAAAATCTTACATGTATAATAAAAGCAACTACAGTCAGGCTTAATATATTGACATGTATGTATTTTGTATGGATATTATGGTAAGTGAAGACTCTGACATCGAATCACAGCCCAACCAGTGAAGAGAGGAAAGGTAAGTTAAAAATGCGAAAAATTTATTGTGGTTTTTGGTTAAAGTCAAGGATTGAAACTGGGGTCCTGACAGGATGGTATCAGAGCAGAGGTTGGTCTGATGTGAGTCGGTGTTAGAAAATAGGAAAGTGTACATCCCCATAGTACTGTGCTGTGTTTAGATATAACTGTGTATACCGGATAGGAGATGGACTAATTCATTATTATGAATGCAGGGACTTTGCCTATATGGCAAATACGCGTAGTGGTAGAGGTATGAGAGGTAGGGCTCGAGGCCGGGGAGAGAGACCCGAGGGACGAGCCGCTGCCAGGCCATTACCTACGCATGAGACTGCGGTGCTACTGAGGCACCCGATTGTGCCGAGACGCGCTTCACGAGATTAGAGCGTGGTCTCGAGACTATTATTGAGATACTGGCACAGACAATGCCAGGTAGGCAGAGACAGGAGGCAGGAGCTGCTACAGGAGAGGCAGTTGCCCCTGATACACCTACGCAGACAGCTGATGCACAGAGGACAGTAGATACTCCTACACCCCCACCGGTTTCGGGTGGCAGTGGATTAGGATATGGATGTGACTTGCATCGGTTGAGGGAGTTCCAGAAGTTCAGACCTCCATCATTTAGTGGGGTCAAGAACCCCGTAGCTGCGGAGGAGTGGTTGGCAGAGGTAGAGAAGCTCTATGGATACTTCGAGTGTACGACCTCGAAGATGGTCGCGTTTGCTACGTTCCTACTGAAGGGAGCCGCAGAACATTGGTGGAAGTTCACCAGACCTATATTGAGATCCTGACATACGGATATCACTTGGGATATATTTCGGGAGGCCTTTAGGAGGCAGTTTATTCCTGACACCGCACAGCGAAAGTTACATGCAGAGTTTTTGAGACTCAACCAGGGGAGTTTATCGGTGGACGAGTATGAGACTCGATTCCTATCCCTAGGAAGATACGACCCGGATACTATGTATAGTGAGACCAGGAAGGTTCACAGGTTTATCGATGGGTTGAGACCGGTGCTACGGTCCAAGTTGGTTCCGCTGGACATAGTGACCTATGAGGAGGCAGTGCGCAGGGCGCAACTATGTGAGCAGGACTACGAGAGGAATGCTTCTGAGTTTGGGAAGTTTAGCCGTAGCCAAGACTTGCAGAAGAAGAGGCCGGCTAGAGATTTTAGTTATCGAGGGGGGAAGAAACCCTTCGGTAAGAGATCACGGATAGAGGGGACACGAGATAGATATGTTAGATCTCCTGCTTATCCGACTGCAGCCCCAGCGAAGGGCATTATGATAGGAGGACCGAGACCTGCTGCAGATCAGTGCAGAAGATGCGGCAGATTCCATGGAGATTGGCCGTGTTCACAGGGTGCTATAGTATGTTTTCGATGTGGGAAACAGGGGTATCTAGCTAGAGATTGCCCATTGCCGTATGCGACTGCACCACAGAGGGGCAGGGAGTTTGATAGAACCCCAGCTGGTACGTCTACTCAGAGAGGTAGAGCCACGGCAGAGGAGAAGGGGAAACAAGTGATGGGTCAAGGGCGAGTACATGCTTTGGACCAGGGGACAGCTGATGCTTCATCGGATGTGATTCGAGGTAACATCCTGATTTATGATATTGAAGCATATGTTTCAATTGATCCTGGTGCCACGCATTCTTTTGTATCGCCTTCATTTGCATGTAAATTAGAGAGACATGTAGAGCGTACACATTTATGTATGATGATGTTAATCAGTACGCCTATGGATAGTAGTCAAGTTGTAGAATATGTATATAATGACTGCAAGTTGAGAGTAGGGGATAAGGAGATGACAGCCAATCTAATATTACTAAGTATGAGCGACTTTGATATAATATTAGGAATGGATTGGCTATCTGCAAACCATGCTGTTTTAGACTGTTACGCTAAGACAGTTATGTTTCCTAACCCTACTAGATATGTTGTAAAGTTTAATAAAGATAAATAAAAGGAGTAGATATGATTATTACATGACTTCTGATTTAGAAAACCTTCAACATATCAAGGTTTCATTGCGTACGTGGTAGATATGGATAAGGCACATCCGGAGTTGGCAGATATCACTGTGGTCAGTGAGTACTCAGATGTTTTCCCGGATGAATTGCCAGGGTTACCACCAGACAGAGAGATGGAGTTCTGTATAGATCTGGTACCTGGTACGGAGCCTATTTCGAGACCACCATATCGCATGGCCTTAGTTGAGCTGGAGGAGCTCAAGAGACAGTTACAGGAGCTGTTGGATAGGGGCTTTGTACGACCGAGTGTTTCACCTTGGGGAGCACCGGTTTTGTTTGTGAGGAAGAAGGATGGGAGCCTCCGATTGTGCATAGACTACCGATTGTTGAATAAGGCCACCATCAAGAATAGGTACCCCCTTCCACGCATTGACAACTTGCTAGATCAGCTACAGGGAGCACAGGTCTTTTCCAAGATTGACCTAAGGTCTGGGTATCATCAGCTGAAGGTTCGGAGTGGAGATGTACCCAAGACAGCATTTCGTACCCGATATGGCCATTACGAGTTCTTGGTCATGCCATTCGGATTGACGAATGCTCCAGCTGCTTTCATGGCTTTGATGAACGATGTGTTCAAGCCATACTTGGACCAGTTTGTTATCGTCTTCATCGATGACATATTGGTGTATTCGAGATCCAAGGAGGAACATGAGGAGCACCTCAGGGTCGTGTTGCAGACGTTATGGGAGCATGAGTTATATGCTAAGCTCAGCAAGTGTGACTTTTGGTTGTCACAGATCTCGTTTTTGGGACATGTTATATCGAGAGATGGTGTATCAGTTGATCCATCTAAGATAGAGGCTGTAGTTCAGTGGGAACAGCCAAAGACAGTCACCGAGATCAGGAGTTTTCTGGGTTTAGCTGGATACTATCGGAGATTCGTTGAGGGATTTTTGAAGTTGGCTGCTCCGTTGACACGTCTTACTCGAAAGAGTGCACCGTTCATATGGAACGAGGATTGTGAGAAGAGCTTTGAGGAGTTGAAGCGTCGATTGACCACCGCTCCGATTCTCACTATCCCTACCAGCTCAGGAGGATTTGCAGTATATACCGATGCTTCGCATCAGGGACTGGGCTGCGTATTGATGCAAGACGGGAAGGTAGTTGCTTACGGATCCAGACAGCTGAAGGATCATGAGAAGAACTATCCGACCCATGATTTGGAACTAGCAGCAGTAGTGTTTGCGTTGAAGGTATGGCGCCACTACTTGTATGGTGAGAAGTTCTAGATATTTACCGACCACAAGAGCCTCAAGTATCTGTTCTCGCAGAAGGAGCTGAACATGAGACAGAGAAGATGGCTAGAGCTTCTGAAGGACTACGACTGCGAGATACTTTATCATCCGGGTAAGGCTAACGTTGTAGCCGATGCCTTGAGCAGGAAGAGCCTGGGGATGGTATCGTATATGATGGTTAGGGAACATGATTTGCTAGAGCAGTTTGCTAGCCTCAGTTTAGGAGTCGTGCCTTCTGACATGGATACAGGCTATGTGATAGCTAGTCTACGCTTGGAGCCGGACCTGTTGGACAGGATCAGAGTGGCTCAGCAGACTGACCCATTTTGTATGGATGTTAGTAGTCAGATGCAGAAAGGCACCGTGACTGATTTTGAGATGAATTCTGATGGACTACTGAGGTTCAGAGGCAGATTGTGTGTTCCCGAGGATCCAGGACTTAGGAGATTGATATTGGCGGAAGCTCATTCGTCGAGGTATACTTTACATCCGGGGAGTAACAAGATGTATCAGAACCTCCGGAAGGTATACTGGTGGTCAGGTATGAAGAGAGATGTAGCAGACTTCGTGGCAAAGTGTCTCGTATGTCAGCAGGTGAAGGTAAAGCATCAGAAACCTGCAGGATTGTTGCAGCCTCTACCTATACCGACATGGAAATGGGAGCATATCACCATGGATTTCGTGATGGGTTTACCGAGGACCCGCAGGAATCACGATGCTATATGGGTGATCGTTGATAGACTGACGAAGTCAGCCCACTTCCTAGCTATGAGAGCTACCGATACTCTGAGTTCGTTAGCAGAACTGTACGTACGCGAGGTAGTGAGGTTACACGGTGTACCAGTGAGCATAGTCTCAGATAGGGATTCCCGCTTCACATCCCACTTTTGGGGACATTTTCAGGAAGCTATGGGAACCCAGTTGAGTTTGAGCACCGCTTTCCATCCTCAGACAGATGGTCAGTCAGAGAGGACTATACAGACTCTGGAGGACATGTTGAGAGCATGTGTGCTAGACTATCGAGGCTCCTGGGATGACCACCTACCACTAGCTGAGTTCGCCTACAATAACAGTTATCATTCGAGTATCGGGATGGCACCGTATGAGGCTTTGTATGGTCATAGATGTCGTTCCCCTATTGGATGGGAAGAAGTGGGTGACCGTAAGATTTTTGCTCCTGACTTGGTTACGCAAGCATCTGAGGACGTCCGCTTGATAGTAGAGAGACTGAGAACAGCTCAGAGCAGACAGAAGAGTTACGCTGACAGGAGACGTAGGCCACTAGAGTTTGCAGTTGGTGAATCCGTGTTTTTGAGAGTTTCTCCTTCCAAGGGCATAGCGAGATTTGGGAAGAGAGGGAAACTAAATCCTCGCTACATTGGACCCTTTGAGATACTTGATCGAGTGGGAGATAAGGCATATAGGTTGGCATTGCCACCGGACTTATCAGGTGTCCACAACGTCTTTCACATATCGATGCTTCGAAAGTACCACCCGGATCCGTCACATGTGATTAGTTACGAGCCTTTGGAGCTCCGAGAGGACTTGTCATATGTAGAGAGACCGATTCAGATATTGGATAGGAATGAGAAGGTATTGAGATCGAAGACCATCGGATTAGTGAAGATTCTCTGGCAGCATCATACTTCAGAGGAAGCTACTTGGGAGCTAGAGAGTCTGATGCGAGAGAAGTACCCTCACCTATTTGAGTACTGACTTGGTTCTAATTTGGAGGACCAAATTTTCTGAGTGGGGGAGGATTGTCAGACCCGGATTTTTGTAGCTTATTTCCTTATGATTCCTAAGTGTATGAACACTATGTAATTATAGTTGAATCATAAGAAGAGTATTTACTAACATGCAATCGACAATTTGATAAATTAAAAATGCATGTAAGCTACATAACAGCGAGATAAGGGTTAAGTTAATTCCCGAACGAGTGCAGGGGTAAAACGGTCAAATGACTGACATTCGGTATAATTTCGATAAGGGAATTTCATTAAAAATATGAAATTAAGGAATCTTGATCAAAATCGAGGAAAATATTTAATTTCGAGCCCAATTGATCAAGATATAAATTTATTAGAATTTATCGGAATTTTCGCCTCGAAAAATGAGCCCAAAAATAATGGAAAAATATACCGAATAGGTAAAATCGGACTGATAAATTCATTTACGGATTAAATGAATTTAATATGATTTTTTAAGATATTTCTAGATATTTTTGAGATATTTATGGGATTTTTATTATTATTTTATAGTAAAATAATAATAAAAAATATAATTATAAAAAAAAAAGGGAAATCTGAATTTGGGACGCGGGGAGAGAGAAAGAATGGAAAGAAACGGAAGCAAGCCGACCCGAGGGAGAAGACCACCGGACGGTGAGCACCGGCCACCCCACGGGCAACCAAGCGGCCAGAAAGGAAGAGCAGGACCGTGCGCACCCATCGGCACCGGTCACGATCTCCACCGACGCCGGACGCCCGCGAATCGAAGACGAGAAGCCGCGGAGGAAAAGAAGGAATCCGGCGGCAACCGGCGGTGCTTGGTCCCGATCGAGCCCAGCCGAGTGTTGCCCACGCTTAGGCGCGCCGAACTGCGGTGGTGATGCGTCGGGAACCGGCCGGAATAGGTCGGCACGGCCAAAAGATGCCTGAACCGGTCGGCGGTTCAGTGGAGAAGGTTCTGTGCTGAACCGGACCGGACCGGTTCAGCCAAGGAGAAAAGAGGAAAAAGAGGAAAAAAAGAAAGAAAAAGGAAAAAGGAAAATTTTTGGGATTTCACTGGACTTCGGGTAAGTCGATACGAGGTCAAAAGTGACCGATTTAATTTCCGATGAATTTACTTAAATTATATTTAATCGGAAATTGACCCGGAGTTAAATATAATAAATTGTGCAGTTCGACGATTAATTCCGAACGGAAGCCCGATCGAACTTCGATTTGCGTACCATCGCATATTCTCGAGTAAGTAAAGTTCATTTACGATGAATTATGTGATTATTGCGTATTTAAGATTTAAATTACGCATTTCGGATTAAATTCCGTATTTAGTGAATTATAATTGGAATTTTGAATTAAATGTCGTAAATGATATACGGGCTATCCAAAGAGCTTGGAATAAAGCCCAATGGGTATTGATAGGCCCAATGAGTCGATAGACCCTGATGAAGAGAAATAATAAGTGGAAAACGGGCTTAATACGGTTAAGGCCCATTAAGGATTTTTAAGGCCCATTAAGGGAAATTAAACTGTATTAATGTGTAATACAGTAGGAAAATGATAATTAACCTGAGGAATGGTTATTTACAGCTCCGGAATTTACATCGAGAGCTGATCGGACTGCGGGATTTAGCAGCACCGAGGAAGCGAGGTCACTTGACGTGATCCGAGGTAAGGGACTTTTGCGAGTAGTTAGAGATACCTGCACGTATTTTCAACTACTTCTGCATTCACTTAAAAACTCTGAGGGTCAGAGAAAGCGAATAATAATTATTGCGACCCGATAGTGGCAAATTATGATTTTGCCCCTAGTTAGTCAAAAAGTCAACTTTTGTGAGAAGTTGCAAAAAAAGCATGGAAAATGCTATTGTGAGTGTTTAATTGTTATTAGCATGAAAATAAATAGATGGGCTAATGATTTTAAGGTTGATATGACTTAAGCACACTTTGAGTGCTGATTTTGATGTTTTATAAACAATCCCTTTTTAAATAGCCATCTATCATATTATGTGAGAATGAATCGTGCTAGAGCACAGCTCGCACTGGGATTCATGTGTTTTTCCACATAATATTAGTGCTGGATTTGATACGCACTAGATTTTCATGACATGCATGATAGAGTACTGGAGTTTTACTCGTACTCAGCTTTGAATGATATATGCATGACAGAGTGCTAGAGCGTGGCTCGTACTCGATTCTTCATGGTTTATACATGACATAGTACTGGGAGCGATTGCTCGTACTTGATTTTGATATTGTGCATAGCATAGTACTGGGAGCTATTGCTCGTACTTGATTTAATACATAAACTATGCATTGACCTAGTTGCTAGAGAGTGCTCGCACTAGAGTCGAGTTTTATGATGTGAAACAGTGTTGAGCGGAGTGACGACTGTGACTCACACTCAAGACGCACACTGTATGTGATATGTAATACATGTTGAAACCCATGCTTGAGACCTTGCGTGACTGTGTGTCATAGCTAGAGAGGATATCCGCATGAGGTTGGTATAGACGTGGTATGATATTTCCACAGGCACGAGGGCTAAGACCTATGTTAGGCACCCTGACTGTGATGTTGATGAGTTCCACGGGAGTGAGAGCTAAGTCCTATGGTAGGCACTCTGGCCGTGAGAACGGGTCCACGGGGGTACTTTGTATCGTGTCTGAGTGGCACGAGGTACGCTGTATCGTGTGTTACGTAGCTGGCGGTTGACATTGGACTGACCATCCTCCCGTTACAGCAGTGAGGCCCCGCACATCTAGATCTATGTGGCTTGGGATCACTTTCTTTTCGGATATGATCATGATCCAGGATACTATTTGCATAAACCACAAAGTCTCACATGTTATATCACATTGATTAACTTCTTTAAACTGCGGACAGACCTGAGGGATGGGTCGGACTCCGATTTGTGTTGTGAATCATTTGATGCCATATTTATATGTGATTTAAATATACATGGCATGATTTACATAAAGGCATGATTTATATATAAATGCATTGTGTTGCACTACATGCCTACTTTTGAGAAATAAAGCATGATTTTTGTACATGGGATTTATTCTGTACAAGTACATATATATTATATTTCAAGACATGCTTTTAAAGTGAGTTAAGGAAATAATGTTTTCAAGGCATAGCACTATTTTGAGTAGATAGTGTGGATATCTACTTGCTTGCCTGATTTCCTTACTGAGCGCGTTATGCTCACCCCCTTTTCTTTACATCTCTCTACAGAGCGTCAGTAGATCGAGAGTTATCGTGGGAGAGTGTCCCAGAGTCCACTACTAGTTCCTATCGATTCATCAGGTATACTTATTATGTACAGTTGTGTATCTAAACATAGAAACAGCACAGTGATGCATACGTTATATATTATGGGGAATGTAATCGTATTAGATTTTATAAAATCTTACATGTATAATAAAAGCAACTACAGTCAGGCTTAATATATTGACATGTATGTATTTTGTATGGATATTATGGTAGGTGAAGACTCTGACATCGAATCACAGCCCAACCAGTGAAGAGAGGAAAGGTAAGTTAAAAATGCGAAAAATTTATTGTGGTTTTTGGTTAAAGTCAAGGATTGAAACTGGGGTCCTGACATCATGGGACGATCATCTACCCCTAGCAGAGTTTGCGTACAATAATAGCTATCATGCGAGTATTGGAATGGCATATTTGAGGCTCTATATGGTAGGAGGTGTAGATCCCCTGTAGCATGGGAAGAAGTGGGTGACAGAAAGGTAAATGCTCCTGAACTTGTTGAACAAGCTTTACAGAGTGTGAAGCTCATATGTCAGAAATTACTGGCTGCGCAAGGCAAACAGAAAAGCTACGCGAATATGCATAGACGGCCACTCGAGTTGGATGTTGGTGATGCAGTATTTCTGAAGATATCACCAAGGGTATCATAAGATTTGGAAAGAAAGAAAAATTGAGTCTTCGATACATCAAACCATTCAAGATTCTTTAGAGAGTGGGAGAGGTAGCCTACAAGTTGGCATTACCCCAACAGATGTCCGGAATACACAACGTCTTTCATGTTTCTATGTTGAGGAAGTACCACCCGGACCCTTCTCATGTCATAGAGTACGAAGAGATGGACATACAAGAGGACATGAGCTACACTGAGGAACCCGTCCGGATCCTTGATAGGAAAGAGAAGGTGCTTCGGACTAAGAGCATCCCATTAGTAAAAGTTTTATGGAAACATCACTCAATGGAAGAGGCAACTTGGGAATTGGAAAGCCTCATGAAGGAGAAGTACCTCCATCTATTTGATGAGTCGAGTTGAATTCGGAGGACTAAATTCTATTAAGGTGGGGAGGATGTGAGATCTGAGAATTTTAATACATATTTAATTATGTAATGTGAACATGAATTGTAATTGATTGAGCTAAATGTGATGTACTCATATATTGAGGTGGTAATAAATGAAATTTCTAAGTGATGAATGAGTTATGAATGAGAAATAATCAATGGAGTAAACTATGACAATTAAATGTAGAGATTTTATGTTAAGTGTACAACTAAAGTGTGAAACTATGAGGCCAGATCGATCTTGGAGAAGAGAGGATCGATCTGGTAGGCCAAAGTGACGAGGAATGAGGAATTTAAGCGAGCAGATCGATCTCCAATGGAAGAGGATCAATCTCCTTATGATTCTGCAATGAAGAGATCAATCTCATGAAGAAGAAATTGATCTCCAAATGTTTCTGTAAAGAGAAGATCGATTTCCTCAAGGAGCAGATCGATCTTATGAAGCATTCTGTAAACTGAAGATCGATCTCATAATTGGAGCAAATCGATATTATGAAGCAATTAAAAGATCGATCTCACACCACGATAGATCGATCTCCTAAGCATAAAATTACCCCAAAACGTTTCCAAATTCAAAAAGAGATCGATCTCATCAAGGACCAAATCGATCTCCTACCCTCCATCTATAAAAGAACCCTTATGTTTTCCTGTATTTCATCTTCTCTCTCTCTAAGAAACCGAAACCCTAACTTTCTCTCTCCTCCAAATCGCTCATTCCTATTCGAATCAGGGGTTATAGCAACAAGGAAAGTTGTTCCTCATCCAAAGGAGAGCAACATACTTGGAAATCGAAGGACGAATCGAATCGAGCTGTGAATAGAGCTCTCCATAAGTTTTAGGTAAATTTCTAAGCTTTAATCTTTGATATTGAGCTGATTTTGGTGATTGGGACTATGGGTGTTGTGATAAGATGGCTAGGAAATTATTAGAGTTGATGAAATTATGATTTTGTGGGACTGATGATGATATTATGCAATTGTGGTAATTTTGGGATTTTTGCTATAAATCGAAATTGAGGCAATGAGGTGATTTTGGCATGGGTATTATGCATGAAAAATGTAGGATTTGAAATGTAGTGGATGAGAATGTAGATTATGATAGGAATATGAGAAAAATGAGGTTTGGAGTATTTAACGAGAATATGAGCAAATATGTGCTCGATGATGTGATTGAGATGAATTATTGATGTTTTAACATCGTTTTGACAACCTGGGAGTTCCAGAGAGAAATTAGTGGCTAGTCCGTCATTTGGGGGAACGATTGCACTATACGAGGTGCAATGAGGCAAGGGAAAACTTAAACTCATTTGTGTAAGCAATTTTGTGATGATATTGTAGCATGAAATGTGATTTGAGAAAACATGCATGTTTTTATGAGTTGAGAATGAGTTATTGCACATGGTTTTATAGTCGGTTGGGGCCAAATTTTTATGAGTTGTAAACTAAATGCGAAATTGTTTTACAACCATTTTGAGTTTAAAAAGTGAAAAGTGATTTGGGCTCTACGTTAAGGCGTACTGAGATTTGAGAAATGTGTGCATGGTTTTGCCAGTTTGAGCTCGGTTTTGACATGTTTTATGTTGAGTACAAAACGGTTTTTAGATGAGTTTTGTGAGAAAAAGCATTATGAGCGCTACGTGAAGGCAAAACAGTTTTATTTAATAATGGCTATTACAAAGACTTAGGCGTGTCATGTTGAATACACATCGGATCGTGCTCTAGCAGCACGTGAGATCGACTCCTCCGTTCTGGTAACGTGAGATGACCCCGCTCCGCGGCAGCGATGGGTGGCATTGCTCTGATAGCATGTAAGACCAGGTCGTGCTTTAATAGCATGTAAGATCGATGGTTGTACGACTTTGATCAAGTCTACAGCGAACCATGGCCATAGGTGTATTATTGTCGATGAAATCCCTCGATTTGGGATGTCCGCTTAGGGGACGAGTTCAATCATTTTGATTTGCCATGACGAGTTTTTATATGAGTTGTATTTGCCTAGTCTTATTTTACACATGAGATTGTGTTTTGTGGTTGCGCCATGTGCATTACTACATGCGGTGATTTTTATCACATTTTTATGAGAAAAGTCATTATCGCATCCGGATTTCCACATGCTTGTAACTACTTGTAATCATGGTTTGAGCCATTTATTATCATGTTTCTACATGAGCTTAAGAAACGAGTTGAGATGATGTTTTAATTATTCATGCTACATTTTCCACTGAGTTTATTGAGTTTAACATGTAAAACAAAATGATTGTGTTGTGCAGATCATTTTCTTATTAATGAATCCCTTACCCTCTTACTGAGCGATTTAGAAGCTCACCCTGTTTTATCTCCCCCCAGATTTCTTCAAGTGAAGAGAGTTTTCTTGTGACATATGGAGTAGTGGCTAGTGGAGGACTTGAGCTCCAGGCTATATATATTGTATTTTGAGGTATATTTTAAGATTTCATGTACCCAGACTAAAGTTGTATTTACAGACACTTGATGTACAATGATATATGGGATGTATTAGGATTAATTAACCTTGAATTGAGTAATGCATATGGTATGATGTATAATTATGAGATGATGAGATCTTGAGGTATGATATGTATCATGATGTATGACACTGCACATGAATGTACCCTTTTAATTATTAATGGATGAATAAAAAAAGTTTTAAATTTGCCTTGTTTTTCGCGCTTTCGGGGTGTTACACATGGAGAATCCCTCAACAAACCTTCTGTAATACACTGTAAGTCTTAGAAAACTCCAAATCTCTGTAACGGTCCTCGATCTTTCCCAATTAAGTACAGCCTCTACCTTGGACAGATCAACTGACACCTCATCCTAAGATGCAATGTGACTAAGGAAGGCTATCTGATCCAGCCAAAACTCACTTTTATTGAGTTTTCCATACAACTGCTTGTCTCGGAGTATCTGAAGCACAATCCTCAAATAATGTGCGTGTTCCTCTTGGGACCGAGAATATATAAGGATATCATCAATGAAGACTATCACAAACTGATCTAGATAGTCTCGAAATACCTCATTCATCAAACTTATGAAAGCAGCAGGGGCATTCGTAAAACTAAAGGGCATCACTAAAAATTCGTAGTGGTCATATCTAGTTCTGAAGGTCGTTTTCGAAATATACTCTTTCCTAATTCTTAACTGGTGATAGCCCGATCTTAAGTCAATCTTAGAAAAGATAGAAGCCTCTCTCAACTGATCAAATAAGTCATTTATCCTTGGTAAATGGTATT
Source organism: Firmiana major (assembly GCA_033439115.1). NCBI lineage: Eukaryota > Viridiplantae > Streptophyta > Magnoliopsida > Malvales > Malvaceae > Firmiana > Firmiana major. The sequence continues at coordinate 55,172,070 of CM065899.1, forward strand.
TGTTCTTCACCTTAGCCTTGTTCAGTAGTCTATAATTTATGCACAATTTGATACTACCATCTTTTTTTCCTCACAAACAAAATCGGAGCTCCCCATGGTGACACACTAGGTCTAATAAAACCCTGGTCAAGCAGCTCTTGCAACTGTTTCTTTAACTCTTCCAATTCAACTAATGCCATCCTACAGGGAGGTTTAGAGATTGGCTGGGTATGTGGCACTAAATCGATAGTGAACTCCATCTCTCTCTTTGGTGGTAAGCCCGATAACTCATCTGGAAACACATCCGGAAACTCGCAAACTACCGGTATGTCCTCTATCCGTGGATGTTCCCAACTGATATCAGAGATGAGTGCGATGTAACCTTTACACCAATAATTTAATCAATGTTTTTCGGAAATAATAATTATACCTTAAGATTTCTCACAATAAACTTCACACATTTTTATTCCTTAACATTCAAACATACACTAAATTTTTTAGGTAGGGAGAAAGTTACAGTCTTAGTGTAGCAGTCTAGACTCACGCGATTGGCTACTAACCAAACCATCCCTAGAATCACATCAAAACCACACATATTTAATAAAGCTGGATCTGTTAACATCACTTTATCTCCCACCTTAATCTCACACTTTTTACATATAATATCAATCTTCTGCGACTCCCGCATGGGTGTATTTACATGTAAAATATGAGCTAGGGGTTCAGGCTTTAAATTCAATTTACATGCAAAGTGTACCGAAATAAAAGAATGCGTGGACCCTGGGTCAAATAACACATGAGCCTCATGATTACAGACAAGAAGTGTACATCGTATAGCCTCGGATAAAGTGTCTACAGTCTCCTTATCCAAAGCAAATACACGCCCTTATGTGACAGGCTTTTTTCCTTTATTAGCAGTTGTGGCTCGTCTCTGGGGGATCACTCTCTAAGGCTGTTGTCGATGAGGCTCTTAAGGATGTGGTCTCGTGGCTGCGGGCAGTCCTTCACCCTGTGACCCATATCCCCACATCTAAAACATCCTCGCAGTATCTAAAAAAAAAGCCCCAATGCGACTGACCACAGTCTTTACAGATCTTAGTGTTGGGTCTGGTACCTCGAGAGGTATCCATAGTAATGGAAGGAACCTTGGGTCTATCAACCCTCCCTTTAGGTCCCTCAATCATTCATCTCTTAAAAGAACCCCTCCCGAAGTCGATGTGGGAAGCTGCAAGTCTCTTACCCTTATCCACAGTTATCACCTGGGACTCAAACTGGGACTATATTAACTCTAGTCCCCTCTCAACTTCATGTGCCCATCTCAGAGCATCATTAAACTCAGTAATGCAGAGCCCCTTCAATCTATCTCGAATGGCTGGTCTCAACCCATATATAAACCACTCTATACAGCGCTCCTCGTCCTTGACAGTCTTCGGATCATATCTCAACAAAGCGGTGAACCGATTCTCATATTCGTCGACTCTCATACTGCCCTATACTAAATTCAAAAAATCTGCTTCCATTTTCCTCTGGGCAACTCAAGGGATATACTGGGTCCTGAAGGCTGACTGAAATGTTTCCTAGGTGATCACTGGATAGCTGACAGTCAATATATTCTGGGTGGTACTCCACCAACATCTCGCTTGTTCCTTAAACATGTAGGTACTCATACTAACCCTCTTTGCATCAGTGGACCCTAGAAAATCAAAAATTATTCTCATTTCTGTCAACCACTCCTCCGCCTCTGCTTGACCCTTCGCCCCTTTAAATGTCGGTGGATTCATCTTAAGAAAGTCCTTCAACCGGACCATATCTTTATCATCAGGCCTTGTCTGCGCCGGACGCTGAGTGGCGGGTGGCACTGGGTCAGTCTGTATAGGAGGTGGGGGCGGATGATGTGGTGGTGTGGGTGTTGGAGCCGGGGTAGGTGTGGTACCTAAGGCGTTAGCCCCGAAATGTTGTGCAAATAGCGCTGCTATCTACTCAAAGCCATATCGTACATCCTGCTCCAGCAGATTAATTCGAGAGTTAGGACTCTCTAGCTGCGGGGCAGGTGGTGGTTGTTGTGCCTACCTCCGGGAAGACCTCGTTTCCCTCTCATATCTTAACTCTTGCGTACCTGCACGTATACATTAAACTTGGTTATAATTTTAACTGTTACATTCAATTCATAACCAGACAAGTATCGACACTTGGGATGTAATCTATTTCTAATTAATCGACACTGACAGTACTAGGCATCCTTTGCTCTGATACCACCAAATCTGTGACAAGCCGGAAGCGCGAAAAATATGGCTAATTTAATTTTTTTCTTAAATTAAACTTGCTACTTGAGGTACATTCTTGTACAGTGTCAGTTAACCTCTTCAACCAAATATCTCGAGGATCATTCGAACATCCACAATTTCTTAACCAAATAATATGATATCGAAAGAAATCCACTTAGTATACATATATCGTTCTGATTACATCCCAACGTTACTTAAATATAAGTGTTTGTATTACATAATTATCTGGATTACAAAATGAATTGAATTATACCTCTCGCGTGTACAAGCAATAGCCTGGGGAGAGTCTCGTCCACCAGCCTATGTCACGTACGCAGCAGGTACTATCACTCACTGTAAATAATCTGTGGGGGGAGGAAAAAGAGGGGGTGAGCTTTCAACTCGCTCAGTAAGGAGTGCATATGAGATTTCGCAATCATTATCAAATCATAAATGTAATAATGGCATCATTCACATAATTGTAAACACGTGATTAAAATCACAATTCATCAAAGCATCATTATCTCAAAACGGTTATGGAGACTAGGCATAATATAAATGTCATGAAACAATCATCACATCACATTATCCTCAACGAGGGCATCCTCAAACAAAGGAATCATCTCACATTACCAAAACGGAGGCATCTCACACTACCAAAGCAGGGGGCATCTCTTGTTGCAAAAACGGAGGCATCTAACTTTACCAAAACGGAGGCATCTCACGTTACCAAAGCGGAGGCATCTCGCATTACCAAAGCGGAGGCATCTCACACTACCAAAGTGGAGGCATCTCAAGCTACCAAAGCGGAGGCATCGATGTGGAGATATCATGACGAGCCCTTAGTCTCAAAAGCATGCCATTATTATGTAGAAAATAGTGTTTCCTTCACGTAGAGCTCATATTAGTTTTGTTTTATAAATCTCATTCAATTATAAAGTATATTTGTTCGCAAAACACTCAAATCACTAAACTGAGCTCAAACCGGCAAAACATGCACTCAAGTAAGAAATCTCAAGTTAAACACTTTTCTCAAAACATATGCTCATTAATAAAATGTTTTCATGCTACCAAAGCATTTTCATCGGTAAGAAAATACATATGCACAAAACGGTTGCATCCCTTACCTCAATTCGCTCTCGAATCACTTTCCTTCGATTTTCCAATGCTCGTGATTCAGTTTTATCGGATACAATTCAATCTTCAGGAGCTGCAAGCATATGCTACTCGCATTAGTATACTTTAATAACCTCAATTCTCAGCTGCATGAACTTCAATTCAATGCGTAGGGCCATTTGACACCAAATTTGGTCTCGTTACAACTTTTTGGACCTTATATTTTCTTAAGCCTTTTTCGATTGTTCTAATCGTTTCTCAAGAATCCATTAGAGTCCTCGAGTCTATTTATTCATATTGAACTGGCATTAATCTCACAATGCCTTAAGTTCATCATTTTCTCTCTCTATGACATTTTATCAAACACCTCCTATGCTCATTTTCAGCCAACATTATATACACCAAATCACTCATCAAAATGTCTAGATTAACATACTAGAAAATGGTGTATTGAAATCTTACCTAACTTGACTTTTTCCTCTTTTTACGAAATTGGGGGAAAACCTCTTTTCTCCTTCAATCTAAGGTTTGAGCTTCCAATCTTTGACTATGTTGTTCCCTTCCTTACTAGGAACAACTTTGCTCAAAGGAACTTCTTCAAAACTGATTGGAAAGTGACTATTTTAGAGTGAGAAAGCTAGGTCACTTGTTAAAAATGGAGGAAGGAGTTGTTTTTCATGAAATGCAGGTTCAACCGATGAGTTTTTATAGGAAAAGCATTATGAGATCGATCTCCAAGGGTGGGAGATTGATCTGCCCTTGCTTGGACTCCTTCTGAATTCAATAATGCATCTAGGAGATCGATCTGTCTATTTGCATGAGATCGATCTACTCAAAGGAATGAGATCGATCTGCCTATTTGCTAACCATGGAATGGGATCGATCTGGTTCAGGCAGAAGGCTTTAGAGATCGATATGGCCTTAAGAAGAGATCGATCTGGCTTATCCAGAGGCAACTAGAGATCGATCTGCCTTATGGGAGGAGATCGTTCTGATCGCATTTTAACTTACATTTCTCCTTATCAACGGTTGGGCTGTGATTCAATGTCAGCATCCTCGCTTACCATATCATCCATTATCATACATACATGTCAATATACTATCTCTAATTGTAACTTCTTTTATAATACATGTGAGCTCATATAAAATCTAATACAAATACATTCCCCATAATATATATCATATACATCACTGTGCTGTTTATATATTTAGATACAAAACCGTACAAAATATGTATACCTGTCGATCGATAGGAAATAGCAGCAGACAATAGGAATACTATCCCTCAAACGTACTCGCTCTACTGCTGATGCTCTTAGAGAGATGTAACAAAAAAAGGGTGAGCTCACATCTCAGTAAGGAAATCAGGCAAGCAAGTAGACATCTACACTATCTACTCAAAATAATGTTATGCCTCGAAAATATCATTTCCTTAACTCCCTTTAAAAGCATGTCTTTAAAATATATACATATACTTGTACAGATTAAAATCCATGCATAGCAATCATGCTTTCGTTCTCAAATGAAGGCATGTAGTGCAAAATAATGCATCTTTATAATATCACGATGCCTTTAGATAAATCATGCCATTTATGTTCAAATCATAGTAAATATGGCATTTAATCATTCACAACAAAATAATCAGATTTTGACCCATCCCTCAGGTCTACCCGTATCATAAATAAATTAATCAGGTGATATATCATGTGAGACTCTATGGTTAAATGCAATAATATCCTGGACTATGGCCATATCCTATAATGGTGATCCCAGGCTACACAGTGCTCGGTGTGCGGAGCAATCACTGCTGCAATGGGAGGGGGGTCAGTCCATCACAACCGCCAGCTATAAACTCCTCAACTCCACAACACCACACGGTACACTATACTCCATGCCACTCGCACGGTACAACGTACTTCGTGGACCCTATCTCGATGGATAATCAATACCACATCTCTAAATCCACATACGAACATCTCACAGTGTGACACTCAGTCTAAACGAGGAAATCAAGCATGGTTTTTCAACATGTTTTATATATCACATAAAATATAGTGCGCGCCTTTGAGCGTGACTCACAGTCGACACTCCGCTCAAACACTGTATTACATCACAAACTCAAACTCTAGTGTGAGAAAACCTCCAGCACTAGGTCTACATAGTTCATGTTTCAAATCAAGTACGAGCAATCGCTCCAGTACCATGCTATGCACAAAACTCATCAAATCAAGTACAATAAATCGCTCAAGTACTATGTCATGTATAAATCATGAAGAATCCAGTACGAGCAACGTTGTAGCGCTTTGTCATGCATCTCATGTAAAATTCGAGTATGAGTAATAACTTCAACACTCTATCAGGCATAGATCGTATAAAACTGAGTACGAGCAATAACTCCAGCACTCTATCATGCATGTCATGGAAATCTAGTACAAATCATACATCAGCACTAATATATGTGGAAAATATAGGAAATCAAGTGTGAGCTGTGCTCTAACACGATTTATTCTCACATAATTCGATAGATGGCTCTTTAAAAAGGGATGATTTTCAAAATATCAAAATCAACACTATAAATTGTGCTATTTCTCATCAACCAAGAATTCATTAGCCATCTACCTCCTCTTTTGCTAAACAGCAGCAAAAACACTCATAATTGTGGTTTCCATGCTTTTTACAACTTTTTCCAAAAGTTGACCTTTTTTCCTAACTAAGGGTAAAATCTTAATTTGCCACTATCAGGTCACAATAATTATTATTCACTTTCTCTTACCCTCAGAGTTTTTAAGTGAATGTAAAAGCAGACGAAAATACATGCAGGTATCTCTAACTACTCACAAAAGTCCCTTACCTACAATCACTCGAGAAATTTTACTTTCTCAACGCTGCTCGATCCAGCAGTCCGATTCGCTCCTCCAATAATCTCTGGAGCTGCATATAACCATTTATCAAGTTAATTATATTTTTCTTACTGTGTTTCACATTAAATACAGCTTATTTCACTTAATGGGCTTTAATAAGCCTTAATGGGCCTAATAATGCCTTAAGCTCATTTTCATTTTACTATTCATTTTCGTTGGGCCTATTGGGCTTGTAAGACCCACCAACTCTTATTGGGCTTATCCAAAAGCCATTACATCACATTGGGCTGAAACCAATTGGGCTTGGCCTATTGGACCTCTCGGCCACATGCCATGGCCGAGAGCATCCCATGCCTTCGGTCACACCATGGCATTTTATCCATGTCCATTTATTTAGCCAATTCACTTAGGCATTTTCACAAACACTTGGTTGGCAATGTTCTTAAGCTTCACTTAGTTCATTTAGGCATTTTATCAAACACCTTGATTGCCAACTAAATTCATGTATCAATTAATCAAATTGATTAATTCTAACTATACCATAATCATGAACACATGTACATCAACTCATTTATGTCTTAAAATCATATGGGCATTCATCAATTTATCACTACTCACTCTCGGTCAAACCATATTCATAGTGATTTCATATGTTTCAATGCTTAAAACATATATCAATATACTTAAAATCATTCATATATTAACATATATGAATTTGAAAGCTTGAAATTATACCTAGTATTTGTGTTCACACTTGGCCGAAACTTTGAAGCCTCACGGTTTGCACACTATGGCTCTTTAATAGCCAATTCCAACATATGTCATTCTCCTCTCAATTTGGAACAACTTTCATGAAGAATGCAAGTTCCAAATATGTCTAAATCCTAGTAATTTCTAGTGAGAGAAAGCTTGGATAAATGTGTTTTAATGGTTTCTTCTTCTAGCCGAGAATGATATGTGAAGAAGACCATGTGGTGGCTGATTTTATAAGTCATTTACTTAACCATTAAGCCTTACTTTCCATCCATCTAAATTGACTTCAAAAAGCTTAGGTAATGGTTACCAAATTTGTCATAGTTACCTTTTACTAATGGGCTTAATTTTTATCCAATTGGGCCTCTCAGTTTGGGTCTTCCTAATGGGTTTTAGATCTAAAATTTTTACTATACATCGGGCCTTTAATTGTCTAAATATTTGGCCTATCAATCGGTCCAACAATTCGGTCTAAGGGACCTAAGAAATTCGATCTACACTTAGTATACCTTAATGAGCTTTAAAATCTTTACTTTGGCCCATTACGTTTTTACCCATTGAATTTAATCTGAATTCATCCGAATAAATTTTCCTTACTTTTGAGGATGATTATCTTGTATTCTGACCAAAAATATTTTTTCTCAAATTTTTCTCCATACTTAGGTTAACTTTTAACCATGGTTAGTCAACTATGGTAAAAGTCCGCTTTTCTTAACTATAGTTGACTGTTTTCTTAATCATTGACCAAGTTGACTTTTTCTCAAAATTTTGAAAGTGTCATATCTTATGTTTTACACTCTCGTCTTTACGTTTTAGCCATTTCCGATAGGTAAATGTGCCTTAAATACCTTAGATACCTTAAATCGTTAAAAAGATTTGTTTTACCCTTTTTAGCTTTTACTCTTATTCTTTGTGTTCGGGACTAAATCAAACTGACTTTTCTTCATGAGCTCTCTATATTTTCTCATTTTAAGCTCTTCTCTTCAATCAGAATGATTCAGATCCACTCAGTTTTTCCATGTGTCTCTCATAGCCCTTTTTCGACTTTTATGTAGCTTTTAAGTGTTAAAGCTTTTCACTAACACTTAAATCAAGTAAATACTCTTCTCATGATTCGTCTATAATAATAAAGTGTTCATACACATAGGAATCATAAGGAACAAGCTACATAAAAAATGGGTCTGACAATCCTCCCCAACTAAGAAAATTTAGTCCTCTAAATTAGGACCAAGTCAGTCATCAAACAAATGGGGGTGCTTCTCTCGCATCAGGCTCTCCAGCTCCCAATTAGCCTCCTTGAAGTATGATGCTGCCAGAGACCTTCACTAATCCGATAGTCTTCGATATCAAGACCTTCTCCTTCCTATCCAGTATCCGAATCGGTCTCTCAACATATGACATGTCCTCTTTGAGCTCCAACGGCTCATAACTAATCATATGTGCTAGATCCGGGTGATACTTCTGAAGCATCGATATGTGGAAGACGTTATGAACACCTGATAAGTCTGGTGGTAATCCCAACCTATAGGCCTTATCTCCCACTCGATCAAGTATCTCAAAGGGTCCAATATAGCGAGGACTCAGCTTTCCTCTCTTTCCAAATCTCGCTATGCCCTTAGAAGGAGAAACTTTCAGAAACACTGATTCACCAACTGCAAACTCTAGTGGCTTTCGTCTCTTGTCAACGTAACTCTTCTGTCTACTCTGAGCTGTCCTCAGTCTCTCTAAGGTTAGGAGTGAAAATCTTACGGTCACCCACTTCTTCCCATCCAATAGGGGAACGCCATCTACGGCCATATAAAGCCTCATATGGTGCCATCCCGATACTCGAATGATAACTGTTGTTATAGGTGAACTCAGCTAGTGGCAAGTGATCATCCCAGAAGCCTCTAACATATAGCACACACGCTCTCAACATGTCCTCCAGAGTCTGTATAGTCCTCTTTGACTGACCGTCTATCTGAGGATGGAAAGCGGTGCTCAAACTCAACTGGGTTCCCATGGCTTCCTGAAAATATTCCCAAAAGTGGGAAGTGAAGCGGGAATCCCTATCAAAGACTGTGCTCACTGGTACACCATGTAACCTCACTACCTCCCGTACATACAGCTCTGCCAATGAATTCAGAGTATCGGTAGCTCTCATAGCTAGGAACTGGGCTGACTTTGTCAGTCTGTCGACGATCACCCATATAGCATCGTGATTCCTGCGGGTCCTCGGTAAACCCATCACGAAATCCATGGTGATATGCTCCCATTTCCATGTCGGTATAAGTAGAGGCTGCAATAACCCTGCAGGCTTCTGATGTTCTACCTTCACTTGTTGACATACGAGACATTTCGTCACAAAATCTGCTACATCTCTCTTCATACCTGACCACCAGTACACCTTCTGAAGGTTCTGATACATCTTGTTACTCCACGGATGTAACGTGTACCTCGACGAATGAGCTTTCACCAATATCAATCTCCTGAGTCCTGGATCCTCAGGAACACACAATCTGCCTTTAAACCTCAGTAGTCCATCAGAACGCAACTCAAAAGCAGTCATTGTGCCCCTCTGCATCTGACCACTTACATAAATGCAAAACGGATCAGTCTATTGAGCCATTCTAATCCTATCCAACAGATCCGACTCCAAGTGTAGACTAGCTATCACATAGTCTGTATCCATGTCAGAAGGCACAACACCTAAACTAAGGCTGGCAAACTGTTCTAGCAACTCATGTTCCCTAACCATCATGTATGATACCATCCTTAGTCTCTTCCTACTCAAAGCATCAGCTACAATGTTAGCCTTACCCAAATGATAAAGTATCTCACAATCGTAATCCTTCAGAAGCTCTAGCCATCTTCTCTGTCTCATGTTCAGCTCCTTCTGTGAGAACAGATACGTGAGGCTCTTGTGGTCAGTAAATATCTGAAACTTCTCACCATACAAGTAGTGGCGCCATACCTTCAACACAAACACTACTGTTGCTAACTCCAAATCATGGGTCGGATAGTTCTTCTCATGATCCTTCAGCTGTCTGGATCCATAAGCAACTACCCTCCCATTCTGCATCAATACACAGCCCAGTCCTTGATGTGAAGCATCGGTATACACTACGAATCCTCCTGAACTGGTAGGGATAGTGAGAATCGGAGCAGTGGTCAATCAATGCTTCAGCTCCTGAAAACTCTTCTCACAATCCTCGTTCCATACGAATGGTACACTCTTCCGAGTGAGACGTGTCAATGGAGCAGCCAACTTCAAAAATCCCTCAACGAATCTCCGATAATATCCAGTTAAACCCAGGAAACTCTTGATCTCAGTGACTATCCTCAGTTGTTCCCACTAAACTACAGCCTCTATCTTGGATGGATCTACTGATACACCATCCTTCGATACAACATATCCCAAAAACGAGATCTGTGACAACCAAAGGTCACACTTACTGAGCTTAGCATATAACTTCTGCTCTAGTAGAATCTGCAATACAATCTTGAGATGCTCTTCATGCTCCTCCTTGGATCTCGAGTATACCAATATGTCATCGATGAAGACGATAACAAATTGATCCAGATATGGCTTGAACACATCGTTCATCAAAGCCATGAAAGTCGTAAGAACATTCGTCAATCCGAATGGCATAACCAAAAACTTATAATGGCCATATCGGGTACGAAATGCTGTCTTAGGTACATCTCCACTCCGAACTCTCAGCTGATGATACCCAAACCTCATATCAATCTTGGAAAAGACTTGTGCTCCCCAAAGCTGATCCAACAAGTCGTCAATTCGTGGGAGGGGATACCTATTCTTGATGGTGGCCTTATTCAATAATCGATAATCTATACACAATCGGAGGCTCCCATCCTTCTTCCTTACAAACAAAATCGATGCTCCCTAAGGTGAAACACTCGGTCTAATGAAACCCCTATCCAACAGCTCCTGCAACTGTCTCTTGAGCTCTTCCAGCTCAACTAAGGTCATGCGATAAGGTGGTCTAGAAATAGGCTCTATACCAGGCACCAAGTCTATACAGAACTCCATCTCTCTGTCTGGTGGTAACCCTGGCAACTCATCCGAAAAAACGTCTGGGTACTCACTAAGCACAGGAATATCTAACTACTCTGGATGTGCCTTATCTGTATCTACCACGTACGCAATGAAACCTTCAACATATTCGTTGCTCAGTCAGCAGAGTATATCGTTAATATAGTCATAACAACTACTTTCATTTACTTTCATTAAACTTTACAACATAACTAGTAGGCTTAGGAAACATAACTGTCTTAGCATAACAATCTAAAATAGCAAGGTTTACAGATAACCAATCCATTCCTAAGATTACATCAAAGTCACTCATACTTAGCAATATTAGATTGGCTGTCATCTCTTTGTTCCCTACTCTTAACTTGCAATCATTAAATACATATTCTACAAGCTGACTATTATCCATAGGCGTACTAATCAACATCATCATACATAACGGTGTACGTTCTACATGTCTTGCTAATTTACATGCAAATGAAGGCGATACAAATGAATGTGTGGCTCTAGGATCAATTAAAATATATGCTTCAATATCATAAATCAGGATGTTACCTCATACCACATCCGATGAAGCATCAGTTGTGCCCTGGTCCAAAGCATGTACACGCCCTCGACTAATCACTTGCTTTCCCTTCTCTTCTGTTGTCGCTCTCCTCCTCGAAGGAGAAGTATCAACTGGAGCTCTCTCTGGCTCCCTACCCTTCAGTGGAGCAGTCTCAACCATCTCCGGGCAAGCTTTAGCAATATGCCCTGGTTTCCCGCATCGAAAACACACTATAGGAGTTAACAGACAAGGTCAACCTCCATGATGTCTACCGCATCTACTGCACTGATCGGTAGTAGGTCTCTGTCCTTCAATGATAATACCCTTAACTAGAGCTATGGCCGGATAAGTAGGAGGTCTAGCAGGTCTCTCTCGTGCCTCCTCAATCCGTGGTCTCTTACCGAAGAGTCTCCTCCCTCCTCGATAACTGAAACCTCTATCTCTAGTCGATCTCTTCCTCTCTCTATCACGGCTCTGACTAAACTTTCCGAACTCAAAAGCATTCCTCTCATAATCCTGCTCGTACAGTTGCGCCTGCGCACTGCTTCCTCATATGTGGCTATATCCAATGGGACCAATTTGGACCGTAGAATCGGTCTCAGTCCATCAATGAACCTATGGACCTTCCTGGTCTCACTATACATGGTGTCTGGGTCATATCTTCCCAGGGATAAGAATCTAGTCTCCTACTCGTCCAAGAACAAACTCCCATGGTTCAATCCCAAAAACTCAACCTGCAGTTTCTGCTGTGCGGTATCTGGAACAAACTGCCTCTTAAAGGCATCCCGAAATACCTCCCAACTAATATATGTATGTCAGGCTCTCGATATGGGTATGGTGGACTTCCACCAATGCTCTGCAGATCCCTTCAGTAGGAACGCAGCAAATGCGACCATCTCCGATATCGTACACTCAAAGAATCCATAAAGCTTCTCCATCTCTCCAACCCACTCCTCAGTAGCAACAGGATCCTTTACCCCACTAAAAGATGGAGGTCTAAACTTTTGGAACTATCGCAACCAATCTGATCACATTTGTACCTTAATCCACTACCACCCGAAACTGGTGGAGGTGTAGGAGTATCTGTAGTCCGCGGTGCATGAGCAGTCTGTTTAGGCGTATCAGGGGTAACTGCCTCTCCTGTCACAGTTCCTGCCTCCTGTCCCTGCCTACCTGGCATCGTCTGTGCCAATATCTCCACTATCGTCTCTAGGCTACGCTCTAACCTCGTGAAGCACGCCTCAGCACTCTCTGGTACCTCAGCAGCACCTAAGAAATGGCTCAGTAGCAGGTCGACTCTCAGGCCTATCTCTACAGCCTTGAGCCCTACCTCTCGTCCCTCTACCACTACAAGTATTCACCATATAAGCTAAGTTCCTGCATTCACAATCATGAATTAGTCTGTTTCCCATCTTGTATACACAGTTATACCTAAACACAGCACAGTACTATGGGGGTGTACATTTTCTTATTTACTAACACCGACTCATATCAGACCAACCTCTGCTCTGATACCATTCTGTCATGACCCTCTATGACTTAACCAAAACCACTACAAATTTTTCTCATTTTAACTTACCTTTCTCCTTATCAACGGTTGGGCTGTGATTCGATGTCAGCATCCTCGCTTACCATATCATCCATTATCATATATACATGTCAATATACTATCTCTGATTGTAACTTCTTTTATAATACATGTGAGCTCATATAAAATCTAATACAAATAAAATCCCCAAAATATATATCGTATACATCACTGTGTTGTTTATATGTTTAGATACAAAATCGTACAAAATATGTATACCTGTCGATCGATAGGAAATAGCAGCGAACAACAGGAATACTATCCCTCAAACGTACTTGTTTGACGGCTGATGCTTTGTAGAGAGATGTAAAAATAAGGGTGAGCTCACAGTTCAATAAGGAAATCAGGCAAGCAAGTAGACATCTACACTATCTACTCAAAATAATGATATGCCTCAAAAATATCATTTCCTTAACTCCCTTTAAAAGCATGTCTTTAAAATATATACATATACTTGTACAGATTAAAATTCATGTACAGAAATCATGCTTTCGTTCTAAAATGAAGGCTTGTAGTCCAAAATAATGCATCTTTATAATATCACGATGCCTTTAGAAAAATCATGTCATTTATGTTCAAATCACAGTAAATATAGCATTTAATCATTCACAACATAATAATCGGATTTCGACCCATCCCTCAAGTCTAACCGTATCATAAATAAATTAATCAGGTGATATATCATGTGAGACTCTGTGGTTAAATGCAATAATATCCTGAACTATGGCCATATCCTATAATGGTGATCCCAGGCTACACAGTACTAGATGTGCGGGGAAATCACTACTGCAACGGGAAGGGGGTCAGTCCATCACAATCGTCAGCTATAAACTCCTCAACTCCACAACACCACACGGTACAGTGTACTCCATGCCACTCGCACGGTACAACGTACTCCGTGGACCCTATCTCGATGGATAATCAATACCACATCTCTAAATCGACATGCGAACATCTCACAATGTAACACTCAGTCTACACGACGAAATCAAGCTTGGTTTTTCAACATGTCTTATATATCACATAAAATACAGTGCGCGACTCACAGTCGACACTCCGCTCAAACACTGTATTACATCACAAACTCAAACTCTAGTGCGAGAAAACCTGCAGCACTAGGTCATGCATAGTTCATGTTTCAAATCAAGTACGAGCAATCGCTCCAATACCATGCTGTGCACAAAACTCATCAAATCAAATACAAGAAATCGCTCAAGTACTATGTCATGTATAAATCATGAAGAATCAAGTACGAGCAATGCTCTAGCACTCTGTCATGCATCTCATGTAAAATTTGAGTATGAGTAATAACTTCAGCACTCTATCATGCATAGATCGTATAAAACTAAGTATGAGCAATAACTCCAGCACTCTATCATGCATGTCATGAAAATCTAGTACAAATCATACATCAGCACTAATATATGTGGAAAATATAAGAAATCAAGTGTGAGCTGTGCTCTAGCACGATTTATTCTCACATAATTCGATAGATGGCTCTTTAAAAAGGGATAATTTTTAAAATATCAAAATCAACACTATAAATTGTGTTATTTCTCATCAACCAAGAATTCATTAGCCCATCTACCTCCTTTTCTACTAAACAGCAGCAAAAACACTCATAATTGTGGTTTCCATGCTTTTTACAACTTTTTCCAAAAGTTGACATTTTTTCCTAACTAAGGGTAAAATCGTAATTTGCCACTATCGAATCACAATAATTATTATTCACTCTCTTACCCTCAGGGTTTTTAAGTGAATGTAAAATCAGACGAAAATACGTGCAGATATCTCTAACTACTCATAAAAGTCCCTTACCTACAATCACTCGAGAAATTTTACTTTCTCAACACTGCTCGATCTAGCAGTCTGATTCGCTCCTCCAATAATCTATGGAGCTACATATAATCATTTATCAGGTTAATTGTATTTTTTTGATTATATTTCACATTAAATACAGTCTATTTCACTTAATGGGCTTTAATAAACCTTAATGGGCCTAACTATGCCTTAAGCCCATTTTCATTTTACTATTCATTTTCGTTGGGCCTATTGGGCTTGTGGGGCCCACCAACTCTTATTGGGCTTATCCAAGACCCATTACATCACATTGGGCTGAAACCAACTGGGTTTGGCCCATTGGACCTCTCAGCCACATGCCATGGCCGAGAGCATCCCATGTCGTCGGTCACACCATGGCATTTTGTCCATGTCCATTTATTTAGCCAATTCACTTAGGCATTTTCACAAACACTTGGTTGGCAATGTTCTTAAGCTTCACTTAGTTCATTTAGGCATTTTATCAAACACCTTGATTGCCAACTAAATTCATGCATCAATTAATCAAATTGATTAATTCTAACTATACCATAATCATGAACACATGTACATCAACTCATTTATGCCTTAAAATCATATGGGCATTCATCAATTTATCACTACTCACTCTCGGTCAAACCATATTCATAGTGATTTCATATGTTTCAATGCTTAAAACATATATCAATTACTTAAAATCATTCATATATTAACATATATGAATTTGAAAGCTTGAAATTATACCTAGTATTTGTGTTCACACTTGGCCGAAACTTTGAAGCCTCACAGTTTGCACACTATGACTCCTTGATAGCCAATTCCAACATATGTCACTCTCCTCTCAATTTGGAACAACTTTCATGAAGAATGCAAGTTCCAAATATGCCTAAATCCTAGTGATTTCTAGTGAGAGAAAGCTTTGATAAATGTGTTTTAATGGTTTCTTCTTCTAGCCGAGAATGATGTGTTGAAGAAGACCATGTGGTGGCTGATTTTATAAGTCATTTACTTAACCATTAAGCCTTACTTTTCATCCATCTAAATTGACTTCAAAAAGCTTAGGTAATGGTTACCAAATTTGTCATAGTTACCTTTAACTAATGGGCTTAATTTTTATCCATTTGGGCCTTCCTAATGGGTTTTCGATCTGAAATTTTTAATATACATCAGGCCTTTAATTGTCTAAATATTTGGCCTATCAATCGGTTCAACATTTCGGTCTAAGAGACCTAAGAAATTTGATCTACACTTAGTATACCTTAATGGGCTTTAAAATCTTCACTTTGGCCCATTACGTTTTTACCCATTGAATTTAATCTGGAATCCATCCGAATAAATTTTTCTTACTTCCGGGATGATTATCTTGTATTCTGACCAAAAATATTTTTCCCAAATTTTTCTCCATACTTAAGTTAACTTTTAACCATGGTTAGTCAACTATGGTAAAAGTCCACTTTTCTTAATTATGGTTGACTTTTTCCTTAATCATTGACCAAGTTTACTTTTTCTCAAAATTTTGAAAGTGTCATATCTTATGTTTTGCACTCGCATATTTACGTTTTAGCCATTTCCAGTAGGTAAATGTGCCTTAAATACCTTAGATACCTTAAATCGTTAAAAATGTATATTTTACCCTTTTTAGCTTTTACTCTTGTTCTTTGTGTTCGAGACTAAATCAAACCGACTTTCCTTCATGAGTTCTCTATATTTTCTCATTTTAAGTTCTTCTCTTCAATTAGAATGATTCAGATCCACTCAGTTTAGCCATGTGGCTCTCATCGCCCTTTTTCGACTTTTATGTAGCTTTTAAATGTTAAAACATTTCACTAATGTAACAACCTGTGACCTATAAAAATTCAGGGTATTTTTTTTTTTAAAACTTCGACTTGTAACTTAATCCTTTATTCACTTAAGTTGTATTCCTATTCAGTGTCAATCCTTAAAAATATTCCATTTCATTTATTCTTATACAGGTTTCATCCCGACACATTACTTTCAATAGATGTTTGTGCATACAAATGGTCTGGTAAAGAGATAAGAATGTATACGTCACACATGTACAAAAGGTAGTCTGGGGGAAGCTCATATCCACCAGCCTACGAGCATTTATTAACTGTAATTCACTGTAAAGATCTGAGAGGTGAAGGGGTGAGCTTTCGAGAAAAAAACTCAGTAAAAAAATGCATTTAAAACGATCATAGTGATTAAAATATACAGAAAAACATAATAATATGTAAAATGACTTCTCTCTGCAACAATATAAAGGACATTCGAAACTTAAGAAGATCGAAAAACATGATGATTCAAAACGTAGTCCTTTAAGTACTTGAACTTAATAGTGATCACATAATCTTTTCGTATATTCAGAATTCCAAAAACATGATTACATGTAAAATCACATATCATAAAGTCAAGTCCGAAAGCAAAGTTTAATTCAGATAGAACTACATTGGCCTATATAATTATCATGTGGTAATAACAAAATCATCCTTCATAGAGGGAATTCAGAACCTATGGCCATGGTAAGGCTGTAGACGGGATCAAGGTCGTTTCAGACACCCGAAGGTGAAGTTCAGACTCCACAAGGGCGAAGTTCAGACGCCACACAGGCGAAGTTCAGACGCCACACAAGGCGAAGTTCAAATGCCACGAAGGCGAAGTTCATATGCCACAAAGGCGAAGTTCAGACGCCACACAGGCGAGCATGACATGCGTCAGCATACAACATAAATGGCCTAGTCTCAAAACATACTATAAATTTCATATATAAAAATATCGAAATAAAATCATCTTATTCAAAAGACAATTTCAGAGAACATGTTCTTGTTTCAAAAGTCAAATTCGAAAATATGCAAACATTCAAAATACAAATTCAGGAAACACATTCTTATTCAGAAAACAAAAGCAGAAAAACATGCTCGAAAATATTAGTTTAAATCTTTGTAAATTTTCCTTAATCATAGTTCAGAAAGTAACTACTGCCGTTTTAAATTATACCCCCTTACCTCGATTTAAAGAAAATTCCAATTCGAGTAGTGACGCCTCCAAGTATCTCCCTTAAATCCTTCTACAATTCTTCTACATCGAAATTTGTATTCTTAGTATCCTATTTTATCGAATTAACTATGATGCGTCAAAATCGAAATCTTGCTTACTTAGGAAAAATATACTTAAAATCATAAAATGTACAGTTATCTCTAAAACTTGCATAAATTCTTTATCTCGGTGTCTGCCCATAATCTTTGATTGTTTCGACTTAACGAGTCGACGAACCCGACCCTCCCGGCTTATTTTACCAAAATTTCAAATAAATATTTTTCGATTGCCTTTTTCTCCGAGTTTTCTCGAATTCTCGATGTCTCTTTGCCTCCTCCAAATATATATATATATATATATATATATATATATTCCTCTTCATCTTCTCTTTTTTTCCGGCTACTGTTCACTATTCTTCTTTTTAAACCTTCCCGCCATTTTCTTCATTTCTTTTCTTCTCCACGGCATCACTGTTCACCGTCTCCACCAAGAGTTCGGCACTGCCAGGTCTCCACCACTACTTCCCGTTTTCGCCACCCTTCATCGTACTTCTGCTTTCCATAGTGGTGGCTCCGACGTCCTCCTGCTACCACCGGTTTTCAGCACCCTTGTTCACCTCTATTTTAGTTTTATTGCTCTCTCCAGTTTCACCCCTGTTTGCCTTCGAACCAGCCTCTTGTCTCCCCCGTTCTTCTTGTTTCCAGCAGTAACTCTCTTTTCTGTTCCAGTCTTCTTTTCTTCCCTTGTTCTGCCTCCTTCCCCTTTCGGTTCTGCCATCTCTTCCTCATCCACGTTTCTGCCTTGTTCATTTTTTTTTTCTTTTTCCAGGTTGCTTCCACTGTCGTGCCTCAGCTTCCTTCCATTCTCACATGATCATTTCCAGCTTCAACTCAGTTCGGTTTGAGCTTTAATAACAGCCCCAATATTCATGCATGCTTCCCTGTTTTACTGTTTTCAGTTTTCGGCCTTCCTTAAATTAGAAAAAAACTCGAAACTCCACAGGCAACTTTCACCATCACGTTCGCTTTTGTTTCTCCTTCGATCAGCTCTTTCACTCTAGTTTCACACACCCTCATACCTCTACTATCCGTCTTCTCATCTGTTTCCCCAACAACTTCAAGAACTAAAATAGAACAGAGAGTGGTTCCCTTTACTTCCTTGGTCTCTTTCTTCCTATCGTTTTCTGCTCATCAGTTGTTCACTGCTTCTTATTTATACCGACTTTCCTTTCTTTTCTTTTTCTACCTAAACGATTTAGGTTGGAAGCCATCACACGTCTTCCTCTGCTCTCATTTCTTTACGTTTTCATTTCCTGACTGTCTTCTCTTTTTTTTTTCTTTTCACCAATCAGTGCAAGTTCAGCAGACCATCACTCACCACTGCTTCCCTTTTTCTTTGGTCTGTTTGGTGCCCCTCCCTTCCTTTTAGTTCTTTTATTTTTTTTTTTTTACTGCAGTAGCACTTCACCTGCTGTCCTCTGTTAAGTTCAATTCGGTTTCCCTTAATCCCCTGCTGATGGGACGCTACTTATAGCTACTTGTTAGTGCTACTGTTTTCTGCAGGAGTTTCCAGCCCTCAACATGATCCGATTTTTCTCTTCATCATTCCCCCTTTTTCCTTAGCTGATCAATGCCTTTACATGCTAACTCAGACGTTTTTCCCATTTTCTATGCTAGTAACGTGTCGTATACTTCTTTATATCCGTGTATATATATATATTTCTTTTATGCAATTTTTCTTGCTTCCAGTTTCTAGCAACTACTCCATTATTACTGTCACGACCCGAATTACCTAAAAATCAGAGTAAATTTTTCGCTTTTTCATTTATTATTTAATTCTTACCTTTCTCTTGTCGTGACCATCCTACAACACAGTTGGGCTATGATTCGGTGTTAGTCACCTCTCACTATTACCAATCCATTTCCATAATCATATATCAGAGTCTACTATCCTTTTGACTTTAAATAAACACATACCCAATGGTATTTGCATGACTCTACATCCCCGACATCATATCCATTTACAGTACTGTGCATTACATATTTAGATACAAAACCATACAAATGTGTATACCTGTCTCTCGATGGGAAGTAGCAAACAGCGGATATTAAGCATGCAAGTCCTCAGCCGCTCAATAATTATTACAAGTGCTCTGAAAAGATGGGAAAATAAGGGGGGTGAGCAAACCACACGCTCAGTAAGGCAATTATGCAAGTAAGTAGATAGCTCCACTATCTACATGCTCATAATGCCATGCCCTTAAATCCATTTCTTTTCATTTAAAATTACACGCACAAAGTCATGCATATTCAATGCCATAGTTTATCCAAAACTATTTGTGCATATATAAATCATGTAACTCATGCATTCAAAGCATTTTATGTGACATCATTAAATCAATATTCAGCATGAATTAAATCAAAATCATGCATTACTTCATGCGATATAAAACAAATCGCGGGATATAATCATTTCATGAATTTATCATTTAAGCATGGAAAAGCACATCATGCTACTGCATTTAAATCATTTCATTAAAATTGCAGTAAAAACTAACCCTTCCGGTCAATCATCTCATAAAACAATTCATTAAAATTCATTATAAAACTCGGTTATAAAACCACCCTTCTTTCAGGGTCACATTTCATAAAATCATAAAATCGTCAAATCGTCAAATCGGGGGCCTGACCCCTCCTTCGGGTCTACCCTGGTCTAATAGACCACAAGTTATATCATGTGAGACAATTAGGTAAGTATCAGTAACATCGAGGACTATGGCCATATCCTAGTGATCCCTGGCAACACGGTACCTAGTGTGCGGGGTATCACACCTGAAACGGGAGGTGGGTCGTCCTACCCGCCAGAACAGCATAACACCAGGATTGCGAGGGCAAGGCTTGCTGCCTCGTGGCTAATGCCACTCCACTCCAACAATCCCCACGGTACAGCGTACTCCGCGTGACATACACGGTACAAAGTACTCCGTGAACCCAAGCTCAGTCAGGGGTGCCTGTAATAGGTCTTATCCACCCATATCATCTCTGTCTCAGAATGCACGTGTGAGCATATCATCTCACTGTGACACACAGTCTACAGGAGGCTCCAACACGGCTATATGCATGTAATATAAATCCCTGTGCGAGCGAAGCTCAAGCACGGCTCCATGCATATTCATGATATCTGAAAATCTCGTGCGAGGGAAGCTCTAGCACGGTTTCATAAAAATCAGTAAAATCTGCGTACGAGCAGCGCTCCAATACGACTTAAACTGATTATAATTTCAATTAAAATCCACGTACGAGCAACGCTCTAGTACGGATATGTATAAAAACTCATGAAAACTTCGTACGAGAAAAACTCCAGCACAGCATTCAAATGAATTATGAAAACCATATAAAACTTTGTGCGAGCAACGCTCCAGCACAAATGAATGCTCAAGTAAATCAAATCTCGTGCGAGTTATACTCCAGCACGGCTTTATGCATAACTAAATCAAATCTCGTGCGAGTTTCACTCCAGCACGGCTTTTATGCATAATTAAATCAAAACAGGATGCGAGCTAAGCTCCAGCATCTCTCATGCATGTCAAATCATTAAAAGTAGTGCGAGTAATCGCTCCAGCACTATTTTATGCATACCACGTCAAAACAAATCAAAACATGTCAAAACATGTCAAAACATGTCAAAACAGAGTGCGAGCTAGGCTCCAGCAGCTCTCATTTCACAATATTAAAAATCAGTGCGAGCACCATGCTCTAGCACATTTCATGCATATGATGTCACAAGTCGGTGCGAGCAACTGCTCAAGCACATTTATGCACATTCACAAACGCAGATATAGTGCGAACTACGTGTCGGCACTATCTGTTTCCATATAAACTTGATAGTTGGCCGTTTTCCAAAGAAATTTCCATTTAATTATTAATAACACCTACGTAGTGTTATTTTGTGAAATTAAACAATTTCTGGCCAATCTATCGCTTTGCTTTGATTAAAACCAATAAAATTCCTTAATCATCAAAAATCCTTAAATCATGCATTTCATGCATGTCATGCTTTCACCATCCTTAGGTGAACTTCCCTCAATAGGGGTAAAATAGACATTTCACCTATTTCGATCCTTAAAATCATTCAAACCATTTTTAGGATCATTATACAATATCCATGTATACATACATACTCAGTGTACAGAAAAACTATTAAAATATGCGTAGCTACCTCTAGCTACTCACACAATTCCCTTACCTCATTTTTCTGTACAGTCTGACCTTTACATCGATGTCTCGTCACGCAGTCCGATTTGCTCCAAATCCGAATCAAATCTCCGGAACTGCGGATACACATTCATCAGGTCAAATACAATACAATTAATTGTATCTCATATGTTCTGGGCTTAATTTAAATCATTGGGCCCGTTTACCCATATTGGGCCCGATTGTACCAATGGGTCTTAATCGGCCTTAAGCCCGTTTACCACAATTTATCGAGGCCTATTGGGCTCATTGGACCCATCAATATTTATTTAGCCTCGTTCTAAATTTTCGGATATCTCAATTTAATATTTACGACAATTTATCCAATTTTTCAGAATTTAATTCATTTATGCGGAAATTAAATCCGTAATTTATGCGTTAAATATCAATCACGCATAACGATACAAATTGTCGTAAATTAAGGGTCACTTACCCGTTATTCCATGATCGTACACAAATCGAGGCTGTCTCGAGCTCTCAGTGGATGCCAATTGTCGAGCTACACAATTAAATATATTTTCGGGTAAACTTTCAGTCGATTATTTATCAAATTAAATATTCTAAAAATTAAATCGGTCAATTTGACCGCTTACCGACTTACCCGAAGCTCGATTGCATCACAGGAATTTTTCCCAATTTTTTCTCTTTTTCTTTTTCCCTTTTTCTTCCTTTTTTCCCTCTCTTTTTGGCTGAACCGGTCCGGTCCGGTTCAACCCGGTTCGGACCGCCGGTTCGGTCTGGTCCGGTTCGGCCGGTTCTGTCCGGTTCGGCCGGTCCAATCTCCCTTTGGTCGTGCCGGCGCCGTCCGGCCGGTTCTCTGGCCGATTCCGGTGCCATTCAACGCGCCATGGACTGGGCTTCTCAAATCGGGCCTCCGCTGGAGTCGAATCGGCCCCATCGCCGGCGAATCGAAGCTTTTCTCCCGCGGCCATTCCTTCCGTTTTCGGCGTTTTCCGACCACCTGGCGGCGCGTCAATGCCACCGGTGGGTTCGCCTAAGGTCGGTCGACCTTCGCCGACCTCCGCCGGCCCTTCTGCCTCGCCGGTGGTGGCTCGTCCGGTGGTTCCTCGGTTTCGGCTTCCGTTTCGCATTTTGCCTTCTTTTCTGTTTCGTTTGCTCTCTGTTTCAGATTTTCAATTCGCGTTTTTTTTTTTTTTTTTTTTTTTTTTTTTTTCATTTTATTTATTTTTAATTTATTTTTAATATTATTTTAATCAATAAAATAATATTAAAATACACAAATATCTTTTTAAAAAATATATTTTATTCATCTAATCTGTAAATAATTTTCTCAGTCCGATTTTACCTTTTCGGTATATTTTTCGATTATTTTCGGGATTATTTTTCGATACAAAAATCCCGGTTTATTCCAATAAATTCATATCTTGATCAATTTAACCCGGAATTTAATTATTTCTTCGTCATTGATCAAGATTTCTCATTCTCATATTTTTAATTAAATTTTCTTGTCCCGATTAATACCGAATTTTGGTCTTTTGACCATTTTACCCTTGCACGTATTCGGGAATGTCATTTAAGTCCTTTTGCATTTTTTTAATGCACTCGAAAATATCGGGTCTTACAATCTCCCCCACTTAAAAAATTTGGTCCTCCAAATTAGAACCAAGTAATATGAGTCCATAATTAACTCCGGGTACATCTATCGTATCATATACTGTCATCCTCAAGTGACTTTCTCCGGAGTGTAATACTACCATCATACTTAACTAGTGAGATCATCTTAACCCTCAACACTTTCTCTTTCCATTTTTAATAACCAACTCGATTTCATACATTACTCTTTCATTGAGCTAAGCTGTTGGAGTTCATATCCGATCACATATATCGGATCCGGATATTATTTCTTAAACATCAAAAGATAGGACACTGTGGATGCCTGCCAATTCATGTGGTAATGCCAACCTACAGGTCTTATCTCCCACTTGTCCAATATCTCTATCTGAATCTCCTTACGTCCTTAAGACAAGTAACTGCCAACAATGCTAATTCACCCTCGGTGAATTCCAATGATTTTCCTGTCTCTAGTCAGCATAGTCTTTCTGTCTACTCTGAGGCGTTCTTAATTTCTCATAATTCAACTGAACATGCTCAGAGGTTAATCTTACAAATTAGGGAACAATTCTCTATCTGTCACCCACTTCTTCTCTAAGTCAGGGATCAACTCCCTACGGCCATACTAAGCCTCATATAACTTGTTATCCCGATACTCAAGTAACAACTGTCATCACTGGCGAATTTGATTAGTAGCAACTAATCATCCCAGGAGCTCATAAAATCAATGGCACACGCTCTCATCACATCCTCCAGAACCTGTACAGTCCTCTCTGACTGACCATCTGTCTGAGGGTGGAAGCTGTGCTAACACATAATCGGGTTCCCATAACTTTCAAAAACAATATTCCCAGAAGTGGGAAGTGAAGCGGGAATCCCCATCTGATATCATGCTCCCTGGAACGCTACATATTATTTCACAATTTTTCATTCACATAAATCCGCCTACACACTCAGAGTATCTGGGGATTTCATAACCAGAAGGTGGGTAACTGAATCAATCTATCAACTATCACCTAGATAGCCTCGAGATTCATTCGGGTCCTCTGTAACCCATACGAAATCCATGGTAACTTGTTCCCATTTCCGTGTCAATATAGGTAGAGGCTGCAATAACCCTGCAACTTCTTTTACTCTACCTTACTCTGCTGACATACGAGACACTTTTCCGCAATTCTCTACAATATCTCTTTTCATATCTGACCACCAATACCCTTTTCAGAGATTCAAATATATTTATTATTTCTCGGATGCACTGTATATCTCGAAGAGTGAGCTTCTGACAATAACACTATATCATCAACTGTGGTCCTGGGGAGCACTTATACTGTCTCTGAACCTCTGTGAGTCATCATCACTCACTGTGAACTCTGTCACTATACCCTTCTGAATCTGACCCACACTATCGACACCATGCCGATCATCACGCTAAGCCTGGCAAATCCGGTCACACAAATCCGGTTCTAACCTCAGGCTAGCTGTCATAAAATCACCGTCATCATCAAGAAGGGATCACATCACTACTGAGGTTCACAACTGCTTTAGCAGCTCTCGCTCCTTGACCATCTTATGTGATACCATCCCGAGGCTCTTTCTGCTCAAGGCATCAACCATTACATTAGCCTTTCCTGGGTGGTACAAAGTTCACAATCATAATCCTTAGAAGCTCTAACCCTCTTGGTTATCTCATATTCTACTCTTTCTGTGAAAACAGATACTCGGGGGTTTTTACGATCAGTGCATACCCGAAATTTCTTACAGTATAAGTGGTGGCGCCATACTTTCAGTGTAATCGCTATGACTGCCAACTCTAAATCATGGGTCGGATAGTTTCTCTTATGGTCCTTGAACATATCTGGATCCATAAACGACTATCTTCCCATTTTACATCAATACACAACTCACTCATAATTTTGAGGTATCCTTACACACTGAAACCTCTTGAGCTGTTAGTTATAGTAAGAATACTTACGGTGGTCATTTCATTACTCCAATAAAACCAAAACTCATTGAAGCCATTTTCATACTTATTATACCACTCGTATGAAATCTTTTTCCAAACGAGACATCTCAACTGAGCAGCCCATTTCAAGAAACTCATAAAACCTTGTCTGTAAGACAGTTTCCTGTTGCTACTCATACTCTTTCCTGGACTTCGAATACATCATAATATCATCGCTGTAGATGACAACCAATCGGTCCAGGTAAGGTTTAAATACCTTAAAGTAGTTGAGTTCTACTCAATATTTCAATTTTTCATATACTTGACCTATGTACGCATAAACGTACAATGTCATTTCGAAATAGCTTTCGTTCAAGATACTAGCTCACGTCATTTCCTTTTTCTTATATTAACGGCTTTTATAAAATTTTAAATTTTAAACCTTCTTGATTAATCAAATTCTATATTTCTTTATCGTACCAGCAAAGGTACCCAAATTTTAATGTATATATTATGACCGTCGAATTCAATCTATAGATTATGCGTGCGCTTCCAGACGCTGTCAAATCTTCAGGCAGGGAAGTATTTTAAAATACCTTTATTAACCCTAAGATTTGACCACATACTGGGTGTAAATTTATCCACCCCTTATCCTTGGTCGCAATTCATATTCACTACTTATCGCTTAATCCAATTTACTTTGCATATCGAAGATATCCTTACCTTGCATACATATCTTATTCCAATATATCTCCTTTAATATATCACTTATAACAAACTCCTTCCTTACTTGTCAAGTTACAATACACTTTTCAGTGATATTTTCACCCCTATTCTCAACTTACAATCCCTATACCCTTATTCAGTTAGTGAAAATCAACTAACCATCATCATCTTGCTTAAGGGTACAGGCTTCACATTTTTCACTATCTTATAAGCAACTGAAGGCGGTATGAATAAATGCGTGGCACCAGGATCAATTAAAATAATTATTTCATTATTCACAACCAGTGTGGTATCTTGCACCTCATCCAATGAAACGTCAGTAGTGTCCTGGTCCAAGGCATACACTCGCCCTCATCCAACATCTGATTTTCGTGATAACTACCACACATCTTACACTGTTCACATTGCTACTCTGTTATACTGTTACGTAGCAGGTCGGGGTCCTCAAATCACAATACCCCTCAAAAGTATTGAAATTGGATACACTGGGGTTTATCAATTAACTTACCCCATGATTTATCAGCTCAAAGCCTTTACCAAACTACCTTTTTCCCGTTCTGACATTCTTGTCATCCTCTATTCTCTTTTGTCTCTATTTTGGCCCTTACTACCTTTCTCAATCTCAGAGGCGTGCAATTTATAATCTTATTTAACACAACAGTAGTCTGCGCACTGCCTCGGCATAGGTAGTGATGTCTAACAGACAAATCGGACTCTAATTGATAATCTGAGTCCTTCCATGAACTTTCAGACATCTCGACTCTCACTGTTTATCGTGTCCGAGTCACATCTGCCCAGGAATATAAACTGAGTATCATACTCGTCAATCAACATGTTCCTCTGGGTCAGAGTAAATAATGTCATCTGTAATTTTCTTTAAAATAATATCCGGGATATTCTGTCACTGGAATACATATAGAATTACTTTTTCATGTCCATTTTGGACGTCTAACTCTTCAAATGGGTCGAGCGAACTTTCATCAATGTTCCGACTCGCCCTCATACATACCCTGAGCAATTAGCTCGCAAAATATTCTCCACACTCCGCTCCAACCTCGCGAAGCGTATCTCAATACTGTCTGATCTCTCTGTCAGACTCTATCCGATCTCTTTGTCAGACTCTATCCGATCTCTCTATCGGACTCTGTGGGGCATGATCAACCAGCCTCCACGTCAATCTCATCTCAAGTCTCAAGTGGCGACTCAGTACAACTCCCGGGCCTACCTCTACGGCCTCGAGCTCGTGTACTCGCCTCTCAATCATAGCGACTATCAGTCAATGAGTCTATTCTTGCATTTAAAACCAAATTCTTAGCTGCACTTCCATCTCGATATACACAACTGTATCTAAGCAATGCACAGTACATGGGGATGTAAACTTTCTTAACCACTAACATCGACTCATATCAGGCCAACTTAAGCTCTGATACCATTAAACCTGTCACGACCCGAATTACCTAAAAATCAGAGTAAATTTTTCGCTTTTTCATTTATTATTTAATTCTTACCTTTCTCTTGTCGTGACCATCCTACAACACAGTTGGGCTATGATTCGGTGTTAGTCACCTCTCACTATTACCAATCCATTTCCATAATCATATATCAGAGTCTACTATCCTTTTGACTTTAAATAAACACATACCCAATGGTATTTGCATGACTCTACATCCCCGACATCATATCCATTTACAGTACTGTGCATTACATATTTAGATACAAAACCATACAAATGTGTATACCTGTCTCTCGATGGGAAGTAGCAAACAGCGGATATTAAGCATGCAAGTCCTCAGCCGCTCAATAATTATTACAAGTGCTCTGAAAAGATGGGAAAATAAGGGGGGTGAGCAAACCACACGCTCAGTAAGGCAATTATGCAAGTAAGTAGATAGCTCCACTATCTACATGCTCATAATGCCATGCCCTTAAATCCATTTCTTTTCATTTAAAATTACACGCACAAAGTCATGCATATTCAATGCCATAGTTTATCCAAAACTATTTGTGCATATATAAATCATGTAACTCATGCATTCAAAGCATTTTATGTGACATCATTAAATCAATATTCAGCATGAATTAAATCAAAATCATGCATTACTTCATGCGATATAAAACAAATCGCGGGATATAATCATTTCATGAATTTATCATTTAAGCATGGAAAAGCACATCATGCTACTGCATTTAAATCATTTCATTAAAATTGCAGTAAAAACTAACCCTTCCGGTCAATCATCTCATAAAACAATTCATTAAAATTCATTATAAAACTCGGTTATAAAACCACCCTTCTTTCAGGGTCACATTTCATAAAATCATAAAATCGTCAAATCGTCAAATCGGGGGCCTGACCCCTCCTTCGGGTCTACCCTGGTCTAATAGACCACAAGTTATATCATGTGAGACAATTAGGTAAGTATCAGTAACATCGAGGACTATGGCCATATCCTAGTGATCCCTGGCAACACGGTACCTAGTGTGCGGGGTATCACACCTGAAACGGGAGGTGGGTCGTCCTACCCGCCAGAACAGCATAACACCAGGATTGCGAGGGCAAGGCTTGCTGCCTCGTGGCTAATGCCACTCCACTCCAACAATCCCCACGGTACAGCGTACTCCGCGTGACATACACGGTACAAAGTACTCCGTGAACCCAAGCTCAGTCAGGGGTGCCTGTAATAGGTCTTATCCACCCATATCATCTCTGTCTCAGAATGCACGTGTGAGCATATCATCTCACTGTGACACACAGTCTACAGGAGGCTCCAACACGGCTATATGCATGTAATATAAATCCCTGTGCGAGCGAAGCTCAAGCACGGCTCCATGCATATTCATGATATCTGAAAATCTCGTGCGAGGGAAGCTCTAGCACGGTTTCATAAAAATCAGTAAAATCTGCGTACGAGCAGCGCTCCAATACGACTTAAACTGATTATAATTTCAATTAAAATCCACGTACGAGCAACGCTCTAGTACGGATATGTATAAAAACTCATGAAAACTTCGTACGAGAAAAACTCCAGCACAGCATTCAAATGAATTATGAAAACCATATAAAACTTTGTGCGAGCAACGCTCCAGCACAAATGAATGCTCAAGTAAATCAAATCTCGTGCGAGTTATACTCCAGCACGGCTTTATGCATAACTAAATCAAATCTCGTGCGAGTTTCACTCCAGCACGGCTTTTATGCATAATTAAATCAAAACAGGATGCGAGCTAAGCTCCAGCATCTCTCATGCATGTCAAATCATTAAAAGTAGTGCGAGTAATCGCTCCAGCACTATTTTATGCATACCACGTCAAAACAAATCAAAACATGTCAAAACATGTCAAAACATGTCAAAACAGAGTGCGAGCTAGGCTCCAGCAGCTCTCATTTCACAATATTAAAAATCAGTGCGAGCACCATGCTCTAGCACATTTCATGCATATGATGTCACAAGTCGGTGCGAGCAACTGCTCAAGCACATTTATGCACATTCACAAACGCAGATATAGTGCGAACTACGTGTCGGCACTATCTGTTTCCATATAAACTTGATAGTTGGCCGTTTTCCAAAGAAATTTCCATTTAATTATTAATAACACCTACGTAGTGTTATTTTGTGAAATTAAACAATTTCTGGCCAATCTATCGCTTTGCTTTGATTAAAACCAATAAAATTCCTTAATCATCAAAAATCCTTAAATCATGCATTTCATGCATGTCATGCTTTCACCATCCTTAGGTGAACTTCCCTCAATAGGGGTAAAATAGACATTTCACCTATTTCGATCCTTAAAATCATTCAAACCATTTTTAGGATCATTATACAATATCCATGTATACATACATACTCAGTGTACAGAAAAACTATTAAAATATGCGTAGCTACCTCTAGCTACTCACACAATTCCCTTACCTCATTTTTCTGTACAGTCTGACCTTTACATCGATGTCTCGTCACGCAGTCCGATTTGCTCCAAATCCGAATCAAATCTCCGGAACTGCGGATACACATTCATCAGGTCAAATACAATACAATTAATTGTATCTCATATGTTCTGGGCTTAATTTAAATCATTGGGCCCGTTTACCCATATTGGGCCCGATTGTACCAATGGGTCTTAATCGGCCTTAAGCCCGTTTACCACAATTTATCGAGGCCTATTGGGCTCATTGGACCCATCAATATTTATTTAGCCTCGTTCTAAATTTTCGGATATCTCAATTTAATATTTACGACAATTTATCCAATTTTTCAGAATTTAATTCATTTATGCGGAAATTAAATCCGTAATTTATGCGTTAAATATCAATCACGCATAACGATACAAATTGTCGTAAATTAAGGGTCACTTACCCGTTATTCCATGATCGTACACAAATCGAGGCTGTCTCGAGCTCTCAGTGGATGCCAATTGTCGAGCTACACAATTAAATATATTTTCGGGTAAACTTTCAGTCGATTATTTATCAAATTAAATATTCTAAAAATTAAATCGGTCAATTTGACCGCTTACCGACTTACCCGAAGCTCGATTGCATCACAGGAATTTTTCCCAATTTTTTCTCTTTTTCTTTTTCCCTTTTTCTTCCTTTTTTCCCTCTCTTTTTGGCTGAACCGGTCCGGTCCGGTTCAACCCGGTTCGGACCGCCGGTTCGGTCTGGTCCGGTTCGGCCGGTTCTGTCCGGTTCGGCCGGTCCAATCTCCCTTTGGTCGTGCCGGCGCCGTCCGGCCGGTTCTCTGGCCGATTCCGGTGCCATTCAACGCGCCATGGACTGGGCTTCTCAAATCGGGCCTCCGCTGGAGTCGAATCGGCCCCATCGCCGGCGAATCGAAGCTTTTCTCCCGCGGCCATTCCTTCCGTTTTCGGCGTTTTCCGACCACCTGGCGGCGCGTCAATGCCACCGGTGGGTTCGCCTAAGGTCGGTCGACCTTCGCCGACCTCCGCCGGCCCTTCTGCCTCGCCGGTGGTGGCTCGTCCGGTGGTTCCTCGGTTTCGGCTTCCGTTTCGCATTTTGCCTTCTTTTCTGTTTCGTTTGCTCTCTGTTTCAGATTTTCAATTCGCGTTTTTTTTTTTTTTTTTTTTTTTTTTTTTCTTTTTATTTATTTATAATTTATTTTTAATATTATTTTAATCAATAAAATAATATTAAAATACACAAATATCTTTTTAAAAAATATATTTTATTCATCTAATCTGTAAATAATTTTCTCAGTCCGATTTTACCTTTTCGGTATATTTTTCGATTATTTTCGGGATTATTTTTCGATACAAAAATCCCGGTTTATTCCAATAAATTCATATCTTGATCAATTTAACCCGGAATTTAATTATTTCTTCGTCATTGATCAAGATTTCTCATTCTCATATTTTTAATTAAATTTTCTTGTCCCGATTAATACCGAATTTTGGTCTTTTGACCATTTTACCCTTGCACGTATTCGGGAATGTCATTTAAGTCCTTTTGCATTTTTTTAATGCACTCGAAAATATCGGGTCTTACAATTACCGTGTGTCATCCTATGTCCCTTAGCTCATGTCTTTTACCCCTCGTTTCTAGGCAGTTCACCAACTGCTCCCATCTCACTTTCCTTCTAGTTCGGTTTCACTTCCCCCTCACGTTTATGATTGGCTGACATTCCTTTTCTTGCTTATACACATTCATTTATATATTTATATTTTGTACAAGGTTGTGTCTCGGTTAGTTTATATCTCCAGGTTTAATATTTTTTTTTTTTTTTACATTTTCCTGCAATGGAGGACTGTTTCCTGCTTCTTCTGTCTTTACTTGTTGCATCTCCCATTGTCAGCTTTGATTTTATCAAGTCAGCCGGTTTGAGGACACTCTCCTGCCCAGGTTACATCTCTTTCCAACGGATTTTGCTGGGTAGGCAGTCTTGGTTTCCCAATTGTTTCTCTTGTCTCTCCTTTGTCTTTCTGTTCTTTCCATCTCCATTCCTTTTAATGTAACCTTCATATATGTATGTTTCCTGCATGTTTCTTCCACTGATGGGAGCTCTCGGCCACGTGAATGTATATTGTTTATATACATATATCTATTGTACCCACCCACTTGTATACACACACACATATATATATATATATATATATATATATATATATATATATATATATATATATATATATATATATATATATGGGTATGTACATGTATGTTTATGTGCACATTCTCATGTGCTTAATTGAAGGAAATTATTTCATACACATGTAAACACTTATGAATTTATGTATCCCTATACTTTATGGATTCCCTTAGCTTATATAAAAATTTTAATTCTATCTCCCACATATATTTACCCTTAGAACTAATTAATTTGTTTAAGTCTCATAATGAAACATATAATTTAAATTTTAGTCATTGACTAAGGAAAACATTTTTTTTCCCATTGACTTATGTGTTATTTATTGTAAAAATGACGTACAGAAATTTAGGGTGTTTACATTCTCCCCACCTTAGGAAATTTGGTCCTCAAATTTAAAATTACATCGGCCCTTAAACGATTATGGGTACCTCACTCGCCTTAAATTTTTCGATTACTACGTGGCCTCTACCAAGGCATGATCTTGCCACAGCACTTTAACTAGAGGAATTGTCTTAAATCGTAATGCTTTCTCTTTTCTGTTCAAGATCCGAATCGAATTCTCCACATAGGTCGTATCATCTTTTAACTCTAATGGTTCACACTTAATCACATGCATCGGATCTGGAGTATACTTATGACGCATCGTAACGTGGAAGACATCATGGATGTTGGATAATCCCGACGATAACGCCAATATGTAAGCTTTGTCTCTCACTTGGTCTAAAATCTCGAAAGGTCCAATGTATCAGGGACTCGATTTTCCTTTCTTTCCAAACCTATTTATGCCTTCGAAAGGTGAAACTTTTAGAAGCCTTGAATATCCTACTAAAACCTTCAAGGGTCTTTGTCTTTTGTCAATATAACACTATTTTGCCTACTTTAATCTGTCCTCGATTTTTCCACAATTTAATTATACTTTCGTCGAATCTTGCTTAACCAAATCGGGGGAAATTATCTCTCATTTACCCACTTCTTCTATCCAATCTGTGAACGACATTTAGTCACACTCTCAGTTATATCTCTATAAATGAGTCTCTGACAACATGAATTCTTTTAACTATAAATCATTTGGTACACAATTCTGTTCTTAAATCTCAATGGATTGTCAGTCCCAATACTCAAGTTAGTTGCAGCACCCATCTGGGTCTGACTAGCCACATCAATGGAGTATTTATCATTTCGCCGTGCCTGTTCGACTCGATCAATCAAGTCAAGTTTTTAACCTTCAGGCTAGCCACCATGTAACGAATGTCAATGTCAGGGAAGGACCACATTCAAGTCCAGGTCCACCAATAATTCAATAACTCATGTCCCTGACCAATATACATAACGTCATCCCGTAATCACTTCTGCTCAAAGCACTAACCCGAGTCATTCCTTTTTTCTTGTATTAGATGGCCTTTGTGAAATTTAATATTTAAAACTTCTTGATCAGTAGAATTCCACAATTATTCACCGCACCAGTAATGATATCTTGACTTCAAACACGAATATTACAACTGTTAATTCCCGTTTATGGGTTAAGGATCAGGTACTTCTAGACGCTGTCAAGTCTCTCAGGCAGAGATGTATTTTGAAATATCTTTGTTAGCCATCAGACTTGACCACATAAACTGGTTATGGATATAAGGGTTCAAGGTTTAGTCTCAGTAGGACATAGGATGCCAAAACTTTTCGCGATTTCACATTTATCTTTTAGTCAGAACTTATTCTCAATTCATATCACTTGATTCTGAATCGATTCACATAACAGAAATATTCTTAATTTGCATACACATCTTATTCCAATGTAACTTCTAATCAAAATCTATCACATTTGGACTTGTCTCATTTCGTACATCAATTATATCAGAACTCTTTCCTTATTCCAATTAAGTCTCGCATTCGAAAATAAGCATGAGCAATTCACAATCTTTAAACTCGATACGTAATTCATATTCCAAGGTCTTCCTATATCTCAGACTCTAAATCATCTTAAAGAGTTTTGGGTCTTTCCCACTGATCCATAATTACTGCTTTGGGAGAATCCAATTAACTTCTCCAATTCTTTAATACAAAAGTTGCAATAGCCACTTTCTCGATAGAGTTACTTCAAAAATCATTAAACTTTTCTATCTCATTCATCCAACACTTCGAATCACTGAGTTCTTAACCTTTTTGAAAAATGAAGGCTTAAACTCTTGGAATTGCCCCATGTCTATTAAACTCACAGTCATACTGTAAGAATCCATGCAAGTTTTCCAATTTAATTTTCTAGTTTTCCATTACAATTGGATTCTTAAATCCAGTATGTAATAGCATACTATCCCCCGAACTCAGCTCGATCTCCATCCTTTAGTGAACTTTCAGACATTACTTAACTTCACTGCTCATAAAGTTGGGTCATACCTTTCCAAAGATATAATTCATAATTCATACTCATAGACAAATCAATTTCCTTGTGCTAGACTCATAAATTTCATTCATAGTTTCCTTAATCTCATTCATTTAGCTCTCTATAACTACCGGGTCCTTTATCCCATTTAACAATGGTGGTCTTCAGTTCTTAAACTGTCTCATCTAGTGTAGCTCCTACTCCTAACTCAAGTCATCATCATTCTGTTGTGGAACTACAAGAGCAGGCATATTTGTAGTTCTGAAACATCTCTACAGGCTGTGCGGGCGCATCGAGAGTAATCTGTCTGTCTATTCTTCCGTCCACCCCATCACCTAACATAGCCTGTGTCCTAATTTTCCATAATATGTTCAATACTCCACTCAATCTTAGCAAAGTGTATCTCAATACCATCTGTCCTTTCCACAGGACCTGGTGGAGCACGCTCAACATCAGTTTCAATCTCGGTATCATTTATGAGTCTCATATGATGACTCTATATGATTCTCAGGCCTATCTCTGCGGCCTCTAGCTCGTGATCTAATTCCTCACGTAAACCAAACATTAAGTTTTAATTTCATTAGGTATACTTAATCTACAACCAGACAAGCACAGACATTTGGAATGTAATCTTATCCTTATTATTGACACTGACAGTACTAGACAACCTTCGCTCTGATACCACCTTAAACTGTAACGACCCGTGACCTACAAAAATTCAGGGTAAAATTTTTTTTTTTAAACTTCGACTTGTAACTTAATCCTTTATTCACTTAGGCTGTATTCCTATTCAGTGTCAATCCTTAAAAATATTTCATTTCATTTATTCTTATACAGGTTTCATCCCGACACATTACTTTCAATAGATGTCTGTGCATACAAATGGTCTAGTAAAGAGATAAGAATGTATACCTCACGCATGTACAAAAGGTAGTCTGGGGGAAACTCATATCCACCAGCCTACGTCGTCTACGCAGCATTTATTAACTGTAATTCACTGGAAAGATCTGAGAGGTGAATGGGTGAGCTTTTGAGAAAAAAGCCCAGTAAGAAAGTGCATTTAAAACGATCATAGTGATTAAAATATACAGAAAAACATAATAATACGTAAAATGACTTCTCTCTGCAACAATATAAATGACATTCAAAACTTAAGAAGATCGAAAAACTTGATGATTCAAAACGTAGTCCTTTAAGTACTTGAACTTAATAGTGATCACATAATCTTTTCGTATATTTAGAATTCCAAAAACATGATTACATGTAAAATCACATATCATAAAGTCAAGTCCGAAAGCAGAGTTTAATTCAGATAGAGACTACATTGGCCTATATAATTATCATGTGGCAATAACAAAATCATCATCCGTAGAGGGAATTCAGAACCTATAGCCATGGTAAGGCTGTAGACGGGATCAAGGTCGTACAGCGTTCAGACACCCGAAGGTGAAGTTCAGACGCCATAAGGGCGAAGTTCAGACACCACACAGGCGAGCATGACATGCGTCAGCATACAACATAAATGGCCTAGTCTCAAAACATACTATAGATTTCATATATAAAAATATCGAAATAAAATCATCTTATTCAAAAGACAATTTCAGAGAACATGCTTTTGTTTCAGAAGTCAAATTCAAAAATATGCAATCATTCAAAATACAAATTTAGGAAACACATTCTTATTCAGAAAACAAAAGCAGAAAAACATGCTCGAAAATCATAGTTTAAATCTTTGTAAACTTTCCTTAATCATGGTTCAGAAAGTAACTACTACCATTTTAAATTATACCCCCTTACCTCGATTTAACGAAAATTCCAATTCGAGTGGTGACGCCTACAAGTATCTCCCTTAAATCCTTCTACGATTCTTCTATACCGAAATTTATATTCTTAGTATCTTATTTTATCGAATTAATTACGATGCATCAAAATCGAGATCTTGCTTACTTAGGGAAAATATACTTAAAATCATAAAACGTACAGTTATCTCTAAAACTTGCATAAATTCCTTACCTCGGTGTCTGTCCATAATCCTTGATTGTTTCGACTTAGCGAGTCGACGAGCCCGACCCTCCCGACTTATTTTACCGAAATTTTAAATAAATAATTTTCGATTGCCTTTTTCTCCGAGTTTTCTCGAATTCTCTATGTCTTCTTTGCCTCATCCAAATATATATATATATATATATATATATATATATATATATCTCTCTCTCTCTCTCTCTCTCTATATATATATATATATATAAAAAAAATATTCCTCTTCTTCTTCTTTTTTTCCGACTACTGTTCACTATTCTTCTTTTTAAACCTTCCCGCCATTTTCTTCATTTCTTTTCTTCTTCACGGCATCAGTGTTCACCATCTCAACCAAGAGTTCGGCACTGCCAGGCCTCCACCACTACTTCCCGTTTTCGTCACCCTTCATCGTACTTCTTCTTTCCATAGTGCCGACTCTGAAGTCCTCCTGCTACCACCAATTTCCAGCACCCTTGTTCACCTCTGTTTTAGTTTTATTGCTCTCTCCAGTTTCACCCATGTTTGCCTTCGAACCAGCCTCTTGTCTCCCCCGTTCTTCTTGTTTCCAGCAGTAACTCTCTTTTCTGTTCCAGTCTTCTTTTCTTCCCTTGTACTGCCTCCTTCCCCTTTCAGATCTGCCATCTCTTCCTCATCCACGTTTCTGCCTTGTTCTTTTTTTTCTTTTTCCAGTTTGCTTCCACTGCCGTGCCTCAGCTTCCTTCCGTTCTCACATGCTCATTTCCAGCTTCAACTCAGCTCGGTTTGAGCTTTAATAACAGCCCCAATATTCACGCATGCTTCCCTGTTTTACTGCTTTCAGTTTTCGGCCTTCCTTAAATTGGAAAAAAACTCGAAACTCCACAGGCAACTTTCACCATCACGTTCGCTTCTATTTCTCCTTCGATTAGCTCTTTCACTCTAGTTTCACAGACCCTCATACCTCTGTTATCCGTCTTCTCATCTGTTTCCCCAACAACTTCAAGAACTAAAATAGAACAGAGAGTGGTTCCCTTCACTCCCTTGGTCTCTTTCTTCCTATCGTTTTCTGCTCATCAGTTGTTCACTGCTTCTTATTTATACTGACTTTCCTTTCTTTTCTTTTTCTACCTAAACGATTTAGGTTGGAAGCCATCACACATCTTCCTCTGCTCTCATTTCTTTACGTTTTCATTTCCTGACTGTCTTCTCTTTTTTTTTTTTTTCTTTTCACCAATCAGTGCAAGTTCAGCAGACCATCACTCACCACTGCTTCCCTTTTTTCTTCGGTCTGTTTAGTGCCCCTCTCTTCCTTTTAGTTCTTTTATTTTATTTTGTTTTTTACTGCAGTAGCACTTTACCTACTGTCCTCTGTTAAGTTCAATTCGGTTTCCATTAATCCCGTGCTGATGGGATGCTACTTATAGCTACTTGTTACTGCTATTGTTTTCTGCAGGAGTTTCCAGCCCTCAACATGATCCGATTTTTCTCTTCATCATTCCCCCTTTTTCCTTAGCTGATCATTGCCTTTACATGCTAACTCAAATGTTTTTCCCATTTTCTATGCTAGTAACGTGTCGTATACTTCTTTATATCCGTGTATATATATATATATATATATATATATATATATTTCTTTCTTTTATGCAATTTTTCTTGCTTCCAGTTTCCAACAACTACTCCATTCTTACCGTGTGTCATCCTATGTCCCTTAGCTCACGTCTTTTGCCCCTCGTTTCCAGGCAGTTCACCAACTGCTCCTATCTCACTTTCCTTCCAGTTCAGTTTCACTTCCCCCTCACGTTTCTGCTTGGCTGACATTCCTTATCTTGCTTATACACATTCATTTATATATTTATATTTTGTACAAGGTTGTGTCTCGGTTAGTTTATATCTCCAGGTTTAATATATATTTTTTTTTTACATTTTCCTGCAATGGAGGACTGTTTCCTGCTTCTTCTGTCTTTACTTGTTGCATCTCCTATTGTCAGCTTTGATTTCATCAAGTCAGCCAGTTTGAGGACACTCTCCTGCCCAGGTTACATCTCTTTCCAACGGATTTTGCTTGGTAGGCGGTCTTGGTTTCCCAATTGTTTCTCTTGTCTCTCCTTTGTCTTTCAGTTCTTTCCATCTCCATTCCTTTTAATGTAACCTTCATATATGTACGTTTCCTGCATGTTTCTTCCACTGATGGGAGCTCTCGGCCACGTGAATGTATATTGTTTATATACATATATCTATTGTACCCACCCACTTGTATACACACACATACATATATATATATATATATATATATATATATATATATATATATATATATGGGTATGTACATGTATGTTTATGTGCACATTCTCATGTGCTTAATTGAAGGAAATTATTTCATACATATGTAAACACTTATGAATTTATGTATCCCTATACTTTATGGATTCCCTTAGCTTATATAAAAATTTTAATTCTATCTCTAACAGATATTTACCCTTAGAACTAATTAATTTGTTTAAGTCTCATAATAAAACATATAATTTAAATTTTAGTCATTGACTAAGGAAAACATTTTTTTTCTCATTGACTTATGTGTTATTTATTGTAAAAATCACGTACAAAAATTCAGGGTGTTTACAACTAACACTTAAATCAAGTAAATACTCTTCTCATGATTCATATATAATAATAAAGTGTTCATACACATAAGAATCATAATGAACAAGCTACATAAAAATACGGGTCTGACAATCGATCTGGTCCAAACAGAAACAACTTGAGATTGATCTACTTAAGTGAGAGATCGATCTCCCTCTTGCAGAATGCCCTGGCATTGCATTTTAAGGCAATGAGATCGATCTGCCCTGTATCTGCAGCATTTCAGCTGCAATTTTTCTCAGATTTCCAAAGTTAAACTTTCATTCCATTGCTTCAATACTCATTTTGCGTTTCTTTCACATTTAGAATTTAAAAACATCATTTCTTATGATTCATATATATTGTAACTTGTCTATACATTCTAGAATCATAAATGTTACATAGAAATTTACAAGTCTTACAACCTTGGGTTAACATAAGTATTCAAGGATATAGAGATTGAAGCTTTCTCTCTCTATTTATTGTAAGAGATTCAAATCTTCTCTCTAATTTTTGGACCCTCAAACAACCACCAATAAGCTTCAAAGTGCCATAGGTTGATGAGGAGGCCAAGGTGAACGTTTGGTTAGAGTTTAGGAGGCTAACTCCCCTTCTTTCTCTCAGTCCCCTTTCTTTCTTTCCTTTTTTTTTCTCCTTTTCTCTTCTTTTTCTCTTTTTAGGGCCAAAATGCTTAATGGAGAGAGAGAAAAAAGGCTTGATCAGGTTAAAAATAGCATGAGTTGGAGCCAGTAAAGCTAGGGATCGCTCCCTCTACAATTATGTGGCTTTCTGAATATATTCTGCCAAACGAGGATCGATCCCTTAAGGTGTAGAAATTGATCCCTTGAGTCCAAATGCAATCTTTAGGCATTATGTCGAATAGGGATTAGTCCCTTAGGGAGAGGGGATCGATCCTTTAACTCTAGACCTTAACATTTAGTTGAAAATAACTTAAGGACATTGGCTTTTTACTCATCCATACATCCAACCTCAAAATACTTAATCTACCTTACTTAAATTACTCTGAATCATAATAATACATAAGTCTAAACCCTAAACAAATCTTAAGCATACGAAATCATTCATTTTATTGCATTAAATGAATAATGATATCAGTACACTTAGTGTTTCCTTAACAAATACAAGGAAAATTTGTGGGTTTTACAATTTTCTTTTAAAATGAAAAAAATTATTTCAAAAAAAATATTAATTTTTTTAATTTTTAAATGAAGATCAATTAAAAATTGACAATCAATATATTATTGTCACGTGCTCATGTTAACACTATTAATAATTTAACAGCGTATAACTTTTAAACTCTATTAAAAAGTCTCACATTGAACAAATTCAAAGACGTTTAATTCTTAATTAATTAAAATCAAAGTTTGTATTCTTAATTGCGAAATACTACAAAGTTTAGATCTAAATTGAACATTTAGCCTAAAAAATATTTATTATTTAATTTATTAATGTTAAAAAATAATTATATTTTGAAAAGAATATTTAATATATTAAAATTTTATAATATTAAACATTTAAAAGAAATCTATTTATTATTATATATATTAATATTTTTAAAATTTTGAAGTAATATTATTGTTTTCATATGTATATATATATATATACATTTATAAAATATTACTAATTTATTAATATTTATTTTTGAAATATCAATAATATTTATACTAATAAAGTAATTATCATATAATGAAGTATTTACCATTAAAATCATAGCAAAAGTATTATTTATTTATATTTATTCTTAAAATATTAATATAAAAATATTTGTAAAAAATAAAAACAAAAACAATAAGTATTAACTATAATTATTTATTAAATTTGTAATTATTATAAAATAATATATAATATTGTTTATTGTTTATTGTTGAAACGTTAAGAACATTTAATAGTCATAATGTGCAAAAGAAAATATTTAAATTTAAAAATTGAAAGATTTATAATGTTAATATTTTAATACTTGAAAATTTTAATTTAATTAAATAAAAAATATTTTTATTAATATAATACTATTTTATGTAAGATTAAATGAAATCAAAATCTAAAAATTCATAATATATGAATAAAATTATACTCACAAATTTAACACATAATCTTATACATACATTTATTTTTCAAAAAATATATTTCCTTTTTTAAAAGCATAAATCAATTTTTCAAAAAGATATCTTAATTATTGATTGACCAATCCATTTTTTACAATACAGACATCCAAAAATACAAAAAACATTATTCTAAATTCATTTTCAACTACCTTTAGGCTCAAGCACAAGGGAAATGTGTAGAAAATAAAAAGCACGACTGACATAAAGTAAAATGATTTCTAAAAAACTGTTTTAAATTTTAATGTAACCAAAGGCGTACAGTTCTCGACGGCTATTTGCAGAACTTTCTATATTAATATATGTTGTTTGATTCACTACCGTGTTTGCTGCACACAGCACCCGCAAATTCTTTTGGCACACCTTGTTATTTTCTTTGCAGTAACTGCTTCATTTTTCATTGCGCTCTGATTTTGCACGGCATGTACACGGACAGACGGAGCACACCATTAGAGAATTCCTTTCATTACCTTCTGTTTTTCTTAGTCCCCATCACATGGTCAGTCACCCGATACTCTTCGGTTTCATACTGCCTCCAAAAGAACTCGGTGCTCCAAAAGATCCGATAAAACACTTCTCATTTTATCAAGAGATACAGGTTTTAGTATAACACCATCCATACCAACCCTCATGCAGTTCTCTTTAGTCAGCTTGTCTGTATTCCCAGTGAGCGCTACTATTAACGGCCTTTCATGGCGTTTTGTAAACTTTTCATGAATCCGGATAGCGATATCATAACCATCCACACCAGGAACACAAACATCCATAAGAACAACCTTGTGCTCGTGAGAAACCATTCGCAAACACTCGTCACCCGAGCTTACCATTGTAACATCACACCCTAGATGCACAAGAAGTCCCTTAGTCACCATCCTGCTAACCCTGCAATACCCCCAAAAAATTCAGAGCTCATACACATGGCATGCAGGGAAAAAGAAAGTAGCTGTAAACAGGATAAAAGAATCC
The DNA here is from genome assembly GCA_033439115.1 of Firmiana major. Taxonomy (NCBI): domain Eukaryota; kingdom Viridiplantae; phylum Streptophyta; class Magnoliopsida; order Malvales; family Malvaceae; genus Firmiana; species Firmiana major. The sequence goes on from CM065899.1 coordinate 55,214,736, forward strand.
AGAAAAAGCTTTACCTACCAATTACCAAAACTAAATTATGTAAAGTGTTTGCAAAATTGGCTTGAAGAATATTACAAAGAAAATCTTAGTTGTTTTCCAATTTCAGTTAAATGTACTCCCAGGCTTAGACCAACTCTAATCATTAATAGATTCAAACAGAACTCCAATTATAAGGCTCGTACTACTTAATCATATGTACTAGCCAAATCATCTTATAAGTTTTATACGACAAATGGTCTCATGAAAGTGTTAATAGTCTCCCCATGTTGCACTATATTAGGCACATAGTCGTATATCTTAGAGCATCTTCCATTTTGAGGAGTGTATGAACCTCGCATTAAATTGGAGGGCAAAGGCATCCCTCATGAGATTCAATATTCCAAGAATTAATCTACATCAGTCTAAAATTTCAGAAACACCGACCAATCTAAAACATCCCATCCCACTTACAGTAACAATTTTATCAGATTGGTGATATAATTTTTTCATTATTATAAACCTACTTGTCAAATATTTTTAGCTAAATGTTTAGTTTAGGATCTTACCTTTAGCGTGCGTTTGGTTCGGGGGAAAAAAAATTACCTTGAAAAAAAAAATTACTTTTTATCCAAAAAAAAAATTTAAGGGGTAAATTTTAGGGAAAAAAATTTTACTTCACATCCAAAAAAAATTTTTTTTGACTCAGGTAATCTAAAAATACTTCAGGATCCGAAGGTAATCATTTTACTCCAAATTTTCCCAAAATCAAGTACTGTAGGTAAAATAAAATGACTGACAGGGAGAAAAATAATCGGACCAAACGAGAGAATCAAATGACGAAAAAAAAATTACAGGGAGAATTTTAAATTCCCCCAACCAAACGCACCCTTAGGGATTTCTCAATTAAGAGCACATTCTTTTTATTTGAGTTAAATAAAAACTAAACATTTTCGGAATTGTTCAATTAAGGATTGTTTGACAGAATTGAAGTACCCGCGCCATTAAGTTATAATCAGTTTTAGATTAATTCTTTTATATTAATTAATTTTTTAAATTAAATATAACATTTTTTCCCGAAAAAAAACACGCATAGAATCTCTATTTCTCTTCTTTCTCTTAACATTTCTCAGCTTTTCTTGAAGTTTTTTAGATTTCAACCCAAAATCTTCAATTTCAATCTGTTTCTTCAGCCCCAAACCTAAAGCAAAGCTTTGGTTTAGAAAAAAAAAAAAAAAAAGCCGAGGAAGGAACCACTGCCAAGGTCCCCCAACTAAGAAAACCCTTCAACAATGTCCCAAGGAGCCTTAACTGAAACCCCTTCAAAGGAAACAAGCATCAAAAAACAAAAAGAAAACAATAAAAAAAACAAACAACTGAAATCTAAAAAGCCATATAACACAAAAACCATAACAAAGAAAACCAAACATAAGTTTTTTTTGAGGGTTTGTTTTTTAGGGGGCACAAAAAGGTTTCGCTACGTGAAATTATGAAAGCCTAGGAGTAGGATATGGTGAGTAGGAGAAGCATTTAGAGCGATGAAAGGTGGTGAAAATACGATTTGAAACCACAAGGTTCATGGTTAGATCCAGCCTTCTTGAAGCATTTGTGGAGAAAAATACCTAAGAATAAAGGAAAATGGAGAAAAGGATGTGAGAATGGTGTATTATGGGCCTAGCCTGCCGTCAGTGATGATCTATACCAGCCGACGTGGTGGCCAGCTGCAGTAATCCAGGTTTGGTTGCAAGCCTGTTTGAATGTTAGAGAGAAGGGGGAGAGGGGAGAGTCTAGAGAGAAAATGTAAAAAGGAAAGAAAGAAAAAGAAAGAATACAGGCAAAATTATTCAAGACTATTCCGTTAGACTAAAAATATGCTTTTGCTATTCTTTAATTAGCATTCACTCTCTTAAACAGCGTGTGTAACTCACTCTCGTTAAAAAGTCCTAAATTGAACAGCTCCGAAAACATTCCATTCTTATTTGACTCAAATAAAAGATTGTGTCCCTAATAGAAATATGAGCTAAAGGTTAGATCCCTAAATTGAGCATTTGGCCAATATTTTTTAAATATTTCATGCTTGCTCTCACATGAAGACCAAATAGCATCAATGCAATCGTAATACCATGCAGAACTACAGATCTTTCAATTTTGTGAATTCACTATTCATGCATAGAATAAGCATACAAGAAAAGAGTTTGTAACTAGAAAAGTAAGAAGAATAAACAGAATGGAACTGACCCGTTCTCATCCATAACCAGAACTTTAAGCCCAGGAAAAGCGGTCTGCCCATGATTAGTTGACAGTTTAGGCGTGAAGGGAAGTTTAGATTCATTCAAGCGTTCTGGGATACCGAGTTTTACAATGAAGATAGCAGTACATCCCTTACCAAGACCTTCACTCTCAATCCAAATATGTCCCTCCATTAGATTTACAAACCTGATCACATAATAAAAAGCTAAAACATCAGGACAGCTACAAATTAAAAACACCAATATAGAGATTGGTCCAAAGCAGCCTCTGAAGCCAACTCACTACAACCATAGTTGAGATGGTAAGTACACAGAAAAAGTACCTCTTACAAATTGCAAGGCCTAGTCCACTACCACCAGAATTTCGTGTTGCGGTTGATTGAGTTTGCACAAATTTGGTAAATAACTTGGGAATATCTTGGGGGCTAATCCCTGAACCAGAATCTTTCACCTACACCAGAAGCAAAGAAGGATACACATTTCAATATCTAACGCAAGATGATAGGCTGATAGCAGATTTCAATCTCTAACACAAGATGATAGGCTGATAGCAGACTAAGGCAGAAAAATACAATTTGCAATAATGAAGGCAACCTGGACACGCAAATAAAAGTGATAATCACTTGGTACAGGGTAAAATTCAGGGGCTCGAGCGTCTCTCAGTGACTCTGATTTTGCAGCAAAAGCAGTGATTGAAATGCTGCCCTCCTTCGAAAATTTCACAGCATTACCAACAATATTTAAAATTGTTTGCATCAGGCGCTTCTCATCACCAATGGCAAATTCTGGCAAGTCTGGAGCCATATTTAAAGAAACATGAAGCTTTTTAACAGATGCAATGGGCTTGATCAAGTTAAGGACCTACAATGCAATAAATGCACGTAACTTGAATACCAAACACCCAGCAGAACTTTAGAAATTTCCAAAAGACACAGGAAAATGAAATTCTACCTCTCTGAATACAGCATTAAGGTTAAAAGTTCCAAGGTCTAGTTGAAGGCTGCCATCTTCCAGCTTCGAAAGATCCAATACATCATTTATTAGAGTAGCGAGAAGGTTACTACTCTTAAGAATTGTTTCAACCATCAGCCGCTGTTCAGGTGTCAACTCAGTTTCCTGCAGCAAAGAAGATAGAGCGATAATAGCATGCATTGGGGTTCTCATCTCATGATTCATTACAGCTAAGAAATCATTTCGAGCACGGATTGCTGTCTCTGCTTCTCTTCTGGCCAGATCAAGTGCAACATTCTGTTCCATAAGAAGATCCCTAGCCCTCATTGACTCTTCTAAAATTGCAGCATGTGAAAGAGCAACAGCCACCTGAGTTCATTACACAGATATACAAATAATTGCTTTTAGCAACATTGATATCGGGAACATAAGCATTAATCTGAGAAAGACAAACTTATCTACAGCATGAAGCTGTAAGAAAACACATCAGAATGCAGCAACAACTAGGACAGAATAGAAAGAGACAGAGATGAAAGAATAGAGAAAGAATCTCAGCTTTTGAATACCAAAATTAAATCTAACATCAGATAATCACACTAATAAGTGACTATTGTAGCATACTAAAATCCAAAACAAAAAACCACAGCCATAACAAAACCTCAAAATGTCTCTCCAAAAAAAAAGCACATGCAAATCTTTTGACATAGGCTCTTCATTACTGCATTTTATTGTGTGACAGTCTTTCTTCCTTCATAGTAAACCAATCAATTTGAAGTCACTCTGAGAGCCTGTGCATATAACTAAAATCCTGGACATAATTTACATTAAGACAATTCATTTTTTGGTCAGGTTTTTGGAGGTAAACCCCAAGATCAACAAAGCTCTCCAAAATTCCATAAATGACTAGTGCAACAATAGTGCCGAAGGATATGCACAATTAATAGCAAAATTCTCCTCTGAGTGCATTCCTGAAAGTAGAAAACCTAGAATTCTTGAAAAGTGGAAAAAGAATAACAGAAGAAAAGGAGAAGTTTTGTCAACTAAAAAAAAAATCTCAAAGCTAATCAATATAGTTATTATCATTACCTCAAGTCAATTACAATAGGTCACCAGAAAATTATAATTGAACTTGAATACTATTAGTATATATGCACAAACAGCTTAAGTCAATTTAACGTTTACCAGACCAAAAAAAAAAGGTATTTAAAAGCACAAAAAATTGGGAAGGGTGGTAACAAATATTTAAGACATGGTTAAGAAGCAAACAGGGCAAATTTTACCTGGTCGGCAACCACTTCAACAAGCTCCAACTCGTGGACATGCCATTGCCTCGCACTATCTGAAGGGAGCATCAAAACCATCAAAGCATATCTTTTTGTTGAAAGTTCTGGCCAATCATTGATTTGGAAATTAGAGAGATGCAGGAGTGGAACACGAACAGCAACCACCTCTCCAGGCATGTACTTCCCTACGGGCCGCAGTCTTGCCACTGGACAATTTGGGGATATTTTTACTGCGCGACTGCTACTAAATACCTGATTGATCACAGGAAGATGGATCGGTACCGTATACCCAACTGGATTCTGTTGACGAAGAGTGTAGGAAAGCTGCAGCTCTAACCCAGTACGTGTCGGCATCCACAAGGCACATTCTTCTAACGCCAAAGTTCGACCCAATTCAACAAGAGTGGTTTTTAGTATTGTATGCCTATCCAAAGTGCTTCTGATCTCATGAGTAAGCATCCTAACATGTCGACCTGTTTCTTCTTGGGTACGAATCAAACCCATTTCTCTATCAAGCTCTGCAGCCTTATTTTTCAAAAACAATTCTCTAGTTTTTACGCTCAATAGATCCGGAATAATATGTACAAGCATCAAGGCAGTTGCGCATGATACCACAGCAGTCAAAACCTTTGAGGTGGTCATTACTACTTCCACAGTTCTTGAATGCATTCCAAAAGTCCACAAGTTAATCAGATGTGTTGCACCACAAAGTACTATAAAGGCACCAAACTGCACAAGGACCCATCTATATGGAAACACAGCAGATTTCTTGACGAAGTATATAAGCTCTAAAGGGATTGAGAAATAAGCAAGCGCAATGAAGAAATCAGAAATATATTGATATTTCATCAACAATTCATCTGCAGGCCATTGTGGCTCGATGCAGTTGCATGACTCCATTCTGACTGAACCACCTAAGCTCTTGCTTCTTCTTCACATATCTGAAGGAAAAAGTTAGCTCTTAAACATTTCACAAAACCAATTTGGTTTACACCATAAGAGGGAAGATAGAAAAAAAATATACAATGTTGGGTATTTACTTGGAGGGAATGCAAGTTATGAAATTGGATGACTCGCCTCCCAGTATAGGAGGACATAATCCTATTGATAATGAAAGAATTACTTTATCTCAGGAGATATGATTGTGCATTTGATAACCTTATTTTTAAGTATTCCACCCTAAAAACATGCATTTTTTTAGATGTTTCCACTTTGATTTTACCCTAAAATATTAATTAAATTAGGTTAACATAAAAATCAACATATCTTAGATTTAATCCTATTTATACCAAATGTGACTGGGGATAAAAATGACTACTATATCCTATTGCTAATCTCGGTTATATCAAACATAAGATAGGATAAGATCGTCAAATCCTACCACTTTCAAATCTTATTCTATCCTCCCGCTGTCTTGCTCACCAAACACACCCTCAAGCACGAACAGCAAGGAATTCGAAATTAAACCAAACAGTAAGTAAAGCTTAAGCTGAGCAATAAAAGCACAACAAAGACTAACAAAACGTACACTAAATTATCAGGTTAAACAATGAAAGGTGCAAGAAATTCGAGACAAAGGAAAACCATTTCTCATCATTTAAATTTTCTGATAACAAATATCGAGGAATAAAAAGGTTGCATCCAACAAACAAAGTGAGAAGTAAAACAGTTAATCCTAAAAAGACATATCGAAGTTCCTGAACCTGTAAAAACAATGTAAAATGAAACTAACCTCAAGTCAAGTTACATAAATATCTTATATAGTGAATCAATCAATCAAAACAATTTACTCATAATATTCATCCTAAAATCATTAAGAATAACAAAATTAATATCTTTGATTAACTTTGGAGGAAAAAACTTTGACCTTAGAAACCAGAGAGAGGGAATGCTGCGTTTAGAAGAGAAGAAGGTACTTTGGGTTTAGAAAACAGTTCGATTTTTAAGAAAAAAAAAAAACCTAAATTTCCGAAAACAGTAACTTACCCAAAAACCAATCAAGCAAGTAAAACTTCTAGCTAGAACATCAAAATTAATTTCCCCAACAAGCTGCCAAAGCACAAATATTAGATGTCCAAATTAAAAAAGATACCCACAACAGTTAGAAAAATCATGAAAACAAGAGCAAATTACCTTGTTGATTTTTTTGGCAGCTTAGTTGCAAATTCTTTCCGTTAAGACACCCTTTGACGATCTGACCTTTGGGGTTGTCCTAGTTTTCCTGCAATAGAGGGGCAGTAGAAAGTAGACAAGAAAAACATAGAGGCGACTTACGACGCCAATCTGTGAATTTTATTAGTAACAGACGGTCTAATCAAGTCAGTTCGGGTTACTACTTATGATTCTTTATCAAAGTGGCCCCCACTTATGAGACGATTGGATGGTGGAGATTATGCTCACCGTCACAGATTAGTAACTCTGTCAGCCTAGCCTATGGTAATCTCCTTTAAAGGCAAATAAATGGCAGCACAATGTGGATGACAGCTTGTATTTCCTTCCCTGTACTTGTAAATACCAAGGGTAATGCTATTTTATGTCACGTTTTTTTTTATAATAAATATTGAGTGTACCACATGCATCGATACAGGGACAAAATTATGTGCGCTTTGTAGTTTTCCAAATGATCACCCAATTTCGACATGGTTTATAATCAAACATTTTTATTTTAAATTTTAATTGAATAACATTAATATTTATTAAAATTATGATTTCAAGTAAAATTATATCTATGATTAAATTATGTTAAGATTTTATAATAATTTTTAAGAAGGTAAATCCATGTGACTAGAACCTTAAGTATTAATTGGACAATGATTAATAATAATTATTAATTAGTATTAATTGATTATATTTAGAAGGACAATAAAATTAATTATGGTGATATTAAAAAAAATAAAATAATTATTAAAATTTAATAAAGAAAATTATAAAGTAGAGACATGTGATAATTGTACCCCTTGTCCCTTTTGTCATTTAGCTATAGAAGTTGCATGACAATCAAATAAAACTTAAATAGATTATTAAACTACTAAAAAATAATACAAATATAATAAATAATACATTTAGAAAATATTCATTTCTTTTAAGTAATTGAACAATTTTTCTCATACCAATAATTAATTTTATTTTATATATACTATTAATTTTGGTTTATAAATTTTGAAAAAAAATCAAAATTATTACTATTAAAATGAAAACGATTGTGGTATAGAAAAAACGACTTATATAATTTTAGCCTTTTAAGAGATGTATAACAAAAAAAAGGAGAGAGAGAGAGCCAGTAAATGCAACCACATTTTTTCTTCTTGCAACGATTATTATAAAGTAGAACAGAAATATTGATATAGAAGTAAAACGGTTATGTAAAGAAAAAATATGGTTATATTTATAATTTCTCGAAAAAAAAAATTATTTCACTGCAACTTATGAAAAAGAAAAGAAAAAAAAAGAGTGAAGACGTGATGAATTATTAAACATTTTGATCTTTTATGAAACAAAAAATATTCTGATTCCTTAAATTTAAAAAATAAATTAGAACAACAGATTTCTGCCATTTTCTTCCAAGCTGCCAAACGATATCAATTGAGCTTTCTTAAATAGCTGCCACGTCAACATTTCTGCAACTCGTCTCACAATGTCTTCAGTCCTGACGATTTCATAAGAGTTAATTCTCTTCCATTGGCAAAAATCTCTCTATATATCCTCTCAACAGCTTCCCTCTCTAAATGACCTATACCCTAAAACTTTTTTTCCTAAAGCAAAGCAAGGAATTGCTTCTCACCCATGTCTAATTTGCTCCAAGGCATTGGAAAGAGAAATGAGCAGAGAAAAAGGCGATGAGACTGCAAATTCAGCAACAGAGGCATGGGTCAAAGAATTGCAGAAAAGCCTTAAAGACTCTAAAGACTCAACCATACGATCTACTCGCTCCCTACGCCATAATCCTCTACGCTCTTCTCGATTTCAATCGCCATTCCTTCGATTTTAAGTTATGTCTTTCCCTTTTTCATTTGTTTCCGACAAATGGGAAAACGTCAATTGAGGAGGGATGATGTGCGGTATATTTTTATATTTTAATTTTATATCAATTAAAATGCTAACCTTTTTGGGTTTTCTATCTTTTTTTTTTTTTTTTTTACACCATGTTCTTGATTGTGTTTTTGACTATTGTATTCCTATTGTGTTTTTTATTTCGTTGCTAGGTTTTGGGGTTTGATTTTTGGGTATTGGGTTTTGAGGTTCGACATTTTTCTGGGTTTTTGTGGTTTGGTTCTGAATTGCTGTATATGTTCTTTTAGGTCTTCATGATTGGAATTACGTTAGATTTTTTAATTGCTGAAGTGGTTAATATGGAGAAAGAAGTGTTTAGGGTGTTAGGATGATGGGGTTTTGCTTGAAATTAGAGGTTTTTATTTAAAAAAAAAAAGGAACAATGCCATTTAAAAGCTCCAAAAAATATGCTTAATCACATCTTTCATCTCCAGGCTTGAAATCGATTTTGTTTTTGCAGATACTAATGGCGCGGGTTGAGAGAGTAGCTTGGCAATGTCAAGCAACCAAATTTACTTTAGAGGCCTTTGAAGTTATCACAAATGATGTTAGCAACAAGAAGTTTCCAAACTTGATTCAACTGTTGCTTCCCCAACACGTGAGGCTTCAGTTGGCTTTAGTGAGTCATTGCCAGTTTAAAGCTTGGTAAGAAAACATACTTCAAAGATGTTTGCGCTGGAAGCAATACTAGGAAACCTCTTATTCTTCTAGTCCTAGAGCATTTCCTACCCTCGCAAAGAGATCCAAACCCAGTTGTTGGAACACACATCTTCTGTGTTGCCAAGTCAAGGGCTACACCTTGACCTCTCTTCAACTAAGGATTACCATCGGAAACACCGTTCATGAAAGTCATTCAAAGAGTCCTAAGGTCATTGTAAGTGGTTTGGAACACCATTTTTGCCAGTAGTGTATTAGGTGAAACTTGGTTCTTGCAATTTTAACATAAGAAGTTGATGGTATCAAATTATAGTATCTCCATTGATTGTGTACTTTTACATGGTGATGATTTAATTCTCTTAGTATTAAACACTTTGATGTTCTCAGTTGATAGTAGTGATATAATTCCTTATTACTGATGTTATTCTATCTCATAATGAATGTTGAAATCGTAATTATGTTGTTTTTTGTTTATGATGTCAGGTTCCGTTGTTGGAGTTTGGTGAAAAGAAGCAAAGCTGTCGCTGGCTCCTTTTCTGACCATAATGCAAGGTGCCACAAACTGTAGATGCAAGGCTTTCATCATGATCATCATATGGTACTGGTTTCAGACTAAACTTTTATATGTTTTATGTACATAATTTTTGTTGTATGTACTATCACAAGAATTGAGCTATTGAACATATTTTTCATTAAATTTCTATTAACTTTAAAATTATGGACTTAGATTTTAATTAAGCCAAATATATATAATTGATTAAGTTATTCTCCTATGAATAGTGCTTAGAAATCAATGATAGTACAATATTTTGATAGATGTTGCATATTGTTTGCAAATAATAATTTCAATTATATCTTGACTTACCACAGATTGGGAAAGCTTTATGATTTCTATTCTACTATTTCTTCAGCAACTTTGAATTAATATAAAACCAAAACCTTAGAAAACTAAATAGAAATTGTTCAACTAAATGTGTTTTAGGACACAAGAAACAAGCTAAGTTGACATTGAAGCCTGGTGGCCTAGAGGATTGTGTAATGTTAATGTGCAAGAGTGTGAGGATGATAATGATGTTACGGTCCTTATGTTTGTGAAGCGCATAGAGGCAATAATAAATGAAACTGATGGAATGGTATGTGTTTTTATTGTGATATGTACATTTTATGTAGTTATTTATTTTTTTTCATCAACTTTTTTTTTTTGTGTTGATTTTTTCCAATTACATTTAGAATCTCATGCTTATAAATATTTCATTTCATAATAGTTTGCTGACTGATTGAACTCCTTTCATGACCAGCATTTATCATTTCGTATTTTTATGAACATTTTACAAATCTATTTCTCCAAATTTTGTCAAAATGAAACAAGAAACAACATATAAAATCCATAGCATCGCGCGGGTAAGCAATCTAGTAAAAGGTAAAAAATAAAGTTCTCTCAAATCTTTTTCACAATGTGTTAGTGTCAAGACTCATCCTGACTTAACCAAAATTATTATAAATTTTTCACAATTTTAACTTACTTTTCCTCTCTTCAATGGTTGGACTGTGATTCGATGTTAGTTTCTTTACATACCATATCATCCATTTTCATATATACATGTCAATATACTGTTACTGACTGTAACTTCTTTTTATAATACATGTGAGATCATATAAAAGCTAATACAAATACATTCCCTATAATATATATTGTATACATCATTGTGCTGTTTCTATGTTTAGATACATAACCGTACAAAATATGTATACCTGTCGATCGATAGGAAATAGCAACGGACAACAGGAATACTATCCTTTAAATGCTCTGACTCTACTATTGATGCTCTGTAGAAAGATGTAAAAGAAAGGGGGTGAGCATACAACGCGCTCAGTAAGAAAATCAGGCAAGTAAGTAGACATTTACACTATCTACTCAAAATAATGTTATACCCTGAAAACATCATTTCCTTAACTCACTTTAAAAGCATTTCTTTATATATATATATATATATATATATATATATATATATATATATATATATTTGTACAGATTAAATCTCATGTGCAAAAATCATGCTTGTTTTCTCAAATGTAGGCATGTAATGCAAAATAATGCATTTTTATAATATCACAATGTCTTTAGATAAATCATGCCATGTATATTTAAATCACTGTAAATATGATATTTTAATCATTAACATCACAACAATCGGATTTCGACCAATTCCTTAGGTCTATCCGTGAATAAATCAGTCAATCATGTGATATATTATGTGAGACTCTGTGGTTAAAATGCAAATAGTATCTTGGACTATGGTCATATCCGATAATGGTGATCTCAAGCATCACAGATCTCGATGTGCGGGGCATCACTGCTGCAACAGGAGGGGGGTCAGTCCATCACATCCGTCAGTTATATTCTCCTCAACTCCACAACACCACACGGTACAGTGTACTCCATGCCACTCGCACGGTATAACGTACTTCGTGGACACTACATCACAGTCGGGGTGCCTGTCATAGGTCTTAGCCCTCGAACCATGGAATATTCTACCACGTCTCTAAATCCACATGCGAATCTCTCATAGTGTGACACTCAGTCGACATGAGGAAATCAAGCATGATTTTCAACATGTATCATATATCACATAAATTACAGTGCGCGCCTTTGAGCGTGACTCACAGTCGACATTCAGCTCAAACACTGTTTCACATCACAAACTCAACTCTAGTGCGAGTAAACCTCCAACAACTAGGTCAATGCATAGTTCATGTTTCAAATCAAGTACGAGCAATAGCTCCAGTATCATGCTATGCACAAAACTCATTAAATCAAGTACGAGCAATAGCTTCAGTACTATGTTATGTATGAATCATGAAGAATCGAGTACGAGCAACACTTTAGCACTCTGTCATATATCTCATGTAAAATTCGAGTATGAGCTAATCGCTCCAGCACTTTCACATGCACAAATCATATAAAACTGAGTACCAGTAATAATTCCAGCACTCTATCATGCATGTCATGAAAATCTAGTGCGAATCACAATCCAGCATTAATATATGTGAAAAATATATGAAATCAAGTACGAACTGTGCTCTTGCACGATTTATTCTCACATAATATAATAGATGATTCTTTAAAAATGGATAATTTTCAAAACATCAAAATCAGCACTATATAGTGTGTTTAATTCATATCAACCTTAAAATCATTAGTCTATCTATTTATTCTTCTACTAAACAGTAGTAAAACACTCAAAATAGTTGTTTTCATGCTTTTTACAATTTTTCACAAAAATGGACTTTTTTCCTAACTAAGGGTAAAATCGTAATTTGTCATTATCAGGTCACAATAATTATTATTCACTTTCTCTGGCCCTCGGAGTTTTTAAGTGAATGTAAAAGCAGACGAAAATATGTGTAGGTATCTCTAACTACTCACAAAAGTCCCTTACCTGCAATCACTCGTAAAATTTTACTTTCCTAACGTTGCTCGATCTAGCAGTCCGATTTGTTCATCCAATAACCTTTGGAGCTGCATATAACCATTTATCAGGTTAATTATATTTTTCCTATTGTATTTCAAATTAAATACAGTCTATTTCCCTTAATGGGTTTTATTAAATCTTAATGGGTCTAACTATGCTTTAAGCCAATTTTCATTTTACTATTTATTTTCATTGGGCCTATTGGGCTTGTGAGGCCAACTAACTCTTATTGGGCTTGTCCTAAACTCATTACATCACATTGGGCCTAAAATAATTGGGCTTGACCCATTGGACCTCTCGGTCACATGCCATGACCGAGAGCACTCCATGCCGTCGGTCATACCATGGCATGCCGTCCATGTCCATTTCCTTAGCCAATTCAATTAGACATTTTCACAAACACTTGGTTGACAATGTTCTTAAGCATCACATAGTTTATTTAGGCATTTTATCAAAGACCTTGATTGCCAACTTAATTCATGTATTAATTAATCAAATTGATTAATTCTAACTATACCATAATCATTAACACATGTATATTAACTCATTTATGCCTTAATATCATATGGGCATTCATCAATATTTCACTACTCACTCTCGGCCTAACCATGATCATAGTGATTTCATATGTTTCAATGCTTAAAACATATACCAATATACTTAAAATAATTCATACATTAACATATATGAATTTGAAAGTTTGAAAATATACATAGTATTTGTGTTCACACTTGGCACTTTGGAGTCTCACGATTTGCACACTATGGCTTCTTGATAGCCAATTCCAACATATGTCACTTTCCTCTCAATTTAGAACAACTTTCATGAAGAATGCAAGTTTCAAATATGTTTAATTCCTAGTGATTTTTAGTGAGAGAAAGCTTGGATAATGTATTTCAATGGTTTCCTTTTTCTAGTCAAGAATGGTATGGTGAAGATGACAATGGTGTGACTGATTTTATAAGCCATTTACTTAGCCATTAAGTCTTACTTTTCGGCCATTATAATTGACTTCCTAAGGCTTAGTTATGAGTCACCTAATGAGTCATAGTTAACTTTAACTATGATTAGATATTTATCTAATGAGTTTTTTAATTGGGCCTCTTGGTTTGGGCTTTCTTAATAGGCTTTCGGGTTGAAATTTTTACCGGGCCTTTTATTGTCTCAATATTTGGCCTATCAATCGGTCTAACAATTCGGTCTAAGGGACCTAAGAATTTCGATCTACGTTTAGTATACCTTAATAGGTTTTAAAATCTTCACTTTATGCCCATTACGTTTTTAACCATTAAATTAAATCCGGAATCCTTCCGAATAAATTTTTCTTACTTTCGGGGATGATTATCTTGTATTCTGATCAAGAATATTTTTTCTCAAATTTTTCTCCATAGGTAAATTTTTAACCATAGTTAGTCAATTATGGTAAAAATTCACTTTTCTTAACTATAGTTAATTTTTTCCTTAATCATTGACCAAGTTGATTTTTTCTCAAAATTTTGAAAGTGTCATATCTTATATCTTATATTCTCATCTTTACGTTTTATCCGTTTTCGGTAGATAAATATACCCGAAACACCTTAAATACTTTAACTCGTTAAAAAGGTCCATTTTACCCTTTTTAGCTTTTACTTTCGTTCTTTGTTTTCGGAATTAAATCAAACTGACTTTCTTTCATAAGCTCTCTATATTTTCTCATTTTAAGTTCTTATTTTCAGTCAGAATGATTCAGATTCACTCGGTTTAGCCTGTGACTCTTATAGCTCACATTAGGCTTTTATGTAGTTTATGCGTGTTAAATCATTTCACATACTCTTTAAATCTAGTAAATACTCTTCTTATGATTCGACTATAATAATAGAGTGTTCATACACAGGAATCATAAGGAACATGTTACATAAAATAAGGGTTTGATAGTTAGTCAAATGGCAACTTCTTACACATCATGACTCATGAGTGAAGTTTAATATTAGCGGTGCTAATTGAGTATTCTTAGTTGATCTTTTTTCATTAAAAAATTGATTCGAAAACAATTACAGAGATTAAAAAATCATCAAATTAGCTGGTGTGAAAACATTCAATCAACAATTTCATTAGCTTCCTTGTAAATAAAATTCAAGCTACAACATCATGCAAATAATTGGTCATAGTGAATATCTTTCTCAATATGAAGGGTCTCTTGTTTATAAAAAATTCTTGACTTCCTAAGTTATCTAATGAGATCCATGATCTCATACACCACAAGAACTTCGAACCATCCCATAGTCTTTATCAAAACACAAGCTAGTCGAATAGCCTAGGCTTCTGCCATAGCCATTGAACCTGTTGGATAAGTGCATTCGTTCCATCAATAAAAAGGTCATGATTGTCCTTACACACTACCAGAATCCCTATTAGTTAAGATTTAAAATCAAAATAAACATGAACCCAAAATGTTAGTTCAGTGATGTAAGATTTTACTGAGTTTTTGAGTATGAGGACGATTCATAGCAGGTTTTATATTTGAATTTTCATTAGATCAAATTTTTTAAGTTAGTACCAATCATTAAGCACAAGCGAGAATTAATCTCATACTCAATGTGGTATGAGTACACCTTGTGATTTACACAAAATAATTAAAATAAACATCACAGTTCACTTTTATAAGGAAAATAGTGGGAGGCTTTTACCAAAGGAGAATAACTCTTTGAATTTTATCAAAATGAGAATTCCTAAGGTTCATCTTATTTTTAAAAAAAAATTCTTGAAACTTTAGAGCCATTCGGAGAAAAACTTTGGTTGGGATTTTCTACCCATTTAGTGGCATTTGGTAATGAGATTGTAACCAACATTATTGGGATTTTGATAGGGTGCAATGACTTTTTAGCATTTGGCATGTGTATAGTGGTAGATGGGGCCAAGTAAAATTTTAAAACTATATATATATATATATATATATATATATATATATATATATATATATTTTCATTCGAGTTTTGTCATTATGTTTTAATAACATAAAACATATATACAAATAATATACTTAAAAAAACATAGAAGTAGAAATTTTAATAATTAATAGATAAAAGTGTTTAGAAAATAAAATATATCAAATGAATAATCTTATATAAAATTGTGAGCAACATTCTTAAAAAAAAAAAAAACAAAATCTTCAAGAATTTAATTTGAATTAAATGTCTCAGCAAACTTTCTTTTCATATTTACATGACAATCAAGTTATCCCAAAATTATGTAATAGACATTAAGAAAGAATTATCCCAAATTAACATTAGTCATATATATATATATATATGTATATATATAATGACAAGATAATGTAAACATATTTTTAAAAAATAAAGTAACATAGAAATTGGATGGTTGGCAAGTCCCAAACAATAAAATGACAAATAAAAGTGCAAAGTATATTGAAAAAAAATACAAACTAGAAAAAAAAAAGTTTATATTGGATGGCAATTAGATTAGAAAAATATTCTACATTTTTACATGTAGAATTGGATTTTTTAAGTTTAGATGAGAAAGGTTAAATTGGATTTTTTAAGTTTACATGTGTTGTTGTCTAGCACAACAATGATGAATTGCTGACGTCAGTACTTTGATCATTTGATCACGTAACTTTGCAAAAATTAGAACAATTAGAGGGACGCAGAGGCTTTTCTCTGCGTAAGCATTTCGATGCTTAAGTCAGAATGAGATTTTAGCAGAGTCTCAGTCCAATAAAAAAATAAAGCAGAAATTAAATCATAAAACATACCTGACCCCTTTTTATAGGAAGTAATTCCTTCTTTAATTACGTATTTGTCCATTGGCATTAACTGGAGATATCTAGGATAAAATCGTCCGGGTAAATTTTGACACAGTCTACTTTTATCTGTATTCAATTTTAATGTGACACGTGGCGCCTTATTTTGATGACACGTAATATTATTATTTTTTCTTTTTTCTTATTTTATTTCACTCATAACAATTGCTCCACACTATTTCGCGAGTCATAAAACGCGAAAGAGTACTGTTTTCTCGTCGTCGCTGTCGGCATATATATAACGTGAGGGCATTAGCTCGGACTTCATTTCTCTCGCAGATCTCGCATTCTTATAGCAGATACTCACAAAAAATTCTCTCACCATAGTCTTGCGGTAGAGTCTTGCGACACAGTCTCGCGACATTAGACCCTTGTGGCATCACACCTTTATCCTTACGGCAGGTTACTCCAGCGGCACCAGACCCTTGCGGCAAGTTAGCTCCTCGCGACATTCGTCTCTTTGAGGGAGCTTGACTCTCGCGGCATCAGACCTGCGCGACTATACTCTTGCGGTAATATCCCCGCGACAGGCTAACACTCGCGGCATTCTGACCCTCACGACATTTGGATCCTCGCAGCAGGCATAGGCCCTTGCGGCAATACCCATGCGGCAAGGTTGACCCTCGCGACATATTGGTCTCTTGCAATGCCTTGACTTTTGCGGCACCTGGACCCTCGCGGCAGGCATAAACTCGCACGGCAATACTCTTGCGCAAGGGTAGACCATCACGACATTGTGACTCTCATGGCACATTGAACTCTCACGGCGTCTTGACTCTTGCGACACCTTGGACTCTCGCGGCAGGCTGCTTCCGAAGGTAGTCGGAATCTTTTATTGTCTTTAGCATCGGTGATATTTATCTGTTTTATTTAATGGCCGGGCACGGCAGTGGAAAACAAATAGTTTTATATCCTTATTCTAGACTTAGAGAGTCTGATCTTGAACATCTTCGTAGTACCTTTCCAATTCTTGAGGGTTATATTTATAGGCTTCCCACCACTGCAGAACGCGCTCCCCAATCTGTTAGTAGCGGTGTCTCTATTCATCGGGCTTTACTGAAATTTGGGTTTTGTTTTCCTCTTCCTGAATTCGGAGTTACTTTTCTTCAACACTCTGGCATGGTTCCTGCTCAACTTCATCCCAATGGATGAGCTCAAGTCGTAGGATTTACAAGTATATGTCATCAACTTAATGTTAGGCCTACCATCCCTCTGTTCAAATCCTTTTTTAGAGTCTGTAGTGTCCGTAATTCGGCACGTTTTTGTATTCAAAAAGTCTATAGCAAAGGTTAAAGTAATAAACTTTTTGGGAAGCCTCTTTCCAAACTGCATAATTATGCTTCGGATTGACTTATTGTTGAGGTTCCCACGACTTTAAATATCCTTAGACGATGGAGCTGTTGTTGACCTTCTAATCTTAGCCCTCTGTCTAATTTAAGAGATGCATATGGTCCCCTTATTTCTCAGCTACAAGTAGATGACGAGGACGCTTTACTATCTGTATTAACTCCGGAGAACATAATTGCTGTGGGTTGGGGATGCGCTTTTATTGGCTCAGTTCTCATACCCGAGCCATCTTCTCCATCTAGTTTTCCTGAAGGAAGTCAAGGTGTGGGAAATCCCACCGACCCTTCGGAGGAAGACTTCGAGGAGAACCTGGATTGTGACCAGGGCGAGGCTTTTGGCAACCCTTTTATAGAATTGTCCATGGATAAGAGCTTAGCTAACATCCATTCTCTTGATGATTACCTGAATTCGAGTGATTTCATATCGCATCTCATTGCATAAATTATTGTCTGTTTTCCTCTCGTTTGTTTTGATTTTTGTTTTTTCTGTTCTTTTTTCAGGAATGGACTCACTTAAAAGAGCTTTTAGTCGGCGAGGAGGTGATGAGGATACTACTAGAGTCACCCGTCCTCCTAAGCGTAGACGTCAACGAGACCATGCTCGAGAGTCCCGAAGCCGTGCTCATGCTTCTGTCCAAGATTCTCGAGGTGAAAGATCGGAGTCTCCCCAAGCTCCACTTCCCTCTCATCCTAAGGGATTCGGTTCTCGCGGTCAAGATAGGGGGAAACAACTAGTCGTGGATCCCCAGCTTCCAGATGCTGAGATGGAAGAGCATCATTGGGCTAATTGAGCAACGTGCAACACAACTCGCCCGTCTTGAATTGGGAGGCGATGTAGGTTCATCGAGTCGGCCATGAGGGATACACCAACATTTCCTCCAGTCGCGGAACTTAACACTTCCATATATGCGGTAGACGGTGGCGTGGTGGTCCATGGACAGAATTTTGTAGTATATACAGGCGTTAATGATAATGATTCAATTCATGATCCTGGTGTGGCATCTCGGATAGGTTGGTCGACCATACTCCCAAGAGATGAGACGAAGTTGTTTAAGAGTTTTCCTTCGCTTGAGGATCGAGCGGATTATTTAGCTATGATGGTATCTCCTTTGTCTGTCTTCCCTCTCTGTCTCTTTTTATTATTTATTTTCTTGGCTAACCTTTGATTTTTTTTTTTTTTGCATTTTTAGACAGCCCAGCAAGTAATTGCTTGCAATGCGCGATATCGGGCATATAGGACACTGGCTGATACTGAACTCCACCAATTGAAGGCTGAGAAGGCTGAGTGGCTCATTGAAAGGAACCAATACAGGAGGCTTCCTGAGCAACTTGATCGACTGAAGAAAGAGAAAGAGGATCTGAATTTCAGTCATTTTCGTCTTCAAGAGGATTTTGCTAAGGAGCAAGGGAAGTCTAATCAATACAAAGAGTCCCTTACTACAACTCAAGAGGAGCTAAACTCAGTAATGTTAAAGCTTCAAGACTTCCAAACTAATTATGACGAGCTGAAGTCTGACCACAGGCGGTTAGAAGAAGAAGTTTTTAGCTCACGTAGAGGACCTTCGTCTTCCTCAATTAGCCAAGATGTGCGAAACGAGATTTGTTCCGAAGCTGTTAAGGAGTACCGTTTATCACAAGACTGCCATGACAGGAAGCTGTTATTCTCTACCGGCTTTGTGAAATATGGTTTCTATATGGCGCGTTCTTAGTTAGAAAATGAGAGATCAGGAGAAACTTTTTATGAGCTGCAGTGGTCGAAACAGTTGGAGGACTATACCAGCGAGTTTCGCGGTTGGACAAATTATGAACCTGATAATGAGGATTTCGAGACCTATTTGGAGAAGGGAGCCCATGACGACCTTTCCAATCTATCAGGCCCTTGAGAGCCTTGTCCGCAATCGGGAGTGATTGACGCACTAGGTGATCTAGATTGCAACGAGTCAGATGCTTCGGGCGAAGACACTCCTCCATCGGCTAATGAATAGTTTTAGTTCTTTTCTTCTTTTTCTTTGTTGCCAACGTTCTTCTATCTGTACTAAGAACTTTGAATCTAGTCATATGCATAGGAAGTTTTACTTTTTCTTTGAAATACATATTATTAAGACAATTTACTTTGCATATTCTCGTTTTAAGTTTCCTTTATAGCTTGTTTTGCATGTTTCTTTTTATATTTTTCATTGGTGGCTTACTTAGCGTATTGTTCGCTTCAAGCTTTTTATCTCGAGTGCGTGGTTTACCTCACGCATTTTTCACTTTAAGTTTTTGCACATTTTTTTTGTGGTTCACCTCGTGCATTTTTCGCTTCAAGCCCTTTTATCTTGAGTGCGTGGCTTATCTCGCGCATTTTTCACTTTAAGCCTTTGCACATTTTCTTCGTGGCTTACCTCGCGCATTTTTCGCTTCAAGCCCTTTTATCTTGAGTGCGTGGCTTACTTCATGCATTTTTTGTTTCAAGCCCTTGCACATTTTCTTCGTGGCTTACCTCGCGCATTTTTCACTTGAAGCCCTTGCACATTTTTTTCGTAATTTACCTTGCGCATTTTTCGCTTCAAGCCCTTTTATCTTGAGTGTGTGGCTTATCTAGTGCATTTTTCGCTTCAAGCCCTTGCACATAGTATGACTGAAAATCTCAATATGCAATAAAATATTTAATGAATCACTATTCAATAAATGAAATTTCAATCCATAGTTTTGACAATTACATTAAATAAATAAAAGTTTTACTGCCAATATGGCTTCAAGTGATTAGTATTCCATGTCTTTGATATCTTTTTGCCCTGTAGACTTTCCAAGATGCATGTACCAGGTTCAATCATTCTTCTGATTTTGTAAGGTCCTTCCCAATTTGCTATGAACTTCCCGTCTTCTTTTAAGGCATTGATGATGACTGACTTTCACAATACTAGATCTCCTTCTCGTAAGGGTCTATCTTTTACGCGAGAATTGTAATAACGAGCAATCCTTTATTGGTAAGCAGCTAGCCGTATAGCGGCAAGATCTCGTTTCTCGTTAAGTAGATCCAGATTCTCTCGTAACCCCTGAGAATTCACTTCTTGCACATAGAGAATTATCCTTGGCGAGACGGCTACGACCTCTACAGGTATTAAGGCTTCAGTTTCATATACTAGGCTGAACGGTGTTTCCCCTGTCGGCACCCGACTCGTGGTCCTATATGCCCATAAAATACTAGGCAGCTCATCCACCCAAGCCTCTTTTGCTTTATCCAGACGAGTCTTGAGGCCATGAAGTATGGTCCTATTACTGATTTATGCTTGGCCATTAGCTTGCGGATATGACACTGAAGTTATCATAAGTTGGATCTTTAGCCCCTTACAGAAATTTCGGAATGCATCACAATCAAACTGCTTCCCATGATCTGCGTTCAAGATTCTTGGAATTCCAAATCGCCAGATTATGTCTTTCCAAACCATTGCTTCAACCTTCTTCTCAATAATTGTGGCCAGTGGCTCTACTTCTATCCATTTAGTAAAATAATCTGTTACTACCAACAAGTACTTTCATTGACCTGTGGCTATTGGGAACGGTCCTAGTATATCTAAGCCCCATTGAGCAAACGGTGTGGGCTGAAATGTACTTTGAAGGATCGATACTGGGGTAGTCGTCAATGGGGCGAATCTTTGACATTTGTCACATTTTCGTACTTTATCAAGTGCGTCTTGCTTGAGTGTGGGTCAGTAGAATCCTGACCTGAGTACTTTTGTGGCCAAAGCCTGGGCTCCTAAATGCTCTCGTCATATCCCCTCGTGAACTTCAGCCAATGTGTAGTAGGCTTGTTCTTGGCCTAAACACTTCAATAGTGGCATGGTATATCCCCTTTTGTAGAGCTCCCCTTTGATCAAAGTAAATTTTGCACTTTGGATTCTTATTCTCCGAGCTGCTTCTTTTTCATCAGGGAGTGTTCCCTCCATTAAATACTGCTTTATGGTTGTCCTCTAGTCAGAACCGACTTCAATTTCTAACACTCCATCTTCTTCTATACTCGGCTTTACCAACCTTTCTACTTTCACAAGCCCCCCAGTATCCTTTTTGGCTGATGCTAACTTAGATGGGGTGTCAGCATGGCCATTCTCGGATCGATCAATTTGAGTTAGCTAGAAATTATCAAACAATTGAGCTAACCACTGAACCTTTTCCAAGTACGGAATGAGAGTAGATTCCCGCACTTCATACTGCCCCTCGAACTGGTTGACAACAAGTTGCGAATCGCTATGGGCTAGCAAATTTCGAACTTGGATCTCCCTTGCAAGTTTCATGCCACAAATTAACGCTTCATATTCAGCCACATTGTTGGAACTTGGGAAATCAAAACGTAGAGAATACTCTAACATTTCTTCTTCTGGCGATATTAGTATAATGCCAGCTCCGCTTCCCCCGACACTTGATGCTCCGTCAACAAACAGCTTCCACCATTCCAACTCTTTCTCCTAGGTATCTTCTCGACATGTGCACTTAACAATGAAATCTGTCAGTGCTTGTTCTTTGATAGCTTGTCGAGGCTGGAAAGAAATGTCATACTCTCCAAGTTCGACGACCCACTTCACTAATCTTCCAGAATGCTCAGGCTTTTGGAGTATCTGCCTCAACGGTTGATCTGTTAATACAGTTATTGAATGTGCCTGAAAATAAGGGCGTAGTTTTCGGGCTGCTATAACAAGTGCTAAGGCTACTCTCTTAACTTGTGGGTACCTCGTCTCTGCCTCCAGGAGCCCTTTGTTTACATAATAAATTGGCCTATCCCCTTTTGCGATTCTTCTTAGTAAAATTGCACTAACTGCTTTACCACCTACCCCAAGGTACACAAACAGTTGCTCCCCGGTTAAAGGCCTTGACAGCAACGGGAGTTCTTTCAAATACTCCTTTAACTCTTTAAAGGCCACTTGACATTCTTCAGTCCATTGAAAGTTTTTTTCGCCTCGGAGTATCTTGAAGAACGGTAAGCTCCTTTCAATAGATTTTGATAGGAAGTGGTTTAGTGCGGCTATTCTCCCTGTCAACCTCTACACTCTTTAAAAGTAACTGGAGGCCTCATGTCTAAAATGGCTCGAACCTTTTCGGGGTTGGCTTCGATCCCACGATTGGTTATCATAAATCCCCAAAACTTTTCAGATTGGACCCCGAACGAACACTTGTTGGGATTTAGCTTCATATTATACTTCCTTAGAACTTTGAAGACTTTGGATAGCCGTATAGCATGAGATTCCCCTTCCTTACTTTTCACAATCATATCGTCCACATAAGCTTCCATGGTGTTTCCAAGTAGATCCTTAAAAACTCTGTTTACCATACGCTGATACATAGCACATGTATTTTTTAGGCCAAATGGCATCACTCTGTAACAGAAAGTACCTTTATCAGTGATGAAAGATGTATTTTCTTCGTCTTCAGGGTGCATTAGGATCTGATGGTAACCAGAGAATGCGTCCAAGAAGCTAAGAAACTCGTATCCCAAAGTTTCATCTATCAACTTATCTATTCGAGGCAGTGGATATGAGTTTTTCAGACCTGCCTTATTCAAATCGGTGAAGTCCACACATATTCTCCACTTTTCGGTGGTTTTCTTCACCATCACCACATTCGCCAGTCATTCTGGATACATGATTTCTCGAATGAATCCAGCCTCAAGCAGCTTATCTATCTCTCCTTCAATGACTTGCTGCCTTTCAGGAGCGAAATTCCTTTTCTTTTGTTTAACAGGTTTTGCCCCGGGCAACACGTTGAGTTCATGACAGATAACTTCCGGATCAATTCCAAACATATCAGCAAGGGTCCATGCGAAAACATCAGCATTATCTCTTAAGCACGTCACTAGCTCTTCATTCATTTTGGGTTTCAATTAGCTTCCAATATACACTTTCTTCTCTCCGTCATCAGTCCCCAACTTCATTTCTTCCATCTCTTCAATAGGCATTAGCTTGGATGGCTCTGTGATAGTAAGAGTTTCTTTCCTCTGAACCCCCTTACATGTCGTTGATGCAACATTACATGTTTTCGCTCTTCTTTGATCTCCTCTTACTTGCCTCACACCTTTGGGGGTTGGGAACTTCAACAGTAGATAACACGGGGAAAGTATGGCTCTCATATCACTCAACAATGGCCGCCTAAGACTAACATTATAAGCTAGAGAGGTTAACTTGACTACCATAAACAAGACCTGTCTTGTAACACTCTTAGGGCCTTCACCTAGAGTAACAGGTAACTCAACTAACCCTGCCACCTTCACCTTCTCTCCTGTTAAGCCAAATAGGGGAATAGTTACGGGCTTCAGTCTGTCTTCACTCAGATTCATTTTTTCGAAACAATTCTAATAGATGAGGCTTACCGAGCTCTTGTTATCTACCAGAATTTAGCCTATCGGATGTTTGGCCACGACTGTCGATATGACCATAGGGTCATCGTGTGGAACGATAACATCTCCTTGATCAGCAGGCGTGAAAGTAATTGCCTCTCCATCTTCAGCCACTTTCATCACAGAATGGACCTGGTATGCTTACCTAGCATAAGCCTTCCGTGGGGCGGATGAGGCACCGGCTACATATTCCCCTCCAGAGATGACATGAATCGCAGCTCCTGTAGGCTCATTATCTATCTGCTGATTTCTACGTTCCCCCTGCCTTGCCCCATTTCCTCTTTCTTTGTTCCTCCTTCTGTTTGCTCCGTTATCATTACGTCTATCCCATAGCCTATTGTCTCCTCGACCATGCACAGGATACTGATTCCTCTCGTTCCTCTGTATGTAACGGTCTAACAACCCTTCTCTAGCTAATCTCTCAAGTTGATTCATCAGATCACGACACTTTTCCGTCGAATGACCAAAAGCGGAGTGGAAACTATAATAGGATCTGAGGTCTCGTCTCAGGTTTCCCTCACCTCTCCTTGGGAATTAAAGCATCCCAGTTCTCTCGATGGCTGCTAGGATCGAAGCATGCGGTTCAGTAAGCCGTGTGTAGTTAGCATACTTCAACTTTGGGGTTTTACCAGATTTGTCTGATCTCTTTACATTCTTCTCATCAGGATCTCTTTCTCGCTTCCCTCCTTCTTTAAAGTCTCTTGTCGGAATCATTTTCATCACCTCCTCTTCGGTGATATACTTGTTTGCTCTAGAGAATAAGTCTGAGACTGTCGTTGGCTGATCCAAAGACAATGATTCTTGGAGTTTTTCAGACTTTGTTCCCTGTAGCATGACTGTCACCGCTATCCCCACTTGTAGGTTACGTACCTCAAGAGCAGCATCATGAAATCGATCTATATAGCTTTTTAACGATTATTTGTTTCCTTGCCTTAAGGTGAGCAGATAGGTGGCTTCCTTTATTTTCTGGCTATTTATCCCAAAGACCTTCAAGAATTTGCTTCTCAGCTGATTGAAGGAAGAAATAGACCCTTCTGGTAAGTTGTTGAACCACTTCAATGCATAGCCCGTTAAGGTTAGAGAGAATACCCTACACATAATCTCATCTTCCCATCCATGTAGTAACATTAATGACTTGTAGCTTTCGATATGGTCATAAGAGTCAGTCTTTCCGGCATATGCTGTTATTTGCGGCATTTTAAATTTTGGAGGTAGTGTTTTTCCCATGATCGCTGCGCTGAATGGGATTCTTCGTCTTTGGTTCTCTTCAGCTGGAACCAACTTTTTCTCTTTTAAGATTTGTTCAACCATTCTCTTCATGTACATGGCATTTTGTGTCGTGGGCGTAGGTCGATCTTGGACCTTTTCAGTATTACACGAATCAGCTTGATCACAATCAACAGTCTCTTTCCTCTTGCTGTATAGATTATGAGTTTGGTTTCTCTCAGTTCGAGATAGAAAATTTGCCTTTTCAATAGAGGGTTCCATGTTGGATCTACCTCTGAGCCTCTCCTTCCCATATGGGATCTCGTCATCCCAGTACCTTCTATACCCTCCATACGTCCAGCATCTATCTCCGTTGGACTTTCAGGATTTTCAACATTCGGACATTGCAAGCCCCTAACAATCTCCCGTGCAGCATCTCTCATACTTGGACGCCTCAAACTTTCTGCAGTTTCGCTTGAGGGGTTTTCCACATTATGGCGCCTCAGATATTCTACGCTCTTGGGCGTAGGGTCCCGCGCACCCTGGAGGCCCAAGTCTTGCTCACTCTCACAAATATCTCGCGCACTCTGGCACACGAAGCCTTCCGCAAGGTTTCCTGCACCCTGGCAATCATTGTCTCGTGGACTCTTGCGAATAGAATCCTGCTCACCCTGGCGCATCAATCCTTCCATAGGGTCTTGCGCACCCTGGAGGCCCATTTCTCTTGCGCCCCATGGATATAGTCTTGCACACTCTCGCGAACAAACCCTCGCGCACCCTGGCGCAACAAATTATCAATAGACTCTTGCGCACCCTGGTGGCCGATATCTCGCGCACCTTGGTGCATTAATTCCTCAATTGACTCTCGCGCACCCTGGAGGCAGATGTCTCGCGCACCCTCGCGGACAGAGTCTCGCGCACCCTGGCTCAACAATTCTTCAATCGATTCTTGCGCACCCTGGCAGCAGATATCTTGCGTACCCTTGTGGACAGAGTCTCACGCACCTTGGCGCATCAATTCTTCAATCAACTCTCGCGCACCCTGGCGGTAAATGTCTCGCGCACCCTGGCGCAGATTGTCTTGCGCACTTTGGCACCTCTGGCCTTCCGCGGCCTCGCGCATAAGGTCTTCAGTAACCTCGCGCAATAGGTCTTCCGCAGCCATATGCACAGGGGTTCCAGCACCCTGATGCCTTAAACTCTTCGCAGTCTCAAGCCCGATCTCCCCAGCCCTCGAAGCACTCCTTCTCTGTGTTCGTTGCTCCACCAAGTTCTGAACGGCCAGTGAAAGATTCACCTATGGGAAGGCTCCTTTGAACAGGTCGACCATCGCGCGTAAGGCTTGGGTAGTCTCCTCTCCCTGTTTCCTCATGGCCTCGAATTCTGCAACAGAGATCGTCATCATATGGCTCTCCTCCCGAACTTCTTCTCCACGGTCCAATGGAGAGCTTGCCATATCTTCACTTTCCTTATTTCTGATTGCTGCCGAACGTGTCCGTACCATTGTTGTAGAGTCACCAGCTTTTCTTTCGCTTCCCACAGACGGTGCCAATTGTTGTTTGTCCAGCACAACAATGATGAATTGTTGACGTCGGTACTTTGATCCTTTGACCACGTAACTCTGCAAAAATCAGAACAATCAGAGGGACGCAGGGGCTTTTCCCTGCGTAAGCACTCTGATGCTTAAGTCAGAAGGAGATTTTAGCAGAGTCTCAGTCTAATCAAAAAATAAAGTTGAAATTAAATCATAAATCATACCTGACCCCTATTTATTGGGAGTAATTCTTTTTTTAATTATGTATTTGTCCATTGGCATTAACTGGAGATATCTAAAGATAAAATCGTCCAAGTAAATTTTGACACAGAGTCTACTTTTATCTGTATTCAATTTTAATGTGACACGTGGCGTCTTATTTTGATGACACGTAATATTATCATTTTTTCTTTTTTGTTATTTTATTTTACTCATAGCAACATGATTGTAACTTAACATTTGTAACAATCTAATTAATTTTAAGTATTTGCAAATAGTGACTAATGGGTAAAATAAATAAATAAATATTAGTGTAATTTTATTTTTTAAATTTGAGGGGATTAATTTAAATTTAAGTTATATAAATGCATTGTATATATATTACATGGCTTACCAACTGCCATTACATGTGGATAGGTTAGAGATTTGCTACAATGTGATTTCCCTCATAAATGGGTGCACAGTTGCTGTAGATACTTGATTTGAGTCACAAATATTTTGTAAGAATTATTTTGTGATGGCAACTTAGAACAAATAATACGGTTGTTCTACTAAAGGATAATTTCTTTATAGAATAGCTCTTCTCAGAACATCTCATTTATAGAAATGCTCATCTCAAAAAAAACTTTCTTACAAAACAACTCATTTACAGAACATCTCATTTATAGAAATGCTCATCTAAAAAAAAACTTTCTTACAAAACAACTCTGTAAACTTTCTTACAAAATAACTCATTTACAGAACATCTCATTTATAGAAATGCTCACCTCAAAATAACTTTCTTACAAAACAACTCATTTACAGAATAACTCTTCACAAAACGACTCTTTCACAAAACAATTATTCTAAGAACAACTTCTTCACAGAACAACACTTTCATAGAAAGAAAAGAAGTGGAAATAACCTTTGAATAAGACAGGACTCTTGGATTAACTTCATTATTGGAATGTCTTAGAGAGTTTTGCTTGCTGAATCAGATATGGAGATAGTTAACATTTCTTTTCTTAACATTTTCTCTAAAGTATGAGTACTTTTCCCTATTTCTTTCAAAAGAGAGTAATGAGTTACTCACAATCTTCTAAAGTGAAACTCGTATTAGACAAAATATTAACTCTTTTGTAACAGTCAATTCTCATTATTAAGTTATTAATACCGAAGATATGTAACTCCTATTCTACCTATTTTTATATAAGAGTTCTCATTATGCTTAAAAAGGACTTTCAGGTAAAATTATCTAACTCAAAAACTCTCTACAACTCTTTCCACATTCTTCCCCTTTTTAAGACTTATTTAGCCCTTTGTCTTTTTTACTCAACCTTGTTCTCAATCTTGCTCAGCCTTCTACCACCACTTGCCACTGCACTCATTCTTCAGGCCTGCTCTAATCGTCTTCTCTGTAGCTCCCGATACATTCTGTTATACTAGTTTGTAACATTTTCTCTTAAGCAAAGAACTCATTTACAGTTACTTTCCTACCACTTGGAAAGTAACAAAATTAGATTTGAACTAAAATACCTTTTTGGGGCAAACCCAAAATAAAGTCTCCATTTTCTTATCCTTTTTTCTTCTTCATTTTTCTCTACCAACTGAAACCCTAGCTGCTTCAGTGTCTTTGTTGTTGCCTTTCAACTCCCTTGTTGTAGTTCTCTCTCTTTTGACTCATTTTTAGGACTAGTAAATAAACCGATTTCATATATTTTTTTTCTTTATGGGTCGATTTAATCTTTTCCTGGGTTGTAAACCCCACAAAATGTTTCAGTACTTGGTTTTAAGTGATATCAACCGAGAGTAAATTATGCTTAATCGTGGATAATTAGTTTAAATTATATTTTAATTCTGATATGGGAGACTTGGATGAATTTAATTAATTAAAATAATATATTATATCAATATATATCAATGTATTATATTTAAAATAAAATAAATAATATATATTTGATTTTTTTAATAAATAATATATGTATATATATAATTAGATATTTGTGTATAAAATATAATATAATAATATATTATATGTATAGGATATTTATTATATAATATATTTGATTATATTAATTTATATATATATATATAAATATAATATTGGAGTTGGTGGGAAAAAATCCCAAAAACTCTGCCAAAGCTTCTTTTGATAACAGAGGAAGAAAGGAACTTGAGACAAACCAAAAAAAAAAAAGGAAAGGGAGACACGAAATCGAACCGAAGGGAAAAAGAGAAAGAAGGGGAGAAAGAGAGAAGATGAGAGAAAAGGAGAGTGCCGGCGTCGGGAAAGGAAAGGCGCGATGCCACCGGCCAGGAAAAGCTAGCGGCGAGGCCACTGACTTGGAGAGAAGAAGCAGATCGGTGAGGAGAGATGGGGCAGCACTGCCAAGGAAGAAAAAGCGTCGAATCGGCCAGACTTCGGCCAGCTCAAGCGCACTCTAGCCAACCCCAAGTGTCGTGTGGCCTTGCGAAGCAGCTGAAAGTGGAAGCAAGCGAAGAATCGACCGTCGGAGCCGAAAATGATAAGATTGCCACTGAACCGGTTCAAACCGATTCAATGAAAAGGTGGGTTGAACCGGTTCAGCCAGGAAGGAAAAAAAGGAGAAAATTCGGTGATACCTCGGGTTTAAGGATAAGCCGGTAAGCGGTCGGATTTGATTGTTTTAAATTTTAAAAAATTTATTCAAATTTATATTTGACCGAATTTAACCTGGTTTAAGTATATGTAAATGTGTAGCATGACAATAGGCAACGAATGAACGGTTTAGTCTCGATTTGCGCATCAGCACGAGAAACTTGGGTAAGTGAATCCCACTTGCTACAAGTGGTATACTTATATGAGTTAGAAATTATCGCATAAGTTACATATTAATCCGGTGTAGGTTGCTTTATATTTTGAAATTGAAAAATTAATTATCATAAATGATTGTGAACTATCTGAAGACGTCTGTAGACCTCAAAATTGATTTGAAATAGGAAAAGTAATAAATCAACTGGATTGAGAATATAGATATTGTAGGCTGGGTAATGAGCCATTGTTATCCGATCTTAACGTAGGAATTTCGTAAATTATCGGTATTTTGAATTAAGACTTCTATGCTATCGAAAATGCAATTTCGATTCGTTTTAACAAGTTTTCGAGCCTCGCGATGATTTTTAGGACATTAAAATCATTGTATGGTATTTTACGAGAAATTTAAAAGTTTATACAGATTTTATCTGTACAATCTCATTCAAACTGTTTAGACTAATTGGAGCATAGGACTTAATTAGCCTACGCTTAGTGATTTCAGATTTAAGTATAAATTGCATTTCGTCTCGATTTCGATATGACCTTTGGAAATGCGATTTTTGAACGTTTATCGTTATAGGTGTTTTAATGAAGTTATTCCTAATAGAGTACACCAATACAACCCTGAGTTTACGACTCTTATACGAGCAGTTTGGCTTGTTCGATATTGCCGAGATAGGTTAAAATTTTGGTTAATCAATAAGATTAGAGACTTTTGAGATTGTGAACATAGGTAACACCCTAGTCTCCGGGACAGTTTATGCTCATTGATAGGTTCAAAGGGGAAAGTCTCTATCGGAATATAAGTGTGGATATCGGTTATAATTGTAAAACCCAATTATCGAACTTTGTTAATAAGCTATCAAAATATATGGTTTCCGAATCGTTTACAGACATAAGACCTGATACAAATTAACCTCTTGATGCGAGATAGCATCTGACATATTTAATTGAGTCCTGAGGCAAGAAGTAAATGATGTCCAATGATTTCAAGTAATATAAGTATGCAAGGGAACTATGTAAGCCATAGAGATAACTAATGTACATGAATTGACCAACTATTGTTAGATAAATACTATATGATACATATCTATCCTAATATCTTGGTTTAAGTTCAATAATAAAAGCTACCCTATACAGTCCCTAAACATAGATCGAACTACACTGTATTTACATAGACACTGCATTACTGCATGAACTGCATGTTTTCTGTGTATTACCGCCTACTGCTATTTATAACTGTATACTGATAAGCTGTCTCAAGATTTTATTATTTGTATAAAACTGCACGCATATCGATGTTAAGCGCGCTTGGGTAGAAGCAATTCCAATGATGGGTGACCCCCTGGGAAGTTTCCACTTGTATTTTGATTTTTGCATCGTTTTACGCACAACTTCGATTTTTGAATGTTTTCAACATTACCAAGCCACCTATCTATTTTACGAGTGAAATCGTGCTTGAGCCTTCGTGTCGACCGTGTGTCACATTGACCTGCTTGCACCGAATTGTAAGACAAGGCAATGGTTGATGATGGATGTTGGGGTGGTAAATCCTTGAGATTACTCGGTACCCTCAGTCACACTGTATTGTATCGGGGTCCACGTAGTACGCTGTGTCAGACCTTGTTTCATCTAAAATCAGTATAATTTTTTTTCGCTTTATTCGTTAACTTTCCCTTTAATAAACAGTTTCCAACACCAAATAGTTGAGTTATGATTCAGAGTTAGTTACCTCTTACCATAAACCATATCACTTAACATTTATATACAGTAATTGTAAACACTTAAATTGCTTACATTGAACTTTATTAATTCATACGTATTTACAAATATTTACATCCCCCAAATTTACATTCCAAAAGTATAATTGTGCTGTACTTGTTTAGATACAAAACAATGTTAATGTGTATACCTCTTAGTGATAGGCAACAGCGGACACTGAGAGTGCATGTCTCTGCTCGCTCTCAACCACTATGGATGCTCTGTAGAGATAGAAAGTGAACGGGTGAGCACAACTTGCGCGGTAAGGAAATAATGTAAGCAGGTAGACATTTACACTATCTACATGCTTATAATGTCATGATCTAAAAATCATTTACATTCAGAGCATGTGTTAGAATAAAACCATGCCACATGAATATGTATAGAATATATGAAAACTCATAAAATCAGACATGATAACACATGAAAAATCATAATGTAAAAACATCTCATGCTCATCACAACAAAACTCATCAGTTTCATCACAAATCATAGACTTCACCATAAATCATTTAAATCAAAGCAAATCCCGCCCTTGGGAATATCTTGTGGAAAACCACATTTCTTTTAAAACATAATCACGGGGTCACCCCTCCTTCGGGTTTACCTGGGTTGATACGATCTAAACGTATTATCCGCAAGTGCACGAGTCGTACAAGTAATAATGAGATTTGAGTCCTGAGTTATTGTCCCACAGAGAAGTTGACTAGCCTAATTAACTACCGGTTAATCTTACCCTAAGTATATCCTAGCAAATTATGAGTTCTTGATTATCGGTGATCTACTAAGTTTGAAATTAAAAAATACTAAAAATAATAAAACTATAAAGAAAATAAAGTAAATAAAACCGAGCTAAGATTTACTTACTGAGCTCCACGCAATTAAAAACAAATACCTGCGAAAATAATTAAACAGTTAAGATTAATTAACGCAATTAAAATAAAAAGCAAAAATGAAAATAAAGAAACAAGATTAGTTAAACTAAAATTAAACAAGCCTAAAATAAAAAGTGCGTGTAATTAAACTAATAAAAATTGCAAATTAAACTAAACTAAAATTTAATGGAAATAAAGACTAAATTAAAAATGCATGAATCACATTCTAAATGCAACTAAACTAAAATAAAATCCTAAAACATATAATATAAAATTAACTACTAACTAAAAATTTAAAACTAAAAATTAAATTAACAATTAAAACAATAGAATTAACCTACAATTATTAACTACCAACTAACCTATTATTAACTACCAACTAACCTATATTGACAACTAAACAAAGAAAAATAATATAAATGCAATAAGTAATAAGGCATAAAAGAAAGGATGTGGCCAAACATGGCCTTAACAAAATTGGAAACCAAGAGCATGGTCCCGATACTGCACTGCTCACTGCCTTTTCTATTTTGATGTTTATTTCCAGGCTGTGCTCATGGGTTGTGTCCGTGCTGCATCCAGGCTTTCTCGGTCTGTTGTGTCCTGCTGCCCCAAGTGCTCCAGACTCCATTCTCGGCTCTGCCCTGCTGCACTTTGCTTCTGCTGCAGGTGCTCTCAACTGTGCTGTCCACTGCAAGTGCTGCTCCAGGCTGCTGTTCGACCACTGCAATATCGTGCCAGCTGCTGCTGTACCCTCGTCTTTGATCCTTATCCAGCACCATCCTTGATTTACTTTAGTCCAAGCAGTACTCGAACATTCAGGCACATCGTCTGCCACCCAAGTCCGTGTACTGTACCCCTCCAGATTGTCTTCCTTCACACAATACCATCAGTAAAACAAACTCGGTCTGGGATTAATTTCATTATCTTTCTCCATGTACTGCTGGTGTTACACAGTCCAAGCTGTAGGCAACAGCTTCCTCCCTACAAGACAGCCCACATTTCTTCCCAGCTCATTGCAACACAACACCTGGTCTGCCACCCTTATACTTCAATAGTCATTCACGGCATTTACCAGATGAATTCCGTACCCAGTTCGGCACTCTTTTGTCCTCCACTCATGCAATTCTCTTCCTTGCAGCAAACCAGCCCACTATTAAGCAATCTAACATTAATTTATAGCAGCCTAATAGCAAGTAGTAGTGCTTAATAAAAGACAACTAAGATGAACAGTAAAAAAATATAAAGCAGCCGAACAGGGGATGAGAATCCTGCTACTATCGGCACCAAACATCAGCCTCCAACGACTTCTTTCAATTGGCATTCAAATGCACTTGCAGTAGCCTTTAATGCCAACTTCAGCAGTCACCGGACAGTAAGAGCATGCACAGAAAACCAACAGCAGAAACAGAAATAGCCGACAGTTCTAGGCTGCTGGAAATGGTAGACTATGAACTCAGAAGTTAGAGACTGTAAAAATAAATAAGAACAATGCTATGATATAAATTGGAATACTAAAAAAGAAAGCTACACCAGAATATTGAAGAAACTAAAATAGAAAATGGCTATCACTAAAATAAAAATAAAACAGCACAATATAAACGGAACTGAAGAATTGAAGAAGGGATTGGGTAAAAAAAATAAATAGAGACAGTATAGTTTCCTGAGCATATTCTCAGCTACCCATATTTGCTCAACACTGTTCATAAATGAGTAAAACAATCGGTAGCCTCTAGAAAAGACTTGATACTGTCTCGGATCAAAAGATAAGGTTAATAAGCTAACTAATGGAAGATAAACAAAATATAAAATAAGATTGCATGAAACGAAAATGAAACAGTTGCCATCAAGCTAAATATTATGAAAACTAAATTAAAGTAAAGAGTGAAACCGAGATTGAAGAAAGGCTAAATGAAAATCTGCTCTCATTAAAGAAATCTTAAGTGTCATAAACAAAAGCTAAATGAAAACAAGAACAATGGTGGATGCCAAATGAAATTGAAACCAACGGGAAAGCTTGAAATTGATACTAAGGAAATAAAACTTTTCTAAAAACTACTTTAAATCTACCTAAAATTACAACTACTCCTAAATTACTCTACACTACTCCTAACCTAATTTACCTGTAATTCCTACTTAATTTTTTTCATTTGCCATCATGTTCTATTTATACACACAGTTAGGGGTACAATGGTAATTTTTCCATCCTAGATGAGTTGGCATTGTTTGGCCACTTGTCTTCACACCATTGGCTCCTTGAAAAGACATTTCTATGTCATCGATCTTCTTGTCCAATTGGATGTGCTATGTGGCATGACTCGTGTTGTCCGCGTGGCTCAATCTCGATTTTAGCCCAATTTCGATCCATTTTCTACCGAAATATTCAAAATTCATCCGGATTTGATTTATCTGCAAACATGAAAATTTTAATTAAATAAAGGGGATAATTAACAAAATAAATTAAGGATTTAAATAATTAATTAGAAAATTAAGCACAAATAATTCTAAAAATATAGAATTATCACACCCCCAAACTTGAGCTTATGCTTGTCCTCAAGCAAAACAAAATAATTGTAGGAATGATAAGTACTAAACACAGTAATTTTCCCAATATCATCCTTAAAGAAAAAGTACTAACTTATGAAATCAAAGACTCACAATTACAAGTCCAGCACTTAGAATTATTCAATCATAAGTCCTAACCCAAATTGGACTCCTCGTGAGCGTGTGAAAAATGTCTAAGTCACTTCACAGTACATTACCTGGATCAGATCATTCCCATAAGTTTGCTTTTCATGTCTCTCTTCACTAATGTAGTTACACTTAATCAAAGATCAATAGGACTTCATTAAGCTTGTAATGTAAGGCTGGGGCTAAGGTATGATAAAGTCGATTTAGGTTTAATTACCCCTTAACATGCATTACTTCTAGGATCTTAATGTAAGAGCTCAAATCATTTCCCCCAAACTTATTTATTTCACTAAACTTTTTATTCTATTTTTTTATTTTATTCTTTCTTCTTTTCTTTTTTCTTTTTCTTTTTCTTTTTCTTTCAATTTTTTTTTTTTTGCATACATACTCCTTCACTATCAGTTAATACCCATATAGCTCACAATATATCCCAATGACTTTTCATACTTTCGGGGTAAGGGATAGGAAAAAAAGTATTTAAGCTAAGGAAAATTTTGCCGGAATATTTACAGAGAAAAGCTTATTTGACCCAGATGGGTGACTAGGGGTAGCATATGTACAAGGAAGGCTAGAAAGGCTCAAACGATCCAAAGATGACCTAAATCATCTCCCTAATTAAGTGTGATCTAATATTTCGCCTCGAGATCAGATCAAACAAATTCTAAAATATGATGCACAAAATCAACTAAACAAATGCAATCCTATGTCCACATAAGCTTTCTCTAAATAAATATACAGATTCTTGACATGACATGTGCATAAGATGAGGCAATCACAATCAGAATTAAGACAAATGTAAGAATTCAACTTCATGCTTTTCCTATAATCATGCTTCTCATTCAATCAAAGTCAGACTAAATCTTGGGGTCATATCATCAGAATATGGGAAAACTACATGCTAAACACTAAATCATCCTAAAATCAAACAATTTAAGCTCATATTATCAAAAAAATTTTAAAAATTCTTTCTCATATTTTCGAAAAAATTTTGAATTTTTTTCAATTTTTCACAAAATTGCTCAAGTGATATCCCCTCCCCCAAACTTAAAGTGCACAGTATCCTTAGTGTGCAGATAATATAAGAATTTAAGCTCAAGAACAGAGTACTCCCCTTTCTGATGATGATGAACAACTGAAGCTTTGATTGAAAGCGTAAAACTAGAAAATAAACCTGCAAAATAAACAAGGAAAGAAACAACAGAAAAGAAAAAGAAAAATGAACTATATACAAAGCGAAAAGAAAGATACAGCCACTTTAAATGCAGCTGAAGAAAACAACACTTAGCAGCAGGGCGAAGAGTGGGAGGATTAGCCAAAATGGTGACAGAATGTTAACAGTTAACTCCTCCGTAGCTCTATCTACTTCCCTCATTCTTTCAGATTTCTTGTGCTTAAGTCTTATGTCCTCCATCCTAAAACAGTTTTGAGAGTCATCAGGGAACTCTAAAGGTTTGAAAACATGAAATATCATCTCCTGATCTAAGACTCTCATAGTTAACTCCCTCTTCTGTATATCAATTAAAGTTTTAACAGTCGCTAGGAAAGGTCTGCCTAGTATAATGGGGACTTCCTTGTCTTCCTCCATGTCTAAAACAATAAAATCTGCAGGGAAAACAAATTTTTCCACCTTTACTAACACATCCTCAATGACCCCCTTCGGATATTTAATTGATCGATCAGCTAGCTGAAGGGTCATTGTGGTGGGCTTGACATCCCCTATTCCTAACTTCTGATAGATAGACAAAGGCATCAAATTTATACTGGCTTCTAAATCACACAGGGCTCTACCAAAAAATAGATTTCCAATTGTGCAGGGTATGGTAAAACTCCCGGGATCCTTGAGCTTGGGGGGTAATTTCCTCTGGATGATTGTACTACATTCCTCAGTTAAGGCCACCGTTTCATAATCTTCCAGTCTTCTCTTTCTCGAGAGGATATCCTTCAGAAAGTTCACATAACTTGGCATTTGCTCTATGGCATCTGCAAAAGGAATGTTGATGTGAAGCTTCTTAAAAACCTCAAGAAATTTAGCAAATTGTTGTTTCAGTTTTTGATTTTGGAACCTTTGAGGAAAAGGTACTGGTGGTCTAACTAGAGGCAATGTAGTGGGAATCTGTGTAGAATCAGAGGATAAGGAAGGTGGTAAAGACGAAGAAGGTAAAGATGAAGAAGTGCCTAGCTTTGTTTCCATTGCAGCCTGATCGTGATGTTCCTGTTCTTTCTAAGCTGCTTCGTTAGAACTTATGGATTTTTCAACTATGGGCTCAACAGGATTGGACTTACTTTGTGGCTCATCTAGCTCTTTGCCGCTCCTAAGGGTGATGGATTTGACATGTTCCTTACCCTCCCTTTGCTTAACAGGATTAGCTTCAGTGTTACTAGGAAGGGTCCCTTGAGGACCTTGGCTAAGAGCATTTGCTATTTG
Organism: Firmiana major; assembly: GCA_033439115.1. Taxonomy (NCBI): domain Eukaryota; kingdom Viridiplantae; phylum Streptophyta; class Magnoliopsida; order Malvales; family Malvaceae; genus Firmiana; species Firmiana major. The sequence goes on from CM065899.1 coordinate 55,252,371, forward strand.
TCCTACCTGAACCTCTAAGTTCTTAATTAAAGCAGCTTGATTTTCCAAGATAGTCGTGAACATTTCCTCAAGAGAGGGCTTCTTCTCAACTGCTGGTGCATGGTAAAGTTGTGGTTGCGTAGGTTGTGGTAGTGGTGGTGGTGGTGGTGATGGATAATATTGAAATTGAGGTGGGGATGCATGATGTGGTGGATGGTATGAAAATTGCGACTGTGGTGGTACCTGAACCGGTGGAGCTTGAAAACCAAGGAGTCCTACAAGTCTAGAGCTAGAATTTTGCCCTTGGTTTTGGCTCTAGAAGAAGTTAGGATGGTTCCTCCACCCTGGATTATAGGTGTTTGAAAAGGGGTTGTTCTGTTGCGTTTGAGAAGAGGCAACATACTGAACCGATTCTAAGTTGAGCGGACACCTATCTACAGAGTGGGTACCACTACACAGCTCACAGGAAAGAAAAGGACTTTGGACAGAATACACAGGGTTAGGACTAGTGGGAGGATTATGTTGGGTACTGAGTGACTCTACCTTCTTCGTAAGGTTAGCGATTTGAGAGGTCAAGGTAGACAGTATGTCGAGCTCATAAATACTCGTCGACTTCTTTGGCAATTGCCTCTCCGAGGACCATAGATAGTTGTTAGCCGCCATCTTTTCTAACAACTCGTAAGCTTCCTCCTCTGTTTTACACATCAGGACTCCACCCGCAGTAGCATCAACAATGGTCCTATTTTGGCTTGTAAGTTCGTTGTAGAAGGTCTGGACTTGCAACCACAAAGGTAGGCCATAGTGAGGGCACTTCCTAAGAAGCTCCTTATATCAATCCCATGCTTCGTAAAGAGTTTCCCAATCATTGGGCAAAGGAAGATATGTTACTACGGAGTTGGGCCATTTTAGAGGGAGGGAAAAACTTAGATAGAAATTGGTGGGCTAACTCGTCCCATGTAGAAATGGATTCTGGAGGCAGGGAGGTTAACCAGTCTCGCGCCCTATCCCTAAGCGAGAAGGGGAATAATCTAAGCCTAAGCGCATCATCAGATAATCCATTGTGTTTGAATGTGTTGCACAAGTCCAGGAATTGCCCAAGGTGACCATGTGAGTCATCGTGCGGAAGCCCACTGAACTGCAATGAAATCTGGATCATCTGGAGGATTGTGAGCTTAATTTCAAAATTGTTAGCAGGGACAGCTGGTGGCCTGATGCCGGAATAATATCCTCAAATCGTCGGCATTGCATAATCTCCAACAGTTCTAATTTCACTATTTTCTGTCATCATGAATTGCAACGGAGCTATAAATTTCCTAGAATCCTTTCGAATTTTTCTAAGTGTTCGTTCAATTTCAGGATCTAAAGGAAAGCAATCATAACTTCTGGCTCTATGCATGCATTCATCAAAAAGTCCTTAAATTTTTTTTAAAGTTTTTTTTTAATTTAAATGGAGAAAATTAACTAAACTAAACTAAGGATCTAAATATTTACAAGCTAAAATTACACCTAAGCATAATTTCACCGATATTAATTAACGACTAATTAAAACTTCCCCGGCAACGGTGCCAAAAACTTGATACGATCTAAACATATTATCCGCAAGTGCACGGGTCGTACAAGTAATAATGGGATTTGAGTCCCGAGTTATCGTCCCACAGAGAAGTTGACTAGCCTAATTAACTACCGGTTAATCTTACTCTAAGTATATCCTAGCAAATTATGAGTTCTTGATTATCGGTGATCTACTAAGTTTGAAATTAAAAAATACTGAAAATAATAAAACTATAAAGAAAATAAAGAAAATAAAACCGAGCTAAGATTTACTTACCGAGCTCCACGCAATTAAAAACAAATACCTACGAAAATAATTAAACAGTTAAGATTAATTAACGCAATTAAAATAAAAAGCAAAAATGAAAATAAAGAAACAAGATTAGTTAAACTAAAATTAAACAAGCCTAAAATAAAAAGTGCGTGTAATTAAACTAATAAAAATTGCAAATTAAACTAAACTAAAATTTAATGGAAATAAAGACTAAATTAAAAATGCATGAATCACATTCTAAATGCAACTAAACTAAAATAAAATCCTAAAATATATAATATAAAATTAACTACTAACTAAAAATTTAAAACTAAAAATTAAATTAACAACTAAAACATTAGAATTAACCTACAATTATTAACTAACAACTAACCTATATTGACAACTAAACAAGGCAAAATAATATAAATGCCATAAGTAATAAGGCATAAAAGAAAGGATGTGGCCAAACATGGCCTTAACAAAATTGGAAACCAAGAACATGGTCCCGATACTGCACTGCTCACTGCCTTCTCCATTTTGATGTTTATTTCCAGGCTGTGTTCATGGGTTGTGTTTGTGCTGCATCCAGGCTTTCTCGGTCTGCTGTGTCCTACTGCCCCAAGTGCTCCAGACTCCATTCTCGGCTCTGCCTTGCTGCACTTTGCTTCTGCTGCAGGTGCTCTCAACTGTGCTGTCCACCGCAAGTGCTGCTCTAGGCTACTGTTCGACCACTGCAATATAGTGCCAGCTGCTGCTGTTCCCTCGTCTTTAATCCGTATCTTCAGCACCATCCTTGATTTACTTTTGGTCTAAGCAGTACCCGAACAATCAGGCACATCGTCTGCCACCTAAGTTCGTGTACTGTACCCCTCCAGATTGTCTTCCTTCACACAATACCATCAGTAAAACAAGCTCGGTCTGGGATTAATTTCATTCTCTTTCTCCATGTACTGTTAGGGTTATACAGTCCAAGCTGTAGGCAGCAGCTTTCTCCCTACAACACAACCCACATTTCTTCCCAGCTCACTACAACACAACTCCCATCTGCCACCCTTATACTTCAGCAGTCATTCACGGCATTTACCAGATGAATTCCTTACCCAGTTCAGCACTCTTTTGTCCTCCACTCATGCAATTCTCTTCCTTCCAGCAAACCAGCCCACTATCAAATAATCTAACATCAATTTACAGCAGCCTAACAGCAAGTAGTAGTGCTTAATAAAAGACAACTAAGATGAACAGTAAAAAAATATAAAAACAGAGCCGAACAGAGGATGAGAATCCTGCTACTATCGGCACCAAACATCAGCCTCTAGCAACATCTTTCAATTGGCATTCAAATGCACTTGCAGCAGCCTTTAATGCCAACTTCAGCAGTCATCGGACTGCAAGAGCATGCATATAAAACCAATAGCAGAAATAGAAACTGCCGACAGTTCTAGGATGCTGGAAACGGTAGACTATGAACTCAGAAGTTAGAGACTGTAAAAATAAATAAGAACAATGCTATGATATAAATTGGAATACTAAAAAAGAAAGCTACACTAGAATATTGAAGAAACTAAAATAGAAAATGGCTATCACTAAAATAAAAATAAAACAATACAATATAAACGGAACTGAAGAATTGAAGAAGGGATTGGGTAAAATAAATAAATAGAGACAGTATAGTTTCCTGAGCATATTCTCAGCTACCCATATTTGCTCAACACTGTTCATAAATGAGTAAAACAATCGGTAGCCTCTAGAAAAGACTTGATACTGTCTCGGATCAAAAGATGAGGTTAATAAGCTAACTAATGGAAGATAAACAAAATATAAAATAAGATTGCATGAAACGAAAATGAAACAGTTGCCATCAAGCTAAATATTATGAAAACTAAATTAAAGTAAAGAGTGAAACCGAGATTGAAGAATGGCTAAATGAAAATCTACTCTCATTAAAGAAATCTTAAGTGTCATAAACATGAGCTAAATGAAAACAAGAACAATGGTGGATGCCAAATGAAATTGAAACCAACGGGAAAGCTTGAAATTGATACTAAGGAAATAAAACTTTTCTAAAATCTACTTTAAATCTACCTAAAATTACAACTACTCCTAAATTACTCTACACTACTCCTAACCTAATTTACCTCTAATTTCTACTTAATTTTTTTCAATTGCCATCATGTTCTATTTATACACACAGTTAGGGGTACAATGGTAATTTTTTCATCCTGGATGAGTTGGCATTGTTTGGCCACTTGTTTTCACACCATTGGCTCCTTGAAAAGATATTTTCATGTCATCGATCTTCTTGTCCAATTGGATGTGCTAGGTGGCATGGCTCGTGTTGTCCGCTAGGCTGAATCTCGATTTTAGCCCAATTTCGATCCATTTTCTACCGAAATATTCAAAATTCATTTGTATTTAATTTATCTGCAAAAATGAGAATTTTAATTAAATAAAGGGGATAATTAACAAAATGAATTGGAGATTTAAATAATTAATTAGGAAATTAAGTACAAATAATTCTAAAAATATAGAATTATCACACCCCCAAACTTGAGCTTTTGCTTGTCCTCAAGCAAAAAAAAAATGATTGTAGGAATGACATGTACAAACACAATAATTTCCTCAATATCATCCTCAAAGAAAAAGTACAGACTATGAAATCAAAGACTCACAATTAGAAGTCCAGCAGTTAGAATTATTCAATCATAAGTCCTATCCCAAATTGGACTCCTCGTGAGTGTGTGAAAAATGTCTAAGTCACTTCTCAGTACATTATCCGGATCAGATTATGCAAACACAGTGAATGCAAAGTCAATGACATGTGATCATTCCCATAAGTTTGCTTTTCACTAATCTCTCCACTAATGTAGTCACACTTAATCAAAGATGAATAGGACTTTATTAAGCTTGTAATGTAAGGCTGGGGCTAAGGTATGATAAAGTCGATTTAGGTTTAATTACCCCTTAACATGCATTACTTCTAGGATCTTAATGTAAGAGCTCAACTCATTTCTCCCAAACTTATTTATTTCACTAAACTTTTTATTCTATTTTTGTATTTTTCTTCTTTCTTCTTTTCTTTTTCTTTTTTTTTTCTCTTTTTTTTTTTTTTACATACTCTTTCACTATCACTTAATACCCATATAGCTCACAATATGTCCAAATGACTTTTCATGCTTTCGGGGTAAGGGATAGGAAAAAAGTATTTAAGCAAAGAAAAATTTTGCAAGAATATTTACAGAGAAAAGCTTATTTGGCCCAGATGGGTGACTAGGGGTAGCATATGTACAAAGAAGGCTAGAAAGGCTCAAATGATCCAAAGATGGCCTAAATCATCTCCCTAATTAAGTGTGATCTAATATTTCGCCTCGAGATCAGATCAAACAAATTCTAGAATATGATGCACCAAATCAACTGAACAAATGCAATCCTATGTACACATAAGCTTTCTCTAAATAAATATACCGATTCATGACATGACATGTGCATAAGATGAGGCAATCACAATCAGAATTAAAACAAATTCAAGAATTCAACTTCATGTTTTTCCTATAATCATGCTTCTTAGTCAATCAAAGTCAAACTAAATCATGGGGTCATATCATCGGAATATGGGAAAACTACATGCTAAGCACTAAATCATCCCAAAATCAAACAATTTAAGCTCATATTATCGAAAAAATTTGAAAATTCTTTCTCAGATTTTCAAAATTTTTTTGAAAATTTATCCAATTTTTCACAAAATTGCTCAAGTGATATCCCCTCCCCCAAACTTAAAGTGGACAGTGTCCTCAATGTGCAGATAATATAAGAATTTAAGCTCAAGACAGAGTTCTCCCCTTTTTTGATGATGATGAACAACTGAAGCTTGATTGAAAACGTAATGCTAGAAAAGAAACCTACAAAATAAACAAAGAAAGAAACAATAGAAAAGAAAAAGAACTATATACAAAACGAAATGGAAAACACAGCCACTTCAAATGCAGCTGAAAAAAACAACACTCAGCAGCAGGGCGAAGAGTAGGAGGATTAGCCAAAGTGGTGACAGAATGTTAATAGTTAAATACTCCTGAGCCCTATCTACTTCCTTCTTTCTCTTAGATTTCTTATGCTTAAGCCTTAAATCCTCCTTAACATCCATCTTAAAACATTCTTGAGAGTCATCAGGGAGCTTCAAAGGTTTGAAAACATTAAACTTTACTTCCTGATCTTGGACTCTCATCGTTAACTCTCCCTTCTGTACATCAATTACTGTTCTACCAGTAGCTAGGAAAGGTCTGCCTAGTATAATGGGGACTTCCCTGTCTTCCTCTATATCCAAGACAATAAAATCCACCGGGAAAATAAACTTGTCCACCTTTACTAACACATCCTTAATGACCCCCTTCGGATATTTAATTGATCGATCGGCCAACTGAAGGGTCATTGTGGTAGGCTTGACATCCCCTATTCCTAACTTATGATAGATAGACAATGGCATTAAATTTATACTAGCTCTTAAATCACACAGGGCTCTACCAAAGAATAAATTTTGAATAGTGCAGGGTATGGTAAAACTCCTGGGATCCTTGAGCTTAGGGGGTAATCTCCTCTTGATAATGGCACTACATTCCTCAGTTAAGGCCACCATCTCATAATCTTCCAGTCTTCTCTTCCTCGAGAGGATATCCTTTAAAAACTTCACATAGCTTGGCATTTGCTCTAAGGCATCTGCGTAAGGAATGTTGATGTGAAGTTTCTTAAAAACCTCAAGGAATTTGACGAATTGTTGATCGAGTTTTTGATTCTGAAAACTCTGAGAAAAAGGAACTGGTCTAACTAGAAGGGATGTAGTGGTAACATGTATAGCATCAGAGGACTTTGAAGGCTGTGAAGTAGAAGAAGGTATAGATGAAGAAGCATCTAACTTGGATTCCTCTGCTTGATCCTTAGGTTCCTGCTCTTTCTGAGCTGCTTCGTTAGAACTTAAAGATTCTTCAACTATGTGCTGTTCAGGGCTGGACTTAACTGTTGGCTCATCTAGCTCTTTGTCGCTCCTAAGGATGATGGATTTGACATATTCTTTACCTTCCTTTTGCTTAACAGGATTAGCTTCAGTGTTACTGGGAAGGGTCCCTTGAGGACGTTGGCTAAGAGCATTTGCTATTTGTCCCACCTAAATCTCCAAGTTCTTAATTGAAGCAGCTTGATTTTGCAGGACAGTCATGAACATTTCCTCAAGTGAGGGCTTCTTCTCAGCTGCTGGTGCATCGTAGGGTTGTGGTGGTAGTGGTGGTTGGTGGAAGTGAGGTGGATGATGCCGAAATTGAGGTGGGGATGGATGATATGGTGGATGGTGCGGAAATTGCAACTATGGTGGTACATGAACCAGTGAAGCTTGAAAACTAGGGGGTTCTACAGGTCTAGAGCTCGAAGTTTGCCCTTGGTTTTGGCTCCAGGAGAAGTTAGGATGGTTCCTCCACCCTGGATTATAGGTGTTTGAAAAAGGGTTGTTCTGTTGCTTCTGAAGTGATCAACGTACTGAACCGATTCTAGGTTGAGCGAACACCTATCAACAGAATGGGTACCACTACACAGCTCGTAGGAAAGAAAAGGACTTTGGACAGAAAACACTAGGTTAGGATTAGTGGAAGGATTATGTTGGGTACTGAGCGACTCTACATTCTTCGTAAGATTAGAAATTTAAGAGGTCAAGGTAGACAGTGTGTCAAGCTCATAAATACCCACTGGCTTCTTCGATAATTGCCTCTCCGAGGACCATAGATAATTGTTAGCTGCCATCTTATCTAAAAGCTCATATGCTTCCTCCTCTGTTTTGCACATTAATGCTCCACCCGCAGCAGCGTCAACAATGGTCCTATTCCGGCTTGTAAGTCCATTGTAGAAGGTTTGGACTTGCAACCACAAAGGTAGGCCATGGTGAGGGCATTTCCTAAGAAGCTTCTTATAACGTTCCCATGCTTCGTAAAGAGATTCAGAGTCGTACTGGGAAAAGGAAGATATATTACTACGGAGTTGGGCCATTTTAGAGGGAGGGAAAAACTTAGATAGAAATTGATGGGCTAACTCATCCCATGTAGAAATGGATCCTAGAGGCAAGGAGGTTAACCAGTGTCACGCCCTATCCCTAAGCGAGAAGGGGAATAATCTAAGCCTAAGCGCATCATCAGATAATCCATTGTGTTTGAACGTGTTGCACAAGTCCAGGAATTGCCCAAGGTGAGCATGTGGGTCATCGTACGGAAGCCCACTAAACTGCAATAAAGTTTGGATCATCTAGAGGATTGCGGGCTTAATTTCAAAATTGTTAGCAAGGACAGCTGGTGGCCTAATGCCGGTATAATATCCTCCAATCGTCGGCATTGCATAATCTCCAACGGTTCTAAATTCCCTATTTTCTGCCATGATGTTTTGCAGTGGAGCTAATAATTTCCTAGAATCCTTTCAAATTTTTCTAAGTGTTCAATTTCAGGATTTAAAGGAAAGCAATCTTAACTCCTGGCTCTACGCATGCAATCATCAAAAAGTCCTTAGAAAATTTTTTAAATTTTTTTATGAGAAAATTAACTAAACTAAACTAAGGATCTAAATATTTACAACCTAAATATTAACAAGCTAGAATTACACCTAAGCATAATTTCACCGATATTAACTAATGACTAATTAAGACTTCCCCGGCAACAACGCCAAAAACTTGACACGCCCAAAAGGTATTGTCCGCAAGTGCACGGGTCGTACAAGTAATAATGGGATTTGAGTCCCGAAATTATCGTCCCACAGAGAAGTTGACTAGCCTAATTAAGTACCGATTAATCTTACCTTAAGTATATTCTAGCAAATTATGAAATTAAGGTGGGTGATCTACATAACTAGAATTAAAAATACTGAAAGCAATAAAATAATAAAAACTATAAAATAAAAAAAATAAAATCAAGCAAAATTACTTACAGTTCTCCACGCAATTAAAATAAAAAACCTACAAAAAGAATTAAAACAGTTAAAACTAATTAACACAATTAAAATAAAATGCAATTATGGAAATAACAAAGCAAGATTAATTAAACTAAAATTAAACTAACCTAAAATGTCATTAAACTACTTAATCAAAATGCAATTTAAACTAAGTTAAGATTTAATGAAATAAATTTACCCATAATCTAATTCTAAATGAACACTTAAATAACTATCATCCTAATTAAAACTAAGTTCTAAACCATTAAGCAAGAATACTGATCATGCAATTTAATTAAAGATTCTAAACTAAGCTAACAAATTAAATTGAAATTAAATTAAACCAACAATGTATGAAAATGAATTAATTAACTATTATCCAGTAGCCAAACAAAGCCTTAACAATTTTAAATCAGCCAAATCCCTCCATTCACTGTTCATGCTTTATTTCATTTTTCATTTCCAAGTGTGGTCACAGGTTGCCCTCTGCTCCAGGTCTGTCTTGGCTGCTACTGTCCCTGCTACATTCTGCTTTTGGTTCTGACTACACACTGCGCTAGCCGCTGTCCGTGCTGCATCCAGGCTGCTGTTTGTGCTGTCTCCAATCGGCATGTTGCACTCTGCTTCTCGGTTTTGCAATCTGCTGTTGCTCCAGGCCTGTTGTTTCTACCCTGGTGTGTCTCGGTTCCAGGAGCTCACGGGTTGCCCTCAGTTTTGCTTTGTCCTGCGTTCTGCTGCTGTTCTATATCGCCTCATGTTCTACCCTGCGTTTTCTGCTTCAGCAGAATGCACCAACTTCCCTTACGCCGGTACCCATCAGTTGTAGCAGCCTTCAGTACCTCTCCTCTGCTCGGAACATCCTGCACATTTCTATCGTTTGCTTCACTCTCTGCAATTGTACTACACTTTCTACACATGCATTTCAGATTGGAATGCTACATCAGCAACTAGAAGCAACAATCCAGCAGCCATGCCATTGTCCGAGCAGTAAGATTTCCATTGGTAACAACCGGTGATGCAAAAGATATCAACTAAGTACAAATAGAGGCTGTTAGCTTGAAAAATTAAAGCAGATCATAGAAAATAATTAACTCTTAAAATGCTGGAAACTACAAATTACAGAACAAAGAAAAAACAAAAAATGATGAACAGTAAAAGACTCCTAGAACAGGGGAGAACAGAGAATGAAATGTGAATTCTGTCTGTTGCACCCGCGCATGCTGGCTTGAGTCTGCACCGATACCAACTGTTTCACAAACTTCAGCATTAACGGCCTCTTCATTCACACAGCAGCAACGTCCGCAACAACAGCTTTAGCTCTCCACAACATATCCTACACTTCATTCCAACAAACAATAACGAAAAGGCTAACTGACTTTGAGTGTAATCTCGCAAGCACTAATGCAGAAGCAAAGGCTGGAATGATGAAGGCAAGCTGTGTCAATCGGCCCCTTTCCACTATCCCGAATCCTCGAAGCTACCACTGTATACTTATGAAATACTGGAAAATGAAAAAAAAACACAAATAGCAGGAAACGAAAATGCACAAGACAACAGTGAAGAAAATTTTTTGATTTAATTATAAGATGGTAACAATCTTAAAACCACTTGAAAATATGAAGTACCATGCTGGAAATTCTCTAAACACAAAATGAAAACTCTAGTGTGCCAAATTAACAAAACAAAGAGCTAAACTTGCAAAACCGAGAAGAACATGGGAGATAAAATCCAAGCTTTTCATAAAGGAAATGGAAATTACATGAACAGTAAAAAAAATTAAAATTGCTAACGGAAAAATGCTTGGAAATAAAAAAAAACTTAAAAACTAAAGCTACCCTAGAATTACAACTACTCTTACTCCTAAATTACATTACATTACACTACTCCTACTCCTACCTTACATGGTTTTTCAATTGTCATCCATGTCTTATTTATACACACAAAAGGGTAAAATTGTAATTTCTACATCCTAGATGAGTTGGCATTTTTTTGGCCACTTGTCTTCACACATTGGCTCCTTAAAAAGATATTTCCATGTCATCGATCTTCTTGTCCAATTGGATGTCCTAGGTGATATGGCTTGTGTTGTCCGCGTGGCTCAATCTCGATTTTAGCCCAATTCCGGTCTATTTTCTACCGAAATATTCAAAATTCATCTGGATTTAATTTATCTGCAAACATGAGAATTTTAATTAAATAAAGGGGATAATTAACAAAATAAATTGGAGATTTAAATAATTAATTAGGAAATTAAGCACAAATAATTCTAAAAATATAGAATTATCATGGGTCCATCATTAAATTATGATATCACGTGAGGCATGTAGGTTACATTTCGGAAACAGATTGGGAATAATGGTCATGTATAAATCCCTTTGATCCCAGGCTATACGGATCCCGGATGCGGCGCATCACAACTACAACGAGAGGTGAGGTCAACCCTACTCGTGCACTAACTCAACCAACTAGTCATCAAGACTACATGGTACAACGTACTCCATTTGACATACTGGGTACAACATACTCTGTGGACCCACACGGTCTAAGGGTGCTTGCCATAGATCTTAGCCCACATCATTGTCAGGGGTGCCTGCCATAGGACTTAACCCACATGATTGTTTAGGATGCTTGCCATTGGTCTTAAACCCATATCATGGTTCAGGGGTGCCTGCCATAGATCTTAGCCGCCGTATACCATGCCGGTAACCATCTCATGTCTCAAAATACGTGTTCGATATATCATCTCACTGTAACATATAGTCTATAGGAGGCATTAACACGATTTTCTGTAAATCATATAAAATTGTCGTACGAGCAACGCTCCAGTACGACTTTCATGCATAGTAAATCAATAAAAACTAGTGCAAGCAGGGTGACAACACTATCAATATGAGTTAAAACATCGAATTCTAGTGCGAGCTAAGCTCCAGCACCATTTGTACTCACACAAATATGATAGGTGACTCTAGTTTAGAATCAAGTATTTTTAAAGATACAACTTAGCACACAACCCGTGCTATTTCATGCAACCACATAAAGCAATATCCAACCTATCCTCATTTTATTCATATCAAAGCATTTCATCATGAAAACATCAAAGTAATGATTATACATGCATTTTAAGATCCTTACTACCTCTTTCATAAAGTTCCTACCAAGGTAAACTCATCTTCTCATTCCTTATTTTCGGAACCTTTCTCAAAAATTCTTAATGCATTATTAGATAGCTAGAGAAATTCGCGCCCTATAATTCCCCTCAAAATACGTATAGCTACCTTTAGGCACTTACAAAACCTCCTTACCTCGATTCACTTCGAGCGTAGTATAGTTCCACCGCTGGAAGCTCGTCCAATCTAATTTGCTCCTAATCTGATCTCTGGAGCTGCAAACATTCATCAATCACTTCATCATAATCGATATATCTTATTGGACCTTATTATATTAAGCTTGGCTCATTTTCACATTTGGCCATCATTATGCCATTCCTAGTCAATTTAGCTAGTAACTCACTTAGTTATCTAATCAAGCACTTGACTTGCATGCTTTAACCTTAGTTCCTCCATTTGTTCATGCATTTCACAATTATCATATATGCACATTTCATCACTTTGTCCAATCCCATAATTTGCTTTCACACCACAATCTCAAAATAATGCATATAACATTTCTAATACCTTGATATAACCTATTCATCATAGAATTCCACGATATCCCATTTTCTCACACTAACCTATTTTTAGGTCATTATTGATTCATCACATTCTAGGTAGTTTCAACCAATGATACATACACTAATCTACTCCTAACAACATCTTAATATACATACTTAGAGTTGGTGTATCGAAAACTCACCTAGCTTGACTTTTCTCTTGTCCGAAATTGGAAGATCCTTTTGCTCCTTCAATACAACAAGCTAAATGCTGATTTCAAGCTATGTTGTTCTCCTCCTCACAATGAACAACTTTGCTCTAATAGCTTTTTCTCAAATCTTTTTGGAAGGGTATGGTATTCTAGAGAGAGAAAACTTGATATTTTGGGTAAAAATGGTGAGATGTTTTAAGTTTTCTGAAGAATGGGGTTCTGTCATCGGGTTTCTATAGAATAGGGATGATGAGATCGATCTGCTAGGGTAGAGATCGATCTTCCTTTGGTTTTAAACTATTGAAATGTTCGAGTTTGTAAGGGAGAGATCGATCTGCTCTTTGGGGAGAGATCGATCTTTGCTAAGCAGAAACAACTGGAGATCGATTTGCTCATGAGGAGAGATCGATCTACTCTTGAAAAATTCAAATAGGGATCGATCTGCTCATATGGAGGGATCTATCTTTGCTAGGCAGAAGCCAATGGGGATCGATCTACACTAGGGATAGATCGATATGCTCTTTACAAAATTTAACTCGAGATAGTTCTGCATGGACAAGGGATCGATCTACTTTGAATAGGAGATCGATCTGGCCTTCATCTGCAGGCTTCCTGCTGCAAATTTTCTACAATTTTCAAAGCGAAACTTGTATTTGATTACTTCACTAGTTATTTTACAACCCATTCACACTTAGAGCATGGAAAGGTTCATTTCTTATGATTCTCATGTTATGGAACTTGTGTGTATTACTTCGAATCATAAAAGAGTACTCGAAATTCACAGGTCTTGCATTATCAATTCATGTTTTAAATCCTTATCCTCAGCCCGAATGCTTTAAGTTCCATTCGTTTAGTTTGTGGTCACTTCAACCCTTATTTAACCTTTACATATATCTATGATACTCATTTATCCTATTTGAAATTTCATTCAGGCTAAAAGCTCTTCTTATGATTCAATTTACATATAAAAATGTGTTACATCACATAAATCATAAGGTATACATCACCAAAAATGGGTTTTACACGTTGTATTGTGTGGACGCACATGAAGTACGTTGTACCGTGTATTGAGTCTTTAGACTATTGTATCGTATTGATTGGCTGACAGGCTGGACTGACCCATCCCCTTGAGGCACGTGACACCCTTGCACACCTGATCAGTGATGTTTGAGGTTACTAACAATGGCCATACTTCCACTGAACTATACTGGGGTCCACGGAGTACGTTGTATCGTGTAAACATACATGGAGTACGCTGTACCATGCTTTAAGTTATTGATTGGCCAACGGGTTGGACTGTAAAACCTGTAATGCTACAAGGATATCTTAAGAGGCTATGATGTATATATGTATATGTATATGTACATTGTTACTAGTGTATAAATAATAAAGGATGTAAGGAATTATGAGATTTAATAAAACATCCATGATTTTAAGTTGTGTGCACAAGTTTTATTACCTATAAACTATATGGAATGGATGCCATTGTATGTTAATTGTGCACGGATTGTAAATTGAGGTATGAAGCAAATAAGCATGAGTATGCATTGGAAAATCTGCAGAAAAATACAGAAATGAGGGTGCAGAGGATGAGAGATCGATATGATATGAAGGATAGATCGATCCTCTCTCATAAAATGCCAAGAATCAGTTCAATTGAACAAGGCAGATCGATCTCATGGGAAGGAAGATCGATCTCTTTAAGTCTCTGCATGGAAGGAATCAATCTTTCACAAGGCACAGATCGATCTCCTTAGCTCTCGGCCTAGAAGAGATCGATCTCCATTAAGTAACAAATCGATCTCCCCTTCACAAAACAAATCGATCTCATTATGAAGGCAGATTGATCTGATAGTAGATTGCGTTAGATAAAAGGACTACCAAACCATGCAAAGATCGGTCTCCATAAGGGTCAGATCGATCTCATGTCTCTGCATCTATAAAAAGGGCACGAGATTAGATTGAAAAATCAGATTTCCTCCCACCAAACCCACACCTGTCTTTTTCTCTCAAAGAAATAAGCTTTCTCACTCTAAGAATCACTACATTCCAGCTAGAATCTGAAGAAGCTTAAGAAGGGAAAGTTGTTCCTTGAAGTAAGGAGAACAACATACCCAAAAAATCACACATTGGTTTGACCAAGAGAAGGAGATTTGGCTACTACAAGTTTGGCTAGGGAAAAAGGCTAAGCTAGGTAAGCTTTTCAACCTTCAAGCTTTAAATATGGATTTCTAGACACTTTATGGGTTGAATGGCATGTGAAATCTTGATAGGAATAATGAATGTGGTGATAGGTGAGTAATATTAAAAGGAATTTATGAAGGGAAAATCCATGAAAAAGTGATGAAAAACTTAGGATGAGATATAGTGACATAAATGGAAATGGTGAAATAAGATTTTAAGGCTTGGGGAGTATGAATAGATAAATAGATGATAATGTGGAGGTTTAGAAGATGGAAAGGAAAATAAATTAATGATTTACACGTGTAGATTGAAATACGTGAAACACGATTAACCTGGATCGCGAACGGAGCAAACGAGACGAAGGGAATACAAGCACGATTCGAGGTAAGGGACTGTATGTTAGCGATAGACGTATTTGTACGTATTTTACAACAATTTTAGTAGATATGACTCTAGTAATAGTACGTTTAGCTATTGAGCTATGAGATGATATGAGATCATGAAATGTATTATGGTATATATATATTGTGAAAATGGAATGTGGGAAGGAAAACAGCCTGACATGCATGTTTTTAATGCTTTTACATCTATATGATGTTTTTGATGTTTTCTCAACTATGTGCTAATTTTGTAATTGAGAAATGATGATGGATAGGTTGGCTAGCTTTACATGTTTAGCATGGGACGACATGCAACGTAAATAAACATGTTTTGAGTTTTTAAAAGATAAAATAGCCACCTATCGGATTTGAGATGTGAATTGGTATTGGAGCTCTAGCTCACACCTGTTTTAATGATTTTGACTATGCTGGAGTTTCACTCGCATACGTTTACATGTTTTGATAAACCGTGCTGGAGTGTGACTCGCACGTGGTTTTATAATAATGATGTGCTGGAGTTTATCTCATACATGTTTCCATGGTTTTGATATGCCATACTGGAGTTCATCTCGCACGATAGATTTAAGAAAGGTGCTGGAGCATTGCTTGCACTAGTTTAGCTGAGTTTGAGGTGATACTGTCACGCCCTTCTCCCACACATGACCTACCGAAATCACCACAAATTTTTCGCATTTCACTTACCTCTTCTTCTGTCATCTCTCACATCAAACGTTGGGCTGTGATTCGATATTAGTCACCTATTTACACTCATTCACAACATATATAGAATTTAATGTTCTTTTCTATAATAATAACTCTCGTACATAAATACAATTATTTGTACATATACATCCCGACCGTACAATCGTTACATAACTGTGCTTATACAATGTTCAGTACAAAATGCCAAGTGTGTATACCTCTCACAAGATGAATATGCAGTGGAAATCAGGGAATGTCAGTCCTCAGCTATGTCCACCTACTGTGGATGCTCTGAAAAGAGGAAAATAATAAGGGGGTGAGCTCACAGCTCAGTAAGGAAACCAAGTAAGCAAGTAGATAAACGCACTATCTACAAAATACAATGCTTATGCCTTGAAATCTTTTCCTTACCTAATTGTATCTAAAGCATGCATCTCTCTCAAATCATTATGCAATATATATATATATATATATATATATATATAGAAACAAAACATCAGTTATAAAATTGGAAATATGCTAGTTTAACAACCTCAACATTATATGCATAAATACTGCATTTCTCATGTAATTTCATAAATCTCATAGTTATCATGTCATTCATTTAAATCAAAATCATATGGCATTCATCATGTTTAAAACACATGAAAATCTGGGCCTCACCCATCCCTCGGGTTACCCTTTTCAAAACTCACAAATTCACATGTTCATATCATAAAAACCATGTGATATTTCATTTAAGAAATTTCAATGTACATATCATGAAGAGAAAATAGAGATAGACGAGTACATGTTCAGAGTGTATGATCATAACTCATTTTTCGTGATCTCAGGCTACACAGTACTCAGTGTGCGGGGTCTCACAATTGTTGTAACTGGAGGTGGGTCAAATCCTAGCCGTCAGCTCACAACTCACTCTCATCGTGTACTCATGGTACAATGTACTCCATGTGACATACACGGTACACAGTACTCTATGGACCCTATCTCAAGGTCGGATGCTCGCCATGAGTCTTAGTCCTCATACCGTGGGTTATTTCGATAGCCCTCGACCTTATCTCAAAATATTGCACGTGTGAGGATATATATATATATATATATATATATATCAGTGCGACACACAGTCAGCATAGGCTCCCAACACGGCTGTTTCATGCTCTTTTCAAAACGGGTACGTGTGAGTAAAACTCCTAACACGACCATATCACAATATCACAATCTCTAGTGCGAGCAATGCTCCCAGCACTATGTCATATAAAACTCGAGTATGAGCAAAGCTCCCAATACTCTATAATACATCAATCACAATCTGAGTACGAGCAATGCTCCCAGTACTCTAACATGCATAAATCACATTAAAATGTAGTACGAGTAAACACTCAAGTACTATGTGATGCATATCTCAAAATATAGTGCGAGTATTCTCTAGCACTTATGGTTTTCACTCAAAACCAGATAGATGGCATATTCAAATCACAATTCACCCAAGTAAATCAAATAAGCACTAACACGTGCTGTTTTCGCATATACATGAAAAACAATTGCCATTCTATCATGCAACCATGCATTTTAGTCATAACATGTTTCTAAGGTATTTTCACCCTAGTTTTGGATAAAACACACTTATCCTCATTATTCTCAATTATCATAATATGCTTATTAAAGGGATTTCATATAGCATATTGTAAGACCCGATTTTTATTGTATTTTCTTATGATTCACACATTGTATGGATATTATTATATGTTAATAGAATCATAAGACCGATGATTTTGATCATATAAATATGAATGAAGTAGGCGAACGTACGTAAAATCTGAAAATAGACAGTTAAGGAATTTCAAATTAAATTTATGAGATTTGAATTGTCCGGACAGAGATACAAATTTTAAATGAGAAATTATAGTGGGTCCAAAAAGGAAAGTCGGCTTAAATTGGTTCCGAACGTGTAGAAGGCTAAAACGGTCAAAAGATTGAAATCCGGTATAAATTCGAGAAGAAAATTTCATTAAAAAAATATGGAATTGAGAAATCTTGATCAATAGCGAGGAAAATATTGAATTTCGAGTCCAATTGATCAAGATATGAATTTATTGAAATTAATCAGAATTTTCACATCAGAAAATTATATCGAAAATATTGAAAAAATATACCGAAAAGACGAAATAAGACAGATAAATTCATTTATTGATTAAATGAATAAAATAAGATTTTTTTGTTGATATTTTAGGATTTTTATAATATTTTAATTATTAAAATAATTATAAAACAAATTATAAATAAATTAATTAAAAAAAACTGAAAAAAACGGAAGTCTGGTTTTCTAAGAGAGAGAAACTGAAACAGAAAACAAAAAATGGAGAACCCGAGCGCGTGATCGAACCCCGATGAACCACCGACGATCGACGATGCTAGGTGAAGGCCGAAGAAGGAAGAGGAGCTCTAGGCGAACCTGTTGGTACCGGTAACGCGCGCCACCGACGTCGGAATCCGGCGAAGTGAGGAGGAAAAGTCGACGGGAAAAAAGGGGCCCGATTCCGACGATCCACAGCAGCTGGGTGTGATCGGAGGGTACCGACGTGATCGAGAGGACGAGCCGATTTTGTTGGTACCAGTAGCGGCCAGCAAAACGGCCGAGAACCCCGACGACAATGAGGAGACCGAAACGGCATTGTAGCCGAAAAGGCAAAGAAAAAGAAAAAAAAGAAAGGAAAAGAAAAAACAAAATGAAAAAAGGGAAAAAAGGAGAGAAAAATCCCCTGGAATACCTCAAAATTCGGGTAAGTCCATACGCCGTTAGATTGATCGATTTGATTTCTAGGAATTGAATTTAAAATTATATTTTATCGAAAATTAACTCGAAATTTAATATAAAATTGTGCAGTTCGACGATAAATCACGTGCGAGAGCCCGATAGAACTCTGATTTACTCACCATCGCATAATTTCGGGTAAGTAAATCTCGTTTATGACAACAATATGATTATTGCGCAATTGAAATTTATTTTTCGGATTTCAGATTAATTTCTGCATAAAATAAATTATATTTGGATTTTTGAATTAATTGTCGTAAATGATATACGGGCTATCCAAAGAGTTTGGAACAAAGCCCAATGGGTATTGATAGGCCCAATAAGCCAATAGACCCTGAAGAAGGGATTTAATAAGTGGAAACATGCTGAAAAAAGGGTCGAGGCCCATTAATGTGCAATCAGGCCCAATAAAGTAAAACGGGCCCAGTGTTTTAGATTCGATCAATAAGAGTGAAATACTGATAAGTATATTAGAATTGACCCAATACATGGTTATATGCAGCTCCGTAGATTTGGTTTGGAGCGAATTGGATTGAGAGACCTGGTACGGTTGAGACGGGATAAGCTTGCGCGTGATTCCAGGTAAGGGAATTTTACAGACTGCTAGAGGTAACTTTATGCAATTTCGACCTCATTTACATTCCCTAAAATTGTCTAAAGGATCTAGATTTAAAATAAGAATTTTGGTACCCGGATGGACAACTGACCAAAATACCCCTGTGAAGGGTAAAATTTTCAAAATTAGGAAAAGTTGAGAGGAGCAAGAACAAGAGGTTCCTGCTTGTTTTTGAGATGTTTTGACACGTGCATGAGTAAGCTGGCTAGCTTTTAAATAAAAATGCACAACATTGCATATTTTCAACAATGTGATTTATTTTGGAAATTGTTTTGAGATAACAGAGTCGCCTACGTGATTTTATGAAAGTGTGACGTGCTAGAGCTCAGCTCGCACGAGTTTTGATTTGTGTGATGCATGCAATAATGCTAGAGCAGGGGCTCACACTAGAGTTTTACATGCATTGGTGCTGGAGTCTAACTCGCACCAGATTTTCATATGATTTTCGTGACAGGGTGCTGGAGTTTAACTCACACCAGATTTTCACTAGATTATTATGATAGAGTGCTGGAGCCTAGCTCGCACTAGTTTTACATGATTTTGATAGAGTTCTGGAGCTTAGCTCGCACTAGATCTTATGAGGTTTTATGAAATGCGTGTTGGAGCTTTGCTCGCACAAGATTTTCCTTGATTTTATGAGAGTGCTGGAGCATCGCTCGCACTGATTTTATGAGACATGCGATGAGCCGTGCTTGGAGTGTCGGGTAGACAGTGTGTCACGCCGATTAAATATGCTCGCACGTGCGTTTTGAGATAGGCACGATTATGGATATGAGATATGGGTCCACGGAGTACATTGTACCGTGCAAGTAGCATGGAGTACGCTGTACTGTGCTGGGATTGATTTTATGGCATCTTCGGATGAGAGTGGCATCTTTGGATGCGAGTGATCGGGCAGGACCGACGGGATGGACTGACCCACCTCCCGGGGAGGTTCCCCATAGTGGTGAGACCCCGCACACAGGATCCGTGTAGCAGTGGGATCACGAGGATATGGCCATAGTCCTGGTTATTTGTCTGAGATATATATATATATATATTTCCTAGTCTCGTATGTTTTAAATTGATGTTTTGAGAAGCATGTTTTGTGGATTTTTGTGTGAGTTTGGATCACCCGAGGGAGGGGTTGGATCCTGACTGAGATGTGATTTTGATGAGAATGAAACTGTGATTTAAACTGAAACTTGCATGACGTTATTTCCATGCTATTTAAACCCATGCGTGATATAAACTGGTTTTACATGACATTCATTGTGTCGCATGTTACTATTGCTTTGAAAAGCATTTGATTTCATGGTTTTGTGTGAGTCAGGAACACCCGAGGGAGGGGTTGAGTCCTGGCTGTGTTGTGAAATTTTAACGAGAATGAAATTATTTAAATGGATTTGCATGTTGAGTTTTCCATGCTCTTTGAAATCCATATGTGAACTTGTTTTACATGACATCATGAATTGTAGCATCTGTTTTAAAATTGTGTGGACAAAGGGTGGCTTATGCAAGACACCATGTTCATGTAGGTTGTATGGTTACCTACTTGTTCGTAGGATTGCCTTACTGAACTTGATGTGCTCACCCCTTTCATTTTCCTACACAGATTTCTTTCAGTAGACTTTGAGGCAACTGAGTGCTGCATTCCTGATATCTGCTGCTGCCCATCACTTGAGGTATATACACTTGTACATATTGTATCTAAATAAGAATAGCACAGTAACATGTTTATAAGTAATTTTCGAGGATGTATAGACACTGTAAACACTTGTAAATGAATGTGAAAGAATTAGTGAAAAACTCATGTGTTTACTTTTCCTTTAATAAGGAATTAAATTATATGGTGAATGAATGGTGGGACTGGCATTGACGCACAGCCCAATAGTTAGTGGAGTGTGGTCACGATCAGAGGACAGGTAAGTATGAAAGAAAAACGAAAAATTTACTCTGATTTTTGGGTCATGACACATATAATATCGAAATGCTATTCAAAATACGTGGAGCCATCTCTAGCTACTCATGAAATTCTCTTACCTCAGATCACGTCAAGTGACCTCTCTTCCTCGATGTTGTTTACTCTTGCAGTCCAATCAGCTTCCAATGTGATTCCAGAAGCTGTTATAGTTATCTGCGTTAGTATATCATAATATACTCATTTCATTTGTCAAATCTCAATTCCTTGCATCAATCTCATTATTTTCTTCCAATTTGGTATTATACCACATTTTCCATATAGCTATATTTAATTCTCATTATTTCCAATATATGCATATCATAAGATTAATTTATAATCTTCCTTACATGCATATTCCACATCAAATTCATGTTAACACCATTTCCTCATCATTTTCCCATTTTCACACCAATAGCTAGGTCATGCTCATTTTTCACGATTCTTTCATTTCCAACAATTCATACATATACCAATAAACTTATCAATACACCTAGTTTAACATATATCAACTTGGTGCATTAAATCTTACCTAGCTGAGATTTCCTTCCTTTTTTACCAAATTTGGTACAAATCCTCCTTGCTCTTCAAATCCTTGATTTCAATCTCTTATTTCCAAGTATGTTGCTATCCTCTTTACCAAGAACAACTTTGCTCAACTATATCTCACTCAAAACTGATCACAAACTAAAGTTTCCTAGCTTAGAAATGTTAGGTTTAGCTTTTGGTATTGAATGAAATAGTAAATCTCGTGAAAACTGAAGTGCAGAAGTCCAGTATTTATAGAATTGTCTCTATGAGATCGATCTGCTCTCCAATGAGATCGATCTGCCCTGCATTTTTCCTCTCGAAACTGATCTTCCAGGCTTAATGAGATCGATCTGTCTCTAAGCATGAGATCGATCTGTTGCAGGCAGTAGCTTAAGGATATTGATCTGCTCCAGGGTGAGATCGATCTTCTCCAAGTCTGTAGCATTTGGAGATCGATCTGGCCCTTCCGGGGATCGATTCCTTCTTCACAGAATGCTTAACAAATCGATCTGGCCCCATTGGAAATCGATCTACCCTTATTCCATTGCTTGAATAAGAGCATTTGTGGATCTTCGAGATCAATCTCTCATCCTATGGGATCGATCTGGCATTCATATTTTTCAGATTTTTCTGCAGTAACTCACATAAACATTCTTAAATTTTGTTGCTATAGTCATTTTCTCATCCAACCACCTTTAAGCCTTGAAAATGACATCCATTCATACTTTATACACATTAAAAATTATGTACATTCATTGTCTAACCAAAGGTATACAATACAAAACAAAATGGAAAGTACAAAGTTTTATGCAACTCATACAACTTTCATTCCATTTTACCACACCACCCAAAATTCCACATATTCACATTCATCACATACAAAATTCCATTTTTGCATATTCATACATAATGAAACTTCTACGTACATCACAAACTCATATTACAAGTGTGTACATTGAATTTATGGACTTTACATCACTTATGCTTCACATAGCATGTACATGTATATACTTATGAATTTAAGGGTCTTACAATCCTCTCCACCTTAAGAAATTTGGTCCTCCAAATTAGAACCAAGTTACTCTACAAACAATTGGGGATATTTCTCTCGTATCAAACTCTCTAGCTCCCAAGTAGCTTCCTCTGAAGTGTGATGCTGCCAGAGAATCTTCACTAACCGATAGTCTTATTCCTCAAGACTTTCTCCTTTCTATCTAGTATCGGAGTCGGTTTCTCTACATATGTCAAATCATCTTTCAGCTCCAATGGCTCATACCGAATCACATGAGTTAGATCTGGATAATACTTCCTTAACATCGAAATGTGGAAGACATTATGCACTCCCGATAAATCCGATGGCAAAGCTAATCTATATGCCTTATCTCTCACTTTGTCCAGTATCTCAAAGGGTCCAATGTAGCGAGGACTCAACTTACCTCTCTTCCCAAATCTCGCTATACCTTTGGATGGAGAAACCTTTAGAAATACTGAATCACCAACTACGAATTCAAGTGGTCTCCGTCTCTTATCAGCATAACTTTTCTGTCTACGTTGAGTTGTCCTCAATCTCTCAACAATTAATCGAACATCCTCAGAGGCTTGTGTAACCAAATCAAGAGCAAAAATATTTCTGTCACCCACTTCTTCCCAACCGATAGGGGAACGACATATACGGCCATACAAAGGCTCATACGGTGCCATCCCAATACTCTCATGATAACTGTTGTTGTAGGCGAATTCGGCTAGTGGCAAATGTTCATCCCAAGAGCCTTTAAAATCTAGCACACACACTCTCAACATATCCTCCAAAGTCTGTATGGTCCTCTCTGACTGACCATCTGTCTGAGGATGATAAGTAGTGCTCAAACTCAACTAGGTTCTCATGGCTTCCGAAAAATGTTCCCAAAAGTGGAAAGTGAAGCGGGAATCCCTATCCGAAACAATACTCACTGGAATACCATGTAACCTCATTACCTCGCGTACATACAACTCTGTCAATGAACTCAGAGTATCGGTAGCTCTCATAGATAGAAAGTGGGCTGACTTCGTCAGTCTATCAATAATCACCCATGTAGCATCGTGATTTCTCTGGGTCCTTGGTAAACCCATCACGAAATCCATGGTGATATGCTCCCATTTCCATGTTGGTATAGGTAGAGGTTGCAATAACGCTGTAGGTTTTTGATGCTCTACCTTCACTTGCTGACATACGAGACATCTCACCACGAATTCTGCTACATCTCTCTTCATACCTGACCACCAGTACACCTTCCAGAGATTCTGGTACATCTTATTACTCCCTGGATGTAGCGTGTACCTCGACGAATGAGCTTCCATCAATATCAGTCTCTTGAGCTTTGGGTCCTCAGGAACACACAATCTGCCTCTAAACCTCAGAAGTCTATCAAAACTTATCTCAAAATTAGTCTCTATACCCATCTGTATCTGACTACTCATGTCAATGCAATACGGATCAGTCTGCTGAGCCTGTCTAATCCTGTCCAACAGATCTGGCTCCAAGCGTAGACTAGCAATTATATAGTTCGTATTCATGTCAGAAGGCATAACTCCTAAACTGAGGCTAACAAACTGCTCTAGCAACTCATGTTTGCTGACCATCATATATGATACCATCCTAAGGCTCTTCCTGGTCAAAGCATCGGCTACAACATTAGCCTTACTTGGATGATACAATATTTCACAATCATAGTCCTTTAGGAGTTCTAGCCATCTTCTCTGTCTCATGTTCAATTCTTTCTGCGAGAACAGATACTTAAGGCTCTTGTGGTTGATAAAAATCTGGAATTTCTCTCCATACAAGTAGTGGCGCCATACCTTCAACGCAAACACTACTGCTGCTAACTCCAAATCATGGGTCGGATAGTTCTTCTCATGGTCCTTCAACTGTCTGGATCCATAAACAACTACCTTCCCATCCTGCATCAATACACAGCCCAATCCCTGATGCGATGCATCAATATACACTGAAAATCTTCCTGAACTGGTAGGGATAGTGAGAATCGAAGCAATAGTAAATTAACGCTTCAACTCCTGAAAACTTTTCTCACAATCCTTATCCCATACAAAAGCTACACTCTTCCGAGTGAGACATGTTAATGGAACAGCTAACTTCGAGAATCCTTCTACAAATCTTCGATAATACCCTACTAAACCCAAGAAACTCCTGATCTCGATGACTGTCCTCGACTCTTCCCACTGAACTACAGCCTCTATCTTTGATGGATCCCCTGATACACCATCTTTCGACATAACATGTCCCAAAAATGAGATCTGTGATAACAAAAAATCACACTTGTTGAGTTTAGCATATGGCTTCTGCTCTCGTAGGGTAGGCAATACAATCCTGAGGTGCTTCTCATGCTCTTCCTTATATTTAGAATATATCAAGATGTCATCTATAAAGACGATAACAAATTGATCCAAATATGGCTTGAACACATCGTTCATTAGAGCCATGAAAGCTGTGGGAGCATTCGTCAATCCGAATGGCATAACCAAGAACTCATAATGGCCATATTGAGTCCTAAATGCTGTCTTAGGTACATCTCCACTTCAAACTCTCAACTGATGATACTCAAACCTCAGATCAATCTTAAAAAAGACCTGCGCTCCTCGAAGCTGATCTAACAAATCATCAATACGTGGAAAGGGATATCTATTCTTGATGGTTGCCTTATTCAACTATCTGTAATCTATACATAATCGGAGGCTGATAATTCTATTAAAATAGAATTATTTGTGCTTAATTTCTTAATTAATTATTTTAATCCCCATATTATTTTATTAATTATCCCCTTAATTTAATTAAAATTCTTTAATGTGCAAGTAAAATAAATTTGGATGAAACTCAGTCGTTGCAGTCAAAAATGGGCTAAAAACGGGCTAAAAGGAGACTGAACCACTTTCAATTCGCAGAACGAATCACCAGTCGTCTAGACACGCGTGATGCCAGGTGTCCGTATTTTATTTACCTCGAAAAGATAAGATCGACGGACACCGTGCCAACCTTTTGGAAGA
This sequence comes from Firmiana major, assembly GCA_033439115.1. Classification (NCBI taxonomy): domain Eukaryota; kingdom Viridiplantae; phylum Streptophyta; class Magnoliopsida; order Malvales; family Malvaceae; genus Firmiana; species Firmiana major. Next base: position 55,278,168 of record CM065899.1, read on the forward strand.
CACACACTGGGCCACATCGCACATCCAAGTGGACAAACAGACAAGTGACGTGGAAATATCTACTCTGCAGCGAATGAAACGAAGACAAGTGGCCAAACAATGCCAACTCATCTAGGATTAAAAATTACCATTGTACCCCCAAGTTTGTGTATAAATAGAACATGATGAGCAATTGAAAAATCAAGTAATTTAGGAGTACTTTTTAGAAGTAATTTAGGAGTAGTTTTTAGAAGTAATTTTATGGTAGAATAGAAGTAGTTTTAGGTTAAATTTTTCTTTCTTTGTTTTAGCTTTCACGTCAGTTTATGAATAGTAACTAATTCCATTTTCTTCTCAGGAGTAGTCGAACAATCAAGTTTTTGGCATCATTGTCGGGGAAGATAATTAGCCATTAATTAATATTGGTGAAATTATGCTTAGGTGTAATTCTAGCTTGTAAATACTTAGATTGTAAATATTTAGAGCTTTAATCTAGAGTAGTTAATTTTCTCTCTCATAAAAAAATTGAAAATTAAAAAAACTTTTTTTAAAAAAATTCTGAGGACTTTTTTATGTTTGCATGTGTAGAGCCAAGAGCTATGATTGCTTTCCTTTAGATCTTGAAATTGAACGAACACTTAGAAAAATTAAAAAGGATTCTAGGAAATTAATAGCTTCGCTGCAAAACACAATGACAGAGAATAGAGAAATTTGAACCGTTGGAGATTATGCAGTGCCGAGTATTGGAGGGTATTATACCGACATTAGGCCACTAGCTGTCCCTACAAACAATTTTAAAATTAAGCCTTCAATCCTCCAGATGATCCAAACTTCTTTACAGTTCAGTGGGCTTCCTCATGACGACCCACATGCTCACCTCGGGGAATTCTTGGACTTATGCAACACCTTCAAACACAATGGATTATCTGATGATGCGCTTAGGCTTTGGTTATTCCCCTTCTCGCTTAAGGATAGGGCACGACACTGGTTAACCTCCTTACCTCCAGGATCCATTTCTACTTGGGACGAGTTAGCCCATCAATTTTTAGCTAAGTTTTTTCCTTCCTCTAAAATGGCCAAACTCCATTGTGACATATCTTCCTTTGCCCATTTTGATTCTGAATCTCTTTACGAAGCTTGGGAACGATATAAGGAGCTTCTTCGGAAGTTCCCTCATTATGGCCTACCTTTATGGCTGCAAGTCCAGACATTCTACAACGAACTTACAAGCCAAAATAGGACCATCGTTGATGCTGCTACGGGTGGAGCTCTAATGTGCAAAACAGAGGAGGAAGCTTATGGTCTCTTAGACAAGATGGATGCTAACAAATACTAATGGTCTTCGGAGAGGTAACTGCCTAAGAAGTCGGCTGGTATCTATGAGTTAGACACGCTCTCTACCTTGACCTCTCAAATTGCTAACCTTACGAAGAAGGTAGAGTCACTCAGTACCCAGCATAATCCTGCAACCAGTCCTAATCCTATTATTGCTATCCAAAGTCCTTTTCTTTATTGCGATCTGTGTAGTGGTACACACTCTGTAGATAGGTATCCGCTTAACTTAGAATCGGTTCAGTACGTTGCCCAATCTCAGAAGTAACAGAACAACCCCTTTTCAAACACCTACAACCCAGGGTAGAGGAACCATTTTAACTTTTCCTGGAGCTAAAATCAAGGGCAATCTTCTAATTCTAGATCTGTAGGACCACCTGGTTTTCAAAGAAGCCCTCGCTTAAGGACATGTTCACAACGATCCTACAAAATCAAGCTACTTCAATTAAGAATTTAGAGGTTCAGGTGGGACAAATAGCGAATGCTCTTAGCTAGCGTCCTCAAGGGACCCTTCCTAGTAACACTAAAGCTAACCCTGTTAGGCAATGGAAGGGTAAGAAACATGTGAAAGACATCATCCTTAGGAGCGACAGAGAGCTAGTCAATCCACAAGTTAAGTCAAACCTGAAAAGCCCATAGTTGAATAAGCCATAGATCCTAAAGAAGCCGCTCAGAAAGAGCAGGAATATCAGGATCAATCTGCAAAGGAATCCAAGTTAGGTGTTTCTTCATCTATACCTTCTTCTTCACAGCCTTCCTCGTCCTCTAATGCTACACATGTTACCACTACATCCTTTCCAGTTAGACCACCAGTACCTTTTCCTCAGAGGTTCCAAAATCAAAAGTTAGATCAACAATTCACCAAATTTCTTGAGGCTTTTAAGAAACTTCATATCAATGATAATTCTATATTTTTAGAATTATTTGTGCTTAATTTTCTATATAATTATTTAAACCCCCAATTTATTTTGTTAATTATCCCCTTTATTTAATTAAAATTCTCATGTTTACAGATAAATTAAATCCGGATGAATTTTGAATATTTCGGTAGAATTGAAATTGGGCTAAAATCGAGATTGAGCCACGCGGACAACACGAGTCATGCCACTTAGTACATCCAATTGGACAAGAAGACCGATGACATGAAAATATCTTTTCAAGGAGCCAATGGTGTGAAGACAAGTGGTCAAAAAAATGCCAACTCATCAAGGATGTAGAAATTACAATTTTACCCCTAGTGTGTTTATAAATAGGAAAGGATGACAATTGAAAGGATATGTAATTTTAGGAGTAGAAGTAAATGTAAATTTTAGGAGTAAGAGTAGTGTAATGTAATGTAATTTAGAAGTAGTGTTAGAGTAGCTTAGTTAGATTAATTTAGTTTTTATTATTGTTAGAAGCTTTTCCCGAAACTATGTTCTATGTTCTATGTTACTGTTCATCTTCACTTGCTTTCATTTATGAAAAACTTTTCATATTGATTTGCAACCTCATTTGCTTATTCATGCTTCTCAGTTTGGTGATATTCAACTCCCTTGTTTTCAAGTTTTAATTTTCATTGTTCTTCATTCTTAGTGACAGCTCTCGATTTTCCTTATTTTTCAAGTTTTATTTTGTTTTGTATGTGTTCAATGTAAACTCTCGGTTAGCTTTGATCCAAGGTTCCATGTCTCAAGGTTGTGGTGAGTTGAATTGCTCTCATGAACCATAAGAAGGAAACCCGAGAGGACAACGACAACAAGCTATCCGAGAGCTCTCCTTTGTTCTCCCCTGTTCTAATTTTTCTTTCTACTGTTCATCTTCATTTACCATTGTAGCTTTTGGTTTTTAATGTTTTATCAGTTTGTTCCTTATCTTTTCTTCACCATTTAGTTATTTCTGCATGTGTAAGTTGCTGTATTTCGTGATAGGTTGCTGCTGCTGTTGAAGTATTCCCTGGATGCCCGGCTGTTGTACACGATTTGAGCAGATTGTAGAACCGAGAAGCAGACAGCAGTGAGCTGGTAGCGGGAATCGAGAATGGCTGGATGCAGAGCAACAACAGATTGCAGAAACAACAGAAGCAGAGTGCAGCATAGCGCCTGGAACCAAGACAACAGCTGGAATGAGTTGAACCCGTGAGCACCTGGAACCGAGACACACCTGGACAAACCAAAAAGAAGCATGAGCCAGTGCAGCAGAACTGAGAAGGGAGTCTGAAGCAGGAAATGGTGCAGAAGCAGAACCACATAGCAGGACACAGTAGACCCGAGAGCAAGCAGAGTGCAGCGGGACAGTTGCCAAAACTGTGAAAGCCTGGAATGAGCATGAAATTAGAATGACACGTGAATAGTGTTTGAAGGGACTTGGTTGATTTAAATTTGCTAAGGCCATGTTTGGCCATAGTTCAATTTAGTCATGTTTTAGTTTAATGCATCATTAGTGTTTTCATGCATTTGTTAGTTGTTAGTTAGTTAGTTTAGTTAATTATAATGGTAGGTTAGTTTTATTATTTTTGCATGTTAATTTGTAGTGTTAATTTTTAGTTAGTTTTTCATTTTATATTAAATGTTTTAGGATTTTATTTTAGTTTAGATACCTTTAAATTTAATCTAGATTAAATGTGTTTCATGCATTTTTAATTTTAATTTAGTCTTTATTTTCATTAAGTTTTAGTTTAGTTTAAATTGCATTTTAATTAAGTAGTTGGATTGCATTTTAGGTTAGTTTAATTGTAGTTTAATTAATCTTGCTTTGTTATTTTCATATTTTCATTTTATTTGCATTAATTAGTTTTAACTGTTTTAATTTCTTTTGTAGGTTTTTTATTTTAATTACGTGGAGCACTGTAAGTAATTTTTCTCGGTTTTATTTAGTTTTTATTATTTTATTGTTTTTCAGTAATTTTAATTTTAGACTTAGTAGATCACCCGCCTTAATTTTATAATTTGCTAGAATATACTTAGGGTAAGATTTTAACCGGTAGTTAATTAGGCTAGTTAACTTCTCTGTGGGACGATAGCTCGGGACTCAAATCCCATTATTACTTGTATGACCCGTGCACTTGCGGACAATACCTTTAGGGTGTATCAATTAACATTCCTTTCGTAGATGCTTTAAAGCAAATGCCAAGTTATGTGAAGTTTTTGAAGGATATCCTCTCTAGGAAAAGAAGATTGGAAGATTATGAGACGGTGGCCTTAACTGAGGAATGTAGTGCAATTATTCAGAGGAAATTACCCCCCAAGCTCAAAGATTCCGGGAGTTTTACCATACCCTGCACGATAGGAAATATGTTCTTTGGTAGAGCCCTCTGTGATTTAGGAGCCAGTATAAATCTGATGCCCTGGTCAATTTACCAAAAGTTAGGAATAAGGGATGCCAAGCCTACCACAGTGACCCTTCAGCTAGCTGATCGATCCATTAAATATCCGAAGGGGGTCATTGAGGATGTGTTAGTAAAGGTGGACAAATTTATTTTCCCTGCAGATTTTATTGTATTAGACATGGAGGAAGACAGGGAAATCCCCATTATTTTAGGCAGACCTTTCCTAGCTACTGGTAGAACATTAATTGACGTACAAAAAGGGGAATTGACTATGAGAGTCTTAAATTAGGAGGTGACATTTAATGTTTTCAAACCTTTGAATTTCCCTGATGACTCTCAAGTGTGTTTTAAGATGGAGGTTAAGAAAGATAGAATGCTTGAGCATAAGAAATCTGAAAGAAGGAGGGAAGTAGATAAAGCTCAGGAGGATTTGACTGTCAGCATTCTGTCACCACTTTGGCTGACCCTCCTACTTCTAGCCCTGCTGCTGAGTGTCATTTTCTTTAGTTGCATTTGAAGTGGCTTAATTTTTCTTTTCACTTTTTGTATAGTTATTTTTGTTTTTTGTTGTTTCTTTCTTTGTTTCTTTTACAGATTGCTTTTCTAGTAGGTTTTCAATCAAGCTTCAGTTGTTCTTCATCATCATCAGAAAGGGAAGTACTCTGTTCTTGAGCTTAAATGTTTATATTATCTGCACACTGAGGACACTGTGCACTTTAAGTTTGGGGGTGGGGATATCACTTGAGTGATTTTGGGCAAAATTGAAAAAAATTTCAAATTTGTTTGAAAATTTGAGTTTTCATTGTTTAATTTTGGGATGATTTAGTACTTAGCATGTAGTTTTCCCATATTCCAATGATATGACCCCATGATTTATTCTGACTTTGATTGAATAAGAAACATGATTATAGGAAAACCATGAAGTTGGATTCTTGAATTTGTCTTGATTCTGATTGTGATTTCCTCATCTTATGCACATGTCATGTCATGAATCTGTATATTTATTTAGAGAAAGCTTATGTGGACATAGGATTGCATTTGTTCAGTTGATTTTGTGCATCATATTCTAGAATTTGTTTAATCTCATCTTGAGGTGAAATATTAGATCACACTTAATTAGGGAGATGATTTAGTCCATCTTTGGATCGTTTGAGCCTTTCTAGCCATCCTTGTACATAATTTACCCCTAGTCACCCATCTAGACCAAATAAGCTTTTCTCTGTAAATACACCTGCTTATTTTTTCCTTAGCTTAAATACTCTTTTCCTATCCCTTACCCCGAAAGCTGTAAATTCACTAGGATATATCTTGAGCTATGTACATATGGGTTATAGGTGATAGTGAAATTTCATTTAAAAAAAATGAAAGAAGAAAAAAAAAAGAAGAAGAAAAATACAAAAAACAAGGAATAAAAATGTTTAGCGAAATAAATAAGTTTTGGGGAAACAATTGTGAGCTATTACATTAATGATCCTAGAAGTAATGCATGTTGAGGGGTAATTAAACCTAAATCGACTTTATCATACCTTAGCCCCAGCCTTACATTACAAGCTTAATGAAGTCCTATTGATCTTTGGTTAAGTGTGACTATATTAGTGGAGAGATAAGTGAAAAACAAACTTATGGGAATGATCACATGTCATTGACTTTGCATTCACTGTGTTTGAATAATCTGATCCGGGTAATGTATTGTGAAGTGACTTTGACATTTTCACACACACACGAGTTGTCCAATTTGAGTTAGGACTTATGATTGGATGATTTTGAGTGTTGGACTTGTAATTATGAATCTTTGATATTAGAGATGGTACTTTTTCTTTGAGGATAATATTGGGGAAATCATTATGTTGGTACTCGTCATTCCTACATATGTTTTGTTTTGCTTGAGGACAAGCAAAAACTCAAGTTTGGGGGTGTGATAATTCTATTAAAATAGAATTATTTGTGCTTAATTTCTTAATTAATTATTTTAATCCTCATATTATTTTATTAATTATCTCCTTAATTTAATTAAAATTCTTTAATGTGCAGGTAAAATAAATCCGAATGAAACTCAGTCGTTTCAGTCAAAAATGGGCTAAAAAGGGGCTAAAATGAGACTAAACCACTTCCAATTCGCAGACCGAGTCACCAGTCGTCTGGACACGCGTGATGCCAGGTTTTCGTATTTTATTTACCTCAAAAAAATAAGATCGACGGACACCGTGCCAACCTTCTGGAAGACACACGCCGGGCCACATCGCGTATCCAAGTGGACAAATAGACAAGTGACGTGGACATATTTACTCTGCAGCGAATGGAATGAAGACAAGTGGCCAAACAATGTCAACTCATCTAGGATTAAAAATTACCATTGTACCCCTAAGTTTGTGTATAAATAGAACATGATGAGCAATTGAAAAATCAAGTAATTTAGGAGTAGTTTTTAGAAGTAGCCTAGGGTAGAATAGAGGTAGTCTAGAGTAATTTTTAGGGTACTTTTTAGAATAGCTTTTAGGTTAAAATTTTCTTTAAAGTATTTTTTCTCTAGTTTTTTTTAAGCATTTTTTTCATTAATCTTTGTGAAGCCACAATTGATTTTATTTTACTGTTCATGGCAACTTTCTTTATTTTATGAAGAGTTTCATTTCTTTGCTAATTATTTTGTAGTTCACGTTAGTAGCAAATTTTATTTCCTTTGAATTTGATATAATGAAGCTTTGTGAATGAAAAGTTTATTTAGTTTCAAAAAATCCATTTTTACTATTCGGTTTTCTCTTATTTTTATTTTTCATTTAATGTTCATTCAAACTATGCCTTGCTAATTGTCTAAAGCTCGTTATTACCGTCCATACCTTGTTCTGATGCAGTTGAACAACGGTGGTTAAATAGAGGATGAAGCAAGGCGTGGTCACTGGAGCTTCCCATTTCTCTATTTCACGACTTCTCTTGTTTCAGTTTAATCTTCAGCTACTGATTCCACCCTTGCTCTCAGTTTCATTTCAGTTTGCTGATTTTACTTTTGTTTACTGCTTTAACTTTTTAGTAGCTGCATTTCTTTTGATCTATAATGTTGTTGATATTATGTCTTAAAGCATCAGTTATCCATCTCTGTTATGCCCTGTTTATAGTTTAAGCTAATGTTCATGTTATATTTTATTCTTTCTATGCATTATTCTACTCATAGCTGCCTTGGGTTACACTAGTATTTTCAGTTTATTGTTGATGGTTGGTGTCTATGGCTGTTGTATGAGAGAAGAGCAGGAGCTGAGTGACAGCAGCATCCAAAGTCCATGTTTTCATTATTTTGCTCTTATTCTGTTAGAATATTAGGAGATTTCCAGTTTATTTCCCTTTTAATATGTTTAAGTCTATATCAAACACAAGCTTTCTTCTAGTTTAGAATTAATGAAATATAGTTGCTTCTATTATATTTTTTTGTCTCCTTTGTTTCTGGTCACTGTTGATTTTTTTTCTACAATTATTCTTCCTTTACGTGGTGCTAGTCAGTAGCAGATTTCCTTTGAGAGCCGACTATCACCGCTAGTGGATGCAGCTACTGGTGATATTCCTGGTAGTGTGTGTAGGACACGTTTGTTACCGGTTGCTATCCTTGTGCAGTGTGCGTGAAGAGGGCAGAGGCATTTACAGTGAGCCAGTACAAGGGGGAAAGCAACAGCTGTCGTTGTAGTTATCCCCTGGTGTACTCTGCGTTGCTAAGCATGGTGACAAGCTGGAGGAAATCAGCAAGGGACGGGTACAGTCTAGGAAAGAGCAGAAAGCTGGTGCAGAACCGACGAGGAATGTGCAGCAATAGCAGTACTGGAGCAGCACCTGGACGCAGAAGCAGACGAACAACAACTGGAGCACCTGTTGTGTGTGCAGTACCGTTGCACGGTCGGGACCGCATGGCTGACATTATGGTTAAGGCCTTGTTTGGCCATTTTTTTACTGTTACAACTGGTTTAGCATGTTTTAGATTTTTTTTATGCCACTTACCATTATTTGTTAAGTTAGGAAATATAGATTTTTATTGCTTGTTAATTTAGTAATTAGTTTTAATGAGGATAATAGTTAATTTTTGATTACATTGGGGTGGTAATTTTATTTTAATTAGAAAACTCATGTGTTGCATTTAGAATTAATTTAGAGATAGAATTATTTCATAATTTAGTTTTTAATTGAAAAATTCAAAAACAATTATTTTTCATGCATTAGTTATATATTTTATTAAGTTAGAAATTAGTTAGAGTTAGATTTAATTTAGGATCATTTTATAGGTAATTAGTTTTTTAGTTTTATTTAAGAATTTCTTTAAGTTAGTAGAAGGATATTTTATTAGACTTTAGTCTATTTTAATTTGCATTTTTATTAATTAGTTTAATTACATGTATATTTATTTTTTTAGGATTGTCTAATTTTAATCTTATTAATTATGTCTCTTTATTTTCATATTTGCAATCTAGTTTATTTGCATTAATTAATCTTAACTGTTTTAATTATCTTTTGTAGGTTATTGCTTTTAATTGCTTGGAGCACTGTAAGTAATTTTAGCTCTGTTTGATTTTCTTTATTTTATAGTTTTTATTATTTTCAGTACTGTTAGCCTTGTAGATCACCCATTAAACATTCATAATTTGCTAGGATATACTTAGGGTAAGATTAACCGGTACTTAATTAGGCTAATCAACTTCTCTGTGGGACAATGATCTGGGACTCAAATCCCATTATTACGTGTACGACCCGTGTACTTGCGGATAACACGTCTAGGTCACTTAGAGTGGGCGTAGTCGACTACCAAAGGCTTCCATCCTTCTTTCTTACAAACAAAACTGGTGCTCCCCACGGTGAAACACTCGATCTGATAAAACCCATGTCCAACAGCTCCTATAACTGTTTCTTGAGCTCCAATAGTTCAACTAAGACCATGCGATACAGTGGTTTTGATATAGGTTCAGTACCAGGCACTAAGTTTAGTGACAACCCTAGCAATTCATCCGAAAAGACATCTGGGAACTCACTAATCACAGGAATATCTTCCAACTCCAGATGTACCTTATCCGTATCAACAACGTATGCAATAAAACCTTCAATATATTCATTTCCCAGTCAACATAGTACATTATCAATTACAATCATAACTACTATCTTTATTTCTTTTCATCAAACTTTACAACATTTTTTTCAAGGTTAGGAAACATAACTGTCTTAGCATAACAATCTAAACTAGCACGGTTTGATGATAACCAATCCATTCCTAAGATTACATCAAAATCACTCATACTTAACAGTATTAGATTGGTTGTCATGTCTTTTTCCCAAACTTTTAATTTAAAATCATTTAACATATACTCCACTAGCTGACTATTATCCATGGGCGTACTAATCAACATCATCTTACTCAAAGGTGTACGCTCTACATGCTTTGCTAACTTACATGCAAATGAAGGCGATACAAACGAATGCGTGGCACCAGGATCAATTAAAACATGTGCTTCTAAATCATATATCAGGATGTTACCTCTAATCACATCCGATGAAGCATCTGTTGTTCCCTGGTCCAAGGCATGCACTCGCCCTTGTCCTATGACCAGCTTCCCTTTCTCTCCTGATGTCGCTCTCCTCCTCAGAGCAGACGTATCAGCTGGAGCTCTCTTAGGATCTTTACCCTTCTGTGGGGCAATATCAATGGCCTCTTGGCAAACTCTGGTCATGTGTCTTGGCTTCTCACATCTATAGCACAAACCACTAGAAACAGGACAAGGTCTACCTCCATGGAATCTACCACATCGACTGCACTGCTCAGTGGTAGGCCTCTGTCCTCCAATCACTATTCCTCTGGCTGGAGCTATAGCCGAGTATGCAGGAGATCCAACAATCCTCTCCTCTAATTCCTCGATCTTTGGTCTCTTACCAAAGAGTCTTCTCCCTCCTTGATATCCGAAACCTCGACCACTGTCACTTACTGGCCTCTTTCTATCTTTGCCTCTACCTTTTTCGACTGTTCTGAACTCTGAGACATTCCTCTCATAATCTTGTTCATAGGGTTGCATCCTGCGCACTGCCTCATCGTAGGTAGAAATGTCGAATGAAACTAGTTTAGACCGCAATACTGGTCTCAGTCCATCTATAAACCTGCGGACCTTCCTAGTCTCGCTACTCATGGTGTCAGGGTCATACCTTCCTAGGGATAGAAATATAGTCTCGTACTCATCCACTGAATGACTTCCTTGGCTTAACCCTAAAAAATCAGCCTGCAGCCTCCGTTGAGCCGTATCTGGAACAAACTGCCTCTTGAAGGCATCTAGAAATATCTCCCAATTGATCTTTATATGTCGGGCTCTCAATATGGGTTGGGTGGACTTCCACCAATGCTCTGCAGTCCCCTTTCAGTAGGAACGCAGCAAATGCGACCATCTCTAAAGTCGTACACTCAAAGAATCCGTACAAATTCTCCATTTCTCCTATCAATTCCTCCGCCAAAATTGGGTCCTTAATCCCACAAAAAGTTGGAGGTCCAAGTTTTTGGAATTGTCGAAGTCTGTCGAAATCACAACCATACCCCAAAACATTACCACTGTCATGTAGCAATATGAGACGGCGTATCCTGAACCGGTGGGGGTGTAGGTGTATCAGGTGCAGTTACCTCTCCAGGCGCAGTCTCTACATCATGTCCCTGTCCTCCTGGCATAGTCTGTGCCAGTATCTCCACTATGGACTCTAGGCGACGTTCTAGTATCTCGAAATGTGCATCGGTACTCTCAGGCACATCAGTAGGACCAATGGCCTCATCTCGGGTCTCTAGCTTACCTCTTCGGCCTCGAGCCCTGTCTGTAGCCCCTCTACCACGGCAAGTATTAACCATAATGGCTAAATCCTGGCATTTCTAATCATTAATTAGTTTGATATCCATATTGTATACACAATTGTAACTGAACAAAGCACAGTACTATGAGGATGTATAGATTTCCTAATTACTAATATCAATTCACATCAGACCAACACCGCTCTAATACCATTCTGTCACGCCCTTCTCCCACACATGACCTACCAAAATCACCAAAAAATTTTCGCATTTCACTTACCTCTTCTTCTATCATCTCTCACATCAAACGTTGGGCTGTGATTCGATATTAGTCACCCATTTACACTCATTCACAACATATATAGAATTTAATGTTCTTTTCTATAATAATAACTCTCGTACATAAATACAATTATTTGTACATATCATTTACATAACTGTGCTTATACAATGTTCAGTACAAAATGCCAAGTGTGTATACCTCTCACAAGATGAATATGCAGCAAAAATCAGGGAATGTTAGTCCTCAGTCGTGTCCACCTACTATGGATGCTCTGAAAAGAGGGAAATAATAAAGGGGTGAAGTCATAGCTCAGTAAGGAAATCAGGAAAGCAGGTAGATAACCGCACTATCTACAAAATACAATGCTTATGCCTTGAAATCTTTTCCTTACCCAATTGTATCTAAAGCATGCATCTATCTCAAATCATTATGCAATATATATATATATATATATATATACAAAACATCACTTATACAACTGGTAATATGCTGGTTTAACAACCTCAGCATTATCTACATAAATACTGCATTTCTCATGTCATTTCATAAATTTCATAGTTATCATGCCATTCATTTAAATCAAAATCATATGGAATTCATCATGTTTAAAAACAGGGAAATCTGGGCCTCACCCATCCCTTGAGTTACCCTTTTTACAACTCACAAATTCACATGTTCATATCATAAACCATGTGATATTTCATTTAAGAAATCTCAATGTACATAGCATGAAGAGAAAATGGAGATATGTGACTACATGTTCCGAGTGTATGATCATAACTCTTTTTTCGTGATCCCAAGCTACACAGTGCTCGGTATGCGGGGTCTCACAATTGCTGTAATGGGAGGTGGGTCAAATCCTAACTGTCAGCTCATAACTCACTCTCATCATGTACTCATGGTACAACGTACTCCATGTGACATACACGGTACACAGTACTCCATGGACCTTATCTCTAGGTTGGATGCTCGCCATGAGTCTTTGTCCTCATACCATAGGTTATTTCGATAGCCCTCGGCCTTATCTCAAAATATTGCACGTGTGAGCATATATATATATATATATCAGTGCGACACATAGTCAGCACAAGCTCCCAACACGGTTGTTTCATGCTCTTTTCCAAACTGGTATGTGTGAGTAAAAGTCCCAACACGACCATATCACAATATCAATATCTAGTGCGAGCAATGCTCCTAGCACTAGGTCATATAAAAATCGAGTATGAGCAAAGCTCCCAATACTTTATAATGCATTAATCACAACCTGAGTACGAGCAATGCTCTCAGTACTCTAACATGCATAAATCGCATTAAAATGTAGTACGAGTAAACACTCAAGTACTATATGATGCATATCTCAAAATACAGTGTGAGTATTCTCTAGCACTTATGGTTTTCACACAAAACCAGATAAATGGCATATTTAAATCACAATTCACCCAAGTAAATTAAATAAGCACTAACACGTGCTGTTTTCACATATACATGAAAACAATTTCCATTCTATCATACAACCATGCATTTTAGTCACAACATGTTTCTAAGGTATTTTCACCCTAGTTTTGGATAAAACACACTTATCCTCATTATTCTCAATCATCATAATATGCTTATTCAAGGGATTTCATATAGCATATAATATCAAAATGCTATTCAAAATACGTGGAGCCATCTTTAACTACTCACGAAATTCCTTACCTCGGATCACGTCAAGTGACCTCTCTTCCTCGGTGCTGTTTACTCTTACAGTCCGATCAGCTTCCAATGTGATTCTCGAAGCTGTTATAGTTTCTGCGTTAGTCTATCGTAATATACTCATTTCATTTGCCAAATCTCAATTCCATGCATCAATCTCATTATTTTCTTCTAATATGGTATTATACCACATTTTCCATATAGCTATATTCAATTCTCCTTATTTCCAATATATGCATTTCATAAGATTAATTTATAGTCTTCCTTACATGCATATTCCACCATCAAATTCATGTTAACACCATTTCCTTATCATTTTCCCATTTTCACACCAATAGCTAGGTCATGCTCATTTTTCATGATTCTTTCATTTCCAACAATTCATACATATACCAATAAACTCATCAAATACACCTAGTTTAACATATATGAACTTGGTGCATTAAATCTTACCTAGCAGAGATTTCCTTCCTTTTTCACTAAATCAGATACAAATCCTCCTTCCTCTTCAAATCCTTGATTTCAATCTCTTATTTCCAAGTATGTTGCTCTCCTTTTACTAAGAACAACTTTGCTCAACTATATCTCACTTAAAACTAATCACAAACTGAACTTTCCTAGCTTAGAAATGTTAGGTTTAGCTTTTGGTATTGAATGGAATAGTAAATCTCATGAAAACTGAAGTGCAGAAGTCCAGTATTTATAGAATTGTCTTTATGAGATCGATCTGCCCTGTATTTTTCCTCTCGAAACTGACCTTTCAGGTTTAGTGACATCGATCTGTCTCTAAGCACGAGATTGATCTGTTCCAGACAATAGCTTAAGGAGATCGATCTGCTCCAGAGTGAGATTGATCTTCTCTAAGTCAGTAGCATTTAGAGATTGAGCTGGCCCTTTCGGGGATCGATTCCTTCTTCACAGAATGCTCAGCAGATCGATTTGGCTCAATTAGAGATCGATCTGCCCCTATTCCATTGCTTGAATAAGAGCATTCTTGGCTCTTCCAGATCGATCTGACATTCGTATTTTCCATATTTTGCTGCAGTTTTCTGCAGTAACTCACATAAACATTCTTAAATTTTGCTACTATAGTCATTTTCTCATCCAAACACCTTTAAGGCTTGAAAATGACATAAATTCATACTTTATATACATTAAAACTTGTGTGCATTCATTGCATAACCAAAGGTATACAATACAAAACCAAATGGAAGTACTAAGTTTTATGCAACTCATGCAACTTTCATTCCATTTTATCACACCACCCAAAATTCCATATATTCACATTCATCACATACAAAAGTCCATTTCTGCATATTCATACATAATGAAACTTGTATGTACATCACAAACTCATATTACAAGTGTGTACATTGAATTTCTGGACTTTACATCACTTATGCTTCACATAGCATGTACATGTATATACTTATGAATTTAAGGGTCTTAAAGATACAATGCTAGAAGCTGTTTCTTGCACTGAGAGATACTGCGCTTGAACCTTGCGATGGCTGTGTGTCACTCTCATTTGCTCGCCTGGTATATGAGACATGGTTCAGGATGATGAGTCCATCGTAGTTGGGTGGATGGATCGGGTCCACAGTAGTACGTTGAACTGTGTAGTTGTCCGTTGGAATACTATGTACCGTGCAGGGTGCATGTGAGTACGAGTATCGCGTAGATGACACATTGCGTGCATTGTACCGTGAGTATATGTGATATGATGAGGGAGATGATGTGGATTGAGATGAGCCAGACTGTCGCGACCCACTTTTCCAAAAATCACTACAACTTTTTCGCGAACTTACCTTACTTCACTTGTTGGGCTGTGAGTCAATATCTATCACTCAGTTTCATATGTTATATATATATATATATATATATATATATATATATATATATATATATATATATACATATCAGGCAATGCTTTCATCCCAGGCACTAACATCGCGGAAGCTCATAAAGTTATCATTTTAGAATGTAAAATTCGTTTACATTACCTTACATATACATCCCCCATATAACGTGACTACATCACTGTACACTATTATTCAGATACAAAAATACATATGTGTATATACCTCGATGTTGCTGGATAGCTGTGTGTAAAAGATTGCAAGACAAGCGCAACTTATACACTACTGAAATGCTCTGTAGAGGGGAGAAAAATAAAGGGATGAGAATAACACGCTTAGTAAGAAATATATGAAAGCAGGTAGATAACCACACTATTTACGATGCTCATAATGCATGGTTTTATCATCTCGTAAAACAAATGCATTCACTTTTCAAAACACTTGCATTAATATATGAAAGCATGTAGATAATCATACTATCCACGATGCTCATAATGCATGGTTTATGCCGAAAAAACTTATGGCATTCACAAAACCATTATAGTAAAACACATAGCAATTTACTGCCAAAAGCCAAACATCAAAACTCATTCAGAGTAAAATATTTCTGTGTTCAGTATTAAAACTCACATTTAAATCATATTCTCATTTCCAATGGTTTCATCACAAAAATCAAATCACAATTAGTTTCATCACCGAAACCAATAAAATAGGTGAGACTAGGCAAGGATTGACACAAATCCAAGGGATAATTGGCCAAAGTTCGAGACCCACCAGCTATCACGGATCAGGTGTGCCAAGGTGTCTCTGAGTCCGAAGAGGGGATTAGTCTATCCATCGGCTCCTATCTAAGGACTAACACAAATCAAATCACTGACATAACATGCCCGAGTCTAAAGACGCAATCCTCATAACCCATAGTTACACGGTACATTGTACTCCATGTTGTCTACACGGTACAACGTACTCCGTGAACCAGAGTAATATTACCACATAGTTGTAGGTGCCTGAGTCACAAGCTCACCACCTCAACCAAATAAATTATCAACCATAGCCTGTCATCTCAGAACCATTGCGAGCAAGTCAGTGTGACATGCAGTGAACACGAGGGCTCCAGTACGATCTCAATCTCAAATCACAACGGAATCCAGTGCGAGCAGTGCTCCAGCACGGTCTGTACATATGCAATACCAAAATCAAGTGTGAGCAGATCTGGATAAATCCACAGATCTTATCATAGCTCCAGCACGATTTCACACAAACACAAAATAGACAGCTGGCTCTATTTCCTATCACAGTAGTACTCAAAACTGAGTGCGATACGTAAAACGGTGCAAAACAGAGTGAGAGGGTAACATCCTATCAAATCACACTTTAAAAAAACGTGCAATTTAATGCATACAGTCAAATTGTGAGCCAGTCTACTATTTCAGCTGCACAAAATCTTTTTTTCACAGAGAAAACATGGATTTTATGCACTTTATGCATTTTCAAAAATTCATAGGTCTAAGGGTATTTTTGTAATTTTTCCATATTTGGGCACTATCCAAAATTTCATATTCATACTCTATACGAAATTTAAGTGAATGTAAACGATAATGAAAATACGTACAGCTATCTCTAAGAGCTCGCATAGATCCCTTACCAGGAATCTAGTCGAATACAATTTTTACCTTTTCCACTTTCCGTAAATCAATCTATCCGGCTCCGAATATATCTTCTGGAGCTGCAGATAGTTATCAATCACATTAATTAAGTCGGATAACTCATTTATCCTTTTCTATGTAGTCTATTTCGTCAAATGGGTCCAATTGCTCTTATTGGGCCTTGTTGCCTCTTATTGGACACAACTCTATTTTAAGCCCATTTCGACTTTACTATTTATTCTGTCACGGCCCATTGGGCTACTTAGGCTCATTAACAATTATTGGGTCATCCATGGGGCCATTAACACTACCATCATGCCATCTAAAGCCTTTTCTAACATAAAGCATTTTATACGGAGTAAATCCGTAACTTATGCGATTAATTCCTAACTTGTATAACTACACAAGTTATAGTAAGTAAGATTCACTTACCCAAGTTTTTGTGATGGCTCGTAATTCGAGGCTCGATCGAATTCATATTTGTTGCACTACACATTTGTATATTTAACCCGGATCAATTTTGGTCAAATATAATTTCAAATACATTTTTCGAAAGTTAAATCGATCAATTTCGACTGTTTACCAGCTTATCTGTAAACCTGAGGCATCACCGAATTTTTTCTCCAAATTTTTTTCTCTCTTCTTTCTCTCTCCTCCTGAATCGATTCGGACTTGTTTAGCCCCCTTCACACTGAATCGGTTTGAACCGGTTCAGTGGCGATTTGGTTGTTGTCAGCGTTTTCGATCGGTTCTCGGAGCGATTCGGCCACCGTTCGACGTGTCTCGGCCTGGGGAACGTTCTTTTAGCTTGGGCTGGTGTAGATCGGCACCGGATTCCACCTGATTTACCTTTCTTTCCTGCGGCCTTTCCTTTCTCCGATCTCCTCGTTGGCGGTGATTCCAGGCGTGTGGTGGCTGTCGAGCGTTCCCACGGTGCCGGTCGTCCCTTCGCCCAGCACCCCTCTCGTTGTTTGCCTCTGTGCTGTCGCCGGTGAAGAAAATCGAAGGAGGTCAATTTTGCCTCCTGTTTCGTGTTTCTCTAGTTTTTCGTTTTTTGATTTTTTTTTCATTTTCTATTTCTTTTTTTTATATATATTATATTATATTATTTTAATATAATATAATATATTATTATACAAAATATCCTACATATAATATACTACAAAAATCTTATTTCTTATTTTTATATTATTATAATAATATAAAAATAAAATATCCCTTATTTATTTATTTTTATTTTATTTTCTCTAAAATATTTTTCCATATTTTCACAATAATTCTCGAGATGGAAAATTTTCGGTTCTATCACAATAAATTGATATCTTGATCAATTAGACTTAAAATTTAATTATTTCTTCTTTATTGATCAAGATTACATAAATCCATGTTTAAAATGTTAATTCCTTAAAGAAATGACATTGAATTTTCGGGTCTTACATTCTTCCCCACCTTAAGAAATTTGGTCCTCCAAATTAGAACAAGTCAAATCTCGAATAGGTACAGATATTTTTCTCACATCAGGCTCTCTAATTCCCACATAACTTCATCTGAAGTGTGGTACTGCTCAAGAACCTTAACCAAAGAGACCGTCTTAGATCGTAACATTTTCTCTTTCCTATCCAGTATCCGAATTGACGTCTCTATATAGGACATATCATCTTTGAGTTCTAATAGCTCATACTGAATCACATGTGCCTGATCTGGATGATACTTCTGAAGCATCGAAATGTGGAAGACGTTATTCACACTCGCTAACTCAGGTGGCAACGCCAACCTATAAGCCTTGTCTCCCACTCGATCCAGTATCTCATTATCCCTTTCGAGGGAGAAACTTTCAAGAATACTAATTCACCCATGGTGAATTCCAAAGGTTTATGCCTCGTGTCAGCATAGCGTTTCTGCCTACTCTGAGCTGTTCTCAATCTATCACATATCAACTGGACATCCTCAGAGGCTTGCTTCACTGAATCGAGAGCAAACATCTTCCAGTCACCCACTTCTTCCCATCCAATCGGAGATCGACACCTACAACCATATACCTCTTCGTACGGTGCCATCCCAATACTCGAGTGATAACTATTGTTATAGGCAAATTCGGCTAATGGAAAATGGTCATCCCGGGAGCCTCTAAAATCCATCACACAAGCTCTCAACATATCCTCCAAAGTCTAGATGGTTCTCTCTGACTGACCATCTGATTGAGGGTGGAAAGTTGTACTGAAACTCAATCGGGTTCCTATAGCTTCCTGAAAATGTTCCCAAAAGTGGGAAGTGAAGTGAGAATTCCTGTCAGACACAATACTCACTGGAACGCCATGTAGCGTCACAATCTCCTTTACATATAGATTTCGCCAATGCACTCAGCGTATCCGTAGCCTTCATAGTTAAGAAGTGAGCTGACTTCGTCAATCGATCCATAATCACCCAAATGGTATCATGGTTCTGTCGGGTCCTCGACAAACCCATGATGAAATCCATGGTGATATGCTTCCAATTCCATGTTGGTATAGGTAGAGGCTGCAATATCCCTATAGGTTTTTGATGCTCTACCTTAACCTGTAGACATGTAAAGCACTTAGCCACAAACTCTGCAACATCTTTCTTCATGTCTGACCACCATTAAATTCTCCGAAGATTCTGATACATCTCATTACTCCTCAAATACATTGTATACTTCAATGAATGAGCTTCTGTCAAAATCAATCTCTTTAGCTGTGGGTCATCGGGAATGTAATTCGACCTCTGAATCTCAGTAGGCCATCATCACTAACTGTACACTTAGTCACTCTACCCATCTGTATCTGACTATGCATATTAACACATAAGTGATCAATACGCTGAGCTTGCCTCATCCGATCTATCAAATCTGGTTCCAATCTCAAACTAGCTATCACATAATATGCGTCAGTGTCAGAAGGGTCTATATCCAGACTGAGGCTAGCAAACTGCTTTAACAGTTCATGTTCCCTGACCATCCTGTACGTTACTATCCCGAGGCTCTTCCTGCTTAAGGCATCAACGACTGCATTCGCTTTACCCGGATGATAAAGTATCTCACAATCATAATCTTTCAGAAGCTCTACTCATCGTCTCTGCCTCATATTCAATTCTTTCTGTGAAAACAGATACTTGAGGCTCTTATGATCAGTAAATACCTGAAATTTCTCACAATACAATTAGTGGCGCCATATCTTCAGTGCAAACACTACGGTTGCCAACTCTAAATCATGGGTCAGATAGTTCTTCTCATGGTCCTTAAGTTGTCTGGATCCACAAGCAACTATCTTCCCATTTTGCATCAATACACAGGCCAGTCCCTATCCAGAGGCATCTATATACACTGAGAAACCTCCTGAGCTGTTCAGTATGGTGAGAATAGGTGCAGTGGTCAGTCGCTGCTTTAGTTCCTGAAGACTCTTCTCACTTGCACTGTCCCACTCAAATGCAACATTCTTCCGAGTGAGACGTATCAATGGAGCAGCCAATTTCGAGAATTCCTCCACAAATCGATGGTAATATCCAGCTAAGCCCAAAAACTGCGAATCTCTGTAAGTCTTAGGCCTATCCCATTGAACTACTGCTTCAATCTTGGATGGATTAACTGACACTCCGTCCTTCGATACCACAACCCAAAAATGATATCTGTTCCAACCAAAAATCACACTTATTGAGCTTTGCATATAGCTTCCTCTCTCTAAGGGTTTGTAGCATAATGCTTAAGTGCTGCTAATGTTTTTCCCTGGACTTCGAATACACCAATATCTCGTCGATGAAGACAATCACGAATCGATTTAGGTATGGCTTGAACACATTATTCATCAATGCCATAAAAGCTGCAGGAGCATTCGTTAACCCGAAAGGCATAACCAAGAACTCATAATGTCCATATCGGGTACGAAAAGCTATCTTGGGTACATCTCCACCCTGGATTCTCAACTGATGGTACCCAGACCTCAAATTGATCTTGAAAAAGATCTGTGCTCCTCTAAGCTGATCCAACAGATTACCAATACGTGGAATGGGGTACTTGTTCTTGATAGTAGCCTTATTCAACAACCTGAAATCAATACACAGTCGGCGGCTTCCATCATTCTTCTTAATGAACAAAATTGATACTCCCTAAGGTGAAACACTCGGTCTAATGAACCCCTTATCTAGCAATTCCTGTAATTGTTTTTCTAGCTCCTCCAATTCCACTGGAGCCATACAATATGGTGGTTTGGATATTGGCTGAGTACCAAACACCAAATCAATACAAAATTACATCTCTCTATCTGGTAGCAACCCTGGTAGATCATCCGGAAAGACATCAGGAAACTCCTTGACTACTGAAATATTTATCAATTTCGAGTGTACCTTACCCATATCAACCACATATGCAACATACTTTTAATCACATTGGTTGAAGCATTTGCGATCGCCTGGTCCAAGGTAAACATTCGACCACATCCTACAACTTGCTTCCCTTTCTCTTCAGCTGTAACCCTCCTCTTTGGGGCAGAAGTACCAGCTGTATCCTTATCTGACTCTTTGCCCTTCTATGGGGCTATCTCTGCCAACTCTGGGCAATCCCTTATCATATGCCCCGTCTCATCACATCTAAAACATGTTCCAATTAATACATGGCATGGCCTAGTACTGTGGTATTTACCACTTTCTCTACAGTGATCTGTAGTCAACCGGGGTCCTCCAATCACTATACCCCTAGCTGGAGTGGAGACCTGATACATCGAGGGCTTAATCATCCTACCCGTGACTCATCGACCCTCGGTCATCTAATAAACAACCTATTCCCCACTCGAACACTACAGTCTCTGCTGATCTCTATTCCTGCCCTTCACGACCTTACCAAACTCGAAGACCTGCATCTTATAGTCTTGCTCACGTATCTGAGCTCTACGCACAGCCTCCTCGTATTTGTGATGTCAAATAAGGCAAATCTGACTCTGATGGAAGGTCTCAATTCATCCATAAACTTGTGGACCTTCTACATCTCACTGCTCATGGTATCCGGGTCATACCTTCCCAGGGATGTAAATCTAGACTCATACTCGTCTACAGACCTGTTCCCCTATATCAGACCAAGAAATTTCATCTGTAATCTCCGCTGAGCAGTGGCTGAGATATATTGCCTCTTAAAGGCATCCAAAAAGATTTCCCAGTCAATTACCTGAAATTTAGTTCTCAGGATGGGTCGAGCGAATTTTCACCAATACTCTGCCTCGTCCTCTAACATGAATGTAGCAAAGGTCACTCTCTCAATGGTCGAACATCAGAAAAAGCCATACACTTCTCTAACCTGTTGCTCCAATCCTCTGCTACTACGAGATTCTTAACCCCACTGAACGATGGAGGCTTCAGCTTCTAAAATAGCCTCAATCAGTGAAACTTACAATCATACTCTGAATCCTCACCAGTTTGTCATAGAACTACAGGTGGTGGTACAGGGGTCTCAACAGCACGTGGCATAGGTGCAAGCTATGTAGGCGCATGTGTCTCAAGAGCAGCTGTCAACTCAGTAGGAGTCATCTGAGCAGCCGAACCTTGCCTACTCTCTAACCTAGTCATAGCCTGAGTGAACAACTCCATAAACGTGTCCTAACTTCGCTCTAATCTCGTAACACGAGCATCAGTAGTCTCAATTGGACCTGATGGGATAAAATCATGTGACGATTCACAAGGCCTCTCGGACTTATCACTGCGTCTCTCAGACCTATCTCTATGGCCCCGAGAACGCAAACTCTCCCCTCTACTGCGATGTCCATTAGACATCTCGATCATCTCGCATACACAATCAATTTCTCAATTTAAGAAATTCCATCTGTAATCTCCGCTGAGCAGTGGCTGTGCTATTGTCACACCCCAAACTTATTGATTCAAATTCGGAAGCTAGAAATTTTGAGCCAGTTTCACGCTTTCACTTTTCCTATCGTTTGTATGTGTTTGTGGTAGACTACCTACGCGTCGATTATTCCTTTCGACTCTCTATAGGTCCCCACTAAACTAAAAGTGGTTTTCAATTATTTATACCTAAAATTCCACAAGTTCGAAAACTTTCATATTTCATTCACATTATAATAAATTTCATCAGACGCAGAAATGATCATAAAAACTGAATATATATCAACTTCAACAAAATTGCAGTCCACAACATGTCTACATCCCAACCCTCTCACGAGTGTACACCATGAAGCTTACATACTGTGTCAACATATAAATATATATATATATCCACCGTACAAAATATACCTCGGTGGAAGCTTAGTTGTCTCAAAAGTATGACGAAATCCGCTGAATCTCGTACTGCCTTAATCTGGGGGAGGAAGGAGGGGGTGAGTTTTATGGAAAACCCAGTAAGCAAATATGCAGCTACTGAAAACAAAAATTAGTTTCATACAGACCCTCATGCCTTACATTCAAATCAAATCCAAACCGACAAACATATAGCTTTTATAAAACCTGAGCTAAGTAAAACAATGTCATCGAAAAAGTAATTTCATTTGGAAAAAGTATTCATATCATAAAATTAAAATCCAACATAGAATTCGAGTGCAAATTTTAGATTTTCGGATACAGAAATCAAATTTCAAATAGTTATCAATTATACATACATATATTGCAAAATCAAATACGAACACCGAAATTAGATACATATACAAAAGTTGTATACGGATGCTGAAGCGTAAATGCATTAGGTACAACCTTATCAAAAGGCACTGTAGCTATCAGTGCAACGGACTCCCTATTTCTAGGGCGCTATCTATGATCATAGACCTGAGCCAGTCTCGTGGGCCAGACGACACTGGCACCTATCGCCTCAGGATAGGCCAAATTGTTCCCGATTTCTTTTCAGGGGAACCCTTACAGTAGGTGTACCAAAATGATTTAGTCTTACAACAAATACACGTGTAGCACTTAGTTCCCATCAGGGATTCTAGAGATGGCTCCCACGGTTTTTAAAACAAAATTTTAATATATTTTCCTCAAATCGGATTTATTTGGCATGAGGTTTAATCTAAATACGGAGTTTTTGTACAAAAGAACTAAACATATATATTTTTAAATATCCCAACGAAAAAACTTATTGTATTATTTATTTACTTATATATATATATATATATATTTAAACAGAATTTCCAAAGGTCAAACATAATTTCATATCACTGCAAAACATTTCAGAACAAAATAGTTAATTAAATTTGTAGACTGTATATTTACTTACCTGTACTTGACACCAATGACGAAGCTAGTTTACTTCTCTCGATTCTTCTAAACGGTTCCCAATCTCATCTACCTACAATTATGTATCATATAACTCATCAAATAAACTTGATAATTTTCAGAACAGAAAATTGCCATCACTGCCAAGCTGTTACATTTATCTATTTATTTCTTTGTTACCTCTCTGCATCACAGCCTTGTTTCACTCTTTCTAACACCAACAAACGTCAACTCCAGCACCATCGTTTTTGCCTTTACAGACCCCCTGCACTGCTTCAGTTTTCTTTTCTTTACTGTTTCTCTTCTTCCTTGGAAGCTCTCTTTCTATGTCTCGGCCCCAAGTTTTCTTTCTTCTCTTAGTTTCTATTTCTACCTTATACTCTTTCTTTCCTTCTTTCGTTTCTGCCTTATACTCTCTCGGTCAATCTCTTCTGATTTCCAGCAACCAACATGCAAGGCATCAGCCTCAATTCATTTTCGATCAGGCCTCAGCCACTCCACTTTCCTTAAGCTGATTTTGGTGCAGGATTTACCTTCCACCGTATGGTCATATCTTCAGTAGGAAAAATTCAGTCTTCTACAGTGTACAGTCTCATATCAATTCAGTTTGAAATTTCTTGTTTTCTGCCTTCCATCTCTACTGACTTTCTTCATTTTTTTTCTCCAAACAGTACGTATACAGCAGACCACCACTCACCACTGTTTTCCTTTCTTTCACAACTGTATGTTTCCATTAATTGATCTTGAGTGGACATTACTCCACTACCTACTACTGCTGCTTCCAGTCCAACCTCCTCAGTTTTTTTTTTGGTCAACAGTACACTTCCTTCGTTCATTTCATCTTTCTTTTCTTTTTTTTTTAAACTATTATTATTTAATTAAGAAAGGACAAAAAAAAAGCTGGACGTTACATCCTCCTCACCTTATAAAATTTGGTCCTCCAAATTTGATTATAGTTCTGAAAAGAGATACGGGTGCTTGTCGAGCATCACATTCTCTAGCTCCCAAGTGGTTTCATCCTCTGAGTGTTGTTGCCACTGTACCTTGACCATTGGAATAGTTTTCGATCTTAGGACTCTTTCTTGTCTGTCCAAAATCCTTATTGGTTTTTCCACATATGTCATATCCTCTCGTAACTTCAATGTATCATATCCGATGACATGAGAAGGATCTGGATTATATTTTCGAAGCATGGAAACATGGAATACATTATGCATGCCAGTTAGCTGGGGAGGTAAAGCTAACCGATATGCCACAACTCCAATCCTCTCTAAAATTTCGAAAGGTCCAATATATCTCGGGCTCAGCTTGCCTTTCTTGCCAAATCTCATGATGCCTTTCGACGGCGATACTTTTAGGAACACTGAATCACCAACCTCAAACTCCAATGGCCTCCGTCAATTATCTGCATAGGACTTTTGTCTATCCCTGGCAACCTTTAGCTTATCGCATATCACCTTAACACTTTCGGAAGCTCTCTTGACTAACTCTAGAGTATATATCAATTTATCACCAACTTCCTCCCAAGCAATCGGAGATCTACACTTCCTACCATAAAGGGCTTCGTACGGAGCCATTCCGATACTTGAATGATAGCTATTGTTATAAGCGAACTCCGCTAGTGGCAAATGATCATCCCAGGAGCTCTTATACTCAAGTGCACAAGCGCTTAACATGTCCTCGAGAGTTTGAATTGTTCTCTCGGATTGCCCATCAGTCTGAGGGTGAAAAGCAGTGCTGAAGCTCAAACGAGATCCCATAGCCTCCTGAAATTTTTCCCAAAAATGGGATGTAAAGCGGGAATCTCGATCAGATACTATGCTCACTGGGGTACCATGAAGCCTGACTATCTCTTTAACAAATAATTCTGCCAGCGAAGTCAATGGATCTGTAACCTTGATGGGTAGAAAGTGGGCTGACTTGGTAAGCCGATCGACAATAACCCAAATGGCATCATGCTTTCTCTGGGTTCTCGGGAGTCCCATAACAAAATCCATGGTAATATGCTCCCACTTCCACGTTGGTATAGGCAAAGGTTGGAGTAACCCTGCAGGTTTCTGATGTTCCACCTTTACCTGTTGACAAATCAGACATCTTGCAACAAATTCAGCGATGTCCTTCTTCATACCAGCCCAATGATACAATCCACGCAAATCATGATACATCTTCGTGCTGCCAGGGTGCATGGTGTATCTCGAGTTGTGAGCCTCTTCTAAGATCAGTCTCTTTAGGTCGTCATTATCCGGAATACACATCCGACCCTGAAACCTCAATATACCATCACTGCCCACTAAGAAATCAGAATGTCTACCGTCATCCCCTTCATTTTCACAGACAATCTTTACAATTCGAGGATCATTCTTTTGCACCTTCCTAATCTGATCAAGTAACTCCGGTTCAACTCTTATACTGGCAACTAAACAACCGTCCGCTGACTGATCCTGATCCACTGAAATCCTCAGATCCCTAAATTGTTCCAACAAATCCCATTGTTTAACCATAAAATAGGAGACCATAGCTGTATTCTTTCGACTGAGAGCATCCGCTACCACATTAGCTTTCCCGGGGTGGTAGAGAATCTCACAATCGTAATCCTTCAACAACTCGATCCAACGGCGCTGCCTCATGTTTAATTCCTTCTGAGAGAAGAGATATTTCAGACTCTTATGATCAGTGAAAATCTGAAATGTCTCTCCATAAAGGTAATGTCGCCAGATCTTTAGGGCAAAAACAACCGCAGCTAACTCCAGGTCATGTGTAGGGTAATTTTTTGCATGGTTCTTCAACTGCCTCGAACCATAAGCCACAACTTTCCCGTGCTGCATCAGAACGCACCCCAAACCTTGATGTGAAGCATCACTATAGACAGTAAAACCTTCGAAACCACTGGGAATGGTAAGGATAGGTGCCGTGGTCAACCGTCTTTTCAATTCCTGAAAACTGTTCTCACAAGCTTCACTCCAAACAAGGTTCACTCCCTTTCGAGTGAGTCGGGTCAACGGTGCAGCCAACTTAGAAAAGCCTTCCACAAATCTTCTGTAATAACCCGCTAAACCCAAAAAGCTGCGAATCTCAGTAGGAGTCTTTGGTCTCTCCCAATTTAGGATGGCTTCTATCTTGGACGGATCGACAGACACCCCGTCCTTTGATACCACATGCCCCAGAAAACATATCCGATCCAACCAAAAGTCACATTTACTGAACTTTGCATACAACTGTTTTTCTCTGAGTGTCTGAAGGACCATGCGTAGGTGTTGTTCGTGTTCCTGATAAGATGGGGAATACACCAGGATGTCATCTATGAAGACAATCACGAACTTATCCAGATACGGCTTAAAAACTTCATTCATCAAGCTCATAAAGGCCGCTGGTGCATTGGTCAACCCAAATGGCATTACTAGGAACTCATAATGCCCGTACCGAGTTCTAAAAGCGGTCTTCGAAACATCTTCCCCACGGATTCTCAATTGATGATAGCCGGATCTAAGGTCTATCTTGGAGAAGACTTGAGCACCTCTCAACTGATCAAAAAGATCGTCAATACGAGGCAGAGGGTATTTGTTCTTGACAGTCACTTTGTTTAACTGTCGATAATCCATGCAGAGTCTCAAACTACCGTCCTTCTTTTTCACAAAAAGCACGGGAGCACCCCAGGGAGATATGCTCGGGCGTATGAACCCCTTATCAGACAGTTCTTGCAACTGAGCCTTCAATTCCTCCAATTCGATGGGTGACATCCTATATGGGGGTTTAGAAATTGGTTGGGTTCCCGGAATCAAGTCTATAGTAAACTCAACCTCTCTCTGCGGAGGTAAGCCCGATAATTCTTCCGGAAAAACATCCTCATACTCCTCGACTACTGGAATATCTCGAATACTGGGTTGAGATTGATCTACCATTTCAACAAAGGCTAAATACCCTTCAATCAGAAGTAATCACGTCAACATATCAAGTCATCATCAAAATTTATAATTTCATCAAAATTTACACACGAAAGCTTCACTTACTTATTATTAACAAAAGTAATTACCATAGTCTCAGGCATTGCAAAAGTTACAGTCTTACTACGACAATCGACTAATGCATGATGCTGAGCTAACCAATCCATCCCAAGTATAACATCAAAATCAAACATATGCAATAGGATCAAATCGGCTAACAACTCTCTATCCTCTACCCTTACTTTGCATGCTCTATATACAACATCAGTAACTTGTATAGACTTAAAAGGTGTACTAACATGCAGTAGAAAGTCCAAAGACGTAGGTTTTATTCCTAACTTATTAGCAAAATAGGGTGCAATAAATGAATGGGTAGAGCCTGGATCAATTAAAACATAAGCTTCAAAACCATTTATAAGAAGCTTACCCCGAATGACAGAATCAGTAGCCTGAGCAGTAGTCTCATCCAAGGCAAACACTCATCCCTGTGTCACCGGACGCTTACCCTTATCCACTGTAGAACGCTCAGCACCCTTACTAGACTCCTTGAAGCTTGGGCAATCTCTGATTAAGTGGCCTCGCTTGCCACAGTGATAACAGGCTCCTATCTCTCGGTAACATGGCCTAGTACCATGATGTCCTCCACATGTTGGACAGGTGGGACCAGTATTAAATCTTGTAGTCTGAGCTTGGGAACCGGATGTCTTGGGCCTCTTGTCATACTGTTGCCTGCCCTTATCAGATCTCCTCTCATTGAATCTCATGTCTCTGCCTTTACCCTTGAATTTATGCCCGGACTCCTTCTGTGTCATATCTATCTCCAACTCCACCATCTGAGCCTGACGAAGAGCCTCGGCATAATCATTAATATCAAATGCAGACAACCGACCCCGGATACTATGCCTGAGGCCATCTATAAATTTCACAGTCTTCGCCAACTCATCCTTAGATATTAAAGGATCGTAGCAACAGAGGGCAGAGAATTGGGACTCGTACTCGTCCACTGTCATAGAGCCCTGAGTGAGATGAAGAAAATCTGCTTGTCTCTTCCTCCTGATCGGCTCTGGCATATACTGCTTATAGAACACCTCGAGAAAAGCCTCCCATGTAATCTCCGGTCTCTTGGCCCTCAATAACTTCTCTGCAGACTCCCACCATATCTCTGCCTTATCCCAGAACATAAATACTGCCAGACCAACTCTTTCCGTGGAGCTGCAACCCATAAACATAAACAGTTTCTCCAATTGCTTCACCCATGCTTCTGCTACATCAGGGTCCTTAACACCTCTGAAAGTCGGTGGGTTCATCTTCTGAAATTGTCGAAACCTCGACATATTGCGATCTACCAAATCTTTAGCTGGTGGTTGTGGAGCAACTGGCTGCTGGGGATGAGGTGGTATAACCTGTTGTGGCGGAGGTGGTTGTACATTAGGGGTTTGAGCTTGGATTCCAGCGTGTTGCTGCATCAAAAGATTGGTGAGCTGCTGCATTGTCTGCTGCAGCTGTCCGAGACTGTGCTCAACCTGCCCTATCCGAGAGTTCAGGCTAAGTGGTTGTGGAGGTGGCGACGCAGGAGCTTGTCTCGATCTCCCTCTACCTCGAGGTCGCCTGCCTCTCCACTCCATAATCCAAATCAAAATCCTATACAGAAATATACCGATGAATACTGACAACAATAATTCAAACCTTATATATATATATATATGCTGACACTTCCATGGTGTACTGGGATGTAAATAAAGACAAACAGCCTACACAAACACAACAAACACGTGCTCTGATACCAAATCTGTCACACCCCAAACTTATTGATTCAAATTCGGAAGCCAGAAATTTTGAGCCAGTTTCACGCTTTCACTTTTCCTATCGTTTGTATGTGTTTGTGGTAGACTACCTACGCGTCGATTATTCCTTTTGACTCTCTATAGGTCCCCACTAAACTAAAAGTGGTTTTCAATTATTTATACCTAAAATTCCACAAGTTCGAAAACTTTCATATTTCATTCACATTATAATAAATTTCATCAGACGCAGAAATGATCATAAAAACTGAATATATATCAACTTCAACAAAATTGCAGTCCACAACATGTCTACATCCCAACCCTCTCACGAGTGTACACCATGAAGCTTACATACTGTGTCAACATATAAATATATATATATCCACCGTACAAAATATACCTCGGTGGAAGCTTAGTTGTCTCAAAAGTATGACGAAATCCGCTGAATCTCGTACTGCCTTAATCTGGGGGAGGAATGAGGGGGTGAGTTTTATGGAAAACCCAGTAAGCCAATATGCAGCTACTGAAAACAAAAATTAGTTTCATACAGACCCTCATGCCTTACATTCAAATCAAATCCAAACCGACAAACATACAGCTTTTATAAAACCTGAGCTAAGTAAAACAATGTCATCGAAAAAGTAATTTCATTTGGAAAAAGTATTCATATCATAAAATTAAAATCCAACATAGAATTCGAGTGCAAATTTCAGATTTTCGGATACAGAAATCAAATTTCAAATAGATATCAATTATACATACATATATCGCAAAATCAAATACGAACACCGAAATTAGATACATATACAAAAGTTGTATACGGATGCTGAAGCGTAAATGCATTAGGTACAACCTTATCAAAAGGCACTGTAGCTATCAGTGCAACGGACTCCCTATTTCTAGGGCGCTATCTATGATCATAGACCTGAGCCAGTCTCGTGGGCCAGACGACACTGGCACCTATCGCCTCAGGATAGGCCAAACTGTTCCCGATTTCTTTTCAGGGGAACCCTTACAGTGGGTGTACCAAAATGATTTAGTCTTACAACAAATACACGTGTAGCACTTAGTTCCCATCAGGGATTCTAGAGATGGCTCCCACGGTTTTTAAAACAAAATTTTAATATATTTTCCTCAAATCGGATTTATTTGGCATGAGGTTTAATCTAAATACGGAGTTTTTGTACAAAAGAACTAAACATATATATTTTTAAATATCCCAACGAAAAAACTTATTGTATTATTTATTTACTTATTTATATATATATATTTAAACAGAATTTCCAAAGGTCAAACATAATTTCATATCACTGCAAAACATTTCAGAACAAAATAGTTAATTAAATTTGTAGACTGTATATTTACTTACCTGTACTTGACACCAATGACGAAGCTAGTTTACTTCTCTCGATTCTTCTAAACGGTTCCCAATCTCATCTACCTACAATTATGTATCATATAACTCATCAAATAAACTTGATAATTTTCAGAACAGAAAATTGCCATCACTGCCAAGCTGTTACATTTATCTATTTATTTCTTTGTTACCTCTCTGCATCACAGCCTTGTTTCACTCTTTCTAACACCAACGAACGTCAACTCCAGCACCATCGTTTTCGCCTTTACAGACCCCCTGCACTGCTTCAGTTTTCTTTTCTTTACTGTTTCTCTTCTTCCTTGGAAGCTCTCTTTCTATGTCTCGGCCCCAATTTTTCTTTCTTCTCTTGGTTTCTATTTCTGCCTTATACTCTTTCTTTCCTTCTTTCGTTTCTGCCTTATACTCTCTCGGTCAATCTCTTCTGATTTCCAGCAACCAACATGCAAGGCATCAGCCTCAATTCATTTTCGATCAGGCCTCAGCCACTCCACTTTCCTTAAGCTGATTTTGGTGCAGGATTTACCTTCCACCGTATGGTCATATCTTCAGTAGGAAAAATTCAGTCTTCTACAGTGTACAGTCCCATATCAATTCAGTTTGAAATTTCTTGTTTTCTGCCTTCCATCCCTACTGACTTTCTTCATTTTTTTTCTCCAAACAGTACGTATACAGCAGACCACCACTCACCACTGTTTTCCTTTCTTTCACAACTGTATGTTTCCATTAATTGATCTTGAGTGGACATTACTCCACTACCTACTACTGCTGCTTCCAGTCCAATCTCCTCAGTTTTTTTTTTGGTCAACAGTACACTTCTTTCTTTCATTTCATCTTTCTTTTCTTTTTTTTTTAAACTATTATTATTTAATTAAGAAAGGACAAAAAAAAAGCTGGACGTTACAGCTATACTGCCTCTTAAAGGCATCCAAAAAGATTTCCCAGTCAATTACCTGATATTTAGTTCTCAGGATGGGTCGGGTGAATTTTCACCAATACTCTGCCTCGCCCTCTAACATGAATGTAGCAAAGGTCACTCTCTTAGTGGTCGAACATCGAAAAAAGCCATATCGCTTCTCTAACCTATTGATCGAATCCTCTGCTACTAAGGGATTCTTGATCCCACTGAACGATAGAGGCTTTAGCTTCTAAAACAGCCTCAATCGGTCAAACTTACAATCATACCCTGAATCCTCACCAGTTTGTCGTGGAACTATAGGTGGTGGTATAAAGGTCTCAACAGCACATGGCATAGGTGCAAGCTATGTAGGCGCAGGTGTCTCAAGAGCAGCTGCCAACTCAGTAGGAGTCGTCTGAGCAGTCGAACCTTGCTTACTCTCTAACCTAGTCATAGCCTGAGTGAACAACTCTATAAACGTGTCCAACTCCGCTCTAATCTCATAACATGAGTATCAGTAGTCTCAACTAGACCTGATGGGACATAATCACGTAATGATTCACAAGGCCTCTCAGACCTATCACTACGTCTCTTAGACCTATCTTTATGGCCTCGAGAATGCAAACTCTCCCATCTGCTACGATGTCCATCAGACATCTTGATCGTCTCGTATACATAGTCAATTTCTCAATTTAACCACAACTAGGTACACACAATTCTATCTAATAATGTACAGTGACATGGGGATGTATACTTTCAAACTACTGACACTGACGCACATCAGACTAACACTGCTCTAATACCATTTCTGTCGCGACCCACTTTTCTAAAAATTACTACAAATTTTTCGCGAACTTACCACACTTCACTTGTTGGGCTATTTGTCATGACCCAAAACTACCCAAAAATCAGAGTAAATTTTTCGCATTTTGTTATTTTCTTTCATGCTTACCTGTCCTCTGATCGTGACCACACTCCACTAACAAATTGGGCTGTGCGTCAATGCCAGTCCCACCATTCATTTACCATATAACTTAATTCTTTCTCAGTCATTTATAAGTGTTTACAATATTTATACATCCCCTAAAGTCACTTACAAACATGTTGTTGTGCTATGCTTATTTAGATACAATATGTACAAGTGTACATACCTTAAATGATAGGCAGCAACGGGTATCCGAAATGCAGTACTCAGTCGCCTCAACATCTACAGGAGATTATCTGTGTGAGAAAATGAAAGGGGTGAGCACATCAAGCTCAGTAAGGCAATCCAACGAACAAGTAGGTAACCATACTACCTACATGAACGTGGTACCATGCATAAACCACCCTTTCTCCACACATTTCAAAACTGATGCTATGATTCATGATGTCATGTAAAACAAGTTTGCATGGAAAATTCAACATGCTACTATTTCAAATCATTTCTTTCTCATTTAAGATTTCACAACAAATCTAGGACTCAACCCATCCCTCGGGTGGTCCTAACTTGTCACGCCCTGAAAACGCAAAAAATAGGGCAATTTTAAAACTTTTTACTCATCAATTCTCAATTAAGAGTGCATTCCTGTGCAGTGTCATACATTATCATATTTATCGTACCTCAGGATCTCATCACTAGAAATTATATATCATATACATTACTTGATCTCAAGCTAATTAATCCTAATACATCCCATACAATGTTATACATCAAGTGTCTACAATTATGATAATTGTCTGGGTACATGAAAAGATAAAAGATACCTCAAAATACAATATATATGGCCTGGAGCTCAAGTCCTCCACTAGCCACTACTCCGTACGTCGCAGGATAACCCTTTTCACTTAAAGAAATCTGGGGGGAAAGAAAACAGGGTGAGCTTCTAAATCGCTCAGTAAGGGGGGTAAGGGACTCATTTCATAAACCAAAATGCACATCACAAAATATTTATTTGTATGTGAAACTCATTGATCTCATTTGAAAACCATAGCATGAAAGTACTCAAAATGACATTCTCATATCTCAAATCATGTGAAAACATGAAGTAAAAAGGCTTAGTCTAGAGCAATAACAAAGCATGTGAAAATAATGCGATAAACGCTTTCTCAATGAACGTGATAAAATCACTGAAATAGTAATGCACGTGGCGCAGCCACTAAACACACGTGGCGTAGCCACTGATTTAAATTCACACGTGGCACAGCCACTAGACACACGTGGCATAGCCACTGAGTTACATTTACACGTGGCATAGCCACAGGATAGGGTTTCACGTGGCAACGACCACCAATTAGGGTTCTAACGTGGCAACGGCCACCGAATAGGGTTTCTCACGTGGCAACGGCCACCAAATGGGGTTCTCACGTGGTAACGACCACCAAATGGGGTTTCTCACGTGGTAACGGCCACCAAATAGGGTTTCTCACGTGGCAACGGCCACCAAATAAGGTTTCTCACGTGGCAACGGCCACCAAATAGGATTTCTCACGTGGCAACGGCCACCAAGTATACGTGGTATAGCCACAGAATGGGGTTTCTCACGTTACCAGAACGGAGAAGAATCGGGCTTACATGCTACCAGAGCAATGCCCGGTGTGTACTCAAAACTACACACCTAAGTCTTAATCACATAAGACTAGTTGCTTTCACGTAGAACTCATAGTGGTTTTTCTCTCATAAAACTCATTTGAAAACCGTTTTGTACTCAACACAAAACATATTGAAACCGAGTCCCAACGGTAAAACACGCACACATTTCTCAAATCTCAATATTGCTTTAACGTAGAGCCCAGTTATAAACTCATAAAAACATTGGGCTCTAACCGGCTATAAAAATCGTGTGCAATTGTATCACAACACAACACTCAACATGCTTGTTTTATAAATCACAATTCATGCTATAATAGTTCACAAATCACATACACAAATGGTTTAGTTTCCCTTACCTCTTTGCACCTCGTATAGTGCAATCGTTTCCCCCGTGTGAGATCTGAGAATTTTAGATATATTTGAATTATGTAATATGAACTTGAAGTGTAACTTATTGAGCTAAGTGAATTAGGGAATGATAATTGGAGATTTATATCTTAAGTGTTTAAAATAAGTGTGAAGTTATGAGGACAGATCGATCTGGGAGAAGGAGAGATCGATCTGGTGAGTTATAAATGACAAAGAAGGAGGAATTTAAGGAGCAGATCGATCTGAGAGAAGGAGAGATCGATCTGGTGAGTTGAAAATGACAAGGAAGGAGGAATTTGAGGAGCAGATCGATCTCCAATGGAAGAGGATCGATCTCCTTATGATTCTGTTTGAGAGAAGATCGATCTCATGAGGAAGAGATCGATCTCCAAATGATTCTGTTTGGGAGAAGATCGATCTCCTCAAGGAGCAGATCAATCTCATAAAGCCATAAAGAGATCGATCTCACCCCTCGACAGATCGATCTCCTAGGCATAAATTGCCCCAAATCGTCCCAAAAATTCAAATGCAGATCGATCTCATCAAGAGCCAGATCGATCTCCTGCCCTTAGCCTATATAAGGAACCCCTGTTTTTCTCCTGCAATCTTATTTTCTCTCTCTTCCAACCCCCATTTTCACCGAAACCTAGCTTTCTCACTCATCCAAAGCACCTATTTCTGGCCAAATCAAAAGTTGTGGCAAGAAGGAAAGTTGTTCCTCATCAAAGGGAGAACAACATACTTGGAAATCGAAAGACGGATCGAATCGAGGCAAGAGATAGGCTCTCCACAAGTTTTGGGTAATTTCTAAACCTCGATCTTGATATCTGAGATGATTTTGATGATAATGGTTGTTGGAATTGTGTTGAAATAGCTGAAAAATGGCTAGGGATTGATGAAATTACAATGTGGTTGGAGTGATAATGATATTTAGCAATTTTGAGAATTTGAGCTATAAATAGAAATTTAGACAATGTGGTGAATTAGCATAGATAATTGGCATGAGAAATGTAGAACGTTGAGATGTTGTGAATGAGAATGTAGTTTGGGGTAGAGTTACGAGAATCAAGAGATTTGAGGTGTTATGAGCAATTATGCTCGATTTTGAGAATTGAGGTTTATGAGATAATTGAGTATTGATGTTTTAACATCGTTTGGACAGCTCGGGAGTTTCAGAGTGGAATGCGAGGCTAGTCCGTGATACGGGGGAAACGATTGCACTATACGAGGTGCAAAGAGGTAAGGGAAATCTAAACCATTTGTGTATGTGATTTGTAAACTATTATAGCATGATTTGTGGTTTATAAAACAAGCATGTTGAGTGTTGTGTTGAGTTATAATTACACACGATTTTTATAGCCGGTTGGAGCCCATTATTTTATGCGTTTATAAGCTGAGTGTGAAATTGCTTTATAAACCGTCGAATTTGTGTGAGTAATGAATTGGGCTCTACGCTAAGGCAATATCGAGATTTTAGAAATGTGTGTGTACTTTACCGGTTGGAACTCGGTTTTATTATGTTTTGTGTTGAGTACAAAACGGTTTTCAAATGAGTTTTATGAGAGAAAAACCACTATGAGTTCTACGTGAAGGCAAACCAGTCTTGTGTGATAAGACTTAGGTGTGTAATTTTGAGTACACACCGGGCATTGCTCTGGTAGCATGTAAGCCCAATTTCTTCTCCGTTCTGGTAACGTGAGAATAACCCATTCTGTGGCTGTGCCACGTATACTTGGTGGTCGTTGCCACGTGTGAAACCCCATTTGGTGGCCGTTGCCACGTGAGAAACCCTATTGGTGGCCGTTGCCACGTGAAACCCCATTTGGTGGTCGTTGCCACGTGATACCCCATTTGGTGGCCGTTGCCATGTGAGAAACCCCATTTGGTGGTCGTTGCCACGTGAGAAACCCTATTGGTGGCCGTTGCCACGTGATACCCCATTTGGTGGTCGTTGCCACGTGAGAAACCCTATTTGGTGGCCGTTGCCACGTGAGAACCCCTAATTAGTGGCCGTTGCCACGTGAAACCCTATTCTGTGGCTGTGCCACGTGTGAATTTAAATCAGTGGCTATGCCACGTGAGTTAGTGGCTGTGCCACGTGTGAAATTGAATCAGTGGCTATGCCACGTGTGTGCATTATTATTATAGTGATTTTATCACATATTTGAGAAAGCGTTTATCGCATTATTTTCACATGCTTTGTTATTGCTCTAGACTGAGCCTTTTTACTTCATGTTTTCACATGATTTGAGACATGAGAAAGTCGTTTTGAGTACTTTCATGCTATGGTTTCCAAATGAGATTAATGAGTTTCACATACAAATAAATATTTTGTGATGTGCATTTTGGTTTATGAAATGAGTCCCTTACCCCCCTTACTGAGCGATTTAGAAGCTCACCCTGTTTTCTTTCCCCTCCAGAGTTCTTCAAGTGAAAAAGGATCTCCCTGCGATGTACGGAGTAGTGGCTAGTGGAGGACTTGAGCTCCAGGCCACATATATTGTATTTTGAGGTATCTTTTATCTTTTCATGTACCCAGACAATTACTGTAATTGCAGACACTTGATGTATAACATTGTATGGGATGTATTAGGATTAATTAACTTGGAATTGAGTAATTTAGATAATTTAAAAGACTGCATATGACTTTGAAAATTTGTAAAGTTACCTCTAGCAGTCCGTAGAATTCCCTTACCTTATTTTTCTGTAGAGTCTGACCTTTCCTTTTTCACTGCTGTCTCATCACGCAGTCCAATCTGCTCCCAATCCAATGTCCGAAACTGCGTATAATTATTCCTCAGGTCAGATATTATACAATTTAATTGTATTTCCTAATTCTGGGCTTAATTTAAATCATTGGGCCCTTTTACCCCTATTGGGCCCAATTGCACCTTAATGGGCCTTAATCGGCCTTAAGCCTGTTTTTCACTTAATTTTCACATTATCGAGGCCTATTGGGCTCATTGGGCCCACCAACAATTTCTTGGGCCTCGTTCTAATTCTCGAATAGCTAAATTTATTATTTACGATAATTTATCTAAATTTCCATAATTTAATTTATTTTATGCGATAATTAAATCTGAAGCACGCATAACGATGTAAATTATCGTAACTAAGGGTCACTTACCCGAGATTCCATGCTAGTATGCAAATCGAGGAGCTCTTATTGGATGCCAATTGTCGAGCTACACAATTTCATAAATTTTCGGGTAAATTTCCAGTTGTAAATTAATTAAATAAAATATTTCAAAATTTAAATCGATCAATTTCGACCGCTACTGACTTACCCGTAGCTCGATTACATCGTCGGGATTTTTTCCCAATTTTTTTCTTTTTTTTCTTTTTTCCCTTTTTTCTCTTTTCTTTTTTTTTTCCTTTCCTCATTGGCTGAACCGGTTCAGTCCGGTTCAAACCCGGTTCGGACCCGCCGGTTCACTCCGATTCGACCGGTTCAGGGCCTTGCCGACCGGTTCTCCGTCGGCTTCCGCCGCCAGTGGCTCCGCTAGGCTGTCCGCATCTCAGATCTGGGGTTGGCTTCGGTCGAGGTCGCCGGAAAGTGGCCAGTCCGGCTGTTCTCCTTTCGCCGTCGGTGATTCTCCCTCTTTCCGCCGTTTTCGACGTTTTTCGGCAGTTTCGCCGGTCGTTTTCGGTGCCAATCGCGTCGTCTGGGCCTCGGGGATGTTCGACGGTGGTCGGGATCGGCTAGATCGGCGCCGTTCGCCGCCGATCGGAGCTCTTTCTTCCCGCGGCTTCTCCTGTCGTTTTCGGCCTCCTCCGGCGTCGGTTTGGCGCGTCGCCGGTACCAGGGAGGTCGCCGGCCTCTCCTCTCCCTTTTTCGGCCCTTTGCTTGGCCGTTGGCCGTCGGACGGTGGCTGTCCGGTCTTCTTTGGTTTCGGTTCCGTTTTTCCTTCTTCTCTCTCCCCGAAACTTTCAATTTTTGATTTCTTCTTTTTTTCAATTCTTCTCTTTTTTTTTTTTAATTTTATCAATTATTTTTATTATTATTTTAATTAATAAAATACATTAAAATACCCAAATATCTCTTAAAATATCCTAAAAATTATTATTTCATTCTAAATTCATTTATTTAATTTTATTTAATTTATTTAGTTTATTTTAACCATTTTCGGTATATTTTCTCTGTATTTTCGGGATATTGTCCCAAGCGAAAATTTTGATTAATTTCCAGTAAATTCATATCTTGATCGATTTAACCCGAAATAAATTTATTTCTCCGTTATTGATCAAGATTTCTCAATCCCATATTTTTAATTAAATTTCCTTATAGAATTTACACCGGCTTTCGATCTTTTGACCATTTTGCCCTTCAACGTGTTCAAAAATTCCATTTCAGTCCTTTTGCATTTTTTAATTTCGTATTTTAACTAAAATCGGATCTTACATAATCTCCCCCACTTAATGAATTTGGTCCTCCAAATTAGAACCAAGTCATATGAGTCCATAGACTACTCCGGGTACATCAATCGTATCATACTTTTTAATTCTCATGTGACCTTTCCGGAGTGTATTTCTTCTCAAGAACTTTAACTAGGGAGATTGTCTTAAACCTCAATACTTTCTCTTTCCTGTTTAATGCCCGAATCAACTTTTTCAATATACTTATATTTGCATTGAGCTGAATCTGTTAGAGTTCATATCTGATCGCCTATGCTGGATCTGGATAGTATTGCCGAAGTATCAAAAGAGTCTTATCTCCCACTTGTCCAATCTTTCAAAAATTCCATTCAGCAAAACTCAATTTGCCTTTTTCCCGAGTCTCGTTATGTCCTTATTCCCTTAGGACAAATAACTTCAACAATTACTGATTCACCCTCGGTGAATTCCAATGCTTTTTGTCTGCTCTGAGGTGTTCTTAATCTCTCACTCAACTGAACATCCTCAGAGACTTATTAAACTAATTCGGAAGAAATTTCTATCTGTCACCCACTTTTTCTTGTCTGAGTCGGGGAACAACCCCTACAGCCATACACTGCCTCATAATTGTTATCCCGATACTCAAGTGACACATGTCGTTATTGACAGATCCAATTTGTAATAATTGATCATCCCAGGAGCTTATAAAATCAATGGCACACGCTTTCATCGTATCCTCCAGAACCTGTACAGTCCTCTCAACTGACCATCTGTCTGAGGATGGAAAGCTGTACAAATACTAAATCGGGTTCCCGTAGCTTCCTGAAAAATATTCTCAGAGGTGGGAAGTAAAGCGGGAATCCCTATATGATACCATGCTCCTGGAACGCTACATAATGTTCCACAATCTTCCTTATACCTGAATCCTCATACACACTTTGAGTATCTAGGGATTTCATAACCAGAAGGTGGGTAGACTTAGTCAACTTAGCAACTATCATCTAAATAGCCTCGTGATTCATCTGAGTCTTTTATAACCCATCATGAAATTCATGGAGACTTGCTCTGCAGACTTTTAATACTCTACCTTATTCTGCTGACATACTAGGCACTTTTCCACAACCTCTACCATATCTCTTTTCACATCTGACCACCAATACCCTTTTTTGTTTGAGATTTCATATATATATATATATATACGTTACTTTTTGTATGCACTGTATATCCCGAAGAGTAAGCTTCTGACAATATTACTATCTCATCAACTGTGGTCCTGGGGAGCACTTATACTGTCTCTGAACCTCTCTGTAAATCATCGACACTCTCTGTGAACTTTGTCACTGTACCCTTCTGAATCTGACCCAAACCATCGACACCATGCCGATCATCACGCTAAGCCTGTCAAATCCGGGCACTCTCATCCGGTTCTAGTCTCAGGCTAGCTGTCACACAATCACTGTCATCATCAGAAGGGATCACATCACTATTGAGGCTCACAACTGCTCTAGCAGCTCACGCTCCCTGACCATCATATGTAATACCATCCCGAGGCTCTTTCTACTCAAGGCATCAACCAACACATTAGCCTTTCCTGGGTGGTACAATTTTTCACAATCAAAATCTCTCAGAAGCTCTAACCCACTATGTATTCTCATATTCGCCTCTTTATGTGAAAACAGATACTTGGGGCTTTATGATCAGTGCATATCCAAAATTTCTCACCATGTACATAATAGTACCATATCCTCGGTACAAATACTACCATTGCTAACTTTTAAATCATGGGTCTGATAGTTTATTTCATGATCCTTGAGTTATCTGGATCCATAATCGACTATCTTCCCTTTTTGCATCAATACACAGCTCATTCATTATTTTGAGTTATTCATACACACGGAGAACCTCTTGAGCTGTTGGGTATGGTGAAAATAATCACGGTGGTCAGTTCATACTTCACTACACCGAAATTTCATTTCACATCTATCATCTCACTTATCATCTCATTCAAATACCACGCTTTCTTAGTTAAACGTGTCAACAAAGTAATACCCTTTTTCAGAATTCGCAACAACCATCTGTAAAAGTAATTTTCCAATTGTTGCTTATAATTTGCCTTGGACTTTAACTACACCCAACATATCATCAATAAGGATGATGACAAATCGGTCTAGGTAAAGTTTAAATAACTCATTGTAGTTGACCTCCATTACATATTTTAATCGCCTATATCCTTGACCTACGTACGCATAAGCGTATAATCACTTCAAAATTGCTTCTGTTCACGAAACTAACCCTCGTCATTTCCTTTTTCTTATATTAATGACTTTTATTAAATTGTAATATTTTAACCTTCATAATTAATCGAATTTTATAGTTCTTTATCGTACTAGTAAAAGTATCCAAATTTTAAATTTATATCTTACTACGGTCGATTTCAAGTTATAGATTATATATATATATATTTCTAGACGCTGTCAAGTCCTCAGGCGGGGAGGTATTTTGAAATACCTTTATTAACCCTTACACTTAACCACAATTACTTTACATATCAGTCCCTGTGGTCACAATTCATATTCGCTACTAATTGCTTTAATCCTAATTACTTCACGTATCATAGATATTTGTACCTTACAAACTCCTCTTATTCCAATATAACTCGTATTTAGGATCATGCATATCTCGAAGATTATCTCCTTAGTGTATCAATTATAACGAAACTCTGTCATTATTCATTCCGTGAGTACAATCATTTGCTCATTTAATTTCAACCGTTGCACCTCTTTTTAGTACATATCAAAACTTACAGTATACTTTTCAGGGAAAACCATATCACTATCTTAGGATAGAAATTCGAACATCATAATATGCAGCCGATTACTTTATTCTCAAATATTACTTTAAATTATTCATAGTCCATTAAATAAAATCGGCTGACTTATACTTCTTCACCCGTTTTCAACTTAAAATCTCTTCATAATTATTTCGTTAGTTAACCTTCCTCTATTGGGGTACTCATTTATCAGCATCGTGCCCAAGAGTGTAGGCATTTATGTCTTTTACTCACTTATATGCGAATGAAGGTGGTATGAAGAAATACGTGGTACCAAGATCAATTAACACAATTACTTCTTTATTCATAAGCAGTGTGGTATCTTTCACCACATCCTGTGAAACATCAGTAGTGTCCTGGTCCAAAATATACATTTGCCTTCGTCTAACAGCCTACTTTCCTTTTCTCTTCGGTTGTGGCCTCCCTTTTCGATGCAGCTATCTCAACAGGTTTTCTCTATCTCTTTACCTTTCTGTAGGGCAATCTCGCCCAACTCTGAGCAATCATAATAAATGGTCCGTCTTACCACACTTA
Organism: Firmiana major; assembly: GCA_033439115.1. Classification (NCBI taxonomy): domain Eukaryota; kingdom Viridiplantae; phylum Streptophyta; class Magnoliopsida; order Malvales; family Malvaceae; genus Firmiana; species Firmiana major. The sequence goes on from CM065899.1 coordinate 55,320,951, forward strand.
ACGGCCATTTTCATCAATAATGTGTAGGTGTAGGTCCTACTTCTGTGGTATTTACCACACATTCTACAGTGATCCGTAGCAGATCGGGGTTCTCCAATCACAATACCCCTCAAAAGTGCTACAATCGGATAACTGTGGCCTTACCAATCATCTTAGCCCATAACTTATCAAATCAAATCTTTTACTAAACTACCTTTTTCCCATTCTGACATTTCTGTCATTCTCAATTCTCTTTCGATCTCTATTTCGACCCTTACTACCTTTCCCAATCTCAGAGGCGTGCAACTCACAATCTTATTCACACTACTGTAGTTTACGCACTGTCTCAACATAGGTAATATCTCATGGGCCAATCGGACTCTAATTGACAATTTGAGCCCTTCCATGAACTTTTAGACATCTCGACTGTCACTATTCATAGTGTCGAGGTAATAACTGCCCACGAATATAACTGAGTTTCATACTCATAATTCATACTCATCAATAAATCAATTCCTTTTAAACAGTGTCCGAGATATTCTATCACCGGAATACATCTAAAAATATTTCTCTTGTCAACTCTGGATGTCTAACTCTTAAGTTGAGTCGAGCAAACTTCCATCAATGCTCTGACTTGCCCTCAAATCTTATGCATACTCTGAGCAATTTGCTCCCAAAATATTCTCCACACTCCGCTCTAACCTCGCGAAGCGTGTCTCAATACTGTCCGATCTCTCTGTCGGACTCTGTGAGGCATGCTCAATATAAACCTCCATTTCAATCTCATTCTGATTCTCATAGGTCAACTCAGCACGATTAGCAGGCTTAGGTCTACCTCTATGACCTCTGCCTCGTGCTCTACCTTCTCTATCGTGACTAATATTAGGCATTCCTGCATTCTCAACCATTTCTTAGTTAAAACCCATCTCAATATACACTATTGTATCTAACCAAGCACAGTAACACGGGGATGAAATTTTTTAATTACTGACACTGACACACATCAGACTAATTTCTGCTCTGATACCACCTTTATATGTCACGACCCAAAACTACCCAAAAATCAGAGTAAATTTTTTGCGTTTTGTTATTTTCTTTCATGCTTACCTGTCCTCTGATCGTGACCACACTCCACTAACAAATTGGGTTGTGCGTCAATGCGAGTCCCACCATTCATTTACCATATAACTTAATTCTTTCTCAGTCATTTATAAGTGTTTACAATATTTATACATCCCCTAAAGTCACTGACAAACATGTTACTGTGCTATGCTTATTTAGATACAATATGTACAAGTGTATATACCTTAAATGATGGGCAGCAGCGGGTATCCGGAATGCAGTACTCAGTCGCCTCAACATCTACTGAAGATTATCTGTGTGAGAAAATGAAAGGGGTGAGCACATCAAGCTCAGTAAGGCAATCCAACGAACAAGTAGGTAACCATACTACCTACATGAACGTGTTGCCATGCATAAACCACCCTTTCTCAACACATTTCAAAACTGATGCTATGATTCATGATGTCATGTAAAACAAGTTTGCATGGAAAATTCAACATGCTACTATTTCAAATCATTTCTTTCTCATTTAAGATTTCACAACAAATCCAGGACTCAACCCATCCCTCGGGTGGTCCTGACTCACACAAAACCATGAAAATCAGTTTACATCGCACATGGGTTTAAAAAGCATGGAAATAGCATCATGCACATTTAGTTTAAAACCCAGTTTCAATCATCGTCAAGATCATTAACATGCGAGACTAGGCAACATCTGTATATCGGTAATAACCAGGACTATGGCCGTGTGTCCTCATGAGCCCCTCTGCTACACGGATCCTAGTGTGCGGGGTCTCACCCTGATCGGGAACGGCCCGGGAGGTGGGTCACTCCATCTCGTCGGTCTTATCCGACCCTACGCATCCGTAGATGCTACACGTATCCGAAGATACCACGCATCCGAAGATACCACACGTATCCGAAGATACCACGCATCCGAAGATGCCACACGTATCCGAAGATACCACGCATCCGAAGATGCCACACGTATCCGAAGATACCACGCATCCGAAGATACCACACGGTACAACGTACTCCATGCTACTTGCACGGTACATCGTACTCCGTGGACCCAAATATCATACCCTGTCTCAGAACGCACGTGCGAGCCTATTTAATCGGTGACACACAGTCTACCTGATGCTCCAAGCACGGCTCATCGCATGTTCTCATAAAATCAGTGCGAGCGATGCTCAGCACTCTCATCAAATCAAGTAAAACTAGTGCGAGCTAAGCTCTAGCACTCTCATCAAATCATGTGGAAAATCTGGTGCGAGTTAGACTCTAGCACCGTGTCACGAAAATCATATATATATATATATATATATATATATATATATATATAAAAGAATCTGGTGCGAGTCGGACTCCAGCACCAATGCATGTAAAACTCTAGTGCGAGCTCTCGCTCCAGCACTAATGCATGCATCACACAAATCAAAACATCGTGCGAGCTGAGCTCTAGCATGTCACATGTCAATAAAAACACGTAGGCGGCTCTGTTTCCTTAAAACAGTTTTCACAACAATTTCATCATTGAAAATATGCAATGCTGTGCATTTTTCTTTCAAGGTTAGCCAGCCTACTCATGCATGCGTCAAAACCTCTCCAGAACGAGCAGGAACCTCTTGTTCTTGCTCCTCCCAATTTTTTCTAAAATTGAAAATTTTACCCTTAATAAGGGTATTCGGGGCACTAAAATTATTAACTTACTTCTAGACCCTTTAGATAATTTAAAAGACTGCATATGACTTTGAAAATTTGTAAAGTTACCTCTAGCAGTCCATAGAATTCACTTACCTTATTTTTCTGCAGAGTCTGACCTTTCCTTTTTCACTACTGTCTCGTCACGCAGTCCAATCTGCTCCCAATCCAATGTCCGAAACTGCGTATAATTATTCCTCAGGTCAGATATTATACAATTTAATTGTATTTCCTATTTTCTGGGCTTAATTTAAATCATTGGGCCCTTTTACCCCTATTGGGCCCGATTGCACCTTAATGGGCCTTAATCGGCCTTAAGCCCGTTTTTCACTTAATTTTCACATTATCGAGGCCTATTGGGCTCATTGGGCCCACCAACAATTTCTTGGGCCTCGTTCTAATTCTCGAATAGATAAATTTATTATTTACGATAATTTATCTAAATTTCCATAATTTAATTTATTTTATGCGATAATTAAATCTGAAGCATGCATAACGATGTAAATTGTCGTAAATAAGGGTCACTTACCCAAGATTCCATGCTAGTATGCAAATCGAGGCTGTCTCAAGCTCTCGTTGGATGCCAATTGTCGAGCTACACAATTTCATAAATTTCTGGTTAAATTTCCAGTCGTAAATTAATTAAATAAAATATTCCAAAATTTAAATCGGTCAATTTCGACCGCTACTGACTTACCTGTAGCTCGATTACATCGCCGAGATTTTTCCCCAATTTTTCCTCTTTTTTCTTTTTTCCCTTTTTCTCTTTTCTTTTTTTTTCCTTTCCTCATTGGCTGAACCGGTTCAGTCCAGTTTAGACCCGGTTTGGACCCGTCGGTTCACTCCGGTTCGACCGGTTCAGGGCCTTGCCGGCCGGTTCTCCGTCGGCTTCCACCACCAGTGGCTCCGCTGGGCCGTCCGCATCTCAGATCTGGGGTTGGCTTCGATCGAGGTCGTCGAAAAGTGGTCGGTCCGACTGTTCTCCTTTCACCGTCGGTGGTTCTCCCTCTTTCCGCCGTTTTCGGCATTTTTCGGCTGTTTCGCTCGTCGTTTTCGGTACCAATCGCGTCGTCTGGGTCTCGAGGACGTTCGGCGGTGGTCGGGATCGGCCAGATCGGCGTCGTTCGTCGCCGATCGGAGCTCTTTCTTCCCGCGGCTTCTCCTGCCGTTTTCGACCTCCTCCGACATCGGTTTGGGGTGTCGCCGGTACCAGGGAGGTCACCGGCCTCTCCTCTCCCTTTTTCGGCCCTTTGCCTGGTCGTTGGCCGTCAGACGGTGGCCGTCCGATCTTCCTTGGTTTCGGTTCCGTTTTTCCTTCTTCTCTCTCCCCGAAACTTTCAATTTCTGATTTCTTTTTTTTTTCAATTCTTCTCTTTTTTTTTTAATTTTATCAATTATTTTTATTATTATTTTAATTAATAAAATACATTAAAATACCCAAATATCTCTTAAAATATCCTAAAAATTATTATTTAATTCTAAATTCATTTATTTAATTTTATTTAATTTATTTAGTTTATTTAACCATTTTCGGTATATTTTTCCTGTATTTTCGGGATATTGTCCCGAGCGAAAATTTTGATTAATTTCCAGTAAATTCATATCTTGATCGATTTAACCCAAAATAAATTTATTTCTTCGTTATTGATCAAGATTTCTCAATCCCATATTTTTAATTAAATTTCCTTATCGAATTTACACCAGCTTTCGGTGTTTTGACCATTTTGCCCTTCAACGTGTTCAAAAATTTCATTTCAGTCCTTTTGCATTTTTTAATTTCGTATTTTAACTAGAATCGGGTCTTACACTGTTAGACAATATCCATCACTCAGTTTCATATGTTATATATATATATATATATATATATATATATATATATACACATATCAGGCAATGCTTTCGTCCCAGGCGCTAACATCACGGAAGCTCATAAAGTTATCATTTTAGAATTTAAAATTCGTTTACATTGCCTTACATATACATCCCCCATATAACGTGACTACATCATTGTACACTATTATTCAGATACAAAAATACATGTGTATACACCTCGATGTTGCTGGATAGCTGTGTGTAAAAAATCGCAAGACAAACGTAGCTTATACACTACTGAAATGCTCTATAGAGGGGAGAAAAATAAAGGGATGAGCATAACACGTTCAGTAAGAAATATATGAAAGCAAGTAGATAACCACACTATTTACGATGCTCATAATGCATGGTTTTATCATCTCGTAAAACAAATGCATTCACTTTTCAAAACACTTGCATTAATATATGAAAGCATGTAGATAATCATACTATCCATAATGCTCATAAAGCATGGTTTATGCCGAAAAAACTCATGCCATTCTCAAATCCATTATAGTAAAACACATAGCAATTTACTGCCAAAAACCAAACATCAAAGCTCATTCAGAGTAAAATATTTCTGTGTTCAGTATTAAAACTCACAATTAAATCATATTCTCATTTCAAATGGTTTCATCACAGAAATCAAATCACAATTAGTTTCATCATCGAAACCAATAAAACAGGTGAGACTAGGCAGGGATTCACACGAATCCAAGGGATAATTAGCCAAAGTCCGAGACCTACCATCTATCATGGATTAGGTATGCCAGGGTGTCTCTGAGTCCGAGAAGGGGATTAGTCTATCCATCGGCTCCTATATAAGGACTATCACAAATCAGAGCAATGACACAACATGCCCGAGTCTAAAGATGCAATCCTCACAACCCATAGTTTCACGGTACAATGTACTCCATGTTGTCTACACGATACAACGTACTCCGTGAACCAGAGTAATATTACCACATAGTTTTAGGTGCCTGAGTCACAAGCTCACCACCTCAACCAAATAAATTATCATCCATAACCTGTCGTCTCAGATCCAGTGCAAGCAAGTCAATGTGACACACAGTCAACACGAGGGCTCCAGCACGATCTCCATCACAAATCACAACAGAATCCAGTGCAAGCAGTGCTTTAGCACGGTCTGTACATATGTAATACCAAAATCAAGTGCGAGCAGATCTGGATAAATCCACAAATCTAATCATAGCTCCAGCACGGTTTCACACACACAAAATAGACAGCTGGCTCTATTTCCCACCATAGTGGTACTCAAAATCGAGTGTGATACGTAAAACGGTGCAGAACAGAGTGAGAGGGTAACATCCGATCAAATCCCTCGTCAATCAAATCACACTTTAGAAAAATGTGCAATTTAATGCATACAGTCAAATCGTGCACAAGTCTATCATTTCGGCTTCACAAAATATCTTTTTTCATAGAGAAAACATGGATTTCATGCACTTTATGCATTTCCAAAAATTCATAGGTCTAAGGGTATTTTTGTAATTTTTCCATATTTAGGCACTATCCAGAATTTCATATTCATACTCTATACGAAATTTAAATGAATGTAAACGACGATGAAAATACGTATAGCTATCTCTAAGACCTAGTACAGATCTCTTACCTGGAATCCAGTCGAATACACTTTTTCACCTTTTCCACTTTTCGTAAATCAGTTTATCTGGCTCTGAATATATCTCCTGGAGCTGCAGATAGTTATCAATCACATTAATTACTTCGGATAACTCATTTATCCTTTTCTATGTAGTCTATTTCGTCAAATGGGCCTAATTGCTCTTATTGTGCCTCGTTGACTCTTATTGGACACAACTCTATTTTAAGCCCATTTCAACTTTACTATTTATTCTGTCACAGCCCATTGGGCTACTTAGGCTCATTAACAATTATTTGGTTATCTGTGGGGCCCATTAACACTACCATCATGTCATCTAAAGCCTTTTCTAATATAAAACATTTTATACGGAGTAAATCCGTAACTTAATTAATTCTTAACTCGTATAACTACACAAGTTATAGTAAGTATGATTCACTTACCCGAGTTTTCGTGATGGCTCGCAATTTGAGACTCGATCGAATTCACATTTATCACGCTACACATTTATATATTTAACCCGCATCAATTTTTGTCAAATATAATTTCAAATAAATTTTTCGAAAGTTAAATCAGTCAATTTCGACTGCTTATCGGTTTATTCGTAAACCCGAGGCATCACCGAATTTTTTCTCCAAATTTTTTTCTGTCTCTTCCTTTTCTCTCCTCCTGAACCGGTTCGGACCGGTTCAGCCCCCTTCACATTGAACCGGTCAAATCGGTTCAGTGGCGATTTGGCCGTTGCTGGCGTTTCTGATCGGTTCTTGACATGATTCGGCCACCGTTCGATACGTCTCGACCTGGGGAACGTTCTTTTGGCCTGGGCTAGGGTAGATCGACATCGAATTCTGCTCGATTTACCCTTCTCTCTCGCGGCCTCTCCCTTCTCCGATCTCCTCATCGGCGGCGATTCCAGGCGCATGGTGGCTGTCGAGCGTTCCCACGGTGCCGGTCATCCCTTCGCCCAACACCCGTTGTGCCATTCGCCTCTGTGCTACCGTCGGTGAAGAAAATCGAAGGAGGTCAGTTTTGCCTCCTGTTTCGCGTTTCCCTAGTTTTTTGTTTTCTGATTTTTTTTCATTTTCTATTTCTTTTTTTATATATATTATATTATTTTATTTTATTTTAATATAATATAATATAATATATCATTATACAAAATATCCTACATATAATATACTAAAAAATCTTATTTCTTATTTTTATATTATTATAATAATAATATAAAAATAAAATATCCCTTATTTATTTATTTTTATTTTATTTTATCGAAAATATTTTTCCATATTTTCACAATAATTCTCGAGGTGGAAAATTTTCGGTTCTATCACAATAAATTAATATCTTGATCAATTGGACTTAAAATTTAATTATTTCTTCTTTATTGATCAAGATTACACAAATCCATGTTTAAAATGTCAATTCCTTAAAGAAATGACATCGAATTTTTGGGTCTTACATGGAAGGTAGGACTAACCCATCCCTCTTTAGGCAAGTGATACCCTGAGCACACCTGATCAATGAGGCCTGTGATCACTGATTATGACCATATGTCGTGAATATTAGTTTGCCGAGAATTCCATGTGTGAGACTTGAGAATTTTATGCACATCTAATTTTGTATTGTGAACATGAAGTGTAATTGATTGAGCTAAATGTGATGTACTCATAAATTGAAGTGATGAATGAGTATTAAATGAGGAATAATCTATGGAGTAAATTATGGCAATTATATATTGAGATTTTATGCTAAGAGTACAACCATAGTGTGAAACTATGAGGCCAAATCGATCTTGGAGAAGAGGGGATCAATCTAGTAGGCCAAAGTGACAAGGAATGAAAAATCTAAACGAGAAAATCGATCTCCAATGACGGCAGATCGATCTCCTTGTGATTCTGCCTTAAAGGGATCGATCTCCTATAGGAGAAGATCGATCTCCAAATGTTTCTGTAAAATGCAGATCGATCTCCTCACAAGGAGCAGATCGATCTCCTCAAGATTATAAGATCGATCTTGCCCCTACGACAGATCGATCTGGTAGGCATAAAAAGTGCCCAAAATGTTCCCAAATTCAAAGGTGGATCGATCTCCCACCTTCGGCTTATATAAGGACCCCTGTGTTTTTGTTGGAACTCGTCTTCTCTCTCTTTAGAAAATCGAAATCCCTAGCTTTCTCTCTCTTCTAAAACACTCATTTTCGTTTGAATCAGAGGTTGTGGCAAGAGGGAAAGTTGTTCCTCATCAAAAGGAGAACAACATACTTGAAAAGTGAAGGATGATTTGAGCTGAGGCGTGAATTGAACACTCCACAAGTTTTGGGTAAATTTTTAAGCTTTAATCCTTGATTTGGAAGTAGATTTTTGTGATTTTGGCTATAGATGTTGTGATGAGTAGACTTAAAATGGTTAGGGTTATTAGAGTCATTGAGGTATTGAGAAATTATGAGAATGTAAGCAATTATGCTCGATGTTGAGATTAGAGACAATGTGATGATGTGTTGATGATGTTTTTACATCGTTTGGACAACCCGAGAGTTCCAGAGAGGAATACGAGGCTAGTCCGTCGTTCGGGGGAACAATTGCACTATACAAGGTGCAACGAGGTAAGGGAAAACTTAAACTCATTTGTGTATGTGATATGTGATGATAATTGTAGTATGAAATGTTTTGAGAAACAAGAATGTTTTACGAGTCATGATTGATTTATTACACACAGTTTTATAGTCGCTTGAGGCCTAACTTTTAGGAATTGTAAACAAAGTGTGAAAGTTTTTTAAAACCATTTGAGTTTAAAATAGTGAAACGGGATTTGGGCTCTACATTAAGGCGTACTGAGATTTGAGAAATGTGTGCATGGTTTTGCCGGTTTGAGCTCGATTATGACATGTTTTGTAATGAGTACAAAAAGGTTTTCAGATGAGTTTTATGAGAAAAACCATTATGAGCTTTACGTGAAGGCAAAACGGTTTTATATGATAATGGCATTATTGAGACTTAGACGTGTCATGAGATAACACATCGGGCCTTGCTTTGGTAGCATGTAAGTCCGAGCCTTGCTCTGGTAGCATGTAAGTCTGATATTCCTCCGCTCTGGTAACGAGAGATGCCTTTGTTCTGGTAATGTGAGATGACCCCCACTCTGGTAGCGCTGGGTGGCCTTGCTTTGGTAGCATATAAGTTTGAGCCTTGCTTTGGTAGCATGTAAGACTGATAGTGTGCATGAGGAGAGGCCTTGCTCTAGTAGCATGTAAGTTCGGGCCTTGTTCTGGTAACACGTAAGACCAATACACCATGTACACGACCATATTGTCGACGCTCCATCTTTTGAGGATGCCTGGGATGCGCAGCCAGAGGAGATTATTTTGATGTGCCATGACAGATGTTTTTATCTGAGTTTTATCCGTTTTACACATGAGATTATGTTTTGTTGTTGTGCCACGTGCTTCATTACTGAGGTGATTTCTATCACATTTTTATGATAAAAGCCATTATCGCATCCTGATTTCCATATGCTTGTAACGATGGTTTTTATGCTGAGCCATTTACTCTCATGTTTCTACATGATTTTAGAGAAATGAGATGATAATGATGTTTTCATGATTTCATGCTACGTTTTCTACTAAGCTTATTGAGTTTCACTTACAAAACAAAATGATTGTGCTGTGTAATTAATCATTTTTGTTAACGAGTCCCTTACCCCCTTACTGAGCGATTTAGAAGCTCACCCTATTTTTAATATCCCCCTGGTTTCTTCAAGTGAGAGTTTTCTGCGACGTACGGAGTAGTGGCTAGTGGAGGACTTGAGCTCTAGGCTATATATATTGTATATTGAGGTATACTTTAACATTTCATGTACCCAGACTAAAATTGTATTTACAGAAACTTGATGAACAATGATGTTTGGGATGTATTAAGATTAATTAACTCTGTATTGAGGAAATGTATATTGGCATGATATATGAATATTAGATGATGAGATCCTAAGGTGAAAGTTTTATAATTTTATATATCATGAAGCATGACACTGTACAGGAATGCACCTAGAATTGTATATTGATGTAAATAAGTTTTAAATTTGCCCTATCTTCCGCGCTTCCGGGGCGTCACTCCATGCCTGTCTCAGAGATGAGAGGAATTGAGAAACTCAGAAAGCAAGAGAATTGATGAAAAGAAATGATTTGAGAAAAGCAAAGAGATTGTGATTTGATAAACCTCTTGATTTAAATACTTGTGCTAGGATAGCATTGTTTTATGACATGTTTTAAATGGAAGTATTGAATATTAGTTTTCTATGAAAATGCATATAAGAGATAAATGTTTAAATGCATTTTCTAGTAATATTTCCATTTATATTGAAACGTGGTTTTGCTTATGCATGCATGGGCTATGTAGATAATACAGTATCTACCTGTTAGCATGTGAGAACTGTGAATTTTGTATACCCCAATTATGAGAATTGTAATTTGGTGTATGTAATTATGATATGTTTATGTACCCACAAGTTTTAAATATGATGAAGTATAAGAAGAAGAGATTTTTTAAGTCTTGAATGTGTATGGATTGAAATGTGAAAAATAGGGTAGATTTTGGAAAGTCTTTAGTGAGTTTTTTGCAAATTGATGTAGTAGCAGTACAATTTGTGAAGGCCAGATCGATCTCCAAGGATGAGAGATCGATCTTATGGCTCCAGAATACAGGAAATGTGTAAGAACTGATAGGCAGATCGATCTCATAGGCAAGCAGATCGATCTCCAAATGTTTCTGTAAAGAGAAGATCGATCTCCTCAAAGAGCAGATCGATCTCATGAAGTATTCTGTAAACAGAAGATCGATCTCATGAAGCAATTATGAGATCGATCCCACCTCACGATAGATCGATCTCCTAGGCATAAAATTACCCCAAAACATTCTCAAATTCAAAGAGAGATCGATCTCATCAAGGACCAGATCGATCTGCTACCTTTAGCCTATATAAAGACCTCTTTGTTTTTCTGGAAACCGATCTCTCTCTCTCTCCAAATCACCATTTTCGTAACCTTAGCTTTCTCTCTCCTCTAAAACCCTCATTTTTCATCCAAATCTTAGGTAGAGGCAAGAAGGAAAGTTGTTCCTCATTCAAAGAAGAACAACATACTTGAAAATCAAAGGATGAATTGAATCAAGGTGTGAATAGAGCTCTCTATAAGTTTTGGGTAAATTTCTAACCTTTAATCTTTGATATTGAGATGATTTTTGTTATTGTGACTATGGGTGTTGTGATAAAATAGCTAGGAAATGATTATAGTTGATGAAATTATGATTTTGTTGGAGTGATGGTGATATTATACAATTTGTGGTAATTTTGGGATTTTGGCTATAAATTAAAATCAAGGCAATGAGGTGATTTCGGCATGGATATTATGCGTGAAAAGTGTAGGATTTGAAATGTAGTGGATGAGAATGTGGATTATGATAGGAATATGAGAAAAACGAGGTTTGTAGTATTTAACAAGAATATGAGCAAATATGTGCTTGATGTTGTGATTGAGATGAATTATTGATGTTTTAACATCGTTTGGATGGCCCGGGAGTTCTAAAGAGGAATGCGAGGGTGGTCCGTCGTTTGGGAAAACGATTGCACTATACAAGGTGTAACGAGGTAAGGAAAAACTTAAACTCATTTATGTATGCGATTTTGTGATGATATTGTAGCATGAAACGTGATTTGAGAAAACAAACATTTTTTATGAGTTGTAAATGAGTTATTACACACGGTTTTATAGCCGGTTGGGGCCTAATTTTTATGAGTTGTATACTAAATGTGAAATTGTTTTACAACTGTTTTGAGTTTAAAAAGTGAAAAGTGATTTGGGCTCTACGTTAAGGCGTACTGAGATTTGAGAAATGTGTGTGTGGTTTTACCGGTTTGAGCTCGGTTTTGAATGTTTTGTGTTGAGTACAAAACGATTTTGAGATGAATTTTATGAGGAAAAAAACGATTATGAGCGCTACGTGAAGGCAAAATGGTTTTATATGATAATGGCTATTACTGAGACTTAGGCATGTCATGTTGAATACACATCGGGCTTTGCTCTTGTAGCATGTAAGGCCGAGCCGTGCTCTAGTAACACGTAAGATCGACGCCTCCGTTCTAGTAACGCGAGATGACCTTGCTTCGCGGTAGCGATGGGTGACATTGCTTTGATAGCATGTAAGGTCGGGCCGTGCTTTGATAGCATGTAAGACCGACGATTGTACGACTCTGATCAAGTTTACAGCAAACCATGGCCATGGGTGTATTATTATCTACGAAATCCCTCGATTGGGGATGTCCGCCTAGGGGACGAGTTCAATCGTTTTGATGTGCCATGACAAATTTTTATATGAGTTTTATTTGCCTAGTCTCGTTTTACACATGAGATTGTGTTTGGTGGTTGCGCCACGTGCATTACTATTGCAGTGATTTTCATCACGTTTAATGAGAAAAGCCATTATCGCATCTTGTTTTTTACATGCTTGTAACAGTGGTTTTTATATTAAACCAAATATTCTCATCTTTCTGCATGAGCTTTGAGAAATGAGTTGAGATGGTGTTTTGATTATTCATGCTACACTTTTCTACTGAGTTTATTGGGTTTCCACCCACAAAACAAAATGATTGTGCTGTGCAAATCATTATTTTATAATGAGTCCCTTACCCCCTTATTGAGTGATTTAGAGGCTCACCCTGTTTTTATATTTCCCCCCAGATTTCTTTAAGTGAGGAGAATTTCCTACGACGTACGGAGTAGTGACTAGTGGAGGGCTTGAGCTCCAGGCCATATATTGTACTTCGAGGTATAATTTATCATTTCATGTACCTAGACTAATATTGTATTTACAGACACTTGATGAACAGTGATGTATGAGATGTACTAGGATTTATTAATTCGAAACTGAGGAATGTATATGGTGCGATTTATAAATTGGATGATGAGATCTTGAGGTTAAAGTTTTATAACTTATATATATGATGATGCTTGACATTGCACAGGAATGCACCTAGATATGTGTATTGAGCTAGAAAATTTTAAAATTGCCTTGTTTTTCGCGCTTCTGGGGTGTCATAGAGTTTTCTTGGTATCAGAGCTTAGGGTATTTAGTACTGTCAATGTCAGTTAAATGAAATAGAATACATCCCAAGTGTCTATATAAGTCTAGTCATGAACTGAAATTGAGGATTGAGATTTCAATCGAATTTGATATGTACGCGCAGGAAACGTATTGAGATTGAGAATGACTGGATGATGATGTCGTTTGAGGAGGCAGGCAGAGCCACCTCCGCCACCTACCCCACAACCAGAGAGTCTTAACTCTCGATTTAACAGGATTGAGCATGATGTCCGGTAAGGTTTTGAGCAAATGGCTGCGCTTTTCATGCAACATTTTTGGGTTAATGCCTCGGGTACCACTCCTAAACCACCACAAGGACCTCCCGTGCCCCCAGTACAGATGGGCCCGATGCTTTCTGTCACTCAGCCTGATGACAGAAGTATGGTCCAACTGAAGGACTTTTTAAAAATGAATCCACTTGTATTCAAAGGGAAAAAGGATCCCGTAGACGCTAAGGAGTGGCTGACTGAGTTGAGAGTCATATTTGACTATTTGGGATGCACTGATGCTGAGAGGGTTAGTATGGGCACTTATATGTTGAACGAGAGAGCTCGAGATTGGTGGGGTAGTACCCAAGGTATTCTGATGTCCAGCCAGGACGTGATTAGCTAGGAAGAGTTTCAGGTAGCTATTAGAGCCCAATATGTACCACGAGCTGCTCAGAGAAGGAAGCAGGTAGAGTTTTTAAATTTGATACAGGGTGACATGTCTGTGGATGACTACGAGAGCCGATTTACCGCCCTATTGAGATATGATCCAGAGACCTTCAAGAGTGAAGAGCTCCACACTGAGAGATTTGTGTATGGATTGAAGCCCATCATCAGAGATCAATTGATAGGGCTGTGTATTACTGAGTTTGGAGATGCTCTAGACAAGCACAATAGATTGAGAGGGGAATCGAAATTGTACAATCCCAGAATGAGTTCAGTGTAGTGACTAGGGATAAGGGCACTAGACCAGCGATTTTCCAAGAAAAATGTTCAGAGAGGTTCATTCAGAAGAGGAAGGATTGAGGTATAGAAGGGCAGATTGGAGAGACCCAGAGCTTATCCTATCATCAGGGAGACCCCTCGAAATGTCAGGCCTGAGATAAGAGTTTTGCAGAAATTGTGGTCGATCACATGAGGAAAGTTGTACTGGGTTGATCCATGGATGTTTTAGATGTGGAGACATGGGTCATAGAGTAAAAGACTGCCCTCAACCTCAGAGATCACATGCTCCGGAGCCTACTAGACAGCAGCCTTAGAGAGTGAATCCCCCGAGACGGGCCATTGTTACAGAGAAAGGGAAGAAGCTCGTTACAGTGGGACATGTGTTTGCTCTGGATAAGGAAACAACAGACACTTCAGCAGAAACTATAAGAGGTACACTCTCTGTCTGTAATCATAAAGCTCATGTGTTGATTGATCCAAGGTCCACGCATTCGTTTATTTATGTGCATTTTGCATGTAGATTAAATTTGAACTTTGAACCTCTAGAGTATATCCTACATGTAAATACCCCTATGCGTGAGTCCTAGAGAACTGATATGATCTGTAGAGGATGTGAAATAAATGTGGGAGATAGAGTGATGTTAGCAGATCTAATGATGCTAAATATACATGGATTTGATGTAATTTTGGGAATGGATTGGCTGGCAACCAATCGAGTGAGTTTAGACTGCTACACTAAGATTATAACTTTCTCCCTACCTGAACCTTACAGTGTACGTTTGAAATATTGAGTAAGTAAATGTGTGGAATTTTTTAAGCAAATTGAAATTTTGATGTTGCTTTTGAGAGTACTAAATATGATTATTCATGTGAAGGTTATGAAACACTAATCTCAGATGATAAGCGAGAACATCCGAGGATTGAGGATATACCTGTGGTGTGTGAATTTTTGGATGTCTTCCAAGATGAGTTGCCAGGTTTACCACCAGAGAGAGAGCTAGAGTTTACCATTGATTTGGTACCAGATACTCAGCCTATCTCTAGACCTCCATATAGGATGGCATTAGTAGAACTTGACGAATTGAAGAAACAACTACAGGAGTTATTGGATCAAGGATTTATTAGACCTAGTGTCTCATCGTTGGGAGTACCAGTGTTATTCGTGAGGAAAAAGGATGGTAGTCTCAGATTATGCATAGACTACCGACTATTGAATAAAGTCACGGTGAAGAATAAATACCCATTGCCTAGGGGTGATAAATGTACAAGGATGGTTGGAAAGGCTCAAATGATCCAAAGATGACCTAAATCATCTCCCTAAGTAAGTGTGATCTAATATTTCACCTCGAGATAAGATCAAACAAATTCTAGAATATGATGCACAAAATCAATTGAACAAATGCAATCCTATGTCCACATAAGCTTTCTCTAAATAAATATACAGATTCATGACATGACATGCGCATAAAATGAGGAATTCACAATCAGAATCAAGACAAATTCAAGAATTCAACCTCAAGCTTTTCCTATAATCATAGTTCTTATTCAATCAAAGTCAGACTAAATCATGGGGTTATATCATCGGAATATGGAAAAATCACATGCTAAGTACTAAATCATCCCAAAATCAAGCAATGTAAGCTCATATTTTCGAATGTTTTTCTCAATTTTGCCCAAAATTTTTAAAAATGCTCATGTGATATCCCTAAGGAAGAGCATCACCCCCAAACTTAAAGTGCACAGTGTCTTCAGTGTGCAGATAATATAAGAATTGAAGCTCAAGACTAGAATACTCCCCTATCTGATGATGAAGAATAATTGAAACTTGATGAGAAAGTAATACTATAAAAGCAATTTGCAAAAGAAATAAAGAAAGAAATAGCAGAAAAGAGAAAAGAAACTGTACAAAAAGTGAAAAGAAAAATAAATCAACATCAAATGTAGCTGAAGAAAATGACACTCAGCAGTAGGGTGAGAAGTAGGAGGGTCAGCCAAAGTGGTGACAGAATGCTGACGGTCAACTCCTCCTTAGCTCTTTCTACTTCCATCCTTCTAGAAGATATCTTGTGCTCAAGCATTCTATCTTCCTTAACTTCCATCCTAAAATAATCTTGAGAGTTATCAGGGAACCTCAAAGATTTGAAAACATTAAATGTCACCTCCTTATTTAGGACTCTCATGGTCAATTCCCCCTTTTGCACATCAATTAACGTCCTACCAATAGCTAAGAAGGGTCTGCCTAGAATGATGGGGACTTCCCTGTCTTCCTCCATATCCAACATAATAAAGTCTGCAGGGAAAATAAACTTGTCCACCTTAACTAGCACATCCTCAATGACTCCCTTCAAATATTTAATAGATCTATTAGCTAACTGAAGGGTCACTGTGGTAGGCTTTGCATCTCCTACTCCTAGCTTCTAGTAAATGGACCAAGGCATGAGGTTAATACTGGCTCCTAGATCACATAGGGCTCTACCAAAGAACTGATCTCCTATAGTGCATGGTATGGTAAAACTACCTAGATCTTTGAGCTTGGGGGAAGGGGTAATCTCCTCTGAATAATGGCACTACACTCCTCAGTCAATGCCACTGTCTCATAATCTTCTAATCTTCTCTTCCTCGAGAGGATATCCTTCATAAATTTCACATAACTAGGTATTTATTCTAAAACATCCGTAAAAGGAATGTTAATGTGAAGATTCTTAAAAACCTCAAGAAATTTAGCAAATTGCTGATCAAGCTTATGGTTTTTTAACCTCTGAGGAAAAGGTAATAGGGGTCTAACGGGAGGAAGTGTAGTGGTAATAGGTGTAGCATCAAATGAAGAGGAAGGCTGTGAAGAAGAAGGTAAAGATGAAGAAGCACCTGATTTAGTTTCTTTTGCAACCTGATCATTATGTTCCTTCTCTTTCTGAACTACCTTTCTAAAACTTATGGGCTCTACCACTGTGGGCTTTACAGGACTGGCCTTAACATGTGGTTCATCTAGCTCTCTACTACTCCTAAGGGTTAAGGCCTTACATGCTCCTTACCCTCCCTCTGTCTAACAGGGTTAGCTTAAGTATTACTGGAGAGGGTCCCTTGTGGACGCTGGCTAAGAGCACTAGCTATTTGTCTAACCTGAACTTTTAAATTCTTAATAGAGGCTGCTTGATTTTACAGGATAGTCGTGAACATCTCCTCAAGCGAGGGCTTCTTCTCAACTGCAGTTGCTAGTGCAGATAAGTGCTGGGGTTGCATAAGTGGTGGTGGTGGTGGTGGTGGTGGATGATGTTGAAATTGTTAAGGTGGGTGATGAGAATGATTAGGTGGATGATATGTAAACTGTTGAGGTGGTGGTACATGAACAGGTGAAACTTGATAACCAAGGGGTCCCATAGGTCGAGAATTAGAAGATTACCCCTGATTTTGACTCCAAGAAAAATTAGGATGATTCCTCTACCCTGGATTATAGGTGTTCGAAAATGGGTTGTTCTGTTGCTTTTGAGATGGATCAACATACTGAACAGACTCTATGTTAAGCAGGCACCTATCTACAGAGTGTGTACCACCACACAGATTGCATGAAATGAAAGGACTTCGGACAGCTAAAATAGGACTGGGACTATTGCAGAATTTTGCTGGGTACTGAGTGACTCTACCTTTTTTGTGAGATTGGCTATTTGAGAAGTCAAGGTAGACAGTGTGTCTAACTCATAAATACCCCCAGCTTTCTTGAGTAACTATCTTTCCGACGACCATAGATAATTGTTAGCTGCCATCTTATCTAACAGACCATAAGCTTCCTCCTCTGTCATACACATTAAAGCTCCTCACGCAGTAGCATCAACTATGGTCCTATTTTGGGTAGTGAGTCTGTTATAGAAGGTCTGGACTTGCAGCCATAAGGGTAGGCCATGATGAGGACACTTCGTAAGAAGGTCTTTATATCGTTCCCATGCTTCATAAAGGGATTCAGAATCAAATTGACCAAAGGAAGATATGTCACTACGGAGTTTATCCATTTTGGAGGGAGGGAAAAACTCAGCTGAAAATTGATGGGCTAACTTGTCCCAGGTGGAGATGGATCCCAGAGGTAAGGAGGTTAACCAGTGTCGCGCTCTATCTCTAAGAGAGAAAGGAAATAGCCTAAGCCTAACTACATCATCCAATAATCCGTTATGCTTAAAAGTGTTACACAGATCTAGGAATTACCCTAAGTGAGCATGTGGGTCATCATGGGGAAGCCCACTAAACTGTAGCGAAGTTTGGATCATCTGGAAGATCGAAGACTTAATTTCAAAATTGTTTGCTGGGACAGCTGGTGGCCTAGTGCTAGTGTAATAACCTCCAGTAGTCGGTACAACATAATCTCCTACAGTCTTAATTTCTCTGTTTTCAACCATCGTGTTTTGCAGTGGAACTACTATTTTCCTAGAGTCCTTCCTGATTTTTCTAAGTGTTCTTTCAATTTCAGGATCTAAAGGAAAAGAATCACAACTCTTAGCTCTATGCATGCAAACATTTAGAAGTCCTAATGATTTTTTTTTATTTTTTTATTTTTTTAATTTTTAAAATTTTTTTAATAGGGAGAAAATTAATTAAACTAAATTAAGGCTTTAAATATTTACAATCTAAGTATGTACAAACTAGAATTATACCTAAACATAATTTCACCGATATTAATTAATGGCTAATAGATTCCCTCGTAACGATGCCAGAAACTTGACATCGCCCGTCCTAAGTTACCTAGACGTGTTAACTGCAAGTGCATGGGTCATACAAGTAATAATGGGATTTGAGTCCCGGATTATCGTCCTACAGAGAATACAGTTAGCCTAACTAAATACCGATTAATTTTATCCTAAATATATCCTAGCAAATTATGAAAATTCAGAGGGTGATCTACTAAGGCTTAAATTAAAAAGGTACTAAAAAACAATAAAAATTAAAATTAAAATAAATAAAACAAAACTAAAATTACTTACCAAGCTCCTAGAAAATAAAAGCACTAATTTGTAAAAGAAAAATATTTAAATTAAATTAGTAAATGCAAAAAGATCAAGATGCAAATAAAAGAAAATGTAAATTAAAAAACTAGAAAATTCTAATATGAAACTAAAAATTGCATGTATTAAATTTAATGCAAAATAATCTAACCTATGGTCTAATTCTATTCCTAAACCTAATTTTAATCTAAATGTCTAAAATGGTGACCCTAATTAAATGTAACTATAGCTAATTACTAACCGAATAAAATGTCTAAATAAATAATAAACTAAGTAAATATCATAAATTAAATTTTCCTAAAACAAAAATTAAATTTTTGAAATTAAATAACTAACTATCAAATTAACCAATACTAAAATGCTAAATTAATTAACTATTAAACTAAACTGCTAACTATAAAACTAATCTAATCTAATAATGCTCATGTAACATATTAACAAACAAATGACTAAACTTTAAAATACTGTAAAATGGATGACACCCGCGAGCTGCCCAGCCGTTTTTTCTCACGCATGTACTGCCTCCAGTACAGCTTTGCCTCATCACGGCCTGGGATCATGTTGCAGTCTCAGCTCTCACCATTCTGCTCGCGTCTACCTCCAGGATCTGCTTCAGATCAGGCCAATACCAGCTGTTGTACCTTGCTCGGCAACATTTTTTCTGTACTGAAACTTTGTCCCCTACACTGGACTGCCACATCTAGCTCCTATCCTCTGCTCCACCTGTCCACGCAACAGAAGCTGATTCCAATACGGCTCGTGGTGGTAGCACCCGAGAAGAACAGCAACACCGCAACACAGCCCAGACAGCAATTGTGTCCAGCAAGAGTACCCGTGCAGCAACAAGCTCTCATGCTTCAGTCCCCTGCCGAGCAGCACATTACCCTTATGCAACCTTTAACAATGCAGAACAAAAGACACAAGCAGAAGTTAGAACATGTAAGTTACAGCAGTAAATGAACAGTAAAAAATGTAAAATGACTAAAACCAAGAATTAAAGTTAAGAAAGAAAATGACCAGTTGAAAGAATCATGAAACAGAGGAGGACAAAGCATTGTTTTCCATTGCCACACTCATCAGGTTATTAGCAAACATCAATCACGCTAAGTGCAAGACAGCAACTTTGTGCCACCTCTGCAGTCATAGCAGCCACAGACAGTAAGGGCCTGCACAGAGAATCGACAAACAAAGCAGAGATAGGCAAATGTATTACTGGAAAACCGAATGGTGCAGGAAATGGCACTCTTTGAACCCAAAAACTAGAGATTGAAGAGTCTAAAGAAAGCTTCGATTAATAACAAAGGAAGTCGGGTATACTTCCTGCCTTAGGTCTCCAATATCACCAATCGTCTTACACCTCAAACCAGTTAATGAGGGCCATCGACAGTGAGCACAAAACAACAGCATTGCATCTTCATTTAACTAGCTTTTGCATTAGTAAACAAGAACTAACCGTGAATAGGATCTTAAATACAGAATAATAACTAGTAATGGAAAATAATCAGAACAGAGGAAATAGTAGAAATCACATTAAAACAAGAAAATGCCGAGAAGGGGTAGGTACAATGGCTACTGTCACCAGCCATAGATCCGCCCCATAGTCCTAGGTTGATAAAACTAAACAAAATAATGGTAGTAAGGTATTTTTAAGAAATCGGCAAGCAATAGTTGAATGAACAATAGATGAATCAAGTCAAAACAGAATAGAGACCAACCCGTATGATCACAAAAGAAAGGAAAATGAAAACAAATGTCGTAAAAAGGGAATACTTACTAGTAGAATGAGACTTTTTCATTTTTAAGAAAATAAACTTAAAGCTTGTAAAATTATAGAACAATGGTGGCTACCCAAAAACTAACGTGAAAGGCTTAAAAGAAAACAAGGGAAAAAAAAAAATAAACCTAGCCAAGACCTAAAAAGATAAGGAAAACTTTTAACCTAAAAATTCTAAAAACTATTCTAAAACTACTTCTACCTTAAAAAACTACTTCCTACTTTTACCGTAAAATTACTTGGTTTCCAATTGCCTCATCATATTCTATTTATACACAAAATTAGGGGTACAAAGGTAATTTCTAATCCTAGATGAGTTGGCATTGTTTGGACACTTGTCTTTATTCCATTCACTTTAGAGAAGATATTTTCACGTCATTTGTCTTCTAGTCTAGCTGGCTGTGCGATGTGGCCCGACGTGTGTCTTCCATGAGGTGGGCACGGTGTCCGTTGATCTTATCCTTCTGAAGCGAATAAAATATGGACACTGGGCGTCACACGTGTCCAGAAGAATGATGACTCACACTGCGAAATGGTAGTGGTCCAGTCTCCTTTTAGCCCGTTTTCAGTCTATTTTCTACTAAAACGACTGAAATTCATCCCGATTTAATTTATCTGCAAACATCAAAATTTTAATTGAATTGAGGAGATAATTAATAAAATAATATGGGGATTAAAATAATTAATTAAGAAATTAAACACAAATAATTCTATTTTAATAGAATTATCAGTCTCCAGTGATATTCAAATGTTATTGAAATGAGACTGAAACGTGTTTAATGAATGTGATGAAAGTGAAATGAAATGAAATGATTGAGCTTCTATCGATAGATGATTATCATATAGAATGCCATTGTTTTTAGTGAATGCAAGTGTTTTGCAAAGTGATAAGGCTTTCTATCGACTGATGATTGTCGTATAAAAATGCTATTGTTTAAAGTGAATGTAGCTGTTTTACTAAGTGATAAAGTAAATACAAATGTTTTACAATGATGATAAAACATGCATTATGAGTATCGTAGATAGTATGGTTATCTACTTCCTTTCATATATTCCTTACTGAGCGTGTTAGCTCACCCCTTTACTTTCTCCCCTTTATTGAGTACTTATAGTAGAGTGTGACCACTGCGTTCGTCCTACGATCTTTTGCACATAGTGATCCAGTAGCATAAAGGTATACACACCTATGTGATATTTATATTTGAATAATAGTACACAGTGATGTAGTCATGTATATATGGGGGATGTATATGTTAGCTAATGTAAACGACTTTACATTAATGAAATGACGACTTCATGAATTACCATCTTGTGATGGCATGAGATGTATGTAGTGTATGAGACTGAGTGGATGATATTGACTCACAGCACAACTCGTGAAAGTGTATGTGAAATGAAGTTAGTCGTGAAAAATTTGTAATGATTTTAGAGAAAACGGGTCGCAAAACGCTTATGCATAAATCTCAAAAGACTGATAAAGTAGGTGAAAATTGTGAAATTAAGGTGGGAGACAGGGTAATGTTAGCAGATCTAGTTTTGTTAAATATGTATGGTTTTAATGTGATTTTAGGTATGGATTGGCTAGCTACCAATTGTGTAAGCCTAGACTGCTATACTAAAATGTGTGATGTTAAGTGTATGAAATCTTATGATATATTTATAATTTTCTAAAATTACTGATGAATTTACTGATATGAAGGTTATATCGCACTCATCTCTGATACTAGTCGGGAGCATCCGAGTATAGAAGATATACCGGTAGTATGTGAGTTTTCGGATGTACTTCTAGATGAGCTATCCGGCTTGCCACTGGAGAGAGAGCTGGAGTTCACTATCGATTTAGTGCTAGATGCCAAACCAATCTCTAAACCTTCCTATAGGATGGTACTCGTTGAATTAGAAGCATTGAAGAAGCAGTTGTAAAAGTTGCTTGATAAGGGTTTTGTAAGGCCTACTATGTCACCATGGGGAGCTCCGGTTCTATTTATCAGGAAGGAGGGTGTTCCAAAAATGGCCTTTAGAACTCGATATGGCCGTTATGAGTTTTTAGTGATGCCCTTTGGTCTAACTAATGCCCTTGTTGCTTTCATGAATCTAATGAATGATGTATTTCAGGATTACCTAGACAAGTTTGTGTAGTTTTCATTGATGACATTCTCATCTATTCTATGTCCTCCTAATATTCTCATCTATTCTAAGTCCCGGGAGGAACACGCACAGCATTTGAGGATTGTACTTCAAACACTTCGAGATAAGCAGTTGTATGAAAAGTTTAGTAAATGGGAATTCTGGCTGGATCAAATAGCTTTTCCTGGTCATATTGTGTCTAAGGACGGGGTGTCAATTGATCCGTCTAAGGTAGAGGTTGTACTTAAGTGGGAGAGACCGAGGACAGTTACAGAGATTCAAAGTTTTCTGGGACTGGCAGGGCATTATAGGATATTTGTTAAGGGATTCTCCCGGATTGTAGCTCCTTTGACTAAGCTTACACGTAAGAATGTTTCGTTTGTATGGTCTGATCAATGTGAGCAAAGTTTCTAAGAGCTTAAGCAGAGATTGACTACTGCACATGTTCTGACCATTCCGAGTGTATCAGAGGCTTCGCAGTTTACAGTGAGGCTTCCCATCAAGGTCTGGGGTCAGTACTCATGTATCATGGGAGAGTAGTCGCTTATGGTTCACGCCAGCTTAAGGACCATAAGCAGAATTACCCCACGTATGATTTGGAATTAGCCACTGTGGTGTTTGCTTTGAAGATAAGGTGACCTTATTTATATGGAGAAAGATGTCACGACCCCTTTCTTCCATTTCATCTAAAAATCACCTTAAATTTTTTTTCGCTTTATTCGTTAACATACCCGATCGTGAACAGCTCTCACAAATACAGTTGGGTTGTGAGTCAGTATAAATCATCATTTACCATCCATCTTTCAATTAATCAAAAGCAAACACATACTTTTGCAAGTTTAAGTCATATACTTATACATGACATGTTTGCTAACATTTACATCCCCATATGACAATTCAAAATGATCACTGTGCTATTACATGTTTAGATATAAAAAGAATTCTTGTGTGTATATCTCTTGGCGATGGAGAGCAGTAGATATCCAAATACAACGCCTCAGTCCCTCACTAGGCTACGATACGCTTTCTGTAGAGGGGGAAAGTGAATGGGATGAGCAACCACACGCTCAGTAAGGCAATAATGAAAGCATGGTAGATAACTACACTATCTACATGCTTATAATTTCATGCATAAAAACCATTAATATCCAGAGCATGAGGAAATAATAAAACTATGTCACATGTATATGCATATATCATGTATTGAAAAATAAGAAAATAGGCATGTAAACATAGAAAAATCGTCATGTAAAATATCTCATGCTCATCAAAATAAAACTCACCATAAAACCATTCCTTAGAATTTAATACCAAATCAAAACTCAGTAAAATTCATTACATCCTTCTTAATTCATAAATTTCATGTTTATCATAACATCATCTCTCAAAACATCCTACAAGGTTCGACCCCTCCCTCGAGTCTACCGTGGACAACACAAATCATGTTCAGTATAAAAAACCATGTGATATCATGTGAGACAGGTAGTCACTATATATACCAAGGACTATGTTGGCCAACTATGTCATTATCATCCCAGACCACACGGATCTCAGTGTGATGGGTATCATGCTGGAATGAAGATGGGTTAGTCCTACGCCAGACTTTCAAATCAACATCATAACCTCATGGTATAGTATACTCTATGTGATATACACGGTACAAAGTACTTCGTGGACCCATCTCATGGTTGTGGGTGCCTGCCATAGGTCTTATCTACCCATGCCATGTATAACCTACTCAGTCTCAAGTGCACGTGCGAGTATCTCATTCGTGTGACTAACAGTCTACATGAGGCATCCAACACGGCTCGTGCGAGCATCTCATCCATTTGACACATAGTCTACACGAGGCATTCAGCACGACTCATTATATATCACAGTGTGAAAACCAATGCGAGCTAAGCTCTAGCACGATTCATGCATCATCAATAAATTCCCTCGTACGAGCAACAGTCTAGAACAAATTTATGCATAATAAATAATAAGGAAATCACGTACGAGCATAGCTTCAGTACGGTTATATGCATAAGAAAATCGATAGAAAACCACGTTTGAGCAAAATCTCCAGTACGCTTTATAAAACGTCATAACTCAAAACATTGTGCGAGCTAAGCTCCAGGACATTTCATACATATCAAAACATCAAAATCCAGTGCGAGCGAAGCTCTAGCACGATTTAACTCATACAAATCTAATAGGTGGCCGACACTTCGACAAAACACATTTAAAATCACAATTTGCACCTGACTCGTGCTATTTCGTGAAATCATAGAAATCAAATAGCCAGCCTATCCGTAAGTTCACTTAAACCCAAGCGATGTATTTCATAAAAAATGTCAAAACATGATATTTATACAATTATTAACCTTACTATCCCTTTTTGTAAGATTCACTTCAAAACCAAATCATATATATATTCGTAGTCATTCACACAAACCATTAATTCTTTTCTAGATAACCAAGCATTTGCAAAGCCCTATATACACCCACAAAATACGTGCAGCTATCTCTAAGTACTTACAAAATTCCCTTACCTGGAATCGCGTCGAGTGATTCTGTTTCCTTAGAGCTGTTCGATTGTGCAGTTTGATTCACCTCCAACGAAATCTCTGGGACTGCATGAAATTACATATCACATCAATTTAATCCATTGAGATAAACTTCTTGCGTTTACTATAGTTGATTCAACTTATAGTTTTCATTAACACTTATATGCCCCATTTCCTCTTAAGTCAATTTTTTATTGCTCTATTTATTTCTCGAGAGTCTATTGAACTCTTTAGTCTTATTGATTTACACTAAATCGGTATTAAGTCCATAGTGCCTCTAGTTCATCATTTGCTTCATTATAGCAATTTATCAAACACCTTATATGCTTATTTTCATAACTTGACTAATCTCACAATATAGCTTCATTCAATCATCTCAAAATCATGCATATCACCTCACTAACACCTTAGTATAATCCATTTATCATCAACTCAACCTTATCATATTTTCTCACACTAAACTCATTCTAGGTTGTGCTTGTTCCATTACATTCTAGGTGGTTTCAATCATCAATACATACACCAATCTAGTCACAACAACAACTAAATAAATATACTTTAAGTTAGTGTATTGAAAACTCACCTAGCTTGACTTTCCTCTTTTTCAAGTTTGAAGACTCCTTTGCTCCTTCAATCCAACAAATTAAATATTGGTTCCAAGCTATGTTGTTCTTCTCTTCACAATGAACAACTTTGCTCTAATAGCTTTTTCTTAAATCTTTATGGAAAGGGTGATATTCTAGAGAGAGAAAGCTTGGTATTTTGGGTAAAAATAGAAGAGGTGAGTTGGTTTGCTGAAGAAAGAGGCTTTACCGTAGGGTTTTTATAGATTGAGAGTGATGAGATCGATCTGCTAGGGTGAGAAGATCGATCTTTCCTTTGTTTTTTCCATCAAATTCTCAGGTTTTAAAAGGGGGAGATCGATCTGCTCATTAGGGAGAGATCGATCTTTGCTTGGCAGGGGCTAGAGGAGATCGATCTGCTCATGGGGAGAGATCGATCCACTCTTGACAGAATAAAATGGAGATTGATCTGCGTTTAAGAGGGGATCAATCTCAGCTAGGCAGAAGCATATGCAGATCGGTCTGCTCATTGGGGAGATTGATTTGCTCAATGAGGGGATCGATCTGGCCTTAGCAGACTGACTTGGAATTGTTCTGCTTGCACAAGAGATCGATCTGCCTTGAATAGGAGATCGATCTGGCCTTCATTTGGGGCATTCCTACTGCATTTTTCCAGATTTTTCAAAAGTTAAACTCCCATTCAATCACTTTAATATCCATTTTGAAAATTCATTCACACTTAGCACTCAAAACATCCAATTCTTATGATTCATATATAATTTAACTTGTTTGTACATCGTGGAAATCATAAGATCACATAGAATTTTATGGGTCTTACATTCCTCCCCTCCCTTAAGAAATTTGGTCCTCTAAATTAGAACCAAGTTAACCTGAGAACAACTCCGGGTACTTCTCTTGCATTATACTCTCCAATTCTCATGTAGCTTCCTTCGGAGTGTGATATTACCAAAGAACTTTCACTAAGAGGATCGTCTTCGACCTTAACACCTTCTCTTTTCTATCCAGTATCCGAACTGACTTCTCAACATACGACATACTCTCATTGAGCTCCAATGGCTCATATCTTATCACATATGTCGGGTTCGGGTGGTACTTCTGAAGCATAGAGACGTGGAAGACGTTATGAACACCTGCTAACTCTGGCGGCAATGCCAACCTATAAGCCTTATCTCCCACTCTCTCTAAAATCTCGAAGGGTTTGATATATCGAGGGCTCAATTTTCCCTTCTTACCAAACCTCATAATCCCTTTCGAGGGAGAAACTTTCAAGAATACAGACTCACCCATAGCAAACTCCAGTGGTCTCCGTCTCCTGTCAGCATAACTCTTTTGCCAGCTCTGAGTTGTCCATAACCTCTCACATATCAACTGGACGTCCTTAGAGGCTTGTTACACTAAGTCGAGAGTAAAAATCTATTTGTCACCAACCTCTTCCCATCCAATAGGGGATCGACATCTGCGTCCATACAGTTCCTCATAAGGTGTCATCCCGATACTCGCATGATAGCTGTTATTATAGGCAAACTCAGCCAACGATAGGTGATCATCCCAAGAGCCTCTAAAATCCAGCACACACGCTCTCAATATATCCTCCAAGGTCTGTATAGTTCTCTCTGACTGACCATCTGTCTGAGGATGAAAAGCGGTGTTAAAACTCAATTGGGTCCCCATCGTTTCCTGAAAATGTTCCAAAAAATGGGAAGTGAAGCGAGCATCCTGATCAGAAACAATGCTCAAGGGAACACCATGTAACCGAACTATCTCTTAAGCATACAAGTTTGCCAACTGACTTAGAGTATCAATAGCTCTCATAGTTAAGAAATGGGCTGACTTCGTCAACCGATCCACAATCACCCAAATGACATCATGACCTCTGTGGGTTCTCGGTAAACCCACCACAAAATCCATGGTGATGTGCTCCCACTTCCATGTCGGTATCGGTAGAGGCTGCAATAACCCTGCAGGCTTCTAATGCTTTACCTTCACCTGCTTATAGACGAGACATCTAGTGACATATTCAGCAATGTCTCTTTTCATTCCAAACCACCAATAAACCTTTCGAAGGTTTTGATACGTCTTGGTACTCCTTGGATGTATCGTATACCTCGATATGTGAGCCTCAGATAAAATCAACTTCCTGATCGCTAGATTATCGGGAACACATACTCTGCCCCTGAACCTCAGTAATCCATCTGTACTCATTTTAAAATCGGTACCCACACTGGCCTATGCCTAACTTAACCAATCGATACACTGTCGATTACTCTGCTGAGCCTGTCGAATACGACAAGTCAACTCTGGCTCTAATCTTAAACTAGCCACAACATCAACCCTCTCCATATCAGGTGGGGCTACATCCAAACTGAGGTTCGTAAATTGCTCCAAAAACTCGTGTTCCCGAACAATCATATAAGACACCAACCCGAGGTTCTTCCTGCTCAAGGCATTGGCAACTACATTCACCTTACCTGGGTGGTACATGACTTCACAATCATAATCCTTCGGGAGTTCGAACCATCTTCTTTTTCTCATGTTCAGCTCTTTCTGCGAAAACAAATACTTAAGGCTCTTGTGATCCGTATATACCTGAAATTTCTCAGCACAGAGATAGTGGCGCCATATCTTTAATGCAAAGACTACGACTGCCAACTCTAAATCGTGGGTCGGATAGTTCTTATTGTGATTGTTCAACTGTCTGGATTGATAATTCTATATTTTTTAAAATTATTTGTGCTTAATTTCTTAATTAATTATTTAAATCCCTAATTTATTTTGTTAATTATCCCCTTTATTTAATTAAAATTCTTATGTTTGTAGATAAATCAAATCCGGATGAATTTTGAATATTTCGATAGAAAATGGACTAGAATTGGGCTAAAATCGAGATTGGACCACGCAGACAACACGAGCCATGCCACCGAGCACATCCAATTGGATAAAAAGACAGATGACATGGAAATATCTTTTCAAGGAGCCAATGGTGTGAAGATAAGTGGCCAAAAAAATGCTAACTCATCTAGGATGGAAAAATTACAATTGTACCCCTAAGTGTGTGTATAAATAGGAAAGGGTGGCAATTGAAAAACTAAGTAGGAGTAGGACTAAGTAGTGTAATGTAATGTAGTCTAGAGTAGAATAGTTCTAGATAGATTTTTTTAGATTTACTTACCTGTTTTCTTTTTAGTTTTTCGTTAGCTTTTATCTTTACATTACTGTTCATTCCATTGTTATGCTTTTCATCTTCTAAACTTGGATATTTTCTATTTGATAGCAAACAATATATCATTTCATGCTTCTCGGTTCTGTTAAATCTAGTTCCTTTATTTTTCAGGTTTTATTTACATAGCTTAACTCCTAGTGTAGCTCTCGATTTCCATAAATGTTTATGTTTTTGTTTTGTTGAAGCAACTTTTATTTTCTTTGCTCTCGGATTACTTAGTAAGTCAGTTCTGCTTCCTTACTCTCCTTTAGTTATTCGGGTTAGTGGTGGCTACTGAAGACACCGTGTGTCTTCCATTCGGTTCCAAGAAGTAGCAGATTTGCATTCGGTTAGTAGGAAAGTGGAGGCTGCAACATGCACTAGTGGTTCGGTGAAGCAAGTAGGAGGTGGCATGCCTAGCAGTTGTGTGCTTACCCGGGAAGCAAGTTGGTTACAGCCGATGCAAAGTTGTGCATGGAATTAGCAGGATAGGGAGACCAAACCCGTTTGATTTTCGTCCAGACTTTATTTTCTGCTTCATGCGTGTTTGCTTCCTTTTGCATTTTATATTTACGCTTTTGTTCTAGTATTTCTTCAACATCAGTTTTGATCCTCTGTTCATCTCTGTTTTTGTGTTATGTAACTGTCACGACCCAAATTACCTAAAAATCAGAGTGAAATTTTTTTACTTTTTCATTTCCTTACCCGTCGTGAACAGTTATGCTACTAAACAGTTGGGCTATGATTCGGTGTTAGTCACCTCTCACCTATTTACCATTCCATTTTCATATTTCATTTACATATCAATTTATTGAACTAAATACATCCCCAATATTACATCCATATACAGTACTGTGCATCTATATGTTCAGATACAAAATTGTACAAATGTGTATACCTGATCTTGATAAGAAGCAGCGGATAACCGAATTGCGAAGCTATTGTCGCTCTCTTCTACTGAATATACCCTGTGGGGTGAAAAATGAAAGGGTGAGTGAAACGTGCTCAGTAAGGCAATAATGTAAGTACGTAGATAACTATACTATCTACGTGCTGATAATGTCATGATATAAAATCCTTTATATTTTGAGCATGAGGAATGACTAAAACGATGCCACATGTATGTATATATCATATAAGGGAAATCATGAAATCGACATATAAAACACACATGGAAAAACCATCATGTATGACATCTCATGCTCGTCACATTAAAACTTATTAGTTTCATCATAAACTCATCACTTTAAAACTCATTGTTTCATCATAAAACAACTTCATCAAGGTCAAACCCATCTCTCGGGAATACATTGATTCATTAAATCACATCTCTTTTAAAAACATAAATCGAGACATTACCCATCCCTCGGGTTCGTCCTGATCTATTCAGACTGTATGATATCATGTGAGGCATGTAGGTTACTGTATGAAAATCGAGGACTATGGCCATACTATGTCCCTGTGATCCCAGGCTACACGGATCCCGGTGTGCGGGGTATCACAACTGCAACGGGAGGTGGGGTCAAGTCCTACCCGCCAGAATATCAAGTAACATCATAGAGTCATCATGACTGCACGGTACAGCGTACTCCGTGGACCCATATCATAGTCTGGGGGTGCCTGTCGTAGGTCTTATCCACCCCAATACTATGTCGATAACCAACCCATGTCTCAAAGTATATGTGCGAGCATCTCAACTCTCTGTGATACACAGTCTACAGGAGGCTTCCGCATGACTATATGCATGTCAACTCACGTCTAGTGCGAGCGAAGCTCCAGCACCACGCTATGCATATCATGATATCTAAAATCTCGTGCGAGCGAAGCTCCAACAAGATTTTGTGCACACACAAATTTCTCGTACGAGCAATGCTCCAGTACGGCTTTTCATGAGAAATAAATCAGTAAACTTGAGTGCGAGAAAGACTCTAGAACTCTTTTTACTCATGTAAATATGATAGGTGGCTCAATTTTTATAAAACATCTTTTAAAATAGTAACCGGTCCAAACTGGTACCCTTTCGTATAATTCACGAAATCAACAGCCAACCTATGTGCATATTTGCTTAAATCAAAGCAATATAATCATATAAAACATTAAAACATGATAATCATGCAATTTATCTGCCTTACTACCCTTTTTGTAAATTTTACTCCTAGGGGCAAAATCATCTTTTTTCTTTATTCATCTAAGCCTCGGTTTTCGTAAAATTATCATTTCATTTTCTAAATACTTTAAGTAATTCTAGACCATGTAATTCCCCTCAAAATTACGTATAGGTATCTCTATGCACGTACAAAATTCCCTTACCTCGATTCTCGTCGAACGCGTATCTAAATTCCACTGTCGGAGGCTCGTCCGATCCGATTTGCTGCTAATCCAGTCTTTGGGGCTGCAGATAATTATTTATCATGTCAATTTACGCCAATAAATATAATTCTCCTGTTTACTACAGTCGATTTAACTAATTGGGTCAATTTACTCTTATTGGGCCCAATCGCACCTTAATGGGCCTCGACCCATTTTCAACCCATTTTTACTTATTAAATCCCTTCCTCGGGTTTACTGAGCTCATGCAGCTTACCAATAATTATCGGGCTTCGTTCCAAACTCATTGGATAGCCCGTATACCATTTATGGCAATTACATTACAATTCCGAAAAATATTCCTTTCTATACGAAATTAATCCATAATTCCGTAAAATAATTTTAACTCTGTATTAAAGGACTCTAATTGTCGGAATTAAAATGTACTTACCCAATATGATGCGGGATACAAAAATCGAAACTCAATCGGCTCTCGTTCGGGCTTTGTCGTACAACTGCACAATTATTATATTTAATCCCGGGTTACTTTTCGATCAAATATAATTTAAATAAATTTTTTGAAAGTCAAATTGGTCACTTTTGACCTCTTACCGACTTACCCGAAGTCCGATGTATCCCCGAAAATTCTTTCCCTTTTTCCTTTTTCTCATTTTCTCCTTTTTTCCCTTCTTTTTTTGGCTGAACCGGTTCAGTCCGGTTCAGACCGGTTCGGACCGCCGGTTCACCCCGGTTCACTCCGGTTCACTCCGGTTTACCACCTTACCGGCCGGTTCTCCGTCGGCTTCCACCGCCAATGGCTCCGTTGGGTTGTCCGCATCTCAGATATGCTCTCGGTTTCACCCAAGATCGCCGGAAGGTTGCCGGTCCGGCCTGTTCTCCTCCTGTCGTCGGGACCCATTTCCTTTTCAACCGTCGCCGGCGATTCCCGCCGTTTCGTTGGCTGCCAATGGGCTCAAAGGAACCGCCTCGGTCCGGTGATCATTTGGCTAGGTCGAATTCGAGCTATGGCGCCGCCGTTCGCCGGAACCGACGCGATTTCCCCCTCGACTTTCCGTCCGTCAATTCGCCGAAAATTGTGGCCGTCGGCGCACGTCTCTGGTACCATTGGAACCGCCGGGCTTCGCTCTAGCTTCTCCGACCGTCAGCTGGGATCATCGGCCGCCGGTGGCTCGTCGGGCTTCCTCGGTCGGCTGCTTCGTTTTTCCGTTTTCTTCTTCTCTCTCTCCCCGATTCGTTTTCAACTTCTGATTCTTTTTTGTTTTTTCAATTATTATTATTTTTTTATTTATTATTATTTATAAATTAATTTATTATTATTTTATTCATCAAAATAGTCAAAGATATTCAAAATATCTACAAAAATTAATTTTTTATTCTAAATAAATTTATTTAATTTATTTATTATATTTTTAACCATTTTTCGGGTATAATTTCTCCGTATTTTCGGGATATTGTCCCGAGTGACTTTTCGGTATTCCTAAAAATTCCGGATCTTGATCAATTAGACTCGAAATTTAATTATTTCTTCGTTATTGATCAAGATTCTCAAATCCATTATTTTTAATAAAATTTTCTTATCGAATTTATTTCGGCTTTCGATCTTTTGACCGTTTTACCCTTACACGTGTACGGGATTAATTTAACCCGACTTTCCTTCACGAATACTCATTCATTTCGTATTTTAAATCCTTACCTCCTGTCTGAATCTCGTTTCATTTAATTTGGGACCATTTTCATCCCTCATAAAAATTTACGATTAATTTTTTCGGGTCTTACAGTATCTCCCCCACTTAAGAAATTTGGTCCTCCAAATTAGAACCAGGTTAGTCTGTAAATCACTCCGGATATTTCACACATATCATACTCTATAATTCCCTTGTGACTTTTTCGGAGTATACTACTACCAAAGGACTTTAATTAGGGAGATCATCTTAAACTTCAACACTTTCTCCTTCCATCTAATACCCGAATCGATTTTCCAATCATATGTTATACTTTCATTGAGCTGAGTTGTTGAAGCTCATATCTGATCACATACGTTGGGTCCGGATAATATTTCTGAAGCATCATAAGATAGGACACATTATGGATGCCTGCTAAATTAGGTGGTAACGCCAACCTACAGGTCTTATCTCCCACTTTGTCCATATCTCTTTCTGAATCTTGTTACGTCCTTATGCTATATCCAAGGGCATGTAACTTCCAACAATACTAATTCACCCTCGGTGAATTCCAATAGTTTCTGTCTCTTGTCAGCATAGCTTGTCTATCTGCTCTGAGGTGTTCTTAATCCTTCACAATTAATCAAACACCCTTAGAGATTTGTCTTACAAATTCAGGAACAATTTTCTATCTGTCACCCACTTCTTCTTATCCAAATCGGGGAACAACCCTTACGACTATACAATGCCTCATCTGAAGTCATCCCGATACTCGAGTGACAACTGTCATTATTGGCGAATTCAATTAGTAACAACTGATAATCCCAGGAGCTTATCAAATCAATGGTACACACTCTCATCATATCCTCCAGAATCTGTACAGTCCTCTCTGACTGACCATCTGTCTGAGGATAGAAACTGTGCTAATACTGAATCGGGTTCCCATAGCTTCCTGAAAAACGTTCCCAGAAGTGGAAAATGAAGCGGGAATCCCTATTTGATACCATGCTCACTGGAAAAATACTTGGTGTTCCACAATTTTTCATACATATAAATCCACCTACACATTCAGAGTATCTGGAGATTTTCTAACCAGAATGTGGGTAGATTTAGTCAATTTATCGGCTATCACCCAGATAGTCTCGTGATTCATTCGGGTTTTCTATAACCCATCACGAAATTCATGGTAACTTGTTCCTATTTTCGTGTCAATATAGGTAGAAGCTGCAATAACCATGCAACTTCTTTTGCTCTACCTTACTCTGCTGACATACGAGACACTTTTTCACAATCTCTACCATGTCTCTTTTCATATCTGACTACCAATAACCTTTCTAAGATTTCGATATATTTATTACTTCTTGGATGCACTGAATATCCTGAAGAATGAGCTTCTGACAATATCACTATCTCATCACTGTGGTTTTGGGGAGCACTTATACTGTCTCTGAACTTCAGTAAGCCATTATCACTCTCTGTGAACTCTATCACTGTACCCTTCTGAATCTGACCCATACTATCGACACCATGTCGATCATCACGCTAAGCCTGTCAAATCCGGGCACTCTCATCCGGTTCTAGTCTCAGGTTAGCTGTCACACAATCACTGTCATCATCAGAAGGGATCACATCACAACTGAAGCTCACAACTGCTCAAGCAGCTCACGCTCCCTGACCATCATATGTGGTACCATCCCGAGGCTCTTTCTACTCAAGGCATCAGCCATCACATTAGCCTTTCCTGGGTGGTACAATTTCTACAATCATAATCCCTTAGAAGCTCTATTCCTCTTTATTCTCATATCAGACTCTTTCTGTGAAAACAGATACTCGGAGCTTTTATGATCAGTGCATATCTGAAATTTCTCACCGTATAGATAATAGTGTCATATACTCAATACAACCACTATCGTTGTCAACTTTAAATCATGGGCTGGATAGTCCTTTCATGATTCTTGATTTATCTGGATTCATAATCGACTATCTTCCCCTTTTCCATCAATACACAGCTCATTCATTATTTTGAGGTATCCATACTCACTGAGAACCTCTTGAGCTTTGGGTATGGTGAAATTAATCATGGTGGTCAGTTCATACTTCACTACACCGAAATTCATGTCACATCTATCATCTTATTTATCATCTCATTCAAAGACCACGTTTTCATAGTTAAACATGCCAACAATATATACCCTTTTTAGAACTCGCAGCAACCATCTGTAAAAGCAATTTTCCAGTTGTTTCTTATAATTTGCCCTGGACTTTAACTACACTCAACATATCATCAATAAGGATGATGACAAATCGGTCCAGGTAAAGTTTAAATAACTCATTGTAGTTGAGCTCCACTACTTATTTCAATCGTCCATATCCTTGACTTATTTACGCATAAGCGTATAAGATCCTTCAAAATCGCTTACGTTTTCAGGTACTAACTTGCGTCATTTCCTTTTCTTATCTTAACGGCTCTTATTAAATTTTACTATGTTAACCTTTATGATTTGTCGAATTTTAATATTCTTATCGTCTTAGTAAAGGTATCCTAATGCTGAAGTATTTATTACGACGATCGATTTCACGTTATAGGTTATATATACATACTTTTAGACGCTGTCAAGTCTTCAGGCGAGGAGGTATTTTGAAATACCTTTATTAACCTTCAGACTTAACCACATATATTGGTTATGGTTATATCCATCTTTATCTTTGGTTATAATTTATATTCCCTACTTATCACTTAATCCCAATTACTTCGCATATTAAGGGTATTCCTTACCTAGAATATGTCTCTTACTCCAATACATCTTGTATTTAGGATCTATCTTATCTTAAAGATTATCTCCTTTCGTATATCCCTCATGACAAAACTCTTTCATTATTCATTCCGTGAGTACAATCCTTTACTCCTTTAATTTCAACTGTTGCACCCCTTTTTATCACTTGTCAACACTTACAGTATACTTTTCAGTGATGTTTTCACTCCTGTTTTCAACTTAAAATCTCTATATCCATATTCCGTTAATTAATCCTCCTCTATTAGGGTACTCATTTATATGCGAATGAAGGCGGTATGAATAAATGTGTGGCACCAGGATCAATAAACATATGTACTTCATTATTCATAACAAGTGTGGTATCTTACACCACATCCATGAAACATCAATAGTGTCCTGGTCCAAGACATCCTCTCGCCTTCGTCCAACAGCCTACTTTCCTTTTTCTCTTCGGCTATGGCCTCCCTTTTCGTTGCAGCTATACTAACGAAGTTTTTCTCTGTCTCTTTACTTTTCTGTGGGGCGATCTCGCCCAACTCTGTGCAATCAAAATCAATGGTCCGTCTTACCACACTTAACGACCATTTTCATAAATACAGTGTAGGTATAGACCCTCCTTGCGTGGTACCACACATCCCACACTGCTTACAGTGCTTACACTGCTACACTGCTTCGTAGCAGGTCGGGGTCCTCCAATCACAATGCCCCTCAAGAGTGCCAAAATTGGATGCACTGGGGCCTTACCAATTATCTTACTCCATGACTCATCAAATTTAATGTCTTACCAACTGGTCTCTTTCCCGCTCTGACATCTCAGTCATTCTCTATTCTCTTTTGTCTCTATTTTTGCCCTTACTACCTTTTTCAATCTCAGAGGTGTGCAACACATGATCTTCTTCACACAACTGTATTCTGCGCACTGCCTCGACATAGGTAATGAGCCAATCGAACTCTAATCGATAATTTGAGTCATTCCAGGAACTTTTGGGCTTCCCGACTCTCATTGCCCATGGTATCAGGTTCACACCTGCCCAGAGATATAAATTGAGTTTCATATTCATCAATCAACTAGTATCTCTAGGTCAGTGTAAGAAATTTTTACCTGTAATTTCCACTTAAGTAGTGTCCGAAATATTCCTTCACCAGAATACATCTAGAAATATTTTTCATGTCGACTCTGGACATCTAACTCTTCAGATGGGTCGAGCGGACTTCCACTAATGCTCCGCCTCGCCTCCAACATAACGTATTTTAAAAATCACTTTCTTAATCGACATATACCAAAAATCCATACAACTTCGCTATCTCATTCACCCAGTCCTCAGCAACTATTGGCTTCTTTACTTCGCTATATACTGGAGGGGTGTGCAAATCTCTATAGTCTGAGGCATCTGTTTAGGCTTTACCTTGCCTATCCTTAACAACTTGCATAGACTGAGTAAACAACTCTGAAATATTTTCTACACTCCACTCCATCCTCTCGGAGCGTGTCTCAATACTGTTTGATCTCTTTAAAGGACCCTGTGGAGTATGCTCAACATCAGCCTCCACTTCACTCTCATCTTGAGTCTCATGTGACGACTCATTCGACTCTCAGGCTGTTCTCTATGGCCTCGAGCATGTGTACTCGCCCCTCTACTATAGCGGCTATCAATTATAAAACTAGATTCTTGCATTCGAAACTAAATTCTTAGCTGCTATTCCACCTTGATATACACAATTGTATCTAAACAATGCACAGTACATGGGGATGTAAATTTACTTAACTACTAACATCGAATCATATCGGACCAACTCTGCTCTGATACCATTAAATTGTCACGACCCAAATTACCTAAAAATCAGAGTGAAATTTTTTTGCTTTTTAATTTCCTTACCCGTCGTGAACAGTTATACTACTAAACAGTTGGGCTATGATTCGGTGTTAGTCACCTCTCACCTATTTACCATTCCATTTTCATATTTCATTTACATATCAATTTTTTGAACTAAATACATCCCCAATATTAAATCCATATACAGTACTGTGCATCTATATGTTCAGATACAAAATTGTACAAATGTGTATACCTGATCTTGATAAGAAGCAGCGGATAACCGAATTGCAAGGCTATTGTCGCTCTCTTCTACTGAATATACCCTGTGGAGTGGAAAATGAAAGGGTGAGCGAAACGTGCTCAGTAAGGCAATAATGTAAGCACGTAGATAACTATACTATCTACGTGCTGATAATGTTATGATATAAAATCCTTTATATTTTGAGCATGAGGAATGACTAAAACGATGCCACATGTATGTATATATCATATAAGGGAAATCATGAAATCGACATATAAAACACACATGGAAAAACCATCATGTATGACATCTCATGCTCGTCACATTAAAACTTATTAGTTTCATCATAAACTCATCACTTTAAAACTCATTGTTTCATCATAAAACAACTTCATCAAGGTCAAACCCATCTCTCGGGAATACCTTGATTCATTAAATCACATCTCTTTTAAAAACATAAATCGAGATATTACCCATCCCTCGGGTTCGTCCTGGTCTATTCAGACCGTATGATATCATGTGAGGCATGTAGGTTACTGTATGAAAATCGAGGACTATGGCCATACTATGTCCCTGTGATCCCAGGCTACACGAATCCCGGTGTGCGGGGTATCACAACTGCAACGGGAGGTGGGGTCAAGTCCTACCCGCCAGAATATCAAGTAACATCATAGAGTCATCATGACTGCACGGTACAGCGTACTCCGTGTGACATACATAGTACAGCGTACTCTGTGGACCCATATCATAGTCTGGAGGTGCCTGCCGTAGGTCTTATCCACCCCAATACTATGTCGATAACCAACCCATGTCTCAAAGTATATGTGCGAGCATCTCAACTCTCTGTGACACACAGTCTATAGGAGGCTTCCGCATGACTATATGCATGTCAACTCACGTCTAGTGCGAGCAAAGCTCCAGCACCACGCTATGCATATCATGATATCTAAAATCTCGTGCGAGCGAAGCTCCAACACGATTTTGTGCACACACAAATTTCTCGTACGAGCAATGCTCCAGTACGACTTTTCATGAGAAATAAATCAGTAAACTTGAGTGCGAGAAAGACTCTAGCACTCTTTTTACTCATGTAAATATGATAGGTGGCTCAATTTTTATAAAACATCTTTTAAAATAATAACCGGTCCAAACTGGTACCCTTTCGTATAATTCACGAAATCAACAGCCAACCTATGTGCATATTTGCTTAAATCAAAGCAATATAATCATATAAAACATTAAAACATGATAATCATGCAATTTATCTGCCTTACTACCCTTTTTGTAAATTTTACTCCTAGGGCCAAAATCATCTTTTTTCTTTATTCATCTAAGCCCCGATTTTCGTAAAATTATCATTTCGTTTTCTAAATACCTTAAGTAATTCTAGACCCTGTAATTCCCCTCAAAATTACGTATAGGTATCTCTATGCACTTACAAAATTCCCTTACCTCGATTCTCGTCGAGCGCGTATCTAAATTCCACTGTCGGAGGCTCGTCCGATCCGATTTGCTGCTAATCCAGTCTCTGGGGCTGCAGATAATTATTTATCATGTCAATTTACCCCAATAAATATAATTCTCCTGTTTACTACAGTCGATTTAACTAATTGGGTCAATTTACTCTTATTGGGCCCGATCGCACCTTAATGGGCCTCGACCCATTTTCAGCCCATTTTTACTTATTAAATCCCTTCCTCGAGTTTACTGGGCTCATGCAGCTTACCAATAATTATCGGGCTTCGTTCCAAACTCATTGGATAGCCCGTATACCATTTATGGCAATTACATTACAATTCTGAAAAATATTCCTTTCTATACGAAATTAATCCATAATTCCGTAAAATAATCGAAACATTGTATTAAAGGACTCTAATTGTCAGAATTAAAATGTACTTACCCAATATGATGCGGGATACGAAAATCGAAGCTCAATCGACTCTCGTTCGGGCTTTGTCGTACAACTGCACAATTATTATATTTAATCCCGGGTTACTTTTCGATCAAATATAATTTAAATAAATTTTTCAAGAGTCAAATTGGTCACTTTTGACCTCTTACCGACGTACCCGAAGTCCGATGTATCCCCGAAAATTCTTTCCCTTTTTCCTTTTTCTCTTTTTCTCCTTTTTTCCCTTCTTTTTTTGACTGAACCGGTTCAGTCCGGTTCAGACCGGTTCGGACCGCATGTGCACCCCGGTTCACTCCTGTTTACCGCCTTGCCGGCCGATTCTCCACCGGCTTCCACCGCCAGTGGCTCCGTTGGGTCGTCCGCATCTCAGATATGCTCTCGGTTTCACCCAAGACCGCCGGAAGGTCGCCGGTCCGGCCTGTTCTCCTCCTGCCGTTGGGACCTATTTCCTTTTTCGCCGTCGCCGACGATTCCCGCCGTTTCGTTGGCTGCCAATGGGCTCAAAAGAACCACCTCGGTCCGGTGATCATTTGGCTAGGTCGAATTCGAGCTATGGCGCCGCCGTTCGTCGGAACCGACGCGATTTCCCCCTCGACTTTTCGTCCGTCGATTCGCTAAAAATCGTGGCCGTCGGCGCGCGTCTCTGGTACCGTTGGAACTGCCGGGCTTCGCTCTAGCTTCTCCGACCGTCAGCTGGGATCATCGGCTGCCGGTGGCTCGTCGGGATTCCTCGGTCGGCTGCTTCGTTTTTCCGTTTTCTTCTTCTCTCTCTCCCCGATTCGTTTTCAACTTCTGATTCTTTTTTTTTCAATTATTATTATTTTTATTTATTATTATTTATAAATTAATTTATTATTATTTTATTCATTAAAATAGTCAAAGATATTCAAAATATCTACAAAAATTAATTTTTTATTCTAAATAAATTTATTTAATTTATTTATTATATTTTTAACCATTTTTCGAGTATAATTTCTCCGTATTTTCGGGATATTGTCCCGAGTGACTTTTCGGTATTCCTAAAAATTTCGGATCTTGATCAATTGGACTCGAAATTTAATTATTTCTTCGTTATTGATCAAGATTCTCAAATCCATTATTTTTAATAAAATTTTCTTATCGAATTTATTCCGGCTTTCGATCTTTTGACCGTTTTGCCCTTGCACGTGTACGAGATTAATTTAACCCGACTTTCCTTCACGAATACTCATTCATTTCATATTTTAAATCCTTACCTCCTGTCTGAATCTCGTTTCATTTAATTTGGGACCATTTTCATCCCTCATAAAAATTTACGATTAATTTTTTTGGGTCTTACAGTAACTATTCATTATAGTTTAGTTGTTTTCTTTTCTGCAATCTTCTATAGTTGATGCTGTTGGTGTTGGTTTATTCCCGTATTGTTCAATCATTGATACCAAAGCTGCTTCCAGGTTACTCTCGATTGCAAGAAGTTGATGAGCATGACAGGTTTCAACTAAAGTAGGAACTGGCGTGAGGGCAGAATGCTTGCTGGTTTGATGGCATCAAGTGTGGAGATACCGATAAAGAGATACGGTGCTAAGAAAATGCAGAAGGCTGATGAAGCTGAAGCAGTTGGAGACATGCTAAGCTGGTTGCAGGAAGAAGTACATGCAACCGAGGTAGAGTTGGTGAGAGTTGCAGATAGTAAGCCTGGATATGCCTGGGCAATGGAACCAAGAGAAAGCATGGTAGATGCAGGATAGCAGGTGGAAACGTGCAAGCTGTATGCGGTAGCTGGGCAGAGGACAACCCGAGAGGCGTGGACAGACCAGATGCAGCAAACAGCAAGCCTTGGAAAACCATGAACGCCTGGACAGACCGAAGCACTTGGAAATGAAAATAAACAAAGAAGAAGACGTGCACAGTGGTGTTATCGGGACCACTTTGATGTTTTGCAAATTGCTAAGGCCTTGTTTGGCTAGTGCATTGTAGCTAGGGAGATGCATTGTAGCTAATTAATTAATTTTCATGCATTTTTACTATAGTTTAATTTCAATTTAATTTGTTAACTTAGTTTAGAGTCTTTAATTAAATTTCATGTTAGTATTCTTGCTTAGTGGTATAAAACTTAGTTTTAATTAGGTTATTAGTTAATTAAGTATTCATTTAGAATTAGATTAGGGTAAATTTATTTCATTAAATCTTAGGTTAGTTTAAATTGCATTTTGATTAAGTAGTTTAATTGCATTTTAGGTTTGTTAATTTTAGTTTAATTTATCTTGTTTTGTTATTTTCATATTTGCATTTTATTTTAATTGTGTTAATGAATTTTTAACTGTTTTAATTATTTTTGTAGGTTTTTGCTTTTAATTGCTCGGAGCACTGTAAGTAATCTTAGCTTGGTTTTATTTAGTTTTTATTATTTTATTACTTTCCAGTAATTTTAATGTTAGCCATGTAGATCACCCACCTTAAATTCATAATTTGCTAGAATATACTTAGGGTAAGATTAATCGGTAGTTAATTAGGCTAACTAACTTCTCTGAGGGATGATAACTTGGGACTCAAATCCCATTATTACTTGTACGACCGGTGCACTTACGGTAATACCTTCAAATTGTATCAAGTTTTTGGCGTCGTTGCCGGGGAAGTTTTAATTAGTCGTTAATTAATATTGGTGAAATTATGCTTAGGTGTAATTCTAGTTTGTAAATATTTAGGTTGTAAATATTTAGAAGTTTAATCTAGATTAGTCAATTGAAAACAATTAAAATCAAAAAAATTGAAAAATTAAAAAAACTTAAAAAAATTTTTTCTAAGGACTTTCTAATGTTTGCATGCGTAAAGCCCGGAGTTTTGATTGCTTTCCTCTAGATCCTGAAATTGAACGAACTCTTAGGAAAATTCGAAAGGATTCTAAGAAATTTATAGCTCCACTGCAAAACACGATGGCAAAAAATAGGGAAATCAGGACCGTTGGAGATTATGCGGTGCCGACGATTGGAGGATATTATACCGGCATTAGGCCACCAGCTGTCCCTACTAATAATTTCGAAATTAAGCCTTCCATCCTCCAGATGATCCAGACCTCTTTACAGTTCAGTGGGCTTCCACACGATGACCCACATGCTCACTTTGGGCAATTCTTGGACTTGTGCAACCCGTTCAAGCATAATGGATTATCTGATGATGCGCTTAGGCTTAGATTATTCCCCTTCTCACTTAGGAATAGGGCGCGGCACTGGTTAACCTCTTTGCCTCCAAGATCAATTTCTACATGGGATGAGTTAGCCCATCAATTTCTAGCTAAGTTTTTCCCTCCCTCTAAAATGGCCAGACTCCGTAGTGATATATCTTTCTTTGCCCAGTTCGACTCTGAATCTCTTTACGAAGCATGGGAACGATATAAGGAGCTTCTTAGGAAGTGCCCTCACCATGGCCTACCTTTGTAGTTGCAAGTCCAGACCTTCTACAACGGACTTACAAGCCAAAATAGGACCATTATTGACGCTGCTGCGGGTGGAGTGCTAATGTGTATAACAGAGGAGGAAGCTTACGAGCTCTTAGACAAGATGGCTGCTAACAACTATCTATGGTCCTCGGAGAGGCAATTGCCAAAGAAGTCGGTGGAAATTTATGAGCTCGACACGCTGTCTACCTTGACCTCACAAATCGCTAATCTTACGAAGAAGGTAGAGTGGCTCAGTACCCAACATAATCCTTCCAGCAGTCCTAACCCTGTGTATTCTGTCCAAAGTCCTTTTCTTTCCTGTGATCTGTGTAATAGTACCCACTCTGTAGATAGGTGTCCACTTAACTTAGAATTGGTTCAGTATGTTACTCCACTTCAGAAGCAACAGAACAACCCCTTGTCAAACACCTATAATCCAGGGTGGAGGAACTATCCTAACTTTTCATGGAGCCAAAAGCAAGGGCAAACTTCTAGCTCTAGATCTGTAGAACCCCCTAGTTTTCAAGCTCCACCGGTTCATGTACCACCACAATCGCAATTTCCATATCATCAACCTCATCAACCATCCCTACCTCAATTTCAACATCATCCACCTCACTTCCATCGACCACCACCACCACCACCACCACAACCTATGCAGCCCTAACATTACCATGCTCCAGCAGCTGAGAAGAAGCCCTCGCTTGAGGAAATATTCTCAACGATACTGGAAAATCAAGCTACTTTAATTAATAACTTGGAGGT
This sequence comes from Firmiana major, assembly GCA_033439115.1. NCBI lineage: Eukaryota > Viridiplantae > Streptophyta > Magnoliopsida > Malvales > Malvaceae > Firmiana > Firmiana major. The sequence continues at coordinate 55,365,364 of CM065899.1, forward strand.
TCAGGTGGGACAAATAGTAAATGCTCTTAGCCAACGTCCTCAAGGAACCCTTCCTAGTAACACTGAAGCTAATCCTGTTAAGCAAAGGGAAGGTAAAGAATATGTCAAATCCATCACCCTTAAGAATGGCAGAGAGATAGATGTGCCACAAGTTAAGTCTGGACCTGAACAGCCCATAGTTGATAAACCCATAGGTTCTAACGAAGCAACTCAAAAATAGCAGGAACATCAGGATCAAGCTGCAAAGGAATTCAAGCTAGGCACTTCTTCATCTATACCTTCTTCTACTTCACAGCCTTCAAAGTCCTCTGATGCCATACATGTTACCACTACATCCCTTCCAGTTAGACCACCAGTACTTTTTCCTCAGAGGTTTCAAAACCAAAAGCTTGACCAACAATTCGTCAAATTTCTTGAGGTTTTTAAGAAACTTCATATCAACATTCCTTTCGCAGATGCTTTAGAGAAAATGCCAAGTTATGTGAAGTTTTTGAAGGACATCCTCTCTAGGAAAAGAAGATTGGAAGATTATGAGATGGTGGCCTTAACTGAGGAATGTAGTGAAATTATCCAGAGAAAATTACCCCCCAAGCTCAAGGATCCCGGGAGTTTTACCATACCATGCACTATTGAAAATTTATTCTTTGGTAGAGCCCTGTGTGATTTAGGAGCTAGTATAAATTTGATGCATTTGTCTATCTATCAGAAGTTAGGAATAGGGGATGCCAAGCCCACCATAGTGACCCTTCAGCTAGCTGATCGTTCCATTAAATATCTGAAGGGGGTCATTGAGGATGTCTTAGTAATGGTGGACAAGTTTATTTTCCCTGCAGATTTTATTGTTTTGGATATGGAGGAAGACAGGGAAGTCCCCATTATACTAGGCAGACCTTTCCTAGCGACTGGTAGAACTTTAATTGATGTACAAAAGGGGGAGTTAACAATGAGAGTTCAGGATCTGGAATTGAAGTTTAATGTTTTCAAACCTTTAAAGTTCCCTGATGACTCTCAAGACTGTTTTAGGATGGAGGATATAAGGTGTGACCATACAATATCTGAGAGAAGGAGGGAAGTAGATAGAGCTAAGGAGGAGTTAACTGTTAACATTCTGTCACCATTTTGGCTGACCCTCCTACTCTTCGCCCTACTGCTGAGTGTTATTTTCTTCAGCTACATTTGAAGTGGTTGTATATTTCTTTTCACTTTGTATATAGTTCTTTTTCTTTTTTTTTTCTGTTGTTTCTTTCTTTGTTTATGTTGCAGATTTCTTTTCCAGCATTACATTTTCAATCAAGCTTCAGTTATTCATCATCATCAGAAAGGGGAGTACTCTGTTCTTGAGCTTAAATTATTATATTAACTACACACTGAGGACACTGTATACTTTAAGTTTGGGGGAGGGGATATCACTTGACCAATTTTGTGAAAAATTGGAAATTTTTTCAAAATTTTTTTGAAAATCTAAGAAAGAATTTCTAAAATATTTTCGATAATATGAGCTTAAATTGCTTAATTTTGGGATGATTTAGTGCTTAGCATGTAGTTTTCCCATATTTCGATGATATGACCCATGATTTATATGACTTTGATTAACTGAGAAGCATGATTATAGGAAAAGCATGAAGTTGAATTCTTGAATTTGTCTTAATTCTGATTGTGATTGCCTCATCTTATGCACATGTCATGTCATGAATCATTATATTTATTTAGATAAAGCTTATGTGTACATAGGATTGCATTTGTTCAATTGATTTGGTGCATCATAGTCTAGAATTTGTTTAATCTAATCTCGAGGTGAAATATTAGATCACACTTAATTAGGGAGATGATTTAGGCCATCTTTGGATCGTTTGAGCCTTTTTAGCTAACCCTGTACATACTTTACCACTAGTCACCCATCTGGGCCAAATAAGCTTTTCTCTGTAAATACACCTGCTTATTTTTTCGTAGCTTAAATACTCTGTTCCTATCCCTTACCCCAAAAACATGAAAAGTCATTGGGATATATTGTGAGCTATATGGGTATTAAGTGATAGTGAGGAGTATGTATTGAAAAAAAATGTGTGATAAAAGAAAAAGAAAAAAAGACAAAGAAGAAAGAAGAAAAATACAAAAATAGAATAAAACATTTAGTGAAATAAACAAGTTTGAGGGAAATAATTTGAGCTCTTACATAAAGATCCTAGAAGTAATGCATGTTAAAAGGTAATTAAACCTAAATCGACTTTATCATACCTTAGCCCCAGCCTTACATTACAAGCTTAATGAAGTCCTATTGATCTTTGATTAAGTGTGACTACATTAGTGGAGAGATAAGTGAAAAGAAAACTTATGGGAATGATCACTTGTCATTGACTTTGCATTCACTGTGTTTGCATAATCTGATCCGGATAATGCACTGTGAAGTGACTTAGACATTTTTTCACACACTCATGAGGAGTCCAATTTGGGTTAGGACTTATGATTGAATGATTTTGAATGTTGGACTTGTAATTATGAGTCTTTAAGATCATAGTCTGTACTTTTTCTTTGAGGATAATATTAGGGAAATTATGATGTTTTGTACTTGTTATTCCTACAATTATTCTGTTTTGCTTGAGGATAAGCAAAAGCTCAACTTTGGGGGGTGTGATAATTCTATATTTTTTAGAATTATTTGTGCTTAATTTCCTAATTAATTATTTAAATTCCCAATTTATTTTGTTAATTATCCCTTTTATTTAATTAAAATTCTCATGTTTGCAGATAAATCAAATCCGGATGAATTTTGAATATTTCTGTAGAAAATGGACTGGAATTGGGCTAAAATCGAGATTGGACCACGCAGACAACACGAGCCATGCCACCTAGCACATCCAATTGGACAAAAAGACAGATGACATGGAAATATCTTTTCAGGGAGCCAATGGTGTGAAGACAAGTGGCCAAAAAAATGCCAACTCATCTAGAATGGAAAAATTACAATTGTACCCCTAAGTGTGTGTATAAATAGGAAAGGATGGCAATTGAAAAACTAAGTAGGAGTAGGACTAAGTAGTGTAATGTAATGTAGTCTAGAGTATAATAGTTCTAGATAGATTTTTTTAGATTTACTTACCTGTTTTCTTTTTAGTTTTCCGTTAGCTTTTATCTTTACATTTACTGTTCATTCAATTGTTATACTTTTCATCTTCTAAACTTGGATATTTTCCATTTGATAGCAAACAATATATCATTTCATGCTTCTTGGTTCTGTTAAATCTAGTTCCTTTATTTTTCAGGTTTTATTTACATAGCTTAACTCCTAGTGTAGCTCTCGGTTTCCATAAATGTTTATGTTTTTGTTTTGTTGAAGCAACTTTTATGTTTCTTTGCTCTCGGGTTGCTTAGTAAGTCAGTTCTGCTTCCTTGCTCTCCTCCAGTTATTCGGGTTAGTGGTGGCTGCTGAAGACACCGTGTGTCTTCCATTCGGTTCTAAGAAGTAGAAGATTTGCATTCGGTTAGCAGGAAAGTGGAGGTTGCAACATGCACTAGTGGTTCAGTGAAGCAAGCAAGAGGTGGCATGCCCAACTGTTGCGTGCTTACCCGGGAAGCAAGTTGTTTACAACCGATGCAAAGCTGTGCATGGATTTGGCAGGATAGGGAGACTGAACCCATTTGATTTTCGTCCAAACTTCATTTTCTGCTTCATGCGTGTTTGCTTCCTTTTGCATTTTATATTTATGCTTTTGTTCTAGTATTTCTTCAACATCAGTTTTGATCCGCTGTTATCTCTGTTTTTGTGTTCTATTACTATTCATTATAGTTTAGTTGTTTTCTTTTTTGCAATCTTCTATAGTTGATGTTGTTAGTGTTGGTTTATTCCCATGCTATTCAATCATTGATACTAAAGCTGCTTCCAAGTTACTCTCGGTTGCAAGAAGTTGATGAGCATGGTAGGTTTCAACTAAAGCAGGAATTGGCGTGAAGGCAGAATGCTTGCTGGTTTGATGGCATCAAGTGTGGAGATACCGATGAGGAGATACGGTGCTGAGCAAATGTAGAAGGCTGATGAAGCTGAAGCAGTTGGAGACGTGCTAAGCTGGTTGCGGGAAGAAGTATACGGAACCGAGGCATAGTTGGTGAGAGTTGCAGACAGCAAGCCTGGACATGCCTGGGCAATGGAACCAAGAGAAAGCATGGCCAATGCAGGACAGCAGGTGGAAACGTGCAAGCTGTATGCGATAGTTGGGCAGAGGACAACCCAAGAGGCGTGGACAGACCGGATGCAGCGGACAGCAAGCCTTGGCAAACCGTGAATGCCTGGACAGACCGAAGCACTTGGAAATGAAAATAAAGAAAGAAGAAGACGTGCACAATGGTGTTATCGGGACCACTTTGATGTTTTGCAAATTGCTAAGGCCTTGTTTGGCTAGTGCATTGTAGCTAGGGAGATGCATTGTAGCTAATTAATTCATTTTCATGTATTTTTAGTATAGTTTAATTTCAATTTAATTTGTTAGCTTAGTTTAGAGTCTTTATTAAATTGCATGTTAGTATTCTTGCTTAGTGGTATAAAACTTAGTTTTAATTAGGTTGTTAGTTAATTAAGTGTTCATTTAGAATTAGATTAGGGTAAATTTATTTCATTTAATCTTAGGTTAGTTTAAATTGCATTTTGATTAAGTAGTTTAATTGCATTTTAGGTTTGTTAAATTTAGTTTAATTTATCTTGTTTTGTTATTTTCATATTTGCACTTTATTTTAATTGTGTTAATGAATTTTTAATTGTTTTAATTATTTTTGTAGGTTTTTGCTTTTAATTGCTCGGAGCACTGTAAGTAATCTTAGCTTGGTTTTATTTAGTTTTTATTATTTTATTACTTTCCAGTAATTTTAATGTTAGCCATGTAGATCACCCACCTTAAATTCATAATTTGCTAGAATATACTTAGGGTAAGATTAACCGGTAGTTAATTAGGCTAACCAACTTCTCTGAGGGACGATAACTCGGGACTCAAATTCCATTATTACTTGTACGACCCGTGCACTTGCGGTAATACCTTCAGATCGTATCATAGATCCATAGGCGACTACCTTCCCATCCTACATAAGTATATAGCCCAGTCCCTAGTGTGATTCATCCTTCTGAGCTGGTAGTGTAAGACCCTTATTTTCATATGTAATCCTTATGATCCTCTAAGTATACACTTATTTATGTAATATGAATCATAAGTGATGTAAGGTCCGTAGATTTGATGTACACATTTGTTATGTGAGTTTGTGATGTACACGCAAGTTTCATTAAGTATGAATTATAAGAAATTGACCTTTTTAAGTGATAAATGTGGATTGAATGCAAAATGAGTAATGAGGTAAATTGAAATGAAGTTAACTTTGAGAATTTGGGATGAAATTCATCTAAGTATGCTGTAAAGCAAAGGGAGATCGATCTCTCTTTCAAGCGAGATCGATCTCGGTAAGCCTCTACCAAGCAAGAATCGATCTCATCCTCAAGCAGATAAATCTCATTTCCCTGCAAGATTGATCTCTGAAGCTTTATGCCTAGCTAAGATCGATCTCATGCTCTTCGACAGATCGATCTCTCATGCTTGAAAGCTGAATACAGAGAGGCTAAAAGCAGAAGAAGATGGATCCCTCACTTATGGAGATCGATCTCATCAAGCAATTTCTATAAAAACTGGACAGTTGAACTGCATTTCAAATGAGAAACATTAAACCTTTCCATTTTTGAAGTAAAGTAACCTAACTTTCCTCTCTAAACTATCAACACTTTCCATTGAGAATGGAGAAAATTTTATTACATCAAAGTTCTTCATATAGTGGAGAAGAACAACATAGTTGGAAACGAGAGGTAGAATCGTTGAATCGAAGGAGAAAATGGGTTTTTCCTCAAATTTGTGAAAAAGGAGAAATGCTGGGATTGGTAAGATTTCAATGCACAAATCTCATGTATGTTGATCTATACACTTGTATGAGTTGATTGTTATATAGATTGATAGTTGAAATATCCTAGTTCATGCCTAACCTTCTAAGACTTATAAATGGTTTAATGTGTCGAAATAAGAGAAGGATTAGTAGGCAAGGATTTAATGATGAATTAAGTATGTATCGATGTTATGGAGCATGTATATATGCTTGTATAATAGTTTGGTGAAATCCATGTGCTAGAAACAATAATGGCTGAAAGTGAGTATATGAGGTATTCGATGAAATGCCAAAATGAAATGAAAATAATGAACTTGAGGTATTGTAAGCTTAATATCGGTTTAATACGAATCAATAAACTCGAGGAGTCTGAAAGATTCTCGAAAATAAGTTATATACTCGAAATGGACTTCTGAAAGGATAAAGTTTGACAATGATGTAATGGGGCCAAATGAGATATAAATGGTCCAACGGATTTATTTGAATATCAAGCAAGTGAAACGAAGTATACTGATGTGTGTAGTATAAGATTACAGCTCTAGAAGGTATAATTGGAGTCGACAGGACGGATAACGAGAAGTGGAAATCGAAGGAATGTGATTCGAGCATGATTCGAGGTAAGAGACTTATGCAGCTATTAGAGATAGCTATACGTATGTTTTCTTACCTACTGTGTACGAATGTTATGATACATATATAGATATTTGTATATGACACGCTTTAAAGGTATATGTCCACAAGTGCACGGGTCGTACAAGTAATAATGAGATTTGAGTCCCGAGTTATCGTCCCACAGAGAAGTTGATTAGCCTAATTAACTACCGGTTAATCTTACCCTAAGTATATCCTAGCAAATTATGAAATTTAAGTTGGTGATCTACTAAGGCTAATTAAACGTATTGAAAACAATAAACATTAAAAAATAAAACCGAGCTGAAATTTACTTACCGAGCTCCACGCAATTAAAAAAAATACCTATAAAGGAAAATTAAAACAGCTAAAACTAATTAACGCAGTTAAAATAAAATGCAAAAATGAAAATAAAGCAATAAAATTAATTAAACTAGAACTCAAACAAACTTAAAATAAAAATGCATGTAATTAAATTTAATCTAAATTAATCCTAAATGCAACATATAAATTCTACATTAACACTAAGTCCTAAAAAAAATCAACTATTATCAAAATTAAAACTAACAATTAAAGTACCAAACAAAGAAACTAGCTTACAATTTAATTTAAAACTATACCTAAACTAACAATTAAAACATTAAACCATTAACATAAAAACATGAAGTAAAAATGAGATAATGTGATGCTGCCAAACGCAGCCTTGCTCAATTTGCAACAAAGTTGTCCCGACTGGATGCACTGTTCACTCTCTTCTTTAGTAGGATTTTTGTCCTGCTCTCGTTTTGCCATCTGCAGCTCCAGGCTCCGGCTGTCCTGCACTCTCGGTCTGCTTGCTGAAGCGCACGTCCAGGCCTGCTGTCTGCTGCTTTTGCTCCAGGCCACTATCTTCGGATTGTCCAGTCCTCGACATTTTGTCTTTTGCCTCCTGTAATGTCCAGGTGCTGCAGGTTGCAAACTGCCACTTGCTACAAATTCTGCTCCATGTTCGGTTGTCTCCAGGTGCTGCATCAAGACTTCTGTCCAGTTACTGCAGCTGGTACTGCTCCTGCTTTGTTGCACGATTCATCCAGGTACTCTCGGTCTGCTTTGCTTTTCTTGGCTTCATTCTCTGCATTCGGTGAGCACAGCAGCACCCATCCTTACCAGCATTCTGCCTACGGTACCTGCAACTTCTACCGACCCCAGTTTTCAACAGTAGCAATTCCCGCTTCAATTGTCCGATCATTACACCAGCAGTCCCAGCAATGTCCTTAGCTGAATCTGTCACCACGTCCCTGCAAGCTGAATGCATCGGTCCCCTAACTTCTGTAGACAACAAGGAATTAACAACACTTAAATGGTGAGAAAATAACAATGGAAATTAAACTCCTGCTAGAAAATGAAAAAGAGCAAAAGAGAAAGGAAATAAAATGCTCATGAACCTACTGCACTTAAAGCAGAACTAAAAGAGAACCAAACAACAATTAAGTAAACTAGAAGATCATTTTAAATCGACAACAATGCAGGATAAGAAAATAACTAAGATGAACAGTAAAACTAAACTAAAACAGAGCCGAACAGAGGAGGAATCTAGTCCATATTGCCACCATGTTATCATGTGTTTCAACCGAGCTATTGACACACTGCATTGCTTCACGCATGACCCGCTTTTCACCAGCAGACCTGCCCAGCAGATAGGGATGTCTAGAAATGCAACTACTACAGCTTCATTATCCCTGGATTTATGCTGATCTGTACGTTTTCCTCACGAGCCACAGATGAATTCTGTAGTAACTTTCAACGACTGCAACAGCTCAAGAGCGATGCATGGTAACAACTAATCTTCCACTGTGCCTCCAATAAGATTTCAGCAACTGGAGAAAAGGAGAGTTAATCAGAGGATGATTTCTGGCTCTATCCAATGCCTCGGTACCATCCATCTTACCAGCAACCAGCACATTCATATCTACTCTCCAATCTAAATAGTAAATTTTAATGCAGAAAATATAATGATCAAAGAGGTTAACCAAGCACCAAGTCTGAGTAAACCGTTCATAACAAGAACATAAACAAAAGAAACCCCGAATAGGAACATGGAGCTAATAAAGAAATTTGAACTTTTCATAAAACCGAGAAGGAAATAAAAATGGTGAATGCAAGTTAATGTGAAAGACAAACAAATTCGAAAGAATGAAAATAAAATTAAAAGTTGCTATGAACAGTAGCTCAACAAAATAAAATCAATGGTAAAGCTAATGGAAAAAGAAGACTATTCTAAAAATTACTTAATCCTAAAGTAAAACTACACTACTCTTACCCTAAAACTACCCTAAATTCTACTCCTAATTCTACTTCTACTCCTACTTCACTTTTCAATTGCCATCATGTTCTATTTATACACAAACATAGGGGTACAATGGTAAATTTTCATCCTAGATGAGTTGGCATTGTTTGGCCACTTGTCTTAATTTGATTTGCTGCAGAGTAGATATTTCCACGTCATCAGTCTTTTTGTCCAATTAGCTGTGCGATGTGGCCCGACGTGTGTCTTCCAAAAGGTTGGCACGGTGTCTTTCGATCTTATCGTTTCGGAGCAAATAAAATACGGGCACCTGACATCACGCGTGTCTAGACGATTGATGACTCGGTCTGTAAATTGGAAGTGGTCCAGTCTCCTTTAGCTCGTTTTCAGCCCAATTTCGTCTGAAATGACTGAGTTTCATTCGGATTTAATTTATTTGCACATTAAAGAATTTTAATTAAATAAAGGGGATTATTAATAAAATAATATGGGGATTTAATAGATAATTAGGAATTTAAGCACTAATAAGTCTATAAAACAATAGAATTATCAGTATATCTAGGTGAAAACTACGTATGAGAATAAGTCTATAAGTATGAGTTGCATGACTTCTATGATTGTTGTGAAAAGAGGTTTTGCAAACGTTTTGAGAAAGAGCAATAATAGACGGGGTCCCAGTTTAACCATTTGCATGAAATGTTTCTAACGAGTGATTAAAAGGAGATTTGCCCTCTCACTCATGATAGTCCATTGAGCCCTTCTATTTCTTTTATATGTGAAATCGTGCTAGAGCCTGAGTAGCAATGGTAGATTAACCAATCCTGGTCGCACGTTGTTTTTAAAGGAATTTTTGGGAAAACAAAATAGTGCTTGATGCCTCGGGTGATGCTATGTGTTCCACTCGAGATGCTCGCACTAGATTTTGGGAATCATGCTGGAGCCTTCGAGTATTGCGGTCTGCCTTGCTTTGACTATGCTCGTATGTAATTTCCTAGTAATTTCGTGCTCGATGCCTCAAGTATGTTGTGTGTCTTACGCTAAGTTGCTCGCACGAGGTTTTCATGATTGTACTGTGTACTGAATAAAATCGTGCTAGAGCCGTCATGTATTGTTGTGTGTCTTGCTTTAACCCGCTCGCACGTGATTTAAAGATGATTTGTAATGAGTATAAAACTGTGCTTGAGCTATCGTGTATTGCTGTGTGTCTTGCACTGACCTGCTTGCATGAGATTTTGAGACAATGGAAATGGGTGATAAGGATGCACAAGAGCACGATGTACTGTGAGCGTTAGCCATAGAGTACGATGTGCCATGATTTGAGTATGAGCTGAAGGGATGATTGATCTACCTCGGCAAGCATAGGGTTCCCGCAAACCTGATCAGTGTTGCCTGGAATCCGACTATGGCAATAAGTCTTCTTATATCTCTGTGATAGGACATTGTCACTACTGTGTGAGGTGACATATGTCTCCCTAGATGTGTGTCTGGGGATATGATAACCCATGATTTATGTCTCAAATATACTGATTTGCTAAATGTAAAGCATTTTCTAAGTATGAACTATGTGAATTGAAATATACTATGTGATTCTATGTGAATATGCATATACTCATCTAGCGAATTAATGGTTTCGCATTGATGGAAGTTGTTTTTTTTTTTTTTAAAAGCATATGTTTTATAAGGACAATGAATATATATGTATTTTAGCACGTAGATAGTGTAGTTATCTACCTGATTTCATATTTTCCTTACTGAGCGTGTTAGCTCACCCCCTTATTTCCTCCTCCACAGATATTACGTAGTAATGAGTATACTGCAGTCGTCCCTGCTATTTTGTTTCTTCGGTCGTCCAGCAATATAGGGAGGTATACACTTGAGATGAAAAATTTTGTATATTGTAAATTAATGCACAGTAAAGTTTGTATTTTTTATTTTGGGGGATGTATATAATAGAAATTGATGTAAACGCTTCCGCACTTATATATAAAAGTTCAGTTTCTATTCTATTGCATTTATATGAAATTATTAAACTAAAATGGATGAGATATGAATTGGATGTTGACTCACAGCCCAACTGTAAGTGGTAAGGTAAAGGTCACGGACAGAGAGTGAAGGTCGTGACAGAATTAATGGTATCAGAGCAGAGTTGGTCTGATGTGAGTCAGTATCCATAGTTAGGAAATTATACATCCCCAAAGTACTGTGCATTATTAGGATAGAAATGTGTATACCAAGCTGGAAAATGTGACTGAGACACTTATTTTGAGTATGCAGGATGTCTGATAGATGACATACTCGTAGAAGAGAGAGTTCACGCTCTCAAGGGCGTAGAGATGAGCCCGAAAGGCACAATGGGTCTAGTTCTAGTAGAGACCTATCTGGTCTTAGTGAGGCCACTGAGGAACATATAGCGCAGTTACAACACAGTGTAGACACATTTATGGGGATGTTTACATAAGCGATGTCCAGATTTGAGGGTAGACAGGAGAACCCTGCTGGTCAGGCTGTTGCACCTGATAGACAAGAGCCAGCATGGCCTGCACCGAGACCTCGAGCTGCAGAGGTAGAGATTCTTGCATCCCCTCTAGTTCAAGACATTCCCCCACCAGTCTAGGATCCTGTAGCTCCATAACAGGTTGGTGGTGAAGGAGTGTATGTTTGTGCTCTGGGTAGACTGAGAGAGTTCCAAAAGTTCAGACCTCCTTCATTTAGTGGGGTGAAGAACCCAGTGTTAGCTGAGCATTGGATACGTAGTATGGAGAAGCTTTACTGATTCTTCCATTGCTCCGACGCAGAGAAGGTCACCTTTGCGACTTTTGTATTAGAGGACGAGGTTGAGCATTGGTGGATGGCCACACAACAAATGTTGAGTGCATGACACCCGATTGTGACATGGGATATATTCTTGGATGCCTTCAGGAGGCAGTACATTCCAACCACTGCTCAGAGAAAGATGCAGATGGAACCTATGACATTGATTCAGGGGAATCAGACAGTGGATGAGTATGAGTATGGATTCACATCCCTAGGAAGATATGATACAGTCACTATGAGCCTTAATGATAGAAAGGTTCAAAAATTTCTTGAGGGACTGAGACCTTTCATCAGAGCTCGATTAGCTCCATTGGACATTACCACCTATGATGAGCCAGTACGGAGAGCTCAACTATGTGAGCAAGATTATGAGTTGCATGCCTCGGAATTGAGCAGGAGTGGTATAGGCAAAGATAGAGACCAGAAGAGGTCAGTTGATGACAGAGGATTCAAAAAGGGTTGAAGGTTATTTGGTAAGGGGCCTAAGATTGAGGAGATACGAGAGAGGCCTATGAAGCCTCCAATTCATCCAGCTTTATCTCCAACTTCAAGGGGTATAGTTATTAGTGGACCTCGACCTACCACAGAGTAGTGCAAGTCATGTGATAGATATCATGGGGGTAGACCATGCCCTTTATCGATGAGATCATGTTACATGTGTGGTAAATCAGGGCACATAGCTCGTGAATGCCCAGAGTTGATAGATTCAACCCCACAAAAGGGAAAAGAGCCAGAGAAGGCTACAGTTAAGACACCTACACCTAAGAGGAAGGCCACAGCTGAAGAGGAAGGGAAGCAAGCTGTTGGTCGAGGGTGAGTGTTTACATTGGACCAGGCATCTGCAGAGGCTTCCTCGGATATGATTAAAGGTACCATCCTTGTCTTTGATTTTGAAACATTAACATTGATTGATCTTAGTGGCACGCATTCATTCATATCGCCTTCATTTGCATGTAAACTGTATGAACATGTGAAACCTATACCCTTAGGAAGAGTCTTACTTATAAGCACTCCAGTGAGAGACAATGTAATGACGGAGTATGTATGTAAGTGTTGTAAGTTAAAAGTAGGGAAAAAGGACATGTCAGTCGATCTCAACCTATTAACTATGAAGGATTTCGATGTAATACTAGGAATGGATTGGTTGACTGCAAACCATGCTGTTTTAGATTGTTATGCTAAGACAGTAATGTTTTCTATCCTTGAAAAGTATGTTGTAAGATTTGAAAAGTAATGAAAAAAGTAGTAGATTATTTCTCATGATGGATGATTTTGCTAACAAATGCAATGATAATGTATTGAAGGTTTTATCGCCTCTGTGGTTGACTTGGATAAGGTATACCCGGATATGGTTGACATCCCAATGGTTAGAGAATTTTTCAATGTCTTTTCGAAAGAATTACCATGGTTGCCACCAGACAAAGAAATGGAATTCTATATTGGTTTGGTGCCTGGAACTGAACCGTTATCCAAGCCACCATATAGAATGGCTCCAATTGAATTGGAGGAGCTAAAGAAGCAATTGCAAGAGTTGCTGGATAAGGGGTTCATCAGATCAAGTGTATCACCTTGGGGAGCACCGATTCTATTTGTAAAGAAGAAAGATGAGAGTCTCCGACTGTGTATAGACTATTGGTTGTTGAATAAGGCTACCATCAAGAATAAATATCCCTTTCCACGGATAGACGATCTAATAGATCAGTTGCAAGGAGCATAAGTATTTTCGAAGATTGATATGATGTCTGGGTATCATCAGTTCAGGATTCGGAGTGGAGATATACCCAAGACAGCATTTCGGACCCGTTATGGCCATTATGAGTTTTTAGTTATGCCATTTGGGTTGACGAATTCTCCTACAACATTTATGGCTCTAATGAATGATGTATTTAAACCATACCTGGACAGATTTGTGATTGTCTTCATAGATGACATATTGGTGTACTTGAAGTCCAAGAAAGAGCATGAGCCGCATTTGAGACCAGTGTTGCAGACCCTCCGAGATTAGGAGTTGTTTACTAAACTCAACAAGTGTGATTTCTGACTGAGTGAGATATCATTTTTGGGTCATGTAGTCTCGAGAGACGGTGTATCAGTTGATCCATCCAAGATACAGGCCGTGACACAGTGGGAGAGAACCAAAACGATTACAGAGATTCGTAATTTCCTGGGTTTAGCAGGTTATTACCGACGATTTGTCGAGGGATTCTCTAAACTAGCTGCTCCATTGACACGTCTCACCCGAAATAATGTGGCATTCGAATGGGATGATAAATGTGAGGAAATTTTATGTGAGTTAAAGCACAGACTGACCACCATACTTATTCTCACTATACCCACCAGCTTAGGAGGTTACACAGTGTATACAGATGCCTCGAAATAGGGACTGGGCTGTGTGTTGATGCAAGAAGGGAAGGTAGTAGCCTATGGATCCAGACAGCTTAAGGACCATGAGAGGAACTACTTGACCCATGATTTAGAGTTGGCAGCTGCGGTATTTACATTAAAATATGGCGCCACTACTTTTACGGTGAGAAATTTCAGGTGTATGCAGATCATAAGAGTCTCAGATATCTGTTTTCACAGAAAGAGTTGAATATGAGGCAGAGACGATGGATAGAGCTTCTAAAGGATTATGAATGCGAGATACTGTACCATCCAGGAAAGGTTAATGTTGTGGCTAATGCCCTGAGTAGAAAGAGCCTCAGAATGGTATCGTACATAATGGTCAGGGAATATGAGCTGCTCGAGTAGTTTGCTCACCTCAGGTTGGATATAGACCCTTTTGATATTGACAGATACTGTGTGATAGCAAGTCTATGAGTGGAACCGGATTTGATAGACTGTATATGCCAGGCTCAGCATGTCGATTTACTGTGTGAGGATCGTGCGAGTCAAATTCATAGGGGAGATGTGGTCGATTTCTTAGTGAGTGAAGATGACCTACTGAGGTTTAGAGGCAGAATTTACATTTCCAATGACCCAGAGTTAAAGAGATTGATTTTGATAGAAGCTCATTCATTGAGATATACATTGCAACCGGGGAGTAATAAGATGTATCAAAACCTCCAGAAAGTGTATTGGTGGTCAGGGATGAAAAGAGATATCGCAAAATTTGTGAAAAGATGTCAAATATATCGGCAAGTGAAGGTTGAGCATCAGAAACCTGTAGGGTTATTGTAGCCTCTACCTATACCAACTTTGAAATGGGAGCATGTCACCATGGATTTCATCATGGGATTGCCGAGAACTAAGAGGAACCATGATGCTATCTGGGTAGTGGTTGACAGATTGACGACATCTGCTCATTTTTTGCCTATGAAATCTATAGATACTTTGAGTAATTTGGTAGAGTTGCATGTACGGGAGATAGTGAGGCTACATGGTATTCCAGTAAGGATCGTATCGGATAGGGATTCCCACTTCACTTCTCACTTTTGGGAACAATTTCAGGAAGCTATGGGAACTTGATTGAGTTTTAGTATTGCTTTGCATCCTCAAACTGATGGTCAGTCAGAGAGAACCATCCAAACATTAGAGGACATGTTGAGAGCAAGTGTTATAGATTTTAAAGGCTCTTGGGATGATCACCTACCGTTAATTGAATTTGCATACAACAATAGTTATCACTCGAGTATCGGGATGGCACCATTGAAGCCTTATACGGTAGAAGGTGTTGTTCCCCTATTTGTTAGGAAGAAGTGGGCGAGAGGAAAATTTTTGCTCTTGATTTGGTACAGCAAGCCTTTGAGGTTGTTCAGTTGATATGTGGATTGAGAACAGTTCAGAGCAGACAGAAAAGCTACGCTGACATGAGACAGAGGCCACTAGAGTTCACCGTGGGTGACTCAGTATTTTTGAAAGTTTCTCCCTCGAAAGGGATTATGAGGTTTGGTAAGAAGGGTAAGTTGAGCCCTTGGTATATCAGATCGTTTAAGATACTGAAGTGTGTGGGAGATAAGGCCTACAGGCTAGCATTACCACCGAAACTAGCAGGCATTCATAATGCCTTCCATGTGTCGATGCTTCAGAAGTACCATCCAAATCTAACCCATGTGATTCGATATGAGCCATTGGAGCTCCAGAATGATTTTTCATATGTAGAGAAACTGATCTGGATACTGGATAGGAAGGAAAAGGTTCTACAGAATAAGACGATTTCGCTTATTAAGGTTTTCTGGCAGCACTACACTTCAGAGGAAGCAACTTGGGAGTTAGAGAACTCTATACGGGAAAAGTACCCCCGACATTTTGATGAGTAAATTGGTTCTAATTTGGAGGACCAAATTTCTTAAAGGAGGGGAGAAATGTAAGACCCGTATTTTCATATGTAATCCTTATGATCCTCTAAGTCTACACTTATTTATGTAATATGAATCATAAGTGATGTAAGGTCTGTAGATTTGATGTACACACTTGTTATGTGAGTTCGTGATGTACACGCAAGTTTCATTAAGTATGAATTATAAGAAATGGACCTTTTTGAGTTATAAATGAGGATTGAATGCAAAATGAGTAGCGAGGTAAATTGAAATGAAGTTAACTTTGAGAATTTGGGATGAAATTCAGCTAAGTATGCTGCAGAGCAAGGGGAGATCGATCTCTCCTTCAAGCCAAAACGATCTCAGTAAGCCTCTGCCAAGCAAGGATCGATCTCATCCTCAAGCAGATCGATCTCATTTTGTCTCGGCCAAAAGCAGATCGATCTCATTTCCCTACCAGATCGATCTCTGAAGCACTCTGCCTGGCTAAGATCGATCTCATGCTCTTCGACAGATCGATCTCTCATGCTTGAAAGCTGAATATAGAAAGGCTAAAAGCAGAAGAAGATCGATCCCTCACTTATGGAGATCGATCTCATTAAGCAATTTCCATAAAAACTGGACAGTTGAACTGCATTTCACGGGAGAAACATTAAACCTTTCCATTTTTAAAGCAAAGTAACCTAACTTTCCTCTCTAGACTATCAACGCTTTCCATTGAGATTGGAGAAAAGTTTATTACATCAAAGTTGTTCATAGAGTGGAGAAAAACAACATAATTGGAAACGAGAGGTAGAATCGCTGAATTAAAGGAGAAAAGGAGTTTTTCCTCAAAATTGTGAAAAAAATGAGAAAAGTTGGGATTTGTAAGATTTCAATGCAGAAATCTCATGTATGTTTCTCTATACACTTGTATGAGTTGATTGGCATATAGACTGATGGTTGAAATATCCTAGTACATGCCTAACCTTCCAAGACCTATAAATGGTTCAATGTGTCAAAATGAGAGAAGGATTAGTAGGCAAGGATTTAATGCTGAATTAAGTATGTATCGATGTTATGGAGCATGTATATATGCTTGTATAATAGTTTGGTGAAATCCATGTGCTAGAAACAATAATGGCTGAAAGTGAGTATATGAGGTATTCGATGAAATGCCAAAATGAAATGAAAATAATGAACTTGAGGTATTGTAAGCTTAATACCAGTTTAATACAAATCAATAGACTCGAGGAGTCTAAAAGATTCTAAAAAACGAGTTATATACTCGAAATGGACTTATGAAAGGATAAAGTCTGATAATGATGTAACGGGGCCAAATGAGATATAAATGGCCCAATGCATTGATTTGAATATCAAGCAAGTGAAACGAAGTATACTGATAAGTGTAGTACATGATTACAGTTCCAAAAGGTATAATTAGAGTTGGCAGGACGGATCACGAGAAGTGAAAATCGAATGAAAGTGATTCGAGAATGATTCGAGGTAAGGGACTTATGCGAGCTATTAGAGATGGCTATACGTATGTTTTCTTACCTCCTGTGTGCGAATGTATGCGATACGTATATAGATATTTGTATATTTAGGTGAAAACTACGTATGAGAATAAGTCTATAAGTATGAGTTGCTTGACTTCTATGATTTTTGTGAAAAGGGGTTTTGCAAACATTTTGAGAAAGAACAATAATAGACGGGCTCCCGGTTTAACCATTTGCATGAACTGTTTCTAGCGAGTGATTAAAGGGAGATTTGACCTCTCACTCATGATAGTACATATAGCCCTTCTATTTCTTTTATGTGTGAAATCGTGCTAGAGCCTGAGTGGCAACAGTTGTCACGACCCAATTCCATTCTCCTTAACCGAAAATCACTGAAAATTTTTCGCGTTTTTACTTTTACCTTACCCGGTCGTGAACTAAACTCACCACACACTGTTGGGCTGTGAGCCAATAATAAACACCACATCCCATTCATTCTCAATTAATTAAAACGATGTCATACATGTGCATTTAATCGTGTACTTATACGAATACATGTTTTACTGACATCTACATCCCCCATAAGTACAACTCAAACGAATACTGTGCTTTTACATTGTTTAGATACAAAAAGAATCACTGTGTATATACCTTTTAGCAATGGAGATGCAGCGGAGTCCAAAATAATACGCCTCAGTCCTCACTGGGCAACTATGCACGCTCTGTAGGGGGGAAAATAGAGTGGGATGAGCAACCACACGCTCAGTAAGGCAATAATGCAAGCATGGTAGATAACTACTCTATCTACATGCTGATAGTGTTATGCATAAATCATTTATGGTAGGAGCATGAGGAATAAAACTATGCCATATGAGTATACATATATATCATGTATCAAAGTCATGTAAAATTGGCATATAAAACATGGTAAAACATCATGTATAAATCATCTCATGCTCGATCTCATTTAAATTCATAAAAAGGGCAATTCATTAAGAAACCTCCTTTTTAAACCCACGTCATAAATCTCTTTCTCATCCCATACAATCACATCACATCAATTCACAATCACAACCACGTTTTCATTTCACAATTCAAATCCACGAGGCTCGACCCCTCCTTCGGGTCTACCTTAAACAATCACAATCACACTTAGAGATTTAAAATCATGTGGTAGTAAGTAAATCAAGCAAGGAGACAGGTTACTATATCTCAAGTGACTACATTGGCCAATCGTCACATATCATCCCAGACCACACGGATTCCGGTGTGCGGGGTATCATGCTGGCATGAAGGTGGGTTAGTTCTCCGCCAGACTTTCTCAATCAAGTAACCACCACGCGGTACATCGTACTCCATGTGATATACACGGTACATCGTACTCCGCGGACCCATAACATGGTTGGGGGTGCCTGCCATAGGTCTTATCTACCCCATGCCAAGTGTAACCTTTATAGTCTCAAGAGCGCGTGGGAGTAACCGCAATACTAGGTCCTAGCCCCTCATGGCCTTGCTCGCCCCTGTTGGGTTCCCTGATCCAGGTCCTAGCCCCTCACCCTCACCCCACCTAAGAGGTCTGTCAGGCCTGTTGGGTTCCCTGGATGGATTATGTCAGGTCCTAGCCCCTCACCCTCACCCCACCTAAGAGGTCTGTCAGGCCTGTTGGGTTCCCTGAGTTAATCCGTATCTCTCACCACGGCCTCATACGTACCACAGTGTGAAAACCAGCGCGAGCTACGCTCTAGCGCGAATTCATGCATCAAAACCATTCACTTCGTACTAGCAACGCTCTAGTACGACATTTATGCATAAAAATATGAAGAAACCATGTACGAGCATAGCTCCAGTACGGTTATATGCATAAGAAAAACCACTCAAATCCACGTACGAGCGTAAGCTCCAGTACGGTTTATAACATCATCACAATTTAAATTCAAAGTGCGAGCTAAACTCAAGCACATTTCACACAAGTGAAAACATAGAAATCTAGCGCGAGCGAGGCTCTAACGCGAATTATATCTCATACACGCGATAGGCGGCTTACATGCATTCAAAACATCTCATAATATGCTTAGTGCCTCATATGGGCTATTTCACAACATCATTCAAGTACTAGCCAGCCTATTCTTTTATTTGCTCAAATCAAAGCATCGTGTTTTGTAAAAGCATTCAAAACACATGATTTATGCAATTATTAGCCTTATTATCCCTTTTTCATAAAATCCACTTCAAATCCAAAACCACGCATATACTCATCATCATTCACGAATATCATCAACATTTATTTGAGCAATCATGCATTTCATAAAAACACCCGATATTCACCCACAAGTTCAAAGTACGAGCAGCTACCTCTATATACTCACAAAATTCCCTTACCTGGAATCGTGATGCGTGATTCCACTTCCTTAAGCTGCTTACTCGTACGGTTCGATTCGTCTTCAACGAACTCTTCGGGACTGCACAAAATCGTATCCCGCATTATATTCGATCCATACAATGCAACCCTTGTGCTTGCTATAGTCAATTTAACCTATAGCCTCTATTAACGCTTATATGGCCTCGTTTCATCACTTTACCCATAACTCGGGTCTATGGATCTTCTTAGGCCTATTAACTTATTCAAAATCGATGTTAAATCGACATTAAGCTCATAGTGTTCATATTCCATGAATCCCCTCACTATGGCATTTATCAATCATATACATACCCATTTTCACAATTCCTCCAACTCACCATGTAATTCCATCTAAAATCATAACATTACCCCAATGACAACTTTAGCATGCCATAAACCATAAGTTCATTCAATCCCACATATCCTCACATTATACCCATATTAGATTTCTAGGTCACACCAATTTCACAACATTCCTAAGTAGTTTATCCATCAATACTCCTATCAATCAACTCCAAAATCAATTTAAATAGCTAATACATTTGGATTGGAGGGTTAGAATCTTACCAATGTGATTTCTCTCCTTGCTCCAATTGGTAATGCCCTTAACTCCTTCAACTCCAAGAATGGGAAGATGCCCTCTCACTATGTTGTTCTTCTCTTTGATAGGAACAACTTTGCCTCTAATGATCTCTCTCCAAATCTCACTGAAAATGGCTGGTTTTAGAGAGGGAAAGTTGGGTTTTTTTTTTTGGGTTGAAAATGGGAGGTTCCGAGATTTCCAGATTTTCAGCTCTCCTTATATAGAAATGACTTGAGGAGATCGATCTGATCCAAGAGGAGATCGATCTGGTCCCTTAAAATCCCTCTTTTTCACGACATTTTTAAGCCTGAGATCGATCTGTCGAAGCAATGAGATCGATCTGTTGAAGCATGAGATCGATCTGTCGAAGCATGAGATCGATCTGGTCCCGAACAGAGAGCTAAGGAGATCGATCTGGGTGCTTGGGGATCGATCTTTCCACTACAGAATGCTTGGGAGATCGATCTGCTCTATTCTTTCGCCCAAATTAGAGCATTCTGGCTCTCCCAGATCGATCTCTCATTCTAGGAGATCGATCTGGACCTCATGTTTTTCAGATTTCCTGCAGTTTCATTGCTGCAACTCATACCAACACACCCTCAATCTATTGCCATGGTTATTTTCTCATCCATCCACCTTTACAACTTGAAAATGGCATCCATTCATACCTTATGCACATTGAAACTTGTGTGCATTCATTGTATGTTCAAAGGTATGCTACATCAAACCAAATGGAAGCATAACTCCATTCCATTTACCACACTACTCATCTTGAGTCTCAATCACATCCATCACTTGCTAGAACACATTTCTCCGTATTCATACTCAATGAAACTTGTATGTACGTTACAATTTATATTACACATACATACAATGAATCCATGGACTTACATCAATCGTACTTTACATTACAAGTCCATTCACATTATTTGATCCAATTACACACATTACCCTTATACATATACGGGGTCTTACATTCTCCCCTCCTTCAAGGAATTTGGTCCTCCAAATTAGAACCAAGTCACTATTCAAACAGTTGGGGGTACTTCTCCCGTATCAAGTTCTCCAATTCCCACGTGGCCTCTTCCGCCGTGTGGTGTTGCCAAAGCACTTTCACCAAGGGAATTGTCTTATTCCGCAACACTTTCTCTTTTCTGTCCAATATCCGAACCGGCTTCTCAACATATGTCATACTCTCATGGAGCTCCAACGGCTCATATTTTATCACGTGTGCCGGGTCCGGGTGATACTTCCGAAGCATCGAGACGTGGAAGACGTTGTGGACATTCGCCAAGTCCGGTGGCAATGCCAACCTATACGCCTTATCTCCCACTCTCTCCAAAATCTCGAAGGGTCCGATATATCTAGGGCTCAGCTTGCCCTTCTTACCAAATCTCATAATACCCTTCGATGGTGATACCCTCAGAAACACCGACTCACCCTCATCAAACTCCAGTGGTCTTCGTCTCTTGTCAGCATAACTCTTTTGCCGGCTCTGAGCTGTCTGTAATCTCTCACATATCAACTGGACGTCCTCAGATGCCTGCTGCACTAAGTCCGGAGCGAAAATCTGTCTGTCACCAACCTCTTCCCATCCAATGGGGGAACGGCATCTACGCCCGTATAATGCCTCATAGGGTGCCATCCCGATACTAGCATGATAGCTATTATTATACGCGAACTCGGCTAACTGCAGGTGGTTATCCCAGGAGCCTCTATAATCCAGCACACACGCTCTCAACATATCCTCGAGGGTCTGTATAGTCCTCTCTGACTGCCCATCTGTCTGAGGATGAAAAGCGGTGCTAAAACTCAGTCGGGTCCCCAGCGCTTCCTGAAAATGTTCCCAGAAATGGGAAGTGAAGCGGGCATCCCTATCAGAAACCACGCTCACTGGTACACCATGTAGCCGTACTATCTCTCGGATATACAGGTTCGCCAACTGACTCAGTGTATCGGTAGCTCTCATAGCCAAGAAATGGGCGGACTTAGTCAACCGGTCCACAATAACCCATATGGCATCATGACCTCTGCGGGTCCTCGGCAACCCCATCACAAAATCCATTGTGACATGCTCCCATTTCCAAGTCGGTATCGGTAGAGGCTGCAATAATCCTGCTGGCTTCTGATGCTCTACCTTCACTTGCTGACAAACGAGACACTTAGTGACATATTCCGCAATGTCTCTTTTCATTCCAGACCACCAATAAACCTTCCGAAGGTTTTGATACATCTTGGTACTTCCCGGATGTATCGTATACTTCGATGAGTGAGCCTCTGATAAAATCGTTCTCCTGATCTCAGGATCCCTGGGAACGCATACTCTGCCTCTGAACCTCAATAAGCCATCAGCACTCTGCTCAAAATCAATACCCACACCTGTCTGTACCTGCCTCAGCCAATCGATACACCGTCGATCGCTCTGCTGGGCTTGCCGAATACGGCCAATCAACTCTGGCTCTAGTCTCAAACAAGCCATGATCTCAAGTCTCTCAGATCCAGGTGGGGTTACATCCAAACTGAGGTTCGCAAAGTGTTCTAACAATTCATGTTCCCGTACCATCATATAAGACACCAACCCAAGGTTCTTTCTACTCAAAGCATCGGCAACTACATTTGCCTTACCCGGGTGGTACATGATTTCACAATCATAGTCTTTCAGGAGTTCGAGCCATCTCCTCTGTCTCATATTCAGCTCTTTCTGCGAGAACAGGTACTTAAGGCTCTTATGATCTGTGAACACCTGAAATTTCTCACCATAGAGATAGTGGCGCCATATTTTCAAAGCAAATACTACAGCCGCCAACTCCAAATCATGTGTCGGGTAGTTCCTCTCATGATCTTTCAATTGTCTAGATCCATAGGCAACTACCTTCCCATCCTGCATAAGCACACAGCCCAGTCCCTGGTGTGATGCATCCGTATACACCGAGAATCCTCCTGAGCTGGTAGGAATGGTGAGAACTGGAGCAGTCGTCAATCGACGCTTAAGCTCCTCAAAACTCCTCTCACATGCCTCATCCCACACAAACTTAACCTCTTTACGCGTGAGGCGTGTCAACGGAGCAGCTAGTCTGGAGAAACCCTCTACAAATCTCCGATAATATCCTGCCAATCCCAGAAAACTCCTGATCTCAGTAACTGTCTTGGGCTGTTCCCACTGCACAACTGCCTCTATCTTGGATGGATCCACTGATACCCCATCCTTTGACACAACATGCCCCAGAAATGAGATCTGTTCCAACCAAAAGTTACACTTGCTGAGTTTGGCATACAATTCTCTCTCTCGGAGGGTCTGCAGAACTATCCTCAAGTGCTCCTCATGATCTTCCCTGGACTTGGAATACACCAAAATGTCATCTATGAAAACAATCACAAACTCGTCCAGGTATGGCTTGAATATATCATTCATCAATGCCATAAATGCTGCGGGAGCATTCGTCAATCCGAATGGCATCACCAAAAACTCGTAGTGGCCATAACGGGTACGAAATGCTGTCTTGGGTACATCTCCACTCCTGATCCTCAACTGATGGTACCCTGACCGCAGATCTATCTTAGAAAATACTTCGGCTCCCTGGAGCTGATCCAACAAATCATCGATTCTTAGAAGGGGGTACTTGTTCTTAATGGTGGCCTTATTCAACAACCGGTAATCTATACACAGTCGGAGGCTTCCATCCTTCTTCCTTACAAATAGAACCGGTGCTCCCCAAGGTGAGACACTCGATCTAATAAACCCCTTCTCCAACAACTCTTGCAGCTGTTTCTTCAGCTCTTCCAATTCTATCGGAGCCATTCTATAGGGTGGCTTCGATATCGGCTCTGTACCAGGCACTAACTCAATGCAAAATTCCATTTCCCTTTCAGGTGGTAGTCCTAGTAATTCATCCGGAAAGACATCAGGGTAGTCCGTAATTACAGGTATGTCCTTCAATTCCGGGTGTGCCTCATCTATATCGACCACATAGGCAATGAACCCTTCACATTGTCCTCTCTATCGTTAGTAACATAAACCATCACTCCACATTCAACATTTATCATAAATAATAAATTTATCTCTCAAGCAATACGAATTTAAAATCATACTCCTTTATTTACAACAAACATGCTATTTTCATATCATTTCTTTTCATTAAAGTTTACAATAAGATTGTCTAATCCTGAAAACATCAATGTTTTGGCATGACAATCCATCACAACACGATTGGTAGCCAACCAATCCATTCCCAAAATTACATCAAAATCATTCATATTTAATAAAATCAGATTGGCTATCATTTCCTTCCCCTCTATCTTTAACTTACAATCCCTACATACATGCTTAGTCAATTGACTATCATTCATGGGTGTGGAAATCATCAACATTTTATCCAACAATGTTGGTTTCACATATTTCAACAATTTATGTGCAAAGGAAGGTGATATGAAAGAATGCGTGGCACCAGGATCAAATAATACCAATGCTTCTAAATCAAAGATTCGGATGGTACCTTTAATCACATCCGTCGATGCGTCTGCAGTGTCCTGGTCCAGCGCGTGCACCCTTCCTCTGCTCACACCCTCAGCCTGTTTCCCTTTTTCCTCAGCTGTAGCCCTCCTCCTCGGGGCTGCTGTCTCAACTGGAGATCCCTCAGGCTCCTTGCCCTTCTGTGGGGCAACCTCAATCATCTCAGTGCAGTACCTCGATATATGCCCTGGCATCCCACACCTAAAACACGAAACAGGGGGCACCTGACATGGCCTAGTCCCATGGTATCTCCCACATCTCCTACACTGATCCGTGGTAGGTCGTGGTCCTCCAATAGTTATACCCCTCGGTGCAGTCAAAGCTGGGTATACGGGAGGTCTAGCGGCTCTCTCCCGCACCTCCTCAATCTTTGGCCTCTTCTCGAAAAATCTTTGGCCATCTCTCTTGGCCATTCTTCCAAACCCGGATCTCTTCTGGTCTCTGTCCTTTCTAACACTGACTCTTCCAATCTCGGAGGCATTTCGCTCAAAGTCTTGCTTACATAACTGAGCCTTATGTACATCCTCCTCATAAGTCACAATATCGAAGGGAGATAGCTTAGTCCGGATGGCCAACTTCAATCCATCCATGAACTTCTGAATCTTCCGGGTCTCACTACCCATCGTGTCAGGGTCATATCTCCCCAATGACATAAACTTGGACTCATACTCGTCCACAGTACGGTTCCCTTGAACCAAATTCATAAATTCCATCCGTAATTTCCTCTGTGCGGTAGCTGGAATATACTGCCTCCTGAAGGCCTCTAGAAATATCTCCCACGAGATCTCAGAGTGTCTGGCCCTCAAAATAACCTCGGTGGACCTCCACCAATGCTCGGCCTCGCCTTTCAACATAAATACGGCAAATGCTACCTTTTCACTTGAAGTGCATCGGAAAAACCTATACAGTTTCTCCATCTCATACACCCAATCCTCCGTAATCACTGGGTCCTTCACCCCTCTAAACACTGGGGGTTTCAGCGCTTGAAACTCTCGCAACCTGCTCAGGTCGCAGTCATAACCCACATCACTACCGCTCTGCTGTGGAGCGATAGGAGAATCTGTATCCTGGGCTGGAGGTGGTGTAACTGTAGCTGTCTCAGCAGTCTGAGGTCTCTCCGCCTCTGCAGCTGCCTGTTCAGTAGTAGGCTGTGCCGCGGGACCTCGTCTGTCACCGGCGCCCAAGGCCTGCGTGACTATCTCCACCAGACTCTCAATACTCCGCTCTAATCTAGCGAAGCGAGCCTCAGTATCACCTGCTCTCTCCGCAGGGTTTTGTGGAGCCTGCTCAGTCTGTGGCTCCGCACGGCTCTCAGGCCTACCTCTCCGGCCTCTAGCACGTGCTCTCGCCCCTCTACCTTTGCGTGTAACTGGTATAGTGCCTAACTCCCTGTATTATAATAATTCATTAAGCTCAATCCATCACGGTATACACAGTTATATCTAAACAAAAGCACAGTACTATGGGGATGTACTTTCCTACATTTTATTAATGACTCACATCAGGCCAACACGGCTCTGATACCAATCTCTGTCACGACCCAATTCCATTCTCCTTAACCGAAAATCACTGAAATTTTTTTGCGTTTTTACTTTTACCTTACCCGGTCGTGAACTAAACTCACCACACACTGTTGGGCTGTGAGCCAATAATAAACACCACATTCCATTCATTCTCAATTAATTAAAACGATGTCATACATGTGCATTTAATCGTGTACTTATACGAATACATGTTTTACTAACATCTACATCCCCCATAAGTACAACTCAAACGAATACTGTGCTTTTACATTGTTTAGATACAAAAAGAATCACTGTGTATATACCTTTTAGCAATGGAGATGCAGCGGAGTCCAAAATAATACGCCTCAGTCCTCACTGGGCAACTATGCACGCTCTGTAGGGGGAAAATAGAGTGGGATGAGCAACCACACGCTCAGTAAGGCAATAATGCAAGAATGGTAGATAACTACTCTATCTACATGCTGATAGTGTTATGCATAAATCATTTATGGTAGGAGCATGGGGAATAAAACTATGCCATATGAGTATACATATATATCATGTATCAAAGTCATGTAAAATTGGCATATAAAACATGGTAAAACATCATGTATAAATCATCTCATGCTCGATCTCATTTAAATTCATAAAAAGGGCAATTCATTAAGAAACCTCCTTTTTAAACCCACGTCATAAATCTCTTTCTCATCCCATACAATCACATCACATCAATTCACAATCACAACCACATTTTCATTTCACAATTCAAATCCACGAGGCTCGACCCCTCCTTCGGGTCTACCTTAAACAATCACAATCACACTTAGAGATTTAAAATCATGTGGTAGTAAGTAAATCAAGCAAGGAGACAGGTTACTATATCTCAAGTGACTACATTGGCCAATCGTCACATATCATCCCAGACCACACGGATTCCGGTGTACGGGGTATCATGCTGGCATGAAGGTGGGTTAGTTCTCCGCCAGACTTTCTCAATCAAGTAACCACCACGCGGTACATCGTACTCCATGTGATATACATGGTACATCGTACTCCGCGGACCCATAACATGGTTGGGGGTGCCTGCCATAGGTCTTATCTACCCCATGCCAAGTGTAACCTTTATAGTCTCAAGAGCGCGTGGGAGTAACCGCAATACCAGGTCCTAGCCCCTCATGGCCTTGCTCGCCCCTGTTGGGTTCCCTGATCCAGGTCCTAGCCCCTCACCCTCACCCTCACCCCACCTAAGAGGTCTGTCAGGCCTGTTGGGTTCCCTGGATGGATTATGTCAGGTCCTAGCCCCTCACCCTCACCCCACCTAAGAGGTCTGTCAGGCCTGTTGGGTTCCCTGAGTTAATCCGTATCTCTCACCACGGCCTCATACGTACCACAGTGTGAAAACCAGCGCGAGCTACGCTCTAGCGCGAATTCATGCATCAAAACCATTCACTTCGTACTAGCAACGCTCTAGTACGACATTTATGCATAAAAATATGAAGAAACCATGTACGAGCATAGCTCCAGTACGGTTATATGCATAAGAAAAACCACTCAAATCCACGTACGAGCGTAAGCTCCAGTACGGTTTATAACATCATCACAATTTAAATTCAAAGTGCGAGCTAAACTCAAGCACATTTCACACAAGTGAAAACATAGAAATCTCGCGCGAGCGAGGCTCTAAGGCGAATTATATCTCATACACGCGATAGGCGGCTTACATGCATTCAAAACATCTCATAATATGCTTAGTGCCTCATATGGGCTATTTCACAACATCATTCAAGTACTAGCCAGCCTATCCTTTTATTTGCTCAAATCAAAGCATCGTGTTTTGTAAAAGCATTCAAAACACATGATTTATGCAATTATTAGCCTTACTATCCCTTTTTCATAAAATCCACTTCAAATCCAAAACCACGCATATACTCATCATCATTCACGAATACCATCAACATTTATTTGAGCAATCATGCATTTCATAAAAACACCCGATATTCACCCACAAGTTCAAAGTACGAGCAGCTACCTCTATATACTCACAAAATTCCCTTACCTGGAATCGCGATGCGTGATTCCACTTCCTTAAGCTGCTTACTCGTACGGTTCGATTCGTCTTCAACGAACTCTTCGGGACTGCACAAAATCGTATCCCGCATTATATTCGATCCATACAATGCAACCCTTGTGCTTGCTATAGTCAATTTAACCTATAGCCTCTATTAACGCTTATATGGCCTCGTTTCATCACTTTACCCATAACTCGGGTCTATGGATCTTCTTAGGCCTATTAACTTATTCAAAATCGATGTTAAATCGACATTAAGCTCATAGTGTTCATATTCCATGAATCCCCTCACTATGGCATTTATCAATCATATACATACCCATTTTCACAATTCCTCCAACTCACCATGTAATTCCATCTAAAATCATAACATTACCCCAATGACAACTTTAGCATGCCATAAACCATAAGTTCATTCAATCCCACATATCCTCACATTATACCCATATTAGATTTCTAGGTCACACCAATTTCACAACATTCCTAAGTAGTTTATCCATCAATACTCCTATCAATCAACTCCAAAATCAATTTAAATAGCTAATACATTTGGATTGGAGGGTTAGAATCTTACCAATGTGATTTCTCTCCTTGCTCCAATTGGTAATGCCCTTAACTCCTTCAACTCCAAGAATGGGAAGATGCCCTCTCAGTATGTTGTTCTTCTCTTTGATAGGAACAACTTTGCCTCTAATGATCTCTCTCCAAATCTCACTGAAAATGGTTGGTTTTAGAGAGGGAAAGTTGGGTTTTTTTCTTGGGTTGAAAATGGGAGGTTCCGAGATTTTCAGATTTTCAGCTCTCCTTATATAGAAATGACTTGAGGAGATCGATCTGGTCCAAGAGGAGATCGATCTGGTCCCTTAAAATCCCTCTTTTTCACGGCATTTTTAAGCCTGAGATCGATCTGTCGAAGCAATGAGATCGATCTGTTGAAGCATGAGATCGATCTGTCGAAGCATGAGATCGATCTGGTCCCAAACAGAGAGCTAAGGAGATCGATCTGGGTGCTTGGGGATCGATCTTTCCACTACAGAATGCTTGGGAGATCGATCTGCTCTATTCTTTCGCCCAAATTAGAGCATTCTGGCTCTCCCAGATCGATCTCTCATTCTAGGAGATCGATCTGGACCTCATGTTTTCCAGATTTCCTGTAGTTTCATTGCTGCAACTCATACCAACACACCCTCAATCTATTGCCATGGCTATTTTCTCATCCATCCACCTTTACAACTTGAAAATGGCATCCATTCATACCTTATGCACATTGAAACTTGTGTGCATTCATTGTATGTTCAAAGGTATGCTACATCAAACCAAATGGAAGCATAACTCCATTCCATTTACCACACTACTCATCTTGAGTCTCAATCACATCCATCACTTGCTAGAACACATTTCTCCGTATTCATACTCAATGAAACTTGTATGTACGTTACAATTTATATTACACATACATACAATGAATCCATGGACTTACATCAATCGTACTTTACATTACAAGTCCATTCACATTATTTGATCCAATTACACACATTACCCTTATACATATACGGGGTCTTACAACAGTAGATTGACCAGCCCTGCTCCTACGTTATTTTCAATGGAGTTTTTGGAAAAACAAAAGAGTGCTCGATGCCTTGGGTGATGCTGTGTGTTTCACTCGAGATACTCGCACTAGATTTTGGGAATCATGCTGGAGCCTGCGAGTATTGCTGTGTGTCTTGCTCTGACTATGCTCGTATGTAATTTCCTTGTAATACCATGATCGACGCCTCAAGTATATTGTGTGTCTTATGCTGAGTTGCTCGCATGAGGTTTTCTTGATTGTGCTGTGTACTGAATAAAACCGTGCTAGAGCCGTCATGTATTATTGTGTGTCTTGTATTGACCTGCTCTCACGTGGTTTAAAGATGAGTTGTAATGAGTATAAAACCGTGTTTGAGCTGTCGTGTATTGTTATGTGTCTTGCACTTACCTGCTCGCACGAGTTTTTGAGACAATGGAAGTGGGTGATAAGGATCCATGAGAGCATGATGTACCGTGAGCATTAGCCATGGGGTACGATGTGCCGTGATTTGAGTATGAGCTGAAGTGATTGTTGATCCTCCTCCCTAAGCATAGGATTCCCATACACCTAATCAGTGTTGCCTGGAATCCGACTATGGCCATAAGTCTTCTTATATCTGTGTGATAGGACATTGTCACTACTGTGCGAGGTGACATATGTCTTCTCTGCTGTGTCTGGGGATATGATAACCTATGATTTATGTCTCAAATATATTGATTTGCTAAATGTAAAGCATTTTCTAGGTATGAACTGTGTGAATTGAAATATGCTGTGTGATTCTATGTGAATATGCATATACCCATCTAGTGAATTAACGGTTTCGCATTGATGGAAGTTGTTTTAAAAAAGAATGCATATGTTTTATAAAGAAAATGAATATATATATATATATATGTATTTTAGCATGTAGATAGTGTAGTTATCTACCTGCTTTCATGTTTTCCTTACTGAGCGTGTTAGCTCACCCCCTTATTTTCTCCTTCACTAATACTACGCAGTAGTGAGTGCACTACAGTTGTCCCTGCTATCGTGTTTCTTCAGTCGTTCAGCAGTATAGAGAGGTATACACTTAAGATAAAAAATTTTGTATATTGTAAATTAATGCACAGTAAAGTTTGTATTTTGCATTTTGGGGGATGTATATAATAGAGACTGATGTAAACGCTTCTGCATTTATATATAAAAGTTCAGTTTCTATTCTACTGCATTTATATGAAATTATTAAACTAAAATGGATGAGATATGAATTGGATGTTGACTCACAGCCCAATTATAAGTGGTAAGGTAAAGGTCACAGACAGATAGTGAGGGTCGTGACAGGTAGGAATGGTGAGAACCATAGCAGAGGTCAACCAACGCTTAATCTCCTGAAAAGTCCTTTCACATGCCTCGTCCCACACAAACTTAACATCCTTTCGCGTGAGACGTGTGAACGGAGTAGCTAGTCTGGAGAAACTCTCAACAAATCTCTGATAATACCTTGCCAATCACAGAAAACTCTTAACCTCAGTGACTATCTTGGCTGTTCCCATTGTACAACTACCTTAATCTTGGATGGATCCACTGATACCCCATCCCTCGATACAACATGGCCTAAAAATAAGATCTGCTCCAACCAAAAGTTACACTTGCTAACTTTGGCATATAATTCCTTCTCTCGGAGGGTCTACATAACTATCCTCAAGTGCTGCTCATGATCTTCCCTAGATTTGGAATAAACCAGTATATCATCAATAAACACTATCACAAACTCATCCAGGTATGGCTTAAATACATCATTCATCAAAGCCATAAATGCTGCAGGGGCATTCATACATTCAAATGGCATAACCAAAAACTCGTAGTGGCCATAACGGGTACGAAATGCTTTCTTAGGTACATCTCCACTCCGTATCCTAAACTGATGATACCTAGGTCGCAGATCTATCTTTGAAAAGACCTGTGCTCCCCCAAACTGATCCAACAAATCATCAATGCGTGGAAGGGGATACTTGTTCTTAATGGTGGCCTTATTCAACCGGTAATTTATACACAGTCGGAGGCTCCCATCCTTCTTTCTCACAAATAACACCGGAACTCCCCAGGGTGAGACACTCGGTCTAACAAACCCCTTCTCTAGCAACTCTTACAACTGCTTCTTTAGCTCCTCCAACTCAACCAGAGCCATTCTATACGGTGGCTTAGATATCGACTATGTACCAGGTACTAACTCTATGAAAAACTCCATTTCCCTATCAGGTGGTAGCCCTGGTAAATCGTCCGGAAAGATATCAGAAAATTCTACAACTACTAGAATGTCTCTCAGTTTCGAGTGTACCTTATCTGTGTCAACCACGTATGTAAAGAACCCTTCACATTATCCTCTTCACTGTTAGTAACGTAGGTCATTATATTAACATTCATAATTAGCAAGCAAATTCATCTCTTTAACATGATGGATTAAAATTATACTCTCCCATCTACAATAATCATGTTATTTTATTTCCTTTCAACAAAACTTATAATAAGGTTATCTACCTCTGAAAACATCAATGTCTTAGCATGACAATCCATAACAACACGATTTGCAGTCAACCAATCTATTCCTAAAATTACATCAAAATCGCTCATACTCAATAAAATTAAATCGGCTGCCATATCTTTTCCCATATGTTTAACTTACAATTCTAATATACATACTCAATCAACTGACTATCATTCATAAGTGTGGAAATCATCAACATTCTATCTAACAATGTAGGCTTTACATGTTTCAACAACTTATGTTCAAAGGAAGGCGATATAAAGGAATGTGTGGCACTAGGATCAAACAATACAAATGTTTCTAAATAAAAAATTCAGATGGTACCTATAATCACATCCGTTGAAGTGTCTGCGGTGTCCTGGTCGAGTGCATGCACTCGCCCTCTGCTAACTGCTTGTTTCCCTTTCTCCTGAGCTGTAGCTCTCCTCCTAGGAGCAGCTATCTCGATCAGAGCTCTCTTTGGCTCTTTGCCCTTTTATGGGGCAGTCTCCATCATCTCTGGATAATACCTCGCTATATGACCAGGCTTCCCTCATCTGTAACACACAACAGGGGTTGTCGGACAAGGCCTGGTACCATGAAATCTACCACATCTTCTATGCTGATCGGTAGTAGGCCGTGGTCCTCCAATGACTACACCCCTCGGTAGAGCTAAAGCTGGGTACACAGGAGGTTTAGCAGCTCTCTCTTGTACATGTTCAATCTTAGGCCACTTCTCAAATAGTCTCTGGCCTCCTCTCTTGACCCCTTTGTCAACCCCAAACCTCTTTCGGTCTCTATCTCTTCTGCCACTAACCTTTCCAAATTCAGAGGCATTCTGTTCAAAGTCCTGTTCACATTACTGCGCCCTACACACTGCCTCTTCATAAGTGAGGATGTCAAACAGAGCCAATATAGATCTGATGGTTGGTCTCAGTCCGTCCATGAACTTCTGGACCTTCATATCCTCATTGCTCAATATATCAGGGTCATATCTCCCCAAGGATACGAACCTGGACTCATACTCGTCCACAGAGCGGTTCCCCTGAACCAAATTCATAAATTCCATCTACAACTTCCTTCGTGCAGTGGCTGTAATGTACTGCCTCCTGAAGGCCTCCAAGAATATCTCAGAGTGTCGGCCCTCAGAATACAAACGGTGGATCTCCACTAGTGTTCTGCCTCACCTTTCAGCATAATTATGCAAATCCCACTTTCTCAGTCGATGTGCATCTGAAGAACCCATACAATTTTTCCATCTCATAAACTCAATCCTCTATAACAACCGAGTCCTTCACCCCTCTAAATACTAGAGGTTTCAACTCCTAAAACTATCGTAGCCTACTCAATTCACAATCATATCCCAGGTCACACTCGCTCGGCTGTGGAGCGATAGGAGAAGTTGTATCCTGTACTGGGGGTGATGTAACAGTCCCCATAGTTTGAGGCCTCTCTGCCTCTGCAGTTGCCTGTCCAGTAGTAGAAGGCTACACGGCTGAACCTCGTCTATCACCAGCGCCCAGTGCCTGTGTGACTATCTCCATAAGGCTCTCAATACTCCGTTCTATCCTAGCGAAGCATGCCTCGGTATCCCCTAGTCTCTCAACAGGGTCCTGTGGAACCTGATCAGTTTGCGGCTCCGCGCGGCTCTCAGGCTTGCCCCTATAACCTCTAGCACTGCACCCACCCCTCTACCTTGGCATGTGACAGGTATAATGCCTAATTTCCTGTATCCATAACCCTTTATTAGTCCTATTCCATCTCGTTATACACAGTTATATCTAAACAAAAGCACAGTAATATGGGGATGTAACTTTCCTACTTATTAATACTGACTCGCATCAGGCCAACTCAGTTCTGATACTAATATCTGTCACGACCCCTTTCATCCATTTCTTATAAAAATCACCCTAAATTTTTTTCGCTTTATTCGTTAACTTACCCGATCGTGAACAATTCTCACAAATACAATTGGGTTGTGAGTCAGAATTAATCATCATTTACCATTCATCTTTCAATTAATCAAAAGCAAACACATACTTTTGCATGTTTAAGTCATATACTTATACATGACATGTTTGCTAACATTTACATCCCCCATATTATAATTCAAAATGATCACTATGCTATTACATGTTTAGATACAAAAAGAATTCCTGTGTGTATACCTCTTGGCGATGGAGAGCAGCAGATATCTAAATACAACGCCTTAGTCCCTCACTAGGCTACTATGCACGCTCTGTAGAGGGGAAACCTGAATGGGATGAGCAACCACACGCTCAGTAAGGCAATAATGCAAGCATGGTAGATAACTACACTATTTACATGCTTATAATGTCATGCATAAAAACCATTAATATCTAGAACATGAGGAAATAATAAAACTATGCCACATATATATGCAGATATCATGTATTGAAAAACATGAAAATAGGAATGTAATGTAAGACCCGTATTTTTGTATATAAACCTTATGAAATGCATAAGTATATACATGTACATGCTATGTGAAGCATAAATGATATAAGTCCATAAGTTGATGTACACACTTGTGATATAAGTTGGTGATGTACACACAAATTTCATTATGTATGAATGTGAAGAAATGGACTTTTCTCAGTGATGAATGTGAATAGAACTCAAAATGAGTAGTGTGGTAAAATGGAAGGGAGTTGCATGAGTTGCATAAAGCTTTATACTTCCATTTGATATATATTGTATACCTTTT
Organism: Firmiana major; assembly: GCA_033439115.1. Taxonomy (NCBI): domain Eukaryota; kingdom Viridiplantae; phylum Streptophyta; class Magnoliopsida; order Malvales; family Malvaceae; genus Firmiana; species Firmiana major. The sequence continues at coordinate 55,400,601 of CM065899.1, forward strand.
GTTATACAATGAATGCACACAAGTTTTAATATGCATAAAGGATAAATGGATGTCATTTTCTAGCCTTAAAGATGGTTGAATGAGAAAATGACTATGGCAACAAAATCAAGTATGTTTGATGTGAGTTACTGCAGAAAAGTGCAGTAAAATCTAGAAAATATGAATGCCAGATCGATCTCATTGGAGGGAAGATCGATCTGGAAGAGCCAAAACTGCTTCTGTTCGAGTAATGGAATAGGGCAGATTGATCTCCAAGGGGGATGGATCGATCTCCTTAAGCTACTGACTTGCAACAGATCGATCTTATGCAAGAGCAAATCGATCTCCTTAAGGTTCTGTGTTGTACAGATCAATCTCATGCTAGGAGCAGACCGATCTCATTAAGCCTAGAAGGTCAGTTTCAAGAGGAAAAATGCCGAGAAGATCGATCTCTTGGGGTAGCAGATCGATCTCATCAAGGTAATTTCTATAAAACAGGACCTACTGACCTGCATTTCATGAAAAATCCAAAACCTTTCCATATTTTGACACCAAGTGATCTAAATCCCCCTCTAGACTATAAACACTTTTCATAGAGGTTGGAGGCAAGTTTGTTTCATCAAAGTTGTTCATAGAGTGGAGAAGAACAACATAGTTGGAAGCTAGAAGTTGAGGTGATCCATTTAAGGGAGAAAAGGAGTTTTCCCACAAAGTGTGCTAAGTGGAGAAAAGCTGAGATTGGTAAGATTTCAATATCCCAATCTCATATATGTTAATTTATATACTTGTATGAGTAGATTGGTATATAGATTAATGGTTGAAACATCTTAGAAGTGCTAAACTATCCATGACGTAGAAAATAGCTAAATGAGCCAAAAATGAAGAGTTATTGAGTAGGCATGGATTTGATGATGATTTAAGCATGCCTAGATGTTATTAAACATGTAAAGATGCTTAAAAAATGATTTGATGAAGTTCATGTGCTAGAAACAAAAGTAGCTCAAATTGACTATATGTGGTGTTTGATGAAATGCCACAATGAAGTGAAAATCATAAACTTGAGGTATTGAGAGTGTAATACCAGTTCAAGATGAATCGATAGACTCGAGGAGTCTAATGGATTCTTGGAAACGAGTTGTAGACTCGAAATGGACTTGTAAGAGGATAAAGTCCACTAAGGTATAAAAATGGCAAATGAGATGTAAATGGCCAAATGCATTGAATCAAATATCATAAATGTGAAATGAAGTATATGAAAATATACTGATGTGTGTGATACACAATTTCATCTCTGGAAGATAAAGTCGGAGTTGATAAGATCGGATCACAAGTGATTAGAATAAAGGAAATAGATTCAAGCGTAATTCGAGGTAAGGGACTTATGTAAGCTATAGAGATAGTTATACGTATGTTTTCTTATCTGCTGTGTGAATTATATGTGATAATAGGTAGATATCGATATATCTAGAAGAAGACTACATATGAAAATAAGTCGATAAGCATGTGTTGCATGACTTCTGTGATTGTTGTGAAAAGAGATTTTTCAAATGTTTTGAAAAAGAACAAAAATAGACAGGCTCCAGTTTTAACGACTTGTATGAAATGTGTAGATAGAGTGATTGAAGGGAGTTTACCCTCTCACTCATACTTAGTGAAAGGAGCTGTTCTATTTCTTTACTGTGTGGAGTCGTGCTGAGCATGAGAGGCAAAAGTAGATTGACCAGCCCTGCTCATACATTGTTTTCAAAGGAATTGTGAGAAAGTAAATGAGTGCTTGATGCCTCGAGGATATTGTGTATTCCACTCGAGAGCTCGCAAGTGATTTCAAGACAATAGAAATGGGTGATAAGGATCCATGGGAGCACGATGTACCATGAGCGTTAGCCATGGGGTACGATGTGTCGTGACTATCTGTGTGATAACTGTGTGAGATCTGTGTGATATCTGTGTGATGTTGATCAGATGGTTGATCTGTCTCCCTAAGCATGGGGTTCCCGCACACCTGATCAGTGTAGCCTGAAATCCGACTATGGCCATAAGTCTGTAAAAGTTGCATAAGTCTGTATCTGTGTGATACGATATGGTCACTGTTGTGTGAGGTGACAAACATCCTCCTTTGCTATGTGTTTGGGGATGGGATGACCCATGATTTATGTCTCAACGTGTAACTGATTTACAAAGTATAAAGTATTTTCTATATGTGATCTGTGTGAATCGAGTATGTTGTGTAAACCTGTGTGGTATTGAAAGATGATCTGCGTGAAGCTATGTGTTTACTGTGTGAAAAGTGATTTCAAGTGTGAACTGTGTGCAGTTTTAAACTCAGTGGTTTTGTATGATAAACTGTATGAATATGTACATACCCATCTGGCGAATTAACAGTTTCGCATTGATGGAAATTGATTTAAAGAACATGCATATTATTTTATAAGGAAATGTGAGTACGTATTTTAGCATGTAGATAGTGTAGTTATCTACCTGCTTGCACATTTTCCTTACTGAGCACATTATGCTCACCCCCTTATTTCCTCCTCCACAGATACTACGCAGTAGTGAGTACTGCAGTCGTCCCTGCTACGGTATTCTCTAGTCATCCAGCAATACAGAGAGGTATACACTATGTGATGATATGAACGGGAAATTTTGTATCCTGTAAATTAATGCACAGTCTAGTAATGTGTTGTACAAAAGGGGATGTATAGTTAATAGAAACTGATGTAAACGTTTTCGCATAAGTTATAAAAGTCCAGTTCTATTTCAATTTGTTTTAATTTCATTAATTCAACGATAAATGAGTGAGATATGGATTGGATTTGACTCACAGCCCAACTGTAAGTGGCAAGTGTTAAGGTAAAAGGTCGCGAAAGAGGGTCGTGACATGTAAACATGGAAAAATTGTCATATAAAACATCTCATGGTCATTAAAATAAAACTCATCATAAAACCATTCCTTAGAATTTAACACCAAATCAAAACTCAGTAAAATTCATTAGATCCTTCTCAAGTCATAAATTTCATGTTCATCATAACATCATCTCTCAAAACATCCCACAAGGTTCGACCCCACCCTTTGGTCCACCCTGGACAACACAAATCATGTTCAGTATACAAAACCATGTGATATCATGTGAGGCAGGTGGTCACTATATTGGCCAACTATGTCATTATCATCCCAGACCACACGAATCCCGATGTGCGGGGTATCATGCTGGAACGAAGGTGGGTTAGTCCTACACCAGACTTTAAAATCAACATCATAACCTCACAGTACAGTGTACTCCATGTGATATACACGGTACAAAGTACTCCATGGACCCATCTCATGGTTGGGGGTGCTTGCCATAGGTCTTATCTACCCCATGCCATGTATAACCTATTCAATCTCAAGTGCACGTGCGAGCATCTCATCCATGTGACTAACAGTCTACACGAGGCATCTAACACAGCTTGTGCGAGCATCTCATACGTGTGACACATAATCTACACGAGGCATCCAGCACGACTCATTACATATCACATTGTGAAAACCAGTGTGAGCTAAACTCTAGCACGATTCATGCATCATCAATAAATTCCCTCGTACGAGTAACGCTCTAGTACGACTTTATGCATAATAAATAATGAGAAAATCACGTACGAGCATAGCTCCAGTACGATTATATGCATATGAAAATCGATAGAAAACCACATACGAGTAAAAGCTCTAGTAGGGTTTATGAAACGTCATAACTCAAAACATGGTGCGAGCAAAGCTCCAGTATGATTTATCTGATAGGCGGCTTCACTTCAACAAAACGGATTCAAAATCACAGTTTGCACCTGACTCGTGCTATTTCATGAAATCATGGAAATCGAATAGCCAGCCTATCCGTAAGTTCGCTTAAACCCAAGCGATGTATTTCATAAAAATGTCAAAACATGATATTTATGCAATTATTAACCTTTCTATCCCTTTTTGTAAGATTTACTTCAAAACCAAATCATATATATATATATATTTATATATATTCGTAGTCATTCACGCAAACCATTAATTCTTTTCTAGATAACCAAGCATTTGCAAAGCCCTATATGCACCCACAAAATACGTGCAGCTATCTCTAAGTACTTACAAAATTCCCTTACATGGAATCGCATTGAGTGATTCTGTTTCCTTAGAGCTGCTCGATTGTGCAGTTTGATTCACCTCCAACGAAATCTCCAGGATTGCACGAAATTACATATCACATCAATTTAATCCAATGAGATAAAATACTTGTGTTTACTATAGTCGATTCGACTTATAGTTTTCATTAACACTCATAAGGCCTCATTTCCTATTACGTCCATTTTTGATTGCTCTATTTATTTCTCGAGAGTCTATTAAACTCTTTAAGCCTATTGATTCACATTAAATCGGTATTAAGTCCATAGTGCCTCTAGTTCATCATTTCCTTCACTATAGCAATTCATCAAACACCTTATATGCTTATTTTCATAACTTGACTAATCTCACAATGTAGCTTCATTCAATCATCTTAAAATCATGCATATCACCTCACTAACACCTTAGTATAATCCATTTATCATCAACTCAACCATATCATATTTTCTCACACTAAATTCATTCTAGTTTATGCTTGTTCCATTACATTCTAGGTGGTTTCAATCATTAATACATACACCAATCTACTCACAACAACAACTAGATAAACATACTTTGAGTTGGTGTATTGGAAACTCACCTAGCTTGACTTTCCTCTTTTCCAAGTTTGAAGACTCCTTTGCTCCTTCAATCCAACAAATGAAATGTTGGTTCCAAGCTATGTTGTTCTTCTCTTCACAATGAACAACCTTTCTCTAATAGAGTTTTCTCAAATATTTATGGAAAATGTGGTATTCTAGAGAGAGAAAGCTTGCTATTTTGGGTAAAAATGGAAGAGGTGTGTTGGTTTGCTGAAGAAAGAGGCTTTGTCATGGGGTTTTTATAAATTGAGAGTGATGAGATTGATCTGCTAGGGTGAAGAGATCGATCTTTCCTTGGTTTTTTCCATCGAATTCTCAAGTTTTAAAAGGGGGAGATCGATCTGCTCTTGACAGAATCAAATGGAGATCGATCTGCGTTTAGGAGGGGATCGATCTCAGCTAGGCAGAGGCTTATACAGATCGATCTGCTCATTGGGGAGATCAATCTGCTCAATGGGGAGATCGATCTAGCCTTAGAAGATTGACTTGGAATTGTTTTACTTACACAAAGGATCGATCTGCCTTGAATATGAGATCGATCTGGCCTTCATCTGGGGTATTCCTACTGCATTTTCCTAGATTTTTCCAAGTTAAACTCTCATTCAAACACTTCAATATCCATTTTGGAAATACTTAGCACTAAAACATCAAATTCTTATGATTCATATATAATTTAACTTGTTTGTATATCGTGGAAATCATAGGATCACATAAAATTTTGTAGGTCTTACAAAAGATTCTAGATCTTCACTGACCATAAGAGTTTAAAGTACATTTTTTTTATCAAAAGGAGCTTAATATGAGGCAGAGATGATGGATGAAGCTCCTTAACGATTACGAGTGCGAGATCCTGTATCATCTGGGTAAAGTGAACATAGTTGTTGATGCTGTCAAGACCCTTCTTGACTTAACCAAAACTACTACAAATTTTTCGCATTTTAACTTACCTTTCCTCTCATCAATGGTTGGGTTGTGATTCGATGTTTGCTTCCTCGCATACCATATAATCCATTATCATACATACATGTCAATATACTGTTACTGACTGTAACTTCTTTTATAATACATGTGAGATCATATAAAATCTAATACAAATACATTCCCCAAAATATATATCGTATACATCACTGTGCTGTTTCTATGTTTAGATACATAACCGTATAAAATATGTACACCTATCGATCGATAGGATATAGTAGCGGGCAACAGGAATACTATCCCTCAAGCACACACGCTCTACTGTTGATGCTCTGTAGAAAGATGTAAAAGAAAGGGGGGTGAGCATACAATGTGCTCAGTAAGGAAATCAGGCAAGCAAGTAGCATCTACACTATCTACTCAAAATAATGTTATGCCTCGAAAATATCATTTCCTTACCTCACTTTAAAAGCATGTCTTTAAATATATATATATATATATATATATATATATATACACTTGTACAGATTAAATCCCATGTACAGAAATCATGCTTGCTTTCTCAAATGTAGGCATGTAGTGGAAAATAATGCATCTTTATAATATCACAACGCCTTTAGATAAATCATGCCGTGTATATTTAAATCACAGTAAATATGGCATTTAAATCATCCAAAACACAACAATCGGATTTTGACCCATCCCTCAGGTCTATCCGTATTATAAATAAATCAGTCAATCAGGTGATATATCATGTGAGACTTTGTGGTGAAATGCAATAATATCCTGGATTATGGCCATATCCTATAATGGTGATCCCAGACAACACAGATCTCGGTGTACGGGGCATCACTGATGCAATGGGAGGGGGGTCAGTCCATCACAACGGCCAGCTATCAACTCTTCAACTCCACAACACCACATGGTACAGTGTACTCCATACCACTCGCACGATACAACGTACTCCGTGGACCCTACATCATAGTCAGGGTGCCTGCCATAGGTCTTAGCCCTCAAACCATGGAATATCATACCACGTCTTTAAATCCACATGCGAACCTTTCATAGTGTGACACTCAGTCTACACGAGGAAATCAAGCATCGTTTTCAACATGTATTATATATCACCTAAATTACAGTGCGCGCCTTTGAGCGCGACTCACAGTCGACACTCCACTCAAACATTGTTTCACATCACAAACTCAAACTCTAGTGCGAGTAAACCTCCAGTAACTAGGTCAATGCATAGTTCATGTTTCAAATCAAGTACAAGAAATAGCTCCAGTACCATGCTATGCACAAAACTCATCAAATCAAGTACGAGAAATAACTCAAGTACTATGTCATGTATAAATCATGAAGAATCGAGTACGAGCAACGCTTTAGCACTCTGTCATGTATCTCATGTAAAATTTGAGTACAAGCTAATCGCTCCAGCACTCTTTCATGCATATATCATATAAAACTGAGTACGAGTAATAACTCCAGCACTCTATCATGCATGTCATGGAAATCTAGTGCGAATCACAATCCAGCACTAATATATGTGGAAAATATATGAAATCAAGTGCGAGTTGTGCTCTAGCACGATTTATTCTCACATAATTCGATAGACGGCTCTTTAAAAATGGATGATTTTCAAAACATCAAAATCAGCACTATAAAGTGTGCTTAATTCACATCAACCTTAAAATCATTAGCCCATCTGTTTATTCTTCTACTGAACAGCATTAAAACACTCAAAATGGTGGTTTCCATGCTTTTTATAACTTTTCACAAAAGTTGACTTTTTTCCTAACTAAGGGTAAAATCGTAATTTGCCACTATCGGGTCACAATAATTATTATTCACTTTCTCTGACCCTCAGAGTTTTTAAGTGAATGTCAAAGCAAACAAAAATACATGCAGGTATCTCTAACTACTCACAAAAGTCCCTTACCTGCAATCACACGAGAAATTTTACTTTCTCAACGCTGCTCGATCTAGCAGTCCATTTTGCTCCTCCAATAATCTCTGGAGCTGCATATAACCATTTATCAGATTAATTATACTTTTTCTACTATATTTCACATTAAATACAGTCTATTCCACTTAATGGGCTTTAATAAACCTTAATGGGCCTAACTATGCCTTAAGCCCATTTCCATTTTACTATTCATTTTCGTTGGCCCTTTTGGGCTTGTGGGCCCCGCCAACTCTTATTAGGCTTATCCTAGGCCCATTACATCTCATTGGACCTAAAATAATCAGGCTTGGCCGATTAGACCTCTCGACCACATGCCATGGCCGAGAGCACCCCATGCCGTCGGTCACACCATGGCATGCTGTCCATGTCCATTTCCTTAGCCAATTCACTTAGGCCTTTTCACAAACACTTGGTTGGCAATGTTCTTAAGCATCACATAGTTCATTTAGGCATTTTATCAAACACCTTGATTGCCAACTTAATACATGTATAAATTAATAAAATTGATTAATTCTAACTATACCATAATCATTAACACATGTATATCAACTCATTTATGCCTTAATATCATATGGGCATTCATCAATATTTCACTACTCACTCTCGACCTAACCATGATCATAGTGATTTCATATGTTTCAATGCTTAAAACATATACCAATATACTTAAAATCATTCATACATTAACATATATGAATTTGAAAGCTTGAAAATATACCTAGTATTTGTGTTCACACTTGGCCGAAAATTTGGAGCCTCACGGTTTGCACACTATGGCTTCTTGATAGCCAATTCCAACATATGTTACTCTCCTCTCAATTTGGAACAACTTTCATGAAGAATGCAAGTTCCAAATATGCCTAAATCCTAGTGATTTCTAGTGAGAGAAAGCTTGGATAAATGTATTTCAATGGTTTCCTTATGTAGCCGAGAATGGTATGGTGAAGATGACAATGGTGTGGCTGATTTTATAAGTCATTTACTTATCCATTAAGCCTTACTTCTCAGCCATTAAAATTGACTTCCTAAGGTTTAGTTATGAGTCACCTAATGAGTCATCTAATGAGTCATAGTTAGCTTTAACTATGGTTAGATATTTAATCCTAATGGGCTTTACAATTGGGCCTCTCGGTTTGGGCTTTCTTATTGGGTTTCCAGGCTAAAATTTTTATTATACCTCGGGCCTTTAATTATCTAAATATTTGGCCTATCAATCGGTCCAACAATTAGGTCTAAGGGACCTAAGAATTTCGATTTACGTCTAGTATACCTTAATGGGCTTTAAAATCTTCACTTTAGGCCCATTACGTTTTTATCCATTAATTTTAATCCAGAATCCTTCCGAATAAATTTTCCTTACTTCCAGGGATGATTATCTTGTATTCTGACCAAAAATATTTTTCCTCAAATTTTTCTCCATACTTGGGTAAATTTTTAACCATGGTTAGTCAACTATGGTAAAAATCCACTTTTCTTAACTATAATTGACTTTTTCCTTAATCATTAACCAAGCTGACTTTTTTTCAAAAATTCAAAAGTGTCATATCTTATGTCTTACACTCTCGTCTTTACATTTTAGCCATTTTCGATAGGTAAATACAATCGAAATACCTTAAATACCTTAAACCGTTAAAAAGGTTTGTTTTACCCTTTTTAGCTTTTAGTCTCGTTCTCTGTGTTCGGAACTAAATCAAACTGACTTTCCTTCATAAGCTCTCTTTATTTTCTCATTTTAAGTTCTTCTCTTCAGTCAGAATGATTCAGATCCACTCGGTTTAGCCTGTGACTCTTATAGCTCATATTAGGCTTTTATGTAGCTTATGAGTGCTAAATCATTTCACATACACTTTAAATCTAGTAAATACTCTTCTTATGAGTGAACTATAATAATAGAGTGTTCATACACATAGGAATCATAAGGAACAATCTACATAAAATATGGGTCTGGCAGACTGATTTGAGTTGGGAGGGTATGGTTTTTGTCATGATGGTTAGGGAATGAGATTTATTAGAATAGTTCGTCGGACTCAGGATTAGTGTTGAGGAAGCAGATGTTAGATTTATGACTAGCCTACAGATAGAGCCAAGTATTTTAGATCAGATCAAAGTAGGCCAAAAAAATTATCAGAGATTATTGGACATTATTAGCCAAACGGAATAGACCTCGTAGTCAGATTTTTCGATTAGTGATGATGGGTTGTTGAGGTTCATAGGCCGTATCTGTGTTTCGAGCGATGATACCCTAAAGCAGCAGATTTTGAGAGAATCCCACTGTTCCTGTTACACCATGCACCCAGGCAATACCAAGTTGTACTAAGATCTGCGTAAGGTGTATTGATGGATTGGTATGAAACGAGGTGTGTATTCCTGTACAGTGTTCGTTTTTCTCATATCTATACGTTATTAAACTGCTCATCCATGATTTCACAATTCAATTGATTTTGTTTCTAATCCATCACCCAATATCCCAAGGATCTCTCAACATCAACATTTACTCAATCAAATAACATGGTATCAAAGAAATTCACTTTACTACTTTATATACATATACCATTCTGATTACATCCCAATGTTATTTAAATATAAGTGTCTGCATTACATCATTGTCTGGATACAAAATGAATTGAATTATACCTCTCGCGTGCACAAACAATAGCCTGGGGAGAGTCTCGTCCACCAGCATATGTCAGGTACGCAGTAGGTACTAGCACTCACTGTAAATAATCTGTGGGGGAGGAAAAAAAGGGGGTGGAGCTTCAACTAGCTCAGTAAGGAGTGCATATGAGATTTAGAAATCATTATCAAAGCATAAGTGTAATAATGGCACACTTTCACATATTTGTAAACATCTGATTTAAATTCACAATTCATCAAAACATCGTTATCACAATTTCACAATACGCCATTTCTCAAAACAGTTATGGAGATTAGGCATAATATAAGTTTCATGAAAGCAAATCATCACATCGTATCATCCTCAACGAGGGTATCCTCCAACGAGGGAATCATCTCATGTTATCAAAACAGAGGCATCTCGCGTTACTAAAACGGAGGCATCTCACGTTACCAAAACGGAGGCATCTCGCGTTACCAAAACGAAGGTATCTCACACTACCAAAGTGGAGGCATCTCACACTACCAAAGCGGAGGTGCAGATATCATGACGAGCCCTTAGTCTCAAAAACATGCCATTATTATACTGAAAATAGTTTCACCTTCACGTAGAGCTCATAGTAGTTTTGCTTTATAAATCTCATTCAATCATAAAGTATATTTGTTCGCAAAACATTTCAAATCACGAAACCAAGCTCAAACCAGTAAAACATGCACTCAACTAAGAAATCTCAAGTTAAATGTTTTCCTCAAAATATATACTAATTAATAAAATGTTTTCATACTACCCAAGCATTTTTGATCGACAAAGAATACATATGCACAAAATGGATTGCATCCTTTATCTCTTGCACCTTGGGCGGTGCAATATTCTCGGGTTCCAGACTGGTTTTCGATTCACGTGTCAAATTCTCAAGCTGCCCAATTATACGTCAAACTATTAATAAAGACACATTATATCTCTACTTCACACTTTTATTCATTTAAAACTAAAATAGGGTTATTTGGACTCTTATTTGATTACTTCCTCTATTCTCTCGATTTTTCACTTATCCTAGCTATAAACCGAGTTTCTTCAGTATTAAATAAACATCTAATAACCTTAGTTTAATCCATTCATTCATGTATTTTTCTCACACACCTTAGGTGTACATTTCATAAATTTATCCAATCCCACTAACTAAGTTCACAAAACCATCTTATAATCATTTATACATGCTCAATAACATCAATTCATGCTTAAATCATTATCAACTCCATGCCTAAGAAACTTTCTCTCACTTTCTCATACTAAGCCCATTCTAGGTCATGGAAGATTAAACATGTTCATGGATGGTTTTAGCCAACATTTCATACACCAATCAACTCATAGGAAAGCCTAGATTAACATACTTGAAGTTTGTGTATTAAAATCTTACCTAGCTTGACTTTTCTCCCTTTTGCCAAATTTGGGGAAAATCTTTTTTTTCCTTCAATCGATCAACTTAACTTCTAGTTTTCGATTATGTTGCTCTCCTCCTTTTAAGTAACAACTTTGCTCAAATAGCTTTTCCTCAAATCTTTTTGGAAAAGGTGGTATTCTAGAGTGAGAAACTAGGTTTTCTTTACTTAAAATGGAAAAGTTTTCAATATCTGAGGAAAGAGGCACGAATTGTCGGGCTTTTTATAGAATTCACATTATGAGATCAATCTCCAAGGGTAGAGATTGATCTCCCCTTGTTTTAACTCCTTCAAAATTCGATATGCAGGCTAGGAGATCGATCTACCTATTTGGACAAGATCAATCTGCTCAAGGGATAACATCGATCTTTACCTGACAGAAGGCTTTAGAGATCAAACTAGCTTGGTGAAGAGATCGATCTTTGCTAGCCAGAATCCATCCAAGATATATCGATCTTATGGGAAGAGATTGATCTTGTCTTGGCATAAACAACTTGAGATCGATCTTTTTGAATGAGGGATCGATCTTCCTTTGCAAAATGCTTTGGCATTGCATTTCAAGGAAATGAGATCGATCTCTCCTTGCAATGAGATCGATCTGCCCTTCATCTGTAGCATTCCAGCTATAATTTTTCCTAGATTTCCAAAGAATAACTTGCATTCATTTGCTTCACCACTCGTTTTGCATTCTATTCACACTTAGCGCTTAAAAAGGTTCATTTCTTATGATTCATATATAACGTAACTTGCGTGTGCATCATAAAATCATATAACAAGTGCGTACATTGAATTCACAGACCTTACATCTCTTATGATTCGAATTACATGTAATAAGTGTATACTTTATGGAATCATAAGGGATACATAGGAAGGCACGTGCCTTACAATCAACCTCCTAATCTCTGGATCATCGAAAACACATATCTTATCCCTAAACCTCAGGAATCCATCAGAACTCAACTCAAAATTAGTCTCTGTACCCCTCTATATTTGCCAGATAATATCACTGCATTGCTGATCAATCTGCTGAGCTTGTCGGATATTATCTACTAGATCTGGTTCCAACCGTAGGCTAGCTACCATACAGCCACTATCAGTATCAAGCGGGGTCATATTCAAACTGAGGCTCGTAAACTATTTAAGCAGCTCGTGTTTCCTGATCATCATATATGATACCAACCCGAGATGCTTCCTACTCAGTGCATCAGCTACTACATTCACCTCACCCGGGTGGTACAAGATCTTGCAATCATAGTCTTTCAGAAGCTCGAGCCACCTTCTCTGTCTCATGTTCAACTCCTTCTGTGAGAATAGATACTTGAGGCTCTTATGGTCAGTAAATACTTGAAATTTCTCACCATAAAGATAATCGCGCCATATTTTCAAAGCGAATAGTACGGCCGCCATCTCTAGATCGTGGGTCGGGTAGTTCCTCTCATGATCCTTCAACTATCTAGATCTATAAGTAACTACCTTCCCATCCTGCATCAGTACACAGCCCAGTCCTTGGTACGAAGCATCTATATATATGGAAAAACCTCCTCAGCTGATAGGAATGGTGAGAATCGGAGCTGTGGTTAATCTCTTCTTCAACTCCTGGAAACTCTTCTAACATCTATTGTCCCATACGAATTCAACACACTTTCTCATGAAACGTCTCAATAGAGGAGCTAATCTCGAGAATCCCTCTACAAACTGTCGATAATACCCAGTTAAACCTAGAAAACTCCTTATCTTTGTAACTATCTGAGGTCTCTGCCACTGAACCACTGCTTCAATCTTGGATGGGCCTATTGACACACCATCATTTGATATAATATGACCTAGAAAAGAGATATGCTCTAGCCAAAAGTCACACTTACTAAGTTTAGCGTATAACTTCTTCTCTCGGAGGGTCTGTAGCACTATCCTTAGGTGCTACTCATACTCCTCTCTAGATCTCGAATACACCAGAATGTCATCGATGAACACGATAACAAATCTATCCAAATACTGGTGAAACACCTCATTCATCAATTACATAAAAGCTGCGGGAGCATTCGTTATCCCGAATAGCATAACCATAAACTCAAAATGACCATACCGGGTGCGAAAAGTTATCTTGGGTATATCTCCATCCTGAATTCTCAACTGATGGTACCCAGATCTCAGATCTATCTTAGAAAAGACCTGCACTTCCCGAAGCTGATCTAACAAGTCATCGATGCGTGGGAGGGGGTACTTATTCTTGATGGTCTCCTTATTCAACAACCTGTAGTCAATACACAATCGAAGGCTCCCATCCTTCTTCTTTACAAACAGTACCGGTGCACCCCAAGGCGATACAGTCGGTCTGATGAACCATTTATCCAACAACTCCTGTAGCTGCTTCTTCAGTTCCTCCAACTCAATTGGAGAGATTCTGTATGGTGGCTTGGATATCGGCTCTGTACCAGGTGCCAAATCTATACAAAACTTCATCTCTCTATCCGGCGGTAACCCTGGTGAATCATCCAAAAAGACATATGGGAATTCCCTAACCACTGGGATGTCTCTCAATTTCGGACGTGCCTTATCTGTCTCAACCACATACGCAATATAACCTTTCAAAACATTAACCATTTAGTCAACATAGAAATGCATCTATTTTGCTTACAACAATTACTGTTTTCATTACTTTTCAAGGAAAGTTTACATTACATATTTCAGGGAAACTTACGGTATGCTATCTACCCCTGAAAAAGTTACCGTCTTGGAAAAACAATCTACCACGGCACGGTTTGTAGCCAACCAATCCATTCTTAGGATTACATCAAAGTCTTTCATAAACATCAAAATGAGGTCGGTTGACATTTCCTTTTCCCTTACTTTCAAGTTACAATCCCTAAACACATACTCAACTAGCTGACTATTGTTCATGGTAGTGCTTATCGGCGTCCTCCAACTTAACGGGGTAAGCTTCACATACTTAAACAATTTATATTCAAATGCAGGCAATACAAATGAATGCGTAGCACTAGGATCTATCAAAACATAAGCTTCAAGATCAAAGATTAAGATGGTACCTTTCACCACATCTGACGACTGATCTGCAGTATCCTGGTCCAGTGCGTGTACTCGCCCTTTGCCAACTACTTGCTTCCCTTTCTCTTCAGCTGTCGCCCTTCGTCTCGGAGTAGGAGTATCAGCTGGAGCTCTCTCCGGCTCCTTGCCCTTATGTGGGGCACTCTCAGTCATTTTTGAGCAATTTTGGATCACATACCCTAGTTTTCCACATCGAAAACATACTGCAGGAAGTCCATAACACGGTCGAGTTCCATGGTACCTACCACATTTACTGTACTGTTTTGTAGTAGGTCATGGCCCTCTAATAACTATGCCCTTTGCTGAAGCTATGGCTGGATACACGGAAGGCCTAACTGTCCTCTCTCGCATCTCTTCAATCTTTGACCTCTTCCAAAAAATCTTCTGCTTCCTCTATAACTGAAGCCTCTATCCACTGTTGGCCTCTTCCTATCTTTGTCTCTCACTCTACCAACCTTCCCAAACTCTGAGGTAACTCGCTCAATATCTTGTTCACACAACTATGCCATGTGCACTGCATTCTCATAAGTTTGTATATCAAACGGAACCAATTGGGACCTGATGGTTTGTCTCAATCCATCCACAAACTTTCAAACCTTCTTGACCTCACTGTCCATCGTATTAGGATCATACTTGCCCAGGAAGATAAATTTTGTCTCATACTCATCCACCAATCTACTGCCCTGGGTTAATCCCAAAAATTCTATCTACAACTTTCGCTGTGCAGTATCCGAAACATATTACCTCCGGAAGGCCTCCAAAAATATATCCCATGTGATCTCTGTATGCCTGTGAGACCTGAGAATTTTATACACATCTAATTTTGTAATGTGAACATGAAGTATAATTAGTTAAGTTAAATATGATGTGCTCATAAATTAAAGTGATGAATGAGTATTAAATGAGAATAATCTATGGAGTAAATTATGGCAATTATATATTGAGATTTTATGCCAAAAGTACAACCATAGTGTGAAACTATGAGACCAAATCGATCTTGGAGAAGAAGGGATCGATCTGGTAGGCCAGAGTGACAAGGAATGGAAAATCTAAACGAGCAAATAGATCTCCAATGGAGACAGATCGATCTCCTTGTGATTCTGCCTTAAAAGGATTGATCTCCTATAGGAGCAGATCGATCTCCAAATGTTTCTGTAAAATGCAGATCGATCTCCTCACAAGGAGCAGATCAATCTCCTCAAGATTATGAGATCCATCTTGCCCTCACGACAGATCGATCTGGTAGGCATAAAAAAGTACCCAAAATGTTCCCAAATTCAAAGGCAGATCGATCTCTTACAAGAGCATATCGATCTCCCACCTTCGACCTATATAAGGACCCTTGTGTTTTTGCTGGAACTCATCTTCTCTCTCTTAAAATCCCTAGCTTTCTCTCTCTTCCAAACACCCATTTCTATTCGAATAAGAGGTTATGGCAAGAGAAAAAGTTATTCCTCATCAAAAGGAGGACAACATTATTGGAAATTGAAGGACGATTTGAGCTGAGGTGTGAATTGAGCACTCCACAAGTTTTGGGTAAATTTTTAAGCTTTAATCCTTGATTTGGAAGTAGATTTCTGCGATTGTGGCTGTATATGTTGTGATGAGTAGGTTGAAAATGGTTAGGGTTGTTAGAATCATTGAGGCATTGAGAAATTATGAGAATGTAAGCCATTATGCTTGATGTTGAGATTAGAGACAATGTGATGATGTGTTGATGATGTTTTTACATATTTTGGACAGCCCGAGAGTTCCAGGGAGGAATGCGACACTACTCCATCGTTCGGGGGAAACGATTATATTGAGTTAATAAATTTTGAAATGATAAAATAAGTAAATTCAATAATATAGAAATGATTTAAAAACATGTTTAGAGGTTATCAGTACCAGAAACTAAGTCTTTAAGGATGAGAGATCGATCTGGTGAGATGAGAGATCGATCTCCTGGGTTTTCTAATATGAGAGATCGATCTCATGAGGATATGAGATCGATATGCTAAAGGATTGAATTCTCAAAGGATCTATACAAGGTATTGAGGAAGCAGAGATCGATCTATAAGGGTTATAAGATCGATCTGTCTATTACAGGATGTTTATGAGATCGATTTGGTCTAGAAAGAGATCGATCTCCTCTAAAACAAAGGGTAAAGACAGTAGATCGATCTGTAGATCGATCTATGCTCAAACAGAGAGTTCATGAGATCGATCTGGTATAGGAAGAGATCGATCTTCTCAAAGTCAGAGAGCTAAGGAGATCGATCTGGGTTGATTAGAGATCGATCTCCTCTCTATGAGAATACTTGCTAGATCGATCTGGAGATCGATCTTGCCTCAAACAGAGAGATTGGAAGATCGATCTTCTGGTTCGACAGATTGATCTTCACTAACATTTTCAAATTACAAGATCGATCTCTACAAGTATGAGATCGATCTCCATGCTTCAAGTTGCTTTATTTTTGCAGGAAATCAAACTAAGAGATCGATCTGGTCAAAATGGAAGATCGATCTGGCACTCTACTGGAGGTTCCCAACGACTCTTTCTGCAAAACCTTCAACGGGAAAAATAACATTTAATGCTCCAACTACCAATCCTCCAGTATAAAATCAAGCATTGAAGACACTGGGATTAGAGAGACTATTGCTGTAAATTCTATATATTCTCAAGAATCTCATTCCAACATTCCATTTATCTTCAATCTTCATTTATTGATATTGTTGTATAAGCCTTTGTGTAAAAGCTATTTTTATCCTACCAAAGCTTCACTTCATATTCATCCTCAAATTAAGAGAGTAGAGGAGACTTCCTCTGTGTGTCAACTTTGTAAAGGGTGAATATATCTTTGTGTAAAAAGGGTAGAGAGGTTATTCCTTAACCTGTAAAAGGGAGTGTGTAACATTCATTGAAAGAGTGACAGAAAGCTCTTGACAAGGAGGTCAAGAAGAGAGGACGTAGGCAAGAGATTGGCCAAACCTCTATAAACTATTGAGTTTGCTATTTCCTTCCCTTATCTTCTTTCAATTCATTGTATTACATTTTATTGATTATTCATTATTTTCAATTAGACTTAATTTAGTTTAAATTTGCCATTAACCTTAGAAAATCGATTCACCCCCTCTCGGTAGAGCCAACGATTGGTATCAGAGCAAGGACTCTTTGATCATAAAGGAATAACTTCCTAAGAGTTAAAAATGATCTAATGGCTTACAACAATGTAGCAACCAATCTAGTAGGAGAGGGGCATTCTACAGTTAGGTCTCCTATGTTCAATGGTGAACATTATGCTTATTGGAAAACTAGGATGATGCTTTTCATTCAAGCAAATGATTATGAGGTATGGATGATTATAACTAAAGGACCTCAAATCCTAACTAAAAGAATAGATGGAAGAGACATCCCTAAAGAAGAAAATGAGTGGGATTAAAATGATGTAAAATGTGCTCAGCTAAATGATAAGGCCATGCACACCCTATTTTGTGCTTTAGGGCCAAATGAATATAATAGAGTCTCTGGTTGTGACAATGACAAACAAATATGGGATAAATTGGCAATAACTCATGAATGGACAACTCAAGTAAAGGAGACTAAGGTAGGAATGCTCACACATGATTATGAGCTATTTAGGATGAAAGAAGGAGAGTCAATTAGTGACATGTTCACTAGATTCACTGATGTAATAAATGGGTTAAAGTCCTTGGGAAAAATTTATTCAAATATAGAAATGGTTAAGAAAATATTGAATAGCCGACCAAAATCATGGGAAGCTAAAGTAACTTCAATAGAGGAGTCTAAAGATCCCCACACACTATCACTAGATGAACTAATAGGATCACTACTCACGTATGAGATGAAGTTAAGAAGAAATGAAGAGCCACCCAAGAAAGTGGGAGTAGCTCTGAAATCCATTACTTAAGAGGAAAGTAAAAATGAGAGTGGTAGTGAAGAAGATCTTGAGATGGAAATGTTTGCCAAGAGATTTAACAAATTCATGAGAATGAGAGCAAGTGGTAGTGGTAGGAGAAACCACAAGAAAGATCAAGAAGAGTTAGGTAGAAAAGATACCATTGTGTGCTATGAATATAAAAAACCTGGACATATTAAATTTAACTGCCCTCTTCTTAAAAGATCCAATGATAGGTTCCATAAAAAGAAGGCAATGATGGCAACATGGAGTGACAGTGATAGCTCCGATGATGATTCGAATGAGGATAATGCCAACCTATGCTTCATGGCTATTGAGGATGAAAAGGTAACTTCAGACCTCAATGAATATTCTTTTGATGAATTGCAAGATGCTTTTGATGATCTTGCATTGGAATATGAATGCATGAGTATGAAGTACAAAAAATTAATATCTAAATTGAAGAAAGAAAATGAGTTAATACTAAAGGATAAGATAGAATGTGAAAAGAAACTAGAAATTTCAAATCTTGAAATTTGTGACCTAAAAGAAAAAAATAGTAACTTGCATAATTCTTTTACTAGATTCTATATGGGTCAACAAAAGTTAGATAACATGCTAGAAACTCAAAGGGCCTTCTTTGATAAGAATGGATTAGGATATGATGGAAAAAGTAGAGAGACCCATCTCAAAAGTTTCATAGTTAGAAAGAACATGCATAAACCCTCATCTATTTGTTCACATTGTAATAAGAAGGGGCATGCATCATATAATTGCAATATGAAGATAACAACATTTAGTGGAAAAATAGTAAAAAGAATTTGTGTTCCAAAAGAGGTAGTCAATTCAAAAGATATTAATACTATAGTAAAATGGATCCCAAAGGGATCAAGAATTGTATTCACTAACTCCAAAGGACCCAAGAGAATTTGGGTACTTAAGACATGAGTTTAAATTTTGATTATAGGTGATTGAGCATTGCCACAAAGCTAAAATAACGGAAGCTTGGTACTTGGACAGTGGATGCTCAAGACACATGACCGGTGATAGAAGCCACTTCAACTCATTTAAGTCAAAAGTTGGTGGAGAAGTCACATTTGGGGACAACTCCAAAGGCTAAGTTGAAGGAAGTGGCTCAATAGGTAATGACTAATTTTCATTAGAAAAGGTGTTGCTTGTTAGGGGTCTAAAACATAATTTACTAAGTATTAGTCAACTATGTGACAAAGGTTACAAAGTAATTTTTGATTGCTTAAAATGTCATGTTATAGATCCTAAATCTAATAAAGTTCTTTTCCTAGGTCATAGGCAATGTAATATATACATTGTCTATCTAAATGAACTTAAAAATGAAAACATATGCCTAATGGTATACAAGGAAAACGAACTTTGGTTGTGGTATAGAAGACTAGGTCATGCTAGCATGCATGTGTTATCTAAGTTAGCTAGAAAAGACCTTGTTATAGGATTACCTAAGTTGTCCTTTGACTATGACAAAATATGCGAAGCTTGTGTTAAAGGAAAACATAAAAGGACAACATTTAAGCCTAAACATAGTGTATCTACCACTAGGCCTCTTCAATTACTTCACCTAGATCTATTTGGACCAACTAGAACAACAAGCCTAGGTGGGAAACATTTTGGGTTTGTAATTATTGATGATTACACTAGGTTCACTTGGGTGTTCTTTTTAAGAGTGAAAAATGAAGCTTTAGAAAAATTCATTGCCTATACAAAAGTGACTCAAAATGAAAAAGGTTACACTATAACTAGTATTAGAAGTGATCATGGCAAGGAGTTTGAAAATATTGGATTTGATGAATATTGCAATGATCAAGGAATTAGTCATAATTTTTCAGCCCCTAGGACACCACAACAAAATGGGGTAGTTGAGAGAAGAAATAGAACCTTGGAAGAAATGGCTAGAACCATGTTGTGTGAAAATAATTTACCTAAATATATTTGGGCTGAAGCTATAAATACATCTTGCTATATCATTAATAGAGCTATGATTAGACCAATTTTAAAGAAAACCCCTTATGAGCTTTACAAGGGTAAGAAGCCTAATATTAGCTATTTTCACCCATTTGGTTGTAAATGCTTTGTCTTAAATAATGGAAAAGACAATTTAGGAAAATTTGATGCCAAGAGTGATGAGGGAATCTTTTTAGGGTATTCTTTGAATTCAAAGGCATATAAAGTATATAACAAAAGAACATTGATGGTTGAAGAATCAATTCATGTAATATTTGATGAGTCAAATGATTTATCTAAAAATTCAACCAATGATGAGGATATTGAAATATTTGATGAAAACTTGAAAGAAATCTCAAACTTAGAAAATGATCTATTAGAGAAACTTAACATTAATAAAGAAGATGAAGAAGAAATAGAAATATTAGAAAGAGAGTCTAGAGCACCAAGAGAATTAGGATATGTAAAAGATTATGAAATAGTAGGAGATCCAACTCTTGGAGTTAGAACTAGATCATCTCTAAGGAATGTGTGTCAATATATAGCCTTTGTATCTCAAATTGAACCTAGAAATGTCAATGAAGCCTTAGATGACAATAATTGGTTTTTAGCCATGCAAGAAGAATTAAATCAATTTGAGAGAAGCAAAGTATGGAAACTAGTTCCTAGACCTAGTGATCACTCTATAATTGGAACTAAATGGATTTTCAAGAACAAGATGGATGAAAATAGTGTGATCATAAGAAACAAAGCTAGGCTAGTTGCACAAGGATATAGGCAAGAAGAAGGAATAGACTATGATGAAACTTATGCACCTGTAGCTAGACTAGAAGCAATAAGAATGCTACTTGCCTTTGCATGTTATAAAAACTTCAAATTATATCAAATGGATGTGAAGAGTGCATTCTTAAATGGTTTCATTAATGAAGAAGTTTATGTTGAGCAACCTCCCAGTTTTGAAAGTCATGAATATCCTGAACATGTATTCAAACTCTCTAATGCTCTTTATGGTTTGAAACAAGCTCCTAGGGCATGGTATGAAAGGCTGTCAAAATTCTTAATAGAAAAAGGATTTTCAAGAGAAAAAGTAGACACTACCTTGTTTATCAAAAATAAAAATAAAGATTTACTAGTTGTTCAAGTGTATGTAGATGACATTATTTTTGGATCAACTAATGAATCTTTATGCCAAGAGTTTGCTAAGATCATGCAAGGTGAATTTGAAATAAGCATGATGGGAGAGGTCACTTATTTCTTGGGACTTCAAGTAAAGCAAACTAAAGATGGAACCTTCATCAATCAAGCAAAATATACTAAGGATTTGCTCAAAAGATTTGGAATGGATAATTTCAAACCTCAAGCAACTCCAATGGGCACCAACATCAAGCTTGATAAAGATGAAAGTGGTAAGTGTGTAGACACTAAACTATATAGGTCTATGATTGGTTCATTGCTTTATCTAACTGCAAGTAGACCAGATATTCTGTTTAGTATATGCCTTTGTGCTAGATTTCAATCCTCTCCTAGGGAATCACACTTATTAGCAACTAAAAGAATCTTTAGATATCTTAAGGACACTCCCTCTCTAGGACTTTGGTACCCCAAGGACTCCATTTTTGCTCTTCATGCATTTTCTGATGCAGATTTTGGGGGCTATAAAATAGATAGGAAGAGCACTTCAGGTACATGTCAATTCTTAGGGAATAGATTAATTTCATGGTTCTCTAAGAAACAAAATAGTGTAGCACAATCCACAACAGAGGCTGAATATATAGCAGCAAGTAGTTGTAGTGCTCAAGTGTTGTGGATTAAACAACAAATGAAAGACTATGGTATTGACATGAAGCAAGTCTCAATCAAATGTAAGAATACCAGTGCCATTAATCTATCTAAGAATCCTATTCAACACTCTAGAACTAAGCATATTGAGATTATGCACCATTTTCTTAGAGACCATGTACAAAAAGGAGATATAATTCTAGAGTATATTGATACTTTACATCAAATAGCTGATATCTTCACCAAACCTCTTGATAGAGATAGGTTTTGTGTTCTTAGAGGTGAATTAGGACTCATGAATGTTCCTTAAGATTTATCTACTTCAAAAGCTTGATTTCAAAGTAATTTTCAACGAATTTTTCAATGATTTTTCTAGGCAAAAAGTATGAGAGATCGATCTCCTATCACCATAAATCGATCTTCATGCTACAAATTGGCCTAAAGCAGTAAGGTTCAGCTAAGAAGGTCGATCTTCTATCCCATAAGATCGATCTCCTTAAGCTTCTGTATTTCACAGATCGATCTTTGCATTTGGCAGATTGATCTCATTAAGTCCCTGTAAAATAGCAGATCGATCTCTGAATGTGGCAGATCGATCTCGTTAAGCCACTGTATAACAACAGATCAATCTATGCATTTGGCAGATCGATCTCCTTGAGCTTTTGTGTTTTGAAGAATGATTCTTTAATTCAGCAGATCGATCTCTTCAAGTCTCTGGAAATAACAGATCAATCTGTCGTCGCGACAGATCGATCTCCTTAGCCCTATACTATAAAAACTGCTCAAAATCCCCAAATTTCAAAAATCCCAAAATCTTCAAATCCTTAACCCTTGTCGCGCCTCTTCCATCGATTCTCACTCCCAGATCGATCTCAGTAAGGTCTCTGCCCAATCTCTTCATCATTCTTGCTCTAGTAACCTACATTGCTAAATTTTTCTTCAAAAATTTCTTTGTTTCTGCTGCAATCTTCATTAGGGCAATTCTAATACTGTTCCATTGCCTAGGTTTCTAGAGAACTGTTATTTAGGAACTATAGATCTATTTAGAGTGTGTCTAGTTGAAATTTTAATCATGCCTCGACTTAAGAGAGTTGGCCAAAAACCCCCTAGACCAAATGCTGATAGAGGGTCATCTTCCCAAACAGCTCCTCCCTCTTCTGTCACTACCTTTAACAGGTGTTTTCAAACACCTGCAAAAAGGAAAAGATATGAAGAGTATTTCTCCATAATGCCAATTAAACATTGGCGAACAATTGATTTCTCGTTTTTAAATCGTATTGACTTTCCGTATCTGTAAAAAATGGAAGAATTTGGTTGGCTTCCGTTTCTTAAAATTAACACCCCGGTACCTCCAAACATCGTTAGGGCATTCTTTTCTAACGCTGAACTCATCTACGACCCTGATGATGCCTGTAAAATTTTAGGGTTTAAAATGTATGTCATGTCTAAATCAATCCCTATAGACACATCTATTTTAGCCCGAGTGTTTAACATAAAAGATGAGGGGTTGACCGATAAAGAGGAAGAAGTTCCGTTAGTGGACCTTCTAGGGGATAAGGTGAGTGACCTACCGATGCACCCAAGGTTACTCCACCTTATCATCTCGTTGGTACCCGTCATTCCACGGTTAGGAGATTAGATCAATTTTGGCTCCACCATCTCCACTCCTCAAGTTAAAAACCCAATCTGGTCCACTTCATATACGAAGATTGGCTGAAGATCGTACACGGCCAAGCCTCCATGATAGTCTTTCCACAACTGCTTGCGTACTTGCTTCAACGAGTTAGGGTCGATTGCTCGTGTGAAACTGGTGAAATGCCTTCCCCAAAGAGCGTATTAAACATTGGCACACTTCACCACATGGGATACTATAAAGACTTTCAAGGGTAATGGAAGAAAAAGTGAGAACAGCAGTCTAAGGCAGCCATGGAAGAAGAACCATCAGCAGAGCCTACTGCCCCACCAGCTGAACCTACTGAGGTTCCATCTTTATCAACAGCTTAGTCCACTGCACCTACATCATCATCCAATGGGCTGGAATCGATTGTGGGGATGATTATGGAGCTTAACCGAAAGATGGATGAAGGATTTCCAAACCTTCATGCCACAGAGCAGGCGATGTTCGATGATCTGTAAGTTACTCGCACTCGCGTCGAAGAACTTCTGGAGCGATTTCCTCCTCAGTAGTAGGACCTGAATGTTAGGAATGTTTAGATAGTTTTTCATGTTTACTATTTGCTGATTAAAACATCATTTGCTAGAATGCTTATGTTATGAAATGACATGATAGTTCTTTGTGAAATGTGTTCTAATGAGTTACCATTTTGAAATGACATGACATTTCTTATGAAAGTTAATTGCCTTTATATCTTAATTGCCATTGCTATGACAAAAAGGGTGAGAAGAATAAGAAAACATGTTTAATGGTTTAAAGGAATGATTAAATAACATGTTTAATGGTTTAAAGGAATGATTAAATTAACGGGGAGTTAAGGGGCTAAAAGTAAGGGGGAGCTTACAAAAAGGGGGAGTTTTGTGAAAGCAAAACATAATTTGTGCATAATGCAAATGGGTAACTAAACATGTTTATTAAATAAGTTTTGTCATATCAAAAAGGGGGAGATTGTTGAGTTAATATATTTTGAAATGACAAAATAAGTAAATTCAATAATATAGAAATAATTTAAAAACATGTTTAGAGGTTATCAGTACCAGAAACTAAGTCTTTAAGGATGAGAGATCGATCTGGTGAGATGAGAGATCGATCTCCTAGGTTTTCTAGTATGAGAGATCGATCTCATGAGGATATGAGATCGATCTGCTAAAGGATTGAATTCTTAAAGGATCTGTACAAGGTATTGAGGAAGCAGAGATCGATCTATAAGGGTTATAAGATCGATCTGTCTATTACAGGATATTTATGAGATCGATCTGTTCTAGGAAGAGATGGATCTCCTCTAAAATAAAGGGTAAAGGCAGTAGATCGATCTGTAGATCGATCTATACTCAAACAGAGAGTTCATGAGATCGATCTGGTATAGGAAGAGATCGATCTCCTCAAAGTCAGAGAGCTAAGGTGATCGATCTGGGTTGATTAGAGATTGATCTTCACTCTACGAGAATACTTACTACATCAATCTGGAGATCGATCTTGCCTCAAATAGAGAGATTGGAAGATCAATCTTCTGGTTCAACAGATCGATCTTCACTAACATTTTCAAATTACAAGATCGATCTCTCCAAGTATGAGATCGATCTCCATGCTTCAAGTTGCTTTGTTTTCGCAGGAAATCAAACTGAGAGATCGATCTGGTCAAAATGGGAGATCGATCTGGCACTCTACTGGAGGTTCCCAATGGCTCTTTCTGTAAAACCTTCAATGGGAAAAACAACATTTAATGCTCCAACTACTAATCCTCCAATATAAAATCAAGCATTGAAGACACTGGGATTAGAGAGACTATTGCTATAAATTCTGTATATTCTCAAGAATCTCATTCCAACATTCCATTTGTCTTCAATCTTCATTTATTGATATTGTTGTATAAGCCTTTATGTAAAAGTTATTTTTATCCTATCAAAGCTTCACTTCATATTCATCCTCAAATTAAGAAAGAAGATGAGACTTCCTCTGTGTGTCAACTTTGTAAAGGGTGAATATATTTTTGTATAAAAAGGGTAGAGAGGTTATTCCTTAACCTGTAAAAGAGAGTGTGTAACATTCATTGAAAGATTAAAAGAAAGCTCTTGACAAGGAGGTCAAGAAGAGAGGACGTAGGCAAGAGATTGGCCAAACCTTTATAAACTACTGAGTTTGCTATTTCCTTCCCTTATCTTCTTTCAATTCATTGTATTACATTTTATTGATTATTCATTATTTGCAATTAGCCTTAATTTAGTTTAAATTTGCCATTAACCTTAGAAAATCGATTCACCCCCCCTCTCGGTAGAGCCAACAGATTACACTCTACGAGGTGCAACGAGGTAAGGGAAAACTTAAACTCATTTGTGTATATGATTTGTTATGATAATTGTAGCATGAAATGTTATGAGAAATAAGCATGTTTTACGAGTTGTGATTGAGTTATTGCACACGATTTTATAGCAGGTTGAAAGGGAGACCTCGAGATTGGTGGGATACTACCTAGAGTATTTTAATGTCCCACCAGGGTGTGATTAGCTGGGACGAGTTTTAAAAGGCCTTTAGAGCCCAATATGTACCACGAGCTACCCAAAGAATGATGCAGGCTGAGTTTTCGAGTCTGGTATAGGGCGAGATGTTTGTGGATGATTATGAGAGTCGATTTACCACTTTATTGAAATATGATCCAAAAACCTTTAAAGATGAAGAGCTTCACACCGAGAGATTTGTGTATGGGCTAAAGCCCATCATCAGAGATCGATTGTTAGGGCTGTGTATTACTGAGTTTGGAGATTCTCTGAGATGAGCATAGGAGATTGAGAGGGGAATCGAAATTGTACAATCCCAGAATGAGTTCAGAGTAGTGACTAGAGATAAAGGTAAAAGGCTAGCAATTTCCTAGACAGATGTTCAGAGAGGTTTCTTTAGAAGAGGAAGGATTAAGGTACAAAAGGGCAGATTGGAGAGACCCAGAGCTTATGCCATCATTAGGGAGACCCCTCGAGATGTTAAGCCTGAGATAAGGGTTTGTAGAGACTATGGTCGATCGCATGAGGGAAGTTGTACTGGGTTGATCCGCGGATGTTTTAGATGTGGAGACATGGGTCACAGAGTGAAAGACTGTCCTCAACCTCAGAGACCACATGC
This sequence comes from Firmiana major, assembly GCA_033439115.1. Classification (NCBI taxonomy): domain Eukaryota; kingdom Viridiplantae; phylum Streptophyta; class Magnoliopsida; order Malvales; family Malvaceae; genus Firmiana; species Firmiana major. The sequence goes on from CM065899.1 coordinate 55,427,746, forward strand.
TTCGGAGCCTACCAGACAGTAACATCAGAGAGTGAATCCCCTGAGACGGGCCACTACTGCAAAGAAAGGAAAGAAGCCCATCACAGTGGGACCTGTGTTCGCTATGGATAAGGAAATGGTAGACACTTCTGTAGAAACTATAAGAGGTACACTATCTGTCTGTAATTATAAGGCTCATGTGTTGATTGATCAGGGATCCACGCATTCGTTTATTTCTGAGCATTTTGTATGTAGTTTAAATTTGAAGTTTGAACCTCTAGAGTATATCATATATGTAAATACCCCTATGCGTGAGTCCCAGAGAACAGATATAATATGTAGAGGATGTGAAATAAAGGTGGGAGATAGAGTAATGCTAGCAGATCTAATGATGTTAAATATACATGGGTTCGATGTGATTTTTGGAATGGATTGGTTGACAACAAGTTATTATCTTAGTGTAGCAGTCTAAACTCACTCGATTGGTTGACAACCAATCGAGTGAGTTTAGACTGCTACACTAAGATAATAACTTTCTCCCTACCTGAACCTTATAGTGTACGTTTGAAATTTTGAGGAAATAAATGTGAGGAATTTTTGTAAGCAATTTGAAATTTATGATATTACTTTTTGAGAGTATCAAATTTGCTTTTAATGTGAAGGTTATGAAGCGCTCATTTCAGATGATAATCGGGAACATCCAAGGATTGAAGAGATACTCGTGGTGTGTGAATTTTCGGATGTCTTCCTGTTAGCACTGAAATTTATATATGTTTAGAACCCTTTTACTTAGTTATTTGATTTATTCTTTGTTATATTAGGTATGTTTTATGTGTTTTGTGCATTTGTGCAGGAAAAATAACAATATGGAGAAGTTAAAGCTTTTGGAGCTGATTCTGATGATTCTGTGAATAAGTGAAATTGCAGGATGCTGATCGTGACTTATGCTGCAGCAATAGAAGAAACTGGACAGTGCAGAGCAGATCTAGGGAATCAATACCATTGTCGCAGCATAGCAGTCTGATTAGGGCAACACTGTTTTTCCACGTGGCATTCCCCGTTTTAGTGCCTAGGAACCTTATAAATAGTTTTTTTATCAGAATATCGAGGGAGGCTGCGGCAGAAGGCTTCAGGATTGATTTAGCTCCATAGAAACTCCATCTTTTACATCTTTTTCAATCAATGTTTATTCTAGGGATGATGATTTGGAATTATTGGATGTTTATCATGATGTCTAGGAACTAAACTTCTTTTTCCTAGAATCGATGTAGCCAAATTTGGGCAGATTGCAATTATTTTGTGATATTGTTTGGATGATATCAATTATGTTTATTTAATCTACTTATTCTTAATGCTCTAGTTGATTGGCCACCAATTGGATGAATTAGTATAGGAATCCGGCACTCGGGAGAGGGGATTATTTATATGCACAAGGGTAGACTAACATAGGACATTGTTGAATCGGGAGGTTGACAATTCTTATGAGCCATAGAGAAACGGATTACCATCGCTTAATGAACTCTATTATTTAATTCTGAATCGGGAGGTTAGGATTAGGTAATTTGGGTATGACTGTTTAAAACTCGGGAGAGATAAACAGGAAATAGTTTCGGCTATAAACAAATTGAAATCAAAAGAACAATTGATCAAAGGAATTGTATGAACCCTAGTTAGGTGAAATCGAGTTCTAGGAATATTTTGCCATTGATATTTTCATTCGTAATAATTGTGATTTGTTTTAAGTAATTTGTTTCGTAATTAATAGTTAGAATAGTAATTAGGGTCTTAACCAATATAAATTACTTTTTCTAAATAAAGTTCAAGGTTGTTGATTACAGTGATTTGCGATAGGCACAATTCCCTGTGGGACGATACTTATATTTACTCTATACTCAAAAACTGACCTATGCAGTTGCAGTAGTGTTTCCTTTGAGCACGACAAGTTTTCTGGGGCCGTTGTCGGGGAATTGTTGTTTCGTTTTTTGTTAACACTGTTTCCCAATAGCCTTTACTTTAATTTAGATTTTTTATTGTTGTTTTAATTTACTCTCTAAAAATTTTTATTTTAGGTGAATGGTAAAAATCCGCAGAAGTGGAAATACAGACATAAAAGAAGAGTTAGATCCAGAGATTGAGAGAACCATCAGGTAAATTCAATAGAACAGATTTGAAGAGAAAGACCGAAATTTAATCATGGCAGAGGAAAATCAGCAGCAGCGAGCTATGCGCGATTACTTTACCCCAGTTGTGAATCAAAATTTTGCTGCTATAAGAGAGATTCCTGTAAACTGTAATAACTTTGAGTTGAAGCCGGCATTGATCAACATGGTTATACAAAATCAATTTGGAGTTTCGGCCTTAGAGGATCCTAACACACATTTGATAAGTTTTCTGCAGATTTGCAGCACCATTAAGATTAATGGAGCCCCTGATGATGCTATTCGACTGAGATTATTTCCATTTTCTCTTCGGGATAAAGCCTTGAGCTGGTATCAAAATTTGCCAGCAGGAAGCATTCCGACATGGGCAGTGATGGCACAATAATTCTTAGCAAAGGACTTCCCTCCAGGAAAGATAATGCAGATGAGATTAGAAATTGCCCAGTTCACACAGTTGGATCAAGAACCATTACATGAGGCATGGGAGCGATTTAAAGAGTTATTACGTAGATGCCCTCAGCATGGATATGATGAAGGAAACCAGATACAAGTTTTCTACAGAGGCATGACTCCGCAGACACGAGCTACTGTGGATGCTTCAGCAGGAGGTTCACTGTGGTCTAAGACACCTGATCAAGCTATGCAGTTAATTGAGGAGATGGCTATAAACAGCAGCCAATGGCCAGGTGAAAGAGCTAATGTCAGAAGAGTAGCAGGTATGCATGAGTTAGATACGCAGACAGCCATCCTAGCAAGACTTGAGCAGATTTCAACACAAATTTCTTCAATAGGTATACAAGGGCCGCAAGCTATGATTCATCATGACAGCACAAATCCTAACCTGATGGGGACAGATTTGGAGCAGGTGAATTATGTTAATAATTGTAACTTTGGTTTTCAAGGAAATCGTGTTCCTAACTACTACCAGTCAGGATTCAGAAACAATGAGAACCTATCTTATGGTAACTCTAAAAACGTTCTAAACCCACCAGCAGTAAGTAATAGCAATACAGGATTCAATAACCAAGGGAATTCCCAAGGTTATGGTGGAGTTAAAAGGAACGAATTTGAGGAGTTCATGGTTGAAATTAAAACAAGATTTAGTAAAACTGATGCGCGATTAGAGAACGTGGAAGCTCAAATGTCAGAGATGAATACCAGTCTTGGTGCACAGATGAAGTCTGTTGAGACCACTTTGGGACAGCTAGCTGCAGCTGTCAGTTCTTTAAATGAAAGAGGTAAGTTTCTAAGTGACACAGTGCTCAATCCGAAGGAACACTGCAATGCTATATCTTTGAGAAGTGGGAACACATATGAGCCACCGAAGATAGCAGAGAAAGAAGGAACTGCACCAATAACTGAGATGAAAAAGAAGCAGGCTGAACCTGTTATGACAAAGGATGCAGAATCAGAAACAGTAAAACATGGAGTTAATTCTAAACCCTTTAGTATGCTTTTTCCTGATAATCCTCCTTTGTTAAAACCATCTATTCCTTATCCTCAAGCTTTGTATAAAAGAAAGATTGAATCTAAGTTTAAGAAATTTCTTGATATATTTAAGAAATTACATATTAACATTCTGTTAGTTGATGCTCTGCAGCAGATGCCACATTATGCAAAGTTCATGAAAGAAGTGTTGTCAAAGAAACGAAAACTTGAAGATTATGAAACTATCAACTTGACAGAAGAATGCAGTGCAATTTTGCAGTCGAAGTTACCGCAAAAATTGAAAGACCCTGGAAGCTTTACTATTCTATGCGAGATTGGAGGATCGAAAGTGGGTAAGGTATTGTGTGATTTAGGTGCTAGCATAAATTTAATGCCTTTATCTATTTTCAGGAGCCTAGGTCTTGGAGAGGTAAAGCCGACTACCATAACACTGCAACTAGTGGATAGATCGATTACTTATCCCAGAGGTATAATAGAAGATGTACTTGTTAAGGTTGATAAGTTAATTTTTCCTGTCGATTTTGTAGTCTTAGATTATGAAGAGGACAGAGAAATTCCACTTATACTTGGGAGACCATTCCTTGCCACTGGGAGAGCACTAATCGATGTTCAGAGAGGGCAATTAACCCTGAGGATGAATGATGAATCAGTTATGTTTAACATCTATAAGGCGATGAAATTTGCTGATGAGCCAGAAACATGTAAGTTGATTGAAGTAGTGCAGAGTTGTGTAAGAGAAGTTGAAACAAAGGAAGCACCAACCGATCCTATGGCTCAATGTCTGGTAAATTCAGTTTCTAATTTAGATGATGGATTACTAACTGATGAAATTAAAAGTTGTGTTGTTACTTTGAAAGCCAATCCATTAGAAAGTACGACTACAACAACTAAGGAGAAGATTGACAAGTCATAGGTAAGTGAAAAACAAGAAGACAAAACTGAATTTAAAGAATTACCAAGCCATTTGAGGTATGCCTTTTTAGGTGATGATAGTACTTTTCCTGTAATTATTTCATCATTTTTATCAGTTGCAGAGGAAGACAAGTTGCTTAGAATTTTAAGAGAGCACAAACCGACAATTGGATGGTCTATTGCTGACATCAAAGGAATTAGTCCCTCTGTTGTGATGCACAAAATTCGATTAGAGGAAAATCATAAACCCTCTATTGAACCACAAAGAAGACTAAATCCAGCAATGAAAGAAGTTGTTAGAGCTGAGATCTTAAAATTATTAAATGCTGGTATTATATATGCTATATCTGATAGTTCTTAGGTGAGTCCTGTGCAGGTTGTACCTAAAAAGGGTGGAATGACAGTAGTTCCTGACACAAACGATGAAATCATATCCATCGAAACTGTAACGGGATAGAGAGTTTGCATCGATTATAGGAAGCTGAACAAAGCTACTAGGAAAGACCACTTCTTGCTTCCTTTCATCTACCAAATGCTAGACAGACTAGCCGGACACAGTTATTATTGCTTTTTAGATGGCTACTCGGGCTATAACCAGATTGCAATAGCCCCAGAAGATCAAGAGAAAACAACATTCACTTGCCCATATGGAACTTTCGCATATAGAAGGATGCCTTTTGAGTTGTGTAACACCCCAGCAACCTTCTAGAGATGCATGATGTCAATTTTCGCTGACATGGTTGAAGAGATAATGGAAGTCTTCATGGATGACTTCTCGGTATTTGGTAGGACTTTTGACCAATGTTTATCTAATTTGGCACTTGTTTTGCAGAGATGTGAAGAGACGAATCTTGTCTTAAATTGGGAGAAGTGTCATTTTATGGTGCAAGAAGGGATCGTCCTTAGACACAAAATTTCAACTCACGGCATTGAGGTGGATAGAGCTAAAGTCGCTGCTATTGAAAAGCTTCCTCCTCCAAAATCAGTTAAAGCCGTGAGGAGCTTTTTGGGACATGCAGGCTTCTATCGTAGATTTATCAGGGACTTTTCAAAAATCTCAAAACCTTTATGTCACTTATTGGAAAAAGATGCTGACTTTGTCTTTGATGATTTTTGCTTGCACAGGCATTTGAAAAGATCAAGAAGGAGCTTATTTCTGTACCTATTATAATCACACCAAATTGGATAGAACCATTTGAACTGATGTGCGACGCGAGTGATTTTGCAATTGGAGCTATCCTTGGACAGAAAAGAGATAAGATTTTTTGGGCTATTTATTATTCAAGCAGGACCTTAGATGATGCTCAAAAAAATTATACAACAACAGAGAAGGAGATGCTTGCAGTTGTACATGCATTTGACAAGTTCAGACCATATTTAATTGGGAGCAAGGTCATTGTCTATACAAATCATGCAGCTATTCGTTATCTATTTGTAAAAAAATGCCAAACCCAGACTTATTAGATGGATCTTGCTTTTGAAGAATTTGATTTTGAAATTAGGGACAAAAAAGGATCTGATGATGTTATAGCTGATCATTTATCTAGATTAGAGCAATCTGAAATTCAGCAAGAACAGCCTATTCAAGAGGAATTTCCAGATGAGACAATAATGAAGATTGATGAAAATCTGCCTTGATTCGTAGATATAGTGAATTACTTAGCAGGAGGATTAATGCCAAGTTGGTTAACGTACCAACAGAGGAAGAAATTCTTCGATGATGTCAACTCATATTTTTGGGATGATCCTTTGTTGTTTAAGAAGTGTCCAGACCAGATTATAAGACGATGTGTGCCGGAAGATGAAGTTCAGGAAATTATGTGCCACTGCCATGCTGCAGCATATGGAGGACATTTTGGTGCAGAACGTACAGCAGCAAAGGTGCTGCAATTAGGTTTCTATTGGCCTAGTGTATTTAAAGATAGTTACATATTTGTAAAAACGAGTGACAGATGTCAAAGGGTTGGAAACATCTCAAGAAGGCATGAATTACCTTTGACAAATATTTTAGAAGTGGAAATCTTTGATGTATAGGGTATAGATTTTATGGGATCGTTTCCTCCATCTTTTGGGAAGCTGTACATTCTCCTTGCTGTTGATTATGTCTCTAAGTGGGTTGAGGCAATAGCAACACCAGCAAATGATGCAAAAGTGGTAATTTGGTTTCTGCACAAGAATATATTGACAAGATTCGGTACCCCAAGAGCCATTTTGAGTGATGAAGGCACTCATTTCTGTAACAAAATCTTCAATGGTTTGATGTCAAAATATGGAATTCGACATAAAGTAGCTCTCAGTTATCATCCGCAGACGAATGGCCAAGCTGAAATTTCAAACTAAGAAGTAAAGTTGATATTGGAGAAGACTGTCCACCTGAATAGAAAAGACTGGGCTAACAAGTTAGATGACGCATTTTGGGCATACATGATAACCTATAAGACTCCAATTGGAATGTCTCCCTATAGGTTGGTATTTGGTAAGGCATGTCATCTAACTGTAGAGCTTGAGCATCGAGCTTATTGGGCCATTAAGAAGCTAAATTTTGACTATAACAAGGCTGGAGAAAATCGGTCACTCCAATTGAATGAGCTTGATGAGTTGAGAAATGAGTCCTATAACAATGCAAGAATTTACAAGGATAGGACAAAAAGATGGCATGACAAGATGATAATGAGAAGAGAATTCAGTCCTGGACAGCAAGTTCTATTGTATAATTTGAGGCTTAAATTGTTTCCTGGGAAATTGAAGTCAAAGTGGTCAGGACCGTTTGAAATAAACCAAGTTTTCCCATATGGAGCAATTGAATTGAAAAAATCAGATGGAAGCTTGTTCAAGGTCAATGGGCAGCGTATAAAGCATTATTATGGAGAGGGAGTCTATAAATTAGATAGCATTCCCCTTGGTGAACCGAATTAAGGAGACTGGAAGCAGTCTGGCTGAAGACTTGAAATTCAACGCTTTTGGGAGGCAACCCAATTGATTTTTTTTTATTCTTAGTTTTTCATCTCGTTTTATTTTCTTTGATTTTAGTAGTTTGTTTTTCTTTTTATTTTATTAGTTTGAATTTTACTTTTATTTTCAGGCATATCAGAAGAGCACAGTTTGGAAGAATAATTATCATGATCTTGCCAGCAAGAATGCATGAGTGCGTGATCAGGTGAAAGAACAAGAAAAATTTTACAAAGGCTTAGTAGCTTCAATGTAGACCAACAGAACAACAAAGAAACGAAAATGATTTTCAATAAAGGAAGTGAAGAGAGATGTGACTAGTAACTAAGCTGGGAGACTAAATTCTTCAATTGAAGAAGTGATGGCCGAATAATGTTTGCATAGGAAAAGAAAGTCAGCAAGAGGGAGAGAAGAAATTCTGTCAAATTAAGAAACAAATGTTTGCAATAGTGAGGTGAATGGGATCATGTCCGTGTCTTATTGGAAGACGGAAGCCCACTCACTATTCGGTAAAGCCAAATAACCCTACCAAATTTATTTGAAAAAGGCGGCCGAAACTTTTTTTTCTTACTTAGACTCTCTTTTTCTAATCCTGAAATTTTCCCTTGTTCCCTTGGAAGTACATCGACTACCCCACACCCATTATTCTTCTTTCTTCTGATCTTGTTGTTTTCTGCTAATTTGGTAGTTTCACCAACAACATTTTTGTGGATTCGAAATCTTGGTGGTAGAAAGCATTTTCTTGTCCGATTGTGATAAAGACACAGAGTGGTCCAACTTGAGCTTACGTGATTTTCATTCCGGGTATTCTACTACTTTCTTCAATCGTTTTCGATTTTCAGTGAATTTCCTTTTGGTTTCTGCAACTTAGATTTTGAAGCTCTTCTCGGGTTAGTCGATTGTTGTTTGAGAAATTCTGGTTGTGACGCAAATTTTTGGGATTAGTTTGTATGCTTGTCTGATTGGGGCCAGCTGAACACTATTCTTGTCAACATTAAGCTTCCATTGGCAATGGTACCCAAAATCCGAGTAGAACGAAACCTGGAGAGTTCGAGTCAAGCGACTAAAAGTACAGCCCCATCTCCCCAGAGGGAAGAGCCGGTCATAACTACTTATGATTTCTCTAGATTTGTCAACAGCCAAGCAGCAGAAAATTTCAAGAAAATTATGGGCAAAAATATGATTATCGAAAGAAGTTTTCGGCCTGATATTGGTGGTTGGGACATGTATCATGAGTTTTTGAGAGATTTCGTGTCGCTGAAATTAGCAGGACAACCCGAAGATGCCATTCTTGATGTAGTCTGAGAATTTTATGCCAATGCAATGGAGAGTATCCATTCGATATCTGAAGTCAGGGGTATTCTTGTTCCTTACAACGCCAATGCCATTAATCTGTACCTGGACCTTCCGCAAGGGGTACAGGATGAATATCACCGTTATGTTGCAGCTCTCCACACTGATGTTGATGAGCTGTACCGGGTTATTAACGAACTTACAGTACCTCACACCTATTGGCAGAAGAGGCCAAAAACTGAATCTATGGCATTCCCTTCCAATCGACTTCAATATGGTTTACACGAATGGTATGATTTCATTTGCTCACGAATAATGCCTACAACTCACAAAAGCAGTGTTGATGTCGATAGAGCTGCTCTCCTTTACTGTATTCTGACTGGCAAGATTGTTGATTTTGGAGCCATTATCTTTCGATCCATGCAAGAATTTATACGCAGGGAAAATAGAAGGGGATTACCTCACCCTTCATTGGTTTGTGGACTTTGCAAGAAATATGGCGTATATTGGACTGAGCTTGAACCACGACTGGCTAGGAAATCTGCAATCACTTTCAGAAATCCTCGAGTACCTCTGACTCAAAGAGAAGTTGCTGCTCCTACTGCCCCACCACAAACTTCTACTGGTCCATCTGTTGCACCTTCTACCACTTTCGACTCCATTGCAGCTGTGCTAAATGAGATTAAGGAGTTGCGGATGGAGATGCACAATAATGACCGAGACTATCAGACTTTTTATGCATATGTTGCCTCCTACCCTAAATCATTAGTCGACTACCTAAATATGAAGGGTCGTGCGGGAGAGGTGATATTCCCCATGCCGCCACAATGGTGTCCTTCTGCTAATGATGACATGGAAGCAGATGCCCAGGAGGAAACTGATGCTGAAGATGGCTCAGAGGAGGATTCAGACAGTTGAGACTACCCCAGAGAAGTCCTCTTTACTACTTTTTCCAATTCATTGAGGACAATGAATATCTTAAGTTTGGGGGAGTTATTGGTTGTGCTCTGTTGTGCTCTATGTCATGCTGCTATGTTTTTCATGCCTGCTGTTATGTTTTTAATGCTTTGTTTTTCATGTTTTGTTATGTTTTATGTGCTTGTTTCAATTTCTTTTTATGTGTTTCTTTTTATTGTTTGTGTGCAATTATACTCAGTTTCATAGATTAGTTTTCCAGATTGTGGCCAAAGATGGATTTTGCAAGGAATTGATCAAATTTTGTTTAAATGGATGATTTTTATTGTTTGAGTATTGGAATGTGGATAGAAAGCTTCACTTGAATTTTTTCACTCAAACTATGCACCGATCATATTCAGTTTATGCACTTATTGTGTTGATATGTGAAACTAAAAAGACTCTAGAACTTGATTAGTTATTACTTAAGGCGAAATTGATAGACCATGCATGATTAGGAAAATGATCTAGGCAATTTTTTTTGTTTTGAGATTGAGCCTTTCAAGCCTACCCAATTATATTAATCCCTTGGAAAACCCTTTGAGCCAAATTTTTCCATTTTGTTGTTATATAACATATTACAAGCCATAGCCTAATTGTTTGATTATCCTATTCTTTTGGTCCCTTACTTAAAGCACTATCAATCAAAATTTTTGGATTAAGGGAAGAGCTCAAAAGAAAACAAGGTGGTTTGTAAATTATTGGTTTGAGAACTTGAATGTTACAAACAAGGGTTTGTTCTCGGGTCTTGCTGAAAATCTAGTGTCATATGTAGTTTCAAGTAGTGGAAAATAAAATTCTGGAGTGTGACACAGTAAAAAAAAAATCATAAAATCAAACTCAAGAATGAGTAAGGTTGGGTAGTAATTCATGAGCTCAAAACAAATTAAATCCAAAGGTGATTACAGTGCTTTAGGTGGATTAAACTTCATATTATATCCCTTATCCCACCTAAAACCCGAGCCTTACATTACAACCTTTGAAAAGTCCTTTTGATTCTTGGTTATGCATGAGTCTTTATTAGTGGAGAGTAGTAGTTAATTCAAGCATATGAAGTCTTGTGTTTAATTTCCATTTAGGTTTTGCATCAACATTTGAGTGCATAAATTTGAATAAATGATTGTACACACATACACAAGTGGAAAGTGAAGAGTGAAGGAGGATTGGTTTGCTTTGATTGACTTGAACAATATAAATCTGAAATTTATCTTAAGCTGAGAACCTTGTGAATTCTTGAGGAAAATCCCAATTTAGTATGACAAGTATGTGAGCTGAGTATGGTTGAGAGTCTTTAATTGTTTTGTTTCTAGTATATGTTTGCTTGAGGACAAGCAAATTTCTAAGTTTGGGGGTATTTGTTAGCACTGAAATTTATATATGCTTAGAATCCTTTTTACTTAGTTATTTGATTTGTTCTTTGCTATATTAGGTATGTTTTATGTGTTTTGTGCATTTGTGCAGGAAAAAGAACAATATGGAGAAGTTAAAGCTTTTGGAGCTGATTTTGATGATTCTGTGAAGAAGTGAAATTGCAGGATGCTGATCGTGACTTATGCTGCAGCAATAGAAGAAACTGGACAGTGCAGAGCATATCTGGGGAATCAATACCATTGTCGCAGCATAGCAGTCTGATTAGGGCAACACTGTTTTTCCACGTGGCATTCCGTGTTTTAGTGCCTGGGAACCTTATAAATAGTCTTTTTATCAGAATATCGAGGGAGGCTGCGGCAGAAGGCTTCAGGATTGATTTAGCTCCATAAAAACTCCATCTTTTACATCTTTTTCAATCAATGTTTATTCTAGGGATGATGATTTAGAATTATTGGATGTTTATCATGATGTCTAGGAACTAAACTTCTTTTTCCTAGAAACGATGTAGCCAACTTTGGGCAGATTGCAATTATTTTGTGATATTGTTTGGAAATTATGTTTATTTAATCTACTTGTTCTTAATGCTATAGTTGATTGGCCACCAATTGGATGAATTAGTATAGGAATCTGGCACTCGGGAGAGTGGATTATTTATATGCACAAGGGTAGACTAACATAGGACATTGTTGAATCGGGAGGTTGATAATTCTTATGAGCCAAAAAGAAACGGATTACCATCGCTTAATGAACTCTATTATTTAATTCTGAATCGGGAGGTTAGGATTAGGTAATTTGGGTATGACTGTTTAAAACTCGGGAGAGATAAACAGGAAATAGTTTCGGCTATAAACAAATTGAAATCAAAAGAACAATTGATCAAAGGAATTGTATGAACCCTAGTTAGGTGAAATCGAGTTCTAGGAATATTTTGCCATTGATATTTTCATTCGTAATAATTGTGATTTGTTTTAAGTAATTTGTTCTATAATTAATAGTTAGAATAGTAATTAGGGTCTTAACCAATATAAATTACTTTTTCTAAATAAAGTTCAAGGTTGTTGATTACAGTGATTTGCGATAGGCACAATTCCCTGTGGGACAATACTTATATTTACTCTATACTAGAAAACTGACCTGTGCACTGGCAGTAGTGTTTCATTTGAGCACGACACTTCCCATATGAGTTGCCTGGTTTACCACTAGAGAGAAAGCTGGAGTTTACCATTGATTTGGTACCAGATACTCAGCCTATATCTAGACCTCCGTATATGATGGCATTAATGGAACTAGAGGAATTGAAGAAACAACTACAAGAGTTATTGAATCAGGGATTTATTAGATCCAGTGTCTCACCGTGGGGAGCACCAGTGTTATTTGTAAGGAAGAAGGATGATATTCTCAGATTATGCATAGATTACCGACTATTGAATAAAACCACAGTGAAGAAGAAATATCCATTGCCAAGGATTGACGATCTGCTTGATCAGCTGAGAGGGGCCTCAGTCTTCTCTAAGATTGATTTAAGATTGGGCTATCACCAATTGAGGATTAAGGAGGAAGATATTTCGAAGACGGCCTTCAGGACATGGTATGGCCATTATAAATTTCTAGTGATGCCCTTTCTATTGACGAACGCCCTTGCAGCCTTTATGAGGTTAATGAATGAGGTGTTCAAAGACTATCTAGATAAGTTTGTGATAATCTTTATTGATGATATTTGGGTGTACTCTCGGTCTTATGAGGAGCACGCGCAGTAATTGTGGTTAGTACTTCAGATACTCCGAGATAAGCAATTATATGGAAAGCTTAGTAAGTGTGAGTTTTAGCTAGATCGGATAGCTTTCCTTAGCCATATAGTTTCAAAGGAAGGAGTATCAGTTGATCCAACTAAAGTGGAGGCTGTACTTAATTGGGAAAGAGCGAGGACAGTTACAGAGGTACGAAGTTTTCTTGGTTTAGCAGGGTATTACAGAATATTTGTAAAGGGATTTTCCAGGATTGTTGCTCTTTTTACTAAGCTCACGCGCAAGGAGACTCCATTCGTATGGACTGATCAATGTGAGCTCAATTTTTAAGAGTTAAAAAGGAGATTAACAGCGGCACCTGTGTTGACTATCCCTGAGGGATCAGGAGGATTTTCAATAAATAGTGATGCTTCCCATCAAGGATTGGGGTGTGTGCTCATGCAGCATGGAAGAGTGGTCGCCTATGGATCACGATAGTTGAAAGATCATGAGCGAAATTACCCCACGCATGACTTGGAGTTAGCCACTGTGGTATTTTTCTTGAAGATCTAGTGGAGTACTTATATGGGAAAAGATTCCAGATCTTCATTAACCACAAGAGTTTGAGGTATCTGTTTGATCAGAAAGAGTTAAATATGAGACAAAGAAGATGGATGGAACTCCTTAAAGATTATGACTGTGAGATTCTGTATCATCCAGGGAAGGCGAACGTAGTTACTGATGCCCTGAGCAGGAAGAGTATGATATTTGCCATGATGATCAGGGAGTGGGATTTATTGGACCAGGTTGTTGAACTTCATATCAGAGTTAAAAAGGTGGAGACTGGATTTTTGGCTAGCCTGCGAATAGAGCTTGGGATCATAGATCGGATTAGAACTGGATAGCATGATGATCAGAGTTTGATTGATATGGATAGCAAGTCGAGCAGACTTCGCAGTCGGATCTCATAGTCAGTGAGTATAGGCTGTTGAGATTTAGAGGAGAGTTTGTGTACCAAACGATGATACCTTGAAGAAACAGATACTGAGAGAATCCCACTGCTCGCGATACACCATGCACCCAGGGAGTACTAAGATGTATCGAGATTTGAGAAAGGTGTATTGGTGGAGTGGCATGAAGCGAGACGTGGAAAATTATGTGGCCAGATGTTTAGTGTGCCAGCAAGTGAAAGCTGAGCATCAAAAGCCCAGAGGATTATTACAGCCTTTACCTATGCCAACATGGAAATCAGAGCATATCACCATGGATTTTATTATGGGTTTTCCGAGGACCCGAAGAGGTCCTGACGCTATATGGGTCATAGTGGATAGATTGACAAAAAGTACCCACTTCCTTGCCATCAAGAGCACATATACTATGGATACCTGAGTTATATGTAATCGAGATAGCTAGATTACATGGGGCTCCAGTGAGTATTACTTCTGACAGAGATTCCCGATTTACCTCTAGATTTTTGACCCATTTTCAGGAGTCCATGGGATCTCGATTAAGTTTTAGTACCGCCTATCATCCTCAGACAAATGGTCAGTCAGAGAGGACCATTCAGATCCTGGAGGATAGGTTGAGGGCGTGTACGATGGATTTTAAGGGATCATGGGATGATCACCTACCCCTATAGAGTTTACGTACAATAATAGTTATCATGCGAGTATTGGAATGGCACCTTTTGAGGCTCTGTATGGTAGGAGGTGTAGATCCCCTGTAGCTTGGGAAGAAATGGGTGACAGAAAGATAAATGCTCCTGAGCTTGTTGAACAGGCTGTACAGAGTGTGAAACTCATATGTGAGAAATTACGGACTGCATAGAGTAGACAGAAAAGTTACACGGATGTGCGTAGACGACCACTCAAGTTTGATATTAGTGATGCAGTATTTTTGAAGATATCACCGAGTAAGAGTATCATAAGATTTGGAAAGAAAGGGAAATTGAGTCCTTGATACATTGGACCATTCGAGATTCTTGAGAGAGTTGGAGAGGTAGCCTACAGGTTGGCACTACCCCCACAGATGTTTGGAATACATAATGTCTTCCATGTATCTATGTTGAGGAAGTACCACCCGGATCCTTCTGATGTCTTAGAGTATGAAGAGATGAACATACAAGAGGACATGAGCTACACGAAAGAACCCGTCCGAATCTTTGATAGGAAAGAGAAGGTGCTTCAAACTAAAAGCATCTCATTAGAGAAAGTTTTATAGAAGCATCACTCAATGGAAGAGGCAACATCGAAATTGGAGAGCCTCATGAAAGAGAAGTACCCCTATCTATTTGATGAGTTGAATTGAATTTGGAGGACCAATTCTTTAAAGGTGGGGAGGATGTGAGACCTGAGAATTTTATACACATCTAATTTTGTAATGTGAACATGAAGTATAATTGATTGAGCTAAATGTGATGTACTCATAAATTGAAGTGATGAATGAGTGTTAAATGAGAAATAATTTATGGAGTAAATTATGGCAATTATATATTGAGATTTTATGCCAAGAGTACAACCATAGTGTGAAACTATGAGACCAGATCAATCTTGGAGAAGAAAGGATCGATCTGGTAGGGCAAAGTGACAAGTAATGGAAAATCTAAACAAGCAAATCGATCTCCAATGGAGGCAGATCGATCTCCTTGTGGTTCTGCCTTAAAGGGATCGATCTCCTATAGGAGCAGATCGATCTCCAAATGTTTTTGTAAAATACAGATCGATCTCCTCACAAGGAGTAGATCAATCTCCTCAAGATTATGAGATCGATCTTGCCCCCACGATAGATCGATCTGGTAGGCATAAAAAAGTGCTCAAAACGTTCCCAAATTCAAAGGCAGATCGATCTCCTACAGGAGCAGATCGATCTCCCACCTTCGGCCTATATAAGGACCCCTGTGTTTTTGCTGGAACTCATCTTCTCTCTCTTTAGAAAACCAAAATCCCTAGCTTTCTCTCTCTTCTAAAACACTCATTTCCATTCGAATCAGAGGTTATGCTAAGAGGGAAAGTCGTTCCTCATCAAAAGGAGGACAACATACTTGAAAATCGAATGACGATTTGAGCTGAGGCGTGAATTGAGCACTCCACAAGTTTTGGGTAAATTTCTAAGCTATAATCCTTGATTTGGAAGTAGATTTCTGCGATTGTGGCTGTATATGTTGTGATGAGTAGGCTGAAAATGGTTAGGGCTGTTAGAATCATTGAGGCTTTGAGAAATTATGAGAATGTGAGCAATTATGCTCAATGTTGAGATTAGAGACAATGTGATGACGTGTTGATGATGTTTTTACATCGTTTGGATAGCCTGAGACTTCTAGAGAGGAATGCGACGCTACTCCGTCATTCGGGGGAAACGATTACACTCTACGAGGTGCAACGAGGTAAGGGAAAACTTAAACTCATTTGTGTATATGATTTGTTATGATAATTGTAGCATGAAATGTTCTGAGAAACAAGCATGTTTTACGAGTTGTGATTGAGTTATTGCACACGATTTTATAGCCGGTTGGGGCCCAATTTTTATGAGCTGTAAACAAAGCGTGAAATTGTTTTACAAACTATTTGAGTTTAAAAGTGAAAAGGGATTTAGGCCCTACGTTAAGGCGTACTGATATTTGAGAAATGTGTGCGTGGTTTTGTCGGTTTGAACTCAGTTTTTGACATCTTTTGTAATGAGTACAAAAAAAAGTGTTCAGAAGAGTTTTATGAGAGAAACCATTATAAGCTCTACATGAAGGCAAAACAGTTTTATATGATAAGGGCTATTACTGAGACTTAGGCGTGTCATGTGATAACACATCGGGCCTTGCTTTGGTAGCATGTAAGTTCGAGCCTTGCTTTGGTAGCATGTAAGTCTGATATTCCTCCTCTTTGGCAGTGAGAGATGCCTCCGTTCTGGTAACGTGAGATGACCCCCGCTCTGGTAGCACTGGGTGGCCTTGCTTTGGTAGCATGTAAGTTCGAGCCTTGCTTTGGTAGCATGTAAGACCGATAGTGTACATGAGGAGATGCCTTACTCTGGTAGCAAGTAAGTCCAGGCCTTGTTTTGGTAACACGTAAGACCAATACACCATGTACACGACCATATTGTCGACGTTCCCTCTTTTGAGGATACCTGGGATGTGCACCCAGAGGATATTATTTTGATGTGCCATGACAGATGTTCTTATCTGAGTTTTATTTGTCTAGTCTCCGTTTTACACATGAGATTATGTTTTGTGGTTGTGCCACGTGTATTATTACTGAGGTGATTTCTATCACGTTTTATGAGAAAAGCAATTATCGCATCCTAATTTCCACATGCTTGTAACTATGGTCTTTATGCTCAGCAATTTACTCTCATGTTTCTGCATGATCTTAGAGAAATGAGATGACGATGATGTTTTAATGATTTCATGCTACGTTTTTTACTGAGCTTATTGAGTTTCACTTACAAAACAAAATGATTGTGTTGTGTAATTAATCATTTTTGTTAACGAGTCCCTTACCCCCTTACTGAGCGATTTAGAAGCTCACCCTATTTTTAAATCCCCTAGATTTCTTAAAGTGAAGAGAGTTTCCTGCGACATACGGAGTAGTGCCTAGTGGAGGACTTGAGCTCCAGGCTATACATTGTATATTGAGGTATACTTTAACATTTCATGTACCCAGACTAAAGTTGTATTTACAGACACTTGATGAACAATGATGTTTGGGATGTATTAGGATTAATTAACTCTGTATTGAAGAAATGTATATTGGTATGATATATGAATATTAGATGATGAGATCTTAAGGTGAAAGTTTTATAATTTTATATATCTTGATGCATGACATTGTACAGGAATGCACCTAGAATTGAGTATTGATGTAAATAAGTTTTAAATTTGCTATATTTTTCGCGTTTCCGGGGCGTCACAATGTCAGGCTCTCAGAATGGGTCTGGTGGACTTCCACCAATGCTCTGCCAATCCTTTTAGCATGACTACGGCAAAAGCAACCATCTTCGTAGTAGTGTACTCAAAGAACCCATATAATTTCTCAATCTCAGTCACCCAATCCTCTGCATCTACTAGGTTCTTAATCCAACTAAAAGATGACAATTTAAATTTTTGGAACTGTTGTAACCTATCCAGGTCACATCCATAACCCCACTTTTTACTACCCTATGGTGGAGCAACAGTAGAAGGTGTATCATGTACTGGTGGAGGCGTGGGAGTATCTGTAGTCTGGGGTCTTTGGGCTATCTGTGCAGGCATCTCAGGAGCAGTTGCCTGTTCAGCATCTCCTTGTGTAGCTGGACCTTTCCCGTCCCCAACTACAGGCAACGACTAGGCAATCAACTCTAAAATCATCTCTAAGCTCCGCTCTATCCTCGCGAAGTGTGCCTCAGTACTCTTTGGTCTCTATGTCGGACCTTGTGGAGCATGCTCAACATCAGCCTCCACCTCTATCACCTCCTAAGTCTCATGTGGCAACGACTCAGCACAGCTCCTAAGCTTACCCCTACGACCTCTAGCTCATGCTCTCGCCCCTCTACCGCGACTAGTGTTAGGCATAATGCCAAGATTCCTACATTCACAACCATTTATTAGTCAAACCCATCTCGATATACACAATTGTATCTAGACAAGCAGAGTAACATGGGGATGTAATTTTCCTAATTATTTACATCGAGACACATCAGACCAACTCTGCTCTGATACCACCTCTGTCACGACCCTCAATCCACCAAAAATCCACTATAATTTTTTTTTCATTTTTTTCATTCCATTATTTATTATTTGCTTTTTACTATTACCTTACTTGATCGTGAACAGCTGTACCACCAACAGTTGGGCTGTGCATCGGTTTCAATCTCATCCAACCAAACTATTTCAAATTACAATTCATTTAAACGTAAACACTTGTATTTCTTAACCAGAGTTGCTGTTTACATGTGTTTACAATTCTTTACATCCCCAAAAGTTACATTCAAAATATTACTGTGATATGGTATGTCTAGATACAAAAACTATACAAATGTGTATACCTTGTGTGATGGGATGCAGCTGACACCAAAATACAATCCTCAGTCGCTCTCTATCTACTATAAGTGCTCTGTAGAGGGGGAAAATAAGGAGGGTGAGCAAACCACGCGCTCAGTAAGGCAATCATGCGAGCAACTCGATAACTGTACTATCTACATGATCATGATGCCATGCATAAAACCAAGCATTTACTTGTCATACCCCAAAACATCAGTTCATGCACGTGTTCATGATATATAAAGCAATTCATGCTATTCAAATTAGTGCACAATTCTTAAACAAAGCATGGAAAATCATCAAGCATAAGTAGTACTTAAAGCATGGAAAAATCATCATGCAAGGTGCACTTAAAAGCATTTCATACTCAACATAACTCAACACAAAATCACCATTTGTCAAGACTCAACCCCTTTAGATAGGTTTGACCCACAAAACAATTTAAAAACAAGGATTTATCATAAACAGGTGACATGTGAGATAAGCAAATAATAATAAGGGAAATAAGTAGGATTATGGCCATATCCTCTGTGATCCCAAGCTACACGGATCCTAATGTGCGGGGTATCACCTCTATCCGCTTTCGCACGGGAGGTGGGTCAAGTCCAACCCGTCGATCCATAGCAGATCTAACCTTCGTCCGAAGACGGTATATATATCATATCCATACATGGTACAGTGTACCCGTGCTATATGCAAGGTACAACGTACTCCGTGGACCCATATCATCACATCATATCGTGCCACATCTTAATACGCAGGTGCGAGCCTATTTAATCAGCATGGCACACAGCCTACACGAAGCTCCTAGCACGGCTCCCAACATGTCATAAAAATTACGTTCGAGAAATCTCTACCACGACTAAAATGTAGAGTAGACATCTACTGCGAGCAACACTCCAGCACCATGTCATAAAATCCATGTCAAAACCAGTGTGAGCTAGGCTCCAGCACTGATGCATGTAAAAACTCATGCCTGAGCTATGCTCCAGCACTTACATTTTATTACCACAAAACTCATATAGGTGGCATCATTTGTGTGCAAGGAAAGGTTATTAAAACTAAATCAACATATTTTCTTACAAAACATTTAAATGCTAGCCAACCTACCTATTCACAAGCTAAAAAGCAGTAAAAGACTCAAGAACCTCATGTTCTTGCTTTCCATGAACTTTTCAAAATCCCCTAATTTCCTTTGTCCTTCAAACATTTATTTCCTTTCCTATGACCCTCAAACATTCTAAAAAATCGTAATGCGCGTGAAACGTGTACAGGTATCTCTAAGAGCCAACAAAATTCCTTTACCTCAATTCTTTGTGAAGAAACTCCTTCTTCCTTTCTCACTTTTCATGATTGGGCTCAATTTGCTTTGGATATATCATCGAGAGCTGCAAACATTCATTTATCACATGAGTTAATTACAAATAACTCATATTCTGACTTGATCCTAGTCAATATATCTTTTTGAGCCTAATTCCCTTCTTAAGTCGTTTTCATTTACACTGATCATTTCACCTAGACCCATTGAGCTCTTTAGGCTCATTATCACTCATTGGACCGAATTCTAGGTCCATTTCCCTAATCGAGTCGATTTCATTCAGCTTGGACTATAATCACATTTTGACCATGGCATGGTGGTTGGACATCCATCACGCCATTCCTAGTCCAAATTTAGCTAGCAACTCATTTAGTTACTTATCAAGCACTTGGCATAGATGTTTTATCCTTAGTTTCTCATTCATTCATGCATTTTTACAAACACCATATATGCACATTTCATCACTTTGACCAATCCCATAAATTGATTTCATATATCCATCTCAAAATTATGTATATAACACTACTAACACCTTAGTATAATCCATTTATCATTAAATCCACCATACCTCATTTTCTCACATTAAACCTATTTTAGGTCATGCTTGATTCATTATATTCTAGGTAGTTTCAACCAACAATACATACACCAATCAACTCCTAACAACATCTAGATAAACATACTTAGAGTTGGTGAATTGGAAACTTACCTAACTTGACTTTCCTTTTGTCCGAAATTGGAAGACCATTTTACTCCTCCAATCCAACAAGTTGAATGTTGATTCCAAACTATGTTGTTATCCTCCTCTCAATGAACAACTTTGCTCAAATAGCTTTTTCTCAAATCTTTTGGAAGGGGTGGTATTCTAGAGTGAGAAAGCTTGCTCCTTTTGGTTAAAAATGGAAGGATGTTTTTAATTTGCTGAAGAAGAAGGTTTGGTTGTTGGGTGTTTATAGAACAGGGGTGGTGAGATCGATCTCATAGGGTAAGAGATCGATCTTCCCTTGGTTTTAGCTATCGAAATATTCAGTTTTGTAAGAGAGGGATCGATATGATCTTTGGGGAGAGATCGATCTTTACTAGGCAGAAGCAACTGGGGTCGATCTACTGATAGGGAGAGATAGATCTGCTCTTTGGAAAGGGATCGATCCTTGCTAGGCAGGAGCAAATGGAGTTTGATCTGCTCATGTGGAGAGATCTATCTGCACTTAGCAGAATCAAATGGAGATCGATCTACACCTCGAAAGGGATCGATCTGTTCCTTATAGAATCATATGGGGGTCGATTTGCTTGAATGAGAGATCAATCTGCTTTGAATAAGAGATCGATCTAGCCTTCATCAGGAGCATTCCTACTACAGATTTTCCCATATTTTCAAAGGTAAACTCATATTTCATTACTTCAATACTCATTTTGCATTCTAATCTCACTTAGAGCATGGAAAAGGTTCATTTCTTATGATTCACATTTAATGCGACTTGTGTGTACTGCTTGGAATCATAAAAGGTACTTAGAATTTGAAGTCCTTGCATTATCATTTCGTGTTTTTAAGTCTTTATATTTGGTCTAATTGTTTAAGTTCTATTCGTTTAGTCTGTGGCCACTTCAACCCTCATTTAACCTTTACATGGATTCATGGATGTTCATTCATTCTCTTTGCAACTTCATTCAACCCAAAATCTCTTTTTAAGATTCAAATTAACATATGAAAATGTATTACATCATATGAATCATAAGGAATACATCACCAAAAGTGGGTCTTACATAATGTCATGCCTTAAATCATTCTTTTTCCATATCACGTTTTGAAAGGATGTTATGCATTTATAAACATATGCATCATAAATCTCATGCACGAAAAGACGTTCCATGACATTTGTTCATAGACATGTATTTTTCAATTTAAAACTTTTAAAACAATTATCAGGAATCAACCTTTCCCTCAAGCTATCCCGATCAATCTAAAATCGTTCAAAACATGAATTTCATTCAATAGATATCAAGTCTCCTCCCATCCCTTGGGATACCTTGATCCACATAAAATCAAATGAAATCATGTATTTATATATATGATTGACATGCGATATTTTAGCAGGTATTGTGGTAAACATATAGGAGCTATGGCCATCTTCTGATCGGTGATCCCATACTACACGGATCCTAGTGTGCGGGGTATCACTGCTGCAACGACAGGAGGGTCAAATCCTCCCCGTCAGCCTATAATATAATATAATCTAGTCTGAAGACTCATGTAGTTTAAAGACTGCATGGTACAGTGTACTTCGTGCTACGTACATAGTAAAAAGTACTCGGTAGACCCTATCTCATATCAATCACCCATGCCATGTCTCATATCGCTCATGTGAGCATCTCATCTGTGTGACCTACAGTCTACATGAGGCATCCAGCACGACTTTAAGCATGTCATATCAATTCTCGTGTGATTAAAACTCCAACACGATTTTATGCATATCACATTAAAATAGAGTGCGAGCCTTGAGTGTGACACCTAGTCGACACCCTGCTCAAACACGGTTTATGCATACTTCATATAAAATCTAGTGCGAGTAACACTCCAATACCATGTCATGTGTAAATCATATTTAAAATCGAGTACGAGCAACGCTCTAGTACTATGCCATACATTTCATGTGTAATCTAGTGCGAGTAACACTCCAACACTAATCTATGTAGAAATCATATAAAATCCAGTGCGAGCAGTGCTCCAACACGACTTGATTCCACACAAACTTGATTGATGGCTCATTTTCAAAATAATTGTTTTCATAATCATGATTTGCACCAAAATGTGCTCTTTTATATAAATCATGTAAACACTCGCCAATCTATCCATGCACTTGCTAAAAAGCAGTAAAAACAATCGAAAACATCTATTTCATGCTTTTCGTGACTTTTCTCAATTTTTGAAATTTTACCCTTAATAGGGGTAAAATTGTAATTTACCCATTTCGGGTCTCTATAACTTTTATTCTCTTTTTATAACCCTCAAACTTTTTAAGTAAATGTAAATGACTATGAAAATACGCGTAGCTACCTCTAACTACTCACAAAATTCCCTTACCTCGAATCACGTCGAGTGTTCTCATTTTTTCGACAATGCCGATCACTCGGTCTGTTTAGCTCCCAGTATAATCTTCGGAGCTAGCTTAGTGTTCTTACTTTGGTCGAAACTTTCAAGGATTTTGGGCTGCATAATATGGCTCCATAATGGCTGATTCCAATATATGTTAATCCTCTCTCAATTTGGAACAACTTTCATGAAGATCACTTGTTCCAAATATGCCTTTAGGTTAGTGATAGTGTGAGAAAGCTTGAATACTTAAGCTTTAATGGTGTCTTGCTCTCGGTTTGGGTGAAGAAGATGATATGCCAGTTTTCCTTAGCTCTTAAGACTTAGTTTTATGTTTAATTTGGTCTTAAATTTCAGCCCATGAAGTGGGCTAAAGGGTTTTGGGCTTGGATCCATTAGTTTTGGGCCTAACATTTCCTAATGGGCTTGATTTTGGGCTTTAACTTTGGGCTTTCAGTTTTGGGCTTTTCCTTGGCTTTATTAGGCTTGATTTTCATAGGTAATTGGGCATACAATTTGACTCATTTTAGGTCCATCAAATGGGCCAACAATTCGGCCTAATAGCTTGCATAATTTCGGCCCATGCTCGATTAACCTTAATGGGCTTCAAAATTTTCATTAATTGACTCATCAATTTCTACCCATTTAATTTAATCCAAAATTTGACTAAATTAATTTTCCATGCTTAATTAGTTGAAGATCGAGTGTTTTAGCTAAAAATAATTCTTCCCCCCTTTTTAACCTTGCCTGGGTTAAATTTTAACCATGGTTAGTTATTTTTGGTCAAAGTCAACATTTCCATCTAACTTGACTTTCCTTGACCATTGACCATGTTTGTCTTTTGTTCAAAATCCAAAAGTGTCATTTCTCATGGTTAATACTCTCATCTCTGCATTTTGGTCATTTTTGAGAAGTGAAATAGCTAAAAACACCTCGAACAGTCCATTTCAAGCTTGTTTAGCCCTTTTTTGGCATTTCCTCTACTTTAACATATTCGGGACCAAATCAAACCAACTTTACTTCTTGAACTACCCTCTTTTCACATTTTAAGTTCTTATATTTAGTCAGAATGGTTGGCATCCCTTCGGTTTAACCTGTAGCCATTATAGCCCTTATTTGGCCTTTTCATGACTTATATGTATTTATTCTTTTCATTTGCATTTTCGTTTCAGTAAATACTCTTCTTACGATTCAACTAACATAATCAAATGTTTACACATATGAATCATAAGGAATATAATATAAAATTATGGGTTTTACAATCCTTCCTAACTTATGAAATTTGGTCATGCAAATTAGAACCAAGTCAACCCTCAAATAGTTGGGGATGCTTCTTTCTCATCATGCTCTTTAATTCCTATGTAGCTTCCTCCGAAACGTGGTGCTGCTAGAGAACCTTAACCAAAACGATCATCTTCGACCTCAATACCTTCTCCTTCCTATCCAATATCTGAATCAGCTTCTCCACATATGACATATCTTCCCTGAGCTCCAATGGCTTATACTGAATCACATGTGTCAGAACCGGGTGATACTTCTGAAGCATAGAAATTTGGAAGACGTTATAGACACCTTATAAGTCTGGTGGCAATACCAACCTATAGGCCTTATCTCCCACTCGATCTAAGATCTCAAAGGGTCCAATGTAATGAGGGTTCAACTTTCCTCTCTTCTTGAATCTCGTTTTACCCTTGGAAGGAGAAACTCCCCAAAACACTGACTCACCAATTGTAAACTCTAGTCGTCTTTGTCTCATGTCACCATAGCTCTTCTGTCTGCTTTGAGCTGTTCTCAATCTCTCGCATATCAACTGAACATCCTCAGAGGCTTACGTGACCAAATTAGGAGCAAATATCTTTCGATAACCCACTTCTTCCTATCCAATAGGGGAACGACATCTACGACCATATAGTGCCTCATATGGTGATGTCCCGATACTCCAATGATAAATGTTGTTGTAGGCGAATTTATCTAGTGGAAAATGATCATCCCAGGAACCTTTAAAATCTAGCACACATGCTCTCAACATATTCTCTAGAGTCTGTATAGTCCTCTCTGACTGACCACTTATCGGAGGATGGAAAGTTGTGCTCAAACCCAACTGGGTTCCCATGGCTTCCTGAAAATGTTCTAGAAGTGGGAAGTGAAGCGAGAATCCCTATCTGAAACAATACTCGCTAAAATACTATGTAGCCTCACTATCTCGCGCACATATAACTCTGCCAATGTACTCAGAGTATCGGTAGCTTTCATAGCTAGGAAGTGGGTTGACATAGTCAGTCTATCCATGATCACCCAAATAGCATCGTGATTCTTAGGGGTCCTCGGTAAACCCATCACAGAGTCCATAGTGATATGCTCTCATTTCCATGTCAATATAGGTAGAGGCTGCAATAATCCTGCAGGCTTCGATGCTGTACCTTTACCTGCTGACAAACGAGACATCTCACCACATATTCTGCCACATCCTTCTTCACACCTGACCACGAATACACCTTCCAGAGATTTTGATACATCTTATTACTCCTCGGATGTAACGTGTACCTCGATGAGCAAGCTTCCGTCAAAATCAATTTCCTCAACTGTGGATCCTTAGGAACAAAAATTCTCACTCTGAACCTCAACAGTCCATTAGTTCCCAACTCAAAATCCATACCTGTACCCATCTGGCTCTAACTAGCCATATCGATACATTGTTGATCACTATGCTGAGCCTGTCGGATTCTGTCTATCAAATCTGGCTCCAATCTTAGGCTAGCTATCACACAGTAAGTATCACTGTCTGAAAAGGCTACAGTCAAACTAAGGCTCGCGAACTGCTCTAACAACTCGTGCTCCCGAACCATCATATACGATACCATCCCAAGGTTCTTCCTGTTTAAAGCATTAACCACAACATTGGCCTTACTCGGATGATCAAATATCTCACAATCGTAATCCTTCAGAAGCTCTAGCCATCTTCTCGTCTCATATTCAACTCCTTCTACGAGAACAGATACTTGAGTCTTTTGTGGTCAGTAAATATCTGAAACTTCTCACCATATAGATAGCGACGCCATATCTTCAATGCAAACACTACGGCTGCTAACTCTAAATTGTGGTTCGGATAGTTCCTTTGACGGTCCTTTAACTGTCGGGATCCATAAGTTATCATCTTCCCATCTTGCATCAATATACAACCTAGTCCTTGGTTCGAAGCATCAGTATATACAGAAAACCTCCTAACATGGTAGGAATAGTGAGAATCAGAGCAGTGGTCAATCAATGCTTCAACTCCTGAAAACACTTCTCACATGGGTCGTCCCACTCAAACGCAACCTTCTTCCGGATGAGACGTGTCAACGGAGCAGCTAACTTCAAAAATCCCTCCACAAATCGTTAGTAATAACCAGCCAAACCTAGGAAAATTTTGATCTTTATGACTATCTTGGGCTTGTCCCACTGGACCACAGCCTCGATCTTGGATTGGTTTACCGACACACCATCCTTCAATACAACATGTCCCAAAAAGGATATCTACTCTAACCAGAAGTCACACTTATTGAGTTTAGGATATAACTTCTTCTCTCAGATGGTTTGTAAAATAATCCTCAAGTGCTGCTCATGTTCTTCCCTGGACTGAGAATAAGCCAAAATGTCATCGATAAACACTTTGACGAATCAATCCAAGTATGGCTTGAACACATCATTCATTAAAGCCATAAAAGTTGCGGGGGTATTAGTCAATCCGAATGGCATAACCAAAAACTCGTAGTGGCCATACCGGGTCTGAAATGCTATTTTAGGTACATCATCATCCCAAATCTTCAACTCATGGTACCCAAACCTCAACTCTATCTTAGAAAAGATTTGTGCTCCTTGAAGTTGATCCAACAAATCATCTATGCGTGGAAGGGGACATTTGTTCTTGATGATGGCCTTATTTAACAACCTGTAATCAATACATAGTCGGAGACTCTCATCCTTCTTATTCACAAATAAAATCGGTGCTCCCTAAGGTGAAGCACTCAGTCTAACAAACCCCTTATCCAACAGCTCCTATAACTGCTTCTTCAACTCTTCCAGCTCAACTAGGGCAATTCGGTATGGTGGTTTCGAAATCGGCTTGATACCAGACACCAAATCTATACTAAACTATATCTCTCTATCTGGTGGTAACCCTAGAAGATTATCCAGAAAGACGTCAGGAAACTCCCTGACCACAGAAATATCTATCAACTCCAAACGTGCCTTGTCTGTATCAACCATGTATGCAATAAGACCTTTAAAACATTGTCCATACCGTTAGCACCTAATTTAATTCTTTCCATTACAATGCTATACTTTTCCATTACAAATACTACATTCTTTCCTTCCTTTGTAGTAAATTTCACAATACACTTTTCATGGTTCGAAAACATTATCGTTTTAGAGTAACAATCCAAAACAGCACGCTTTACATCCAACCAGTCCATTCCCAATATTACATCAAAATCAATTATATTCAGCAATATAACATTGGCTGACATTTTCCTTTCCCCTAGTTTTAGCTTACAGTCTCTAAATACATACTCAACTAGCTGACTATTATTTAAAGGTGTACTAATCAGCAACATTCTACTTAACGGTGTAAATTTCACATACTTCAATAACTTATATGCAAATGAAGGCGATATAAATGAATGTGTGGCACCAAGGTCGAACAAAGTAAATGCTTCAAGATAAAAAATTAGGATAGTACTTTTAATCACATCCGCTGAAGCATCCGTAGTGTCCTAGTCTAATGCATGTACTCGCCCTCGACCAACCACCAACTTCCCTTTCTCCTCAGCTGTAGCTCTCCTTATCAAAGTAGAGGTATCAATAGATAATCTCTCCGGCTCTTTGCTCTTTTGTGGGGCAGTCTCAATCATCTCCATGCAATTCTTCATAAAATTTCCTGTCTTACCACATCGGTAATATACTCCAGTAGCCACCTAACAAGGCCTACTACCATGGTTCCTACCACACTTACTACATTGATCTATAGTGGGTTGTGGTCCTTCAATAACTATACCCTTCTCTAGGGCTATGGTTGGATACACAAGAGGTCTAACAATCCTCTCTTGCATCTCCTTGATCTGTGGCCTCTTCCCAAAAAGTCTCATTCCTCCTCGAAATCCAAAACCTCGATCACTCACTAGTCTCTTTCAGTCTCTATCTCCAACTCTGCCAATCTTCCCAAACTCAGAGGCATTCCGCTCATAATCCTATTCACATAGCTGCGCCCTGCATACTGCCTCCTCATACGTAGAGATGTCCAACGAAACCAATCTGGACCTGATAGCTTGTCTCAATCTGCCTATAAATTTTTGAACCTTCTTAGTCTCACTGCTCATCGTGTTCGGGTCATACCTTTCCAAGGATATGAACTTTAACTCATACTCATCGATGGTTTCGTTCTCGTAAACCAAACTCATGAACTCTATCTGAAGCTTCCTTTGAGCTGTATCCGGAACATACTGCCTCTAGAACACATCCAAAAAGATCTTTCAACTAGTCTCAGAGTGTCGGACCCTCAATATCGGTTTGGTGGACTTTCATCAATGCTCTGCCACTCCCTTCAGCATGAATACGACGAAGGCAACCCTCTTAGTCGTCGTGCACCAAAAGAATCCATACAACTTTTCGATCTCATTTGGCCAATCCTCTGTAACTACTGGGTCTTTTACCCTGTTAAATAACTGCGGTCTAAACTTCTAAAACTGTCGTAATCTATCCAGCTAACAATCATAACCCAAATCACTACAACTCTGCTGTGGAGCAACTACAGAAGATGTACCTTAAACTGGTACGGATGTGGGAGTCGCTATAGTTTGTCGCATCTATGCAGGTGTATTAGGAGCAGCTACCTGTCTAGTAGCAGTTTGTATATCCAGACCTTACCTACCTTGCATAGCCTAAGCAAATAGCTCCATCATAGTCTATAGACTCTGCTCTATTCTCGTAAAGCGTGACTTTGTACTATATGGTCCTTTGGTGGGACCTTGTGAAGCATAATTAGACGAAGACTCATCTCGACTCTCAAGCCTACCCCTACAGCCTCTAGCCAATGCTCTAGCCCTTCTACCACGACTACCATTAGCCATAAAGACTCGATTTCAGCATTCACAACCATGGTTTAGTCAAATCTCATCTCAGAATACACATTTGTAACAAAAAAAGCACAGTAATATGGGGATGTAAGCTTTCCTAACGACTTACACCGACTCATATCAAACCAACTCTGTTCTGATACCATTTCTGTTATGACCTCTTTTTTTTTCCAAGAGCACTACAAATTTTTCGCTTATTCTTTACCTTTTTCCCTTCGTGACCATCTTATCAACAATTGGGCTATGATTCGGCATTAGTCACACCATGTCACTTATCTTATCCTGCATTCACACCTCATATAATAGTAAATACATGTATTGTTTAACGTGTATTTACATGACCTTATACATTGTACTACAATTATATCCTCGATATTACATCCAAATTTATCATTGTGCTATGATATGTTTAGGTACAAAACTATACGAATGTGTATACCTTTTGATCGATGGGAATGCAGCGGATGCTAGAATACGAGTCCTCAGTCGCTCTCTAGCTATTAAAAATGCTCTGTAGAAAGGGAGAAAATAAAAAGGGTGAGCTCACTAGCTTAGTAAGGCAATTATGCAAGTAAGTAGATAACTACACTATCTACATGATCATAATGCCATGCCTTAAATCATTCTTTTTCCATATCACATTTTGAAAGCATGTTTTGCATTTATAAACATATGCAACATAAATCTCACGTACAAAAGGGCGTTCCATGCCATTTGTTCATGGACATGTACTTTTCAATTTAACACTTTTAAAACAATTATCAGGACTCAACCTTCAGGCTGTCCCGATCCATATAAAATCATGCAAAACATGAATTTCATTCAACATATGTCAAGACTCCTCTCATCCCTCGGGATACCTTGATCTACATAAAATCATATGAAATCATGTATTTATATATATCATTGACATGCGAGATTTTGAGAGGTATAGTGGTAAACATAAAGGAACTATGGCCATATTCTGATCGTTGATCCCATGCAACACGGATCCTAGTGTGCGGGGCATCACTGCTGCAACGCTAGGTGTGTCAAATCCTCCCCGTTGGCCTATAATATAATATAATCTAGTCTGAAGACTCATGTAATCCAAAGACTACACGGTACAGCATACTCCGTGCTACGTACACAGTAAAAAGTACTCCGTAGACCCCATCTCATTTCAATCACCCATGCCATGTCTCATATCGCTTGTATAAGCATCTCATCTATGTGACACATAGTTTACACGAGGTATCCAGCACGGCCTTAAGTATGTTATATCAATTCTCGTGTGAGTAAAACTTCAACACGATTTTATGCATATCACATTAAAATACAGTGCGAACCTTGAGTGTGATGCCCAGTCGACATCCTGCTCAAACACAATTTATGCATACTTCATATAAAATCTAGTAAAAGTAACACTCCAGCACCATGTCATGTGTAAATCATATTTAAAATCGAGTACGAGCAACGCTCCAATACTATGCCATGCATATCATGTGAAATCTAGTGTGAATAACACTCCAACACTAATCTATGTTGAAATCGTATAAAATCCAGTGTGAGCAGTGCTCTAACACGATTTGTTTCCACATAAACTCGATTGATGGCTCATTTTTAAAATAATCATTTTCATAATCATGATTTGCACCAAAATGTGCTCTTTTACATAAAACATGTAAACACTCACCAATCTATCCACGCACTTACTAAAAACCAGTAAAAACAATTGAAAACATACATTTCATGTTTTCGTGACTTTTCCTAATTTTTGAAATTTTACACTTAATAGGGGTAAATTTGTAATTTACCCATATCAAGTCTCTATAAATTTTATTCTCTTTCTATAACCCTCAGACTTCTTAAGTGAATGTAAATGACTCCGAAAATACGTGTGGCTACATCTAATGACTCACAAAATTCTCTTATCTCGAATCATGTCGAGCGTTCTCATTTTTTCGACAATGCTTATCACTCGGTCCATTTAGCTCCTAGTATAATCTCCAAAGCTAGCTTAGTGTTCTTACTTTGGCTAAAAATTCCAAGGATTTTGGGTTGTGTAATATGGCTCCTTAATGGCTGATTTCAAGATATGTTAATCCTCTCTCAATTCGGAACAACATCCAACAACTTTACCTCGGGTTTGACCAAGTTTGACCCAAAATTCAGCCTTTGACAATGACCCTCAGTTGTAAATCAACATATATACTACTTAGAATCATCCAAAACAATCTCAAAACTAACCAAAAACTCATAAATTTAAGTTTTCTTCTTACCCAGAAACAGGGTAGATTCGGCCCTTATCCTTCTCACTAATTTTTCACCTAGAAAATAAATTTTTGTGGCTGAATTTTTTATACGTTATAGAAGACTTAAGGGGGAAGGTTTTATCGTTATTGACCAAACTCCAAAAGAGGTCGAAAGGTGGCCGAAAAAATTACACAATGAACCCCCTAAAGAAGACGCGTATGGCAGAAAGGGAGGAAGAGAAGTTACTGAGTTTAGGCCGATTCGGGTTGTTCTATACCTTACTAGAAAGGGCATAAGGTCTATTTGTATTCTAAAAAATAAGGGGGTCAAAATATATTTGGAAGGTCATCAAATTTAGCCTTTTTTTTTTTTGTCAGCAAAATTCTTGGCTAGGGCAGCATGCTGCCCTGTTTTCATAAATTCCACAAAAAATATTTCCAGCACATTTTCTTCCAAATTTCCACTACTCATGTGTTACACTAGGTCTCCAGTATGTCCATAAAAATTTAGGCCCTACTTGTTTAAGAAAATTTTCCCGATTGAAATTGCTTAAAGTTTTCGATTTACTTTAAAAATTAATTTAAGTACCGAGACCTCAAGATTTCCACTAAATTTTCATTTCCAAGTCAATTATACCCTATACTAATTTCATATGGCTTCGGAATAA
The DNA here is from genome assembly GCA_033439115.1 of Firmiana major. Taxonomy (NCBI): domain Eukaryota; kingdom Viridiplantae; phylum Streptophyta; class Magnoliopsida; order Malvales; family Malvaceae; genus Firmiana; species Firmiana major. The sequence goes on from CM065899.1 coordinate 55,459,967, forward strand.
TTTTTATGAATTTATAGTATTTATTCCGAATTTATTTCTTTTATTGGGCCCAATTGCTCAGTTTAGCGCTAACTCGAGTTTTAACTAACTTTTTCACTTCCAATACCTTAGTTTCACCTTCTAAATACAAAAACATACTTATACATGGAATCCTTGAGAAATTCTCAAATTTAAAACCTTACCTCGATTTTTATGCCCTGAGCTCCGTGCCACTATTTCGAGCGCTTCAGCCATTCCGGGCCTACATAATATTATTCTGAGTATCTTAATTGCTTTCTAACTTCCAAATAAATAATAAAACAAAAATTTTTTTGTGTCACATTTCTCCCCACCTTTTAGGAATTTGGTTCTCCAAATTCAACCAACTCTGTCAAATAAAGAAGGGTACTTCTCTTTCATAGGGCTCTCGAGCTTCCAAGTTGCTTCTTCTGCTAAATGGTGTTGTCAGAGAACCTTTACTAATGGAATTCTCTTTGTACAAAGTACATTCTCTTTCTTGTCAAGGATCCAGATAGGTTCTTCTACATAACTCATATCTCCCTAAATGTCTAACGCCCCAAACTCGATGACGTGGGAGGGATCTGGATTATATTTCATCAGCATAGAGACATGGAAAACATAATGTATCCTAGAAAGCTGTGAAGGCAAAGCTAATCGATGGCAACATCTCACACTCTCTCTAATATCTAGAACGGACCTATGAAACAAGGACTCAACTTTCCTTTTGTAAGACCCGATTTTATTTAAAACACGAAATGAGAAAAGATCAAATGAAGGATTGAAATGGTAGTCTTGAACACGTGCAAGGGTAAAACAGTCAAAAGGTCGAAATTCGATATTTATCGTGACAAGGAAATTTAGTTAAAAATAATGGATTTGAGAATCTTGATCAATAATGAAGAAATAATTAAATTGATCAAGATATGAATTTATTGGAATAAATCAAAATTTTCACTTCGAAAAATAATCTCGAAAATAATTGAAAAATATACCAAAAAGTCAAAATAAGACCGATAAATTCATTTATCAATTAAATGAATTAAATAAGAATTTTTATAGATATTTTGAATTTTTAAGAATAAAATAATGATTAAAATAATATTAAAATAAATTATAAATAAATAAAGTAAATGAAAAAAACACAGAAAATCGCGAAATGCGATTTTCTGAAGAGAAACAAAGTAGCCGACTAAAACCGAGGAAGAATGAAATCCCTCCATCCGACGACCACCGACGAGGCTGAGGGGCCAGCGAGGGCCGACGAAGGTAGGTTGACATCGGGCGAACCACCATCGACCGCAACGTGCCGTGGAGACATCGAAATCGGGAGATCGACAGAGGAGCTTGCCGCGAGAGAGAAGGCTTGATCGGCGGCCATCGGCACCGATTCGACCAGCCTCGAGGCCCGATGATGGAAGCCCAGGCGATGGCGTGCCGAACGGCACCGTAAACAGCCCGAGAATCGATCGGACGGTGTCGAAGTGGCAAAATGATGCATGAATCGGTACGGTCGATTCAGCGCAGTGATGGTATGCTGAACCGGACCGGACCGGTTCAACCAAAAAGAAAAGAAAAAAAAAAGGAAGAAAAAAAGAAAAAATTGGGAAAATCTCAATGATGCAATCAAGCTACGGGTAAGTCGGTAAGCGGTCAAAATTGACTGATTTAAATTTTGAAATATTTAATTCGATTAATATTCGACTGAAAGTTTACCCGAAAAAATATTTAATTGTGTAGCTGGACAATTGACATCAAACGAGAGCTCGAGATAGCCTCGATTTACGTACTATCATGGAATCTCAGGTAAGTAACCTTTATTTATGACAATTTTACATCGTTATGCGTGTTAGAATTTACCACATAAATTACGGATTTAAATTTCGCATTAAATGAATTAAATTCTAGAATTAGAGGTAAATTGTCGTAAATAATTAATTGAGCTATCCGAGGGTTTAGAACGAGGCCCAATAAATACTTATGGGCCCAATGAGCCCAATAGGCCTCGATAATGTGAATAGTAAATGGAAAACGGGCTTAAGGCCGATTAAGGCCCATTATGGTGCAACCGGGCCCAATATGGGTAAACGAGAACCATGATTTAAATTAAGCCCAGAAAATATGAAATACAATTAATTGTATTGTATTTGACTTGATGTATATTTATCCGCAGTTCCGGAGATTAGATTCAGAGCAAATCGGACTGTGTGACGAGATATCAGTGGAAAGGTTAGACTGTACAGAAAAATGAGATAAGGGAATTGTGTGAGTAGCTAGAGGTAGCTACGCGTATTTTAATATTTTTTGTATACACTGAATATGTATGTATACACTGAATATTATAAAGGTCCTAGAAATAAATTAAAGATTTTAAAGACTCGAAATAGGTAAAGACTATTTTACCCCTATTGAGGGAAATTCACCTAAGGATGGTGAAAGCATGACATGCATGAAATGCATTATTTAAGGAATTTTCTTAAAATTAAGGAATTTTATTGGTTTTTAAGCAAAGTAAATCGATAGATTGGCCAGTAATTGCATAAATTTCACAAGATAACACTACGTAAGTGTTATTTATATTTAAATGAAAATTCTTTGGAAAATGGGTCAACTATCAAGTTTATATGGAAACAGATAGTGCTGGCACATAGCTTGCACGATATCTGCGTTTGTGAGTGTGCATAAACGTGCTTGAGCGGTTGCTCGCACCGACTTGTGTGACATCATATGAATGAAATGTGCTAGAGCGGTTGCTCGCACTGATTTTATTATTGTGAAATGCATAAGAGCTGCTAGAGCTTAGCTCGCACTCTATTTTGACTGTTTTGATTTGTTTTGACTTGATATGCATAAAAAGGTTCTGGAGCGATTGTCGCACTAGTTTTTATGATTTAACATGCATGAGAGATGCTGGAGCTTAGCTCGCATCCAGTTTTGATATTTAATTGTATAAAGCTGTACTGGAGCCTTGCTCGTACGTGATTTAATCGATTTAATTGCATAAAAGTCGTGCTGGAGTGTAACTCGCACAATATTTGATTTATTTATGCATAAAGTCGTGCTGGAGTGTAACTCGCACGAGATTTGATTGATTGATGCATAACACCGTGCTGGAGCTTGCTCACACGAAGTTTTATATGGATTTATAACTCATTTTCAAGTCGTACTGGAGTACTACTCGTACGCAGATTTTACTGATTCTTATGAAACCATGCTAAAGCTTCGCTCGGACGAGATTTTCTGATATCATGAATATGCATGGAGCCGTGCTAGAGTTTCGCTAGCACAGGGATTTATCTGACATGCATATAGCCGTGTTAGAGCCTCCTGTAGATTGTGTGTCACAGTGAGATGATATGCACACACGTGCATACTGAGATAGAGATGGTATGAGTGGATAAGACCTATTGCAAGCACACCTGACTGAGCTTGGGTTCACGGAGTACGTTGTATCGTGTATGTCACGCGGAGTACGCTGTACCATGGGGATTGTTAGAGTGGAGTGGCATTATCCACGAGGCAGCAAGCCTTGCCCTCGTAATTCGGATGTTATGCTGTTCTAGCGGGTAAGACCGACCCACATCCCTTTTCAGGTGTGATACCCCGCACACTAGGTACCTGTAGCCAGGGATCACTAGGTTATGGCCATAGTCCTTGTTGTTACTGATATAGTCACCTACTGGTCTCACATGATATAACTTGTGGTCTCGATAGACCAGGGTAGACTCGAGGGAGGGTCAGGCCCTCGATTTTATGATTTTTTTACTATGCTAATATATGTTTTAGAGGATTTTATGATATGTGACCCTGAAAGAAGGGTGGTTTTATAACTGAAGTTTTATGATGAATTTTAATGAATTGTTTTATGAGATGATTGACCCGAAAGGGTTAGTTTATACTGCAGTTTTAATGAAATGATTTGAATGCAGTAGCATGATGTTGTTTTCCATGCTTTCATTTCAAATTCATGATTTGTCTTACATGACATGAAAGAATGCATGATCTTGATTTACTTCATGTTAATTATGATTTAAGGATGTCACATAAAATGCTATTGATGCATGAATTACATGCTTTCTATATGCACAAATAGTTTTGATAAACTATGTCATGGATATATGCATCATTTTATGTTGGTGATTTTAATGAAAAGAAATGGATTTTAAGGGCATGGCATTATGACCATGTAGATAGTGGAGCTATTTACTTACTTGCATAATTATCTTACTAGCGTGTGGTTTGCTCACCCCCTTATTTTTCCATCTTTTCAGAGCACTCGCAATAGTTAGTGAGCGCCTGAGGACTTGCATTCTTGGTATCCACTGCTTCCCATTGAGAGACAGGTATACACATTTGTATAGTTTTGTATCTGAACATGTAATGCACTGTACTGTAAATGTATATGATGTCGGGGATGTAAGGTTATGTAAATACCATTGTGTATGTATTTAGTTAAGTCAAAGGATAGTAAATCCTGATATATGAATGTGATTATCGAAATAGAATGGTAAATAGATGAGAGGTGACTAACACCGAATCATAGCCCAACTGTTTGTAGGATGGTCACGATGAGAGAAAGGTAAGAATTAAATAATAAATGAAAAAGTGAAAAATTTACTCTGATTTTTAGGTAATTTGGGTCGTGACACCTTTCTTCCCAAAACGCATGATACCTTTGCTCGGAGACACCTTAAGAAATGCAGAGTCCCCAACCTGAAATTCAAGTGGTTGTCTACGCACATCGGCGTAACTCTTCTGTCGACTCTGAGCAACCCGAAGTCTTTCACAAATAATTCGGACACCCTTTGCTTCCTGTTCAACCAGATTGAGAGAAAATATTTTCTTGTCGCCCACTTCTTCCCAAGCTACAGGGGATCTGCATCTTCTACCATATAGAGCCTCATAAGGTGTCATGCCGATGCCAGAATGATAACTATTATTATAGGCAAACTCTGCAAGGGGAAAATGATCATCCCACGATCCCTTAAAGTCCAATATACACGCCCTCAACATATCCTCCAAGGTCTAAATGGCCTGCTTGGACTGACCCTTAATCTGAGGATGATAGGCGGTATTGAAATTCAACTAAGATCTCATGGCTTCCTGAAATTGAGCCTACAATCTGGAGGTGAGCCTGAAATCTCTATCAGATGTAATACTCACAGGAGTCCCGTGTAAACGAGCTACTTCTCTGACATATAACTCGGCCAAGGCACTCAAGGAACTTGTACTCTTAATAGCTAGGAAGTGGCCACTCTTTGTCAATCAATAAATTATCACCCAGATCGTATCGTGACCTCTATGGGTCCTCGGTAAACCAATAATGAAATCCATCGTTATATGCTCTCATTTCCAAATAGGCACGGGAAAAGACTTCAGCAGTCCTGTTAGCTTCTGGTGCTCAACTTTAACCTGCTAACAGATTAAACATCTGGCCACAAATTCTGCCACATCCCGTTTCATACCACTCCACCAATACACCTTTTGTAGATCACGGTACATCTTTGTACTGTCTGGATGCATGGTGTAAAGGGAACAGTGGGACTCTCTCAAAACTTGCTACTTCAGGGCATCATCGCTCGAAACACAGATACGGCCCTTAAACCTTGATAACCTATCATCACTGACCGAAAAATCTGATTGCACGGCCTATTCTGGTTGGCTAACCATGTCCAACAACCTCTGGTCATTCCTCTACCCTGATCTGATCTGATCCAGGGTACTGGGCTCTATCTATAGGCAAGCCATAAACCCGACCTCTGCTTCTTCAACACTGATCTTGAGTCTGATGAACTATTCCAATAAATCCCACTCTCTAACCATCATAGAAAAAACCATGTTTTTCCTACTTAGAGCATTAGCAACTATGTTCACCTTACCCGGATGATAAAGAATCTCCCAGTCATAATCCTTAAGGAGCTTCATCCATCGTCTCTACTTCATATTAAGCTCTTTATGATCAAAAATGCATTTTAGACTCTTGTGGTCAGCGAAGATCTGGAACCTTTCTCTATATAAGTAATGTCATTATATCTTCAAAGAAAACACCACAGCGACTAATTCCAAATCATCCGTGGGGTAATTTTGCTCATGGTCCTTAAACTGGAATGAACCACATGTGACTACTCTCCCATGCTGCATGAGTACGCACTCCAGACCCTGATGGGATGCATCATTATAAACTACGAAGCCTCTAGATCCACTTGGAATGGTCAAAACGAGTGTTGTAGTCAATCTCTGCTTAAGCTCCAAGAAACTCTGCTCACACTGATCAGACCATACAAACGGAACGTCTTTAAATTTAAGCTTAGTCAAAGGAGCTACGACCCTGGAGAATCCCTTTATAAACATCTTGTAATACCTTGTCAGTCCCAAAAAACTCTGAATCTCTGTAACTGTCATCGGTCTCTCCCACTTGAGTATAGCCACTACCTTTGACGGATCAACTGACACCCCGTCTTTAAATACAATATCACCAAGGAAAGCTATTTGATCCAACCATAACTCACATTTACAAAATTTTCCATACAACTATTTATCTAGGAGCTTCTAAAGTAAAATCCGTAAATGCTGCGCATGTTCTTCCTGAGACCTAGAATATATAATAATGTCGTCAATGAAGACTATTACAAATCGATCTAAACACTACAATACACCTCGTTCATCAGATTCATAAAAGTAGAAGGGGCATTAGTCAAGCTAAACGGCATCACTGAGAACTCATAATGGCCGTATCTAGTCCGGAAGGCTATCTTAGGTACATCCTCCCTTCGAATTCTCAACCGGTGATAGCCCAACCTTAGATCAATCTTGGAAAACACTAAAATCCTTCTCAGCTGGTCAAATAAATCATCTACTCTTGGCAGGGGGTATTTATTCTTCCCCGTAGCATTGTTCAGTAATCTGTAATCTATACACAATCTGAGGCTACCATCCTTCTTCTCAACAAATAAAATCGGAGCTCCCCATTGTGACACATTGGGTCTAATAAAACCCTTACCAAGCAAGTCTTGCAACTGCTTCTTCAGTTCTTCTAGTTTAACCAAAAAGATTGGCTGGGTATCTGGCACTAATTTGATAGCGAACTCCAGCTCCCTCTTCGGTGGTAAGCCTAGCAACTCATCTGGAAATACATCCAAAAATTCACATACAATTGGTATTTCTTCTATCCTTAGATGTTCCCGACTGGTATCGGAGATGAGTGTGATATAACCTTCACATCAGTAAATTCATTAGTAATTACATGAAATTATCATTATCTCATAAGATTTCATACATTAAACTTCACCCGTTTACTTCTTATCAGCCAAATGTACACTGAACTTTTAGGTAGGGAGAAGGTTACAGTTTTTGTATAACAATTTAGACTTACGGGATTGGCAGCTAGCCAATCCATACCTAGAATCACATCAAAACCATACATATTTAACAAAACTAGATCTGCTAACATTACCCTATCTCCCACCTTAATTTTACACTTTTTTCATACTTTATCAGTCCTTTGAGACTCACGCATAGGTGTATTTACATGCAGTTATGATCCAAAGGTTTAGGCTCCAAGTGTAGTTTATATGAAAATTGTGACGAAATAAAGAAATGTGTGGATCTAGGATCAAATAATACATGTGATTTATAGTTACAGACAAGAAGTGTACCTCTGATAACCTCAGATGAAGCGTCTGCAGTCTCCTTATCAATAGTGAACACACGCCACCCTTCTCAGCAACGGAAGCTCGTCTTTGAGGCTGTTGTGGTGGAGGCTCTTAGGGCTGTGGAGTCTGAAACTGTGGGTAATCCTTAACTCTGTGGCCCATGTCTCCACACTTAAAACATCCATCTGTCACCCGGTAGCAAACACCCTCGTACAGCAAACCATAGTCTTTATAGATCTTAACACCTGGCTTGGGGCATCGAGTGGGCTTTGCAGTACTAGTAGGAATCTTGGGCCTCTCAACCTTCGCCCTAGACTTCTCGGTCCTCTGCCTCTTGGGTGGATTCCTCTTATAATCTGCTTAGGCTGCCTCAGGCCACTTACCCTTATCTCTGGCCTAAACCCGAGACCCATACCAAGATTGCGTCAAATCTAATCCCCTTTCAATTTCCTGTGCATGACTCAAAGCATCCTTAAATTCTGTAACACGGAGCCCTAGTAATCTATACCTGATAGCTGGTCTCAATCCATATAAGAATCGCTCTGTACAGCACTCCTCGTCCATGACAGTCTTGGGGTCATATCTCATTAACATAGTAAATCGGTTCTCGTACTCATCGACTGTCATACTGTCTTGGACTAAATTTAGAAAATTAGCTTGCATCTATTTTTGGGCAGTGCAAGGAATGTATCAAGTCTGAAAAGCTAACTAAAAAGCATCCCAATTGATTACCGGGTGGCTGGCAGTCAAGAGTTCTAGGTGGCTTTCCACCAATGTCGATCATGTGCCTTAAGCATATATACTCCCATGCTAACCTTTTTTGCATTAGTGCACCCCAAAAAGTCAAAATTTTTCTCCACCTCTTATAGCCATTCCTCTGCCTCAACGAGGTCTTTAACCCCCTTAAAAGAAGGTGAATTCAACTTAAGAAAATCTCTCAAGACGCCCACTTCTCTGTTCTCAAGCCTGGTCTGTACCGGTGGTGGACTGGTAAGAGACATTGGAATAGTCTGTGGAGGAGGTGGGGGCGGATCCTCTGTTGGTGTGGGTGTAGGAGTTGGGGTAGGTGCAGTATTGGAAGCATTAGCCCCGAACTGTTGAGCGAAGAACGTTGCGATCTGGTCAAATCCCTGCATCACATCCTGCTCCAACCGATTTATCTGAGACTTAGGACTCTCTGGCTTTGGAACAAGTGGTGGAGGTGGTTGTGCCTACCTCCGGGGACAACCTCGTCTCCCACTTATAGTGTATATTTAATGTACCTTCGCGTATACAATAAACTTGGTCATAACTTTAACAGATATTTTCAATTTATAACCAAACAAGTACAGGCACTTGGAATGTAATCTATCTCTAACTGACCGACACTGACAGTACTAGACACCTTTAGCTCTGATACCAAGAAACTGTAACGTCCTGAAAACTCGAAAATTAAGGCCAATTGTTTTTTTCTATAACTTAATCTTTTACTTAAAGTGTATTCATATTCAGTGTCAGTTCTTGACTTATCATTCATTTCTTAGACTGTTATACACTGTAAACTCGTGAAATTACTTACTTTTCCATTTCCATATATACATGAAAGTAATTACATCTCAAATGCTCATTTACATATAAGTATCTATACTATACATGGCGTCTGGATACAACTGAAATATACCTTAATGTGTACAAGAGATAGTCTAGGGAGACTTTCGTCCACCAGCCTATATCGGGTACGCAGTAGGCATGAAGCTATTTACTATAAATAATCTGGAAGGAAGGAAAAAGGTGAGTGAGTTTCGAATAGCCCAGTAAGAAGTGCATTAAAATAATAATAATATTCAAAACATTTAAAAAAATAATAATACTAGATAACAAAGCGCCATTTTCCAAAATCGAACGGTTAAAAATCATATAAGTTCACATATTCAAAATCATATACTTTTTCATACCAAAACATAATTCATATACTTTTCTTACTTTTGTCAAAATCTCGAAAATTTCATATTTACATAACTAAGCATAAGTAATAGACGGATCGTACAAAATCGAAATATGGAGACTAGCCCTTCACTATTACTGTTATGAGGGTAATCACTACTTCATCCTCAAAATAGGGCATCCTCCGAAGAGGGAACAGAATATATATGGCCATGGTAAGGTTGTAGACTAGATCAGGGTCGTACAGCGTTACAGAAACGCCACAAAGGCGAAAAAACATACTGTCACAAAGGCGACATGACAGACACATAGAAATATGTACGATATTGTCAAGGCCCAACCCGTTCATAGGTCGTCGGCTAGAATTCCCTTGGGTCCCTTTTTTCGACCCCCAAGTTTACCCTAACTCGCACATTTTGAGCCTATAGTCTCGAAATCAAACTTATCATCATTTACAGAATTTAATTTCAAATTTATTTGTACAAAAACTTGCAGGAATCGTATTTTCATAAATTTATACATACATATACACATGCTTAATACATAAATATTTGTAGCATTCGATTTATACGAAAATCATGCACTCGAGCTAAATAAACACGGGCTTAAGGTCATTTCAAAATTTGTGCTTGTTATATAAAAGGTTTTCCACGATAAAAATATCTATTTACAGGTAAAGAATATCGTTACTAAAATAGATTGCATCCCTTAGCTGAATGAGGTTGAGACAGCATTAAATCGCAAAGTATCGGGTGTGTCTCATTTTGTGTGCCAACGTGTTGAGCTGCCAAAAATAATTCCAAATCCATCAAATGATATTCAAATTCATCTTAATATACTTAAATATAGCTCAAACTATGTAAAACTAACTAGATTTTTTTTTTCAATTTTCCCTATTTTCTCAATTTTACCGATAAAGTCTCGATTTAAGCTATTTTCTATAGTTTCTTTCCTTCTAACTTCAACTCATTAACCTACTATCTTACACATTTATTCCAAGCTCCAATTAACAATTCACAACACACCAATTCATCATAGTTTAACACTTTCACAGTTTTCAGCTAAACCGAGCTATAAACCAAACTTTTCGGTATAAATCTAACATTCCACAACATAAAAGTCAACAAAATTTCATCTTTTCTTCAACCTATCAAGGCTGGCCAAAACTATACCTACCCCTAGACAAGTTTGCTTCAAATTCTACTTAAGCAAAAACTATCCAAATTTATCAAACATCAACATATCAAGCCATCATCAACTTCCAACAACTTTACCTTGGGTTTGACTAAGTTTAACACAAAATTTAGCCCTCACCAATTACCCTCAGCTGTAAATCGACATATAGACTACTTAGAACCATCAAAAACAATCTCAAAAACCAACCAAAAACTCATAAATTTAAGTTTTCTTCTTACCCAGAAATCGGGCAGATTCAGCCCATGCTCTTCTCACTAATATTTCACCTAGCAAATGAACTTTTTTGGAACTGAATTTTTTATATGTTGTAGAGGACTTAGGGGGGGAGGTTTTCTTATTTGACCGAGCGTTAAGAGTGGCTAGAAGGTGGCAAAAAAAATTGCACAATGAACCCCTAAAGAAGACATGTATGGCAGAAAGGGAGGAGGAGAAGTTGTTGAGTTTAGGTAGATTCGGGTTGGTTTATACCTTTCCAGAAAGGGGCTAAGGTTTATTTTTATTTTGAAAAATATGGGTTTCAAATGATTTCTAGAAGGTCATCAAATTTAGCCATTTTGTTGGGTCAGCAGAATTTTGGGCCTGGGCAGCCTGTTGTCCTATTTTCATAAATTACACAAAAACTATTTCTAGCCCATTTTCTTCCAACTTTCCACCATTCATGTGTTATAATAGGTCTCTAGTATATCCCCTAAAAATTTGGACCCCACTTGGTTAAGAAAATTTTCCCATTTGTGCCCATTTTTCCCATTTTAGTCTTTAGCGATTGAAATTGCTTAAGGTTTTTGGTTTACTTTAAAAATTAATTTAACTACCGAGACCTCAAGATTTCCACTCAATTTTCTTTTTCCAAGTAAATTATCTCTTATACTAATTTCCTATGGCTTCAGAATAATTTTTATGAATTTATAGAATTTATTACAAATTTATTTCTCTTATTGGGTCCAATTGCTTGGTTTAGCGCTAACTCAAGTTTTCACTAACTTTTTCACTTCCAATACTTTAGTTTCACCTTCTAACAACAAAAACATACCTAGACATGCAATCCTTGAGAAATTCTCAAATTTAAAAACTTACCTCAGTTTTTATGCCTCAAGCTCCATGTCATTATTCCGAGCTCTTCGATCATTCCGGGCCTACATAATACTATTCCAAGTAGCTTAATTATTTTCTAACTTCCAAATCAATAATAAAACATAAATTTTTAGGTGTCACAATTATTGTACTACAAAAGTTTAGACACAGAAGAATACTCTAAGTATACCTTTCACACAGAAGGAAACTACATGTTGATATGGCTGCTCAAAAGAATTTTTTCACATAGTAGGGTCTTTGCTACTAGAGGTACTTTGTAAGGCCCGTGAATTTCTATGTAATCTTATGACTTCCATGATGTACAGACGAGTTACACAATATGTGAATCATAGAATTAAATATTTTTTAGTGTTAAGTCTGAATGAAATGTAAAATGGATATTAAAGCGATTGAATATAAGTTTAACTTTGAAAATCTAGAAAATTTCAGCTGGAATGCTGCAGGATGAAGGCCAAATCGATCTCATTATAAGGAGAGATCAATTTCATGGCCTGGAAACACAATACCAAGCATTTTGGAAGAGGGAGATCGATCCCTCACTTAAAGGAGATAGATCTCAGGTTGCTTCTGTTTGGACCAGATCGATCTCCTCCCATAAGGCAGATCAATCTCTAGTAGCCTCTGAATATGCCAGATCAATCTCCTTTTAAGGCCAGATCAATCTCTGAACCCTTCTGCTTGGTCGAGATCAATCCTATCCCACGAACAAAGATCGATCCTATCCTTTTAAGCAGATCGATCTCATGCAAATAGGCAGATCCATCTCATCCAAGAGGCAAATCGATCCCCTAGCTTGCATTGTCAAATTCTGAAGGAATTTAAGTAAGGGGAGATTGATCTCCACCCTTGGAGATCAATCTCATAACGTGATTTTTATAAAAAGAACCTGACTGTCGAGTCTTCTTCCCTAGAAATCCCAAAACTTTCCATTTTAACCAAAAACAACCTAGTTTTCTCACTCTAGGATATCCTTACCTTCCAAAAGATTTGAGGAAAAAGCTATTTGATCAAAGTTGTTCCTAGTGAGGGAGTGAACAACATAGTTAAAGATTGGAAGCTCAAACCTTGGATTGAAGGAGAAAATAGGTTTTTCCCTAATTTGGTAAAAATAGGAAAAAGTCAAGTTAGGTAAGATTTCTATACACCATCTTCTAGTATGTTAATGTAGACATTTTGATAAGTTGATTGGTGTATATAATGTTAGCTAAAATGTTCATGTACATGTTTAAACAACCATGACCTAGAATGGGTTTAGTGAGAGAAAGTTGAAATGGCATGGAGTTGATGATGATTTAAACATGTAGAGATGTTAGTAAGCATGTATAAAATGTTTTAAGAAACTTTGTGAAATCCATATGTTGGAATGGATGATGATTGAAAATGGGCATGGGAGGTGTTTGATAAATTTTCATAGTGAAGGAAATGATGAACTAGAGACATTATGAGGTTAATGTTGGTTTGGTGTGAATCCGTAGGCCTAAAGAGCTCAATAGATTCTCGAGAATGAATAGAGCAATCAAAATGGACTTAAGAGAAAGTGAGGCCTAACAAGTGTTAATGGAAAATAATAAGTCGGATCAACTATAGTAAACACATGAATCATATTATATTTGGTTAAATTGATGTGATAAGTAATATTGTGCAGCTCCAAAGATTACATTGGGAGCGAATCAGACTGCGCGATCGAGCGACTCTAAGGAAGAGGAATTACTCGACGCAATTCCAGGTAAGGGAATTTTGTCAGTATCTAGAGGTAGCTACACATATTTTGAGGGTGTTTATAGGGCTTTGTAATTGTTTAGTTACTTAGAAAAGAAATAATGGTTTGTACGAACGATTTCGATATTGATGAAAATGTGATTTTGGATTTTTGCCTCTAGAAGCTAAATTCGTTCAAAAAGGGTAGTAAGGATAATAATTGCATGAGACATCATGTTTTGATATTTTTATGAAACACATTGCCTTGATTTAAGCGGAACTTATGGATAGGCTGGCTATTGACTTCATAATTTTGTGAAATAGCACAAGTCAAGTGTTAAGTTTGATTTTCAATGTGTTTTGTTAAAAAGGAGTCGCCTATCAGATTTATGTGATGTTTTACAAGCCGTACTGGAGCTTTTGCTCGTACGTGGGTTTTCATTGATTTCCTTATGTATATAACTGTATTGGAGCTATGCTTGTACATGATTTTCTTATTACTTGTATGCATAAAATCGTACTAGAGCGTTGCTCGTACGAGTGTATTTACTGATGATAAATGAAATCGTGCGAGAGCTTTACTCACACTGGACTTTTTCACACTATGATATGTAATGAGTCGTGTTGGATGCCTCATGTAGACTGCGTGTCACACGGATGAGATGCCCGCACGAGTTGTGCTGGATGCCTCGTGTAGACTGCTAGTCACACGGATGAGATGCTCGCACGTGCACTTGAGACTAAGTAGGTTATACATGGCATGGGATAGATAAAACCTATGGCAGGCACCCCTAACCATGATATGGGTCCACTGAGTACGTTGTATATGTATATCACATGGAGTACACTATACCATGAGGTTATGATGTTGATTTGAAAGTTTGGCGTAGGACTAACCCACCTCCATTCCAGCATGATATCCCGCAGACCGGGATCCATGTGGTCTGGGATGATAATGACATAATTGGCCAACAGAGTCCTCGATTGTATATAGTGACCACCTGTCTCACATGATATCACATGGTTTTATATACCGATCATGAATTGTGTTGTCCAAAGCAAACTCGAGGGAGGGGTCGAGCCCTGAGGGATGTTTTTAAAAGAGATGGTATTGCTGTTTCTGATGAGTTTTACTATGTTTTGAGAAAGTGCTAAATCCTAAGGGATGGTTTTGTGATGAGTTTTCCTTATTATGATGAGTTTCATTTTGATGAGCATGAGATGTTTTACAAGATGATTTTTCCATGTTTACATGCCTATTTTCATGTTTTTCAGTACATGATATATGTATATACATATGGCATAGTTTTAATATTTCCTCATGCTCTGGATACTAATGATTTTTATGCCATAATATTATAAGCATGTAGATAGTGTAGTTATCTACCGTGCTTGCATTATTGCCTTACTGAGCGTGTGGCTGCTCATCCCTATCATTCCCCCCCTCTACAGAGCGCACATAGTAGCCTAGTGAAGGACTGAAGAGTTATATCTGAATATCCGCTGCTCTCCATCGCCAAGAGGTATACACACAGGAAATCTTTTGTATCTAAACATGTAATAGCACAGAAATCATTTTGAATTGTAATATGGGGGATGTAAGTGTTAGAAAACATGTATAAATGTATAACTTAAACTTTTAAATGCATGTGCTCGCTCTTGATTAATTGAAAGATGAATGGTAATGATGATTAATACTGACTCATAGCCCAACTGTTATCGGGGAGAGTCATTCACGACCGACAAAGAGAATGAAAAAGCAAAAAATTTATGGTGATTTTAGAGTGAAAAGGATGAAAAAGGGTCGTGACATACTCTGTGGAAGAAAATTAAGAGGTGAGCTTAACATGCTCAGTAAGAAAAATTGTGTGGGCAAGTAGATAATTATACTATCAACATGCGCAATAATGAGATTATCAAACGAAAAATACAGTGACAGTGGCATACAATAAAATCCTAGTCGGTAATAACAATAATATCATTAATGTAGAAAACATTTTACAATAAACTTGATATTCACAAACCTCATATAGTGGAGTAAATTTGCCTTCACATATAGAGAGAATATTTAAATTTGTCTCTTTCATGCGATAATACAATTCATACAGTAAGTTCAGTAATTCAAATAAACGAGACTAGGCAGAACGTGCTAAGGGTAGTATCCCAAATGGGAGAATGACATGTTGCCATTGTCGGTGATTCTAAGCATCACTGATCACGAGTGTAAGGATATCAGTCGTCGTAGGAGTGGTCAGCAACCCAAACGGCTCACAAAAGTCCAAATACTAAAAACACAGTACAATGTACTCACATGCATGTCACATGGTACAACGTATTCCATGAACCAACAATAACAGTAACAACAACAGTAGCAGAAACTGGTTGTGCCTGAGCAGGCAGTCCACTTACAGTGTGGCATGATTAATCAAGGCCTTTCTCTCAAAACATGTGTGAAACAGGCAGTGTAACACACAATCAACACGTGGCTCAAACACATTTTTATCCAGTAAAGATCGATAAGCACCTCAATTTATTTGAAACAGTAATAAACAATGCTCAGCACACAAAACAGTTATAAAAGGAGCTGGCCTACCAATTTTTGATTAAAAACACTGATATGTAGTACATGTCAGTAAAAACTATGAGTTTTAGATTACAATGCTAAACTAGGCTATTCGGTGAATATGCATATAAAACAAATTCTATTGGATAAGGTTGGGTCATTTTACTTGTGGATATAATTTTATAATATATCTATATATATCCGACCTATAGATTATATCTACAATTTATACAATAAAACATGAATGTATAGCTATCTCTAGCAGCTTACTAAAATTCTCTTACCTTAGTGGAAAACGGTAATATCTCTTATATTTCAGTACCGTGAATCCGTCGATCCGTTCTAATCTGCTCGCTTTCTCCGAAACTGCAGTAAATTATCCATCGCTTTAATTAGTCATTGCAAGCTCAATACTACTTCATTATATCACATTTTAGTTTTGGACCCACTTTATTTAATTTGACCATTTCACTACAAAATAAGCTAGGCATTCTTCTAAATTTGTGATTGCATATTTCCTATATTTTTAAGAGCTTATCTTCACCTTTTAGAGCCTTTAGGTAAAATGTATTATGGCTCCCTATTAACTTCCAGTCTCGTTTTCCTTTGGTTGTTGTTTTCTTGACTGAAAGCTCTCTAGGCTTCAAGTTTTCAATTTAGTTGTTTTTAGCTCCTTAGATTTTCCCCTTTCCCATTACTACTTCACGTCTGAACAGGCAAAGATGGCCCTCGTTTCTGTCACAAACTGTGAGACCCGTATTTTGTTTGACATTCCTGATGATTCACATGTTGTATGACATTATTATATGAAATGGAATCATAAGATGGATGATTCTGATCATATAAATGTGAATGAAGTAGTTAGACATGTACGTAAAATGCGAAAAAGGGTAAATAGGTCAAAAGACCCAAAATTCGACATCAATTCGGTAAGAAATCATCATTTTAAACATGGATTTAAGAAATCTTTATCAATAAAGAAGAAATCATTGAATTACGAGTCCAATTGATCAAGATATGCGTTTATTATGATAACTCAAAATTTTCACCCCGAGAAATTATCTCGAAAATGTGGAAAAAATACTCTGAAAAAAATAATAAATAATAATAACATAAGATAAATTTATATTTAATTAATTAAATATATAAATATATTGGTGTAGAAGATATTTCTGTAAAATAATATATTTTATTCTATTAAAATAATAATATAATGTATTATATATATAACAATAATAATAATAATAATAATAAAACAGAATCGCAAAATCGCGAAAAGGAAAGAAGGAAGACGAAAGCTGAGGGAGACGATCCCCTGCTCCGACGAGCCACTGGCGAGAGAGACGAGCAAGCGATGACCGGCGAGAGGAGCCCAACACCTAGAAAGCGTCCAGCTGACCCCACGCATGTCGAAGACGCCGAAAAGAGGAGATCGACGAGGGAGATTATTGAGGAGAGAAGGGAGAAATCCGACAGCACCGGCATCAATCGATCCGAACCAAGGCCAGCAGAACGTTCCTGAGCCAGAGCCGAGCCATGCGGTGACAAGAGGGAGCCGGGAACCAACCTGAAAGGCCGCGAACGGTGAAGGGACGATTGAACCGGTATGGGCCGGTTCAGTGAAGTGAAACTGTGTTGAACCAGACCAGACCGGTTCAGCTAAGGAAAAAAAGAGAAAAAAGAGAAGACAAAGAGAAAAAAAAGGAAAAAGTGTAAACACCGCAAATTTTTCTGTACTTAATTAGACAATAAAATTAAATGAAAATATGTTATAAGAATATATATTTATATATATATTGTTTAATTGAAAATGTATTTTTTTAAAAAGAAATAAATATATATATATAAGAGAAATCGGGAACAGATCGCGAGACAGGGAAAACCCCATCGCGCAACCCGCCTCGTCTCCTCCTTTCTTTTCTTCTCTTCTGCTCGTCGAACCCCTCTACCTTTCATCACCATTCCCCTGCCGTCCTTTCCCCTCTGCTATTGTCGGCGACCAAAGTCGCCCAACAACCGACGACACTCCTCCCTCTCCCCTTTTCCTCTCCTGAACATAGACCTCCCCGGTGTTTTCTCTCACGTGGCCCTCTCGCCCTCTCCACGATTTTCTGTCGACTTCCCCTTCACCGCCAATGACCACGCCTGCACCGGAGGTCCCACTGAATCAGCAGTTCCCCCTTTTCCCCTTCCGACGCAACAGTGTCCAAAAAAACAAATAAAATACCTAATTGCTACTTTCCCATTTTTGTACCAGTGGACTCCTGGGTAAAAACCCAAGCTTTATCTAGTTTAATGTCTGTATAAATTTTATTATAGAAGCATGATTGTTGTATGAATTAAAAATTTGGTTGTGAAGAAATTAGGGAACTCGGGTTAATTTGACAAATTGGGGATTTTGAGAATTAGGCAAGGAATTAGATATTATGAGTTGAATTATCAAGAATTGGAATTGAAGTTAAAGATGATAAATTAAGTATGTAGTTGGTCATTTTGTGGATTTTATAATTATGAAAGAGTGATGAAAATAATCTCGAGAATGGTGTAGAGTTTTAGCCAGCAAGAGGTTTATGGGTTTATAATGTTCGTGGGTTTCCTTAAAAGTATGAATTGTACATGTGGATGATACATTTGGGTTATTCTAATGATGAATGTGAAAGTAGGGTAATGCAATTTTTATGGGTGGCTTAAAACGGGTCTTAAATCGACAAAAAAACGAGGAAATGAAAAACGTTAGCAAAAATGGTCAAGAATGGTTGATTTAAAGATGTAAATGCTTGTTTGAATGTGTTTAAGTAATTTTTGCTTATGTGTGATGAATTGGTGTCATTTTGGAAAGTTCAGGAAATTGACACGATTAACGAGGTGGTACCGGGTCCCAAGGAAATAAAACCACCTAAACCCAGTAAAGGTAAGGGGTATAATTTAATTTAGTTCTGATAATAAACACTCATTGCATTGATAAAAAGAATTTTTTGAAGCAATGTTATGTTTTGAAATGATTTATGATTGTTTTCATACTTATAGAAGGATTTACGAAACATGATTTCGTTTTATGAAATGTTCACTAAGTACATCTATGTTTATGAAATGAATTTCTTAAAGTATGAAAATGCATAGGAGTTTTATGATGGTTTTTAATCCTATATTTATGCTTTGGAGGAAACTTTTGACATTTTTAAGAGAATTTAAGAAAAGGGAAAAGAATTTTATTTGAGACAATGGGCTTCATGCATGGCTACTTCTTATGGTGCACCGACTCCACCACTTGAGTGCCGGTATGTAGGGCCCCTGTAGCACTTGACTCTACCTGTGTGGTAGATGTCTCGCTACTTGTGGTTAATGATGATGATGTTTTGGTAGTATCTCGTGCCCATGCAGCAGGCATGAATGTTTCCTGCGCGGAGAGTGCCTTTGGTGCCCATGTCCTAGCTAGGTGCTAGAGAAAGAAAGATACTACCCATGTTTTGTGAAAGTGTTGTACGACCCTAATCCAGTTTACAGCCACCACCATGGCCATAGGTATGATGATGACCTTCTACGGAGGATGACACGTATCGCAAGACTTAGTTATAGCCTAGTCTCCACAATTATGATTACGATTATGATAATGATGCTGATAAATGACTATGTTTTATGAGATTGTGACAAATTTTTACGAGCAATTATGATTTATGATAAGAAGGTTAACAATGATTATGTATTATGAAATGTTTATGAATGACAATGATTTTATGAAATCATCCATGAATGATGAAAATTTTATGAAACAATTAAGCATGCTCTTTGATTTAAAGAAACTCATGCTTTGTATTTTCTTATGATTACTATACACGTAACGAAAGTTTTACACCTCTTTTAAATGTTTGGTTTCTAAAAGGAACGTACGATCAGTTTTTATTTCTGAAGCAAAGTTTGTTTATGAATGATTTTGCATGCTTTTACATATCAGAACTACTTTAAACATATTTTCTTACTGTGCTTTTTCCTGAAAGCTCACCCCTCTACCTTTCAGACTATTTGCAGTGATCTACAGGTGCTACCTGCTGCGTACATGACGTAGGCTGGTGGGAAAGAGCTACCCTAGGCTACTTTTTGTACACGCAAAAAGGTATACTATTACATTCCTTTACCAGACTCATTTTACATGCATAGACATATACTGAAAATATTTTGTTGGGATGTAATTTGTAAGAAAACAAATGTAAGGAATATTTCTTTTGGAAATTTATCTTGAAGTCATTGGTTTTGATTTGAAATGGATGTTTTGGTTTGATGATGTGGAATTGGAAAGCATGTTTAGTAGTTGTGGATGTCTAGGATTGCTA
This sequence comes from Firmiana major, assembly GCA_033439115.1. Classification (NCBI taxonomy): domain Eukaryota; kingdom Viridiplantae; phylum Streptophyta; class Magnoliopsida; order Malvales; family Malvaceae; genus Firmiana; species Firmiana major. The sequence continues at coordinate 55,480,417 of CM065899.1, forward strand.
AAAACATTTGGTTTGTAGGTGGGTAGGCTTATATATAAGTCGTTATACTGCCGAAATTTTTATCGGCCTTATAAATCCAATTGTGAAACTTAAATATAATTACGGATAAATAAGTGAGAAAATGAATTGACACTGAACAGGAATACAGCCTATGTGAATAAAATTATAAGTGGTAAATTGAAGTTTCAAAAAAAATCCCTCAAATTTTCAAGGGCAAGGGTCGTTACAGTTTAAGGTGGTATCAGAGCGAAGGTTGTCTAGTACTGTCAGTATCGAAAATAAGGATAAAATTACATCCCAAATGTCTGTCTTTGTCTGGTTGTATGCAATGTATACCTACTGAAGTTAAGATTTGACCTTTGGTTTACGCGCATGTATTAGATCACGTACATAATGAGTGGAAGACGAGGACGCCCTCGGAGGCAAGCTCAACCACCTCCACCGCAGCCAGAGAGTCCCAATACTCATATGTCTTGGTTTGAGCAGCGTTTGGAGCAGCGCCTCTAGCAAGGCTTGGAATCAGTAGCTGCCATGGTTGCCCAACACTTATGGGCAAATGCCTCAGATTCAGCTGGCACAACACCAATCCATACTCCGGTGCCAACTCCTATACAAGCACCAACTCCACCTCTTCCTCCACAAGTACCCCCAGTACCTATGGCACCTCAACTGCCTATACAGACTCAGACGGAAGAGAGGGATATTGGTAGGATAAGGGACTTCCTAAAAATGAATCCTCCAACATTCAAGGCAGTTAAGAATCCAGTATAGGTTGAAGAGTGGCCAGCAGAGCTCGAGAAGATCTTTGATTATCTGGGGTGTTCTGATGTAGAGAAGGTCTCTATGGCCACGTACATGTTGAAAGGCCAAAAAGAGTATTGGTAGGGATCCACTAAGATCCTTCTGAGCGCTCAGTATCCGGTGATTAGTTGGGATGCATTCTTGACAGCCTTCAAAGAGCAGTATGTTCCACGAGCTGCCCAACAGAAGATGCGGATAGACTTTTTGAATTTGGTACAAGGCAGTATGACCGTGGATGAATACGAGAGAAGGTTTTTTATGCTAATGAGGTATGACCCTGAGACGTTTTGAAATGAAGAGCGTCGTACTGAGAGGTTTCTAGCCGGGTTAAGGCCAACCATTTGAGATCGACTATTGGGGTTATGGATTACAGAGTTCAAGGATGCCCTCGGTAGAGCGTAGATGATTGAGAGGGGTCTAAATGTTACACAGACGGAGTATAGCTCTAAGGGAAAGAGCAATTATAATGGTATGAAGATGGAGTTTGTTAGACATGATTATCGGAGGGGCCAACCCAAGAGGCAAAGGACAGGTGAGTTTGGAACTAGAGTCGATAAACCCACAGTTCCTATACCTACTTCCCAGATTGCCAGAGGCCCACAACAGTATGGGAAGTTGTGTAAAGAGTGCAAAAAACTTTATGGAGGTGTTTGTCTTTTGGCCACAGGGAACAGCTTTGGGTGTGGACAGAAGGGACACATGGTAAGGGATTGCCAACATAACCAGATTCCACAACCTCCAGAGCAACCACAATAACCCGAGAGACAAGCTCCCCATAGACAAATCCAATAGAGACGGGCTATCGTAGCAAAGAAGGACAAGAAGCCTGTCACTCAGGGGAGAGTCTTTACCTTGGACAGAGAGACTGTTGATGCTTCCACTGAGACTATTCGGGGTAAGCTTTTAATTTGCAATCACGAGGCACATGTACTATTTGATCCAGGTTCCACGCATGCTTTCATATCACCCTATTTTGTACGTAATCTGCCTATTAAGCCTGAACCTCTAGATTTTACTTTACACATTAGCACACCCATGTATAAATCTCAAAAGACTGATATGGTGTGTAGAAATTGTGAAAGCAAGGTAGGAGATAGAATCATGATAGCAGATTTAATCTTGTTGAACATGTATGGCCTTGTTATAATTCTGCATATGGATTGGATAGCCACCAATCACGTAAGTATAGACTGCTACACTAAAACTGTAACCTTCTCCTTACCTAATAAGTTTGATGCATGCTTTGCAGTTAAGGAATAAATTACATGATTTTAACTTTTGATGAAAATTTCTAATGAACATGTTAATGTGAAGGTTATGTTGCATTCATCTCCGATACTAGTCGGGAACGTCCAAGTATCAGGACATACCAGTGGTATACGAATTCGATGATGTATTTCCTGATGAACTACCGGGACTACCACCGGAGAGAGAGTTGGAATTCAATATAGATTTAGCACCAAAAACTCAGCCAATCTCGAAGTCTCCTTACCGGATGGCCCTTGTTAAACTTGAGGAATTGAAAAAGTAGTTGTAAGACCTATTAGGCAAGGGGTTTTTTAGTCTAAGTGTATCCCCGTGGGGAGCTCCGGTATTATTTGTGCGGAAGAAGGATGGTAGTCTCAGGTTATGTATAGACTATAGGTTGCTGAACAAGGCCACAATCAAGAACAAGTATCCCTTACCCAGAATAGATGATCTATTTGACCAGCTAAGAGGGGTTATGGTGTTCACAAAAATTGACTTGAGATCGGCTTTCACCAATTGAGGATTAGAAAGGAAGATGCTTCGAAAACGGCCTTCAGAACGATATATGGCCACTATGAGTTCCTCGTGACGCCCTTTGGTCTAACTAATGTCGCAGCTGCATTCATGAGCCTGATGAATCAGGTATTTCGGGAGTATCTAGATCGATTTGTCATAGTTTTCATCGATGATATTCTAATCTACTCAAAGTCCCGAGAGGAGCATGAACAGAATTTGAGAGTAGTGTTCTAAACTCTCAAAGAGAAGCAGTTGTATGGAAAGTTGGATAAGTGTGGGTTTTGGTTGGAGAAAATAGCTTTTCTGGGCCATATTGTTTCTAAGAACGAGATGTCAGTGGATCCTTCTAAGGTTAAGGCAGTACTCAAATGGGAGAGGCCGAAAATTGTTATAGAAATCCAAAGTTTTCTGGGACTAGTTGGATACTGCAGGAGGTTTGTAGAAGGTTTCTCCAAGATTGTTACTTCGCTGACTAAGTTAATACAAAAGGATGTTCCATTTGAGTGGGCTGATCAGTGGGAGTAAAGTTTTCAAGAACTTAACAAGAGGTTGACCACTGCCCCAGTCTTAACCATTCTAGTGGATCTGGAGGCTATGCAGTATACAGTGATGCATCATACCAGGGCTTGGGGTGTGTACTGATGCAGCATGGGAGAGTAGTCGTGTATGGTCTGCGTCAACTTTAGAATCATGAAAGGAAATACCCCACCCATGACTTGGAGTTAGCCGTGGTTGTTTTTGCTTTGAAGATATGGCGGCACTACCTGGATGGAGAAAGATTTCAAATTTTCACTGACCACAAGAGCTTAAAGTACATCTTTGATAAGAATGAGCTAAATATGAGACAGACGGTGGATAGAAATCCTCAAGGATTATGACTGCGAGATTCTAAATCACCCGGGCAAGTCAAACGTAGTGGCAAATGCTCTAAGTAGGAAGGAGATGATTTTTTTTATGATGATCAGAGAATGGGAGTTGTTAGAGTAGTTTGCCAAGCTCAGTGTTAGTGTGGAAACAGCAGATCTTGTGTTCATAGCTAGTTTACAGATTGAACCTAGTATACTAGATGAGATCAGAACTGGACAGATGGGTGATCAGAAATTATTAGACATGGTTAGCCAAGCAAAACAGAACATGCAATCAGACTTTGTGGTCGGTGAGGACGGGTTGTTGAGGTTTAGGGACAGCATATGTGTCCCAAACGATGATTCCCTAAGATAAAGGATCTTAAAGGAGTCTCATTGTTCTCGGTACACCATATACCCGGGAAGCACTAAGATGTACCATGATTTGCGAAAGGTGTATTGGTGGATCAGTATGAAAAGAGATGTAGCAGAGTTTGTGACCAAGTGCTTGATTTGTCAGCAGATTAAGATCGAGCACCAAAAGTCAGCGGGGTTACTTAAGTCTCTTCCAATGCCTACTTGAAAATAGGAGTACATTACCATGGACTTCATTCTGGGCTTACCAAAGACCCGAAAGGGGCATGATGTAATCTGGGTGATTGTAGATAGATTAACTAAGAGTGCCCACTTCCTGGCCATTAAAAGTACATACTCCTTAAGTGCCTTAGCAGAGTTGTATATGAAGGAGATAGCTCGGTTGTATGGGGCTCCTGTGAGCATTACATCAAATAGAAATTTTTAATTCACTTCCAAATTTTGGGCTCATTTCCAAGAAGTCATAGGATCTCAGCTTAACCTGAGCACTGCCTATCATCCTCAAATCGATGGTTAGTCCGAGAGGACCATTCAGACCTTAGAGGATATGTTAAGGGCGTGCATTTTAGAGTTTAAGGGCTCGTAGGATGATCATCTGCCTCTTGCAGAGTTTGCTTATAATAACAGCTATCATACTAGCATCGGGATGGCACCGTATGAGGCCTTGTATGGTAGAAGATGTAGGTCTCCAGTGGCTTGGGAAGAAGTGGGTGACAGAAAGATCTTGGCTTCTGATTTGGTGGAACAGGCAGCAGAAGGTGTTCGGATAATATGTGATAGACTTAAGGCCGCACAAAGTAGGCAGAAGAGTTATGCGAATAAGCATAGGCTGCACTTGAGTTTTAGATTGGGGACTCTGTGTTTCTGAAAGTATCCCCAAGCAAAGGTATTATGCGCTTTGGAAAGAATGAAAAACTGAGTCCTCGCTTCATTGGTCCATTTGAGATTCTAGAGAAAGTGGGAGACGTAGCCTACAGACTTGCCTTACCACCGTAGCTTTCTGGGGTACATAATGTCTTCCATGTCTCGATGTTAAGGAAGTATAATCCGGATCCCTCACATATCATTGAGTACGAGCCTTTGAACATTCAAGAGGACATGAGCTACATTGAGCAACCTATCCTGATTTTGGACAGAAAAGTAAAGGTACTTTGATCGAAGACTATTCCTCTGGTAAAGGTTCTCTGGCAATACCATTCGGTTGAAGAAGCTACATGGGAGCTAGATAGCCTCATGAAGGAGAAGTACTCTCATCTACTCTGAAGGACCAATATGAATTTGGAGGACCAAATTCTTTAAAAGTGGGGAAAATGTAAACACCGTAAAATTTTCTTTACTTACTTAGACAATGAAATTAAATGAAAATATGTTATAAGAATATATTTTTTTAATTGAAATGTATTTAAAAAAAAGAAATAAATATAAATACAATAAATATATATATATTTAAAAAAAAAGAAATCGGGAATGGATCGCGCAACAAGGAAAACCCCATCGTGCGACCTACACAGTCTCCTTTTTTTTCTTCTCTTCTGCTCGTCGAAACCCTCTCCCTTTTGTCGTTGTTCCCCTGTCGTCCTTTCCCCTCTGCTATGCTCAGCGATCGAAGTCGCCCAGCAATCAGCGACACTCCTCCTTCTTCTCTTTTCCTCTCTCGAACGCAGACCCCCCTGCATTTCCTCTCGTGTGGCCCTCTTCCCCTCTCCCCGATTTCTTGTTGACTACCCTTTCACCGTCGATGACCACGCATGCACCGTAGGTCCTACTGAATTGGCAGTTCCCCCTTTTCCCCTTCCGACGCAACAATGTCCAAAAAAAACAAATAAAATACCTAATTGCTACTTTCCCATTTTTGTACCTGTGGACTCCTAGGTAAAAACCCAAGCTTTATCTAGTTTAATGTCTGTATAAATTTTATTATAGAAGCATGATTGTTGTATGAATTAATTTAAATTCGGTTGCGAAGAAATTAGGGAACTAGGGTTAATTTGACAAATTGGGGATTTTGAGAATTAGGTAAGGAATTAGATATTATGAGTTAAATTATCAAGAATTGGAATTGAAGGTTGAAGATGATAAATTAAGTATGTATGTGGTCATTTTTTGGATTTTATAATCGTGTAAGAGTGATGAAAATAATCTCAAGAATGGCGTATTGTTTCGGCCAGCAAGAGATTTATGGGTTTATAATGTTTATGGGTTTCCTTACAAGTATGAATTGTACATGTGGATGATATATTTGGGTTATTCTAATGATGAATATGAAAGTAGGGTAATGAAATTTTTATGGGTAGCTTAAAACGGGTCTTTAATCGACAAAAAAATGAGGACATGAGCAATGTTAGCAAAAAGGGTCGAGAATGGTTGATTTGAATATGTAAATGCATTCTTGAATGTGTTTAAGTAAGTTTTGCTTATGTGTGATGAATTGATATCATTTTGGGCAGTTCAGGAAATCAACACGATTAATGAGGCGGTACCGGGTCCCAAGGAAATAACGCCACCTAAACCCAGTAAAGGTAAGGGGTATAATTTAATTTAGTTCTAATAATGAACACTCATTGCATTGATAAAAAGATTTTTATGAAGCAATGTTATGTTTTGAAATGATTTATGATTGTTTTCATACTTATGGAACGATTTACGAAACATGATTTCGTTTTATGAAATGTTCACTAAGTACATTTATGTTTATGAAATCAATTTCTTAAAGTATGAAAATGCATGGGAGTTTTATGATGGTTTGTAATCCTATATTTATGCTTTGGAAGAAACTTTTGACATTTTCAAAAGTATTTAAGAAAAGGGAAAAGAATTTTCTTTGAGACTATGGGCTTCATGCATGGCTATTTCATGTTGTGCACCGGCTCCACCACTTGAGTGCCGGTACGTAGGGCCCCTGTAGCACTTGACTCTACCTGTGTGGTAGATATCTCACTACTTGTGGTTAATGATGATGATGTTTTGGTAGTGTCTCATGCCCGCGCAGTACGCATGAATGTTTCCCGCGCGAAGAGTGCCTTCGGTGCCCGTGTCCTAGCTAGGTGCTAGAGAAAGTAAGAAAGATAGATACTACCCATGTTTTATGAAAGTGTTGTACGACCCTGATCCAATCTACAGCCCCCACCATGGCCATAGGTATGATGATGACCCCCTACAGAGGATGACATGTATCGCATGACTTAGTTATTGTAAGACCCGTATTTTCTTATATAACGCTTATGATTCCCTAAGTATACATTTGTTTATGTAATGTGAATCATGAGAGATGTAAGGTCCGTAGATTTTATGTAGACACTTGTTATGTGAGTTCGTGATGTACACGCAAGTTTCATTAGGTGTGAATTATAAGAAATTGACCTTTTTAAGTGATAAATGTGGATTGAATGCAAAATGAGTAGTGACGTAAAGTGATATGAAGTTAGCCTTGGGAAATTGTGATGAAATTCAGCTAAGTATGCTGCAGAGTAAGGGGAGATCGATCTCGTTAAGCCTTTGCCAAGCAAGGATCGATCTCATCCTCAAGCAGACCGATCTCCTTATGCCTCGGCCAGAAGCAGATCGATCTCATTCCTTTGCCAGATCAATCTGTGAAGCTTTCTGCCTGGCTAAGATCGATCTCATGCGCTTTAACAGATCGATCTCTCATGCTTGAAAACTAAATGCTAAGAGACTAAAAGCAGAAGAAGATCGATCCCTCACTTATGGAGATCGATCTCATCAAGCAATTTCTATATAAACTCGGCAGTTGAACTGCATTTCACGAGAAACAACTTAAAACCCTTCCATTTTTAAGACAAAGTGACCTAGTTCCCTCTCCAAAGTATCAACACCTTCCACTAAGATTGGAGAAAAGTTTATTACATCAAAGTTGTTCATAGAGTGGAGAAGAACAACATAGTTGGGAACGAGAGGTAGAATCGCTGAATCGAATGAGAAAAGGAGCTTTTCCTTAAAGTTGTGAAAAATGAGAAAAGCTGAGATAGGTAAGATTTCAATGCATCAATCTCATGTATGTTGATCTATACACTTGTATGAGTTGATTGGTATATAGACTAATGGTTGGAACATCTTAGTTCATACCTAATCTTTCAAGACCTATAAATGGCTTGATGTGTCAAAATGAGAGATGGATTAGTAGGCATGCATTTATTAATGAATTAAGTATGTATTGATGTTATTGAGCATGTATATATGCTTGTATAATAGTTTGGTGAAATCCATGTGCTAGAAATAATAATGGCTGAAAGTGAGTATATGAGGTATTCGATGAAATGCCAAAATGAAATGAAATAATGGACTTGAGGTATTTTAAGCTTAAAAATACCAGTTGAATACAAATCAATAGACTTGAAGAGTCTAAGAGATTCTCAAAAATGAGTTATATACTCGAAATTGACTTATGAAATAGTAAGATCTGATAATAATGTAATGAGGCCAAATGAGATATAAATGGCCAAATGCATTGATTGGAAAATCATGCAAGTGAAATAAAGTATACTGATGTGTGTAGTACACGATTTCAGCTCCAGAAGATATCATTAAAGTCGACAGGATGGATCACAAGAAGTGAAAATCGAAGGAAAGCAATTCAAGCGTGATTCGAGGTAAGGGACTTATGCGAGCTATTAGAGATAGCTATACGTATGTCTTCTTACCTGCTGTGTGTGAATGTATGCGATAAGTACATAGATATTGATATATCTAGGTAGAAAACTACGTATGAGAATAAGTCTATAAGTATGATTTGCATGACTTCTATGCTATTGTTGTGAAAAGAGGTTTTTGCAAACGTTTTGAGAAAGATTAATAATAGACGGGCTCTCGGCTTAACCATTTGCATGAAATGCTTCTAACGAGTGATTAAAGGGAGATTTGCCCTCTCACTCATGACAGTACATGGAGCCCCTTCTATTTCTTTTCTATGTGAATCGTGCTAGAACCTGAGGGGCAATGGTAAATTAACCAGCACTACTCGCACGTTATTTTCAAAAGGATTTTGAGAAAAATAAAAGAGTGTTCGATGCCTCGGGTGATGCTGTGTGTTCCACTCGAGCTGCTCACACTAGATTTTTGGGAATCATGCTAGAGCCTTCGAGTATTGCTGTGTGTCTTGCTCTCACTATGCTCGCATGTAATTTCCTAGTAATATCGTGCTTGATACCTCAGGTATGCTGTGTGTCTTACGCTGAGTTGCTCGCATGAGGTTTTCATGATTATGTTGTGTGTTGAAAAAAACTATGTTAGAGCCATCATGTAATTCTGTGTGTCTTGCATTGACCTACTCACACGTGGTTTATGAATGTGGTGTAATGAGTACAAAATCGTGCTTGAGCCGTCGTGTATTGTTGTGTGTCTTGCACAGACCTGCTCGTACGAGATTTTGAGATAACGAAAATGGGTGATAAGGATCCACGGGAGCACGATGTACCGCGAGGGTTAGCCATGGGGTACGATGTGCCATGAGTTGAGTATGAGCTGAAGGGATGGTTGATCCGCCTCCCTAAGCGTAGGGTTCTCGCACACCTAATCAGTGTTGCCTGGAATCTGACTATGGCCATAAGTCTTCTTATATCTATGTGATACGACATTGTCACTACTGTGTGGGGTGACATGTCCCCCTATTGTGTGTCTGGGGATATGATAACCCATAATTTATGTCTCAAATATATTGATTTGCTAAATGTAAAGCATTTTCTAAGTATGAACTGTGTGAATTGGAATATGCTGTGCGATTCTGTGTGAATACACATATACCCATCTAGCGAATTAACGGTTTCGCATTGATGGAAGTTGTTTTAAAAAGAATGCATATGTTTAATAAGGGAAATGAATAAATATGTATTTTAAGCATGTAGATAGTGTAGTTATCTACCTGCTTTCATATTTTCCTTACTGAGCGTGTTAGCTCACCCCCTTATTTCTCCTCCACAGATGCTACGCAGTAGTGAGTACACTGCATTTGTCCCTGCTATCGTGTTGCTTCAATCATCCAGCATTATAGAGAGGTATACACTTGAGATGAAAAATTTTGTATCTTGTAAATTAATGCAAGTAAAGTTTGTATTCGTATTTTTGGGGGATGTATCTAATAGAAACTGATGTAAACGCTTCTGCACTTATATATAAAAGTCTAGTTTCTATTCTACTTCATTTGTACAAATTTAGTAAATTAAAATGGATGAGATATGGATTGGATGTTGACTCACAGCCCAACTGCAAGTGGCAAGGTAAAGGTCACAGACAGAGAGAGACGGTCGTGACAGTTATAGCCTAGTCTCCACGATTATGATTATGATTATGATAATGATGCTAATGAATGACTATGTTTTTATGAGATTATGACAAATGTTTACGAATAATTATGATTTATGATAAGAAGGTTAAGAATGATTATGTTTTCTGAAATGTTTATGAATGACGATGATTTTATGAAATCATACATGAATGATGAAAATTTTATGAAACAATTAAGCATGTTATTTGATTTAAAGAAACTCATGCTTCATATTTTCTTAAGATGACTATGCACATAACGAAAGTTTTACACATCTTTTAAATGTTTGGTTTCTAAAAGAAACGTATGATCAGTTTTTATTTCTGAAGCAAAGTTTGGTTTATGAATGATTTTGCATGCTTTTACATATTAGAACTACAACATGTTTTCTTACTGGGCTTTTTCTCGAAAGCTCACCCCTCTACCTTCTAGACTATTTACATTGATCTACATGCGCTACCTGCCGCATACATGACGTAGGCTGGTAGGAAAGAGCTACCCTAAGCTAGTTTTTGTACACGCAAAAAAGTATACTATTACATTCCTTTACCAGACACATTTTGTATGCACAGACATATATTGAAAATATTTTGTTGGGATGTAATTTGTAAGAAAACAAATGTAAAGAATATTCTTTTTGGAAATTTATCTTAAAGTAATTGGTCTTGATTTGAGATGGATGTCTTGGTTTGATGAAGTGGAATTGGAATGCATGTTTGGTAGTTGTGGATATCTAGGATTCTTAAAAACATTTGGTTTGCAGATCGGTAGGCTCATATATAAGCTGTTATGCTGCCGAAATTTTTATCGGGCTTATAAATCCAATTGTGAAACTTAACTATAATTATGGATAAAAAAGTGAGAAAATGAATTGACACTGAACACGAATACAGCCTAAGTGAATAAAAGAATAAGTGGTAAATTGAAGTTTCAAAAAAAATCCCTCAAATTTTCAAGGGTCAAGAGTCGTTACAGATTAAGGTGGTATCAGAGCGAAGGTTGTCTAGTACTGTTAGTGTCAAAAATAAGGATAAAATTACATCCCAAATGTCTGTGCTTGTCTTGTTGTACGCAATGTATACCTACTGAAGTTAAGATTTGACCTTTAGTTTACGCGCAGATATTAGATCATGTGCATAATGAGTGGAAGACGAGGACGCCCTCACTGGCAAGCTCAGACACCTCCACCCCCTTCACCGCAGCCAGAGAGTCTCAATACTTGTATAACTCGATTTGAGTAGCGTTTGGAGCAGCGCCTCGAGCGAGGCTTGGAATCAATAGCTGTCATGGTTGCCAAACACTTAGGGGTAAATGCCTCTGATTCAGTTGGCACAGCACCAATCCCTACTCTAGTGCCAACTCCTTCACAAGAACCACCTCCACCTCCTCCTCTATAAGTACCCCCAGTACCTATGGCACCGCAGTTGCCTATACAGACTCAGACGGAAGAGAGGGATATTGGTAGGATGAGGGACTTCCTGAAAATGAAGCCTCCAGCATTCAAGGGAGTTAAGAATCCAGTAGAGGCTGAAGAGTGGCTAGTAGACCTCGAGAAGATATTTGATTATCTGGGGTGTTCTGATGTAGAGAATGTATATATGGCCAAGTACATGTTGAAAGGCTAAGCAAAGTATTGGTGAGGATCCACCAAGATCCTTTTGACCGCTCAGCATCCGGTGATTAGTTGGGATGCATTCTTGATAGCCTTCAGAGAGCAGTATGTTCCACGAGCTGCCCAGCAGAAGATGCGGATGGACTTTTTGAATTTGGTACAGGGCAGTATGATCGTGGATGAATACGAAAGTAGGTTTACTATGCTAATGAGGTATGACCCTAAGACATTCCAGAACGAAGAACGTCGTACTGAGAGGTTTCTAGTCAGGTTAAGGCCAACCATCCGAGACTGACTATTGGGGTTATGGATTACTGAGTTCAAGGATGCCCTCGGTAGAGCACAGATGATTGAGAGGAGTCTAAATGTTACACAGACGGAGTATAGCTCTAAGGTAAAGAGCAATGATAAAGGTATGAAGATGGAGTTTATTAGACATGATTATCGGAGGGGCCAGCCCAAGAGGCAGAGGACAGGTGAGTTTGGAACTAGAGTTGATAGACCCACAGTTCCTGTACCTGCTTCCCAGATTGCCAAAGGCCCATAACAGTATTAGAGGTTGTGTAAAGAGTGCGAAAAACTCCATGGAGGTGTTTATCTTTTGGCCACATGGAACTGCTCTAGGTGTGGACAGAAGGGACACATGGTAAGGGATTGCCCACAGAACTAGATTCCACAACCCCCAGAGCAACCACAACAACCCGAGAGACATGCTCCCCAGAGACAAATCCCACAGAGATGGGCTACCGCAACAGAGAAGGGTAATAAGCCTGTCACTCAGGGGAGAGCTTTACCTTGGACAGAGAGACTGCTTATGCTTCCACTGAGACTATTCGGGATAAGCTTTTAATTTGCAATCATGAGGTACATGTACTATTTAATCAAGGTTCCATGAACTCTTTCATATCACTCTATTTTGCACATAATCTGCCTATTAAGGCTGAACCTCTAGATTTTACGTTACACATTAGTACACTCATGTATAAATCCTAAAAGACTGATATGGTGTGTAGAAATTGTGAAATCAAGGTAGGAGATAGAATCATGATAGCAGATCTAATCCTGTTGAACATGTATGGCTTTGTTGTAATTCTAGGTATGGATTAGCTAGCCACCAATCGCATAAGTATAGACTGCTACACTAAAACTGTAACATTCTCCTTACCTAATAAGTTTGATGTATGCTCTGCAATTAAAGAATTGTTGTCATCCAAGTTTTTTAGAAGATTTAGTTTTTTATTTTTGTATAAGGTCTGATTTTGTCCAAGCTGTTATGGAAATATTATTAGTATAATTTCCTGATTTTTAGGAGATTTTATTCCTCATTTTTTGGAGTTATTATTTTCTTATGTTTAGGAGATAGTTTAGGGATGTGCAGCTGGATATCTTTGACTTAGGCTATTTATATACCAATTTCCAGATAAATAAAACTAAGAGTGAATGATTTTTCCTCTACACCCTTAATTTTTCTCAGTTTTTTTCATGGCATCAGAGCAAAAAAGATTCTGAATTTAATGGCAACAACTGCCATGACTGGAACAACTAGAAGAGACGAGTCTCCAACTGTCTCTTCAAGCCAATCCCAACCAACACACCTCCCAATCATGACTTTACAATGGGGAAGTGAGAATACTTCCTTGCAGATTACAGCACACAAGTTAAATGGCAAGAACTATCTCCAGTAGGCGCAGTCAGTCAAACTTGTAATTTGAGGTAGAGGAAAAATGGGTTATCTCACTGGTGCAACTGTTGCTCCTAACACAGAAGATCCTGCTTACCAGGTATGGGAGGCTGAAAACTCTATTATTATGGTTTGGCTTATTAATTCGATGGAAACTAAAATTGGATAGACTTATTTATCCTTGCCCACGGCAAAAGCAATATGGGATGTTGTGAAGATGACTTACTCAGATCTTGACAACTCTACTCAAGTGTTTGAGATAAAGTCAAAATTGAGAGAAACAAAACAAGGAGGCCAAAATGTGACAAATTCTTTTAATGTTCTAAAAAATCTATGGCAAGAATTGGATTTATTTTATGAATCTAGCTGGGACTGTGTAGCGTGCAACGTCAAGCAGAAAAAATTAGTGGAACAAGAACGAGTGTTCGAATTCTTAATGGGCCTAAACAAAGACCTTAATGAAGTCAGGGGCAGAATGCTTGGCAAAGATCCCTTACCATCAATTGAAGAAGTGTTTGCAAAGATACGAAGGGAGGAAAGTCGACGGAAGGTTATGTTAGGAGATTTTAAGGAAGAAAATGGTGGACAGAATACAATTGAAGGATCAGCTTTGACTGTAAGAGGTCAACAGCACTATAACAGGCCTTCCACATATTAGAAAAATACAAGAAAAGGGGAGAGACATTGGTGTGATGTTTGCCAACGTCATGGACATACCAAAGATACTTGTTGGAAAATTCATGGCAAGCCACCTAATTGGACTCCTAGAAAGCAAAATGATAGGAAAAGCTTCCAAGTCCAAGCAATAGATAAAGAACATGCTACTGCCATAAGTACAACAGAAGGAGAATCAGCCGATACTTCAGTCAGGTTTAGCAAAGAGCAAATAGATCACTTGTGTAAGCTTCTTAGTTAATTACAACCTCAAAATCCACTTGCTTCTAACCCTAGTGCCAGTTCTAACACGTTAGCCCAAACAGGTAACTTTCACACAGCCCTTAGTGCCACTTCAACTTCAAAGAGTCCCTAGATTATTGATTCAGGAGCTTTTGATCATATGTCAGGTTCATCTAATTCTTTTCTCACATATAGTCCCTGCTCTAGTAATATTAAATTAAAAATTGCTGATGGTTCTTTGTCAACTGTTGATGGAAAAGGTTCTATAAGACTCTAAAAAAACCTGATTCTTCATTCTGTTCTTCATGTGCAACCTTACTTGTAATCTAGTGTCAATTAACAAATTAACATGTGATAACAATTGCTTTGCGAAATTCTCACCATCTTCTTGTGAATTTCAGGAGATATCCTCGGGGAGGACGATTGGCAATGCTAGGAAACATGAAGGACTCTACTTCCTTGAGAATGAGGATTCTAGAACTAGACAAGCTTTTGCATCAAGTAGTGAATCTTTTTCTGTTTCCAATCAAAATGAAATAATGTTGTGGTACCATAGACTTGGCCACCCGAACTTTTCTTATCTTAAATGTTTGTTTCCTCAACTTTTCAAAAATAAAAATCCTCATTTTTTCCAATGTGATGTTTGCTAATTAGCAAAGCACAATCGTAACCTTTTTCCTCCCTTACCTTATAAGTCTTCCTCACCTTTCTCATTGATTCATAGTGACATTTGGGGGTCATCCAAAGTTACTACTTCATCTCGAAAACGTTAGTTCATAACATTTATTGATGATCATACATGAGTCACTTGGGTTTACCTCTTGAAACAAAAGTCTGAAACTTGTCAAATGTTTAAGAACATTCATCACAGTTTCAGGCAAAAATTCTTGTCTTACGTACTGACAATGGGCGAGAGTATTTTCATTCTGTGTTAGGTGAGTTTTTAGCTAACAATGAGATTACCCATCAAAGTTCATGTGTGGACACCCCACAACAAAATAGGGTCTCTGAACGAAAGAATAGACATTTACTTGAAGTCACTAGGGCTCTTATGTTCACCATGCATGTTCCCAAGTACTTGTGGGGTGAAGTAGTTCTTACAGCGGCCTACCTTATAAATAGATTACTGAGTCGAACTATCAACTATCAAACACCTCTCTCCACCCTCACTATATACTATCCTCATCTTCACACCTTGAATAATCTTCCCTTGAAAACCTTTGGGTGTACTGCCTTCGTACATATACATGCTTAATACCGTAGCAAATTAGACCCCAAAGCCATTAAAACAGCGTTCCTTGGCTACCCACACACACAAAAGGGATACCGTTGTTACTCACCTTCAGAAAATAAATTCTTCATCTCTCGTGATGTTACATTCTTGGAGACTCAACCATTTTTTCCTGCCACCTCTCTTCAGGGGGAGATTGAAACTAATGAAGATCATTTTTGGGAAATAGTATCCATACCTATTAATGATATGCCCAAGTCTACTTTACATCCCTCATTTGAGTCAAATCCAAGTTCACCTTCTCTAAAATTACCACAACAACAAAAACAAAAAAATAGATTTGGAAACAGAGGGAGGTTTCACAAGGCAATAAAAATTCAAGAGCTACGGGTCTATACTAGAAGAAATCAACCTCAAGAAAGAAAACAACTCATGGTCCCTCAAAGCCAAGAATCTAAACTGGAGGATGCCAATATCTCAGGTATTTATGAAACCATTCCTCTCTCAAATGAAACTATTGAGTTACCCATTGCTCTTAGGAAAGGAGTCCGTTCTTGCACTTTGCATCCCATATCTCAGTTTGTGTCATACAAAAATCTTTCACCATCATTTCATGCTTTTACCACTAATGTTTCCAATATTGAGATTCCTAGGTCAATATAAGAGGCTCTAGCTAAACCTGAATGGAAAACGGCTGTTGAAAAAAATGGCACTTGGGAACTAGTGACTCTACCTAATGGGTAGACTACTGTTGGTTGTAAGTGGGTATTCACAGTAAAATCTAAAGCAGATGGATCAGTTGAGAGATACAAGGCTCGACTTATTACCAAAGGTTTCACACAAACCTATAGGGTCGATTACATGGAGACATTTGCATCGGTTGCTAAACTAAATACCATAAGGGTCTTGTTGTCTTTGGCAGTAAATTTGAATTAGCCATTACAGCAACTAGATCTAAAGAATGCCTTCTTGAATGGAGACCTAGAAGAGGAGGTGTACATGGACATTCCACCAGGATTTGAAGATACTAACAATACTCAAAAGGTATGCAAGCTCAAAAAATCCCTATATGGACTGAAGCAATCACCGTGAGCATGGTTTGATCATTTTTCAAGAGTGATAAGAAGATATGGATATAATCAAGGCCAAACTGACCACACTTTGTTCTTCAAACACCTTCCAATTGGAAAGGTTACTAATTTGATAGTGTACGTGGATGACATAGTTCCTACAAGGGATGCTCTAGAGGAAATGGAGAAATTGAAAGGTCTACTGGCCACAGAGTTTGAAATAAAGGATCTTGGTCCTTTAAAGTATTTTTTAGGAATGGAAGTAGCTAGAAGCAAGACAGGCATATCCGTTACTCAACGAAAGTATACTTTGGACTTGTTAAAGGAGACAGGAATGTTGGGGTGCAAACCTGCTGATACACCAATGGAACAAAGCCACAAGACAGTCCAATGTGAGGGAGAAATTTCAATTAACAAGGGAAGATATCAAAGATTAGTGGGAAAACTAATTTATCTCTCTCACACGAGACCTGATATAGCTTTTGCTGTCAACTTTGTTAGTCAATTTATGCACGATCCAAGAGAAGAACACCTCAATGCAATTTATCAAATTTTGGGATATCTCAAGATGACTACAGGGAAAGGGTTGTTTTTAAAAAAAACATAAGAAAGAAAGGTGGAAGATTTTACAGATGCAGATTGGGCAGGTTCAGTTAATGATAGGAAGTCTACATCCGGATATTGTACTATGGTTTGGGGAAATTTAGTAACTTGGAGAAGTAAGAAATAATCAGTGGTTGCTAGAAGTAGTGCTGAGGCAGAGTTTAGAGCTATGGCTCACAGCATTTGTGAATTGATTTGGATCAAAAGGCTTATAGAATAATTAAAGCTTAAACTAACTATCCAATGCAATTATGCAGCGACAACAAGGTTGCCATTAGTATTGCACACAACCCAGTCCACCATGATAGAAATAAGCATGTGGAGGTTGACAGACATTTTATAAAACAAAAAAATTGAAAGTGGAGAGATTTGTGTGACCTATGTTCCAACCAGCCAGCAAGCTACAGACATCCTGACCAAAGGGCTACCACGATAAAAATTTGAAGTACTCACAAACAAGCTTGGAATGATAAACATCTATTCAGCCTGAGGGGGAGTGTTGTCATCCAATTTTTTTAGAAGATTTAGTTTTTTATTTTTGAATAAGGTCTGATTTTGTCCAGGCTATTATGGAAATATTGTTAATATAATTTCCAGATTTTTAGGAGATTTAATTCCTTGTTTTTTGGAGTTATTATTTTCTGATTTTTAGGAGATAATTTAGGGATGTACAGCTAGATATCTTTGACTTAGGCTATATATATACCTATTTTCAGATGAATAAAACTAAGAGTGAATGATTTTTCCTCCGCACCTTTAATTTTTCTAAGTTTTTTTCAGGAATAAATTACATGATTTTGACTATTGATGAAAATTTCTGATGAACGTGTTAATGTGAAGGTTATGTTGCATTCATCTTTGATACTAGTCAGGAATGTCTAAGTATTCAGGACATACCAGTGGTATGCGAATTCCCTGATGTATTTCCTGATGAACTACCAGAACTACCGCCGGAGAGAGAGTTAGAATTCACTATAGATTTGGCACCAGAGACTCAGCCAATCTCGAAGTCGCCTTATCGGATGGCCCTCGTTGAACTTGAGGAACTGAAAAAGCAGTTGCAAGACCTATTAGACAAGGGGTTCATTAGGCCAAGTATATCCCCGTGGGGAGCTCCGACATTATTTGTGCGGAAGAAGGATGGTAATCTTAGGTTATGTATAAACTATAGGCTGCTGAACAAGGCCACAATCAAGAACAAGTATCCCTTGCCCAGAATAGATGATCTATTTGACCAACTAAGAGGGGCTACGGTGTTCTCAAAAATTGACCTGAGATTGGGCTATCACCGATTGAGGATTAGAAAGGAGGATGTTTCGAAAACGGCCTTCAGAACGATATATGGCCACTATGAGTTCCTCGTGACGCCCTTTGGTCTAACTAATGCCGCAGCTGCATTCACGAGCTTGATGAATGAGGTGTTCCGGGAGTATCTATATGGTTTGTCATAGTTTTCATCGATGATATTCTGATCGAGTCAAAGTCCCGAGAGGAGCATGAATAACATTTGAGAGTAGTGTTTCAAACTCTCAAAGAGAAGCAGTTGTATGGGAAGTTAGATAAGTGTGAGTTTTGGTTGGAGAAAATAGCTTTTCTGGGCCATATTGTTTCAAAGGATGGGGTGTCAGTGGATTCGTCTAAGGTTAAGGCAGTACTCAAATGGGTGAGGCCAAAAACCGTTACAGAAATTCGAAGTTTTTTTGGACTAGTTGGATACTACAGAAGGTTTATAGAAGGTTTCTCCAAGATTGCTACTCTGCTGACTAAGTTAATACGAAAGGAAGTTCTGTTTGAGTGGACTGATCAATGTGAGTAAAGTTTTCAAGAAATTAAGAAGAGGTTGACCACCGCCCCAGTCTTAACCATTCGTAGTTGATCTGAAGGCTATGTAGTATACAGTGATGCATCAGAGCTTGGGGTGTGTACTAATGCAACATGGGAGAGTAGTCGTGTATGGTTCACGACAACTTAAGAATCATGAAAGGAACTGCCCCATCAATGACTTAGAGTTAGCCGCGGTTGTTTTTGCTTTGAAGATATGGTGGCACTACCTATATGGAGAAAGATTTCAAATTTTCACTGACCACAAGAGCTTGAAGTACATCTTTGACCAGAATGAGCTGAATATGAGACAGAGATGGTGGATAGAGCTCCTCAAGGATTATGACTGCGAGATTCTGTATCACCCAAGCAAGGCAAACATAGTGGCAGATGCTCTATACAGGAAGGGGATGATTTCTTTTATGATGATCAGAGAATGGGAGCTGTTAGTGCAATTTTCCAAGCTCAGTGTTAGTGTGGAAACAACAGATGTTGGGTTCATAGCTAGTTTACAGATTGAACCTAGTATACTAGATCAGATCAAAACTAGACAGAGGGGTGATCAGAAATTATTTGACATGGTCAGCCAAGCAAAACAGAACATGCAGTTAGACTTTATGGTCGGTGAGGACAGGTTATTGATGTTTAGGGGCCGCATATGTGTCCCAAACGATGATGCCCTAAGACAAAGAATCTTAAAGGAGTCATATTGTTCTTACTACACCATGCACCCGGGAAGCACTAAGATGTACCATGATTTGCGAAAGGTGTATTGGTGGATCGATATGAAAAGAGATGTAGCAGAGTTGTGGCCAAGTGTTTGATTTGTCAGCAGATTAAGATCGAACACCAAAAGCCAGCGGGGTTACTTAAGCCTCTTACAGTGCCTACTTAGAAATGGGAGCACATTACCATGGAGTACATTATGGGCTTTGATAATTCTATATTTTTAGAATTATTTGTGCTTAATTTCCTAATTAATTATTTAAATCCCCAATTTATTTTGTTAATTATCCCCTTTATTTAATTAAAATTCTCATGTTTGCAGATAAATTAAATCTGAATGAATTTTGAATATTTCGGTAGAAAATGGACCGGAATTGGGCTAAAATCGAGATTGAGTCACGCGGACAACACAAGTCATGCCACCTAGCACATCCAAATGGACAAGAAGACCGATGACGTGGAAATATCTTTTTAAGGAGCCAATGGTGTGAAGACAAGTGGCAAAAAAAAATGCCAACTCATCAAGGATGTGGAAATTACCATTTTACCCCTATTGTGCTTATAAATAGGAAAGGATGACAATTGAAAATGTTATGTAATTTTAGGAGTAGGAGTAGTGTAATGTAATTTTTAGGGTAGATTTTCTTTTAGGTTATTTTCAAGCTTCTTTTGTGAGAGATTTCCGAGTAGTTTTCTTTCAAGCAATCAACTTTTTTACTGTTCATGGATGTTCTTAATGCTTTATGACGTTTTTCTTTTTTTCTGTTTGGATACTTATAGTTCATTGTATCAAAAGCATTTCTTTTGCATTTGAATCAAGGAAAGTTAATGGAAAATGTTTGCCTCTCTTCTCTCATTATCGGTTTTCTTCCACTATTATTGTTTTTGTTAAAGCAAATTTTATTTTTCTCATTCTCGGTTTACTATCCTCTTGAGTATTCGGGTAACAGTTTTTTATTTCTTTTTTCTTTTTTTTATTCATTCTTCTCCATTTCGGTTCTAGTGCCTTGATGTGGATGGATGTTGAACATTATTCCACATCAAGAGCGATGTGGAATCACGTCGGAAAAGAAATTAATGAAAACCGAGGGTGATGGTTCCCGGTTCATGTGCATTCGGTATTGTTAGTTTTGTTAATTGTTTTTCAGTGTCAGTATCCATTTAGTTCTTTTAGTTGTTGAACTTTCATCTAGTAATGGATTGTTGTTGATTTCCCTTTTGTCATTTGACGTTTTGTGCAGTACACAGAAGCCATTATTTTCTGCATATTCATGCTTGCTTCCGTTTCTATTTACTGCATTCTCCCTTCTCGGTTTTGTGTTTGTGCATCACTGCATTCCCTGTTCTTTTTCCTTTAGTTAGTTAGCTATTTACAGCTTGCTCATTGTTACTTAACATCCCCATGCATCACAGAGCAGGGACTGAGCACACCATGGCAGTGATCGGAAACTACAATGTACTCTGTTATGCTCGGTTTTGAGTTTCTATTCCTGTTCAGTTTCACTTTTCTGTCATCTATGTACTGTTTCATTTAACCACTTCAGTTTTGCTATAGCCCTTGACCCCATGAACTGAAGCTGGTACATAGCAATAGCTAGACACCAAGGAACAGCAGCTGAACTGGTGTCAAGAGCAGCGGTTGCACGAGGAGCAGCAGTTGAACCTGGAGCAAAAGCAGGCAGCGGGCATGCACTGATCTCGAACAGAGGTTTGCAAGATAAGCAGCAACAGCAGCAGCTACCCTCGCTTGGACAGCACTCGATGAAGACAGCAGGCCTAGAACCAAGAATCAGAATGAAGTAGCTAGAACCGAAGCAGCTGGGTTGATGCAAAGCAGAAGCTATCGAGGAACAGCAGCCTGGAGCAGAACGAGATCAGCTAGAGGGCCTGTGAAGATTAAATGACTAACCTCGAGCAGCCTGGAGTAGTTGGAGTCATGTCTGGTCAGAACCGACAGCAGCAGTTCAAGCCTGGAGCAGCAAAGAACAGCTGGACACAGCTCAAGCTCCTTACCGTCCCGAGCCGTGACCTAGAAATGGAAATGCAGCACAATGACTGATGAATAGTATTTTTGAGGGAGTTGTTGGATTATTTAAATTCTTAAGGCTTTGTTTGGCTAATGAACTCTAGCAATTAACTCATTTTTATGCATAGTTAGTTTAGTGTAATTCCAATTTAATTTGTTAGTTTAGTTTAGAGTTGTTAATTAAATTGCATAATTAATATTCTTGCTTAATAGTGTAGAACTTAGTTTTAATTAGGTTGATAGTTAATTAAATGTTCATTAGGGGTAAATTTATTTCATTAAATCTTAGGTTAGTTTAAATTGCATTTGATTAAGTAGTTTAATTGCATTTTTAGGTTAGTTTAATTTTAGTTTAATTAATCTTGCTTTGATATTTCCATATTTGCATTTTATTTTAATTGTGTTAATTAGTTTTAACTGTTTTAATTTCTTTTGTAGGTTTCGATTTTAATTGTGTGGAGCACTGTAAGTAATTTTGCTCGGTTTTAATTTCTTTATTTTATAGCTATTATTATGTTATTGTTTTCGGTATTTTCAATTCTAGATTAGTAGATCACCCATTGCAATTTCATAATTTGCTAGGATATACTTATGGTAAGATTAACTGGTACTTCATTAGGCTAGTCAACTTCTCTGTGGGACGATAACTCAGGACTCAAATCTCATTATTACTTGTACGACCCGTGCACTTGCGGTAATACCCTTAGGGCCCATCAAGTTTTTGGCGCGGTTACCCAGGAAGTTTTAATTTGTCATTAATTAATATCGGTGAAACTATACTTAGGTGTAATTCTAGCCTGTAAATATTTAGGCTGTAAATATTTAGATCCTTAGTTTAGTTTAGTTAAATTTTCTCATAGTTAATTAAAATTAAAATAAAAAAAAACTTAAATTTTTTTTTAAGGACTTTCTGATGTTTGCATGCGTAGAGCAAGGAGTTTTGATTGCTTTCCTCTAGATCCTGAAATCGAACGAACTCTTAGACAAATTCGAAAGGATTCTAGGAAATTTACAGCTCCGCAACAAAACACGATGGCGGAGAATAGGGAGAGTAGGACCGTTGGAGATTATGTGGTGCCGACAGTCGAAAGATATTATACCGGCATTAGGCCACTAGTTGTCCCTACTAAAAATTTCGAAATTAAGCCTTCCATCCTCTATATGATCCAGACCTCTGTACAATTCAGTGGGCTTCTGCACGATGACCCACATGCTCACCTTGTGCAATTCCTAGACTTGTGCAACACTTTCAAACACAATGGATTATCGGATGATGCGCTTAGACTTAGACGATTCCCATTCTCACTTAGGGATAGGACGAGACACTAGTTGACCTCCTTGCCTCCAGGATCCATCTCTACATAGGACGCGTTAGCCCACCAATTTCTAGCCAAGTTTTTTCCTCCCTCAAAAATGGCCAGACTCCGTAGCGATATATCCTCCTTTGCCCAATACGACTCTGAATCCCTTTACGAGGCATGGGAACGATATAAGGAGCTTCTTAGGAAGTGCCCTCACCACGGCCTACCTCTATGGCTGCAAGTCCAGACCTTCTACAATGGACTTATAAGCTAGAATAGGACCATAGTGGACGCTGCTTTGGGCAGAGCATTGATGTGCAAAATAGAGGAAGAGGCTTATGAGCTGCTAGACAAGATGGCGGCTAACAATTATCAATGGTCCTCGGAAAGGCAAGTGCCAAAGAAATCAGCGGGGATATATGAGCTTGACACGCTGTCCACCTTGACTTCTCAGATCGCCAATCTTACAAAGAAGGTGGAGTCGCTCAGTACCCAACCCAATCCTTCCAACAATTCTAACCCTGTGTTTTTTGTCCAAAGTCTTTTTCTATCTTGTGATCTATGTAGTGGTACCCACGCTGTGGATAGGTGTCCACTTAACCTCGAGTCGGTCAGTACGTTGCCCCTAAGCAACAGAACAACCCTTATTCGAACACCTATAATCTAGGGTGGAGAAACCATCCAAACTTTTCTTGGAGCCAAAACCAAGGGCAAGCTTCTAATTCTAGACCAGTAGGACCCCCAGGTTTTCAAGCTCCCCAGGTTCAAGTACCATCACAGCATAAATTTCCTCACCACCCACCACCTCCATATCCACATCATCCACCGAATCATTCTCATCCATCCCACTTCCATCAACCACCACCACCACAACCCCAGCATTCATCTGCAGCTGATAAGAAACCCTCTCTCGAGGAAATGTTCACGACAATCTTGCAAAATCAAGCAGCTTCAATTAAGAACCTAGAGGTTCAAGTAGGACAGATAGCAAATGCTCGTAGTCAACGTCCTCAAGGGACCCTCCATAGTAACACAGAAGCCAATCATGTTAGGCAGAGGGAAAGGAAGGAAAATGTAAAAGTTATCACCCTCAGGAGTGGCAGAGAGCTAGTAGCTACCCCTGTTAAGTCCAGACCTGACCGGCCCTCAGTTGTAAAACCCATAGGTTCTAGTGAAGCAGCTCAGAAGGAGCAAGAATCAAAAGATCAAGCTGCAAAGGAAACAAAGCCAGGCATTTCTTCACATTTACCTGTTTCTTTGTCACAACTTTCTTTAACCTCTGATGCTATAAAAGTTCCCACTACATCTCCTCCTGTTAGGCCACCAGTCCCTTTTCCACAGAGATTTCACAATCAAAAATTGGACCATCAATTTGCAAAATTCCTTGAGGTTTTTAAGAAACTTTACATTAACATTCCATTCGCAGATGCCTAAGAGTAAATGCCAAGCTATGTGAAGTTTATGAAGGACATACTCTCTAGGAAAAGAAGATTGGAAGATTACGAAACGGTGGCCTTAACTGAGGAGTGTAGTGCCATCATCCAGAGAAGGTTACCCCCCCAAGCTCAAGGATCCTGGGAGCTTTACCATACCATGCACCATTGGAAATTTATTCTTTGGTAGAGCTCTGTGCGATCTAGGAGCTAGTATAAATCTGATGCCCTTATCTATCTATCAGATGTTAGGAATATGGGATGCCAAACCTACCACAGTGACCCTCCAGTTGGCCGATAGATCAATTAAATATCCAAAGGGGGTCATTGAGGATGTATTAGTGAAAGTGGACAAGTTCATATTCCCTGTAGATTTTATCGTGCTGGACATTGAAGAAGACAGGGAAGTCTCAATCATATTAGGCAGACCATTCCTCGCAACTGGTAAAACTTTAATAGATGTATAGAAAGGGGAATTAACAATGAGAGTTCAGGATCAGGAAGTCAAATTTAATGTGTTCAAATCTCTGAGGTTTCCTGATGACTCTCATGATTGTTTTAGGATGGATTTGGTGGATAAAGACATCACTGAGGAGTTTTCCAAGACATGTCCCTTAAACCCTTTAGAAGCCTCCTTAGTGAAATCTGTTAATCTTAGAGAATATAGTGAAGATGATGATGAGGTCTACGAGACTTTACAGTTGTTAGAGGTCACTCCTTTCGAGGAAATTACCCAATTTGAGACACTAGACTTGTCATCTATTCCACCTTCAAATATTTTTCCATCCACCAGTGATCCTCCAGCATTAGAACTTAAACCTTTACCCTCACACCTTAGGTATGCTTATTTAGGTGAATCCTCCACACGACCAGTAATAGTATCTGCTGCTCTCTCCATTTATCAAGAAGCAAAATTACTACAAGTGTTAAGAGAGCATCAGAAGGCTATAGGCTGGTCTATCTCTGATCTTAAGGGTATTAGTCCCTCTATCTGTATGCATAAGATACTATTGGAGGAAGGGTATAGGTCATCCATAGAGCACCAGCGTCGATTGAACCCTGTGATGAAGGAAGTTGTCAAGAAGGAGATCATTAAGTGGTTAGATGCAGGGATTATCTATCCCATTTCTTACAGTGCCTGGGTGAGCCCAGTATAATGTGTCCCTAAAAAGGGAGGGATGACAGTGATCAAGAATGACAATAATGAGCTCATCCCCACTAGGACTGTCACTGGTTGGCGAGTATGTATGGATTATAGAAAACTCAACAAGGCCACCAGGAAAGACCACTTCCCTTTACCCTTCATTGACCAAATGTTAGATCGATTAGCTGGTCATGAATTCTACTGTTTGCTGCATGGATACTCTGGGTACAATCAAATAGCTATAGCCCCGAAAGACCAAGAAAAGACACCTTCACCTGTCCCTATGGGACCTTTGCTTTTAGGAGAATGGCTTTTGGCCTATGCAATGCACCTGCTACATTCCAGTGTTGCATGATGGCCATATTTCATGATATGATGGAGGATTTTCTTGAGGTTTTCATGGATGATTTCTCAGTCTTTGGGGATAGCTTTGATTTATGTCTACATAATTTGGCATTAGTATTGAGAAGGTGTGAAGAAACGAATTTAGTGCTTAATTGGGAGAAATGCCACTTCATGGTAAGATAAGGAATAGTGCTGGGGCACAAAATCTCTGCTAGGGGGATAGAAGTGGATAAAGCTAAGGTTGAAATTATTGAGAAGTTACCTCCCCCTACCACTGTGAAAGGAATTAGAAGTTTCCTGGGCCATGTGGGATTTTACAGAAGGTTCATTAAGGATTTTTCACAGATATCTAAACCTTTATGTAATCTTCTTGAGAAAGACACTGTGTTTTGCTTTGATGGGAAATGCTTAGATGCATTTTAGACTTTGAAGGAAAAATTAGTTACAGCCTCTGTAATCATAGCTCCAGATTGGAGTTTACCTTTTGAGCTTATGTGTGATGCAAGTGATTATGTTGTCGGGGTTGTACTAGGACAAAGACGAGGAAGAGTCTTTTATGCTATCTACTATGTAAGTAAAACACTTAATGAGGCCCAGATGAAGTATGCTACTACAGAAAAGGAGCTGTTAGCTGTAGTATTTGCCTTTGATAAGTTTCGCTGCTATCTCATTGGTACTAAGGTAGTAGTATACACTGATCATGCTGCCATTAAGTACTTAGTCTCCAAGAAGGACGCAAAGTCGAGGCTGATTCGATGTATCCTCCTACTACAGGAGTTTGACTTGGAGATTAAGGATAGGAAAGGTACGAAAAATCAGGTTGCTGACCATCTATCTAGATTAGAGAGTGGACTTAAAGAAGATGGTACAATTATTAATGAGTCCTTTCTTGATGAGCAGCTATTTACTTTTGGGCACTCCAGATTGCCTTGGTATGCTGATTTTGTGAATTATCTGGTGAGCAATGTGATGCCACCAAATTCGACTGCCCAACAAAAGAAAAAGTTTTTAAGCGATGTCAAGTATTATGTTTGGGATAAACCCTTCCTGTACAAGCAGTGTAAAGATCAGATTTTAAGAAGGTGTGTTCCCATAGAGGAAATAGAGGATATACTTAGACATTGCCATTCATCTGATTATGGAGGGCATTTTGGAGGAGAAAGGACAGCAGCCAAGGTGTTACAATCTGGATATTATTGGCCCACTTTATTTAAGGATGCCCACTACTTTGTGATGAAATGTGATAGATGTCAGAGGATAGGTAATATTTCCAAAAGAAATGAGATGCCTCTGACTAATATTTTAGAAGTAGAACTCTTTGATGTATGGGGCATTGATTTCATGGGGCCATTTGTTCCTTCATATGGCAATCTCTACATTCTAGTGGCTGTGGACTATGTGTCAAAATGGGTTGAAGCAATAGCCTTACCAACTAATAATGCCAAGGTAGTGATAAGGTTTTTAAAGAAGAATATTTTCACACGATTTGGCACACCTAGGGCTATCATTAGTGATGGAGGATCCCACTTTTGCTATCGAAGTTTTGATGGGCTGTTAAAGAAATATGGGGTCAAACATAAGGTAGCCACTGCTTATCACCCACAGATGAGTGGCCAAGTAGAGTTGTCCAATAGGGAAATTAAGGGGATATTGGAGAAAACAGTGAACCCAAGTAGGAAGGACTGGTCCATTAGGTTAGAGGTGCACTTTGGGCCTATAGGACAGCCTTCAAAACACCTTTAGGAATGTCCCCTTATCAGCTTGTGTATGGTAAAGCTTGTCATCTACCAGTAGAGCTTGAGCATAAGGCCTATTGGGCCCTTAAGAACCTGAATTTCAATTTAGAGGCAGTAGGGGAGAAGAGGCTGCTACAGCGTAATCAGTTATATGAGTTCAGGTTGCAGGCATATGAGAATGCCAAGCTCTACAAGGAAAAGACTAAGCGATGGCATGATAAGAAAATTAAGGAGAGACACTTCGAGCCAGGCCAGCAAGTTCTGTTGTTTAATTCACGCTTGAAGTTATTTCCAGGAAAGCTTAAGTCTAGGTGGTCAGGGCCCTTTACCATTACACAAGTATTCCCTCATGGAGCCATTGAAATTATGGATGAGACCCTGAATCAACCCTTTAAGGTTAATCGGGGTAGACTTAAACATTATTTTGGGGGAGGATTTGATCGTCAGCATTCTGTGACCACCTTAGCTGATCCTCCTACTTCTGATCCTGCTACTTAGCTTCATTTTTCTTTTTCACTTTTTGTACAGTTCTTTTCTTTGTTGTTGTTTCTTTTTTTTTTTTTGTTTATTTTGCAGATTTCTTTCCTAGTTGTATGTTTTCAATCAAGCTTCGGTTGTCATCATCATCATCATCAGAAAGGGGAGTACTCTATTCTTGAACTTTAATTCTTATATTATCTGCACACTGAGGACACTGTGCACTTTAAGTTTGGGGGAGGGGATATCACTTGAGCTATTTTGAGAAAAATTGGATAAATTTTCAAAAAATTTTCAAAAATCTGAGAAAGAATTTTCAAAATTTTTTCGATAAAATGAGCTTTAATTGCTTGATTTTAGGATGATTTAGTGCTTAGCATGTAGTTTTCCCATATTCCGATGATATGACCCCATGATTAAGTATGATTTTGATTGACTGAGAAGCATGACTACAGGAAAAGCATGAAGTTGAGTTCTTGAATTTATCTTGATTCTGATTGCGATTGCCTCATCTTATGCACATGTCATGTCATGAATTGGTATATTTATTTAGAGAAAGCTTATGTGTACATAGGATTGCATTTGTTCAGTTGATTTTGTGTATCATATTCTAGAATTTGTTTGATCTAATCTCGAGATGAAATATTAGATCACACTTAATTAGGGAGATGATTTAGGACATCTTTAGATCGTTTGAGCCTTTCTAGCTATCCTTGTACATATTCTACCCCTAGTCACCCATCTGGACCAAATAAGCTTTTCTCTATAAATACACGTGCTTATTTTTGTTTCCTTAGCTTAAATACTTTTTCCTGTCCCTTACCCCGAAAGCATGAAAAGTCATTGAGATATATTGTGAGCTATATGGGTATTAAGTGATAGTGAAGGAGTATGTATAAAAAAAATGATGAAAAAGAAAGAAAAAGAAAAAAGAGAAGAAGAAAGAAGAAAAATTCAAAAAAAAATGTTTAGCAAAAGAAATAAGTTTGGGGGAAATAATTAGAGCTCTTGCATTATAGATCCTTGAAGTAATGCATGTTAAGGGGTAATTAAACCTAAATTGACTTTATCATACCTTAGCCCCAGCCTTACATTACAAGCTTAATGAAGTCCTATTAATCTTTGGTTAAGTGTGACTACATTAGTGGAGAGATTAGTGAAAAGCAAACTTATGGGAATGATCACATGTCATTGACTTTGCATTCACTGTGCTTGCATAATCTGATCCGAATAATGTACTTTGAAGTGGCTTTGACATTTTTCACACACACACGAGGAGTCCAATTTGAGTTAGGACTTATGATTGGATGATTCTGAGTGTTTGACTTGTAATTGTGAGTCTTTAATTTCATAAGTTTGTACTTTTTCTTTGAGGATGATATCGGAGAAATTATTGTGTTTTGTACTTGTCATTCCTACAATCATTTTGTTTTGCTTGAGGACAAGCAAAAACTCAAGTTTGGGGGTGTGATAATTCTATATTTTTAGAACTATTTGTGCTTAATTTCCTAATTAATTATTTAAATCCCGAATTTATTTTGTTAATTATCCCCTTTATTTAATTAAAATTCTCATGTTTGCAGATAAATTAAATCCGGATGAATTTTGAATATTTCGGTAGAAAATGGACCGAAATTGGGCTAAAATCGAGATTGAGCCACGCGGACAACACGAGTCTGCCACCTAGCACATCCAAATGGACAAGAAGACCGATGACGTGAAAATATCTTTTTAAGGAGCCAATGGTGTGAAGACAAGTGACAAAAAAAATGTCAACTCATCAAGGATGTGGAAATTACCATTTTACCCCTATTGTGCTTATAAATAGGAAAGGATGACAATTGAAAATGTTATGTAATTTTAGGAGTAGGAGTAGGAGTAGTGTAATGTAATTTTTAGGGAAGATTTTCTTTTACGTTATTTCAAGCTTCTTTCGTGAGAGATTTCCGAGTAGTTTTCTTTCAAGCAATCAACTTTTTTACTGTTCATGGATATTCTTAATGCTTTATGAAGTTTTTCTTTTTTTCTGTTTGGATACTTATAGTTCATTGTATCGAAAGCATTTCTTTTGCATTTGAATCAAGGAAAGTTAATGGAAAATGTTTGCCTCTCTTTTCTCTCATTCTCGATTTTCTTCCACTATGATTGTTTTTGTTAAAGCAAATTTTATTTTTCTCATTCTCGGTTTACTATCTTCTTGAGTATTCGGGTAACAGTTTTTGATTTCCTTTTTCTTTTTTTTTATTCATTCTTCTCCATTTCGGTTCTGGTGCCTTGATGTGGATGGATGTTGAACATTATTCCACATCAAGAGCAATGTGGAATCACGTTGGAAAAGAAATTAATGAAAACCGAGGGTGATGGTTTCCAGTTCATGTGCATTTGGTATTGTTAGTTTTGTTAATTGTTTTACAGTGTCAGTATCCATTTAGTTCTTTTAGTTGTTGAACTTTCATCTAGTAATGGATTGTTGTTGATTTCCCTTGTGTCATTTGACGTTTTGTGCAGTACACAGAAGCCATTATTTTCTGCATATTCATGCTTGCTTCCGTTTCTATTTACTGCATTCTCCCTTCTCGGTTTTGTGTTTGTGCATCACTGCATTCCCTGTTCTTTTTCCTTTAGTTAGTTAGCTATTTACAGCTTGCTCATTGTTACTTAACGTCCCCATGCATCACAGAGCAGGGACTGAGCACACCATGGCAGTGATCGGAAACTACAATGCACTCTGTTATGCTCTGTTTTGAGTTTCTATTCCTGTTCACCTTCACTTTTCTGTCATCTATGTACTGTTTCATTTAACCACTTCAGTTCTACTATAGCCCTTGACCCCATGAACTGAAGCTAGTACATAGCAGTAGCTAGACACCAAGGAACAGCAGCTGAACCGGTGTCAAGAGCAGCGGTTGCATGAGGAGCAGCAGCTGAACCTGGAGCAGAAGCAGGCAGCGGGCGTGCACTGATCTGGAGCAGAGGTTTGCAAGATAAGTAGCAACAGCAGCAGCTACCCTCGCTTGGACAGTACTCGATGAAGACAGCAGGCCTAGAATCGAGAAGCAGAATGAAGTAGCTGGAACCGAAACAGCTGGGTTGAAGCAAAGCAGAAGCTATCGAGGAACAGCAGCCTGGAGCAGAACGAGATCCGCTAGAGGGCCTGTGAAGATTAAATGACTAACCTCGAGCAGCCTGGAGTAGTTGGAGTCATGTCTGGTCAGAACCGACAGCAGCAGGTCAAGCCTGGAGCAGCAAAGAACAGTTAGACACAGCTCAAGCTCCTTACCGTCCCGAGCCGTGACCTGGAAATGGAAATGCAGCAAAATGACTGATGAATAGTATTTTGGAGGGAGTTGTTGGATGATTTAAATTCTTAAGGCTTTGTTTGGCTAATGAACTCTAGCAATTAACTCATTTTTTTGCATAGTTAGTTTAGTGTAATTCCAATTTAATTTGTTAGCTTAGTTTAGAGTTGTTAATTAAATTGCATAATTAATATTCTTGCTTAATAGTGTAGAACTTAGTTTTAATTAGGTTGATAGTTAATTAAATGTTCATTAGGGGTAAATTTATTTCATTAAATCTTAGGTTAGTTTAAATTGCATTTGATTAAGTAGTTTAATTGTATTTTTAGGTTAGTTTAATTTTAGTTTAATTAATCTTGCTTTGATATTTTCATATTTGCATTTTATTTTAATTGCGTTAATTAGTTTTAATTGTTTTAATTTCTTTTGTAGGTTTCGATTTTAATTGTGTGGAGCACTGTAAGTAATTTTGCTCGGTTTTAATTTCTTTATTTTATAGCTTTTATTATGTTATTGCTTTCGGTATTTTCAATTCTAGATTAGTATATCACCCATTGCAATTTCATAATTTGCTAGGATATACTTAGGGTAAGATTAACCGGTACTTAATTAGGCTAGTCAACTTCTCTGTGGGACGATAACTCGGGACTCAAATTCCATTATTACTTGTACGACCCGTGCACTTGCGGTAATACCCTTAGGGCCCATCAGGCTTACCAAGGACCCAAAAGGGGCATGATGCAATTTGGGTGATTGTAGATAGATTAACTAAGAGTGCCCACTTCCTGGCCAATAAAAGTACAGACTCCTTAAGTGCCATAACAGAGTTATATATGAAGGAGATAGCTCGGTTGCATGGGGCTCCTGTGAGCTTTACATCAGATAGAGATTCCCGATTCACTTCCAAATTTTGTGCTTATTTCCAAGAAGCCATGGGATCTCAGCTTAACCTGAGCACTGCTTATCATTCTCAAACCAATAGTCAGTCCGAGAGGACCATTCATACCGTAGAGGATATGTTGAGGGCGTGCGTTTGGTAGTTTAAAGGCTCATAGGTTGATCATCTGCCTCTTGCAGAGTTTGCTTATAACAACAGCTATCAAGCTAGCATTGGGATGGCATCGTATGATGCCTTGTATGGTAGAAGATGTAGGTCTCCAGTAGCTTGGGAAGAAGTGGGTGACTCCCGATTTGGTGGAACAAATAGCAGAAGGTGTTCGAATAATCTGTGATAGACTTAAGGCCACACAAAGTAGGCAGAAGAGTTATGCGGAAAAGCATAGGCGGCCACTTGAGTTTCAGATTGGGGACTCCATGTTTCTGAAAGCAAGGTTATTATGCGCTTTGGAAAGGAGGGGAAACCGAGTCATCGCTTCATTGGTCCATTTGAGATTCTAGAGAGAGTGGGAGATGTAGCCTACAGACTTGCCTTACCACTGCAGCTTTTGGGGTACATAATGTCTTCCACGTCTCGATGTTAAGGAACTATAATCTGGATCCCTCACATATCATTGAGTACAAGCCTTTGAGCATTCAAGAGGACATGAGCTACATTGAGCAACCTATCCAAATTTTAGACAGAAAGGTAAAGGTACTTCGATCGAAGACTATTCCTCTTGTAAAGGTTCTCTGGAAACACCATTCGATTGAAAAAGCTACATGGGAGCTAGAGAGCCTCATGAAGGAGAAGTACCCTTATCTATTCTAAAGGACCAAGATGAATTTGGTGGACCAAATTCCTTAAAGGTGACACGCCCTAAGGGTATGTATCCGCAAGTGCACGGGTCGTCCAAGTAATAATGGGATTTGAGTCTCGGAATTATCGTCCCACAGAGAAGTTGTTAGCCTAATTAACTACCGGTTACTTTTACCCTAAGTATATCCTAGCAAATTATGAATTAATGATGAGTGGTCTACTAAGGCTAAATAAAAATACTGAAAATAGTAAAATAATAAAAACTAAATAAAATAAAACCGAGCTCAAAATACTTACAATACTCCAAACAATTAAAAACAACAACCTACAAAAGAAAATTAAAACAGTTAAAACGCAATAAAATGCAAATATAAACAATGAGCAATAAAACTAATTAAACTAAAATTAAACAAGATTAAAGTGCAAATTAAACTAATTAATAAAAGTTGCAATTTAAACTAACCTAAGATCTAATAAAATAAAATCCTAGAAAAATTAAGAAAAATAATTATAAACCTAAGTGTCTAAGCTAATGAATCTAAATTTACCCCTAATTAATCTAAACACTAACTTATTACTAAACTTTAACTAATGCATGAAACACATGTGGAATTTTTAATTACTACTTAAAATGCATGACTTTATCTAAATTAATTTTAAGCACTACCCCTAATGCTAGAATAAAAATTACTTAGTACTCAAATTACATCTAAGTTAAACTAATGCATTGAAATTAATCTAACTAAGCTAACTAAAAAAAAAAACATTGAAATTAATCTAACTAAAATGCATGCAAAAATGAATTAATCCCCCATATCAAACCAACCAAACATGGCCTTAGGAATTTAAACATTCCCTCCCTTTACTGTTCATGTTCTTCACCAACAATTCCCAGCATTCTCGGTTTCCAGCTGCTGGCCGCTCACTGCTACAAGTGTCCTCTGCACTCAGCTCTCGGTTTTGCGTATGGCCTGTTGCTCCAGGTGCGTATAAGTGCTGCTAACTCCTTATCCAGTTCTGCCTCAAGTCTCGGGTACGTCCAGATGATGCTTCATGTCTCGAGTTGCAGTGATGTTCTGCCACTGGACATCTTCCTATGCGTTACTTTCTGCCGTTACTGATGAACCAGAAACAATACTGCATCAATCTTCATTCCCGAGCTATTTCTCATACAGCTTTCCCTATCCATACAAACGTGCAGCAGCAGATTTTAGAGCCAAGAAATAATTTAACAACTTGTTAATCGGTAAAAATGAAATCCAACAAACCGAGACTATGAAATGAAATCAAACAAACCGAGACAAGTTTAAAGGTCGACAGAGAAACAACTTACTGAAATTCAATGATAATTTATCCTAAACCTTACCTTTAAATGAGATTTAAATGAATTAAAACAGAAAAAATTAAGAAATGATGAACGGTGAACTGCTTGAAGAATAGGGCAGAACAGAGGGAAGAAGGCTGGCTCTCGGTTTTGGCTACAACGACTGGTTGCTGTCCCAACTAATTACTGCCTTCTTTGATGTTCATCAAGATTACTACTACCATGAAAATTAAACAGAGGCTGGAGAAGGTTTTAACACAAAAGCTGAATCCGAGAAAGCCGAATCCCAGTGATCTTGATTTCTTTCAGTAGCCACGGTTCTAGTTAATCCTCCACCAAACCATTTTTTTTTGTTCTACCCTTCCAATATTATCACCAATCGATGCACATGGTTCCTCCCAATAGTTTAGATCAGCAATAATGGATCAAAACTCATAATCGGCATTGATGAATCAAGATTTGCAAATATTTTAGACTATAACCGAAGGGAATTAAAACATAAATCAAAAACAAGATGATGACAATTGAAACAAACTGAAATGTTAAATAACTATTCCTAAGCAATGATACTGATGAACTAAAGAGAAACTTTTCATAAAAATAACAATAGTAGCTCTGCCGAAAAGAAAACTGGAAGACTAGAAAAATATACTGTGCCGCCTAATGAAAACAACTAGGGAAAAAAAACTTTTTAAGTTAACCTAAAAATAAAACTATTCTAACCTATTTTTCTCCACACTTTACAATTGTCATCATTTTCTATTTATATACACATTTAGTGGTACAATTGAAATTTTTCCATCCTAGATGAGTTGGCATTGTTTGGCCACTTGTCTTCACACCATTGGCTCCTTGAAAAATAATATTTCCATGTCATTTGTCTTTTTGTCCAATTGGATGTGCTAGGCTTGTGTTGTCCACGTGGTCCAATCTCGATTTTAGCCCAATTTCGGTCCATTTTCTACCGAAATATTCAGAATTCATCCGGATTTAATTTATCTGTAAACATGAGAATTTTAATTAAATAAAGGGGATAATTAACAAAATAAATTGGGGATTTAAATAATTAATTAGGAAATTAAGCACAAATAATTCTAAAAATATAGAATTATCAAAAGGTGGGGAGAATATAAACACCGCAAAATTTTCTGTACTTAATTACATTATAAAATTAAATGAAAATATGTTATAAGAATATATATATTTGTTTAATTGAAAATGTATTTTAAAAAAAGGAATTAATATAAATACAATAAATATATATATAAGAAAGAAAAATCGAAAACGGATCGCGCGACAGAGAAAACCTCATCGCACGACTCGCCTCGTCTCCTCCTTTTTTTTCTTCTCTTCTACTCGCCGAACCCCTCTCCCTTTTGTTTTCGTTCCCCTGCCATCCTTTCCCCTCTGCTATCGCCGGCGACCGAAGATGCCCAGCAACTGGCAACACTCCTTCTCCCTCTCCCCTTTTCCTCTCTCGAACGCAGACCCCCCTACGTTTCCTCTCGTGTGGCCATCTCCCCCTCTCCTCGATTTCCTGCCGACTTCCCCTTCACCGCCGATCACCACGCCTGTACCGTAGATCCCACTGAATCAGCAGTTCCCCCTTTTCCCCTTCCGACGTAACAATGTCCAAAAAAAATGCCTAATTGCTACTTTCCTATTTTTGTTCCAGTGGACTCCTAGGTAAAAACCCAAGCTTTATCTAGTTTAATGTCTGTATAAATTGTATTATTGAAGCATGATTGTTGTATGAATTAATTTAAATTTGGTTGTGAAGAAATTAGGGAACTAGGGTTAATTTGACAAATTGGGGATTTTAAGAATTTGGCAAGGAATTAGATATTATGTGTTGAATTATCAGCAATTGGAAATGAAGGTTGAAGATGATAAATTAAGTACGTATTTTGGTAATTTTGTGGATTTTATAATTTTGTAAGAGCGATGAAAATAATCTCGAGAATGGCGTAGAGTTTCTACCAGCAAGAGGTTAAAACAAGTCTTGAATCGACAAAAAAACAAGGAAATGAGCAATGTTAGCAAAAGGGTCAAGAATGGTTGATTTAAAGATGTAAATGCATGTTTGAATGTGTTTAAGTAAGTTTTGCTTATGTGTGATGAATTGGTGTTATTTCGGGCAGTTCGGGAAATCGACACGATTAATGAGTCGGTACGGGGCTCAAGGAAATAACGCCACCTAAACCCAGTAAAGGTAAGGGGTATAA
Source organism: Firmiana major (assembly GCA_033439115.1). Lineage (NCBI taxonomy): Eukaryota > Viridiplantae > Streptophyta > Magnoliopsida > Malvales > Malvaceae > Firmiana > Firmiana major. The sequence goes on from CM065899.1 coordinate 55,517,126, forward strand.
TTTAATTTAGTTTTGATAATGAGCACTCATTGCATTGATAAAAAAAATTATGAAGCAATGTTATGTTTTGAAATGATTTATGATTGTTTTCATACTTATGGAATGATTTACGAAACATGATTTCGTTTTATGAGATGTTCACTAAGTAAATCTATGTTTATGAAATGAATTTCTTGAAGTATGAAAATGCATGGGAGTTTTATGATGGTTTGTAATCTTATATTTATGCTTTGGAAGAAACTTGTGACATTTTCAAAAGTATTTAAGAAAATGGAAAAGAATTTTATTTGAGACTATGGGCTTCAAGCATGGCTACTTCTTGTGGTGCACCGGCTCCACCACTTGAGTGCCGGTACGTAGCGCCCCTGTGGCACTTGACTCTACCTGTGTGGTAGATGTCTCGCTACTTGTGGTTAATGATGATGATATTTTGGTAGTATCTCGTGCCCGCGCAGCACGCATGAATGTTTCCCGCACGGAGAGTGCCTTTGGTGCCCATGCCCTAGCTAGGTGCTAGAGAAAGTAAGAAAGATAGATACTACCCATGTTTTCTAAAATTGTTGTACGACCCTGATCCAGTCTACAGCCCCCACCATGGCCATAGGTATGATGATGACCCTCTACGAAGGATGACACGTATCGCATGACTTAGTTATAGCTCAGTCTCCACGATTATGATTATGATTATGATTATGAGCTAATGAATGACTATGTTTTTATGAGATTATGACAAATTTTACGAACAATTATGATTTATGACAAGAAGGTTAAGAATGATTTTGTATTATAAAATGTTTATGAATGACGATGATTTTATGAAATCATCCATGAATGATGAAAATTTTATGAAACTATTAGGCATGCTATTTGATTTAAAGAAACTCCTGTTTCGTATTTTCTTATGATGACTATGCACGTAACGAAAGTTTTACACGTCTTTTAAATGTTTGGTTCCTTAAAGGAACGTACGATCAGTTTTTATTTCTGAAACAAAGTTTGGTTTATGAATGATTTTGCATGCTTTTACATATCAGAACTACTTTAAACATATTTTCTTATTGGGCTTTTTCCCGAAAGCTCACCCATCTACCTTTCAAACTATTTGTAGTGATCTACAAGCGCTACCTGCCGCGTACATGACGTAGGCTGGTGGGAAAGAGCTACCCTAGGCTACTTTTTGTACACGCAAAAAGGTATACTATTACATTCCTTTACCAGACACATTTTGTATGCACAGATATATTGAAAATATTTTGTTGGGATGTAATTTGTAAGAAAACAAATGTAAAGAATATTCCTTTTGGAAATTTGTCTTAAAGTAATTGGCCTTGATTTGAAATGGATTTCTTGGTTTGATGATATGGAATTGGAAAGCTTGTTTGGTAGTTGTGGATATCTAGGATTGTTAAAAACATTTGGTTTGCAAGTAGGAAGGCTTATATATAAGTTGTTATGCTGCCGAAATTTTTATCGGTCTTATAAATCCAATTGTGAAACTTAAATATAATTACGGATAATGAAGTGGGAAAATGAATTGACACTGAACAGGAATACAGCCTAAGTGAATAAAGGAATAAGTGGTAAATTAAAGTTTCAAAAAAAATCCCTCAAATTTTCAAGGGTCAAGGGTCGTTACAAAAAGAATTCGATGATACACCAGACTACGGGTAAGCCGATACGTGGTCAAAATTGACCGATTTAATTTTTGATAAATTTATTTAAATTTATATTTGACGAAAATTGACCCGGTTGAATATATATTTGTGTAGCTCGATGATGGACGATGAACGTGAGCTTGATCGAGCCTCGCATTTCGTACCCACATAAAATTTTGAGTAAGTAAATCTATTTACAACAATTTGTGTAATGATGCACATTAGAAATTTATCTTATAAGTTATGGATTAATTTCCGTATAAAATGAATTATTTTTGAAATTTTGAAATCGATTGTCGTGAATGATAGTATGAGCTATCGAAGTATCCTAAAACGAGGCCCAATAAGTGTTAATGGGCCCAATAAGCCCAATAGGCCTTGATGACGTGAATAGCAAGTGGAAAAGGGGCTTAAAAAGGATTAAGGTCCATTAAGGTGCGATCGGGCCCAATAAGAGTAAATTGGCCAAAATTAGTTAAATAGGCTGTATTAAATGCGAGAATTATATTCATTGGGTTAAATTGACATGATAAATAATTATCTTCAGCTCCAGATATTGGATTAGGAGCAAATCGGATTGGAAGAGCCTCCGACAATGAAATTTAGCTACACACTCGACGTGATTCGAGATAAGGGAATTTTGTAAGTTCTTAAATATATCTATTTGTATTTTTTAGGAGATTTACAGGGCCTAGAATTTCTTAAAGTATCTAGAAATGAATTAAGAATTTTTGCAAAAATCGGGGCATCGATGGAAAAAAATGATTTTGCCCTTGGGAGTAAAATTTACGAAAAGGGTAGTAAGGCTAATAAATTGCATGATTATCATGTTTTAATGTTTTATATGAATGTCTTACTTTGATTTAAGCAAATTCGCGCATAGGTTGGCTGTTGATTTCATAATTTATACGAAATGGTACAAGTTTGGTACCGGTTACGATTTTAAATATGTTTTATCAAAATTTAGCCACCTATCATATTTATATGAGTAAAAAGAGTGCTGGAGCCTTACTCGTACTAAATTTTACTGATTTGTTACTCATAAAAAGCCATACTAGAGCATTGCTCGTACGAGCATTTTTGTATGTGTACAAAACCGTGTTGGAGCTTCGCTCACACGAGATTTTAGATATCAGTATATGCATGGCATCGTGCTGGAGCTTCGATCGCACTAGACGTGATGTGACATGCATAGAGCCGTGCTGGAGCCTCTTGTAGGCTGTGTGTCACAGAGAGATGATATGCTCGCACGTGTACCTTAAGACATGGGCTGGTTATCAACATAGTATGGGGTGGATAAGACCTACGACAGGCACCTCTAGACTATGATATGGGTTCACGGAGTACGTTGTACCATATATATCACATGGAGTACGTTGTACCTTGTAATCATAATGACTAGCTGATGTGACTTAATATTCTGACGGGTATGATTTGACCCCACCTCTCATTGCAGTTGTGATGCCCCGCACACTGGGATTCATGTAGCCTGGGATCATATGGACATAGTATGGCCATAGTCCTCAATTTTTCATACAGTAACCTACATGCCTCACATGATATCAAATGGTCTGAATAGGCCAGGGTAGGCCCGAATGAGGGGTGATGCCCCGATTTATGCTTTTTAATTGAGATGTAATTTAATGGATCAAGGTATTCCTGAAGGTTGGGTTTAGCCTTGATGTGGTTGTTTTATGATGAAACTAATAAGTTTTAATGTGACGAGCATGAGATGTCATACATGATGATTTTTTCATGTTTGTTTTATATGCCTGATTTCATTATTTATCTTATATGATAGATATATACATATGGCATCGTTTTTAATCTTACCTCATGCTTTAGATGTAAACGATTTTATATCATGACATTATAAGCACATAGATAGTATAGTTATCTACTTGGTTACATTATTGCCTTACTGAGCAAGTTGTGCTCACCCTTTCACTTTCCACCCTATACAAAGTATCCACAGTAGTTGAGAGCAGGTAGAGACTGCATTCCTGGTTGTCCGCTGCTTCCCATTGCGAATTAGGTATACACATCGTATAGTTTTGTATCTAAACATATAATAGCACAGTTTTGTAAACGAATGTAATTATAGGGGATGTAAATATATGAAAACTTATGTACATACAGTTTTATAACATATGTAATTATTATTACACTGCCTGATATTCTAGCATTATTACCATGGTAATAATGATATGGTCAAATGGGATAAGCGTTGGGATTATTACTGGCTTATAGCTCAACTCATCCAAAATGGAATTGTCACGAGGAGGTGAGATGTATAGAAAAAGTAAAAAATTTGTAGTGCTTTTTTGTAGAACGGGTCGTGACAAAAAGTGGTATCAGAGCTAAAGTTGGTTGAATATGAGTTGGTAATAATAGTTAAGAAATTAAATCCTCATATTACTGTGCTTTGTTTAGGTATAACTGTGTATATCAAGATGGGATTAGACTAATAAATGGTTATGGATGCAGGAATTTAGGCATTATGCCTGTCACCCGTCATGGTAGAGGGGCGAGTTCACATGCTAGAGGTCGTAGAGGTAGGCCTAAGAGTCGTGCAAAGCCACAGACGAGTCAGGCTCCGCAGGACCCTATTGGGAGACTATGGGATGCTGAGGCACGCTTCGCTAGGATTGAACGGAGTATAAAGAGCCTTGTTGAGATAGTTGCACAGACGTTAGGGGCTAGTGATAGACAAGGTCCAACCGGGCAGCTTACTGCTACTGGACAGATAGCTTGAGAGAGACCTCAGACTACAAAGAGCGTTACACCACCACCAGTTCAGGATACAGCTTCTCCTGTCGCTCTACAGCCAAGCGGTAGTGATCTAGGTTATAACTGTGAGCTGGACAGATTACAACAATTCCAAAAGTTTAGACCTCCAATTTTCAGAGGGGTGAAGGACCCAGTTGTTGTAGAGTATTGGATATATGAGATGGAGAAGTTGTATAGGTTCTTTAGGTGTACATTGACTGAGAGGGTTACCTTTGTCGTATTTATGTTGAAGGATGAGGCAGAGCATTGGTGGAGATCAACTATGTCTATCCTTAGAGCCCGACACCCAGAGATTACCTAGGAGATATTTTTGGAGGCCTTTAGGAGGCAGTATATTCTAGCCACTGCACAGAGAAGGTTACAGATGGAGTTTATGAGTTTGGTTCAAGGGAACAGCTCCGTTAATGAGTATAAGTCGAGGTTCATATCCTTGGGGAGATATGACCCGGATACATTAAGCAGTAAGACTGAAAGGTTTAAAAGTTCATGGATGGATTGAGACCAGCCATCAAATCCAGATTAGCTCCGTTTGACATCTCTACTTATGAGGAAGCAGTGCACAAAGCACAGTTGTGTGAGCAGGATTTTGAGCGGAGTGCCTCAGAGTTGGGGAAGGTCAGCAAAACTAGAGATAGAGACCAAAAGAGATCCGAAGGGGATATAGGGGTCAGGAGAGGAGGACAGCTCTTTGAGAAGAGGTTGAAGATCGAGAAGATATGCGAGAGGAGTGATAGACCTCCTGTATATCCGGTTTTAGCACAACCGAGAGGTATAGTCATTGGAGGACCACGACCTACAACCGAGCAGTGTAGGAGATATGGTAGATTTCATGGTACCAGGCCTTGTTCGATGACTACTGGAATATGTTTTCGTTGTGGGAAGTCGGGGCATGTCACGAGGAGCTGTCCCGAGATGATTGAGACTGCCTAACAGAAAAGCAAAGAGCCGGATAGAGCTCCTGTTGAGACTCTTGCTCCGAGGAGAAGAGCCACTGCCGAGGAGAAGGGGAAGCAAGTTATGGACAGATGGCAAGTACATGCATTAGACCAAGACACCGTGGACGCTTCAGCGGATGTGATTAAAGGTACCATCCCAATTTTTGATTTAGAAGCATTTGTGTTATTTGATTCTAGTGCCACACGCTCCTTCATATCGCCTTCATTTGCATATAAGTTGTTGAAGCATGTACAGCCTACATTCTTAGATAGAATGTTATTGATTTCTACACCTATGAATGACAGTCAGTTGACTGAGTATGTATATAGAAATTGTAGGCTGAAAATAGGGGAAATGATATGTCAGCCAATCTTGTCTTACTGAATATGAGGGATTTTGATGTAATTTTAGGAATGGATTGGTTGACTACAAACCATGCTATTTTAGACTGTTATGGTAAAACAGTAACGTTATTTATCCCTGAAAAGTGTACTGTAAGTTTTGCTAAAAAGAAATAAAAGGCATATGATTGTTGCAATTGGAAAAAGTAGACTTGTAATTCATCATATTTGCGAGGTGAATTTTTTTATTAATAATGGATACTTATATGATGAATTATGTTACTAATGGTGGAAATGGTATTTTAAAGGGTTCATTGCATATGTGGCTGACATAAATAAGGCACGTCTGAAATTGAGAGTGGTGGCAGAGTTTCCTGATGTCTTTTCGGATGATCTACCAGGGTTACTGTTAGACATAGAAATAGAGTTCTGTATTGATCTCGTACCTAGTATAGAGTCGATATCTAGACCACCGTACAGGATGGTTCTGGTTGAGTTGGAGGAGCTGAAGAAACAGTTTCAGGAGTTTCTTGAGAAGGGGTTTATTAAACTCAATGTTTCACCTTGGGGAGCTCTGGCCTTGTTTGTAAGAAAGAATGATGGGAGCCCTCGACTATGCATAGACTACATATTGTTGAATAAGGCTACCATTAATAATAAGTACCCCCTTCTACACATTGATGATCTATTGGATCAGCTTCAGGGAGCACAAGTCTTTTCTAAGATAGATTTGAGGTATGGGTACCATTAGTTGAGGATACGGAGTGGAGATGTACTCAAGATAGCATTTTGAACCCGATATAGTCACTACGAGTTCTTGGTTATGCCATTCAGATTGACGAATGCTCCCGCAGCATTTATGGCTTTGATGAATGATGTGTTCAACCCATATCTAGACCAATTTGTGATAGTGTTCATTGATGATATATTAGTTTATTCCAAGTCCAGGGAAGATCATGAGCAGCATTTGAGGATAGTTCTGCAAACCCTCCGAGAGAAGCAGTTGTATGCCAAACTCAGTATGTGTGACTTTTGGTTGGAGCATATTTCATTTCTACACCATGTTGTATCGAGGGATGAGGTAGTAGTATATCCATCCAAGATTAATGCAGTTGTTCAATGGGAACAGCCCAGGACAGTCACTGAGATCAGGAGTTTTCTGGGATTGGCAGGTTATTATCGGAGATTTATAAAGGGTTTCTCCGGACTAGCTACTCCGCTGACATGTCTCACGCGAAAGGATGTTGAGTTTGTGTGGGACGGTGCATGTGAGAGGAGTTTCCAGGAGCTTAAGTGTCGGTTGACCACTGCTCCGATTCTCACCATTCTTACCAGCTCAGGAGCTTTTTTGTGTATATGAATGCATCACACTAGGGACTGGGCTGTGTACTTATGCAGAATGGGAAGGTAGTTGCCTATAGATCTAGACAGCTGAAGGATCATGAGAGGAACTATCCGACCCACGATTTAGAGTTGGCGATCGTGGTGTTTGCTTTGAAGATATGACACCACTATCTCTATGGTGAGAAATTTCAGATATTTATGAACCACAAGAGCCTCAAGTATTTGTTTTCGCAGAAGAAGCTGAATATGAGACAGAGAAAATAGCTCGAGCTTCTGAAGGACTACGATTGTGAGATCATGTACCACTCGGGTAAGGTAAATGTAGTTGCTGATGCCTTGAGTAGGAAGAGACTCAGGTTGGTATCATTTATGATGGTTCGGGAACACGAGTTTTTGGAGCAGTTCACGAACCTCAGTTTGGATGTAGCCCCACCTGATACAGATAGATTTGATGTTGTGGCTAGTTTGAGATTGGAGCCAGAATTGATTAGTCGTATTCGTTAGGCTCAGCAGAGTGATGGATAGTGTATCGATTGGTTGAGTCAGGTACAGACAGGTGTGGGTACTGATTTTGAGCTGAGTACACATGGATTACTAAGGTTCAGGGGCAGAGTATATGTTCCCGAGGATCTAGAGATCAGGAGATTGATTTTAGGCTCATTTGACACGGTATACGGTACATCCGACGCACGAAGATGTATCAGAATCTTCGGAGAGTTTATTGGTGGTCTGGGATGAAGAGAGACATTACAGAGTATGTCGCTAGATGTCTTGTCTGTCAGCAAGTAAAGGTAAAGCATCAGAAGCCTGCAGGACTGTTGCAACCTCTACCGATACCAACGTGAAAGTGGGAGCACATCACCATGGATTTTATGATGGGTTTACCGAGGACTCGCAAAGGTTATGATGCCATCTGGTGATTGTGGATAGGTTGACAAAGTCAGCTCATTTCTTAGCTATGAGAGCTACTGATACTCTGAGTACGTTGGCGAACCTATATGTCCGAGAGATAGTACGATTGCATAGTGCTCCAGTGAGTATTTTTTCTGATCGGGATGCCCGCTTCACTTCTCACTTTTGGGAACATTTTCAGGAAGCGATGAGGACCCAGTTGAGTTTTAACACTGCTTTCCATCCTTGGACAGATGGTCAGTCAGAGAAGACTATACAGACTCTGGAGGATATGTTGAAAGCGTGTGTGCTAGATTTTAGAGGCTCTTGGGATGACCATTTTCCACTAGCCGAGTTTGCCTAACAACAACAGTTATCACTCTAGTATCAGGATGGCACCATATGAGGCACTGTATGGACGCAGATGTCGATCCCCTATTGGATGGGAGGAGGTTGGTGACAGACAGATTTTTGCTCCTGACTTGGTTAGACAGGCCTCTGAGGATGTTTGAGTGATATGTGAGAGGTTACGGACAGCTTAGAGTCGACAGAAGAGTTATGCTAACAAGAGACGGAGACCATTAGAGTTTACTGTGGGTGAGTCAGTATTTTTGAAGGTTTCTCATTCCAAGGGTATTACGAGGTTCGGGAAAAAAGGTAAGCTGAGTCCTCATTATATTGGACCCTTTGAGATTCTGGAGCGAGTAGGAGATAAGGCTTATAGGTTGGCATGGCCGCCAGAGTTAGTATGTGTTCATAACGTCTTTCACGTCTCTATGCTTCGGAAGTACCATCCAGATCCGATGCACGTGATTAGCTACGAGACATTGGAGCTCAATGAGAGCATGTCATATGTCAAGAGACCGATTCAAATATTGGATAGGAAAGAGAAGGTATTGCGGTCCAAGACAATCTCTCTCATGAAAGTTCTTTTTTGCAGTATCACACTCCGGAGGAAGTTACTTGAGAGTTAGAGAGTATGATGCGGGAGAAGTACCCGGAGTTATTTACAGGCTGATTTGGTTCTAATTTAGAGGACCAAATTCCTTTAGAAGGGGAGATCTATGAGACATGTATTTTGTATGACATTCCTAATGATTCACACGTTGTATGACATTATTATATGTAATGGAATCATAAGACGAATGATTTTGATCATATAAATGTGAATGAAGTAGTTAGACATGTACGTAAAATGCGAAAAAGGGTAAATAGGTCAAAAGACCTGAAATTCGATATCAATTCGGTAAGAAATTGTCATTTTAAACATGGATTAGGAAATCTTGATCAATAAAGAAGAAATCATTGAATTCTGAGTCCAATTGATCAAGATACGAATTTATTATGATAACCAAAAATTTTCACCTCGGGAAATTATCTCGAAAATGTAAAAAAAAAACTCCAAAAAAAAAAATAAATAATAATAAAATAAGATAAGATAAATATATATTTAATTAATTAAATATATAAATATATTGGTGAAGAAGATATTTTTGTAAGAATAATATATTTTTATTCTATTAAAATAATATAATGTATTATATATAATAATAATAATAATAATTAAAAAATCACGAAATTGCGAAAAGGAAAGAAGGAAGACGAAAGCTAAGGGAGACAATACCTTGCTCCGACGAACAATCGGCGAGAGAGACAAGCAAGCGACAACCGACAAGAGGAGCTCGACATCGAGAGAGCATCCAGCTGACCCCACGCACGCCGAAAACTTCGAAAAGAGGAGATCGACAAGGGAGATTGCCAAGGAGAGAAAGGAGAAATCCAATAGCACCAGCGCTGATCGGTCTGATCCAAGGCTACCCAAACGTTCCCCAACCAGAGCTGAGCCACGCGATGGCAGGAGGGAACCGAGAACCGACCGAAAACGCCACGAACGATGAAGAGACTGCTGAACCGGTACGAGCTGATTCAGTGAAGTGAAACTGTGTTGAACCGGACCAGACTGGTTCAACCAAGGAAAAAATAGAAATAAAGAGAAGAAAAAGAGAAAAAAAGGAAAAAGAATTCGATGATACACCGGACTACGGGTAAGCCGGTAAGCTGTCAAAATTGATCGATTTAATTTTTGAGAAATTTGTTTAAATTTAATTTGACCGAAATTGACTCGGGTTAAATATATATTTGTGTAGCTCGACGATAGAGGATGAACGTGAGCTTAATCGAGCCTCACATTTCGTACCCACATAAAATTTCGGGCAAGTAAATCTCATTTACGACAATTTGTGTAATGATGCGCACTAGAAATTTATCTTATAAGTTACAGATTAATTTCCATATAAAATGAATTATTTTTGGAATTTTGAAATCGATTATCGTGAATGATAGTACGAGCTATCTAAGTAACCTAAAACGAGTCCCAATAAGTGTTGTTGAGGCTATTGAGCCCAATAGGCCTTGATGACATGAATAGTAAGTGGAAAAACGGCTTAAAACGGATTAAAGCCCATTAAGGTGCGATCGGGCCCAATAAGAGTAAATTGGCCCAAATTAGTTAAATCGACTGTAGTAAACGCGTGAATTATATTTATTGGGTTAAATTGATGTGATAAATAATTATCTGCAGCTCTAGATATTGGATTAAGAGCAAATCGGATTGGACGAGCCTCCGACAGTGGAATTTAGCTACGCGCTCGACGTGATTCGAGATAAGGGAATTTTGTAAGTGCTTAAAGATATCTATAGGTATTTTTGAGGGGATTTATAAGGGCTAGAATTTCCTAAAGTATCTAAAAATGAAATAATAATTTTTACGAAGATCGAGGCATCGGTGGAAAAAGATGATTTTAACCTTGGGAGTAAAATTATACGAAAAGGGTAGTAAAGCTAATAAATTGCATGATTATCATGTTTTGATATTTTATATGAATGTATTGCTTTGATTTAAGAAAATTTACGCATAGGTTGGCTGTTGATTTCATAATTTATACGAAATGGTACATGTTAGGTACCAGTTGCGATTTTAAATATGTTGTATCAAAATTGAGCCACCTATCATATTTATACAAGTAAAAAGTGTGCTGGAGCCTTACTCGCACTAAATTTTACTGATTTATTACTCATAAAAAGTCGTACTGGAACGTTGCTCGTACGAGGATTTTTGTATGTGTACGAAACCGTGCTGGAGCTTCGCTCGCACGAGATTTTAGATATCATGATATGCATGGCGTCGTGCTGGAGCTTCGCTCGCACTAGACGTGATGTGATATGCATAGAGTCGTGCCGGAGCCTCCTGTAGATTGTGTCACAGAGAGATGATATGCTTGCACGTGTACCTTGAGACATGGATTGGTTATCGACATAGTATGCGATGGGTAAGACCTACGGCAGGCACCCCCAAACTATGATATGGGTTCACGTAGTACGTTGTACCGTGTATGTCACACGGAGTACGTTGTACCGTGTAGTCATGATGACTAGCTGATGTGACTTGATATTCTGAAGGGTAGGATTTGACCCCACCTCAAGTTGCAGTTGTGATGCCCCGCACACCGAGATTCGTGTAGCCTGGGATCACAGGGACATAGTATGGCCATAGTCCTCGATTTTTCATACAGTAACCTACATTCCTCACATGATATCATACGGTCTGAATAGACCAAAACAGGCCCGAAGGAGGGGTGATACCTCGATTTATGTTTTTTAATTGAGATACGATTTAATGGATCAAGGTATTCTCGAGGGATGGGTTTAGCCTTGACGTGGTTGTTTTATGATGAAACTGATAAGTTTTAATTTGACGAGCATGAGATGTCATACATGATGATTTTTCCATGTTTGTTTTATATGCCTAATTTCATTATTTATCTTATATGATAGATACATACATGTGATATCATTTTTAGTCTTACCTCATCCTCTAGATGTAAATGATTTTAAATCATGACATTATAAGCACGTAGATAGTATATGTAACGGCCCAGCCCTGTCAGACCAGCCCAGCCGATCATGGCCACCCTTCTTGGGCCCACAACATCGACTGTTGTGACATCGACTGTTGTGACATCGACTGCTGTTGACTCCGTATTGTCCTCTTTGAAAGCCTCACGGGCCCCTCACGGTTTTATCGAGGTAAATACTGATAATTCTATATTTTTAGAATTATTTGTGCTTAATTTCCTAATTAATTATTTAAATCCCCAATTTATTTTGTTAATTATCCCCTTTATTTAATTAAAATTCTCATGTTTGCAGATAAATTAAATCCAGATGAATTTTGAATATTTCGGTAGAAAATGGATAGAAATTTAGCTAAAAACGAGATTGGACCACACAGACAACAGGTGGAGGGCCTCTGCAGTTAGATGGCAAACCTAGAGCAGCCTGGAGCAAGTTGCATTGTGCATCTGACTCAGTAGTGCATGACAGACCGAGAATAGAAGCTGAACAGAAGACAACAGCCTGGACCAGAGGACAAACCGAGAGCATCTGGAAACTGCAATTGAGGATATGAACAGTGAATGGAGGGATTTGGGTGATTTAAAATTTGCTAAGGTTTTGTTTGGCTAGTTCATTGTAGTTAATTAATTTATTTTCATGCATTTTTAGTATAGTTTAATTTCAACTTAATTTGTCAAGCTTAGTTTAGAGTCTTTAATTAAATTGCATGTTAGTATTCTTGCATAGTAGTATAAAACTTAGTTTTAATTAGGATGATAGTTATTTAAGTGTTCATTTAGAATTAGATTAGGGGTAAATTTATTTCATTAAATCTTAACTTAGTTTAAATTGCATTATGATTAAGTAGTTTAATTGCATTTTATGTTAGTTTAATTTTAGTTTAATTAATCTTACTTTGTTATTTTCATAATTGCATTTTATTTTAATTGTGTTAATTAGTTTTAACTGTTTTAATTATTTTTGTAGGTTTTTTTTATTTTAAATGCATGGAGCACTGTAAGTAAATCTTAGCTCGATTTTATTTTCTTTATTTTATAGTTTTATTATTTTCAGTATTTTTAATTTCAAACTTAGTAGACCACCGATAATCAAAACTTCATAATTTGCTAGGATATACTTAGGGTAAGATTAACTGGTAGATAATTAGGCTAGTCAACTTCTCTGTAGGACGATAATCTGGGACTCAAATACCATTATTACTTGTACGGCACGTGCACTTGTGGATAATACATTTAGATCGTTCAAATACCTCACTTCATGTCCCATATGGTTCGAACCCAAGACCTTAAAGTCTTTGTTCTTACACACATGATACCACTGAGCCAACAACTTCTATCACGACCCTCAACTTACCAAAAATCGTCGCAAATTTTTCGCTTTTCAGACATTATTTATTATTCGTTCTTACCTTACTCCGATCGTGAACAATACACTCTCAACAGTTGGGTTGTGTGTCGATGTTTACCTCATCCAGCCACAACAATTTGTTTTGTATTATAATTAGAAGTAAACACTTGTATAAATAAATCAGAGTTGTTGTTTATATGTGTTTACATTACTTTACATCCCCAATGATTACATTTAAAATGCTACTGTGCTATGGAAAGTTTAGTTACAAAATTATATCAGTGTGTATACCTTACACGATGGGATGCAGCGAATACCAAAAAGAAACCTCTAGTCGCCCTCTGTCTATACCCAATGCTCTGTAGTGAGGGGGAAATAAGGGGGTGAGCAAACAACACGTTCAGGAAGGCAATCATGCGAATAGGTAGATACTGCATTATCCATGTGATCGTGATGCCATTCTCAAAACCATACAATTTCTCATCACACCTCAAAAGCATTAGTTCATGCTTGTGTTAATGGCATGTAAAGCAATTCATGCTGTTAAAATTCAATGCACAATTTAAATTCAAGGCATGGAAAAATCATCATGCATATCTTATAAATTAAGGCATGGAAAACCATCATACGTAAGTGCACTTTAAAGCCATTATCATGCTTTCTCATCTCAATAAAATCAACACGTTTCAGGACTCAGCCCCTCCCTTGGACTGTCCTGACCCACAAAGCATTTCAAAACATGAATTCATTCATAAATAAGAGACATGTGAGATAGGCAATATAATAGGGAAATCTCCTCTAGAACTATGGCTATATCCTCTGTGATCCCAGGCTACATGGATCAGGTGTGCAGGCTATCACCTCTATCTGTTTCCGCACGGGAGGTGGGTCACGTCCAGCCTGCCGGTCCATAGCAGAACTAAACATCGTTCGAAGACGGCATATCACAATCTCAACACGTTACAACGTACTCCATGCTACCTGCACGGTACAACGTACTCCGTGGACCCATATCAACACATCATATCACGCCACATCTCAAAATGCACGTGCGAGCCTATTTCATCGGTGTGACACCCAGTCTACCCGAAGCTCCTAGCACGGCTATCAACATGTCATAAAACCACGTGCGAGTAATCTCAAGCACGGTAACAAGTATGGTGGACATCTAATGCGAGCTATTCTCCAACACCATCTCAAAACCAGTATAGAGTCTGTACGAGATAAGCTCCAGCACGACATCATAGAAATCCATGTGAAAACTAGTGCGAGCTAAGCTCCAGCACTCATGCGTATAAAAACACATCAAATCTCGTGCGAGTCATACTCTAGCACGCTTTCATTCTCACGAAATCCATGTTGGTGGCTCAATTCTTTGCAAAGCATGGTATAAACCAAATCAAGTCATTTCTTATGCAAATCATTTCAAATGTTAGCCAACCTACCCATCACTTGCTAAAAAGCAATAAAACAGGATTTTCAAAGCATCATGCTTTTAGTTTTCATGCATATTTCTCAAAAACCCTACTCTTTGTCCTTCAATCACCCAATTTCATTTCCTATTACACATACATACTAGAAAATGTAATGCACCCCAAAATGCGCACAGATATCTCTAAGAGTCCACACAATTCCCTTACCTCGATTTACTTGGGAACGACTCTCTTCCTTTACGCTTCTCGCACTTTTTGCTCAACTTGCTCCGGTGTATCCTCGGGAGCTGCAAATTATTCATCAATCACTTGAGTTAATGTTGTTAACTATACTTTGACTTCAATTGGTCAATATATTTCCTTGAGCCTATTTCATTAAGTTAGCCCATTTTTGCATTTGGCCATCATCAAGCCTTTCTAACCAAACTTATCTAGTAACTCACTTAGTTACTTGTTTAGGACTTGATGTGAAATACTCTACCCTTACTCTCTCATTTATTTATGTATTTTACCCAATTGCTTAAATACACATTTTACCCTTTTTGGGTAAGTCTCACAATTCATTCCATAACACCATCTTAAAATCATAGTCACAACACTATTATCACCTTAAGATATCTCATTCATCATTAATTCCAATACATTTCACTTTCTTACACTAACCTATTTCTAGGTTATAATTGTTCCATTGCATTTCTAGGTAGTTTCTACTATTAATGTACATACCATACTACTCCAAAATCAATATCTCAACAAATGTACTTGAGTTGTTGCATTAGAAACTCGCCTAGATTGATTTCCTCCTTGCTCCAAATGGAAATGCACATTTGCTCCTTTAATCCCACTAATGGGGTAATGACTCCAAGCTATGTTGTTCTTCTCTTTGATATGAACAACTTTGTATCTAATAGCTTTTCCTCAAATCTTTATGAAAATGGGTGGATTTAGGAGTGAGAAAGCTAGGTTTTGGATTGAAATTGGAAAGATAAAGTGTTTACCATGAATTGCAGATCCAACGGCTCTATATTTATAGAATTGGCTTGATGAGATCGATCCACATAGAGTGGAGATCGATCTGCCTTGCTTAAATTCCTCATGTTCACGACATTTTGAAGGCATGAGATCGATCTGTCGAATGCATGAGATCGATCTGTTCTTTATAATGAGATCGATCTGCTCAATGAGACAGGATCGATTTGCTTCAGACAAAGAGCTAAGGAGATCGATCTGGTCTTAAGGGGAGATCGATCTGCTCCAACCCGAGAGTTAAGGAGATCGATCTGTATTGTGTGAGAAATCGATCTGCCTTTTCCAACATGCTTGATTTTGCATTCTCCAGGCCATGAGATCGATCTCTCCTTGCATGGGATCGATCTGGTCTTCATTTTCTGCATTTCCACTGCAGTTTTCCTAGAATTTTCAAAGGTTAAATTGCCTTTTGTTGCTTAACTAGTCATTTTGATTTCCATATCCATCTAGAGCTTGGTAAGGCTCATTTCCTATGACTTTCACATTATGAAACTTGTGTGTATCACTTGGAAATCAAAAAGGTTCGTATAATTCCTCATTTTACACTCATTTATACTTTTTGCATCCTTATACTCATTCTGGATGCTTGAGGTTTTCATTTACTTAGTTTGTGGCTACTTCAGCCCTTATTTCACTTTCACATGCACCCACGATACTCATTCATTCTCATTTGAACTTCATTCACATTTACTTCATCCAAAATCATCCATATTACAATTCCATTTACATATATACAAGGTTATACACATATGGGGTCTCACAGTATAGTTATCTACCTGGTTACATTATTGCCTTACTGAGCAAGTTGTGCTCACCCTTTCACTTTCTACCATCTCCAGAGCATCCACAGTAGTTGAGAGCGGGTAGAGACTGCATTCTTGGTTGTCTGTTGCTTCCAATTGCAAGTCAGGTATACACATTGTACAATTTTCTAGCTAAACATATAATAGCACTGTTTTGTAAATGATTGTAATTATGGGGGATGTAAATATATGAAAACGTATGTACATACAGTCTTATAACATTTGTAATTATTATTACACTGCCTTATATTCTAGTATTACTACCATGGTAATAATGATATGATCAAATGGGATAAGCGTTGAGATTATTACTAGCTCATAGCCCAACTCGTCCAAAATGGAATTGTCACAAGGAGGTGAGATGTACAGAAAAAGCGAAAAATTTGTAGTGATATTTGGTAGAACGGGTCGTGACACAAACAGCATCGAGAATCTGCCTTGAAAACCAGCCTTGATAACAACCAAGATCAATTGCCTATCTCAACCCTTAACATCGAGTCTTTCCATTGCTTTTTTTGTTCATCAGCACTGTTTTTGTTCCCTCCCTGATGTAGTTAGGATTCAGCCTTTAAGAGAAGCTCTCGGTTTGCATTTTCACATAAGGCCGAGAGTCACTCTAAGTTCATCCCATTAGCAGATCACGTTTTCTTTCTTCAAGCTTTTGATTCAGCAGCTCTTCCTTGAATTTCTCTCAACTTTCTCAAATCATTCCTTTCTCGTTTTCACCTATCCCACTCATTTTTTTCTCAGTCTGTTTCTTCTCAACTTCAATCTTATACTCGTACTTTCCTTCTCTCCTTTCTTTTTCTACCTTATACTTTTTCTTTCCTTCTTTCATTTTTCTACCTATATATTTTCTTCCCTTCTCTCGTTTGGAGACTCTCTCGGTCAATCTCTTCTGATTTTCAGCAACAAACACGGAAAACATCAGCCTCAATTAATTTTCGATCAGGTCTCAACCACTCTACTTTCCTTAAACTGATGTTAGTGCAGGTTTTACCTTCTACCGTATAGTCATATCTTCAGCAACAAAAAATTCAGTCTTCTACATTGTATAGTCTCATATCAATTCAGTTAGAAATTTCTTGTTTTCTGTCTTCCTTCTTTACTGACTTTTGGTACGATCTAAACGTATTACCGCAAGTGCACGGGTCGTACAAGTAATAATGGGATTTGAGTCCCGAGTTATCGTCCCACAGAGAAGTTGACTAGCCTAATTAAGTACCGGTTAATCTTACCCTAAGTATATCCTAGCAAATTATGAAGTTTAATGTGGGTGGTCTACTAAGTCTGAAATTAAACAAGTTTTTAGAATAACAAAACTATAAAATAAAGAAAATTCAACAAAGCTAAAATTACTTACAAAGCTCCAAGCAATTAAAAGCAAATAACCTACAAAAGAAAATTAAAACAGTTAAAATTAATTAACGCAATTAAAAATGCAAATATGAAAATAAAGAAACAAAAATTAATTAAACTAAAATTAAACTATCTTAGAATAAAATATGCATGTAATTAAACTAATTAATAAAAATACAAATTAAACTAACCTAAAATTTAATAAAGACTAAATTAAAAATGCATGAAACACATTTAATCTAAATTAATTCTAAATGCAACTCATAAAATACTAAACTAAAATAAAGTCCTAAAACATATAATATAAAATTAACTATTAACTAAGAATTAAAACTGAAAATTAAATTAACATACAAAAATATTAAAACTAACCTACCATTTAATAAACACTAACAACTAATTAAAGATTAAAATAACTAAAATATGAAATAACATTTGCAAAGGAATTGATTAGCCAAACGTGGCCTTAGAACAACTCAACAACCAAGTGGTCCCGATACTGTCACTGTTCATGTTTCTTCGACAAATTTGCTGCCCAGGCGTGTCCTGCCCTCTTGGTTTTGCCCAGCTTCATTCCAGCTACTGCTCTTGGTTTTGCCCAGCTTCATTCCAACAGCTGTCTGCTGCAGGTCTGTCCACTGGTGCTGCCATTATTCAGCTCCATTCACAGCCCGTGTCTCTGCATTTCCAGGTGCTGCAGGTGCAAACCACAACCTGCTACAAATGCTGCTCCATGTTCTGCCAACGCATGTCCAAACGTTATATTGGTTCTGCTCCTGTCGTGCTGTTTGTCCTTGGTCTGCTTCAGCTGTTGTTCATCCTCGGTCTGCTTCTGCTGTTCGTGCTACACACCTCTTACCCAGGGAACATGGACTTCTATTCTGCACTGCATATCCTATTGCCTTGCACTAACTTATGTTCAGCGCCTCCTACCTAGCACCAGCAACCTTGCGTTGCTTGAACGTCCCTGCCTTGTACTGCTATACCTCATTACTGCAAGCTCATATTTTGCACACTAGACACAGCAGCATCCACGTCCTGCACATCTTCAACCCGAGCGACACTCCATAATAGATTCTGCTAGCAAGCTCTTAAACAGAGCATAACAGAGTAATCTATTGGACACTCTCCTCTGCACTCATGAAAATCAGCTTAAACCAATCCTCAACTAGTTGGCTAGTCTAAATGGATTAAGGAAAAGTTTTTAGAATACAATACAGCAACTGGCATGGCCTACGTAACTTAAAAAACAAATACAGTAAAAAAAATTAATTTTAAAAGTTATCACTGAAATATAGCAAAGAGATGAATCATGCAATGAATCTAAAGAAAAATGACATAACGAAATAACCATGTACTCCAAAATAATAGCATAGAACTAGAAAGAAATATCTAGAATCAGTAACTACAAATTAAAACCAAAATATCAATAACGTAAAGCACATAACAAACAGCAAAGCTAACATCCTCGGGTTGCTTCACATGTAGCCTCAAATGCCGTGATTCCACATTGATGTGGACAAATGCTAAGCATCAACCCACAACAAAGCATCAAAACCAAAAGGCATAGATGAAGGAAGAAGTTTGTCACCCGAATGCACAAAAGAGAGTAACCCAAGAGCTAACAAAAATGGGAAAAATAATGATTTTCATGGTGACCCGAAAATAAAGAAATGGGAATTTAACAAAACCAAAAAGAAGAGAAAATAAAAAAAATAACTATTCATTAATGTAAAAATAACTAAGAACAAGAATTAACAAAAGCTTTTCATGAAAAATAAGGAAATTGCTATGAATAGTAACTTGAAATGGTGGCTAACGGAAATTGCTAAGTAGAACAAACGGGAAAGTAAAAAAATACTAGAAAGGAAATAACTCTAAAAACTACTCTACCTACACTACTCTTTTTCTACCATAACTACACTACTTACCCTACTCCTACTTCCTACTTCCTTTTTTCAATTGCCATCATATTCTATTTATACACACACCTAGGGGTACAATAGTAATTTTTCCATCCTAAATGAGTTGGCATTGTTTGGCCACTTGTCTTCAGTTGATTTGCTACATAGTAGATATTTCCACGTCATCAGTCTTTTTATCCAATTGGATGTGCGATGTGGCCCGACGTGTATCTTCCAGAAGGTTGGCACGGTGTCCGTTGATCTTATCAATTCGGAGCGAATAAAATACGGACACCTGGCATCACGCGTGTCCAAACGACTGGTGACTCGGTCTGTAAAATTTGAAGTGGTCTAGTCTCCTTTAGCTCGTTTTCAGCCCAATTTCGACAGAAACAACTGAGTTTCATCTGGATTTAATTTATCTACACATTAAAGAATTTTAATTAAATAAAGGGGATTATTAATAAAATAATATGGGGATTAAATAAATAATTAGGAAATTAAGCACAAATAATTCTATTAAAAAGAGAATTATCAACTTTCTTCTTTTTTTTCTACAAACAGTATGTATACAGACCACCACTCACCACTGTTTTCCTTTCTTTTTCGGTCTGCTTCAGTGCTCCTCTCTTTCTTTCAATTTTCTGCCTTTCTCTCACTCTCAATTTTGTCCTATCTTTAGCAGCAATTACCAGCCATTCAGCCCCCTCCTTTCAATTCAGTTTCGGACTTCCCATATTGTACTTATGCTGAAAAAGGGACTACATAATTATGGCCACTGACTGGCTTCCTTTTCCCATTCATTCACACTTTAACTTTCTCCCTTAATGTATCTATGTGTAGCTGATGGTGACAAGCCTGGAGCTTCATTATTGTTGTTGTTCTGAACAAAAATGATTGAATGATGACGTTTACTGTTTTCTCCGCGTGTCTTTGAAGATTCTACAAAAATAATAAAGATCAGAGGAGCGCAGGGATCTGTCCCTGTGCGCGCACTCCAATGCTTAAGTCAAAAATAAAGTTTAAGCAGAGTCTTAGTCAATAAAGTAGAGCCTAAGATTTTTTGCTCATACCTGAAGGTATTTATAGATGTTCCCGATGTGGCTTTTAGTTAACTTAGGGCTTATGAATATTTGGGCTCAAGACTTTATCATTTTGGGCCATCCGAGTTCTGAGTCCCAGGTGCGCGATTGGGCAGGCGACAGAGTTCTGAGAAACTCTGTCACAGGACTCAAAAGTCTGCCGCTATGTGGTGAAGTACCTTCGAGTGACAGAGGTTTGAGGACCTCTACCGCAGGGCACAGGGGTGTAGAGGTCTAAGGACCTCTGCCGTTAGAATTAGGGCGCAGAACTCTGTCGCCGAGCATACTCTGTCGCATGATAGAGGTTTGTAGTTACCTCTCAGTGGTTGCCACGTGGCGTATGCCTCGTGGGCTTATGATCTGACACGTGGTTGTCCTCCATTGGCCAATTTTTGCCTATGTGGACTTGATGTATATGACCTCTATCAATTGGTCCCTACTTTTTCGTAGGGAAATTCCCTACGAAAGAGTATAATAATAGGGTTATGTCTTTCTATGATCGTTTATTAAGGACGTGACACACATTTGGGTTACTATACACATGGGACGGTTCAATCACCTCAGCCGCGAATATATATATGTTTGGGTTACTGTACATGTGCGACACTTCAGCCACCTTAGCCGCGAATATATATATAAAGGTCAAATACTGCCGAATTACTGTGAAACTCTCTCTCGCAGTATTTTGTCGCAACTCTCTCGCATAACCTGCCACTCTGTCGCATCGCTCTAGAACATTCTGCCGTAAACTCTGTCGCAACACTCTGGTGTGGTTATTCAGTCGTGAAAACTTTGTCACCAAACTCTATCGCGGGTCTGCATTCAACCCTACCGTTTTTCTGGTGTAACTTCGCTGCGACATTAGGTAAAACTCTGTCGCATCTTCTGTGTCAACTCTATCATCGATTAGTTTTTTGCAGTCTTTTTTAAGTCTAGAATGGCTAGCCACGGTGCGAGGAAGCGTATAGAGCTATGAGTTAGATCGACTCTGATGGAGGCTGACATTCAGGATAATAGGTGTAGATTTTCATTGCCCGAGGGATACACTTATAGACTTCCAAGCCCTCAAGAGAGTGGCGTACGTAGTGTGTCCAACAGGGTAGTTATTTTCAAAATATCCTTAGAGCTAAGATATGATTTCCCATTTTTGACTTCGGAGCTTCTTTCCTTATAGAGTATAGGATTACTCCCGGACAGCTACATCCTCACGCTTGGATGCAATTAATTAGTTTTACAGTGCATTGCCAATTAAGGGGTGTTTCTCCGTCTTTTCCCTTATTTTATATTTTTTTTAGGTTCCGGGGTAGCTCTGGTTTAGCTCCTTATTCCCTTCAGCGGGTGTGTAAGCCTAGGTTTGAGAATAGGTTATTCGAAAAACCTGCGAATAAACTCCATGGATTCGAATTGGAGTGGCTCATTGTGGAGACACCTGAGGGCCTTGACTTCCCCACTCGTTGGGAAACCAGGTACGAAATCCCTAAGGGTCCCCGGATTTCTATACTTAGGAGATAATTATCTTCAGATATTAATAAACTGTTAGTTGATAACCCAATTGACCTCTATAATGACTTGTCAAATGAGAATTTAACGTCCGCTGGTTGGGGTATGGGTTCTGTTCATGTTGCCGGCCCTTCTATTCCTCCTTCAAATCTTCCATCGTCTATTCCTTCTGAGTTGAACCCTAAACATTTAAGGCTGCAAGGGGATGTAGGGAGCACAAATAGGGAGTCCAGCCCTGAGAGTGATCCCCTAGCTGATGTGAGCGGTTGGGAAGGGTTTGCTTCCACTTTTATTGTCCTCTCAGATGATGACACGTTAAACGTTGAGTCTCTTCAGGAGCATCTTGATTCTCTTTGTCACGCCCCGAAAATTGCGGAAAATAGGGTAATTTAAAACTTTTTACTCATTAATTCACAGTTAAAGGTGCATTCCTGTGCAGTGTCATACATCATCATAAGTATCATTCCTCAGGATCTCATCATGGTATAATAAATATTGTATTATACCCATTACTCGATTACAAGTTAATTAATCCTAATACATCCCATACAATGATATACATCAAGTGTCTACAATTACAATAATAGTCTGGGTACATGAAAAGATAAAATATACCTCAAGATACAATATATATATGGCCTGGAGCTCGAATCCTCCACTAGCCACTACTCCGTACGTCGCAGGGAGATCTTTTTTCACTTGAAGAACTCTGGGGGGAAAGAAAACAGGGTGAGCTTCTAAATCGCTCAGTAAGGGGGGGGGTTAGGAACTCATTTCATAAACCAAAATGCACATCACAAAATATTTATTTGTATGTGAAACTCATTTGAAAACCATAGCATGAAAGTACTCAAAACGACATTCTCATGTCTCAAGTCATGTGAAAACATGAAGTAAAAAGGCTCACTCTAGAGCAATAACAAAGCATGTGAAAATATGCGATAAACGCTTTCTCAAATACGTGATAAAATCACTGAAATAGTAATGCACGTGGCGCAGCCACTGATTTAATTTCACACGTGGCATAGCCACCGATTTAATTTCACACGTGGCATAGCCACTAAACACACGTGGCATAGCCACTGATTTAATTTTACATGTGGCATAGCCACTGGATAGGGTTTCACGTGGCAACAGCCACTAATTAGGGGTTCTCACGTGGCAACGGCCACCAATAGGGTTTCTCACGTGGCAACGGCCACCAAATGGGGTATCACGTGGCAACGGCCACTAATGGGGTATCACGTGGCAATGGCCACCAATGGGGTTTCTCACGTGGCAATGGCCACCAATGGGGTTTCTCACGTGGCAACGGCCACCAATGGGGTTTCTCAAGTGGCAACGGCAACCAATGGGGTTTCTCACGTGGCAACGGCCACCAATAGGGTTTCTCACGTGGCAACGGCCACCAAATAGGGTTTCACACGTGGCAACGGCCACTAAGTATACGTGGCACAGCCACAGAATGGGTTATTCTCACGTTACCAGAACGGAGAAGAATCGGGCTTACATGCTACCAGAGCAATGCCCGGTGTGTACTCAAAATTACACACCTAAGTCTTATCACACAAGACTGGTTTGCCTTCACGTAGAACTCATAATGGTTTTTCTCTCATAAATCTCATTTGAAAATCGTTTTGTACTCAACACAAAACATAATAAAACCGAGTTCCAACCGGCAAAGCACGTACACATTTCTCAAATCTCGATATTGCCTTAACGTAGAGCCCAGTTATAAACTCATAAAAACATTGGGCTCCAACCAGCTATAAAAATCGTGTGCAGTTGTATCTCAACACAACACTCAACATGCTTGTTTTATAAACCACAAATCATGCTAAAATAGTTTACAAATAACATACACAAATGGTTTAGATTTCCCTTACCTCTTTGCACCTCGTATAGTGCAATCGTTTCCCCCGTATCACGAACTAGCCTCGCATTCCACTCTGGAACTCCCGAGCTGTCCAAACGATGTTAAAACATCAATACTCAATTATCTCATAAACCTTCATTCTCAAAAATCGAGCATAATTGCTCATAACACCTCAAATCTCTTGATTCTCGTAACTCTACCCCAAACTACACTCTCATTCACAACATCTCAACGTTCTACGTTTCTCATGTTAAATCATCTACGCTAATTCACCACATTCTCTATATTTCCATTTATAGCACAAATTCTCAAAATTACCAAAATTACCAAATATCAACATTACTCCAACTACATTGCAATTTCATCAATCCCTAATCATTTCTCAGCTATTTCAACGCAATGACAACCACCAATATCATCAAAATCATCTCAAATATCAAGATCGAGGTTTAGAAATTACCCAAAGCTTGTGGAGAGCTTATCTCTTACCTCGATTCGATCCGTCTTTCGATTTCCAAGTATGTTATTCTCCTTTTGATGAGGAACAACTTCCCTTCTTGCCACAACCTCTGATTTGGCAAGAAATGGGTGTTTTGGATGAG
This sequence comes from Firmiana major, assembly GCA_033439115.1. Lineage (NCBI taxonomy): Eukaryota > Viridiplantae > Streptophyta > Magnoliopsida > Malvales > Malvaceae > Firmiana > Firmiana major. The sequence continues at coordinate 55,541,933 of CM065899.1, forward strand.
TGAGAAAGTTAGGTTTTCGGTGGAAATGGGGTTGGAAGAGAGAGAAAGTGAAATTGCAGGAGAAAAATAGGGGTTCCTTATATAGACTGGAGGTAGGAGATCGATCTGCCTTTTGATGAGATCGATCTGCATTTGAATTTTCGAGACGATTTGGGGCAATTTATGCCTAGGAGATCGATCTGTCGAGGGGTGAGATCGATCTCTTTATGGCTTTATGAGATCGATCTGCTCCTTGAGGAGATCGATCTTCTCCCAAACAGAATCATTTGGAGATCGATCTCTTCCTCATGAGATCGATCTTCTCTCAAACAGATTCATAAGGAGATCGATCTCTTCCATTGGAGATCGATCTGCTCCTTAAATTTCTCCTTCTTTGTCGTTTATAACTCACCATATCGATCTCTCCTTCTCCCAGATCGATCTGTCCTCATAGTTTCACATTTATTTTAAACACTTAACATATATATCTCTAATTATCATTCCCCAATTCACTTAGCTCAATAAATTACACTTCAAATTATTATCACATCAATAAATATGTCTGAAATTCTCATATCTCACATCCTTCCCTCCTTAAAAGAATTTGGTCCTCCAAATTCAACTCAACTAATTAAAGAGATGGGGGTATTTCTCCTTCATGAGACTCTCTAGTTCCCACGTTGCCTCTTCCCTTGAGTGATGTTTCCACAAAACTTTCACTAATGGGATGCTCTTGGTTCTCAGTACCTTCTCCTTTCTATCGAGAATCCGGACGGGTTCCTTAGTGTAGCTCATGTCCTCCTGTATGTCCATCTCATCATACTCTATAACATGAGAAGGGTCCGGGTGGTACTTTCTCAACATAGACACATGAAAAATGTTGTGTATTCCAGACATCTGTGGGGGTAATGCTAATCTGTAAGCTACCTCTCCCACTCTCTCAAGAATCTCGAATGGTCCCACGTATCGAGGACTCAATTTCCCTTTCTTCCCAAATCGCATGATACCCTTACTCGGTGATATTTTCAGAAATACTGCATCACCAACGTCAAACTCAAGTGGCCGTCTATGCACATCCGCGTAGCTTTTCTGTCTACTTTATGCAGCCCATAACCTCTCACATATGAGTTTCACACTCTGTACGGCTTGCTCAACAAGCTCGGGAGCATTTATCTTTCTGTCATCGACTTCTTCCCAAGCTACAGGGGATCTACACCTCCTACCATATAGAGCCTCAAAGGGTGCCATTTCAATACTCGCATGATAGCTGTTATTGTATGCAAACTCTACTAGGGGCAGGTGATCATCCCATGATCCCTTAAAATCCATCGTACACGCCCTCAACATATCCTTTAGGGTCTGAATAGTCCTCTCTGACTGACCATCTGTCTGAGGATGATAGGCGGTACTAAAACTCAATCGAGATCCCATGGACTCCTGAAACTGGGTCCAAAACCTGGAAGTAAACCGGGAATCTCTATCAGAAGTAATACTCACTGGAGCCCCATGTAATCTAGCTATCTCGCTGACATATAGCTCAGCTAAGGCATCCACCGTATCTGTGCTCTTGATGGCAAGGAAGTGGGCACTCTTGGTCAATCTATCCACTATAACCCATATAGCGTCATGACCTCTTCGGGTCCTCGGTAAACTCATAATAAAGTCCATAGTGACATGCTCCCATTTCCATGTAGGTACAGGTAAGGGCTGCAGTAGTCCTCTGGGCTTTCGATGCTCAACTTTCACTTGCTGGCATACTAAACACCTGGCCACGTACTCTGCCACGTCTCGCTTCATACCACTCCACCAATACACCTTTCTCAAGTCTCGGCACATCTTAGTACTCCCTGGGTGCATGGTGTATCACGAGCAGTGGGATTCTCTCAGTATCTGTCTCTTCAGGGTATCATCGTCCGGTACACAAATCCGTCCTCTGAATCTCAACAATCCATCCTCACTGATGGTGAGATCCGACTGCGAACTCTGCTCAGCTTGGCTAACCATATCTATCAATCTCTGATCACTGCGCTGCCCAGTTCTAATCTGATCCATGATCCTGGGCTCTATCTGCAGGCTAACCAAAAATCCAGTCTCTACCTCTTTAACTCTGATCCGAAGTTCGGCGAACTGCTCTAACAAATCCCATTCCCTGATCATCATAGCAGATATCATACTCTTCCTGCTCAGGGCATCAGCAACTACATTCGCCTTACCCGGATGATAAAGAATCTCACAGTCATAATCTTTAAGGAGTTCCATCCATCTCCTTTGTCTCATGTTTAACTCTTTCTGATCAAAGAGATATCTCAAACTCTTGTGATCAGTGAAGATCTAGAATCTTTCCCCATATAAGTAGTGTCGCCAGATCTTCAAAGCAAATACCACAGCGGCTAACTCCAAATCATGCGTGGGGTAATTCCGCTCATGGTCTTTCAGCTGTCGCGATCCATATGCGACCACTCTTCCGTGCTGCATAAGCACACACCCCAATCCTTGGTGAGATGCATCACTATACATCGAAAATCCTCCTGATCCCTCAGGAATGGTTAACACAGGTGCCGCTGTCAATCTCCTTTTTAATTCCTGAAAACTGAGCTCACATTGATCAGTCCATATAAATGGAGTCTCTTTGCACGTGAGCTTAGTCAAAGGGGCGGCAATCCTTGAAAATCCTTCCACAAATCTTCTGTAATACCCTGCCAAACTAAGGAAGCTTCGCACCTCAGTAACTGTCTTCGGTCTCTCCCAATTAAGCACAGCCTCCACCTTGCTTAGGTCCACTGATACTCCTTCCTCTGAGACTATATGACCAAGGAAAGCTATCCGGTTCAGCCAAAACTCACACTTACTAAGCTTTCCGTATAATTGCTTATCTCGGAGTATCTGAAGTACTAACCACAAATGCTGTACATGGTCCTCATACGACCGAGAGTACACAAGGATATCATCAATAAAAACTATCACAAATTTATCCAGATAGTCTCTGAACACCTAGTTCATCAATCTCATAAATGCTGCAGGGGCGTTCGTCAATCCAAAGGACATCACCAGAAATTCGTAATGGCCATACCTTGTCCTGAAGGCCGTCTTTGGAATATCTTCTTCCTTGATCCTCAATTGGTGATAGCCCGATCTCAAATAAATCTTAGAAAAGACTGATGCCCCTCTCAGCTGATCAAGTAGATCATCAATCCTGGGTAGTGGGTATTTGTTCTTCACCGCGGCTTTATTCAACAATCGATAGTCTACGCATAATCTGAGACTACCATCCTTCTTCTTGACAAATAAAACCGGTGCTCCCCACGGTGAAACACTGGGCCTAATGAACCCTTGATCCAATAACTCCTGTAGTTGTCTCTTCAATTCCTCAAGTTCCACTAATGCCATCCTGTAAGGAGGTTTAGAGATCGGCTGAGTATCTGGTACCAAATCAATGGTAAACTCCAGCTCTCTCTCTGGTGGTAAACCTGGCAATTCATCTGAGAAAACATCCAGAAATTCATAAACCACAGGTATATCCTCAATCCTCAGATGTTCCCGCTCATCGTCTGAGATGAGTGTCTCATAGCCTTCACATGAATAATCATATTTAATATTTTCCAAAATAATATCAAAATTCTCAAATTACTTACTAGAAATCCACATAATCATTTCCTCAATATCTCAATCGTACACTGTAAGGTTCAGGTAGGGAGAAAATTACAATCTTAGTGTAGCAGTCTAAACTCACTTGATTGGTCGCCAACCAATCCATTCCCAGAATTACATCAAACCCATGAATATTCAACAGGATTAGATCTGCTAACATCACTCTATCTCCCACCTTTATTTCACATCCTTTACAGATTAACTCAGTTCTCTGGGATTCACGCATAGGGGTATTCACATGTAGTATGTATTCTAGAGGTTCAAACTTCAAGTTTAATCTACATGCAAAATGCTCAGAAATAAACGAATGCGTGGATCCTGAATCAATCAACACATGAGCCTTATGATTACAGACAGAGAGTGTACCTCTTATAGTTTCTGCCGAAGTGTCTGCGGTCTCCTTATCCAGGGCAAACACACGTCCCTGTGCCACAGGTTTCTTCCCTTTCTCTGCCGCAGTGGCCCGTCTCCGGGGGTCCACTCTCTGAGGCTGTTGTCTAGTGGGCTCCAAGACATGTGGTTTCTGAGGTTGAGGGCAATCCTTCACCATGTGACCCATGTCTCCACATCTAAAACATCCATGGATCGACCCAGTACAACTTCCCTCATGCATTCGACCACAATCTCTGCAAAACCTTGTCTCAGGCCTGACATCTCGAGGGGTCTCTCTAATATTAGGGTAACCTCTGGGTCTCTCTAATCTGCCCTTCTGTACCTCAATCCTTCCTCTTCTGAAGGAACCTCTCCGAGCCTCTGTTTAGAAAATCGCTGGCCTCTTGCCCTTATCTCTATTCACCGCTCTGAGCTCATTCTGGGATTGTACCATCTCAATTCCTCTTTCAATCTCTTGTGCTCGTCTCAGAGCATCTCCAAACTCAGTAATACATAGCCCTATCAATCTATCTCTGATGACGGGCTTCAACCCATACACAAACTTCTCTGTGCGGAGCTCTTCACTCTTGAAGGTCTCTGGGTCATATCTCAATAGCGCTGTGAATTGCCTCTCATAGTCATCCACAGACATGTCACCCTGTACCAAACTCAAAAACTCGGCCTGTTTCTTTCTCTGAGCGGCTCGTGGTACATATTGGGTCCTAAAGGCTGTCTGAAACTCTTCCCAACCAATCACATCAAGGTGGGACATCAAAATACCCTGGGTAGTACCCCACCAATCTCGAGCTCTCCCCTTCATCATATAGGCACTCATACTGACCCTCTCAGCATCGGTGCACCCCAGAAAATCAAATATAATTCTCAATTCCGTCAACCACTCCTCAGCCTCTGTAGGATCCTTCTTTCCCTTAAATGCGGGTGGATTCATCTTCAGAAAATCCCTTAGTCGGACCATACTTCTATCCTCAGGCTGAGTGAGGGGAGGCACTGGGGGTATGGGAGGTCCTTGTGGTGGTGTAGGGGTAGTATCTGAGGCATTAACTCCAAAGTGTTGCGCGAATAACGCTGCCATCTGCTCAAAACCTTGCCTCACATCGGTCTCAATCCGATTAAATCGAGAGTTAGGACTCTCTGGTTGTGGGACAGGCGGAGGAGGGGACTCTACCTGCCTCCTCGAACGACCTCGTCGTTTACTCATTCTCTATCTCAACTCGTCTCCTGCGCGTACATATCACAATCGATTGAAATCTCAATCCTCAATTTCAGTTCATGACCAGACTATTACAGACACTTGGGATGTATTCTATTTCACTTAACCGACACTGACAGTACTAGACACCCGAAGCTCTGATACCAAGAAAACTCTGTCACGCCCTAAAAATTGCGAAAAATAGGGCAATTTAAAACTTTTTACTCATTAATTCACAGTTAAAGGTGCATTCCTGTGCAGTGTCATACATCATCATAAGTATCATTCCTCAGGATCTCATCATGGTATAATAAATATTGTATTATACCCATTACTCGATTACAAGTTAATTAATCCTAATACATCCCATACAATGATATACATCAAGTGTCTGCAATTACAATAATAGTCTGGGTACATGAAAAGATAAAATATACCTCAAGATACAATATATATGGCTTGGAGCTCGAATCCTCCACTAGCCACTACTCCGTACGTCGCAGGGAGATCCTTTTTCACTTGAAGAACTCTGGGGGGAAAGAAAACAGGGTGATCTTCTAAATCGCTCAGTAAGGGGGGGTAAGGAACTCATTTCATAAACCAAAATGCACATCACAAAATATTTATTTGTATGTGAAACTCATTTGAAAACCATAGCATGAAAGTACTCAAAACGACATTCTCATGTCTCAAGTCATGTGAAAACATGAAGTAAAAAGGCTCACTCTAGAGCAATAACAAAGCATGTGAAAATATGTGATAAACGCTTTCTCAAATACGTGATAAAATCACTGAAATAGTAATGCACGTGGCGCAGCCACTAAACACACGTGGCATAGCCACTGATTTAATTTCACACGTGGCATAGCCACTAAACACACGTGGCATAGCCACTGATTTAATTTCACACGTGGCATAGCCATTGGATAGGGTTTCACGTGGCAACGGCCACTAATTAGGGGTTCTCACGTGGCAACGGCCACCAATAGGGTTTCTCACTTGGCAACGGCCACCAAATGGGGTATCACGTGGCAACGGCCACCAATGGGGTATCACGTGGCAACGGCCACCAATGGGGTTTCTCACGTGGCAATGGCCACCAATGGGGTTTCTCACGTGGCAACGGCCACCAATGGGGTTTCTCACGTGGCAACGGCCACCAATGGGGTTTCTCACGTGGCAACGGCCACCAAATAGGGTTTCACACGTGGCAACGGCCACTACGTATACGTGGCACAGCCACAGAATGGGTTATTCTCACGTTACCAGAACGGAGAAGAATCGGGCTTACATGCTACCAGAGCAATGCCCGGTGTGTACTCAAAATTACACACCTAAGTCTTATCACACAAGACTGGTTTGCCTTCACGTAGAACTCATAATGGTTTTTCTCTCATAAATCTCATTTGAAAATCGTTTTATACTCAACACAAAACATAATAAAACCGAGTTCCAACCGGCAAAGCACGCACACATTTCTCAAATCTCGATATTGCCTTAACGTAGAGCCCAGTTATAAACTCATAAAAACATTGGGCTCTAACCGGCTATAAAAATCGTGTGCAGTTGTATCTCAACACAACACTCAACATGCTTGTTTTATAAACCACAAATCATGCTAAAATAGTTTACAAATCACATACACAAATGGTTTAGATTTCCCTTACCTCTTTGCACCTCGTATAGTGTAATTGTTTCCCCCGTATCACGGACTAGCCTCGCATTCCACTCTGGAACTCCCGAGCTGTCCAAACGATGTTAAAACATCAATACTCAATTATCTCATAAACCTCCATTCTCAAAAATTGAGCATAATTGCTCATAACACCTCAAATCTCTTGATTCTCGTAACTCTACCCCAAACTACACTCTCATTCACAACATCTCAACGTTCTACGTTTCTCATGTTAAATCATCTACGCTAATTCACCACATTGTCTATATTTCCATTTATAGCACAAATTCTCAAAATTACCAAAATTACCAAATATCAACATTACTCCAACTACATTGCAATTTCATCAATCCCTAATCATTTCTCAGCTATTTCAACGCAATGACAACCACCAATATCATCAAAATCATCTCAAATATCAAGATCGAGATTTAGAAATTACCCAAAGCTTGTGGAGAGCTTATCTCTTGCCTCGATTCGATCCGTCTTTCGATTTCCAAGTATGTTGTTCTCCTTTTGATGAGGAACAACTTCCCTTCTTGCCACAACCTCTGATTTGGCCGGAAATGGGTGTTTTGGATGAGTGAGAAAGTTAGGTTTTCGGTGGAAATGGGGTTGGAAGAGAGAGAAAGTGAACTTGCAGGAGAAAAATAGGGGTTCCTTATATAGACTGGAGGTAGGAGATCGATCTGCCTCTTGATGAGATCGATCTGCATTTAAATTTTTGGGACGATTTGGGGTAATTTATGCCTAGGAGATCGATCTGTTGAGGGGTGAGATCGATCTCTTTATGGCTTTATGAGATCGATCTGCTCCTTGAGGAGATCGATCTTCTCCCAAACAGAATCATTTGGAGATCGATCTCTTCCTCATGAGACCGATCTTCTCTCAAACAGATTCATAAGGAGATCGATCCTCTTCCATTAGAGATCGATCTGCTCCTTAAATTTCTCCTTCTTTGTCGTTTATAACTCACCAGATCGATCTCTCCTTCTCCCAGATCGATCTGTCCTCATAGTTTCACATTTATTTTAAACACTTAACATATATATCTCCAATTATCATTCCCCAATTCACTTAGCTCAATAAATTACACTTCAAATTATTATCACATCAATAAATATGTCTGAAATTCTCAGATCTCACACTCTTGATGGTAACCTTTCATGCTTTTCAATTTATCATTGTTAGTTTAGACTGTGTTTCTGACAATTTCTTTGGTTTTTCTTTTTTTTGTAGAGATGAGCCACATTAGGCATTCTTTGGTACGTCACAGGGTGGAGGAAGGTTCGTCTAACGATGCTACTGGAAAGAGACCTCTCTTTACAGATGTTGCTCCCAGTCAGACATTAGCTCTACCTCCATTACCCCGAACTCAGACTCTGCCTCCTTCTAGGCAAGAGACCCCTCCCCCTACTAAATCTAGGGATCCTTCTCGAGGTAGAGGGAAGGTTCCTTCCCCTTCTAGAAGAACTTCCAACTCCTCAAGTCGATCTCGGTCTAAAGAGCGTGCTTAGTGTAATACAATCTTGCCTCATCGAAAGAATTGGAGGTGTTTATACATTGAGTCGGTGATGAGGAAAAGGCTAGTTCTTCTTAAGATGGGTCTCGTCGATGAGAGGTCATATTCTGTAGATGGTGGTTCAATAATGAGGGGTTGGAAGTTTCGGGTGTACTCGGGAGTACACAACAATGATACCTTAGAGACACCTAGGGTGTCTTCTCGATTGGGTTGGGCTACTATCCTTTCAAGGGATGAACACCGATTATTGAGAAATTTTTCGAAGGCAGAGGACTTGGCCGACATGGAAACTATGAGGGTAATTTTCAGATTCTCTTTCGTTTTATTTCTCTTTGCTTTACTTTGAGTCTAAATTTTTGTGTTTCTTTTCAGCTTGCTCAGAGGACCATAGTCAACAATGCCCAACATCGAACTTATCGGGATCAGACTGATAGAGAGCTTCAGGTATTAAGGGATAAGGTTATGGAGTTAACAAATGCTAACAACCAATAATCTGGGCTACCCAGAGTGGTGCAAAATTTAGAAGATCAACTCTCAAAAGCTCTTCAGGATTTAAATCGTGCCAAAGGGGATCTTATTGTTGAGACTGCTAGGTCTATCAAACTTAATGAAGATTTTCAACAGGCACAAGCAGAGCAAGATAATATGTAGTCTAAGTATGACTCCTTATTTACGAGTTTTAATGGGCTAATAGATCGCAATTAGGAGCTGGAACAACTCATCACTGAACTAGAGAGTCAAGCCACTCCTTCTCTTAATCAAGTTGAGATTGATAATATCAGGGTAGAGGCTGTGAAGGAGTACAGACTTTCTAAAGACTGCTTAAGGCGGAAAGAGGATTTCTCAGTGCCATTTGTGAAATATGGTTTTTACCTTGCCCGATCTTGGTTGGAGAAGCATAGGGAAAGTGAAGAGTTCCTTGAGCTTCTATATACGCCTAAAGTGATGTTATTTGAAGCTCTTGATTGGACAAAGTATGAACCTGATGCCGAGCCCTCTGATGAGTTTCTGAAGAAGGCTGCGGGGATGAGCTTGTGAACCTAATCGATCCTTGGCAACCCGTGAGCCCAGATAATGTCCCTGAATCCATCGGTGCCCTTGATGACCTGGATGGGGAGGATCTGTCGTTGCCTGATCCCCAACCCCCAAAACTTGTACATGCATATTGATTTCTTTTTCTTTTTGAATATTCTATCGTTGTGAAGACTTTTTGAATTTATGAATAAAGTTTGTCTATTCATACTCCATATTGTTTATGAATGTTGTTCATTTAACTTTTGCTATTATCGCTTATCTGTATACTTCTTTACCCGTATGTTTATTTATCTATGTATGCTCCCCAAATTCTTAGTAAAAAGACTTACACTTTTAGAAAGAATTACGCATGTAAACATACATTTTTCTGATGCCTGGCCACCGTGACGCGAGTGCGCCTCTATTTGTTACGGCTTATACGTTTCCATCGCCTGGCCACAGTGACGCTATCGCATCTCAGGCTCTTACAGCTTATCTGTCTTCAGTGCCTAGCCACAATGACGCTATGCGCCTCAGGCTCTTACGGCTTATACGTTTCTAACCCCTGGCCACAGTAACGCTATCGGGAATCAGGCTCTTACGGCTTATAAGTTTCCAACGCCTGGCTAAAGTGACGCAATAGCGCTTCAGGCTCTTACGGCTTATCTGTCTTCATTGCCTGGCCACAGTGACGCTATCGCGCCTCAGGCTCTTATGGCTTATACGTTTCTAACACCTAGCCACAGTGACGCTATCGTGCCTCAGGCTCTTACGGCTTATACGTTTCCAACGCCTAGCCACAGTGAGGCTATCGCGCCTCAGGCTCTTACAGCTTATACGTTTTCAACGCCTGGCCACAATGACACTATCACGCCTCAGGCTCTTACAGCTTATACGTTTCCAACGCTTAGCCACAGTGATGCTATCGCGCCTCAGGCTCTTACGGCTTATCTATTTTTTGTCACAAGATTCATATTCATAAACGTTGAAGATATAATAGGAAAATAGAGAAGTAATTTACATAATGATCATATAATAGTATCTTGTGAGAATGCATTTAAAATAAACAGATAATAATGTGAGAATATAAAAATTTGGAAAGAAGGCATAATAGTTAACTCCAATATAATTTTAAGTGGTTTGAGTTCCATGTCTTCCCTATTTTCTTCCCGTGCAGAGTTTCTAAGATGCAAGTGTTGGGCCCAATCCTCTGTTAGATTCGATATGGGCCTTCCCAGTTGGCTCTGAACTTTTTGTCCTCCCTCAAGGCATTAGTTATGTGCGACTTCCTAAGCACCAAATCTCCCTCGAACATCCGTCTATCTTTAACCCGACTATTATAGTAGTTGGCTACCCTTTGATGGTAGGATGCCAGTCGGATAGTTGCAGTTTCTCTATCTAGGTTTTCCCTTAGCCCTTGTGAATTCTCTTCTTCCACTAAAGGTACTACCTTGGATGAAAGTACTTCAATTTCCACGGGAATCAATGTTTCAATGTCGTATACCAGACTAAATGGCGTTTCTCCAGTTGATACTCAACTAATGGTGTGATATGCTCATAAGACACTAGCCAACTCATCCACTCATGCTCTTTTAGCTTTATCCAGCATGGTCTTCAACCCATGAAGGATGGTTCGGTTGCTAACTTTGATTTGTCCGTTAGCTTAAGGATATGAAACAGAAGAAATCCTTAGATGAATGTCAAGACGTCTGTAAAACTCACGAAAGGCGTCACAGTCAAACTGCTTTTCGTGGTCAGCATTTAAGACGCGTGGGATTCCGAACCGACAGATAATATCTTTCCATACCATTACTTCAACTTTCTTCTGTATGATTGTAGCTAAAGGTTTTGCCTCAATCCATTTTGTAAAGTAATCAGTAGCTACCAACAAAAACTTTCCTTAACTCGTAGCTAATGGAAAGGATCCTAGAATGTCTCACCCCCATTGTGCAAAGGGAGTTGGTTGTATCGTACTCTGGAGCGGAGCCATTGGGGCCGTTGTTATTGGTGGAAACCTTTGGCACTTGTCACACTTGCAGGCTTTATCCATCGCATCTTTCTCTAACGTCGGTCAATTGAATCCCAACCGTAATATCTTAGAGGCAAGGGCTCTAACTCCCAAGTGTTCACCACAAATTCCTTCATGTACCTCAACTAAGACATAGTTTACTTGTTCTGACCCCAGGCACTTTAACAAGGGTGATTATTTTCATCTTTGGTAAATTTACCAAGGGCTATAGTCATAGCAATCCTACTATTCAACTACTTCAACCATTTTCGAGCACCTTATGTTATGGGGGCATTCGAGGATTCAATTTTTTATGTTTTTATGTATGATTTGATTTCTCGTGCACTGCCCCTTATAATTAATTGGTTTCGAATAAAAATATATATTTTCTTGTATTGGTCTATAACCTGACTTAGGTAAATCCATGAACTCAATTCATTTAGTCTTTCCTATTTTGACTAGTCTTCTGAACCTAAACCATGAATTGTCTTACGGTTCATCAATCAAATAGATGAATTTTTTGAACGAACTGTTCAATTCAAGGAAGATGCGATCCCTCCTCTCGCTACTAGTTGATATCCAAATCTACCCCTCTCTCTCCATCAACTAATCTTATTCTTGGATCTTGTTTGTGAGATTGATAAAAATCAATATCTTTATGTATTCTTCTAATTTCTATGTGTATTAAATTCCTCTAGTCTGATATATATATATATATATATATATATATATATTTTTTCTTTTTTTTATTTCTTTGATTTATTGTTTTCTTTCTCATATTTCCTTCAGATGAATATAAAAAAAAACTCCAAAGTCTATTTTTTCGAATACCTCCTCTTGTACAGCTCCCCGTTTATTAGTGTGAATTTAGCCCCTTGTATCTTTAAGCGACGAGCTTCTTCCTTGTCTTGTGGGAGCGTACCTTCAGTGAGATATTGTTTGAATGGGGTTCTCCAATCGTCCCCCACCTCAATGCTACACACTTTGACTACTTTAATGCTAGGTCGCTCAAGTGTTTCCACCTTCACCGTTCTTCCTTCGGTCTCATTAGAAGAAGCTAATTTGGACAATGAATCTGCATGTGCATTTTCAAACCGGTTAATTTGTATCAACTGAAAGTTTTGAAAACTTTGAGCTAGTGATTCAACTTTCTTTAGATAAGGGACCAACATTGGCTCTCGAATTTCATATTGTCCATGGAATTGGTTTACCACCAATTGAGAATCACTATGCACGACTAGATGGCGAACTTGCAACCTCTCTGCCAGCTTCATTCCAATGACAAGAGCCTCATACTCTGCTATATTATTTGAACTAGGGAACCCAAAGCATAAAGAATATTCTAAAGATCTCCCTTCTGGTGACACCAAGACTATACCGGCCCCACTACCATTTGCACTCGACGCTCCATCAACATACAGTGGCCACGGTCGAGTTTCTTTTTCAATGTTACCCCTCGGGCTAGTACATTCTACTATAAAATCTGCTAGAGCTTGGCCCTTAATGGCTTGCCTGGGCTGAAACGTGATATCATACTGTTGAGTTAATATATTTTGAAATGACAAAACAAGTAAATTCAAAAATATAGAAAACATGTTTAGAGGTCATCAGTACCAGAAACTAAGTCTTTAAGGATGAGAGATTGATCTGGTGAGATGAGAGATCGATTGCCTGGGTTTTCTAGTATGAGAGATCGATCTCATGAGGATATGAGATCGATCTGCTAAAGGATTGAGTTCTCAAAGGATCTGTACAAGGTATTGAGGAAGCAGAGATCGATCTATAAGGGTTATAAGATCGATCTGTATATTACAGGAAGTTTATGAGATTGATCTGGTCTAAGAAGAGATCGATCTCCTCTAAAACAAAGGGTAAAGGCAGTAGATCGATCTGTAGATTGATCTATGCTCAAACAGAGAGTTCATGAGATCGATCTGGTATAGAAAGAGATCGATCTCCTCAAAGTCAAAGAGCTAAGGAGATCAATCTGGGTTGATTAGAGATCGATCTCCTCTCTACGAGAATACTTGCTAGATCAATCTGGAGATCGATCTTGCCTCAAATAGAGAGATTGGAAGATCGATCTTCTAGTTTGACATATCGATCTTCACTAACATTTTCAAATTACAAGATCGATCTCTACAAGTATGAGATCGATCTCCATGCTTCAAGTTGCTTTGTTTTCACAGGAAATCAAACTAAGAGATCGATCTGGTCAAAATGGGAGATCGATCTGGCACTCTACTGGAGGTTCCCAACGGCTATTTCTGCAAAACCTTCAACGGGAAAAATAGCATTTAATGCTCCAACTACCAATCCTCCAGTTTAAAATCAAGCATTGAAGACACTAGGATAAGAGAGACGATTGCTGTAAATCCTGTATATTCTTAAGAATCTCATTCCAACATTCCATTTGCCTTCAATCTTCATTTATTGATATTGTTGTATAAGCCTTTGTGTAAAAGCTATTTTTATCCTACCAAAGCTTCACTTCATATTCATCCTCAAATTAAGAGAGAAGAGGAGACTTCCTCTGTGTGTCAACGTTGTAAAGGGTGAATAAATCTTTGTGTAAAAAGGGTAGAGAGGTTATTCCTTAACCTGTAAAAGGGAGTGTGTAACATTCATTGAAAGAGTGAAAGAAAGCTCTTGACAAAGAGGTCAAGAACAGAGGACGTAGGCAAGAGAATGGCCGAACCTCTATAAACTACTGAGTTTGCTATTTCCTTCCCTTATCTTCTTTCAATTCATTGTATTACATTTTATTGATTATTCATTATTTGCAATTAGACTTAATTTAGTTTAAATTTGCCATTAACCTTAGAAAATCGATTCACCCCCCTCTCGGTAGAGCCAACAATTGGTATCAGAGCAAGGACTCTTTGATCATAAAGGAATAACTTCCTAAGAGTTAAAAACGATCTAATGGCTCACAACAATGTAGCAACCAATCTAGTAAGAGAGGGGCATTCTACAGTTAGGCCTCCTATGTTCAATGGTGAACATTATGCTTATTGGAAAACTAGGATGATGTTTTTCATTCAAGCAAATGATTATGAGGTATGGAGGATTATAACTAAAGGACCTCAAATCCCAACTAAAAGAATAGAGGGAAGAGACATCCCTAAAGAAGAAGATGAGTGGGATTCAAATGATGTAAAATGTACTCAGCTAAATGCTAAGGCTATACACATCCTATTTTATGCTTGAGGGCCAAATGAATATAATAGAGTCTCTGGTTGTGACAATGCCAAACAAATATGGGACAAATTGGCAATAACTCATGAAGGGATAACTCAAGTAAAGGAGACTAAGGTAGGAATGCTCACACATGATTATGAGCTGTTTAGGATGAAAGAAGGAGAGTTAATTAGTGACATGTTCACTAGATTCACTGATGTAATAAATGGGTTAAAGTCCTTGGGAAAAATTTATTCAAATATAGAAATGGTTAAGAAAATATTAAATAGCCTACCAAAATCATGGGAAGCTAAAGTAACAGCAATAGAGGAGTCTAAAGATCCCCACACACTGTCATTAGATGAACTAATAGGATCACTACTCACGTATGAGATGAAGCTAAGAAGAAATGAAGAGCCACCCAAGAAAGTGGGAGTAGCTCTGAAATCCACTACTCAAGAGGAGAGTAATAATAAGAGTGGTAGTGAAGAAGATCTTGATATGGCAATGTTTGCCAAGAGATTTAACAAATTCATGAGAATGAGAGCAAGTGGTAGTGGTAGGAGAAACCACAAGAAAGATCAAGAAGAGATAGGAAGAAAAGATACCATTGTGTACTATAAATGTAAAAAACCTGGACATATTAAATTTAACTGCCCTCTTCTTAAAAGATCCAACGATAGGTTCCACAAAAAGAAGGCAATGACGGCAACATGGAGCGACAGTGATAGCTCCGATGATGATTCGAATGAGGATAATGCCAACCTATGCTTCATGGCTATTGAGGATGAAAAGGTAACTTCAGACTTTAATGAATATTCTTTTGATGAATTGCAAGATGCTTTTGATGATCTTGCATTGGAATATGAATGCATGAGTATGAAGTAAAAAAAATTAATATCTAAATTGAAGAAAGAAAATGAGTTAATACTAAAGGATAAGATAAAATGTGAAAAGAAACTAGAAATTACAAATCTTGAAATTTGTGACCTAAAAGAAAAAAATAGTAACTTGCATAATTCTTTTACTAGATTCTATATGGGTCAACAAAAATTAGATAACATGCTAGAAACTCAAAGGGCCTTCTTTTATAAGAATGGATTAGGATATGATGGAAAAAGTAGATAGACTCATCTCAAAAGTTTCATAGCTAGAAAGAACATGCATAAACCCTCATCTATTTGTTCACATTGTAATAAGAAGAGGCATGCATCATATAATTGCAATATGAAGATGACAACATTTAGTGGGAAAATAGTAAAAAGATTTGGATTCCAAAAGAGGTAGTCAATTAAAAAGATATTAATACTATAGTAAAATGGATCCCAAAGGGATCGAGAATTGTATTCACTAACTCCAAAGGACCCAAGAGAATTTGGGTACCTAAGACATGAGTTTGAATTTTGATTATAGGTGATTGAGCATTGCCACAAAGCTAAAACAACGGAAGCTTGGTACTTGGACAGTGGATGCTCAAGACACATGACCGGTGATAGAAGCCACTTCAACACATTTAAGTCAAAAGTTGGTGGACAAGTCACATTTGGGGACAACTCCAAAGGCCAAGTTGAAGGAAGCGGCTCAATAGGTAATGACTACTTTTCATTAGAAAATGTGTTGCTTGTTAGGGGTCTAAAACATAATTTACTAGGTATTAGTCAACTTTGTGACAAAGGTTACAAAGTAATTTTTGATTGCTTGAAATGTCATGTTATAGATCCTAAATCTAATAAAGTTCTTTTCCTAGGTCATAGGCAAGGTAATATATACATCGTCTATCTAAATGAACTTAAAAATGAAAACATATGCCTAATGGTAGACAAGGAAAAAGAACCTTGGTTGTGGCATAGAAGACTAGGTCATGCTAACATGCATGTGTTACCTGAGTTAGCTAGAAAAGACCTTGTTATAGGATTACCTAAGTTGCCCTATGACTATGACAAAATATGTGAAGCTTGTGTTAAAGGAAAACATAAAAGGATAATATTTAAGCCTAAACATAGTGTATCTACCACTAGGCCTCTTCAATTACTTCACCTAGATCTATTTGGACCAACTAGAACAATAAGCCTAGGTGGGAAACATTATGGGTTTGTAATTGTTGATGATTACACTAGGTTCACTTGGGTGTTCTTTTTAAGAGTGAAAAATGAAGCTTTAGAAAAATTCATTGCCTATACAAAAGTGACTCAAAATGAAAAAGGTTACACTATAACTAGTATTAGAAGTGATCATGGTAAGGAGTTTAAAAATATTGGATTTGATGAATATTGCAATGATCAAGGAATTAGTCATAATTTTTCAGCCCTTAGGACACCACAACAAAATGGGGTAGTTAAGAGAAGAAATAGAACATTGGAAGAAATGGATAGAACCATGTTGTGTGAAAATAATTTACCTAAATATTTTTGGGCTGAAGCTATAAATACATCTTGCTATATCATTGATAGAGCTATGATTAGACCAATTTTAAAGAAAACCCCTTATGAGCTTTACAAGGGTAAGAAGCCTAATATTAGCTATTTTCAGCCCTTTGGTTGTAAATGCTTTGTCTCAAATAATGAAAAAGACAATTTAGAAAAATTTGAGGCCAAGAGTGATGAGGAAATCTTCTTAAGGTATTCTTTGAATTCAAAGGCATATAGAGTATATAACAAAAGAACATTGATGGTTGAAGAATCAATTCATGTAATATTTGATGAGTCAAATGATTTATCTAAAAATTTAACCAATGATGAGGATATTGAAATATTTGATGAAAACTTGAAAGAAATCTCAAACTTAGAAAATGATCTATTAGAGAAACCTGACATTAATAAAGATGATGATGAAGAAATAGAAATATTAGAAAGAGATTCTAGAGTACCAAGAGAATTAGGATATGTAAAAGATTGTGAAATAGTAGGAGATCCAACTCTTGGAGTTAGAACTAGATCATCTCTAAAGAATGTGTGTCAATATATAACCTTTGTATCTCAAATTGAACCTAGAAATGTCAATGAAGCCTTAGATGACAATAATTGATTTTTAGCCATGCAAGAAGAATTAAATCAATTTGAGAGAAGCAAAGTGTTGAGTTAATGTATTTTGAAATGACAAAACAAGTTAATTCAATAATGTTAAGATGATATACAAACATGTTTAGAGGTTATTAGTACCAGAACTTAGAGTTCTGCTGATGAGAGATCGATCTGGGGTATGAGAGATCGATCTCCTGGGTTTTTACTTGATGAGAGATCGATCTCATGATGGAAGAGATCGATCTGGCAAGCCTTAAATCTGTACAAAGGTATTTAGGAAGAATGAGATCGATCTGCAAGGGTTAAGAGATCGATCTGGCTAATGCTAGAGTTGAGAGATCGATCTGGTCGATGAAGAGATCGATCTCCCTTAAGAGCTTAAGACTATAGATCGATCTGAGAGATCGATCCACATTCAAACAGAGAACTTATGAGATCGATCTGGTAAGGAAGAGATCGATCTCCTCAAAGTCAGAGAGCTAAAGAGATCGATCTGTGTTGTTGAGAGATCGATCTCCTCTCTACGAGAGTGCATGGCAGATCGATCTGGAGATCGATCTTGCCTCAAACAGAGAGACTAGGAGATCGATCTGCCTATTCGACAGATCGATCTGCCTCATCATTTTCAAACTAACAGATCGATCTGCTAACCTATGAGATCGATCTCCTTGTGTATTTGTGCTTCAATCTTGCAGGATTTATAACTAAGAGATCGATCTGGCCAAGAAGGCAGATCGATCTGGCACTCTACTGGAGGTACCCAACGGCTAGTTTCTGCAAAACACAACGGGAAGAATAGCATTTAATGCTCCAACTACCAATCCTTCAGTATTTAACCAAGCATTGAAGACAAAGAGAACAGAGACACTATTGCTGTATATTCCAAACATTCTCAAGCTTTAATTCTTTCATTCTTTGTGTCCCTATTGTTCATTCATTGAGAATCATTGTAAAAGCTTAAGTGCAAAAAGCTACATTTCTCCTACCACTTTAAAGCCTTATATTGTATTCAGTCTTATCTTAAAAGAGAAGAGGATTGTTCCTCAGTGAAAGTAAATTGTAAGAGGCTGAATACTTTTTCTGTATTGCTAAGGGTAGAGAGGTTATTCCTTAACCTACAAAAGGAACTGTGTAAGCTCTATTGAAAGAGAGAAAGAAAACACTTGACAAGAAGGTCAAGGAGAGAGGACGTAGGCAAGAGTTTGGCCGAACCTCTATAAACGATTGTGTTTGTTTCTCTCTTCCCTACTCTGCATTAAATTGTTATACTGCACTATATTGCTCATTATCATTTGTGATTAAATTGTGATTAATTTTTAATTTGTCATAATTGTTAGAAAACCGATTCACCCCCCCTCTCGGTAGAGCCAACAATTGGTATCAGAGCTAGGACTCTTTAATCACATAGGAACAACTTCCTAAGAGTTAGAAAACGATCAAATGGCTCTTAACAATGTAGCAACTAGTTTGATAGGAGAGGGGCACTCTACGGTTAGACCTCCCATGTTCAATGGTGAACATTATTCGTATTGGAGGACTAGGATGATGCTATTCATTCAAGCAAATGACTATGAAGTATGGAGAATTATAGTTAAGGGACCTCAAATCCCTACAAAGAAAATAGAGGGAAGAGATATCCCCAAAGAAGAAGATGAATGGGATTCTAATGATATTAAATGTGCACAGCTAAATGCTAAAGCTATGCACACATTATTTTGTGCTTTAGGTCCTAATGAATATAATAGAGTCTCCGGGTGTGATAATGCCAAGCAAATATGGGATAAATTGGCAATAACTCATGAGGGTACAACCCAAGTGAAGGAGACAAAAGTAGGTATGCTCACACATGATTATGAGCTTTTTAGGATGAAGGAAGGAGAATCGATTAGTGATATGTTCACTAGATTTACAGATGTAATTAATGGACTAAAATCCTTAGGAAAAATATATTCTAACATTGAAATGGTAAAGAAAATTTTAAATAGCTTACCTAAATCATGGGAAGCTAAAGTGACAGCAATAGAGGAATCTAAGGATCCACACACATTGTCCTTAGATGAATTAATAGGTTCCTTGCTAACTTATGAGATGAAGCTTAAAAGAAATGAAGAGCCACCCAAGAAAGTGGGAGTTGCTCTAAAATCCACTGCTCAAGAGGAAATTAAAAATGAGAGTGGTAGTGAGGAGGATATTGAGATGGCAATGTTTGCCAAAAGGTTTAATAAGTTCATGAGGATGAAAGCTAGTAGTAGTAATAGGAGAAACAATAGGAGAGAACAAGAGGAAGTAGGTAGAAAAGACTCTATTGTATGTTATGAATGTAAAAAACCGGGATACATAAAATTTAACTGCCCTCTTCTTAAAAGGTCAAATGATAGGTTCCATAAAAAGAAGGCAATGGTGGCAACATGGAGTGACAGTGATTGCTCCGATGATGAATCAAATGAGGACATTGCCAACTTATGCTTCATGGCTATTGATGATGATCAAAAGGTAACCTCTAATCTCAATGAATACTCATTTGATGAATTGCAAGATGCATTTGATGATCTTGCATTAGAGTATGAATCTATGAGCATGAAGTATAAAAAGTTAATATCTAAATTAAAAAGGGAAAATGAGATAATATTAAAAGATAAATTGGAATGTGAGAAGAAACTAGAGATCTCAAATCTAGAAATTTGTGACCTTAAGGAGAAAAATAGCAATCTACATAACTCCTTTAATAGATTTCACATGGGGCAACAAAAGCTA
Organism: Firmiana major; assembly: GCA_033439115.1. Lineage (NCBI taxonomy): Eukaryota > Viridiplantae > Streptophyta > Magnoliopsida > Malvales > Malvaceae > Firmiana > Firmiana major. The sequence goes on from CM065899.1 coordinate 55,562,315, forward strand.
GATAGCATGTTAGAAACCCAAAGGGCATTTTTTGACAAAAATGGCTTAGGGTATAATGCACAAAGTAGGGAGACCCATCTTAAGAGTTTTATTGCTAGGAAGAGCATGAATGAACCTGCAATTACTTGTTCATATTGTAATAAGAAGGGACATAAGTCACATTATTGCAATATAAAGATGAGGAATCTTAAAGGAAAAATTGTAAAAAGGATATGGATTCCAAAAGAGGTAATTCATTCCAAGGACTGTAATGCATTAGCAAAATGGATCCCAATGGGATCAAGAATTGCATTTACTAACCTCCAAGGACCCAAGAGAATTTGGGTACCTAAGACTTGAGTTTGATTTTGTGTAGGTGATTGAGCATAGCCACAAAGCTAAAACAAAAGATGCTTGGTACTTAGATAGTGGATGCTCAAGGCACATGACGGGTGATAAAAGCCATTTCAATTCCTTCAAATCGAAAATTGGTGGAGAAGTCACTTTTGGGGACAACTCCAAAGGCCAAGTGGAAGGAAGTGGCTCAATAGGTAATGATCATTTCTCTTTAGAAAAAGTATTACTTGTTAGGGGTCTAAAGCATAACTTACTAAGCATTAGTCAACTTTGTGACAAAGGTTACAAAGTAATTTTTGATTGCATGAAGTGTAATGTTATAGATCCTAAGTCAAATAAAATTCTTTTTCTAGGTCATAGGCAAGGTAACATATATATTGTCTATCTTAATGAACTCAAAAATGAAAACATATGCTTAATGGTAGACAACAAAAAGGAATCTTGGTTATGGCATAGAAGACTAGGTCATGCTAGCATGAGCGTGCTATCCAAGTTAGCTAGAAAGGATCTAGTAATAGGCTTACCCGAAATACCTTTTGATCATGAAGAAATATGTGAAGCTTGTGTCAAAGGAAAACACAAGAGGACAACTTTTAAGCCTAAGAATAGTGTATCCACCACTAGGCCTCTTCAATTACTGTATTTAGACTTATTTGGACCAACTAGAACCACTAGCCTAGGTGGGAAACACTATGGATTTGTAATAGTTGATGATTACACTAGGTACACTTGGGTGTTCTTTTTGAGAGTAAAAAATGAAGCCTTAGAGAAATTCATAACTTACTCAAAGGTGACTCAAAATGAAAAAGGATATACAATAACAAGCATTAGAAGTGATCATGGCAAAGAATTTGAAAATATAGGATTTGATGAGTATTGCAATGATCAAGGAATTAGCCATAATTTTTCAGCCCCTAGGACACCACAACAAAATGGTGTAGTTGAGAGAAGAAATAGAACTTTGGAAGAGATGGCTAGGACCATGTTATGTGAAAATAACTTGCCAAAGTATTTTTGGGCTGAAGCTATAAACACATCATGTTATATAATTAATAGAGCTATGATAAGACCCATGCTAAAGAAAACTCCTTATGAGCTCTACAAAGGCAAGAAGCCTAACATTAGTTACTTCCATCCTTTTGGCTGCAAATGCTTTGTTCTAAATAATGGAAAAGATAATTTAGGAAAATTTGATGCCAAGAGTGATGAGGGAATATTTCTAGGATATTCATTGAATTCAAAGGCCTTTAGAATATATAACAAAAGAACATTAGTGGTTGAAGAGTCTATTCATGTTATATTTGATGAATCAAATAATTTATCTAAAGATTCAACCAATGATGAAAATGTTGGAATATTTGATAAAGGCTTAGAAGATGACTTTCTAGAAAAGCTTGACTTAAATAAAGAAGATGAAGAAGAAATAGAGGTTTTAGAAAGAGAGCCTAGAGCACCAAGAGAGTTAGGATATGTAAAAGATTGTGAAATAGTAGGAGATCCAACTCTTGGAGTTAGAACTAGATCATCCCTAAGGAATATGTGCCAATATATAGCCTTTGTATCTCAAATTGAGCCTAGGAATGTCAATGAAGCCTTAGAAGACAATAATTGGTTCCTAGCAATGCAAGAAGAATTAAATCAATTTGAGAGAAGCAAAGTATGGAAACTAGTTCCTAGGCCTAGTGATCACTCAATAATTGGAACTAAATGGATATTCAAGAACAAAATGGATGAAAATAGTGTGATCACAAGGAATAAGGCTAGGCTAGTTGCTCAAGGCTATAGACAAGAGGAAGGCATAGACTATGATGAAACATATGCACCGGTAGCTAGATTAGAGGCAATAAGAATGTTACTTGCCTTTGCATGTTATAAAAACTTCAAGTTATATCAAATGGATGTAAAGAGTGCATTCTTAAATGGTTTTATTAATGAAGAAGTATATGTTGAGCAACCTCCCGGATTTGAAAATCATAAATTTCCTGAACATGTTTTTAAATTATCTAAGGCATTTTATGGGTTAAAACAAGCTCCTAGAGCTTGGTATGAAAGGTTGTCAAAATTTTTAATAGAAAATGAATTTTCAAGAGGAAAAGTGGATACCACCTTATTCATTAAGAATAAAAATAAGGATTTATTAGTTGTACAAGTGTATGTAGATGATATTATTTTTGGTTCAACTAATGAGTCTTTATGCCAAGAGTTTGCTAAGATCATGCAAGGAGAATTTGAGATGAGCATGATGGGAGAACTCACATTCTTCTTGGGACTTCAAGTGAAGCAAACAAAAGATGGAACATTCATCAATCAAGCAAAGTATACTAAGGAATTGCTCAAGCGATTTGGCATGGACAATTGCAAACCTCAAGCAACTCCAATGGGCACCAACATCAAGCTTGATAAAGATGAAAGTGGTAAGTGTGTAGACACTAAACTTTATAGGTCTATGATTGGCTCATTGCTTTATTTAACTGCAAGTAGACCAGATATTTTGTTTAGTGTATGCCTTTGTGCTAGATTTCAATCCTGTCCTAAGGAATCACATCTATTGGCAACTAAGAGGATCTTTAGATACCTCAAAGACACTCCCTCACTAGGACTTTGGTACCCCAAAGACTCTACTTTTGCCCTTCATGCATTTTCAGATGCTGATTTTGGAGGCTGCAAAATAGATAGGAAAAGTACTTCAGGTACTTGCCAATTCTTAGGAAATAGGTTAATCTCTTGGTTCTCCAAGAAGCAAAACAGTGTAGCTCAGTCCACAACTGAAGCTGAGTATATAGCAGCTGGTAGTTGTAGTGCTCAAGTGTTGTGGATTAAACAACAAATGAGAGATTATGGTATTGACATGAAACAAGTGTCTATTAAATGTGATAATACCAGTGCCATTAATCTGTCTAAGAATCCTATTCAACACTCCAGAACCAAGCACATAGAAATTAGACATCACTTCCTTAGAGACCATGTACAAAAAGGGGATATAATTTTAGAGTACATTGACACTCTACATCAAATAGCTGATATATTCACCAAACCCCTTGATAGAGATAGGTTTTGTATCCTTAGAGGTGAATTAGGACTCATGGATATGCCTTAGGACTTTTATGATTCAAAAATATTGGTTTCAAATTGATTTTAAAAGAGTTTTTGCAAAGATTTTCTGGCAATGAGGATGAGAGATCGATCTCCTTGTGATATAGATCGATCTCCATGCTTCCAACTAGCCTAAATCATCAAGGTTAAGCTAAGCAGATCGATCTTCTAACCATAAGATCGATCTCCTTACGTCTCTGTTTAAAGGCAGATCGATCTGTCCACACGACAGATCGATCTCTTCACAGCTTCCGCATTCTGAAGATCGATCCATGCATTTGGCAGATCGATCTCTATAAGCCTCGGTTTCACTACAGATCGATCTGTGCATGTAACAGATCGATCTCCTTAAGCCATGATTTGCGAACAGATCGATCTGTTCATGCGACAGATCGATCTTCCTTGGCTTTCTGGAAATGACAGATCGATCTGTCGCCTCGACAGATCGATCTCCTGTGCCCTGGAGTATAAATACCCGCGTAAAATTCCCAAATTTCCCAAACCCAATCTTCAAAATTCCCAAATTTCCTTCGCATTTCTTCCTTTGATTCGCGACCAGATCGATCTCTGTACGGTCCTCCTTGCTTCTCGGTGTCCAATTCCGGTATTGTAACCAACATTCCTTACTGATTTTCAAAATCTTTCTTCAATTTGTGTTTTTTAATTTAGGGCAAACCTAGGTACTGTTTCATTGCTTTTCTCGTTGTTGAATCTATTTAGTGCCTCTTTAGAGTCTAGAATCATGCCTAGGAAGTCAGTAGCAAACAAACCTCCTAGAACCACTGTAGAGGCAGGTTCCTCATCACAACCCATTCCTCCACCTCCTGTCGCTTCCTTCAATCGGTGTTTTAAAACACCAGCAAAAAGAAAGCGATATGAGGAATACTTCTCAACCATGCCAATTAAGCATTGGCGAACCATAGATTTTTCATTCCTCAATCGCATAGACTTTCCATACATGTCAAAGTTTGAGGAATTTGGTTGGATGAATTTTTTGAAAATCAACACTCCCGTTCCTCCAAATTTAGTTTGTGCATTCTTTTCCAATGCCGAACTCCTTTTTGACCCAAATGACACTTGCAAAATTATCGGTTTCAAAACCTATGTCATGGGTAAATCAATTATAATAGACACTGAAATTCTAGCCAAAGCGTTTGATATACGCGATGAAGGCTTAATGAATGAGGATGAGGAAGTCCCCTTTGCGTTTGAACTCCCCGGGGACAAGGCGAGTAACCTTCCAATGCACCTTCGGTTACTCCACCTAATAATCTCTTGGAACCTCCGCCCTTTCGGTACTCGTCATTCTACCGTTAGGCGTTTAGATCGTTTTTGGCTCCATCACATTCACACCACAAGCCAAAAACCTAACCTCCCTCACTTTATATACGAAGATTGGCTGAAGATTGTGCGTGGACAAGCTACCACAATCGTTTTTCCACAACCGACAGCTTATTTTCTCCACCGCCTTGGCGTCGACTGTAGCGGCGAAACCGGCGAACTCCCCTCTCCCAAGAGCGTGCTTAACATTGGGACCCTCCATCATATGGGGTACTACAAAGACCTCCAGGGAGAGTGGACGAAAAAGCGGGATCAGCAACCTGCAGAGGCTATGGAGGAGGACCCCACTGCTGAGCCAGTGCACCGACCTGCTGCACCAGCTCCAGAACCATCGGCTCCGCCCACTGCACCGACATCGTCTCCTGCTGACTTGGAGATGCTCATGGCGATGATGAATGACCTCAGTCAGCAGATGAATGACGACTTTGCCACTCAGCGGCGTATGATCGAGGACTTAACCCAAAGAGTGGATAAGATTCAAGAGACTCAAGAGGCGATGTTCGATGAGCTCCAAGTAACACGCACGCACGTTGAGAATCTTTTGGATCGTGATCCTCCCTCACAATAGGCATTAGGTGCTTTGATTTAGTGTAGTTACAACATTTTAAGCTACTTGATGTTATCTGTGAGAAATTTGCTTGAATGAAATGTGATTTGACTGGATATTGGGTGAGTTAATGAAAATGTTGATTTTGAAATGCCATGAATCTTCTATTTTGTGTGTGATTGATATGACAAAAAGTGGGAGAAGAAACATGTGTTGTGGTTGTGTTAAATGTTTTAAAAGAATGATTTAATTGAGGGGGAGTTATGATTTAATTGAGGGGGAGTTAAGATTTAACTGAGGGGGAGTTAAGTCATTAACAAAGTCAAAAGCTCACAAAAAGGGGGAGTTTTGCAAATTCACTAAACATGTTTATTTGATGAGTTTTGTCATATCAAAAAGGGGGAGATTGTTGAGTTAATGTATTTTGAAATGACAAAACAAGTTAATTCAATAATGTTAAGATGATATACAAACATGTTTAGAGGTTATTAGTACCAGAACTTAGAGTTCTGCTGATGAGAGATCGATCTGGGGTATGAGAGATCGATCTCCTGGGTTTTTACTTGATGAGATCGATCTCATGATGGAAGAGATCGATCTGGAAAGCCTTAAATCTGTACAAAGGTATTTAGGAAGAATGAGATCGATCTGCAAGGGTTAAGAGATCGATCTGGCTAATGCTAGAGTTGAGAGATCGATCTGGTCGATGAAGAGATCGATCTCCCTTAAGAGCTTAAGACTATAGATCGATCTGAGAGATCGATCCACATTCAAACAGAGAACTTATGAGATCGATCTGGTAAGGAAGAGATCGATCTCCTCAAAGTCAGAGAGCTAAAGAGATCGATCTGTGTTGTTGAGAGATCGATCTCCTCTCTACGAGAGTGCATGGCAGATCGATCTGGAGATCGATCTTGCCTCAAACAGAGAGACTAGGAGATCGATCTGCCTATTCGACAGATCGATCTGCCTCATCATTTTCAAACTAACAGATCGATCTGCTAACCTATGAGATCGATCTCCTTGTGTATTTGTGCTTCAATCTTGCAGGATTTATAACTAAGAGATCGATCTGGCCAAGAAGGCAGATCGATCTGGCACTCTACTCGAGGTACCCAACGGCTAGTTTCTGCAAAACACAACGGGAAGAATAGCATTTAATGCTCCAACTACCAATCCTTCAGTATTTAACCAAGCATTGAAGACAAAGAGAACAGAGACACTATTGCTGTATATTCCAAACATTCTCAAGCTTTAATTCTTTCATTCTTTGTGTCCCTATTGTTCATTCATTGAGAATCATTGTAAAAGCTTAAGTGCAAAAAGCTACATTTCTCCTACCACTTTAAAGCCTTATATTGTATTCAGTCTTATCTTAAAAGAGAAGAGGATTGTTCCTCAGTGAAAGTAAATTGTAAGAGGCTGAATACTTTTTCTGTATTGCTAAGGGTAGAGAGGTTATTCCTTAACCTGCAAAAGGAACTGTGTAAGCTCTATTGAAAGAGAGAAAGAAAACACTTGACAAGAAGGTCAATGAGAGAGGACGTAGGCAAGAGTTTGGCCGAACCTCTATAAACGATTGTGTTTGTTTCTCTCTTCCCTACTCTGCATTAAATTGTTATACTGCACTATATTGCTCATTATCATTTGTGATTAAATTGTGATTAATTTTTAATTTGTCATAATTGTTAGAAAACCGATTCACCCCCCCTCTCGGTAGAGCCAACACAAAGTATGGAAACTAGTTCCTAGACCTAGTGATCACTCTATAATTAGAACTAAATGGATCTTCAAGAACAAGATGGATGAAAACAGTGTGATCATAAGAAACAAAGCTAGGCTAGTTGCACAAGGATATAGGCAAGAAGAAGGAATAGACTATGATGAAACTTATGCACCTGTAGCTAGACTAGAAGCAATAAGAATGCTACTTGCCTTTGCATGTTATAAAAACTTCAAATTATATTAAATGGATGTGAAGAGTGCATTCTTAAATGGTTTCATTAATGAAGAAGTTTATGTTGAGTAACCTCCCGGTTTTGAAAGTCATGATTTTCCTGAACATGTATTCAAACTCTCTAAGGCACTTTATGGTTTGAAACAAGCTCCTAAGGCATGGTATGAAAGGCTGTCAAAATTCTTAATAGAAAAAGGATTTTCAAGAAGAAAAGTAGACACTACTTTGTTTATCAAAAATAAAAATAAAGATTTACTAGTTGTTCAAGTGTATGTAGATGACATTATTTTTAGATCAACTAATGAATCTTTATGCCAAGAGTTTGCTAAGATCATGCAAGGTGAATTTGAAATGAGCATGATGGGAGAGCTCACCTATTTCTTGGGACTTCAAGTAAAGCAAACTAAAGATGGAACCTTTATCAATCAAGCAAAATATACCAAGGTTTTTCTCAAAAGATTTGGAATGGATACTTGCAAACCTCAAGCAACTCCAATGGGCACCAACATCAAGCTTGATAAAGATGAAAGTGGTAAGTATGTAGACACTAAACTATATAGGTCTATGATTGGTTCATTGCTTTATCTAATTGCAAGTAGACTAGATATTCTATTTAGTGTATGCCTTTGTGCTAGATTTCAATCCTCTCCTAGGGAATCACACTTATTAGCAACTAAAAGAATCTTTAGATATCTTAAGGACACTCCCTCTCCAGGACTTTGGTACCCCAAGGACTCCACTTTTGCTCTTCATACATTTTTTGATACAGATTTTGGGGGCTGTAAAATAGATAGGAAGAGCACTTCTGGTACATGTCAATTCTTAGGGAATAGATTAATTTCATGGTTCTCTAAGAAACAAAATAGTGTAGCACAATCCACAAGAGGATGAATATATAACAGCAGGTAGTTGTAATGCCAAATGTTGTGGATTAAACAACAAATGAAAGACTATGGTATTAACATGAAGCAAGTCTCAATCAAATGTGATAATACCAGTGCCATTAATCTATCTAAGAATCCTATTCAACACTTTAGAACTAAGCATATTGAAATTAGGCACCATTTTCTTAGAGACCAATGTACAAAAAGGAGATATAATTCTAGAGTATATTGATACTTTACATCAAATAGCTGATATCTTCACCAAACCTCTTGATAGAGATAGGTTTTATGTTCTTAGAGGTGAATTAGGACTCATGAATGTTCCTTAAGATTTATTTACTTCAAAACCTTGATTTCAAAGTAATTTTCAACGAATTTTTCAATGATTTTTCTGGGCAAAAAGTATGAGAGATCGATCTCCTATCACCATAGATCGATCTTCATGCTACAAATTGGCCTAAAGTAGTAAGGTTCAGCTAAGAAGATCGATCTTCTATCCCATAAGATCAATCTCCTTAAGCTTTTGTATTTCATAGATCAATCTATGCATTTGGCAGATCGATCTCCTTAAGCCTCTGTAAAACAGCAAATCGATCTATGGCTTTGGCAGATCGATCTCATTAAGCTTCTGTATTTTGAAGATCGATCTTTTGGTTTGAACAGATCGATCTCTTCAAGTCTTTGGAAATAGCAGATCGATCTGGTTCCACGACAGATCGATCTCCTTAGCCCTGTACTATAAAAACTGCTCAAAATTCCCAAATTTCAAAAATCCCAAAATCTTCAAATCCCTAACCCTTGTCGCGCCTCTTTCGTTGATTCTCACTCCCAGATCGATCTCGGTAAGGTCTCTGCCCAATCTCTTCATCATTCTTGCTTTAGTAACCTACATTGCTAAATTTTTCTTCAAAAATTTCTCTATTTCTGCTGCAATCTCCATTAGAGCAATTCTAGAACTGTTTCATTGCCTAGGTTTCTAGAGAACTGTTGTCTAAGAACTAAAAATCTATTTAGAGTGTGTCTAGTTGAAATCTTAAATCATGCCTCGACCTAAGAGAGTTGGCCAAAAACCCCCTAGACCAAATGCTGATAGAGGGTCATCTTCCCAAACAGCTCCTCCCTCTTCTGTCACTACCTTTAACAGGTGTTTTCAAACACCTGCAAAAAGGAAAAGATATGAAGAGTATTTCCACAATGCCAATTAAACATTGGCGAACAATTGATTTCTCGTTTTTAAATCATATTGATTTTCCGTATCTGTCAAAAATGGAAGCATTCGGTTGGCTTCCTTTTCTTAAAATTAACACCCAGTACCTCTAAATATTGTTAGGGCATTCTTTTCTAATACTGAACTCATTTACGACCCTAATGATACCTGTAAAATACTAGGGTTTAAAATGTTTGTCATGTCTAAAACACTATCTATAGACACATCCCTACTAACCCGAGTATTTGACATACAAGATGAGGGGTTGACCGATGAAGAGGAAGAAGTTCCATTAGAATTTGACCTTCCCGGGGATAAGGAGAGTGACCTACCGATGCACCTGAGGTTACTCCACCTTATCATCTCGTGGAATCTTAGACCCTTTGGTACCTGTCATTCCACGGTTAGGAGATTAGATCGATTTTGGCTCCACCATCTCCACTCCTCAAGTCAAAAACCCAATCTGGTCCACTTCATATACGAAGATTGGCTAAAGATTATACGCGGCCAAGCCTCCACGATAGTCTTTCCACAACCGCTTGCGTACTTGCTTCAACGAGTTGGGGTCGATTGCTCGTGTGAAACCGGTGAAGTGCCTTCCCCAAAAAGCGTATTAAACATTGGCACACTTCACCACATGGGATACTATAAAGACTTTCAAGGGCAATGGAGGAAAAAGCGAGAACAGCAGTCTGAGGCAGCCATGGAAGAAGAACCATCAGCAGAGCCTACTGCCCCACCAGCTGAACCTACTGAGGTTCCATCTTCATCGACAGCTCAGCCCCCTGCACCTACATCATCATCCGATGGGCTGGAATCAATTGTGGGGATGATTATGGAGCTTAACCAAAAGATGGATAAAGGATTTGCAAACCTTTATGCCACACAGCAGGCGATGTTCAATGATCTGCAGGTTACTCGCACTCGCGTCGAAGAACTTCTGGATCGATTTCCTCCTCAGCCGTAGGACCTGCATGTTAGGAATGTTTAGATAGTTTTTCATGTTTACTATTTGCTTATTAAAACATCATTTGCTTGAATGCATACGTTATGAAATGACATGATAGTTCTTTGTGAAATGTGTTCTAATGAGTTACTATTTTGAAATGACATGACATTTCTTGTGAAAGTTAATTGCCTTTATATCTTTATTGCCATTGCTATGACAAAAAGGGGGAGAAGAATAAGAAAACATGTTTAATGGTTTAAAGGAAAGATTAAATTAAGGGGGAGTTAAGGGGCTAAAGCAAGGGGGAGCTTACAAAAATGGGGAGTTTTGTGAAAGCAAAACATAATTTGTGCATAATGCAAATGGGTAACTAAACATGTTTATTAAATAAGTTTTGTCATATCAAAAAGGAGGAGATTATTGAGTTAATATATTTTGAAATGACAAAACAAGTAAATTCAAAAATATAGAAAACATGTTTAGAGGTCATCAGTACCAGAAACTAAGTCTTTAAGGATGAGAGATCGATCTGGTGAGATGAGAGATCGATCTCCTGGGTTTTTTAGTATGAGAGATCGATCTCATGAGGATATGAGATCGATCTGCTAAAGGATTGAATTCTCAAAGGATCTGTACAAGGTATTGAGGAAGCAGAGATCGATCTATAAGGGTTATAAGATAGATCTGTCTATTACAGGATGTTTATGAGATCAATCTAGTCTAAGAAGAGATCGATCTCCTCTAAAACAAAGGGTAAAGGCAGTAGATCGATCTGTAGATCGATCTATGCTCAAACAGAGAGTTCATGAGATCGATCTGGTATAGGAAGAGATCGATCTCCTCAAAGTCAAAGAGCTAAGGAGATCGATTTGGGTTGATTAGAGATCGATCTCTTCTCTACGAGAATACTTGCTAGATCGATCTGGAGATCGATCTTAACTCAAACAGAGAGATTGGAAGATCGATCTTCTAGTTCGACAGATTGATCTTCACTAACATTTTCAAATTACAAGATCGATCTCTACAAGTATGAGATCGATCTCCATGCTTCAAGTTGCTTTATTTTCGCAGGAAATCAAACTAAGAGATTGATCTGGTCAAAATGAGAGATCGATCTGGCACTCTACTGGAGGTTCCCAACGGCTATTTCTGTAAAACCTTCAACGAGAAAAACAGCATTTAATGCTCCAACTACCAATCCGCCAGTATAAAATCAAGCATTGAAGACACTGGAATAAGAGAGACTATTGCTGTAAATCCTGTATAATCTCAAGAATCTCATTCCAACATTCCATTTACCTTCAATCTTCATTTATTGATATTGTTGTATAAGCCTTTGTGTAAAAGCTATTTTTATCCTACCAAAGCTTCACTTCATATTCATCCTCAAATTAAAAGAGAAGAGGAGACTTCCTCTGTGTGTCAACATTGTAAAGGGTGAATATATCTTTATGTAAAAAGGGTAGAGAGGCTATTCCTTAACCTGTAAAAGGGAGTGTGTAACATTCATTGAAAGAGTGAAAGAAAGCTCTTGACAAGGAGGTCAAGAAGAGAGGACGTAGGCAAGAGATTGGCCGAACCTCTATAAACTACTGAGTTTGCTATTTCCTTCCCTTATCTTCTTTCAATTCATTGTATTACATTTTATTGATTATTCATTATTTGCAATTAGACTTAATTTAGTTTAAATTTGCCATTAACCTTAGAAAACCGATTCACCCCCCCTCTCGGTAGAGCCAACACATACTCTCTAAGTTCTACTGTCCATTTCACCAATCTCCCTGAGTGTTCAGGCTTCTGAAGAATTTGTCTTAATGATTAATCTGTTAGGACAGAAAAGGGGTGTGCCTAAAAATAAGGACGCAATTTACGAGAGGCCATCACAAAGGCTAGTGCTAGCTTTTCGGCTAGCGGATAACGGGTCTCCAGGTTTAGCAGTACTTTACTCACATAATAGATGGGACGATCTACTATTTCATCATTTTTCAGCAGTACTGCACTAACAACGAATTCACCGACTCCCAAGTACATATACAAATGTTCTCCTTCCAAAGCTTTGTTAATAAAGGTAACTACTTCAAATATTCCTTCAAGTCTTCGAAAGCTCTTTTGCAATCATCTGTCCACTTGAAATTCCTTCCACCCCGTAGAGTTTTGAAGAACGGCAAGCTCCTTTCTACAGATTTTGACAAAAAACGGTTCAGAGCTGCTATTCTGCCTGTCAATCTTTAAACTTCTCTCACTGTGGTTGGTGGCTTCATATCTATGATTGCTTGCACCTTTTCGGGGTTTGCCTCAATCCCCCTATTAGTGATCATGAACCCCAAGAACTTTTCAGACCTAACTTCGAATAAACATTTGTTGGGATTTAGCTTCATACTGAATTCCCTCAACACATCAAACACCTTAGACATTTGATGAGCGTGAGACTCTCCTGCTCTACCTTTAATAATCATATCGTCCACATAAGCTTCCATAGTGTTTCCCATGAGATTTTTGAAGACTTTGTTCACCATTCGCTGATATGTGGCCTCAGAGTTCTTTAAACCGAATGGCATTACCCGATAACAATATGTTCCATCATCAGTTATAAAGGAAGTCTTCTCTTCATCTTCTGGATGAAGCATAATTTGATGGTACCCGGAGAAAGCATCTAGAAAACTAGGAGTTCGTACCCTGATGTTTCATCCATAAGCTTATCAATTTGGGGCAGAGGATACAAATCTTTGGGGCAAGCTTTATTCAAATCGATGAAATCAACACACATTCGCCATTTCCCATTAGATTTCTTCACCATTACTACATTGGCCAACCAGTCAGGGTAGTAAACCTCTCTAATAAACTCGACTTCTAAAAGTTTATTAACTTTCTCAATGATCGCCTTTTGTCTTTTCAGGGTAAAATTTCTCTGCTTTTGTTTAACAGGCTTATGCCCGGGTGAAACATTAAGTCTATGGCAAATCACTTCTGGATTAATCTCAGGCATATCAGTCAGGGTCCAAGCAAAGACATCAAAGTTTCTCTGTAGGCATTCTGTTATCTCTCTCCTTGTTTGTTCATCTAGTTGAGTCCCTATGAACACTTTCTTCTCTTTATCTCCTTTAATTAGCTCAATGGCTTTCGTTTCCTCAATAGACTAAGGCTTAGGAGGGTCATCTATATACAATGTCTCCTTTCTTTGTACCATTTTGTCGACGGTAGAGGTGATATAATATGTGCGAGCCCTCTTTTGATCTCCTCGTACTTGCCTGACCCTGTTGGGAGTAGGAAACTTCATTAATAGGTAGCAAGAAGATATTACCACCCTCATATCATTTAGTAGAGGCTTTCCCAAGATCATGTTGTAAGCAGCTGAGGTTGATCTTACAACCATGAACAATACCTGTCGAGTCACATCCTTTGGGCTTTCCTTTAGAGTCACAGGCAACTCTATAGACCTGACGACCTTCACTTTCTCGTCTGTAAATTCCAATAGTGGCGTCATAACAGGTCTTAATCTATCTTCTGATACATTCATTTTCTCAAAGCAATTCCAATAGATTAAGTTCACCGAACTTCCATTGTCTACCAAGATTCTGCTCACTGGATGTTTTGCCACCACCGTTGATATCTCCATGGCATCGTCATGAGGAATGACGATATCACCCCTATCTGCCAGAGTGAACATAATGGGTTCTTCATCCGCATCTCCTCCATCACAGTATGAATATGATATTTTTGTCTCGCGTAACTTTTACGAGAAGTAGAGGAACTTTTTGCCATCGATTCTCCCCCTGCAATAACATTTATAGTCGGGCCAGTGGGTTCATTATCGAGTCGATTGCCTCGGGGGTCTGACCTAGCTTCTTCTTCATTTCTTGGCTTGTTTCTCCCTCTATCATTATTTTATCTATTCCGCAAACTATCATCCCTTTGATCTCACGGAGGGTAACGGGGCATTTCACTTCTCCACAGGAAGTGGTTAATTTTCCCATCTCGAGTCAACTTTTCTAACTGATCCATCAAATCTCTGCATCTCTCAGTAAGATGACCATGAGCGAAATAAAAGTCACAATAAGCATCAACATTTCGGTCTAAATCTCCAATCTTCTTTTTGGGGAACTCCAACAGTCCAGTTCCTTCGATAGCGGCAAGAATAGTGGCACGAGGTTCATTTAACCTGGTATAGTTTTCATACCTAAGCCTAGGAGTCTTGTCCAATCTGTTAGGTCTTGAAGAACTTCTTTCATGTACATCTCTCTCTCTTTTCCTTCATTCCTTTGCCTCTCGGGACTGTACCATTCTCATCACTTCCTCTTAAGCCACGTATTTATTTGCTCTAGCAAATAGATCAAAAAGAGTCACTGGCTGATCAAGGGATAAGGATTCTGATAACTTCTCAGATTTTGTCCCCTACAACATTGCTATCATGGCTACTCCCACTGGTAGATCTTTCACCTCTAAGGTCGCATCTCGGAAACAATCTACATAGTTCTTCAGTGATTCTTTGTTCCCTTGTTTAAGGGTAAGTAAATAAATGGCATCCTTCTTCCGCTGGCTGTTGATCATGAAGGCTCTCAGAAATTCACTTTGTAATTGGTCGAAGGATGAGATAGAACCCTCATTTAACCCATTAAACCATTTTAAAGCATGCCCCGATAGTGTGAGCGAGAAGGCTCTACACATGATTTCGTCTTCCGATCCATGGAGCAACATAAGGGACTCATAACTCTGTATATGGTCATACGGGTCAGTTTTGTCAGCATAAGTAGCCAAAGAAGGCATCTTGAACTTTTTTGGCAGTGGTTTGTCCATAATCTTGGAACTGAAAGGAACTCTCCTTCTCTAATTGTCCTTGGGAGACACTAACTTCTTGTTCTCCAAAATCCTTTCCATGACTTTCTCAACGTTTTTCAACCCTCGGGTCGAGTGTGCTCCCCTTTCTTCGGTACTAGAAGAGTCTGAGTAATAAGAATCCCTTCTTTCTCTGTTTTAGGGATTCCGCATATTGTTCGCTCCCAGGCTAGGGATCTCCTCATCGTTCACAGTTTTCCTCCCTCTAGGAGCCTGCACTGTATCCCTTCTTCCTACACCTCCCATTCCGTAATTCGGCATTGAATATTCGAAATAGTCTTGGGAGTCATGACTATTTTGTCCACTAATCTGTCGCACTCCACCTAGTAAAGGAGGACTCTGTCTCTACCGCTCCCCAGATCCGTGAACTTCAAAGTTATGTCATTTAAATTCTGCGGCAGAAGTCTGCCTCCTGAATTTTGCAGCTAGGTTTAATTCTCTCACCCTTGAGGCAGGGTTTCGACGCCTGATATTTGTGGCAGGATTTTGCATCAGCCTAGCAGCAATGTCCTCTCCCAGTGTTACGATAGGGTTTTGTATCAGATTAGCGATAGTATTCTGCCCCAATGCTGCTGCAGGGTTTTGCATCAGACCAGCGGTAGTATTCTGCCCTCATTCTCCTTATCCCGGATTCACCCCCGTAGAGGGCTGGCCTCTCCCCTAAGTCTGTCTCGGGACATTCTCTCCTACCATATGCTGCACTTTTGGAGGCAAACTAAACTGCAGCAATGTATTTTTAAAGAAATCAATTATTGCCCTCAACGACGTAATAGTTTGCTCATTTTGGTGCTTCAAAGCCTCAAATTCGTCGAGAAAAATTGTAGAAACCCTGTCTCCTTCTCCAATCTGCTCTTATCCTCTCCCAGGTCTGCTAGGAGGACTCACAGAATTCTCCTCCCCCAAATTTGCTACCGTTGTCAAACGCGTTCTCACAATTTTAATAAAGAATCTGACTTTTTGTCCTTTTTCCGACAAACGACGCCAATTGTTGTTGTACTAAACAGCAATGATTGAATGATGACGTTTGTTGTTTCCTCCACGTGTCTTTAAAGATTCTACAAAAATAATAAAGATCAAAGGAGCGCAGGGATCTGTCCCTACACGCGTACTCCAATGCTTAATTTAGAAATAAAGTTTAAGTAGAGCCTTAATCAATAAAGTAGAGCCTAGGATTTTTTGCTCATACCTGAGGGTATTTATAGATGTTCCTGGTGTGGCTTTTAGTTATCTCAGGGCTTATGAATATTTGGGCTCAAGACTTTACCGTTTTGGGCCATCCGAGTTCTGAGGCCCAGGCGCGCGACTGGGTAGGTGACAGAGTTCTGAGAAACTCTGTCGCAAGACTCAGAAGTCTGTCGCTGTGTGGCGAATTACCTTTGGGCGACAGAGGTTTGAGGACCTCTGCCCCAGGGCACAGGAGTGCAGAGCTCTGAGGACATCTGCCGCTAGAATTAGGGCACAGAAATCTATCGCCGAGCATACTCTGTCTCATCATAGAGGTTTTTCGTTACCTCTCAGTGGTTGCCACGTGGCGTATGTCTCGTAGGCTTATGACTTGACACGTAGCTGTCTTTTGTTGGCCAATGTTTGCCTATGTGGACTTGATGTATATGACCTCTATCAATTTCCTATTTCCTTCAGCTGTTGCAAATGACAACAAGCTTGCAGTCCTCGGGATTGGCTTATTTGGAAGCCAATCCACGGGCTTCTTCAGTTTACATTTTTTTGAATTCATTTACTGCTCTTATCTCTCTCCTATCCCACGTTTCCTTATGCTACCAAGACCTCATCATTATTCATTCCATTTCCTTTCCATGAAACATCATCACCAACAAATAAAAAATAGCTTTCGAGTTGGCTTAAAGAAATGGAGCCAATCTTTGCTTTTTAAATTGTTAAATTAGACTAATACTAATAATGCTATATAATATAATTGATTGGTATAATATTGCATTATACTTCACTTGGTCTCATGTCATTTTTGTACTCATTTAAACTACAAGATATATTTTATTTAATTAAATTCACCTAAATCTCTCATGTTAAGAATATAATTTTAATTAATTTTTTGAGCTATACTGTTTATTGTTTAATCGCAGTATTGTGCTCGAATTGCAACTCTCACATTTCATAATTTCCATTTGTTTACTTTGCTAACTATAATTAGAATCGAGTACAAGAAAAGTTTTGGTGTTTACATTCTCCCTACTTTAAGAAATTTGGTCCCCAAATTTTAAATCTAAGTTAGTCATCAAACAGATGTTGGTATTTCTCTCGCATTCAGCTTTTCAATTCCCACGTGGCTTCTTCCGAGGTGTGGTATTGCCACAGGACCTTAACCAGAGGGATTGTCTTAGACCGCAACACTTTCTCTTTCCTATCCAAGATCTGAACTGGTTTCTCCACATAAGTCATATCCTCCTGCAATTCTAATGGTCCATACTTAATCACATACATCAGGTCTGAATGATACTTGCGAAGCATCAAAATGTGGAAGACATTATGGATACTCGACAACTCAAGCGGTAAAGCCAATCTGTATGCTTTCTCTCTCATTCGGTCTAAGATCTCAAAATGCCCAATATAACGAGGACTTAGGTTTCCTTTCTTTTCAAACCTCATTATGCCTTTGGGAGGAGAGATTTTCAGAAATACCGAGTCTCCAACCGAAAATTCCAAAGGTCTTCGTCTTAGGTCAGCATAATTTTTCTGCCTACTCTGAGCTGTTCTCAACCTCTAGCAAATTAATTTTACATCCTCAGAGGCTTGCTTAACCAGGTCAGGAGCAAATATCTTTCTTTCACCCACTTCTTCCCATCCAATTGGAGAACGACACCTACAGCCATACAAAGCTTCATACGATGTCATCCTGATACTCAAGTGATAACTATTAATATATGTGAACTCTGCTAATGACAAATGGTCATCCCAGGAGCCTTTAAAATCCTGTCCACATACTCTCAACATATCCTCCAGTGTCTGAATGGTTCTCTCTGATTGACCATTTGTCTGAGAATGAAAAGTTGTGCTAACATTCAATTGGGTCCCCATAGCTTCTTGGGAATGTTCCCAAAAATGAGTAGTGAACCGGGAATCCCTATCAAATACAATGCTCACTGGTACACCATGTAGCCTTGCAATTTCTCGCACATACAGCTCTGCCAAGGCACTCAAAGTATCAGTGGATTTCATAGCCAAAAAGTGGATGATATCATCAGCCTATCAATAATTACCCAAATTGCATCATGATTTCTCCGGGCCCTTGGTAATCCTATAATGAAATCCATGGTGACATGCTCTCATTTCCATATTGGTATGGGTAGAGGCTGCAGCAACCCTACAGGTTTTTTATGCTCTATCTTAATTGGCTAAGACACAAGACATCTAGCCACAAATTCAGCTATATCCTTCTTCATTCTTGACCACCAGTAAACTTTTCAAAGATTCTTATACATCTTATTACTTCCCGGGTATAAAGTATACCTTGAGGAATGAGCTTCTGACAATATCAATTTCTTCAACTGTGGATCATTAGGAACACAAACTCTACCACTGAACCTCAATAGCCCATCAATGTTGATTTCAATATCTATCACAGTACCCAACTGAATCTGACTAGCCATATCTATACAATACTGATCATTATGTTGAGCCTGTCGAATTTGGTCAATCAAGTATGGTTCTAACTTCAAGCTAGCTACCATACCATAATCGGCAGTGTCAAATGGTTCAATATCCAAATTGAGGTTTGCAAACTGTTCTAGCAGCTCGTATTCTCGAATTATTATATGAGATACCATCTCGACATTTTTTCTGCTCAAAGCATTCGCTACTATATTCGCCTTTCCCGAGTGGTAAGAATCTCACAGTCATATTCCTTCAAAAGCTTTAACCACCTTCTCTATCTCATATTTAATTCCTTCTGTGAAAATAAATACTTGATACATTTATGATCAGTAAAGATCTGAAAGTTCTATCCATACAGATAATGACGCCAAATCTTCAATGCAAACACTACGGCTGCCAATTCCAAATAGTGGGTCGGATAGTTTTTTTCATGGTCTTTTAGTTGTTGGGAACCATAAGCAACTATCTTCCCATTTGGCATCAGTACACAGCCCAATCATTGGCTAGAAGCATCTGTATACACTGAAAAACCCCATATACTGGCAGGTATAGTGAGAATAGGGGCGGTGGTCAGTCTGTGCCTCAATTCCTGGAAACTTCTTTCACACGAATCATTCCACTCAAATTTAACATTCTTCCCCGTAAGTCGAGTCAAAAGAGCAACCAATTTAGAGAAACCCTCCACAAATCTTCTATAATACCCTACCAAACCCAAGAAACTCTTAATCTCAGTAATACTCTTGGGTCTTTCCCATTGAACTATGGCCTCTATCTTGGACGGATCAACCAACACCCCGTCTTTAGACACAATGTGACTTAGAAAAGCTATTTGATTTAACCAAAAATCGCACTTATTGAGTTTAGCATATAACTTCTTTTCCCTTAGGGTTTGCAGAACCATTCCCAGATATTGCTCATGATCTTCTCTGGACTTGGAATACACTAAGATAGTGTCAATAAAAACTATGATGAATCTGTGCAAGTAAGGCTTAAGTACTTCATTCATCAGTGTCATAAAAGCTGCAGGAGCATTTGTTAACCAGAAAATGTCAGACCTGAGTTTTCGATTTACGTATGTAGCTTGTACCTTATGATTCCTATGTGTACGAACATTATATTTTCATAGTTGAATCATAGAAGAGTATTTACAAACATGCAATTGATTAATTTAGAAATTAAAAATGCATGTGAGCTATATAACAGCGAGATAAAGGTTTAAATGATTTTCGAGCAAGTACAGGGGTAAAACGATCAATTGATCGAAATCTGATATAAATCCGATGAGACAATTTCATTAAAAATATGAAATTGAGGAATCTTGATAAAAAAACAGGGTAAATAATTAATTTCGAGTCCAATTGATCAAGATACAAAGTTATTTAATATTTTTAGAATTTTTACCTCGAAAAACGAGCCCAAAATAGTAAAAAAATATACCGAAAAGATAAAATCGGACTGATAAATTCATTTACGGACTAAATGAATTTAATATGAATTTTTTGGATATTTTTGGGATATTTTGGTATTTTATTATTATTTTAAGTAATAAAATAATAATAAAAATGTATTATAAAAAAAAAGGAAATTGGAATTGAAATCGGGGAGAGAGAGAGGAGAGAAACCGACGCAAGCCGAGGAAGAGAAGAGACCACCGGACGGCGAGCACCGGCGACACCACGGCCGAGCCAGAGGCCAAAAAAGGAAGAGGAGGTCTGTGCACATCCATCGGCACCGGCAACACACGTCACCGATGCCGGACACCGACGAATCGAAGGAGAATAGCCGCGGAGGAAGAGAGAGGAATTTGGTGGCCACCGGCGGTGCTAGGGTCCGATCGAGGCCCGATAATCGTTCCCCAGGCTGTGGCGCTCCGAACGGCGGCAGTGGCACTTGGAGAACCGATCGGACGACGCCGGCACGGCCAAATCATCCCTGAACCGGTCGGCGGTTCAGGGTAGAACCTTTTAAACTAAACCGGACCGGACCGATTTAGCCAAGGAGAAAAGGGGAAAAGAAGAAAAAAGAAAATTTTTGAGAATTCACCAGACTTTGGGTAAGTCGATACTAGGTCAAAAGTGACCAATATGATTTTCGATAAATTTATTTAAATTGTATTTAATCGAAAATTGACCCGAAGTTAAATATACAAATTATACAGTTCGACGATTAATTCTGAACGAAAGCCCGATCGAACTCTGATTCGCGTACCATCGCATAATCTAGGGTAAGTAAAGCTCATTTACGACAATTTATGTGATTAACGCGTATTTAAGATTTATTTTACGTATTTCGGATTAAATTTTGAATTTAGTGAATTATATTCGAAATTTTGAATAAACTGTTGTAAATGATATACGGGCCATCCAAAGAGTTTGGAATAAAGCTCAATGGGTATTGATAGGTCCAATGAGTCGATAGACCCTGATGAAGGGAATTAATACGTGGAAAACGGGCTTAATACGGATTAAGGCTCAATTAAAGTGTTAAGGCCCATTAAGAGTAAACGGGTCCATTTAAGTGAAATGAACTATATTAAATGTGAAATACAGTAGGAAACGTGTAATTAATCCAGTGAGTGGTTAAATGCAGCTCCAGAGTCATATTGAGAGTTGACCGGACTGCAAGATTTGGACAACACAGAGGAAGAGATGTCACACTACGTGATCCGAGGTAAGGGATCTTTGCGAGCTCTTAAAGATAGCTGTATGTATTTTTATCATCATTTACATACACTTAAATTCCGTATAGCGTATAAATATGAAATTTTTAGATAGTACCCAAATATGGAAAAATTATGAAAATACCCCTAGACCCGGGGAAAATTTTGGAAATGCATAAAGTGCCTGAACATGATGTTTTATATGTGGAAAAGAGGTTTTGAACCAAAATGATAGACTGGCTCACGATTTGACTATATACATTAAATTGCATGTTTTTATGAAATGTATGTTTTGCACCATTTTACGTATCACACTCGATTTTGAGTACCACTGTTGTGGGAAATAGAGCCAGCAGTCTATTTGTGTGTGTGAAATCATGTTGGAGCTATGAGGTCTGTGGATTTATCCAGATCCGCTCGCACTTGATTTTTGATGTGATGTATGATTGAGATCGTGCTGGAGCCTTCGTGTTGGACTGTGTGTCACACTGACTTACTCGCACTAGATCTGAGACGACAGGCTATGGTTGATAATTTATTTGGTTGGGGTGGTGAGCTTTTGACTCAGGCACCTACAACTATGTGGTAATTGTACTGTGGTTCACGGAGTACGTTGTACCGTGTAGATAACATAGAGTACATTGTACCGTGCAACTATGGGATGTGAGGATTGAGTTTTTGGACTCGGGCATGCTTTGTCATTGCTCTGATTTGTGATAGTCCTTAGATAGGAGCCGATGGATAGACTAATCCCCTCCTCGAACTCTGAGATACCCTTGCACACCTAGCTAGTGATAGCTCGGGGTCTCGGACTTTGGCCAAATGTCTTATGGATTTGTGTGGATCCCTGCCTAGTCTCACCTGATTTTATTGGTTTCTATAACGAAACTAATTGTGATTTGATTTCTGTGATGAAACCGTTTGAAATGAGAACATGATTTAAATGTGAGTTTCAATACTGAACACAGAAATATTTTAATCTGAACGAGTTTTGAGATTCGATTTTTGGGCAGTAAATTGCTATGTGTTTTAACTATAATGGTTTTCTGAATGCTATGGATTTTCAGCATAAACCATGCATTATAAGCATCGTAGATAGTATGGTTATCTACCTGCTTTCATTTATTCCATACTGAGCGCGTTAGCTCACCCCTTTTTTTTCATCTCTCCACAGATTAGCCACAGTGCTTCTGAGAGCTCTGTGGTAGATTCCTGTATTTTCCTTCCGCTAGCAGCTGTTATCACATTGCGAAATGTATACACACTTTTGAAATCTTTTGTATCTAAATATGACAGGGTACAATGATGTATTTATATTAATACTAGGATGTAAACCCATGTAAACGAACGTAAAAGTTCTGTAAATTATTATAAGTACAATTTCTTATAATGGATGCATGAGAAGTAAATGAATTAAAGTATATGGGAGTGATCGACTGACATCGATTCATAGCCCAACTGTCCGTATGTGTAGTCGTGATGTGTGAGAATTATTGATATATGTAAGGAATTCGGGTCACGACAGAAAAGCTTAACCAAAAATTCATAATGTCCATATCGGGTCCTAAAGGTTGTCTTAGGTACATCTTCACTTCTGATCTTGAACTGATGGTACCATGATCTCAGATCAATCTTGGAAAAGATATGTGCTCCTCGCAATTGATCAAGTAAATCATCTATACGTGGAAGGGGATACTTGTTCTTAATGGTAGCCTTGTTGAGCCATCTATAGTCGATACATAATCTGATACTCTCATCTTTCTTCTTAACAAATAAAACTGGCGCACCCCAAGGTGAGACACTCCGTTTGATAAACCCCTTATCTAGTAATTCTTGTAATTGCTTCCTTAACTCCTTAAACTCAACCAGAGTCATTTTGTACGGTGGTTTGGATATCAGCTCAGTACTAGGCATCAAATTAATACAGATTCCATCTTCTTATTTGGAGGCAACCCTAGTAGATCATTCAAAATA
The DNA here is from genome assembly GCA_033439115.1 of Firmiana major. Classification (NCBI taxonomy): domain Eukaryota; kingdom Viridiplantae; phylum Streptophyta; class Magnoliopsida; order Malvales; family Malvaceae; genus Firmiana; species Firmiana major. The sequence goes on from CM065899.1 coordinate 55,585,722, forward strand.
TGTAAGGAAACTCCTTGACCATAAGAATGTCTCTCAACTTTGGACTCGCCTTATCCATATCAATTACATAAGCAATGTAACATTTAAAATATCATCCACATAGTTAGTATGAACTGTTCTGTTATAATTTACTAAATTTCTTTCATTACTACCCAGAAAAGCTTACAATACATTCTTCGGGCAATAAAAAGGTTATCGTCTTATTATGACAATCAAGAACAGCATGGTTCGCTGCTAACTAGCCCATGCCCAATATCACGTCAAAATCATACATATTAAATAGGATTAGGTCGGCTAACATATTCATGTCTCCAACTTTAAGTTCACAGTCTTTATATACTAGTTCAGTCATTTGACTATCCTTCATTGGTGTCTTAATCAGTAACATCTTCCTTAAAGGTTCAGGTCGTACATATGATGACAGTATACATGCAAATACTGAGGATATAAAAGAATGAGTTATACCAGAATCAAATAGAGCTAATGCTTTAGTATCAAAAATCAAAATTATACCTTTTATAACATTGATCGATGCATCAACAGTCTCTTTATCTAATGCATATACTCGCCCCTGAGCTGCAACTTGTTTACCCTTTTCTTCAATTATAGCCTTCTTCTTTTAAGTAAAGGTAGTAGTAGGTGTTTTCATTAGTTCCTTACCTTTCTGTAGGGCTAAGTCAAGATTCTCCAGGCAATCCTTCAATAAGTGTCCAGTCTTACCACATCTAAAATATGCTTCAGTCACCAAATAACAAGGCCTATTCCCATGGTTCTTCCCACAAAACTTGCATATCTCAGTAGCAGGTCAAGGTTCACCTATAATAATGCCATTGGTTGGAGCTGAGGCTGGGTAAATAAGAGGCTTAGTAGTCTTATTTCGTGACTTATCAAAATTCGTCTGTCGCTTACTAGATGGCCTCCTACCCTCTCTGACACCTCTGTCCTCTGTTGATCTCTTTCTATCTCGATTCTTACCCTTGTCAAACTTAGATGCATGCAATTCATAATCCTGTTCACATAACTGTGTCCGGTGAACTGTCTCCTCATAGGTAGTAATATCAAATGGGGTTAATCAGGCTGGGATTGAAGGTCTTAATCCATCCATAAATTTTTGGACCTTTCTCACTTCATTACTCATAGTATCCGGATCATATCTCCCCAGAGATGTAAACTTGGATTCATACTCATCCACCGATATATTCCTCTGAGTCAAATTTAAGAACTCCGTCTGTAGCCTTCTCTGGACAATGTCCGAAATGTACTGTCTTCGGAGAGCATCAAGAAAGATATCCCAAGTGATAATATGATATCTGGCCCTTAAGATAGGTATGGTAGACTTTCACCATTGCTCGGCCTCCTCTTTCAACATGAAGACTGTAAAGGCAACCTTCTCAGTCATGGTGCATCTAAAGAACCCATACAATTTATCCAACTCATTAATCCAGTTTTCTACAATCACCGGATTCTTAACCCCCATAAAATATGGCAACTTAAATTTCTGAAATTGCCTCAATCTCTCCAGTTCACAATCATACCTCATCTCATCACTACTCTGTTCTAGGGCCAATGGAGTAAGTCAAGGCGGTACAGGTGGGGTCTCAGGTAACACAGTAGGTGGAGAAGTAGAGGGTCCTTCTCTTCGTGGCATAGGTACTGTCTAAGTAGGTGCAAGTGTATCAGTTGTAGCTGTCGGAGTAGTTGGTGCAGCCTGGCCAGTTGTGCCCTGCATACTATCAAATCTTGCCATCACCTGCCTAAATAACATCATCATCATTTCCATGCCACGTTTTAGTCTTTTGAAGCGGGCTTCGGAGCCCTCTGCTGGGTTTTGAGCAATTCGTTCGGATGAGGAGCCATCTCGCCTTTCAGGCTTATCCCTATGGCCTCGAGATGATATGCCCTCACGTCTGCTCGAATGACTACAGTGTCTACCAGCCATAACTAGTAGTTTTTCCTGCATTCAGTGATAAATTCTCAGTAAAACACAGTCAGGTATAATCAATGTATCTAAACAATGTACAGTAATGTTGAGGATGTAAACTTTTTTAACTTTTTCTAACTTCTAGCATCGACTCATATCAGGCCAACCTCGCTCTGATACCAACCTCTGTAACGCCCTGATTCACATACACTTTTGTTGGGCTATGAGTCGATGATAGATCAGAGTAGTGGATCTTATTACCATTTGTATGTAAGCATAACATAGATTAACTTAAAAATAACTTTGTATATTATCAAAAGTTATATAATAACAAATTCATAAAACTTCAATAACAATTTTCCATATTTACATCCCCAGGTACATGTCAGTATACATTATTGTACTATAAAAGTTTAGACACAAAAGAATAACTTCCCTGGGTATACCTTTCACGCAGAAGGGAACTATGCGTGGATATGGCTGGTCAAACAAATTTATTCACACAGTAGGGTCTTTGCTACTGAAGGTATTATGTGGAAGAAAATTAAGAGGGTGAACTCAACATGCTCAGAAAGGAAAAATGTGTGGGCAAGTAGATAACTATACTATCTATATACGCAATAATGAGATTATCAAGCGAAAAATACAGTGTCAGTGGCATGCAGTAAAATCAGAGTCAGTAAATAACAATGATATCAATAATGTAGAAAACATGCTACAATAAACTTGAAATTCACACACCTCATACACTAGAGTAAATTTGCCTTCACATATAAAGAGAATATTTAAAATCGTCTCTTTCATGCAATAATACAATTCATACAGTAAGTTCAGTAATTCAAATAGACGAGACTAGGCAGAACATGCTAAGGACAGTATCCCAAATGGGAGAATGACATATGGCCATTATCGGTGATTCCAAGCATCATTGATCAGGTGTGCAAGGATATCAGTCGTCATAGGAGTGGTCAGCAACCAAAACAGCTCACAGAAGTCTGAAAATCGTTTATTACGGTACAACGTACTCACATGCATGTCACACGGTATAACATACTCCATGGACCAATAGTAACAGTAGCAGAAACAGGTTTTGCCTGAGTAGGCAGTCCAGTTACAGTGTAGCATGATTAATCAAGACCTTTGTCTCAAAACAAGTGCAAACCAGACAGTGTAACACACAGTTAACATGTGGCTCAAGCACATTTTTTTCCAGTAAAGATCGAAAGCAACTCAATTTATTTGAAATAGTAATAAACAATGCTCGGTGCACAAAACAGTTATAAGAGGAGCTGGCTTACCAATTTTTGAATAAAAACACTGGTATGCAGTATATGTTAGTAAAACTATGAGTTTTGGATTACGGTGCTAAACTATGCTATTTTGCTGAATATGCATATAAAACAAATTCTATTGGGTAAGGTCGGGTCATTTTACCAGTTGATATAATTTTATAATATATACATATCCGACCTATAGATTATATGTCAGACTCGAATTTTATGTAGCTTGTTCCTTATGATTCCTATGTATATGAACACTTTATTACATAATTGAATCATAAGAAGAGTATTTACTAACATGCAATCGACAATTTGAGAAATTAAAAATGCATGTAAGCTACATAACAGCGAGATAAGGGTTAAGTTGATTCCCGAACGAGTGCAGGGGTAAAATTGTCAAATGACTGAAATTCGATATAATTTCGATAAGACAATTTCATTAAAAATATGAAATTAAGGAATCTTGATCAAAATCGAGGAAAATATTTAATTTTGAGCCCAATTGATCAAGATATAAATTTATTAGAATTTATCAAAAATTTTGCCTCAAAAAATGAGCCCAAAAATAGTGGAAAAACATACCGAAAAGGTAAAATTGGACTGATAAATTCATTTACGGACTAAATGAATTTAATATGATTTTTTAGATATTTTTGAGATATTTTAGGATTTTTATTATTATTTTAAGAATAAAATAATAATAAAAATATATTATATAAAAAAAAAAAAGAAATCAGAAACGAAAATTGGGGAATCGGGGAGAGAGAAAAGAGAGGCAAACCGACGCAACCCGAGGAAGAAGAAGACCCACCGGACGGCGAGCACCGATGACCCCACGGCTAGGCCAGCGGCCGAAAAAGAGAGAGGAAGTCGGCGCGATCCTTCTGCCACCGGTCACGCCCTCCACCGACGTCGGGCGCCGACGAATCGAAGAGGAGAAGCCACGGAGGAAAAGATGAGATCCGACGGCCACCGGCGGTGCTTGGTCCCGATCGAGCCCAGCCGAGTGTTACCCAGGCTGAGGCGCACCAAACGACGGTGGTGATGAGTCAGGAACCGACCGGAATACGCCGGCACGACCAAAGGAAGCCTAAACCGGTCGGCGGTTCAGTGAAGAAGGTTCTGCGCTGAACCAGACCGGACCGGTTCAGCCATGGAGAAAATAAGAAAAAGAAGAAAAAGAAAGAAAAAGGAAAAAGAAAATTTTTGGGATTTCACCGGACTTCGGGTAAGTCGATACGAGGTCAAAAGTGACCGATTTGAATTCCGATGAATTTATTTAAATGATATTTAATCAAAAATTAACCCGGAGTTAAATATAATAAATTGTGCAATTCGACGATAAATTCCGAACGGAAGCCTGATCGAACTTCGATTTACGTACCATCACATAATCTCAGGTAAGTAAAGCTCATTTATAACAATTTATGTGATTATTGCGTATTTAAGATTTATTTTACGCATTTCGGATTAAATTTCGTATTTAGTGAATTATATTCAAAATTTCGAATTAACTATCGTAAATGATATACGGTTATCCAAAGAGCTTGGAATAAAGCCCAATGGGTATTAATAGGCCCAATGAGTCGATAGACCCTGATGAAGGGAAATAATAAGTGAAAAACGGGCTTAATACGGTTAAAGCCCAATTAAAGTATTTATGCCCATTTAGAGTAAACGGGCACAATTAAGGGAAATAGACTTATTTAATGTGAAATACAGTAGAAAAAGTGTAATTAACCTGATAAATGGTTATTTGCAGCTCCAGAGATTATTGGAGGAGCAAATCGGACTGCTGAAACGAGCAGCGCAGAGAAAGCGAAATTTCTCGAGTGATTGCAGGTAAGGGACTTTTGTGAGTAGTTAGAGATACCTGCACGTATTTTCGTCTGCTTTTACATTCACTTAAAAATTCTGAGGGTCAGAGAAAGTGAATAATAATTATTGCGACCCGATAGTGGCAAATTACGATTTTACCCCTAGTTAGTCAAAAAGTCAACTTTTGTAAAAAGTTGTAAAAAGCATGGAAACCACTATTTTGAGTGTTTAACTGCTGTTTAGTAGGAGAATAAATAGATGGGCTAATGATTTTAAGGTTGATGTGAAATAAGCACACTTTATAGTGCTGATTTTGATGTTTTGTAAATCATCCCTTTTTAAAGAGCCATCTATCATATTTTGTGAGAATGAATCGTGCTGGAGCACAGCTCGCACTGAATTTCATATATTTTCCACATACATTAGTGCTGGATTTTGATTCGCACTAGATTTCCATGACATGCATGATAGAGTACTGGAGTTATTACTCGTACTCAGTTTTATATGATATATGCATGACAGAGTGCTGGAGCGATTAGCTCGTACTCGAGTTTTTCATGAGATGCATGACAGAGTGCTGGAGCATTGCTCGTACTCGATTCTTCATGGTTTATATATGACATAGTACTGGAGCTATTGCTCGTACTTGATTTGATGATATTGTGCATAGCATGGTACTGGAGCTATTGCTCGTACTTGATTTAATACATGAACTATGCATTGACCTAGTTGCTGGAGGTTTACTCGCACTAGAATTGAGTTTGTGATGTGAAACGGTGTTTGAGCGGAGTGTCGACTGTGAGTCGCACTCAAAGGCGCGCACTGTATGTGATATATAATACATGTTACAAACTCATGCCCGCATCCTTGTGTGACTGAGTGTCACATTATGTGAGAGGATAGCCGCATGAGGGTATTAGAGAATTCCATGGTTTGAGGGCTAAGACCTATGGCAGGCACCCCAACTGTGTTGTAGGGTCCACGGAGTACGTTGTACCGTGCGAATGGCATGGAGTACCTTGTCGTATCGTGCATTCGGCATGGGAGTACACTGTACCGTGTGGTGTTGTGGAGTTGAGGAGGATATAGCTGGCGGTTGTGATGGACTGTCCCCCCTCCCGTTGCAGCAGTGATGCCTCACACACCGAGATCTGTATTGCTTAGGATCACATGTCGGATATGATCATAGTCCAGGATACTATTTGCATTTCACTACAGAGTCTCACATGATATATCACATTGATTGACTGATTTAAATTACATACAGACCTGAGGGATGGGTCGAACTCCGATTTTGTGATATGAATTATTTAATGTCATATTTATTGTGATTTAAATATACATGGCATGATTTACCTGAAGGCATGATTTATATAAAGATGCATTGTTTTGCACTACATGCCTACATTTGAGAAAGAGCATGATTTCTGTACATGGGATTTAATCTGTACCAGTATACATATATATATTTAAAGACATGCTTTTAAAGTGAGTAAAGGAAATAAAGTTTTCAAGGCATAGCATTATTTTGAGTAGATAGTGTAGATATCTATTTGCTTGCCTAATTTCCTTACTGAGCGCGTTGTATGCTCACCCCCTTTCTTTACATCCCTCTACAGAGCATCAGCAGTAGAGCGAGAGCTATTGAGGGATAGTGTTCCTGAGTCCACCGTTATTTCCTATCGACCGCCAGGTATACAGATCTTGTACGGTTATATATCTAAACATAGAAACAGCACAGTGATGTATACGATATATATATATATGGGGAATGTATTTGTATTAGATTTTATATAATCTCACATGTATTATAAAAGCAGTTACAATCAGTAATAGTATATTGACATGTATGTATGATAATGGATAACGTAGTAAGCGAGGAGTCTGACATCGAATCACAGCCCAACCATTGAAGAGAGGAAAGGTAAGTTAAAAATGTAAAAAATTTGTAGTGGTTTTTGGTTAAGTCATGGATTGAGAACGGGTCCTGACATTATATCTATAATTTATTCACTAAAACGTGTACATATAACTATCTCTAGCAGCTCACAAAAATTTCCTTAACTTAGTGGCAGACGGTAATTCTCTTATATCTCAATACCCTGAATCCATCGGTCCGTTCTAATCCGTTCGTTTTCTTCGGAACTGCAATAAATTATCCATCGCTTTAATTAGTCATTGCTTCATTATATCACATTTGAGTTTTGAACCCACCTTATTTAATTTGACCATTTCACTATGAAATAGGCTAGGCATTACTTTAAATTTGTTATTGCATATTTCCTATATTTTTATGAGCTTGTCTTCACCTTTTGAAGCCTTTGGGTAAACTGTACCGTTGCTCCCTATTAACTTTCAGTCTCGTTTTCCTTTGGTTGTTGTTTTCTTGACTAAAAGCTCTCTAAGCTTGAGTTTTCAATTTAGTTGTTTTTAGCTCTTTAGTTTTTCTCCTTTCCCACTACTGTTTCACGTCTGAACAAGCAAAGATGGCCCTCATTTCTGTCTCACACGCACCGAGAATCTGCCTTGAAAACCAGCCTTGATAACCACCAAGATCAATCGCCTATCTCAACCCTTAACACCAAGTCTTTCCACTACTTTTCTGTTCATCAGCATTGCTTATGTTCCCTCCCTAATGTAATTGGGATTCAACCTTTAAGAGAAGCTCTTGGTTTGCATTTTCACATAAGGCCGAGAGTCACTCTAAGTTCCTCCCTTCAGCAGATCACGTTTTCTTTCTTCAAGCTTTCGGGTCAGCAGCTCTTCCTTGAATTTCTCTCAACTTTCTTAAATCTTTCCTTTCTCGTTTTCACCTCTCCCACTCACCTCTCTCTCGGTCTGTTTCTTCTCAACTTCAGTCTTATACTCGTTTTTTCCTTCTCTCGTTTCTTTTTCTGCCTTATACTCTTTCTTTCCTTCTTTCGTTTTTCTACCTATATATTTTCTTTCCTTCTCTCGCTTCTGCCTTATACTCTCTCGGTCAATCTCTTCTGATTTCCAGCAACCAACATGCAAAGCATCAGCCTCAATTCATTTTCGATCAGGCCTCAGCCACTCCACTTTCCTTAAGCTGATGTTGGTGCAGGATTTACCTTCCACCGTATGGTCATATCTTCAGTAGGAAAAAATTCAGTCTTCTACAGTGTACAGTCCCATATCAATTCAGTTTGAAATTTCTTGTTTTCTGCCTTCCTTCTCTACTGACTTTCTTCCTTTTTTTCTCCAAACAGTACGTATACAGCATACCACCACTCACCACTGTTTTCCTTTCTTTTTCGGTCTGCTTCAGTGTTCCTCTCTTTCTCTCGATTTGCTTCCTTTCTCTCACTCTTGCTTTTGTCCCGTCTTCAGCAGCAATTACCACTCATTCAGCCCTCTCCTTTCAATTCAGTTTCAGATTGCCCATATTGTACTTATGCTGAAAAGGGTACTTCATAATTATGACCACTGACTTGCTTTCTTTTCTCATTCATTCACACTCTGACTTTCTCCCTTAATGCATCTACCAAATATATATATATATATATATATATATATATATATATATATATATATATATATATGTAGCCGATGGTGACAAGCCAATTCTTTCATTTCCTATTTCCTTCAGCTGCTGCAAACGGCAGCAAGCTTGCAGTTCTCGGGAAATGAAGCCAATCCACAGGCTTCTGCAGTTTATATATTTTTTTTAATTCATTTACTGCTCTTAACTCTCTCATATCCAACGTTTCCTTATGCTGTCAAAGACCTCATCATCATTCATTCCAATTCCTTTCCACGAAACATCATCACCAACAAATAAAAAATGGCTTTCAGGTTGGCTTAAAGAAATGGAGCCAATTTTGTTTTTTAAATTATTAAATTAGATTAATACTAATAATGCTATATAATATAATTAATTGTTGTATAATATTACATTATTATTTACTTGATATCATTTAATTTTTGTACTCATTTATATTATAAAATATAATATTTTATTTAATTAAATTCACATAAATCTCTCATATTAAAAATATAATTTTAATTAATTTTTTGAACTATACAATTTATTGTTCATCACAATATTGTGCTCAAATTGCAACTCTCGCATTTCATAATTTTCATATACTTTGTTAACTATAATTAAAATCGAATATAAAAAAATTGTGGAGTTTACAATATAATTTCTTAAGCCTGTATATAATTTGACTTTTCTTAAAATATTACAATATTAATAAAAAAATATTATTGATTTAATTTTAATTAAAATTTTTAAAATATTAAAATATTATCCTTCAAAGTCTTTTAGTATTTTTGTAATAATCAGGCTAATTTTTAAAAAGTTTAATAAAAATAAAAAGTTCAATTATGAAAAAGTAGCTTAATATATTACGGTTTTATATATATATATATAATAGCGTTGCTGTTAAAAAAAAATTTATCGAACAAATGCTCTGAACAATACGTTGGCTGTTCTAAAAAAATATACTCATTTGTTTTCTTCGTTTAATTTTTTCAAGGTAAGTATACTTTACATTTATAAGTTTTTTATCTTTTATATTATATTTACCTAAACCTACAACTTAATTTTATCTTATAAAATTTTCGGTAACATTCTGGTGATGTTCTGGTGACAAATTGATAATAATAGAAAGTTCTCTTCAAGACCTTTCTAATGGTCTTTGAATCACTTAATTTGGTTGTATATTTTAAAAGTTATGAATTTTTGAAATTTTAAAAAAATGGGTCTTGATAGTGTTGAATATTCAACTTTGGGTCACCGAAACTTCACTTTTCGGTAACTGTTTTGGTCGATTCTTTGAGAGCTTTTGCCGTATAAAACGTGAACTTTGTTTTGGTTTTAATACCTTAGTCTGAAACTTTTTGTGCTAGTAGAACTGTTACCCCAAACTTGGTTCGTTGAAATAGAAACTCAAAAATTCTGGGTTCTTTGTGATAAAACTTAAAATTTTAGCTTTCGAAAATCATGGTTCCAATAAGCTTTTTGAAAAAAACAAAATTCTAAATTGTAATATTACATGTGGACTTTTAATTGGTTCTAGTCTCACCTTTAGATACTATACAGTGTGTTAGATATAAATGCTCAAAGTAGGCCAAATGAACACAAAAATAAGAAATTTCAAAATATTAAAAAATTTCGTTATAATTAATCTAAAAATTGTTTTGGGTCAATACTGATTCAATCATGTTATAAATTGTATGAAAGTCAAATATATGTTTTTAGTAATTTTTACATATATAATATAATTATAAAAATTTATTTACAAAATTTTGAATGTTAATAAATACTCACTAAATTTATATAAACTTGTTAAAAAAATTTACTATGAAAACATTTTCTAATAATTCAAGTTATTCGAAGGATTATCACATCGCCTATATGTCTTAGGATAGTTTATCAAAAATTTTATTTAATTAAACTAATAACTTCGTGATAGTTTCTAATGGCTGAATATTTCTTTAATCATTAGGAGACTAGAAAATTGTGTGATTGTTGTTTGGGTATCAGTCTAGCTAGTCAGGTAAGTGACTTATATCCCTTCGGTGTTTTGACACCCTTAAAATCAACTCAATACGAATTATATATATATTTGCGTATTATATACAAGTACAATATTTTGTCCTTGTGATTTCTAAATTGGGTTAAGCATGCAATATATATATATATATATATATATATATATATATATATATATATATATAGACACACACATATGATTCTTTAAATTGCATATGAATGTGATTTTGTGCAAATGCTGGAACACGATTTAATCGCTTGATGAATTTTGTTATTACATATATTTATATATATTATCTGTTTTGTGAATAAAAAAATTTATTTTATATGAAATATGTTTTGAGGAATTATAATAATATTGCTTTGCATTTTTGGATAATTTGAAAATATATTTTGTTTTGTCTTCTAGTATGGCTGTGCTCTGACTCTACCAATGGGGGTTAAATGTTGGTCCTGTTGACATGTATTCTGTTATAAGAAATCGATTTCTATCTGTAAATACCTAAAATTTTCAATGTACTTGGTGCTGTCAATAAATAATAAATTAGGAGATTGAGATTAAATATATGATTATGGACGAATTAATTTGAGAATAAATATTAGACTAACCCTATTTTTTTTACGCTACATGGAGAATTAAATCAAATATGTAGCCATACATGTATTTGCGTATATATGTATGCAACATTTCAATTATTTCTCAAAATTAATATATAGAGAAATATATGTGTGTAAGGGAATCCAAATGTCCATGGATAAAATATACAAATATAAAAATAAATGCATCCATATAAAATATACGTAAATATACATATATATATAAGTACAAATATGTACAATATATGTATATACATGGATCAAGAGTTTTATATTAAAGTGTATATATATATATGTATATATATATATATATATATATATATATACATACATACATAACTGATGGAGATGGCAGTGCAACTAAGCATTATAAAAGGAATATAAATATAATAGGTATGTATGAATATATGTATATATATAAGTTGATTAAAAAGAGTAATGGAAACGAGAAAGGAAAATTTAAAATGAAGAAAACTATGGATTGGCTTCTAAAATGAAGCCAATCCTGAGCTCCCAAAATTGCTGCCAGTGGCAGCAGCATTAGGAAAGGGATATGACCGAAAGAAAAGAAAAGAAATTGGAGTTGGTGAAGAACCCAAGCCTCGGTTTAAGTGAAATAGAAAACGAAAATAGATAAGAAAGAAATATGTAGTGCACAGTACAGACAATGTAGTGTGCTATCAGTGGAAGGTAAAATCATGAAAAGAAAAGAAAGATGATGGTTTCAGTGGGAGTAGTTAAGAACCATCAGAAAACACGACAGTGAAAGGAAACAAGAGAAAGACAGAAATTTAAACCAAATTTACTAGAACAGAAGAACTGATGTGCTGCAGTATGGAGGAGCTTGCTTCGGTCTGCTGGCACAAGGAAACGAAACTGGAAAGGAAGGATGATGGTAGCTGCTGTGTTGAGTTAAAGCTATATATATATATATATTATACTTTCATTACATAAGTAGGGAATGGTAGAAAATAAATGAAAGGAAAACATAAGCAGAAAATCGAGGCAACCCGTGCCTGCTGTAGTTTTGTTATACTGCAGCAGAAGAAAGTAGGAAACAAAAACAAATTGGAGCAGTTGGAAGGCTGGTGAACCGAGCAAAAAGAGAGCAAAGAAGCTGAGGTCCCCGACTGCTACCAATCAGGAAGGAACCCGGGCAGTGATACAGGTAGAGAACAGAGGAGAACAAACGATAGAAGGCACCTGGGAACAAAAACAGAATGATGAGGAGAAGAGGACACCGAGGAGAGGAATAGAAAGGAGGTTTCGATGAAAGCTTGGAACGGAGCCAGTTGTGGGAAGGAGGACGAGGGAGACATGATGAGGGTGAGTACCGAGGGTTGCGGCGCTGGGAAGGACCGAGGTACATGGAGGAAGATGATGAACAGTGATTGGTGTGGAAAAAAAGAGAATAAGAAAAGTTGCTGGAAAGGAGAAAGCAAATTCAAAAAAAAAAGATGAATAGTAAAAAAATAAAAGGAAAAGGAGGTTATTTTTTGAGGAATTATATTTATATATATAAGGCTATATATATATAAATAGAGCCACATGGAAAATAGAATAAGAGGCATCAAGGAAATCAAGAAAACTCGAGGGAAATGTGAGCGGAAGTATTTATTCAAAATTTTCGATGAAAGTCGGGAGGGCCGAGCTCGCCGACTCGCAAAGTCGAATCAAGGATTACGAACAGACACCAAGGTAAGGAATTTATGCAAGTTTTAGAGATAACTATACGTATTTTATGATTTCAAGTATATTTTCCCTAGGTAAGCAAGGCTACAATTTTGACGCATCGTAAGTAATTCGAATAAATAGGATACTAAGAAATACAAATTTCGGTGTAGGAGAATCGTAGAAGGATTTAAAGGAGATATTTGGAGGCGTCACTACTCGAACTGTAATTTTTGATAAATCGAGGTAAGGGGGTGTAATTTAAAACAGTAATAGTTTACTTTCTGAATCATGATTAAGGAAAACTTACAAAGATCTGAATTATGATTTTCGAGCATGTTTTCTGCTTTTGTTTTCTGAGTAAGAACGTGATTTTCTGAAATTGGTCTTTCTGAATAAAAGCATGTTCTCTGAATTTGTATTTTGAATAATTGCATATTTCTGAATTTGACTTCTGAATAAGAGCATGTCCTCTGAAAATTATCTTTTGAATAAGATGGTTGTATTTCGATGTTTTTATATATGAAAACTATAGTATGTTTTGAGACTAAGGGCCACTTATGTTGTATGCTAACGCTTATCATGCTCGCCTTTGTTGCGTCTGAACTTCGCCTGTGTGGCGTCTGAACTTCGCCTGCGTGGTGTCTGAACTTCGCCTGTGTGGCGTCTGAACTTCGCCCTTGTGGCGTCTGAATTCCACCTTCGGGTGTCTGAACGTTGTACGACCTTGATCACGTCTACAGCCCTACCATGGCCATGGGTTCTGAATTCCCTCTACGGAGGATGATTTTGTTATTGCCGCATGATAATTATATGAGCCAGCGTAGTCTCTATCTGAACTAAACTCTGTTTTCAGATTTGACCCTGTGATATGTGATTTATATGCAATTATGTTTTTGAAATTCCAAATATACGAAAGGTTATGTGATAACTGTCAGTTCAAGTACTTAAAGAATTACGTTTTGATTGATGATGTTTTCGATTCCTTAAATTCGGAGGTCCTTTATATTGTTGCAGAAAGAAGTCCTTTTACGTATTATTATGTTTTTCTTTATACTTTAATCACTATGATCGTTTTAAATGCACTTTCCTATTGGGCTTTTTCACAAAAGCTCACCCCTTCACCTCTCAGATCTTTGCAATGAATTACAGTTAATAAATGATGCGTAGACGACGTAGGCTGGTGGATATGAGCTTCCCCAGACTACATTTTCTACATGCTTGAAGTATACATTCTTATCTCTTTACCAGACCATTTGTATGCACAGACATCTATTGAAAGTAATGTGTCGAGATGAAATCTGTATAAGAATAAATGAAATGAAATATTTTTAAGGATTGACACTGAACAAGAATACAGCCTAAGTGAATAAAGGATTAAGTTGCAAATCGAAGTTTCAAAAAATATTACCCTGAATTTTTATAAGTCACGAGTCGTTACACTATCCGTACCACCAGATGAGAATAGTGGTTCTTTGATATCTGTTTTGTGCAACTATTAGTTGCTTCTGTTCTAATTCTAACCTATGCCACCAGGGTTAATTGTGGTTTTGTTCTGATTCTGACCTGTGCCACAAGGGTTAAGCATGGTCATGGCATGCTACGGGAGACATAAAAAAAAATAAAATTGTGTTTTGTGAATCTTTTATTCAGTTTTGTTATATGAAGATTTTGTTTAGCTTTAAAATCTGTGTAAATGAATTTGACAAATTGTGAATAAATATGACATAACACTTTTTTATTTTGAATAACTGTACTTGATATTTTGGCCTAAATATTTTATGGCATGCTTAATCCAGCTGAGGGGATGTTGGTTGCTTACTGAGTGGTTGTACTGTGAGACCCCGTATATGTATAAGGGTATATATGTACATAGAAGTGTAAATAGAGTTGTACTATGAATTCATGAGTGAAGTATATGTGATGTAAGTCCACAAGTAATGTACACACTTTAATGAGAGTGGTAATCGTACATACAAGTTTCATTATGTATGAATGTGTAGAAATGGACTTAAGCATGTGGAGAATGTGTGTAGAATGGATTTTGAATAGCTTGGTAAAATGGAAGTATAATTGCATAAGATGTGCACTTCCATTTTAGTTGATATTAAGTACCATTGGTCATACAAAGATTTTACACAAGTTTTAATGTGTATGAAGTGAGGATGGATGCCATTTACAAGTCTCAAAGATGAGTGAATGAGGAAATGATCTTGGTAGCAAATTGAGGATGTTTGGTAAGTGTTGTTGCAGAGGAACTGCAGAAAATCTGGAAATTTTGAAGGGCAGATCGATCTCATAGGATGAGAGATCGATCTGGAAGAGCCAGAATGCTCTTATTTGGGCGAGAGAATAGAACAGATGGATCTCTAATGGACCAGATCGATCTCCTTAGCTCTCTGTTTGGGAGCAGATCGATCTCATGCTTCGACAGATCGATCTCATGCCTCAACAGATCGATCTCATGCTTCGACAGATCGATCTCAGGCTTAAAAATGCCGTGAAAAAGAGGGATTTTAAGGGACCAGATCGATCTCCTCTTGGACCAGATCGATCTCCTCAAGCTATTTCTATATAAGGAGTGCTGGAAATCAGAAAATTTCGGGAAAAACACAAACCTTTCACTTTCAACCCAAAAACCTAACATTCTCTCTCTAAAATCAGCCATTTTCAGTGAGGTTTGAAGAGAGACCATTAGAGACAAAGTTGTTCCTATCAAAGAGAAGAACAACATAGTTGAAGAGCATTTTCCCATTGTGGATATTGAAGGATTTAAGGGCATTGCCATTTGGAGCAAGAGGAGAAATCAAAATTTGGTAAGATTCTAACACTCCAACTATGGTACATTGTCTATTTAGTGATTTTGGAGTTGTTGGCATGAGTATAGATGGTTAGAAACTATCTAAATGCATTGGTATGATTTTGACCTAGAAATGGTCTAGAGTGAGAAAGTGAAATTGATTGAGATTTATGAGAAATGGGATGTCTAGAGGTAACAATAGTGTTATGGGTATGATTTTAAGATGTTGTTGGTGGATAAATTGTGAGGTTTACCTAAAAGAGGTAAAATGAGGGTTAAGGCATTTGTAAAATGCATAAGTGAATAATGTTGACTAGAGAGGTCAATTATGGGTTAAATACATTAACTCAATCGATTTAATGAATGAATCGCAGCTTCCGAGGATACGCCGAGGCGAGTTGACCCAAGAGCGTGAGGAGCTAAGAGAAAAGGAGTCACACCAAGTAAATCGAGGTAAGGGAATTGTGTGGACTCTTAGAGATATTGTGCGCAATTTGGGCGCATAAATGTTTTGCTAGAATGCATGAGATTAGGAAATGTTGTTGTTGGGTGATTGAAGGGTAAAAGTTGGGAGTTTGAGAAATGTGCACGAAAACAAAAGCATATTGCTTTGAAAATCATGTTTTATTGCTTTTTAGCAAATGATTGGTAGGTTGGCTAACATTGAAATGATTTGCAAAAGAAATGAGTATGTTTGGGTTTTGTTAACCATGTTTTGCAAGTTTTGAGCCACCTACATGATTTCGTGAGTATGAAAGAGTGCATGAGGCACTAGTTTTCACATGGATTTCATATTGTTTTGGCATTGTGCTTTGAGTTTGTCTCGCACTGGATGCCCACCTTGCATGTTGCCGTGTTTGGAGCTTCGAGTAGACTTGGTGTCACATCGATTAAATAGGCTCACACGTGCATTATTTTGAGACATGGCATGTAAAACAACCTGATGAGCCCGAACGAGGGATAAGGGTTGGAGATCCACCTGATGAGCCCGAACGAGGGATAAGGGTTGGAGGAACAGCTGATGAGCCCGAACGAGGGATAAGGCTGGGGGGTCCACGGAGTACGTTGTACCGTGCATGTAGCATGGAGTACATTGTACCGTGTTGTGATGTGATGTGCCGTCTTCGGACGAGATCTGCTATGGACCGACGGGTAGGATTTGACCCACCTCCCGTGTGGAAGCAGATGGTGGTGATATCCCGCACACCTGATCCGTGTAGCCGGTATCACAGGTTATGTACATATGCCTTGAGGTTATTACCTATTGTTGAACTGCCTATCTCACATGTCTAATGCTATTTGAGAATAAATCCATGTTTGAAGTGAATGTGGTCAGGAATGCCCGAGGGATGGGTTGGGACCTGACGTTGAATTGATTGTTAATGGTTTTTAAAGTGCACGGATGCATGATGTTTAATGCCATGCTTTTATTGTGAATTATGCATGATGATTTATACCATGCTTTGAGTTGAAATGTGCACTGAATTTTAATAGCATGAATGCTTTACATACCATTAACACAATCATACACTCATGTTTTGAGATAAACAATAAATTAAATGCTTTTGAGCATGGCATCACGATCACGTAGATAGTACAGTATCTACCTGTTCGCATGATTGCCTTACTGAGCGTGTGGTTTGCTCACCCCCCTTATTTTCCCCCTCTCTACAGAGATTTGAGTATAGATTGGACGTGACTGGAGGCATTCCCTTTTTGGTAATCCGCTGCATCCCATCGCTAAAGGTATACACACTTGGATTATTTTGTATCTAAACTAGACATAGCACAGTAGCATTTTGTATGTAACTACTGGGGATGTAAAACAATGTAAACACATGTAACAACTCTGATATATATACATTTATACAAGTGTTTACTCATAAATAATATTTCAATTGAATTGGTATGGTGGAGTGGGTTAGACGTCGACACACAGCCCAACTGTTAAGCGCGTGGTTGTTCACGATCGAGGAAGGAGGATTAAGGATTGATGCATAAAAATGCGAAAAATTTGTACGTATTTTGGTAAGTTGAGGGTCGTGACAGAAGTTGGTATCAGAGCTCGAGTTGGTTTGACGTGTGTCGTGTCTAAAATACTTAATAAGTGAAAAAAAATTACATCCCCAAGTTACTGTGCTTGTTTAGATACAAATAGTGTATGTCGATGGGTTGACTAAGTAATTGGTTGTGAATGTAGGGAACTGAGTAAGTATGCCTAATACCAGTCGCGGTAGAGGGATGAGAGCACAGGCTCGAGGCCGTAGAGGTAGGCCTGGGGGTCGTGTTGAGCCGGAAACACACGAGGCTCAGGAGGATGTTGAGGTGGAGGTCGACGTTGAGCACGCTCCACAGGGTCCAGAGGAGAGGCCCGAGAGTACTGAGGCTCGCTTCGCGAGGATTGAGCGGAGTATTGAGATGATTTTGGAATTGGTCACTCAATCTTTACCTGGAGTTGGCGGTAGACAGAGTCCCGCTACACAGGGTGATGCCGAGCAGGCAGCAGCTCCTGAGGCACGGGCAAGGGAAGCCCAGAGGCCACAGACGACAGATACCCCACCCCCACAGGATGTGCCTACGCCGGTTGCTACGCCAGGCAGTAGAGGTTGGGGATATGGATGTGATTTGGATAGACTGCGGCAGTTCCAGAAGTTTGGACCGCCGTCTTTCAGTGGAGTAAAGGACCCAGTAGCGGCTGAGGATTGGATCAATGAGATCGAGAAATTATATGGGTTCTTTGAGTGCACTACTACCGAGATGGTAGCATTTGCCGCTTTTATGCTGAAGGGATCAGCAGAACATTGGTGGAAATCCACCAGGCCTATTTTGAGAGCCCGACATACTGAGATCAGCTGGGATGTGTTTCTAGAGGCCTTCCGGAGACAGTATGTCCCGGATACCGCCCAGCGAAAGCTAAAGATGGCATTTTTGGGACTGACCCAAGGGAGCAGGACTGTGGATGAGTATGAGACTGCTTTTATATCCCTGGGCAGATATGATCCCAACACGATGAGTAATGAGGTCGAGAAGATCCAGAAGTTTGTGGATGGATTGAGACCGACCATCAGGTCTAAATTGGTTCCCCTGGATATACCGACCTATGAGGAGGCAGTGCGCAGGGCGCAATTATGTGAACAAGATGTTGATAGAATCGCCTCGGAATTTGGAAAGGTTGGTAAGATGAGGGACAGAGATAAGAAGAGACCTATGATGGATAGAGGCTTCAGCTATAAAGGAAGCAAGAGATTCTCTGGAAGGAGGCCGAGAATTGAGGAAATCCGGGAGAGGACAGTTGATACTCCCATGTATCCGGCCATTGCTCCAGCTAAGGGAATCGTGATTGGAGGACCACGGCCTACTACAGAACAGTGTGGCAGGTGTGGTAGGTACCATGGTACTCGACCATGTTATGGACCTCAGGTTGTATGCTTCAGATGTGGGAAGCCAGGGCACGTGATCAGAGATTGCCCAGAGATGATAGAGAGAGCCCCACAGAAGGGGAAGGAGCCAGAGAGAGCTCTAGTTGGTACAGCTACTCCGAGGAGGAAAGCTACAGCTGAAGAAAAGGGGAAGCAAGCAGTGGGTGTAAGCAGAGGACGAGTGCACGCACTGGATCAGGATACTGCAGATCAGACTTCAGATGTGGTAAAAGGTACCATTCAAATCTTTGATTTAGAAGCTTATGTACTGTTTGATCCTGGTGCCACACACTCCTTTATTTCGCCATCCTTTGCATGTAAATTGTTGAAGCATGTAAAACCCACGCTGCTTGATAAGATGTTATTGATATCTACCCCTATGAATGATAGTCAGTTGACTGAGCATATATATAGGGATTGTAAAATGAAGATAGGAGGTAAAGAGATGGCAGCCGATTTAATTTTATTAAACATGAGTGATTTTGATGTGATCCTAGGAATGGATTGGTTGGCTGCCAATCATGTTGTTATGGATTGTCATGCGAAAACTTTGATGTTTCCAAAGATAGACAACCTTGTAGTTAATTTTGTGAAATGAGATTAAAGAACATGATTATTATAAGTGTGATGAGTACAATCTTGATACATGATGTATGAAAGATAAATTTGATTTCATTTATGTATGAGATGTGATGATTTATGATACTAATGGTGGAAAGAATAATGTGAAGGATTCATCGCTTTTGTGATTGAGACGGATAAGGCACGTCCGGAATTGGAAGACATACCCGTGGTTAGGGGATTTCCAGATGTCTTTTCGGATGAGTTACCAGGGTTACCTCCAGATAGGGAGATGGAGTTTGGTATAGATTTGGCACCTGGTACAGAGCCGATGTCCAAGCCACCATACAGAATGGCTCAAGTTGAGTTAGAGGAGTTAAGGAAACAATTACAAGAGTTGCTGGAGAAGGGGTTTATCAGGCCGAGCGTCTCACCTTGGGGAGCACCGGTTCTGTTTGTGAGGAAGAAAGATGGAAGCCTCCGACTGTGTATAGACTACCGGTTGTTGGATAAGGCCACCATCAAGAATAAGTATCCCCTCCCACGCATCGATGATTTGTTGGATCAGCTTAAGGGAGCGCAGGTCTTTTCCAAGATAGATCTGAGATCAGGGTACCATCAGTTGAAGATACGAGATGGAGATGTGCCCAAGACAGCTTTTCGCACCCGGTATGGACATTATGAGTTTGTGGTTATGCCATTCGGGTTGACGAATGCTCCCGCAGCTTTTATGTCCTTGATGAATGAGGTATTCCACCAGTATTTGGATCGATTTGTTATTGTGTTTATTGATGATATACTGGTGTATTCAAGGTCTAGAGAGGAACATGAAAGGCATTTGAGGATAGTGCTACAAACCCTCCGAGAGAAGAAGTTGTACGCTAAACTCAGTAAGTGCGACTTTTGGTTGGAACAGATCTCAT
Source organism: Firmiana major (assembly GCA_033439115.1). Classification (NCBI taxonomy): domain Eukaryota; kingdom Viridiplantae; phylum Streptophyta; class Magnoliopsida; order Malvales; family Malvaceae; genus Firmiana; species Firmiana major. The sequence goes on from CM065899.1 coordinate 55,606,233, forward strand.
TTCTGGGTCACATAGTATCAAAGGATGGAGTATTAGTGGATCCATCTAAGATTGAGGCCGTAGTCCAGTGGCAGAGACCCCAGACAGTGACAGAGATCAGAAGTTTCCTGGGTTTAGCTGGGTATTACCGAAGGTTTGTAGAGGGATTTTCGAGGTTAGCTGCTCTTTTGACACGTCTCACAAGGAAAAATGTAGAGTTTGTGTGGGAAAAAAAGTGTGAAGACAGTTTTGAGGAGTTGAAAAGGAGATTAACTACAGCTCCAATACTCACCATTCCTACCAGCTCAGGAGGTTTCTCGGTGTATGCAGATGCTTCACACCTAGGACTGGGCTGTGTATTGATGCAGGATGGGAAGGTAGTAGCCTATGGATCAAGACAGTTAAAGGATCATGAGAGGAACTACCCGACCCATGACTTGGAGTTGGCAGCGGTGGTGTTTGCGCTGAAGATATGGCGCCACTACCTCTATGGTGAGAGATTTCAGATTTATACAGATCATAAGAGCCTTAAGTACCTGTTCTCACAGAAAGAGTTGAACATGAGACAGAGGAGATGGCTCGAGTTGTTAAAGGATTATGATTGTGAAATCTTATACCACCCGGGTAAAGCAAATGTGGTTGCTGATGCATTGAGTAGGAAGCATCTCGGGATGGTATCATTCATGATGATCAGGGAACACGAGCTGTTGGAACAGTTCATGAACCTCAGTTTGGATATGACCCCGCCTGACGCTGATAGTGGATTTATGATAGCTAGCCTGCAGTTGGAACCAGATCTGGTAGATCGAATCCGACAGGCTCAGCGAGCTGATCAGCAGTGTAGTGATATTGTCGGGCAGATACAGAGGGGTATAGAGACGGACTTTGGGTTGAGTTCGGATGGATTGTTGAGGTTCAGAGGTAGAATATGTGTTCCTGATGACGCAGAGATCAGAAGGTTGATCCTGACAGAGGCTCACTCATCGAAGTATACGATACATCCAGGGGGTACCAAAATGTATCAAAACCTTCGAAAGGTTTATTGGTGGTCGGGAATTAAAAAGCACATTGCTGAATATGTTGCTAAGTGTCTCGTTTGTCAGCAGGTGAAGGTAGAGCATCAGAAGCCTGCAGGGTTATTGCAGCCTCTACCGATACCGACATGGAAGTGGGAGCATGTCACCATGGATTTTGTGATGGGATTGCCGAGGACCCGGAGAGGTCATGATGCCATATGGGTGATTGTGGATCGGTTGACGAAATCAGCCCATTTTCTAGCTATGAGAGCTACCGATACTCTGAGCCAGTTAGCGAACCTATATGTGCGCGAGATAGTGAGGCTACATGGAATTCCAGTGAGCGTTGTTTCTGATAGGGATGCCCGCTTCACTTCCCACTTTTGGGAACATTTTCAGGAAGCGATGGGGACCCAGTTGAATTTTAGCACCGCGTTTCATCCTCAGACAGATGGTCAGTCAGAGAGGACTATACAGACCCTGGAGGACATGTTGAGAGCGTGTGCATTGGATTTTGGAGGCTCCTGGGATGACCATTTGCCACTCGCAGAGTTCGCGTATAATAACAGTTTTCATGCGAGTATCGGGATGGCACCATATGAGGCATTGTATGGGCGTAGATGCCGTTCCCCTATTGGATGGGAAGAGGTTGGTGACAGACAGATCTTTGCTCCCGACTTGGTTAGACAAGCCTCTGAGGACGTCCAATTGGTATGTGAGAGGTTACGGACAGCTCAGAGCAGGCAAAAGAGTTATGCTGACAAGAGACGGAGACCACTAGAGTTTGAGGTGGGTGAGTCAGTGTTTTTGAAAGTTTCCCCTTCGAAGGGAATTATGAGATTTGGGAAGAAGGGAAAGTTGAGCCCTCGATATATCGGGTCATTTGAGATACTTGATAAGGTGGGAGACTAAGGCGTATAGATTGGCATTGCCACCAGAGTTGGCAAGTGTGCATAACGTCTTCCACGTATCCATGTTGAGGAAGTATCACCCGGACCCGACACATGTGATAAGATATGAGCCTTTGGAGCTCAATGAGGGTATGACCTATGTTGAGAAGCCAGTTCGGATATTGGACAGAAAAGAGAAAGTGCTGAGGACAAAGACAATTCCCTTGGTGAAGATACTTTGGCAACATCACACTGTGGAAGAAGCCACATGGGAATTGGAGAGTTTGATGCGGGAGAGGTATCCCGAGTTGTTCACAGAATAATTGGTTCCAATTTGGAGGACCAAATTTTCTAAGTGGGGGAGAATGTGAGACCCCGTATATGTATAAGGGTATATATGTACATAGAAGTGTAAATAGAGTTGTACTATGAATTCATGAGTGAAGTATATGTGATGTAAGTCCACAAGTAATGTACACACTTTAATGAGAGTGGTAATCGTACATACAAGTTTCATTATGTATGAATGTGTAGAAATGGACTTAAGCATGTGGAGAATGTGTGTAGAATGGATTTTGAATAGCTTGGTAAAATGGAAGTATAATTGCATAAGATGTGCACTTCCATTTTAGTTGATATTAAGTACCATTGGTCATACAAAGATTTTACACAAGTTTTAATGTGTATGAAGTGAGGATGGATGCCATTTACAAGTCTCAAAGATGAGTGAATGAGGAAATGATCTTGGTAGCAAATTGAGGATGTTTGGTAAGTGTTGTTGCAGAGGAACTGCAGAAAATCTGAAAAGTTTGAAGGGCAGATCGATCTCATAGGATGAGAGATCGATCTGGAAGAGCCAGAATGCTCTTATTTGGGCGAGAGAATAGAACAGATGGATCTCTAATGGACCAGATCGATCTCCTTAGCTCTCTGTTTGGGAGCAGATCGATCTCATGCTTCGACAGATCGATCTCATGCCTCAACAGATCGATCTCATGCTTCGACAGATCGATCTCAGGCTTAAAAATGCCGTGAAAAAGAGGGATTTTAAGGGACCAGATCGATCTCCTCTTGGACCAGATCGATCTCCTCAAGCTATTTCTATATAAGGAGTGCTGGAAATCAGAAAATTTCGGGAAAAACACAAACCTTTCACTTTCAACCCAAAAACCTAACATTCTCTCTCTAAAATCAGCCATTTTCAGTGAGGTTTGAAGAGAGACCATTAGAGACAAAGTTGTTCCTATCAAAGAGAAGAACAACATAGTTGAAGAGCATTTTCCCATTGTGGATATTGAAGGATTTAAGGGTATTGCCATTTGGAGCAAGAGGAGAAATCAAAATTTGGTAAGATTCTAACACTCCAACTATGGTACATTGTCTATTTAGTGATTTTGGAGTTGTTGGCATGAGTATAGATGGTTAGAAACTATCTAAATGCATTGGTATGATTTTGACCTAGAAATGGTCTAGAGTGAGAAAGTGAAATTGATTGAGATTTATGAGAAATGGGATGTCTAGAGGTAACAATAGTGTTATGGGTATGATTTTAAGATGTTGTTGGTGGATAAATTGTGAGGTTTACCTAAAAGAGGTAAAATGAGGGTTAAGGCATTTGTAAAATGCATAAGTGAATAATGTTGACTAGAGAGGTCAATTATGGGTTAAATACATTAACTCAATCGATTTAATGAATGAATCGCAGCTTCCGAGGATACGCCGAGGCGAGTTGACCCAAGAGCGTGAGGAGCTAAGAGAAAAGGAGTCACACCAAGTAAATCGAGGTAAGGGAATTGTGTGGACTCTTAGAGATATTGTGCGCAATTTGGGCGCATAAATGTTTTGCTAGAATGCATGAGATTAGGAAATGTTGTTGTTGGGTGATTGAAGGGTAAAAGTTGGGAGTTTGAGAAATGTGCACGAAAACAAAAGCATATTGCTTTGAAAATCATGTTTTATTGCTTTTTAGCAAATGATTGGTAGGTTGGCTAACATTGAAATGATTTGCAAAAGAAATGAGTATGTTTGGGTTTTGTTAACCATGTTTTGCAAGTTTTGAGCCACCTACATGATTTCGTGAGTATGAAAGAGTGCATGAGGCACTAGTTTTCACATGGATTTCATATTGTTTTGGCATTGTGCTTTGAGTTTGTCTCGCACTGGATGCCCACCTTGCATGTTGCCGTGTTTGGAGCTTCGAGTAGACTTGGTGTCACATCGATTAAATAGGCTCACACGTGCATTATTTTGAGACATGGCATGTAAAACAACCTGATGAGCCCGAACGAGGGATAAGGGTTGGAGATCCACCTGATGAGCCCGAACGAGGGATAAGGGTTGGAGGAACAGCTGATGAGCCCGAACGAGGGATAAGGCTGGGGGGTCCACGGAGTACGTTGTACCGTGCATGTAGCATGGAGTACATTGTACCGTGTTGTGATGTGATGTGCCGTCTTCGGACGAGATCTGCTATGGACCGGCGGGTAGGATTTGACCCACCTCCCGTGTGGAAGCAGATGGTGGTGATATCCCGCACACCTTATCCGTGTAGCCGGTATCACAGGTTATGTACATATGCCTTGAGGTTATTACCTATTGTTGAACTGCCTATCTCACATGTCTAATGCTATTTGAGAATAAATCCATGTTTGAAGTGAATGTGGTCAGGAATGCCCGAGGGATGGGTTGGGACCTGACGTTGAATTGATTGTTAATGGTTTTTAAAGTGCACGGATGCATGATGTTTAATGCCATGCTTTTATTGTGAATTATGCATGATGATTTATACCATGCTTTGAGTTGAAATGTGCACTGAATTTTAATAGCATGAATGCTTTACATACCATTAACACAATCATACACTCATGTTTTGAGATAAACAATAAATTAAATGCTTTTAAGCATGGCATCACGATCACGTAGATAGTACAGTATCTACCTGTTCGCATGATTGCCTTACTGAGCGTGTGGTTTGCTCACCCCCCTTATTTTCCCCCTCTCTACAGAGATTTGAGTATAGATTGGACGTGACTGGAGGCATTCCCTTTTTGGTAATCCGCTGCATCCCATCGCTAAAGGTATACACACTTGGATTATTTTGTATCTAAACTAGACATAGCACAGTAGCATTTTGTATGTAACTACTGGGGATGTAAAACAATGTAAACACATGTAACAACTCTGATATATATACATTTATACAAGTGTTTACTCATAAATAATATTTCAATTGAATTGGTATGGTGGAGTGGGTTAGACGTCGACACACAGCCCAACTGTTAAGCGCGTGGTTGTTCACGATCGAGGAAGGAGGATTAAGGATTGATGCATAAAAATGCGAAAAATTTGTACGTATTTTGGTAAGTTGAGGGTCGTGACATGTACTTACCCTTTCCTTAACATTTTTTTCAGGTTCTACTGTTGGTGATGAACGTAAGAATATTGGGAAGTGACGTCTTGAAGTAAGGCATGTCTCAGGAATTTTAGGATGACTAGTTTAAGTAATTAAGAACATTTTATATTATTATTTATGACTGTTAAGAACTAAGTTCCTTGTAAACTATTTTTAATCATTTCGTGGTACATTTATTTCAAATGTAGAATGCACTTTAAGTCAATTACAAATTTTGAATATTTAAATTTCTCAATTTAGACATTTGAAAAAAAAATAGATTTGGTATGATAAAAGCATTGCATGTCTGTAAGATTATATCTTACAGGTGTGCGACGTCTGTTATGTTTCGAGTTCGAGACATGACAATTTTAATTTTAAATATTTTATTTTTAAATTAATAAATATCAAAATATTTTTAATATTTCAATAATAAATAATATTATACTAATTTCATTTATCAGAGCATGGATAATTGATTTCCATTCTCTAAATTAATTATTATTGTTTTTTTGTTTCAAAGAAGTGACAACAATAATAAAATATTACATTCCTAAAAATTGTAATTACATGTAAATCATTTAACTTAATTACTTAACTAACTGAACTAGTATATAGCTAGATTAAATAAGTACTAAACTCAAGTTAATACGCAATTAATAAAAAATTAAATGATAAATTTGTCATTTATGAGTGGATACTAAAATCTGTCATCCTACTTTGTTTTATTTAAAATTTATCATTGTATTTTTAACTTAGATGATTTTTGAACTAAACTTGCATTTTATTAAATGTTTCAATAATATATTTAAAATGGACTAATATCTTATACACAGCCCGTGGAGTTTTTTAACTCTACAAACGGGGTTAAGACGATACCGCATATCTTATTTTATTTATTTATTTATTTTTTATTTTTTATATATTTAAAGGACATTTATCATCATCTTAACTCCACTTATTGAGTTAAAAAAACTTCATTGAGGGATAATTACTCATTTAAATTAACTGAACAAAATGAAAAAAAAAATATGGATATCCACACATAAAATTGTATATTTAATGTGTCACATTAAAAAAAATCATGAAATATTTACTAAAATAAATACTTTTAAAATATTAATTTATAGAGGTAGATTATTGTTTTCTTTTAAAAATTAATAGAAGTAAACTTTTTTTAATCTTAATTATAGTATCAAAATTGGTCTATTTCCTAAATTGTTAATGGACTATGTTCTGATTATTTTTGGGATCAATGAATGATTCATTTTATTAGTTTTTTTTTATGTTCATAAAATGGTGCAAGAGGAAAGAGAGATTCAAATATTAGATTTAATCTCTTCTTAAAAGAGTAATAACTATTAGATCATTTTATGAGTTATTCTTTGAAAATTAACATTTTTAATCAATTTGAGCTTTATAGAAATTCTATTCTCTGTTTGATTTCTTTTTGAATCCCTCTCTCCTTCTACTTTCCTTCTACTTTCTACTCCTTTCATTTCTTTACTATATTTTTTACTACTTAAGAAATTAGAATTAATGTTTCTTAATAGATTGTTTAAATTTTAATATTCGACAAGTATTTATATTACTAAAAATTATATTAATAGAATAATAACCTTTTTATGCACGCTTTATGTGTAAATTTATACATGAGAAATATTTACAATTATATTTTATTCAAAATTAATTTTAGGTATACTGACGGAACACTTGACAAAAATATACCATTTCCATTGTGTATGGTCCAAAAATCATAAATAAAAAAAATGTATGACAAATTTCAATCAAATCTGATGGCTCTACCGAGAGGGGGGTGAATCGGTTTTCTAAAGTTAATGGCAGATTTAAGCTATTTCGAACTTAATTAACAAATAATGAAAATGCAATATAATGTAATGAAATAAATTAAAGCAAGATAAGGAAGAGAATATCAAACACAGTAGTTAATAGAGGTTCGGCCAATCTCTTGCCTACGTCCTCTCTCCTTGACCTTCTTGTCAAGGGCTTTCTTTCTCACTTTCAATGAAAGTTAAACACTCCCTTTTTCAGGTTAAGGAATAACCTCTCTACCCTTTTTATACAAAGATGTATTCACCGTTTTACAAATTTTATCTCACTGAGGAACAATCCTCTTCACTCTTAAAGTTAGGATGAATACAATATCAAGCTTTTAATGTGAGTAGGACAAATACAGCTTTTTCACACAAGCTTATACAACAAACTCAATAAATGGGAATTGAAGACAAATGGAATGTAGGAATTAAACTCTTGAGAATCTACAGAATGTGCAGCAATGGTCTCACTCTTCTCAGTGTCTTCAATGCTTGATTATATACTGAAGGATTGGTAGTTGGAGCATTTAATGCTGTTTTTCCCGTTGAGATTTTTGCAGAAATAGCCGTTGGGTACCTCCAGTAGAATGCCAGATCGATCTGCCATCTTGATCAGATCGATCTCTTAGTTATAATTCCTGCAAGATCAAGGCAAAATGAAGCAAGGAGATTGATCTCATATATGAGCAGATCGATCTCACAATTTGAAAATGTTAGAGAAGATCGATCTGTCGAATAAGCAGATCGATCTTCCAATCTCTCTATTTGAGGCATGATCGATCTATAGATCGATCTGTCAGGTATTCTCGTAGTGAGGAGATCGATCTCTTATTAACCCAGATCGATCTCCTTAGCTCTCTTATTTTGAGGAGATCGATCTCTTCCTATACCAGATCGATCTCATGAACTCTCTGTTTGGTTATAGATCGATCTTACAGATCGATATACTGCCTTTACCTTTGTTTTAGGGGAGATCGATCTCTTCCTAGACCAGATCGATCTCATCATCATCTAGTATTAGGCAGATTGATCTCTTAACCCTTATAGATCGATCTTAGCTTCCTCAATACCTTTGTACAGGTTCAAACCTTAGCAGATCGATCTCATGTCTTCATGAGATCGATCTCTTATCCTAGAAAACTCAGGAGATCGATCTCTCATATTACCAGATCGATCTTTCATCTCCAGAAACTTAAGTTCTGGTACTGATAACCACTAAACATGTCTTTATATTATTGAATTTACTTGTTTTGTCATTTCAAAATATATTAACTCAACAATCTTCCCCTTTTTGATATGACAAAACCTATTCAATAAACATGTTTAGTTACGTATTTGCATTGTGCACAAACTCCCCCTTTTGTAAGCTCCCCCTTTCTTTTGGCTTTTGACCTCATAACTTTCTTAACTCCCCCTTATATTAATCATTCCTTTACACCTTTAGACATGTTTCTTAAAGCCATATAAACATGTTTTAACCAACCCTCTCTTAACATTATTTATTCTCCCCCTTTTTGTCATATCAATGGCAAGAATGAGATCAAGGCAGTTAATTTTCTCAACAACTGGTCATGGCATTTCAAAATAATAATACATTATAAACCATTATAATTAACATCCCAACAACTGTCATTTCATAAAAGACTCATTCAAGCAAATGTCATAAACAAAAAGGAGTAAACATGAAAACTAACTAAGCTTTTCCTAATATTCATATCCTACGGCGGAGGAGGAAATTGATCCATAAAGTCCTCAACGTGAGTACGAGTGACCTGAAGCTCATCATACATCACCTGCTGAGTGGCATGAAGGTTTGCAAAACCTTCATCTATCTTTCGGTTCAGCTCTATGATCATCGTCTGCTGGGTGGCATGAAGGTTTGCAAAACCTTCATCTATCTTCCGGTTCAGATCCATGATCATCGTCACAATCGATTCCATGCCAGCGGGTGATGGGGCAGGTGCAGAGGGCTGAGCAGTTGAAGACGATAGACCCTCAGTTGGTGCAGTAGGTGGATCTATGGGCTCATCTGAGGGATCTTCCTCCATGGTTGCTGCAGGCTGTTGTTCTCATTTCTTCTTCCAATCTCCTCGGAAGTACTTGTAATACCCCATGTGGTGAAGTGTCCCGATGTTTAAGACGCTCTTTGGGGAGGGCACTTCACCCATTTCACAGCTGCAATCCACTCTAAGTCGTTTTAGAAGATACGCCAACGGTTGCGGAAACACTATCGTGGTGGCTTGGCCGCGTACGATCTTCAACCAATCTTCATAGAGGAAATGGACATGATTGGGTTTTTGATTTGTGGAGTGGATGTGGTGGATCCAGAAACAATCTAACCTCCTAACGGTGGAATGACGGGTACCGAAAGGACGGAGATTCCATGAGATAATAAGGTGGAGTAACCTTGGGTGCATCGGTAGGTCACTCGCCTTATCCCCGGGAAGGTCAAACTCAAAGGGGACTTCCTCATCTTCATTAGTTAACCCCTCATCGCGCATGTGGAACACTTGGGCTAAGATAACGGTGTCTATTGGAATTGACTTACCCATGACATATATTTTAAATCCTAGAATTTTACAAGCATCATCAGGATCATAGATGAGTTCGGCATTAGAAAAGAATGCCCTGATGATGTTTGGGGGTACGGGGGTATTGATTTTGAGAAACGAAAGCCGCCCAAATTCTTCAAATTTGGGTAAGTAAGGAAAATCAATACGGTTTAAGAAGAAAAAATCAATGGTGCGCCAATGTTTAATTGGCATGGTTGAAAAATACTCTTCATATCTCTTCCTTTTTGCACGTGTTTTAAAACACTTGTTAAAGGTAGTGACTGAAGAGGAAGGATTGATTGGGAAGAGGACCCTTGATCTACACTAGCTCTAGGAGTTTTTGGCCTGCTCTCTTAAGTCTAGGCATTGTTCTAGACACTGGAAACGCTCTAGATGATCTTAAAACTAGTTCACTAAAAACTAACCAATGGAACAGTAGCTAGATTTGACCTAGAGAGAAATTGAGCACTAAACTAAGAATTTTTTAGAAAAAATCAGTAATGTGGGTTACTATACCAGTAAACGAAGGAGAGATGTGATGAAGACCGTACCGAGATCGATCTGGGAGGAGGAATCGAGAGCTGAGGTGCGACAGGGTTAGGGATTTGAAGATTTGGGTTTTCTGAAAATTGGGGATTTTGAGGAGTTTTTATAGTCCAGGGCATAGGAGATCGATCTGTTGAGGCGACAGATCGATCTGTCATTTCCAGAAGCTTGAAGAGATCAATCTATTGTACCACAAGATCGATCCTCAGAATACAGAAGCTTAATGAGATTGATCTGTCGCAGGCCCAGATCGATCTGTTGTTTGACAGAGGCTTAAGAAGATCTGTGACGCCCCGGAAGCGCGGAAAATAGGGCTAATTTAAAACTTTTTACTCATTAATTCACAATTAAGGGTGCATTCCTGTGCAGTGTCATACATCATCATAATTATCATGCCTCAGGATCTCATTATAATATAGTATATGTTGTATCATATACATTACTCAATTCCAAGTTAATTAATCCTAATACATCCCGTACATCATTGTACAATAAGTGTCTGTAAATATAACTCTAGTCTGGGTGCATGAATATTAAATATCTACCTCAATACACAAAATAGGGCCTGGAGCTCAAGTCCTCCACTAGCCTCTAACCCGTACGCCGCAAGTAACTCACTTCACTTGAAGCGATCTGGGGGGAAAAGAAAACAGGGTGAGCTTCCAAATCGCTCAGTAAAGGGGGTAAGGGAACTCAGTTATATAAATCATATCACACATCACAAATATGTATTTGTTTATAAAGCTCATTTGAAATCGTAGCATGAAAGTTCTCAAAACATCATCATCTCATAACTCATAAATCATGTGAAAACATGAAGGTAAAAAGGCTCAATATCGAGCACTCACAAGCATGTGTAAATATATGCGATAATGGCTGCTCTCAAAATACGTGATAAAAATCACCTCAGTAAATAGCACGTGACAAGGTCACAAAACACAACTCATGTGTAAAACGAGACTAGGCAATAAAACTCAATTAAAACTCGTCATGGCACATCAAATACGTAATCTCCTCTAGGTGCGCATCCCAGGCATCCTCGTATAGAGGGAACGTCGACAATATGGTCGTATGCATGGTATATTGGACTTATATGTTACCAGAACAAGGCTCGGCCTTACATGCTACCAGAGCAATGCCTCGCCTCATGCACACTATCACGTGGTCCCTGGGTCGGTTCCCAGGCGGCCCACTCTCTCAGTCTTACATGCTACCAAAGCAAGGCCACCCAGCGTTACCAGAATGGGGGTCATCTCACGTTACCAAAACGGAGGCATCTCTCGTTACCAAAACGGAGGAATATCGGACTTACATGCTACCAGAGCAAGGCCTCCCAACGCTATCAAAGCGGAGGAATAATCGGACTTACATGTTACCAGAATAAGGCCTGTGGTCCCTGGGTCGGTTCCCAGGCGTCCCACTATATTGGTCTTACATGCTACCAGAGCAAGGCCCGATGTGTATTCAACATGACACGCCTAAGTCTCAATCATTAGCCATTATCTTATAAAACGTTATGCCTTCACGTAGAACTCATAATGGTTTTCTCTCATAAAACTCATTTAAAATATTTGTGTACTCAACACAAAATATATTAAAACCGAGTTCCAACCGGCAAAACACGGACACATTTTCTCAAATCTCAATATCGCCTTAACGTAGAGCCCAATTTACTTTTCACGCAACTCAAAGGTTAATAAAGCAATTTCACACTCAGCTTATAAACTCACAAAATAATGGGCTCCAACCGGCTATAAAAATCGTGTGCAATTATATCACAACACAACACCAAACATGCTTGTATTCTCAAATCATGGTTCATGCTACAACAATTCATCAAAACACATACACAAATGGTTTAGTTTTCCCTTACCTCTTTGCACCTCGTATAGTGCAATCGTTTCCCCCGTATCACGGACTAGCCTCGCATTCCACTCTGGAACTCCCGAGCTGTCCAAACGATGTTAAAACATCAATACTCATTATCACATCAACCTTAATTCTCAAAATCGAGCATAATTGCTCAAAACTCCTTAAATTTCTCAATTCTCATAACTCCATCACAAACCACAATCTCACTCACAACACCTCAACATTCTATATTTTCTATGCCACAATATCTATGCTAATTCACCACATTGTCTAAATTTCCATTTATAGCTCAAAATTTCCAAAATTGCTAAATATCATTATCACTTCAACTACATTGTAATTTCCTTAATCCCTAATCATTTTCCAACTATTTCGACACAATGCCAACAACTATTATCACCAAAATCATCTCAAATATAAGGATCGAAGTTTAGAAATTACCCAAAACTTGTGGAGAGCTTATCTCTTGCCTCGATTCGATCCGTCTTTCGATTTTCAAGTATGTTGTTCTCCCTTTGATGAGGAACAACTTTCCTTCTTGCCACAACTTCTGATTTGGACGGAAATGGGTGCTTTGGATGAGTGAGAAAGCTAGGGTTCGGTGAAAATGAGGGTTAGAAGAGAGAGAAAGTAAAATTGCAGGAGAAAGCAGGGATTCCTTATACAGACTGAGGGTAGGAGATCGATCTGGATCTTAATGAGATCGATCTGCATTTGAATTTGGGGACGATTTGGGGCAATTTATGCCTAGGAGATCGATCTATCGAGGGGTGAGATCGATCTCTTTATGGCTTTATGAGATCGATCTGCTCCTTGAGGAGATCGATCTTCTCCCAAACAGAAACATTTGGAGATCGATCTCTTCCTCATGATATCGATCTTCCCTCAAACAGAATCATAAGGAGATCGATCCTCTTCCATTGGAGATCGATGTGCTCCTTAAATTCCTCCTTCCTTGTCATTTTTAACTCACCAGATCGATCTCTCCTTCTCCCAGATCGATCTGTCCTCATAGCTTCATACTTATTTTAAACACTTAACATATAAATCTCCAATTATCATTCCCACAATTCACTTAGCTCAATAAATTATACTTCAAGTTCATATTACATAATTAAAATATGTCTGAAATTCTCAGATCTCACAAGATCGATCTGCCAAATGCATAGATCGATCTGCTGTTTGATCGAGGCGTAAAGAGATCGATCTGCCAAATGCATAGATCGATATGCTGTTTAACAGATGCTTAAGGAGATCGATCTTATGGGTGAGAGGATCGATCTGCCTAGCTTAACCTTTATGCTTTAGGCTCATTTGAAGTATGGAGATCGATCTATATTGATAGGAGATCGATCTCTCATACTTTTTGCCCAGAAAAATCATTGAAAGACTCTTAAAAACAACTTGAAATCAAGATTTTGAAGCAGATAAATCTTAAGGAACATTCATGAGTCCTAATTCACCTCTAAGGACACAAAACCTATCTCTATCAGGAGGTTTTGTGAATATATCAGCTATTTGACGTAAAGTGTCAATGTACTCTAGAATTATATCTCCCTTTTGAACATGGTCTCTAAGGAAATGATGCTTAATCTTAATGTGCTTAGTTCTAGAGTGTTGAATAGGATTTTTAGATAGATTGATGGCACTGGTATTATCACATTTAATAGAGACTTGTTTCATGTCAATACCATAGTCTTTCATTTGTTGTTTAATCCACAACACTTGAGCACTACAACTACCTGCTGCTATGTATTCAGCTTCAGTTGTGGACTGAGTCACACTATTTTATTTCTTAGAGAACCATGAGATTAATCTATTCCCTAAGAATCGACATGTACCTGAAGTGTTTTTCCTATCTATTTTACAGCCCCCAAAGTCTGCATCAGAAAATGCATGAAGTGTAAAAGTGGAGTCCTTGGGGTACCAAAGTCCTAGAGAGGGAGTGTCCTTAAGGTATCTAAAGATCCTTTTAGTTGCTAATAAGTGTGGTTCCCTAGGAGAGGATTAAAATCTAGCATAAAGGCATACACTAAACAAAATATCTGGTCTACTTGCAGTTAAATAGAGCAATGAACCAATCATAGACCTATAGAGTTTAATGTCTACACACTTACCACTTTCATCTTTATCAAACTTGATGTTGGTGCCCATTGGAGTTGCTTGAGGTTTGCAATTGTCCATTCCAAATCGCTTGAGCAATTCCTTAGTATATTTTGCTTGATTGTTGAAGGTTTCATCCTTTGTTTGCTTCACTTGAAGTCCCAAGAAGAAAGTGAGCTCTCCCATCATGCTCATTTCAAATTCACCTTGCATGATCTTAGCAAACTCTTGGCATAAAGACTCATTAGTTGATCCAAAAATTATATCATCTACATATACTTGAACAACTAGTAAATCCTTATTTTTATTTTTGATAAATAGAGTGGTATCTACTTTTCCTCTTGAAAATCCTTTTTTCTATTAATAATTTTGACAACCTTTCATACCATGCTCTAGGAGCTTGTTTCAAGCCATAGAGTGCCTTAGATAGTTTGAAAACATGTTCAGGAAATTCATGATTTTCAAAGCCGGGAGGTTGTTCTACATACACTTCTTCATTAATGAAACCATTCAAGAATGCACTCTTTACATCCATTTGATATAATTTGAAGTTTTTATAACATGCAAAGGCAAGTAGCATTCTAATTGCTTCTAATCTAGCTACCGGTGCATAAGTTTCATCATAGTCTATTCCTTCTTCTTGTCTATAGCCTTGTGCAACTAACCTAGCCTTGTTTCTTATGATCACGCTATTTTCATCCATCTTGTTCTTGAATATCCATTTAGTTCCAATTATAGAGTGATCACTAGGCCTAGGAACTAGTTTCCACACTTTGCTTCTCTCAAATTGATTTAATTCTTCTTGCATTACTAAGAACCAATTATTGTCATCTAAGGCTTCATTGACATTTCTAGGTTCTATTTGAGATACAAAGGCTATATATTGACACACATTCTTTAGAGATGATCTAGTTCTAACTCCAAGAGTTGGATCTCCTACTATTTCACAATCTTTTACATATCCTAATTCTCTTGGTGCTCTAGACTCTCTCTCTAATATCTCTATTTCTTCTTCATCTTCTTTATTTAAGTCAAGTTTTTCTAATAAATCTTCTTCTAAGTTTGAAATTTCCTCCAAGTTTTCATCAAATATTCCAACATCCTCATCATTGGTTGAATCTTTAGATAAATCATTTGACTCATCAAATATTACATGAATTGATTCTTCAACTATCAATGTTCTTTTGTTATATACTCTATAAGCCTTTAAATTCAAGGAATATCCTAAAAAAATTCCCTCATCACTCTTGGCATCAAATTTTTCTAAATTATCTTTCTCATTATTTAAGATAAAACATTTGCTGCCAAAAGGATAGAAGTAGCTAATATTAGGCTTCTTACCTTTGTAAAGCTCATAAGGAGTTTTCTTTAAAATTGGTCTAATCATGGCTCTATTAATGATATAGCAAGATCTATTTATAGCTTCAGCCCAAAAATATTTTGGTAAATTATTCTCACACAACATGGTTCTAGCCATTTCTTTCAATGTTCTATTTCTTCTCTCAACTACTCCATTTTGTTGTGGTGTCCTAGGGGCTGAAAAATTATGGCTAATTCCTTGATCATTGCAATACTCATCAAATCCTATATTTTCAAACTCCTAGCCATGGTCACTTCTAATACTAGTTATTGTGTATCCTTTTTCATTTTGAGTCACTTTTGTATAAGCTATGAACTTTTCTAAAGCTTCATTTTTCACTCTAAAAAAGAACACCCAAGTGAACCTAGTGTAATCATCAACTATTACAAATCCATAATGTTTCCCACTTAAGCTTGTTGTTCTAGTTGGTCCAAAAAGATCTAGGTGGAGTAATTAAAGAGGCCTAGTGGTAGATTGTGAGATCTGAGAATTTTAGATATATCTTAATGATGTAATAAGAACTTGAAGTGTAATTTATTGAGCTAAGTGAATTGTGGAAATTATATTTGGAGATTTATGTGTAAGTGTTAACATAAGTGGGAAACTAAGAGGTCAGATCGATCTTGGAGAAGGAGAGATCGATCTGGTGAGTTAAAAATGACAAGAAAGGAGGAATTTAAGGAGCAGATCGATCTCCAATGGAAGAGGATCGATCTCCTTATGATTCTGTTTGAGAGAAGATCGATCTCATGAGGAAAGGATCGATCTCTAAATGTTTCTGTTTGGGAGAAGATCGATCTCCTCAAGGAGCAGATCGATCTCATAAAGCCATAAAGAGATCGATCTCACCCCTCGACAGATCGATCTCATAGGTATAAAATTGCCCCAAATCGTCCCCAAATTCAAATGCAGATCGATCTCATCAAGAGCCAGATCGATCTCTTACCCTCAGTCTATATAAGGAACCCCTGGTTTCTTCTGCAATTTCATTTTCTCTCTCTTCCAACCCCCATTTCTGCCGAAGCCCTAGCTTTCTCACTCATCCAAAGCACCCATTTCCGTCCAAATCAGAGGCTGTGGCAAGAAGAAAAGTTGTTCCTCATCAAAGGGAGAACAACATACTTGAAAATCGTAAGACGGATTGAATCGAGGCAAGAGATAAGCTCTCCACAAGTTTTGGGTAATTTCTAAACCTCGATCTTGATATTTGAGATGATTTTGGTAATGATAGTTGTGGGCATTGTGTTGAAGTAGTTGAAAAATGATTAGGGATTGATGAAATTACAATGTAGTTGGAGTGATGTTGATATTTAGCAATTTTGGTAATTTTGGGAATTTTGAGCTATAAATGAAAATTTAGACAATGTGGTGAATTAGCATAGATAATTTGGAATGGAAATGTAGGACGTTGAGATATTGTGAATGAGATTGTAGTTTGGGGTAGAGTTACGAGAATCAAGAGATTTGAGGTGTTATGAGCAATTATGCTCGATTCTGAGAATTGAGGTACTGTGATGATGAATATTGATGTTTTAACATCGTTTGGACAACTCGGGAGTTCCAGAGTGGAATGCGAGACTAGTCCGTGACAATGGGGAAACAATTACACTATACGAGGTGCAAAGAGGTAAGGGAAACTAAACCAATTGTGTATGTGATTTTGAACTATTATAGCATGATTTGTGATTTATAAAACAAGCATGTTTGATGTGTTGTGTTTTGATGAGAATGCACACGATTTTTATAGCCGGTTGGAGCCCAATGTTTTTATGAGTTTATAATTGGGCTCTACGTTAAGGTGATCTTGAGATTTGAGAAATGTGTGCGTGTTTTACCGGTTGAGACTCGGTTTCAATATGTTTTGTGTTGAGTACAAAATGATTTTAAATGAGTTTTATGAGAGAAGAATCACTATGAGTTCTACGTGAAGGCAAACCAGTCTTATGTGATAAGACTTAGGTGTGTGATTTTGAGTACACACCGGGCATTGCTCTGGTAGCATGTAAGCCCGATTCTTCTCCGTTCTGATAACGTGAGATTCCCTATTCTGTGGCTATGCCACGTATATTTGGTGGCCGTTACCACGTGAGAACCCTATATGGTGGACGTTACCACGTCAGAACCCTATTTGGTGGCTGTTGCCACGTGAGATCCCCTATTCAGTGGCTAGGCCACGTATATTTGGTGGTCGTTGCCACGTGAAACCCTATCTTGTGGCTGTGCCACGTGTGAATTTAAATCAGTGGCTATGTCACGTGTGTTTACTGGTTGCGCTACGTGCATTATTATCACAGTGATTTTATCACGTTTACTGAGAAAGCGATTATCGCATTATTTTCACATGCTTTGTTATTGCTCTAGACTGAGCCTTTTTACTTCATGTTTTCACATGATTTGAGATATGAGAATGTCGTTTTGAGTACTTTCATGCTATGGTTTTCAAATGAGTATAATGAGTTTCACATACAAATAAATATTTTGTGATGTGCATTTTGGTTTATGAAATGAGTCCCTTACCCCCTTTACTGAGCGATTTAGAAGCTCACCCTGTTTTCTTTCCCCCCAGATTTCTTCAAGTGAAAAAGGGTTTCCCTGCGACGTACGGAGTAGTGGCTAGTGGAGGACTTGAGCTCCAGGCCATATATTGTATTTTGAGGTATCTTTTATCTTTTCATGTACCCAGACAATTATTGTAATTGCAGACACTTGATGTATAACATTGTATGGGATGTATTAGGATAAATTAACTTAATATTGAGTAATGTATATGATACGATACATGTTATCTAGTGATGAGATCCTGAGGTATGATAAATATGATGATGCATGACACTGCACAGGAATGCACCCTTAATTGTGAATTGATGAGTAAAAAGTTTTTAAATTTGCCCTATTTTCCGCGGTTCTGGGGCGTGACATAGATACACTATTCTTAGGCTTAAATGTTGTCCTTTTATGTTTTCCTTTAACACACGCTTCGCATATTTTGTCATAGTCAAAGGACAACTTAGGTAATCCTATAACTAAATCTTTTCTAGTTAACTTGGATAACACATGCATGCTAGCATGACCTAGTCTTCTATGCCACAACCAAGGTTCTTTTTCTTTGTCTACCATTAGGCATATGTTTTCATTCTTAAGTTCATTAAGATAGACAATGTATATATTACCTTGCCTATGGCCTAAGAAAAGAACTTTATTTGACTTAGAATCTATAACATGACATTTCATGCAATCAAAAATTACTTTGTAACCTTTGTCACAAAGTTGACTTATGCTTAGTAAGTTATGCTTTAGATCCCTAACAAGCAATACTTTTTCTAATGAAAAGTAGTCATTACCTATTGAACCACTTCATTCAACTTGGCCTTTGGAGTTGTCCCCAAATGTGACTTCTCCACCAACCTTTGATTTAAATGAGTTAAAGTGGCTTCTATCACCCGTCATGTGCCTTGAGCATCCACTGTCCAAGTACTAAGCTTCCTTTGTTTTAGCTTTGTGGTAATGCTCAATCACCTACAATCAAAATTTAAACTCATGTTTTAGGTACCCAAATTCTCTTGGGTCCTTTGAGGTTAGTGAAAGCAATTCTTGATCCCTTTGGGATCCATTTTATCAATGAATTAAAATCTTTTGAATTAATTATTTCTTTTGGAACCCAAATTCTTTTTACTATCCTTCCCTTAAGAGTGGTCAACTTCTTATTGCAATTATGTGATGCATATCCCCTTCTATTACAATATAAAAAATAGTTGAAGGTTTATTCATGCTCGTTCTAGCAATGAAGCTTTTGAGATGAGTCTCTCTACTTTTTGCATTATATCCTAACCCATTTTTATCAAAGAATGCCCTTTGAGTTTCTAGCATGTTATCTAACTTTTGTTGACCCATATAGAACATATTAAAAGAATTATGTAAGTTGCTATTTTTTCTTTTAGGTCACAAATTTCAAGATTTGTAATTTCTAGTTTCTTTTCACATTCTAATTTGTCCTCTAGCATTAACTCATTTTCTTTCTTCAATTTAGATATTATCTTTTTATATTTCATACTCATGCATTCATATTCCAATGCAAGATCATCAAAGGCATCTTGCAATTCATCAAAAGAGTATTCATTGAGGTTTGAAGTTACCTTTTCATCCTCAGTAGCCATGAAGCACAAGTTGGTAATGTCCTCATTTGAATCATCATCGGAGCAGTCACTGTCACTCCATGTAGCCACCATTGCCTTCTTTTTATGGAACCTATCATTGGACCTTTTAAGAAGAGGGCAGTTAAACTTAATGTGTCTTGGTTTTTTACATTCATAACACACAATTGTATCTTTTCTACCTACCTCTTCTTGATCTCTCTTGTGGTTTCTCCTATTACTACCACTTGCTCTCATTCTCATGAATTTGTTAAATCTTTTGGCAAACATTGCCATCTCAAGATCTTCTTCACTACCACTCTCATTTTTATTTTCCTCTTAAGTAGTAGATTTTAGAGCAACTCCCACTTTCTTGGGTGGCTCTTCATTTCTTCTTAACTTCATCTCATAAATGAGTAGTGATCCTATTAATTCATCTAGTGATAATGTATGAGGGTCCTTGGATTCCTCAATTGCAGTCAATTTAGCTTCCCATGATTTTGGTAGACTATTTAATATTTTCTTGACCATTTCTATATTAGAGTATATTTTTCCTAATGATTTTAATCCATTAATTACATCAGTGAATCTAGTGAACATATCACTGATTGACTCTCTATCTTTCATCCTAAATAGCTCATAGTCATGTGTGAGCATTCCTACCTTAGTCTCCTTTACTTGGGTTGTACCTTCATGAGTTATTACCAATTTGTCCCAAATTTGTTTGGCATTGTCACAACCGGAGATTCTATTATATTCATTTGGCCCTAAAGCACAAAAAAGGGTGTGCATGGCCTTAGCATTTAGCTGAGCACATTTAACATTATTTGAATCTCATTCATCTTCTTCTTTAGGGATATCTCTTCCCTCTATTCTTTTTGTAGGGATTTGAGGTCCTTTAGTGATAATCCTCCATACCTCATAATCATTTGCTTGAATGAATAACATCATCCTAGTCTTCCAATAAGCATAATGTTCCCCATTGAACATAGGAGGCCTAACCGTAGAATGCCCCTCTCCTACTAAGCTAGTTGCTACATTGTTGTGAGCCATTAGATCATTTCTAACTCTTAGAAAGTTATTCCTATGTGATCAAAGAGTTCTTACTCTGATACCAATTGATGGCTCTACCGAGAGGGGGGTGAATCGGTTTTTTAAAGTTAATGGCAGATTTAAGCTATTTCGAACTTAATTAACAAATAATGAAAAAGGCAATATAATGTAATGAAATAAATTAAAGCAAGATAAGGAAGAGAATATCAAACACAGTAGTTTATAGAGGTTCGGCCAATCTCTTGCCTACGTCCTTTCTCCTTGACCTTCTTGTCAAGAGCTTTTTTTCTCACTTTCAATGAAAGTTACACACTCCCTTTTTCAGGTTAAGGAATAACCTCTCTACCTTTTTTATACAAAGATGTATTCACCCTTTTACAAATTTTATCTCACTGAGGAACAATCCTCTTCACTCTTAAAGCTAGGATGAATACAATATCAAACTTTTAATGTGGGTAGGACAAATACAGCTTTGTCACACAAGCTTATACAACAAACTCAATAAATGGGAATTGAAGACAAATGGAATGTAGGAATTAAACTCTTGAGAATCTACAGAATGTGCAGCAATGGTCTCACTCTTCTCAGTGTCTTCAATGCTTGATTATATACTGAAGGATTGGTAGTTGGAGCATTTAATGCTGTTTTTCCCAGTGAGATTTTTGCAGAAATAGCCGTTGGGTACCTCCAGTAAAATGCCAGATCGATCTGCCATCTTGATCAGATCGATCTCTTAGTTATAATTCCTGCAAGATCAAGGCAAAATGAAATAAGGAGATCGATCTCATATATGAGCAGATCGATCTCACAATTTGAAAATGTTAGAGAAGATCGATCTGTCGAATAAGCAGATCGATCTTCCAATCTCTCTGTTTGAGGCATGATCGATCTATAGATCGATCTGTCAGGTATTCTCGTAGTGAGGAGATCGATCTCTTATTAACCCATATCGATCTCCTTAGCTCTCTGACTTTGAGGAGATCGATCTCTTCCTATACCAGATCGATCTCATGAACTCTCTGTTTGGTTATAGATCAATCTTACAGATCGATCTACTGCCTTTACCTTTGTTTTAGGGGAGATCGATCTCTTCCTAGACCATATCGATCTCATCATCATCTAATATTAGGCAGATCGATCTCTCAACCCTTATAGATCGATCTTAGCTTCCTCAATACCTTTGTACAAGTTCAAACCTTAGCAGATCGATCTCATGTCTTCATGAGATCGATCTCTCATCCTAGAAAACCCAGGAGATCGATCTCTCATATTACCAGATCGATCTCTCATCTCTAGGAACTTAAGTTCTGGTACTGATAACCACTAAACATGTTTTTATATCATCTTTATATTATTAAATTTACTTATTTTATCATTTCAAAATATATTAACTCAACAAAATCAAAATATGGTGGCAAATTTCTGCATCCACACATATCATGACCATGACAAAATTACCCTTTAACCTTTAAAAATGATAAAAGAATCGGAAAATATAACAATTCCAATAATATAAACATAAGACATGTATGAAAAATATTTGTTTTAAAGTTTGTATTATTTAAATATTATAAATTTTAAAGCGACATTTAATAAAAAAAGGTATTTCATATATTATTTTCTCTTAAATTGGATGAAAATAATACAATAACAACAGCAAAAATCTTTGCAAAATAATATTATGAAGATTCTGAATCAATACATCTAAAACACTCATTAATTGAACTTTTTTTAATAATAAATTTTATTAAAAATTGTAATAAAAATCAACATATTATATTTCATGATAAATAATTATAAAAATTATTTTACTAAAAACATAATTATAACTAATTATATTAATAAATAATTAGATTAAAGTGAAGATTTATATTTAGTTAAATTTAAATTTAAAAATTTTAATATATTTTCTTTAGTACTAACCTCGTAAACCGAACCTTTTAAATATATTGTAATTAATTGCTTTTGTTTCTTCTTTTCGGGTTTGGGACCATTAAACATGACTTAAAGTTTAAACATTGGTTAATCATAATTAATGTTTATATAAAGGTACATGCACTTTGCCAAAAGGGTCCAAGAAAAGATTACATCAATGTTTTTCTTGAAGCTTGTAGCCTTACAATTGGCGGACGCATGGAACAAAATTTAATTATTTGAAGATTAAAGGTAACACAAAAGAAAGGTGGGGAGGTTGGTTGGTGTAGGAAGTTGGCAGTTTTTTCTGGTAAAGTCGGTTGGTTGAATAGTTGTAAATTGAATTATTTTTTAGAGGAAAATCTCCGTGACCGATGAAGACACTAAATGGCTATGCTACTTCAACTACTAAAGTTCGAATTATCCTATCTACTTGTTTATATGTCGAATAAATTTCTTACCGTTTCTTTTGCTGTTTTTAATAGGACATAATTATTGCATTAAAAAATAAAATAAAAAAACAACATAAATAAATAAATATAAAATGAATGAAACTCAAATATAGTGTAATTTGAACTTCGGATTCGAATATAATTTTTCAGCTAAAGAGATTTAATTGTAACACAGCTGCTAATCAACTTTATTTTGTGGTCAAGATTAGAGATTTAAACTATTTAGTATCTAAGCACACTGACACTAGTAATTATTTATTTACGAATTTGTTATTCTTTAAGTGATTTTATTTTTTCTTAAATTTTTCTAACTCCAATTTGGGATTTAACATGCTTATTTCCACTTGACAATAATTGAAAGAGTAGTGTTAAATTAATTAGCACATGTCATCATGTGCACGTGAGATCCAATGGTTGCACTTTGCCTCGCTTACAACTAAGAGGTGCCTTCCTTGCCTTACATGTGCAACACTAACTACTATATCTGCAATTTACCCTTTTTTTTTTCCTTTTATTAGGAGAAGGATGATTAGAATCGGAGAACAATTATTCATGCTTTGTTTTTAAATATTTATTTATCTTCAATTTTCTTTTAATTTTATATCATAATAATTATGCTGTTAATAACAACGAAATTTTATCCATGCTTTGTTCAAATAAATGACTTGAAATTCAAGTAATGAAAAAAATTCTAATGTATAAATTAAGTATACATTAAGATCAGGAACATAACTTAATGCATACATATTTACTCATACATACCATTATCAGTGAATAAACTTTTATTTCATGATTCAATTGAAGATTGCAAATTAATAAGTTCGATACAATAGAAAATTGCAAGAATTTTATGTTTGTGCGTGAGGAATTGAAATTTATGCTCTATTTAAAAAAATATATTTTTTGTCTAGATCCCCGGTATTCACTGATTACATTGGGTTACAGACTAATCCAAAGTCAAGTATCAGTCTAATCCCATGAAGGAGTTGCTCTCTCAGCTTATTTTTCCTATTTACAATGTTCAAACTCGAAATATTACTTAAAAGAATTAAGTATTTTATCACTCAGATCAATAAACGTTGATAAATATATATTAAATTAGATTAATTATAAGCTGAATCTCGGAGTTAATCCCAATTAATTCACGTATCCTTAAGATATGACCTCTAGTAGGCATGAAAAATAAGATCGAGTTTCGGCAGATCCACATCGTGTAGTCTTTGTGTATTTTAAAGTTCTGTATAGTACGGTGGAAATCAAATTTTTGTGACCTCCATTCAATTATGTTTCTTTTCAAAAATAACTCCTTCAAGAAGTTAATTACATATTCCGCTCCCATGATCTAAAAGTACTACATTAGGGAGAATCTATTTAATTATTATTTCAGTAAAAAAAAAAAAACTTCAATATGTATTTATTTTAAAATAGCAATCAAGATCTAAAATTATTGGTCTCGACCAATTTATAATTTCTTCAATGGTTAAAGCATTTCCTCGTCGTTCAACATTACTTAAGTGGTAGCCTAATTTTTTTTAATCTTAATTTTTCAATTAGAAGTGAACGACCTCATGTGCCTCGCCCGAACAAAGATAACTAAAATCTTGATTTTCTCGTTCTCAAATGCAATCGTAAAATTAAGTAATTGACTAATTCCTTGGGGCATGACAAAGGTCTCAGTTAAATTATCATACACAAACAAACATTAGTAGCATTGGTCATGTGAATTTCCCACCTGTAGTAGATCATGGACCTCCATAATTAATTTATAACTTTTTCGTCCATGATTACGACTAAATCCTTATGTCAGAGGATTCCAGACATGAATACCATCAATAATGCAAATATTCGGTAGCTTAGTTAGAATTATTGTTAATCTGATATATTGGATGGGCTACGTGCTATTAAGGGAAGGTGCTGTCTCTCTTTTTTTTTATTCTCTTTATACTTAAATTTTGATTGCATCTTAGAAAATAAATAAAAATAAAAAAGATGGTAAAATAATATTTAGTTATTTTTCTAGTAAAACATAGTTTTTTTTTTTCTCTATAATTAAGGATACTTCCCGAGTACTATATAGAGAGACAGAAAGAGATAGATAGATAAAGAAATTTAAAAAAAAAAAAAAAAAAAAAAAATTGCTGAATATGCTTCTGCATTTAAACACAAAAATTATAATGTGTACATTTTACATACACATATAATCACTTTCAGACTCAAAGTAAAAGATAGAATTTGTCGGATCCATTTTGAGGTCTAAATTTCATATTTGTAAAAAATCATTTCATTACCCAAATTTTACTACTATATTCTCTTTTTATCAATTTCAATTTTAATTAGTTTTTATTAGATTAAATGCTAATTAATTTCAAATTTTGAAGTTAGTTCCTGAAATTCAGTGTCACAATTTAGTAAGTGTTTCGACTATTTTATTTCGGATAAATCAATTATTGTTTATGTATCTAATTTCATATTTTTAATCATTTACCTTTTCATGATAATTTTAGTCCTCATTATTTTGAGATCGTTTTAATAGTTTATGAAATTTGTTTTTCAAGTCTTGGGATCCAAACTTGGTGGCTTGGGTAAGTCCTCAAAAGTCTAACTTGACTTAGCTAGAAAACTTCAAGGCAAAATTCTATTAACAATCTATGAATTAAGCCTCACAACTTATTCACTAAAAAAAAATCTAAAAAACCTTAAAATCTAAATATTAAAACTATTATTCACAACCTACAAACCTAAAATATTTTCTTATTCTATCTCTCCTCTCATAACATAACCTACAACTGTCTTAAACCATAAACACAACTATCTACAACTCTGACAACTATAACAATCTCTTCAATTTTTTCAAAAAAAAAAAAACATTGAGATATATTCTTAATTTAAGCAATATATTTGTGTTAATTTGTTAGAATTACTCCTTAAATTGTTAGATTTATTCTTGTTTTACATGATTTGCAAAAAATTGTTGTCTAATTAAGTCAGATTTGCGAGTCTCACGGAACTAGATTGCCACCCCCTCTGACTAGCTGGCAAAATCCTTGGTTTCGCAAGGCTTGCGGAACTACTAGATTTTTTCCTACCACGATTGGCTGGCGGAAGCCCTAGTTTTGCGAGCCATAACTAGCAGCGCAACAGGACATATGCGAGCCATTACAAATCATTTGCCAAGAGTATCGAAATTTTGAAAAAAAAAAAGAAAAGGTTGAGAGTAAAATTGTGAAGAATAATTAAATCATTTTATTCAAGGGTATTTTAGTATTAAAAAATTATTACAATAGGTTATGGGGAATAAAATGTGGATTGTTAATAAAAGCTCTTAACTTCAAAATTCAATCTAGGTTATGGGGAATAAAATGTGGATTGTTAATAAAAGCTCCTAATTTCAAAATTCAATCTTGTTAAAATGGGTCAAAATGATCAAATCATAAATTGAATAAAAATTGATGAATTCTTAATTTAAAACTCAAAACCTCAATTTTAAACTACGCTGATCAACCCTATTTCCAACCATAATTTAAAACCCCAAAGCCCAATCTCTATTTCCAAAACCCCAAATCAAAACCCTGAAGTAAAATGGCAAACCACATTTCCAAACCTCAAATTCTCCAAAATGTAAACTGAACCTTAAATAAGAAAACAAATTTTGAATAAAATAAATGTAAAAATTCAAAAAAAAAAAAGAAATAGAAAAAGAAAATAATGGAAGAAGTGCATGTTTTCATTTTTGCTTGGTTGCTGTTGGCAGCAATACAAACAATATCCTCCCCTTCATCTAGACCGTAATCCACACCCGTTGGTACTTATCCCCATTGAAATCGTATGAACCAAAAACCATTGAAATCACCCTAGCAAAAAATCTAGTAACTGTTTAAACAACTCGTGCCCTTGAACAATACAAAAAAATACAATCTAAAAAAAAAGAGTAAATTCGTCTACATCTCTGAAGTTTGACCATAATCTTATTTTAGTCTATCAGTATAAAAAATAGACACTTGGGTCCAAACTTTTCAATTTCACATGACAAGTTAATTTTTTCGTTAGTCAACCGTTAAGTTAACCATTAAAAGTTTAATTTTGAAATTACCTTACTCCTTAAACTATTTGAAGTGTTTTAAATATTCAAGTCAATCAATAATAAATAAAGAAGAGTTATTAGGTTTTGAAAAGTTAGTTTTTTTAATTAATTAATTATTTATTTACCTATGTTTTATTGTTTATTAGATTTTATACTACGTAACATATTGTTGTTATTTTTATACCCTATTTTAGTTAGTGTGTTATGTGTTACTTAGTATAGTACTTATTAAATAAAAATAATAAACAAAATATAATAAAAATAATAAATAATAAATAATAAGTAAATAAATAAATAAATAAACAAAAAATAAATTAAAAAAATTAACATTTCAAAACTTTGCAGTTCTTAGTATTTCTTTATTCATTATTAATTGACTTGACTATTTAAAGCACTCCAAATGATTTAAGGGGTAAAATGATCTCAAAATTAAGTTTTTAACGGTTGATTTAACAATTGACTAAGGTAAAGATGAACTTGTCCCATGAAATAAAAAAGTCTAGGGCGGAATGTTAATTTTTAAATACTAATGGACTAAAATTGAATTAAGATCAAATTTTAAGGACTTAGATGAAATTTACCCCAAAGAAAAGCACAAAAATTACAGCATGTGTATGTTTATATACATATATATATATATATATATATATATAATCTAGTTTTTTGTTTAATAAAATATATTTTTAATCTAAACTTAAATATTATTCTAAAGGCTACATATATAAACATAGAAAAAAATAATGAAATTTTACAGACAAAAAATTGTCAAAATCAAATATGTGTTTATACACAAACAAAAAATTACAGCACGTAGCATACATATAAAATTAATGTTGTATTAAATGCTAATTTCAGTTAGTGAGAAAGCTAGATATGGTGGGTTCTAGGTGGTGATTAACATTTATTGGTTGCTTCTTTTTTACTAAGTAGTTGATTTGATTGGCGAACTTAGTGTTCACATTATATTAAATTAATAAAAAATGGAGACTTGGAGAAAAGCAAGTATTTGAATACTGTAGTAACAATGTTGACGTATAAAGATATTAGAAAAGGTATCCTAGCTAGGTGGTTAAACTCAATCTTATTCCCATAAGATAATAAAACTAAAATTAGGTTTTTAATGTTTACTAAGAAGTTTCAAGATCTAATCCTCACTATATAGCATGCCACCACCTGTAAATCGACTTGTTGAAGGGTTTGAAAATGATATATTTTTTTCTCTAAATTAAAAATGAGATCTGATCACGACTAATAATACGAAAGATTGATCATCTTCAATCAAATCAACCGTTGGCTTAATTAATTTTTTATTATAAAGTGAAAGAATATAATATTAACCTTTTTAGTGGTTTTGGATCATCCATGACATATTAGAGTACGAGACTCCCACTCAAAAGATCATATGGTTTTTATAAATATATATTGTTAGAACATGAATGGAGATATGGTTGTTAGTCCATGATTGGAAGCTGGATGCTAAAATAAGTGTCTACTTTTCTAATGATCATGGTGGAAACAAATTAGAAAGGAATCTCTTTACCTACAACATATAAAAAATAAAGAATCAAACAATTTTTTTTATTGAAATCAATAATTAAAAAAACAATGGTATGTGTTTCTGAGAAAGAAATCTTTCTACAGAAGATATGCAAATTTATTAACAAGAAAAAATTACAATAAAAATTAAAAACAGAAGACAATTCCGTTAAATAGGGTACCTAATTATACCTGTCCCTTGTCTCCCCATTTTGGATTATCATTATTTAAAAAACCTTTGGGTAGTTTTCGTGCTGATGATACACATAACATAAAAATATAGGATTTTTGTTAAAAAAAAAACATTTTTATTTTTTATAGGAATTGACACTAGGTTTTGTTGTCTTACGTGGGGCTAATAATATATGTTTTTTCTCCACTGTAATTTATTTAACTATATATTAAAGATGAGTTTTCAAAATTGATGTAAAATTTAATTTTTCTTATGATGACATGTCATCAATTTTCGCTTCAATTTGTTTTCATTTTTTACTAAGTGGAGTTGGTTCATTTAATTCACGCTTTTTTTTTTTTTTCACTTTCTACCTTTATTCCCAATTCTTCCACTCACCCTCCTAATCTCTTTCATCTTCTTATTTTTTTTCTACTTTCCTTTAAGAGAAACCAAATAAAGATTCAACCCAAAACCCAAGGCGTATGAGAAGCCATTGACGTTTCTTAGGTACATCAAAGATGACAATCTT
Organism: Firmiana major; assembly: GCA_033439115.1. NCBI lineage: Eukaryota > Viridiplantae > Streptophyta > Magnoliopsida > Malvales > Malvaceae > Firmiana > Firmiana major. The sequence goes on from CM065899.1 coordinate 55,635,647, forward strand.
TTGTTTTTATGCGTTAAGGACCACATATGTTTCATCATAGTCCATCCTTTCTTGATACCTATACCCCTTGGCCACTAGTCTAGTTTTTATTTTTTATAATATTGCTATGCCCATCTAATTTGTTATTAAGCACCCACTTTGTTCCTATGATCTGATTGTCACTAGGCCTAGGAACTAGATGTGAGACCCCGTATATGTATGATGGTATATATGTACATAGAAATGTAAATAGAGTTGTACTATGAATTCATAAGTGAAGTATATGTGATGTAAGTCCATAAGTTAATGTACACACTTGTAATAAGAGTTGTGATTGTACATACAAGTTACATTATGTGTGAATGTAAAGAAATGGACTTAAACATGTGGAGAATGTGAGTGGAATGGATTATAAATAGTGTGGTAAAATGGAAGTAGAAGTGCATAAGTTGTGCACTTCCATTTGGATTATATCGTATACTTTTGGTTATACAAGGATTCCACACAAGTTTCAATAGGAATAAGGTATGAATGGGTGTCATTTGTCAAGCCTCAAAGATGAATGAATGAGGAAATGATCATGGTAGCAAATTAAGGATGTTTGGTAAGTGTTGCTTTAGAAGAACTGCAGAAAATCTGAAAATTGGGAAGGGCAGATCGATCTCATAGGATGAGAGATCGATTTGGAAGAGCCAGAATGCTCTTATTTGGGCAATGGAATAGAGCAGATCGATCTCCAATGGAGCCAGATCGATCTCCTAAGCATTCTGTAGTGAAAAGATCGATCCCCAAGCACCCAGATCGATCTCCTTAGCTCTCTGTTTGGGAGCAGATCGATCTCATGCTTCGACAGATCGATCTCATGCTTAAAATGCCGTGAAAAAGAGGGATTTAAGGGGACCAGATCGATCTCCTCTTAGACCAGATCGATCTCCTCAAGCTATTTCTATATAAGGAGTGCTGAAAATCAGAAAATTTCGGGAAAAACACTAACCTTCCACTTTCAACCCAAAAAAAAACCTAACTTTCTCGCTCTAAAATCAACCATTTTCAGTGAGGTTTGAAGAGAGACTATTAGAGGCAAAGTTGTTCCTATCAAAGAGAAGAACAACATAGTTGGAAGGCATTTTTCCATTGTTGGTATTGAAGGAGTTAAGGGCATTGCCATTTGGAGCAAGAAGAGAAATCAAATTGGGTAAGATTCTAACACTCCAACTATGGTACATTGTCTATATAATTGATTTTAGAGTTGTTTGGCATGAGTATGGATGGTTAGAAACTATCTAAATACATTGGAATGATTATGACCTAGAAATGGTCTAGAGTGAGAAAGTGGAATGTATGGAGATTAATAATGAATGAGATATGTAGAAGTTATTAATAGTGTTGTGGAATGATTTTAAGATGTGGTTAGTGGATAAATTGTGAGATTTACCTAAAAGAGGTAAAATGTGGAATAAGGCATTAGTAAAATGCATAAGTGAATAATATTGACTAGTGAGGTCAATTATGGGTTTAATACATTAACTCAATTGATTTAATGAATGAATCGCAGCTTCCAAGGATACGCCGAGGCGAGTTGAGCCAAGAGCGTGAGAAGCTAAAAGGAAAGGAGTCACACCAAGTAAATCGAGGTAAGGGATTTGTGTGGACTCTTAGAGATATCTGTGCACAATTTGGGCTCTTAAATATTTTGCTAGAATGCATGAGATTAGGAAATGTTGTTGGGTGATTGAAGGGTAAAAGTTGAGAGTTTGAGAAATGTGCATGAAAACAAAAAGCATATTGCTTTGAAAATCATGTTTTATTGCTTTTTAGCAAATGATTGGTAGGTTGGCTAACATTGAAATGATTTGCAAAAGAAATGAGTGTGTTTTGGTTTTGTCAACCATACTTTGCAAAGTTTTGAGCCACCTACATGATTTCGTGAGTATGAAAGCGTGCTAGAGTATGACTAGCATGAGATTTGACGTGTTTTACACACATGAGTGCAAGAGGCACTAGTTTTCACATGGATTTCATAATTGTTTTGGCATTGTGCTTGGAGTTTGTCTTGCACTGGATGCCCACCTTGCATGTTGCCGTGTTTGGAGCTTCGAGTAGACTGGGTGTCACATCGATTAAATAGGCTCACACGTGCATTGTTTTGACATGATTAATTAGCCGTGTTAGGAGCTTCGGGTAGACAAGAGGTCGTACCGATTAAATAGGCTCACACGTACGTTTGAGATGTGGCGTGATATGATGTGTTGATTGGGTCCACGGAGTACGTTGTACCGTGCATGTAGGATGGAGTACATTGTACCGTGTTGAGTTGTGATGTGCCATCTTCGGACGAGATCTGCTATGGACCGACGGGTAGGATTTGACCCACCTCCCGTGTGGAAGCAGATAGTGGTGATATCCCGCACACCTGATCCGTGTAGCCGGTATCACAGGTTATGTACATAGGCCTTGAGGTTATTACCTATTGTTGAACTACCTATCTCACATGTCTACTGCTATTTGAGAATAAATCCATGTTTGAAAATGATTTGTGGGTCAGGAAAGTCTGAGGGATGGGTCAAGACCTGACCAGTGATGAATTGATTTGTTAATGGTTTTTAAAGTGCACGGATGCATGATGTTTAATGCCATGCTTTATTGTGAAAATGCATGATGAGTAATGCCATGCTTTTATTGTGAATTATGCATGATGATTTATACCATGCTTTGAGTTGAAATGAGCACTTGATTTTAATAGCATGAATGCTTTACATACCATTAACACAATCATACACTCATGTTTTGAGATAAATAATGAATAAAATGCTTTTGAGCATGGCATCTCGATCACGTAGATAGTGCAGTATCTACCTGTTCGCATGATTGCCTTACTGAGCGTGTGGTTTGCTCACCCCCCTTATTTTCCCCCTCTCTACAGAGATTTGAGTATAGAGTGAGCGTGACTGGAGGCATTCTCTTTTTGGTAATCCGCTGCATCCCATCGCTAAAGGTATACACACCTGGATTATTTTGTATCTAAACTAAACATAGCACAGTAGCATTTTGTATGTAACTACTGGGGATGTAAAACAATGTAAACACATGTAACAACTCTGATATATATACATTTATACAAGTGTTTACCTATGAATAATATACAAATTGAATTGGTATGGTGGAGTGAGTTAGACGTCGACACACAGCCCAACTGTTAAGAGTGTGGTTGTTCACAATCGAGGAAGGAGGATTAAAGATTGATGCATGAAAATGCGAAAAATTTGTACGTATTTTGGTAAGTTGAGGGTCGTGACACTAGAGACCAAATCTTACTTCTATCTAATTGATTCAACTTCAAAGGCTTAATAACATTTTTGGATTCTAGTTGGGAAATAAATGCTATAAATTAACACATGTTCTTGAGTAAAGATCTAGTTCTAACTCTTAAATTTAGATTTCCAATAATCTCTCCATCCCTAACATATCTAAGTTCCCTAGTATATCAAGGTTTCTTTTTCATATCTTTATCTCCTAATTTCTTTACCTTTTTGTCCTCAATGAACTCTTCATCTAATTCATTAATGTATTCTTAAATTTTCTCATAAAAAATCTCTACATCCTCCTCTACATTATCTTTCCTAAGTGATGTATTTGATTCATCAAAGATTACATGGATAGACTCTTCTACAAGAAGAGTCATTTTATTGAAAACTTTATAAGCATTAGAATGCATGGAATAAGCAAAAAAAAAAAATTCATCACTTTTTGCATTAAATTCCCTAGGTTGTCTTTACCATTATTAAGAATAAAACATTTACAACCAAAAGAGTAAAAATAGCTTACGTTAGACTTTCTTCCTTTACAAAGTTCATATAGGGTTTTCTTTAAGATAGCCCTAAACATAGCTCTATTTATTAAATAACATGAAATATTAATAGATTTGCCCAAAAATACTTCATGTAAATTGTTTTAACAAATCATTATTCTAGTCATTTCTTCCAATATTTTATTCCTCCTCTTAACTGTCTCATTTTGTTGAGGAGTTCTAGGAGCCGAAAGCTATGGTTAATACCAAAATCATTGCAATAATTATCAAAGTCAAGGTTTTCAAATTCCTTTCTATGGTCACTCCAAATGTTAGTGATAGAATAACATATTTCATTTTGGAATAGTTTTGCAAAGATGGTGAATTTCTCTCAGGTTTCGTTTTTAATACTTAAGAAGAGTAACCATGTAAATCTAGTGAAATCATCTACTATGACAAAACCATAATGTTTTTCTCCCAGGCTAGTGGTTCTATTGAATTGAAAAAGATCTAGGTGAAGCATTTAAAGGTCACTATTAATGGATAAGTATCCCATATGTTTAAATTAGCTTCTTCTATGTTTTTCTCTAGCACATGCGTCACATAACCTGTCAATCTCAAAGTTTTGATTGGGTAAGCCTACCGCTAGATTATTTTTAACCAATTTTGAGATGACATGCGTGCTTGTGTGTCTTAGTCTCTTATTCTATGTACATGGGTCATCAAGTTTATTTGTCATGAGACATAGGTATTGATTATTTAAATTGTCTAAATGCACTATATAAATATTTCATTTCCTATGACCTAGAAACAAAATCACATTTGTTCTAGCATCTATAACATGACAACTTAAGAAATCAAATATGATCTTATGACCTTTATCACAAAGTTGACTAACTCTTAAGAGATTATGTTTCAAACCTCTAACAAACAAGACATTTTCAATAAAAATAGAAATATTACTTATAGTGTCAATTCCCTCAATTTGCCATTTTGAGTTGTCGCGGGAAGTGACATCTCCACCATTTTAGGTTATAAGAATTTGAATTGACCCTTATATTTGGTCATAAGTCTAGAGCGCCCACTACTAAGATACCATGGCTCCATTTTTGTTTCCTTGTAGTAGTGCTCTTGCACTTAGAAACAAAATAATCAAAACTTTGTTTTGGGTACCTAATATTTCTTGGGTCCTTAAATGTTAGCATTCGCAATTCTAATTTCATAAGGTATCCATTTTAACAATTTATCATTTGATTTAAGAGCATGCTTAGGTACCCATACTTTTCTAACAAATTTTCTTCTAAAAGTAATTTTCTTAAAGATGCATGCATATGAGGAATGTCCTCTCGTATGACATAGACTACAAGTAGAAAAAATATTGTGCTTTTTTTTCTTTGCAAGGAAGTTCTTTATGTGAGTTTTTTTTTTCTTTTCAAATCATTATAGCCTAGACCATCTTTGTCAAAATAAGCTCTTTATGTATCCAACATATGGTCTAACTTTTCTTAAGCCATATAGAACATAGAAAATGAGTTATGTAAATTTGCATTTTCTGTTGTCAAATCATTCGCCTTTAAGTTTAAGTTTTCCATTTTCTTTTCCAGTTCTAATTTTGTATTTATTAGCACTTCATTTTCTAGTTGAAGTTTATCTAACATTTTTCTATACTTTGAATTCATGATCTTAAACTCAAAACTTAAATAATTGAAACCCACATGTAGCTCATTGAACGAATAGTCATATTATTGTGCAGAAGTTAGGCTTTAGTTCATAACTTTCAAGAGTAATCAAGCAAGAATTCTATACTTTACAATTTGATATTTTTTTTTTTATGTAAAGGCAAGTATATCCCAAATACTTTTAACATTTTTTGTACAAGGTAATCTTATCATATTCATTGGGTCCTAATGCATAAACAAATATGTGAATAGCATTAGCATTTATTTGTGCCATCTTCTTGTCATTTACATCTCATTAATTTTCATTATCCACAAACTCTAGGTTCCCCATTATTTTCTTGGGTATTACAGGTTCATTGACTACAGTTTTCTATGCTTCAAAATCAATCGCTTGCATAAATAGTCTCATTTAGAGGTGGCAAATGGGCGAATCCGATCAGGTTCAGGTTAGGTTATTTTGGATCAGATCATTTGGGTTAAGGAAAAATTGGATCATTTTGGGTTCAGTTTAGATCGGGTTTAGATCAAGAAAAAATTGGTCCATTTCGAGTTCGAATCAACTCGGGTTCGAATTAACTCGGGTTCAAGTCAATTTGTATTCAGGTCAATTTAGGTTAAGATAAATTCGGGTTCATATTAGGTCAAGTTTGGATTGTTGACTTTTTTAGTAAAATTAGGTTGGTCGAGTTTGGCATCGGGTCAGGTTAGGTTGATTTTTCGAGTTAGGCCTTTGTCACATCTAGTATGATGTTTCTTATATGAAAATGAATTAAAATCATACTTCTAAGAATCACATAACTCATGAAAATAAATCTTCTTCTTGCATAACTTATAATAAAATTAGGATTGAAACATTCAAAAAATTAAATAATCAGTATTATTGTTTTTTACAATATATTTATCAATATTCAAAAATTAATTACGTCTTTTTTCATTTTTTCTATTATCTATAATAATTGTTAACTCTGGACATCAGAAGTGAAGCATTTAGGGTTCAGTTCAGGTCGGGTTTAGATCAAGAAAAAATTGGTCCATTTCGGGTTAGAATCAACTCGGGTTTGAATTAACTCGGGTTCAAGTCAATTTGGATTCAGGTCAATTTAGTTAAGATAAATTCGGGTTCATATTAGGTCAAGTTTGGATTGTTGACTTTTTTAGTAAAATTAGGATGGTCGAGTTTGGCATCGGGTCAGGTTAGGTTAATTTTTCGAGTTAGGCCTTTGTCACCTCTAGTGTGATGTTTCTTATATGAAAATGAATTGAAATCATACTTCTAAGAATCACATAACTCATGAAAATAAATCTTCTTCTTGTATAACCTATAATAAAATTAAGACTGAAACATTCAAAATATTCAATAATTAGTATTATTGTTTTTTACAATATATTTATCAATATTCAAAAATTAATTACATATTTTTTCATTTTTTCTATTATCTATAATAATTATTAACTCTGGACATCAGAAGTGATTTAATAATCCTTATTAAATACTATAATAGATTATTATGTATCTCTTTAATTTCTCTTATTTTTTTATAAAGTAATTAAAGGCATTAAGTGTAGGCAATATAGCTTCTATATTATGCGATAAATCAGTCATTAAATAATTCTATGTTAGCTCTTGTAGAATTTTGTTTTTGGTTAAGTTCAAACAAATGCAATATAAAAGTGAACATTTAAGTTTAATCAGATTCAAAAAATATAAATTCGTATTATGGAAAATATATATTTTTACCATAATACAATATTTTGACCATTAATCTAACACTTAAAAAAATTTAATGTTAATCTCAATTTAAATTTGAATCTTTTTGAGTTTGGGTTAATTTGGATCCTGATAATTCGGGTTCGCATTAATTTGGATTTAGATCAATCCGGGTTCGGATCAAGTTGGGTTTAGGTTAATATGAATTTGATTGAATTTGGATTTGGATCAATTCGGGTTTGAATCAGGTTGGGTTATGATAAATATGAATTCAGATCAATTTGAGTTCATATCAATTCAGATTTAGATCGAGTTGGGTTTGAGTTGTTGACTTTTTTAGTCAAATCAGATCGGTCAGGTTTAGATTCGGGTCAATCAGATTGTTTTTTGGATCAGATCAGTTTTTGCCCCGTCTAGTCTCATTCTATTTCTCTAATTGAAATAGTTCCCAACATCAAACAACGGAGTGGCCCTTTAGTCAAAATGAGGTTCTTATGTTAAATTGAGTCATTCTAAGGATTTTTTTTACTCTTATGTTATTAAATATTTAAACAAGAGCTCAGTCTATGATACCCATTATTGGCTTAAATACTAAACCAAGAAGTGGGGAATCAGTTTTTCTAGGAGAAAATTTGTTTTTTTTTTAATCTAATTCTATATTCATAACAATTTCTATCCCTCCACAACAACTATTCAATCAAGAAAAAAAGTAAATAATGAATGTAATTAAGAGAGTAGAGGTAGAGAAAGTGTACACAAATTGTTTATAGAGGTTTAGCTTCTCTTGCCCACGTCTTTTCCCTTGAGCTCCCATCGATGTATTGCCAAATTCATTATTGAAAATGAATTATACACAACACTCTTATTCAAGGTTCATGAGTAACCTTTACGACCTTCTTTTTTCCTTAGGTTGAAGAAGAAACATTTACCCCTTCATTTTCCCTAGACTTGAAGAAAAAACCTTTCACAATTTCTCCTTTTAAGGCTTAAGGAGAAAACTTTTAAGACTACCCAAATCTCACTTTACAATTTAGCTCTCTAGGGTTTCACCCCCTTATTCAGTAAGTGGATTTATGATACAAAGATGATGAATTCAAATTTAAGATTTTTTTTTTTTGTTTTTGAGCAAATTAAAGCAATAAATGATTACTAAATGAAGATTGGAAATTGTATCTCTTAGTGTTGATCCTCTTGAATGCTTGTATTTATACTCCCTCAATAAATTATGGCGATTGATGAGCATTTAATCTTATTTTTTTCATTGACTCTCTCAAAACCTAATCGTTACTACGTACCAAACTTGAATAATATTGATACTTTACGTTAGGGTATTGATACCTTAAGAATAAATCCTGCATTCAAAACACAAGAAGAATTAATACCATAATCCTTGGGTATCGATACCAAAACATAGTATTTTGCTTCTATTTAGTGGTAACAATGAGGGTCTCGATGTAGACTTGATGAGCAGCTAAAGATCAAACATGGGTATCGATACTTTTACCCCTTAGATATGAAACAGACCCCTTGCACAATTATCCAAGGCAACGCAATTATCACTAAATATGCAAAGACATAATTCAGCATTTAAACACATGTATATTTGAATCTTAGTAATGCTTTGATCATATTATACTATAAATACACTTAAGTTTTCCTATGTAATATCAAAACTCTAAGTATTTCAAGGGTAACACAAAATTTAATAGGAATTTCTAGAAAATCCAAGTAAAGAGGTAGTTTTTCAAAATTCTTTTATGTTGGTGCTATTGGGTCTTCTCCACTTAAACAAACTAGCTCTATAGATAAGGTTTTCTCTTGCACTTATAAACATACGTCCAACCCTTTCACAACCTATGTAGGAACTCCAATAATTAACTAGCTTTATTTTATATATAACCCATCATTAAACGCAAAACTATTAAAAAGAAATATCATTTTTCAAATATAATATATATATATATATATATATATATATATATTCATATTATTAATAATATTTATATACATTGTTACAAATCTAAAAATATTTATATTGCATATTTTATTTTTATATTTTTCTTTTTTACATTTAAATTATAATTTTTATTTTATAATTATTTTCTTATTTTATCAAATTTTAATAGCCAAAATTTCTGTTTAAAAAATATTTATTCAAACTATACAATTATAAATACTAGTATTTCAAATTAATAAATTTGGAAATGATTTTATTTTGAAATTCTTCACAATTTCAAAATTCTTTGTCCAAATAAACAGTGATGAAATTTAAAAGGATAATACTTAACTAATTTTTTAAATAATGTTACTTTGATTCCTGACATGTAGACATCTAAAATCGTGTTTGCAATCGTAACACAAATTACATGAGAAATAACTGTTGATAAAGAAAAATACAAACATTTCAATACACAAAACATATAGATTATGTTGCAAATGTTTAATAGCAATCTTTCATAATTGTATGGCAAGTTTAATTAATAATGTAACACATAACATGCTGGGGATAAACAATTGAAATTGAATCCTCACTAATGTTTTATGGACTTTGATATTTTTCACAAACAAACAGTACAATCATTTGGTGCATATGGATGGAGAGAAAGATGAACAAAAAGTAAAGGTCAAGATCCATAACAATATTTCTACAAAATAGTCTACTAGTATATTTTATCTTACAATAAGCAAAGGAGGATAACTTTTCAATAATAAGGTTGGAAAAGGACCATTATGGTTCACCAAATAGAATAAAGAAATAGATTTCATATGGATTAATTTAGTAAAGAAAAATATTCTTATTAATCAACAATCAATTTTTATGACGTTATTTAAACATTAAATCTTAAATTTGCAAAGTCAATATGAAATAACGCGTTTTTAAAGTCCTCCGACTGAGAAATTAAGTCCAAATAAAATTTTAAAATATCTTTAGCGATATTATAAAATAGAAAGGAAAAAAAAATAGCTTCTTATCATTAGATGAATGCTTTAATCTTTATTTATGTAAATCTTTCTTTTAATTGGATAAGGGCGATATGATGCACCAATAACTGAATCAAATCTTCCAATGTCTTTTTCATGAAATTGGTCATTTATTAGCGCATTACATAGGATTTATTTGAGATTGTTTTACGTTGAAATAAGAAAAAGAAAAGAAAAAGAGAAAGATGTTTTTTTATTCTTTTTTGTTGAGGGGGAAATGAACCTGGATGACGAGGCAAGCGCGTGGGTCAATTGATGTGACCTAGATTCCAGGAATGAAAGCAGCAAACACAGAGCAAAGGCCACGTGTAAGCAAAAATGACTCCCTAAGAGGAGGGAACGCGGGGTTCGACGTGTCCATAAAGACCAATAACATCGCACCCAAACCCCCCTCCTTTCTCCGTAATGCTCCAACAGCTATATATATTCAATTCTTCCTATCCTACCTTATTATTATTATTATTATCATCGTTTTCCCGAGTCAAATAATTTGTCATAAAAATTCAAGTTCTTTTTGTTCTTATAAAAATATTATATTTGATAAATAGATAATATATAATAATTGTATACTATCAATAAATTATAAAATATTATTTCATTAACAAATAAATTTTAAAAATATAAAATTTTAAAAATAAATATTAATAAGAAGACATTTTATGTAATTAAACCTAAGATATTTATTGATTTTTTGGTAATTTGCACAAGCTGATACTTTATATAATCAATTGCTTCTATATATATTAAAAGACACTAAATCAAATATAACATTTTTATCCTGTTAAAAAATATAACATTTTTAATAAAATTTAAGATAAATAAAAACAGTAGATAAATTAGTCCTAATCATTTTTTTTAAATCAGTAGACAAATTAAATAGTAATATGACCTAGGAACTTCTACAATAAAATTAACATTAACACATGATAATAACTGTGAATTTAATAACAATAAGTATAAAATCTGTTAGAAGTATCACAAAAATATGATAATAAAAAGAAAAACATCTTGTAGTAAAATTATTATATGTTTACATTTATAGACATTAATTTTATATTTATTTGGATATGTTTATGATACTTCTAATATATTTTATATTTATTGATATTAAATTTACACTTAATCATGCATATTTACGTTAATCTTGTAATAAAATTAAAAATTTTGACATTAGTATAACCTTGTCCATATAAACCATTTGTATTTTTACTTACTTTATTCACGTTTTACTATTTTTAAAATGTTTATGGAACCTTTTTTTTCTCTCCTACATAAAATGACACGTCACAATTGAAAATAGTAACCAACATATAGTGTAATAATAATAATAATAATAATAATAATAATAATAATAAAACACAACAGTAGAGGAGAATGTCCAAAAAAAAAAAAAGGAGAGTGTTAGAGGTGACAAACGGATTGGTTCGGGCAGACTCAGTTCGGGTTGTTTTTGAATTCAAGTTTTTTTGAGTTTGTACTTTATCGGGTTCGGGTTTTTTTTAAGTTTGAGTTTTTCAGCTCCAATCTAGTTTCTAGTTCCGTCCCAGTTTTAGTCGGGCTGGTTTAGTGGGTCAACTTCAGATTGTTTTGAAATTTTATAAATTATGAACTTCTTTTAAATTTTGAATGTAAAAATTAATTTAATTTTTATATAATTTTAGATTTTAAATTTTAATAAATATTTATATGAATACAAATTTCTATATTTTAATATTTATTATTTGACAAAAATTATTTACTTTTTTAATTTCCTATATATTTGTTATAAAATAGGAAATATAATTATATTCATCAATTGTAAAATAGATATTATGAAAAAAAAGTACCAATAATTTTTTACAAAAAAAAATACTTAACATGAATAATTCGTCAACTAATTAGTTCAATTTTGTTTCAATTTTTTTTTATACATGAATCATAATATTAACATTATTGCATTAAATATAATCGTATACACTAATTAATCAAATGTCTCATTAAAAATTTAGAATATTGAATTAAAAAAGTTATATACACTTAATCGCATGTCCAATTAGAATATTTGAGATATTTGAGATTGTGGGATTTAACCTTAAGCCTTTAATTTCCATACAAAACTCTTACCATATAAGTCATATTTTGTGTTTGATACAATACACTAAAAAAATATATTTATACAATAAAATTTGGTGAGCTTAAAAAATTAATAAAACATAATAAAAATAATTATGAAATTAAATTAATTGATTATGCTTAAAATAATAAGTTTTTAAATTTAAGCATAGGTCACTAAAATTAAATTAACAAAAATTTCATAATTAGTTAAGATACAATTCTTACACATTAACCATTTACATATAAGATACTATAATATATGTATATAAATATAATACGAATTGTAATTAAAATTGTAATTATTAATTTTGAATAAAATATTATTGAGTAAAAAATATTAATGAAACATAATAATAAAATAATTATGAAATTAAATTAGTTAATTATGCTTAAGATAATATATGTTTAAATTTTAAACATAAAGTACTAAATTAAATTAATAAAAATTTCATAATTAGTTAAAATGCAATTCTTATGATGCAAATAACTCTTAAAATTGTAATTATTAATTTTAATAAAATATTGTTGAGTCAAAAATATAATGAAACATAATAATAAAATAATTATGAAATAAATTACTTAATTATGCTTAATATAATATGTTTTTAAATTTTAAACATAAGGTACTGAATTAAATTAGTAAAAGTTTCATAATTAATTAAGATGCAATTCTTACTCATTGACCATTTACATATATGTATATGTATATGTATATGATACAAATTGTGCTTAAAATTGTAATTATAAATTTTAATAAAACATTGTTAACTCAAAAATAATTAATGAAACATAATAATAAAATAATTATTAAATTAAATTAGTTAATTATACTTTAGATATATATATATTTTTAAATTTTAAACACAATGCACTAAAACTAAATTAATAAAAGTTTTATAATAATTACTAAGTTAAGAAACAATTAAATAAAATTTAAGATACAATTTTTACACATTCACAACTTACACACATTGATATACACATGTATGTGTGATGTATAATTGTATATATATTGACAATTTTGTCTAATTTAGTTTACATTGAATATTATTTGTTGTATAAGAAGCAAGTACATGTATGTGTATGTGTATGTATAGTTTTTTGGAATTGAGAAACTTTTTTAATTTGATTTTACGAATTGAAGAAAATTTTTATTTTTTATATTTATTTTGGACATTGTACTTGTATAGTTATATTATTTGATTTAGTTATTTAACTTTTCTTTTATATTTAAAAATAATATATTTTAATTTTAAGATTATGTTTTTTATTTTCAAGTAAATTTAATATTTTTTATATATTTGAAACTCTAAGAAAATGTAATGTAATTTAAATTTAATTTTGTTAATACTGTCTTAATTTTTTGCACAAAATAACAAATGTTACAATTATATAATGATTTATATATATATTTGATTTATTATTATATTAAAATTAAAATTTTAATCTGAAATAAATATAATAAAATAGTATGATAATTGTTTTTATAATAAAATTAAATGTTACATTTAATAATATATTTATTATTTATTATTATAAATACAATAAGTATGATATTAAAAATTATTTGATATTTATATATATATATATATTATTTTGTTAATAATATATTTTTTATATAATTGTGTAATAAATAATGATTATTTTAAAATTTTATAAATTTTAATTAAAAAAATGTATCATTATTTATTTATTTTATTTTTTTATAAAATAATCATATAATCATAATTCAAATTTTTTTTTTTAGTTATAAATTTGACTTTTTTAAGACTCGGGTTTGGGTCTATCTTGATCTAAGTTATATCGAATTCTAATTTTTTTGAGATTGATTTTTTTCGGATTCGATTTTTAAAATTTAAGATTTTTTAATTTTATATTTTGACTTTTTTTAACCAATTCAATTTCAAACTTAATTTTGAATATATTCGAATAAATTTTTAAAATCGAACTAACTTTTAATAGATGCTAGATAATGTCCAAAACCGAAAACTTTGGAAGAGACTGAAAAACGGAAGGGAGTGGTCGTGTCAAAGGAATAAGCAACTCTGCCCCCACATTTGGTTTAAACACTTAAAAATTGGCACTCCCCATCCCTTCTTTTTCTACTAAAATGTAACACGTGGGCTTCTCTTACATTTCTTAGGTGGACCTCCCGCCTTCCTTCTCTTCCTATATATACCATCTTCTCGTTACCCAACACACTCATTCAATTAAAAGTCTCTCTCCTCCCAACGCTCATAAAGCAGAATCTCACGTTCAAATTTTTGCTCTTTCAAAGCCAATCCAGATTCACCATTCTCTCTAAAACAAACCATAGTCACTATTAATTGGCCAAAATTCAGCATCCATGGCTTCAATTGCAGCAGCAGCTACTGGGACTTGTCCTAAATCTAAATCCCCAGTTTCAACCTCTTCATCTCCGGACTTGGGCTCTATTTCTTCCTCTATACCTTTCAAAAGGCCTAGCAGAAAGCCCAACATTTCCTGCTCTCTCCAAACTCCTTCCATTCTTCATATGCCTAAACAGGCGCCAACATATCCTCCATCACCTGCTCCCACCACAAAGCAGCCCCAAAACACTTGTACTGAGAAAACTCATTCCCAACAATGGAATCCCTTTCAGAGAGCTGCGGCCATGGCTTTAGATGTGGTAGAGAATGCTTTGGTCTCTCACGAGCGTCAGTATCCTCTTCCTTCTACAGCTGATCCCAGTGTCCAAATCTCTGGTAACTTCGCTCCAGTACCAGAGCAACCAGTTAGGCATAGGCTTCCTGTCACTGGAAAAATCCCAGAATGCATACAAGGACTCTACGTTCGAAACGGAGCCAACCCACTTCACGAACCGGTCGCTGGACACCATTTCTTTGATGGAGATGGGATGGTTCATGCGGTTCAGTTCAAAAATGGCTCAGCTAGCTACGCTTGTAGGTTCACAGAAACAAACCGTCTGGTTCAAGAACGAGCTTTAGGGCGTCCAGTTTTTCCCAAGGCCATAGGTGAACTGCATGGCCACTCTGGCATAGCTAGACTGTTACTTTTCTATGTTCGTGGCCTATTTGGGCTTGTTGATCCAAGCCATGGTACTGGAGTTGCTAACGCTGGACTTGTTTGCTTTAATGGTCATCTCCTAGCTATGTCTGAAGATGATTTGCCTTACCATATTCGTATCACTCCATCTGGGGACTTGAAAACCATTGGCAGATATGATTTTGATGGCCAGTTAAAGTCTACAATGATTGCTCACCCCAAAGTTGATCCTGAAACGGGTGAATTCTTTGCTCTTAGCTATGATGTTATCAACAAGCCATACCTTAAGTACTTTCGTTTTTCAGCGGATGGTAAGAAATCACCAGATGTTGAAATTCCAGTAGATGGTCCAACAATGATGCACGATTTTGCGATCACAGAAAATTTTGTGGTGATTCCTGACCAGCAAGTCGTGTTCAAGTTGCCTGAAATGATTCATGGTGGATCACCCGTTGTCTATGACAATAAAAAGATGTCCAGGTTTGGGATATTGGATAAGAATGCCACTGATGCTTCTGGGATCAGGTGGGTTGAGGTCCCTGATTGCTTCTGTTTCCATCTTTGGAATGCTTGGGAGGAGCCAGAGACTGATGAAATTGTGGTACTTGGATCCTGCATGACACCCCCAGATTCCATTTTCAACGAATGCGATGAGAGTCTCAAGAGTGTTCTGTCTGAAATTAGATTGAATTTGAAGACGGGCAAGTCAACACGCCGCCCCATCATTCCAGAATCTGAACAAGTGAACTTGGAGGCAGGGATGGTGAACAGGAATTTGCTGGGAAGAAAAACCCGGTTCGCGTATTTAGCTCTTGCTGAGCCTTGGCCTAAAGTGTCAGGATTTACCAAAGTTGACCTCTCAACCGGAGAGGTTAAGAAATACATCTATGGAGACCAAAGTTATGGTGGTGAACCTTTGTTCTTTCCTCGAAACCCCACTTTGGAGAACGAAGATGATGGGTATATTTTAGCTTTCGTACACGATGAAAAGGCCTGGAAATCAGAACTGCAGATTGTGAACGCTCTAAATTTACAGCTGGAAGCTACGGTTAAGCTTCCATCTCGAGTTCCATATGGTTTTCATGGGACATTCCTAAGCTCCAAGGACTTGGAGAAGCAAGCCTAATTCAGCTATGTTATCATCAAGTTTTCTAGATTGTTTAGCAGGTTAGAGGGGGAGATTTACCAGAGGGATGCTCGCATATATTGTCCCCGGAATCTCTTTCTCTCTTTCACAGCTTGACAACCCTGTTTTTGGGTTAGTCCTACAATTTTACCTTTTTGTTTATTCTACAGTGAAAGGTTTTGAGAGACCAGCTTGTAGCTTTTGGGTGTATGTAGTATTTAAGCTCAGCTGGTTTCTGCTTGTTCTTTCACTTGTGTGCATGAAACAGTACATAAATTACAAGGAAATATGTCGTGTGTATTTTCACTGTTTATCTTTGTAATTCTCTGTTTTGTTGTCAATACTAAAATTTACAGCAGAATATACCAGTATCTTTTCTCCGTTTAATTAAATCTTTGATCGTTCGTATGTATTACTTTGTTTGTTACTGTTGAATATCCACCTTGAGCAATCTTATCGATGATATATTCCGTGAGGTATGAACAATTAAAAAGAAGAAAAAAAGAGTGATGTTTCGAGAAGAAAAGTGCCGACAAGAAGTCAATTTGTTTAGATTCCTGCTGGTTGGTCTATTTTAAAAAGAACATAACTAGAATTTAGAACAATGAACGAATGAGAAAGCAGCACGGTTGAATGTTCAATTATTTCCGGATTGGTTAAAAAGAAAGAGTGGAATTCCTTTTTAGGCATGAAGTAAGGCTCATTTGCTACCCAATCACAGCTAGAAACATCATGGTGGGATGAAACTCAAACATCTAAGATATTGAAGAATGACTGAGTCTGATATCCTTAAAATGGGGAGCATAAGGGGTGACTAAGACTTCACTCAATCCTCCAATCTCAAAGTTGGCATAAAGGAGAATTTCAGGTCAACTTCAATGGCCATTTGTTTTTAGAACTTGAAAATGTGAATAATTCAGATTGTTTCAGACGGTAAAATCATAACTCTACAGTCAAAGATGGGGAAATGATGATCCCAAAAGAAATGGACTACGCCTTTAAAATATAGGTCACCATCAGGAAATATCAATAATATTTAATTGATGCACACTGTAGATGAGATAAACTGTTGCAACTATATCTAGCACCTTTAGTCATGCCATTTGCTGATGAAAATTTGAACATTTCTGGCACTTGAAGGAAACAAAACTAGACCCGTCGCTAAGAGTACGTGAACATGATGTCTGGGGATGGAATTTGGGTCCATGGAATGTGGTTTATCCATGAAACTCAATTATTGGGGGGTGGGGGGACTGGGGAGAGCTTTAAGCATTTCTACAGATGTTAGTAGTAGTGCTGTAATGCTTGGAGGGTCCATATACCCAGTACAAAGTTTTCTTTTCAATCTGAAATGGGGTTTTGCCATCATTGTTACTGGCCACTAGAAAGCTATAAAAGAGACTGTGCCATGAAGGATATGGGCTGGTTGCTCTATCGTGTTGAGTTTGGATGGTGTTTCAGCATGTAGGATAAGTGTCCTTTCTAATTCTGTTCACTGGTTGGTTGGTCTTTCAGGTTCTTACATTCCCAGTACCGGCTCAAAGTCATGGCCTTGTTTTGTTTTTATATCCTAGGAACAATGCGCAAGATGCAATAAGAAGATTCAAATCAAACACATGAGGTGCTGCCCCATTTTGCTACTTGCATAAAACAAACAGTCATACCTATCTTTCTCGCTACTGCTGGTGCTGTCTATATGGCAATTTCCTGCTTAAAATATGTACAATTTGGAACAAAAATTTCTCTTATTTAATGTAAGACCCGAATTTAATAAAAATACGAAAACTAAATAAGAAAAGATAGAGGAAGTATGAAGGAAGTCGGGTTAAATTAATCCCGAACACGTGTAAGGGCAAAACGGTCAAAGGACCGAAAGCCGGAGTAAATTCGATAAGAAAATTTAATTAAAAATAAGGATTTAAGAAATCTTGGTCAATAAAGATGAAATAAAATTATTTCGGATTAAATTGATCAAGATATTAATTTATGAAAATTAATCGGGATTAATCGAGATTTTTAGTTCGGAAAAATAATCCCGAAAATAATCGAAAAATATGCCGAAAGGTCACCCGGGACAATATCCCGAAAATACGGAGCAATTATACCCGAAAAAGGATTAAAAATAAATTAAATAAAATTAAATTAGTTAAATTAGAATAAAATAATAATTTTGTAGATGTTTTGAGGTATTTAATATATTTTAAATGAATAGTAAAATAATTAAAATAAATAAAAATAAAAATAATAAAATTGATAAAATAGAAGAAAAAAAAAAAGTAATTGAAACAAAAAAAAAAAAAAAAAAAAAAAAAAGAAACAGAATTGGAAAACCATCGGGGAGAGAGAAAGAAGCAGAGAAGCTGAAGACGAAGCAAAACGGATGCAGAGGCCCGACCCCGTCGGCGGCCAGGGACCCCAGGCGAGGGCCGGCGAGGATGGCCCGACCTCAGGCAACTTATCAGCGGCGACGACGCGCCGTGGGGACGCCGAAATCCGGCGGAAATCGGAGGAGAAGCCCGCGGGAAAGAGAGGGCTACCGGCGGCGAACGGCGGCGATCCAGGCGAAACCAAGGCCCGATTTGGAGAGCCCAGTCGACGGCGGTGCTTTTGGCACCGGTGGCACTCAGCGAGACGGCCGGAATCGGCGGCGACGGCCAAGGGAAGAGAATGGGTCCGACGGCGAGGAGAGAAGAGGCCGGACCGGCGGCATTCCGGCGGCCTTGGGCGAATCCGAGCCCAGATTCGAGATGCGGACGGCCTTGCGGAGCTGTTGGCGGTGGAAGCCGACGGAGAACCGGCCGGCAAGGCGGTGAACCGGCAGTGAACCGGCCGAACCGGAGAAAAACCGGCGGTCTGACCGGTCCGAACCGGACTGAACCGGTTCAGCCAAAAAGAGGGGAAAAAAGGGAGAAAAAGGGAAAAGGAAAAAGAGGAAAAAATTGGGGAAAATTCCGGTGATGCAATCGAGCTTCGGGTAAGTCGATAAGCGGTCAAATTGACCGATTTAAATTTGGAATATTTTATTTAATTAATTTTGGGCTGAGAACTTACCCGGAAAAATTGTGGAATTGTGTAGCTCGACGATTGGAATCCACCGAGGGCTCGAGACAGCCTCAATTTACGGACTAGCATGGAATATCGGGTAAGTGACCCCTATTTACGACAATTACCTCGTATTGCGTGATATTGATTTAATTCCCGCAATTATTTGAATTAAATTATGGAAATTAGATAAATTGTCGTAAATAGTGAATTTAGTTATTCGAGAATTAGAACGAGGCCCGATAAATTATTGGTGGGCCCAATGAGCCCAATAGGCCTCGATAAGTGGGAATTTAGTGAAAAGCGGGCTTAAGGCCGATTAAGGCCCATTAAGGTGCAATCGGGCCCAATAAGGGTAAACGGGCCCAATGATTTAAATTAAGCCCAGAAAGTAATAGATACAATTAAATTGCATAATATCTGACCTGAGGAATGTTAATACGCAGTTCCGGGCATTGGATTGGGAGCATATCGGACTGCGCGACGAGATGACAATGGAAAAGAAAAAGGTCAGACTCGACGAGAATCGAGGTAAGGGAATTCTGCGGACTGCTAGAGGTAACAGTACGCAATTTTAAATTCATATGCAGTCCTTTAAAATATCCTGAAGGGTCTAGAGGTCAAATAATAATTTTAGTGCCCCGAATGGGCAAATTACTAAAATACCCTTGTTAAGGGTAAAATTCTAAAAATCTAGGAAAAATTGGGAGGAGCAAGGACAAGAGGTTCCTGCTCGTTCTGGAGATATTTCAACGCATGCATGAGTAGGCTGGCTCGCCTTGAAAGAAAGTGCACCGCATTGCATACTTTCAACGTGAAATTGATTTGAAAACTGTTTTGAGTAAATAGAGCCGCCTACGTGTTTTATTGACATATGACGTGCTAGAGCTCAGCTCGCACGGTAATTTCGATTTGTGTGATGCATGCATTAGTGCTGGAGCGAGAGCTCGCACTAGAGTTTTACATGCATAGGTGCTAGAGTATAACTCGCACCAGATTTCACATGCTCTTTCGTGACACGGTGCTAGAGTCTGACTCGCACCATATTTTTACATGATTTTCGAGACAGGGTGCTGGAGTTTAACCCGCACCAGTATTTATAAAATTTTCATGTGATTTATAATATACAGAGTGCTGAGCTTAGCTCGCACTAGTTTTACCGGATTTGTGGAGTACCGCTGTCTGCCCTTGGAGTCAGCCAAAAGGCCCAACAGGCTCAAGAGACCTCTTAGGTGGGGGTGTGAGTGAGGGATGAGGTTGGCGGCCTTGTGGGGATGTAAGCGGGCTCTGCCAGTTGAC
This sequence comes from Firmiana major, assembly GCA_033439115.1. Taxonomy (NCBI): domain Eukaryota; kingdom Viridiplantae; phylum Streptophyta; class Magnoliopsida; order Malvales; family Malvaceae; genus Firmiana; species Firmiana major. Next base: position 55,656,370 of record CM065899.1, read on the forward strand.
GTGTTTTGATGAGAGTGCTGAGCATCGCTCACACAGATTTTATGAGAACATGCGATGAGCCGTGCTTGGAGCATCGGGTAGACTGTGTGTCACCGATTTAATAGGCTCGCACGTGCGTTTTGAGACATGGCATGAGTATTGAAAAACAAACCTCTGTGGGAAGCAGGCCAATTGGGCCGGAGTACCTAGAGATATTACATGGGTTCATGGAGTACGATGTACCGTGCAAGTAGCATGGAGTACGATGTACCGTGTTGTATCTTCGGATACGGCATCTCCGGATGCAGCATCTTCGGATGCCGGGGATCGGATAAGACTGACGGGATGGACTGACCCACCTCCCGGGCGGTTCCCGATCATGGTGAGAACCCGCACACTAGGATCCGTGTAGCTGAGGAACTCACGAGGACAGATGTGGCCATAGTCCTAGTTATTTACCTATATACAGACGTTGCCTAGTCTCGCATGTTGATGATTTCTATGATGATTTAAACTGGGTTTTAAAACTAAATTGCATGATGGTATTTCCATGCATTTCAAAACCCACGTGTGATGTAAATGTTTTCATGATTTTGTGTGAGTCAGGATCACCCGCAGGAGGGGTCGAGTCCTGACTTTATTGTCAAAATCTTAATTGAGAAAGAAATGATTTATGATAATTGCATGTTGATTTTCCGTGCAAATGTATTTTACATATCATCATAATGCATAGCATTGTTTTAAAATGTGTGGAGAAAGGGTGGTTTATGCATGGCACTACGTTCATGTAGGTAGTATGGTTACCTACTTGTTCGTAGGATTGCCTTACTGAGCTTGATGTGCTCACCCCTTTCATTTTCTCCCACAGATGATCTCCAGTTGAAGTTGAGGCGACTCAGTACTGCATTCCGGATATCCGCTGCTGCCCATCAACATAAGGTATATACACTTGTACTTATTGTATCTACATAAGCATAGCACAGTAACATGATTGTAAGTAACTTCAGGGGATGTATAAATAATATAACAATTATAAATGACTGGAGAAGAAATAAGTACTAGGGTAGATGTATGGTGGGACTGGCATTGACGCACAGCCCAATTAGTAGTGGAGTGTTGGTCACGATTCGAGGACAGGTAAGAATTAAGTAAGAAAATAAACAAAAACGCGAAAAAATTCACTCTGATTTTTGGATAGTTGGGTCGTGACAATTATTTTGGTATCAGAGCGTAATTGGTCTGATGTGTGTCAGTGTCAGAAGTTAAGAAATTACATCCCCGTGTTACTGTGCTTAGTTAGATACAATAGTGTATATCGAGATGGGCTTGACTAAGAAATGGTTGAGAATGCAGGAATGCCTAATATGAGTCGCGCTAAATGAGATAGTGCACGAGGCAGAGGTCGTAGAGGTAGACCTGAGTCTGCTAAGTCGTGCTGAGTTTGGCTATGAAAATCAGTATGAGATTGAAATAGAGGCGAATGTTGAGCATGCCTCACAGAGTCCGACAGAGAGATCGGACAGTATTGAGACACGCTTCGCGAGATTGGAGCGGAGTGTGGAGATTATTTTGAGGAGCTAATTACTCAGATTATGTACGAGATCAGAGGGCGCAGCGGAGCATTGGTGAAAACCCGCTCGACCCATCTTAAGAGCTGATATGAGAAATGATTATGGATGTATTCCGGTGACAGGATATCCTGGACATGATTTAAAGGAAATTTTGGATTAAAGTCCTTGCTCTGACCCAGAGGATTTAATTTATTGACGAGTATGGAGACTCGATTATATTCTGGGCAGATATTACCTCGACACTATGAAAAGTGACAGTCGAGATGTCTAAAAGTTTATGGAAGGGCTCAGATTTTCAATTAGAGTCCGATTGGCCCGTGAGATATTACCTATACCGAGGCAGTGCGCAGATTTACAGTTGGGTAAATAAGAACATGAATTGCACGCCTCTGAGATTGAGAAAGGTAATGAGGGCTGAAATAGAGACAGAAAAGAGAATCGAGAAATGACAAGGATGTCAAAAATGGAAAAAAAATTGGTAATTGGTAAAAGATCTGATGTAACGAGTTATGGGCTAAGATAATTGGTAAGGTCCTAGTGCATCTAATTTTGGGCACTCTTGTGGGCATTGTGATTGGAGGACCCCGACCTGCTACGAAGCAGAGTAGCAGTGTCATTACTGTGGAATGTGTGGTGGATACCACAGAAGGAGCGTCTATACCTACACGGTATTGATGAAAATGGTCGTTAAGTGTGGTATGATGGACCATTGATTTTGATTACACAGAGTTGGGCGAAATCGCCCCACAAAAAAGTAAAGAGACAGAGAAAAATTTCGTTGTTATAGCTGAAAACGAAAAGGGAGGCCATAGCCGAAGAGAAAAAGGAAAGTAGGCTATTGGACGAAGGCGAGTGGATGTCTTGGACCAGGATGCTATTGATGTTTCATGGATGTGGTGTAAGATACCACACTTGTTATGAATAACGAAGTACATATGTTCATTAATCCTGTGCCACATATTTATTCATACCGCCTTCATTCGCATATAAGTGAGTAAAAGGCATGAATGCCTACGTCATCGGTTACAATATGGGTAAATGAGTACCCCAATAGAGGAGGATGAATTAACGGAATATAGATATAGAGATTTTAAGTTGATAAACAGGGGTGTAACGGTTGAAATTACAGGAGTAAAGGATGTACTCACAGAATGAATAAAGACAAGAGTTTCATTATAATTGATACGCAAAGGAGAAAATCTTCGAGATAAGATAGATCCTAAGTACAAGATGTATTGGAGTAGAGATATATGCTAGATAAGGAATACCTTTAATATGCGAAGTAATTGAGGTTAAACAATTAGTAGCGAATACAAATTATAACCAAGGACAAAGATGGGTATAACCATAACCGGTAGTTGTGGTTAAGTCTGAAGGCTAATAAAGGTATTTCAAAATACCTCCCCGCCTGAAGACTTGACAGCATCTAGATATATATATATATATATATATATAATCTATAACGGGAAATCGATCATCGTAATAAATACCTTTAGCATTAGGTTACCTTACTAAGACGATAAGAACATTAAAATTCGACAAATTATAAAGGTTAACGTAGTAAAATTTGATAAGAGCCGTTAAGATAAGAAAAGGAAATAGCGCAGGTTAGCACCTGGAAAACGTAAGCGGTTGAGAAGGATCTTGTACGCCTTGCGTAAATAAGTCAAGGATTAGATCGAGTGTAATCATCATTAACGGTGATATGCTGGGAGTAGTTAAAGCCTAGGGCGAATTATAAGCAACAATTGGAAGATAGCTTTTACAGATGGATTATTGCGAGATTTAAAATGGTATACCCTGTTGACACGTTTAACTAAGAAAACCTGATCTTGGAATAAGATGATAAATAAGATGATAGATGTGACGTGAATTTGGCGTGATGAAGTATGAACTGACCACCATGATTAATTTCACCATGCCCAACAGCTCAAGAGGTTTTTCAGTGAGTATGAATGCCTCAAAGTTATGATGGAGCTGTGTATTGATGTATAATGGGAAGATAGTCAATTTTGGAGTCAGACAACTCTTCGATCACGAAATAAACTATCTGACCCATGATTTAAAGTTGGCAACAGTATTTGTACCGAGGATATGGTACTATTATGTACAGGGTGAGGAATTATGGATATGCACTGATCATAGAGCCCGAGTATCTGTTTTCACAGAAAGGGGCGAATATGAAAATACATATTGGGTTAGAGCTTCTGAGAGATTTTGATTTATGAGAATTGTACCACCCAAGAAAGGCGAATGTGATGACTGATGCCTTGAGCAGAAAGAGCCTCGGGATGGTACCACATATGATGGTCAGGGAGCGTGAGCTGCTAGATGCAGTTGTGGACCTCAGTATTGATGTGATCCCTTCTGAGGATGACAGTGATTGTGTGACAGCTAGCCTGATGACTAGTACCGGATGAGAGTGCCCGGATTTGCCAGGCTTAGCGTGATGATCGACCGGATGTCGATAGTTTGGGTCTGATTCAGAAGGGTACAGTGATAGAGTTCACAGTGGGTGATAATGAGTTACTGAGGATTCAGAGACAGTATGAGTGCTCCCCAGGACCACAGTTGATGAGATAGTGATATTGTCAGAAGCTCACTCTTCGGGATATACAGTGCATGCGGAAGGTAATAATAATATATATTAAAATCTCAAAAGGGGTATGGGTGGTCAGATGTGAAAAGAGATATTGGTGGAGATTGTAGAAAAGTGCCTAGTGTGTCAGCAGAGTAAGGTAGAGTATTAAAAGTCTGCAGAGTTATTGCAGCACCTACCTATATCGACACGGCAAGAAAAACGAGAGTAAGTCTCCATGAATGTCGTGATGGGTTATAGGAGACCCGGATAAATCAGGAGACTAGTTGGATGGTAGTCGATAGAGTGACTAAGTCCACCCACCTTCTGGTTATGAACTCCCCAGATACTCAGAGTGTGTATGAGGATTCAGGTATAAGAAAGATTGTGGAACATTAAGTAGCGTTCCAGTGAGCATGGTATCATATAGGGATTCCCGCTCCACTTCCTACCTCAGGGAATATTTTTAGGAAGCTATGGGAACCCGACTGAGTATTAGCACAGCTTTACATCCCCAGACAGATGGTCAGTCAGGGAGGACTGTACAAGTTCTGGAGGATCCGATGAAAGCGTGTGCCATTGATTTTATAAGCTCCTGGAATGATCAGTTGATTTCTAATTGAAGTCGCCAATAACGACAATTGGCAATTGAGTATCGGGATAACGAGATATGAGGCAGTGTATAGCTGTAGGGGCTGTTCCCCAAATTGGATAAGAAAGAGTGGGTGACAGGTAGAAATTATTTCTGACTTTGGATAATAAGTCTCTGAGGATGTTTAGTTAAGGATGAGAGATTAAGAACACCTCAGAACAGATAGAAAATATTGGAATTCACCCTTGGTGAATTATTATGGTTGAAAGTTACACGTCCTAAGAGAATAAGGACATAGCGGAACTTTTGGAAGAAGTAAATTGAGTTGAGCTGGATCGAATTCTTGAGAGATTGGACAAGTGGGAGATAAGACCTGTAGGTTGTTGTTAATCACTTGGATTAACAGGCACCCACAATGTGTCCCAGCTTATGATGCTTCGGTACTACTATCCAGATCCAGCAGAAGTGATAGGATATGAACTCCAAAAGTTCAGTTTAATGAAAATATGAGTATATTGAAGAAGTTGATTCGGGCATTGAACAGGAAAGAGACAGTATTGGGGTTTAAGATAATCTCCCTAATTAAAGTCCTTTGGTAGTAATACACTCCGAAGAAGGTCGCATAAATTTTAAGAGTATGATATGATCGATATACCCGGAGTTGTATATGGACTCATATGACTTGGTTCTAATTTGGAGGACCAAATTCCTTAAGTGGGGGAGAATTGTAAGACCCGAATTTAATAAAAATACGAAAACTAAATAAGAAAAGATAGAGGAAGTATGAAGGAAGTCGGGTTAAATTAATCCCGAACACGTGTAAGGGCAAAACGGTCAAAGGACCGAAAGCCGGAGTAAATTCGATAAGGAAATTTAATTAAAAATAAGGATTTAAGAAATCTTGGTCAATAAAGATGAAATAAAATTATTTCGGATTAAATTGATCAAGATATTAATTTATGAAAATTAATCGGGATTAATCGAGATTTTTAGTTCGGAAAAATAATCCCGAAAATAATCGAAAAATATGCCGAAAGGTCACCCGGGACAATATCCCGAAAATACGGAGCAATTATACCCGAAAAAGGATTAAAAATAAATTAAATAAAATTAAATTAGTTAAATTAGAATAAAATAATAATTTTGTAGATGTTTTGAGGTATTTAATATATTTTAAATGAATAGTAAAATAATTAAAATAAATAAAAATAAAAATAATAAAATTGATAAAATAGAAGGAAAAAAAAAAGTAATTGAAACAAAAAAAAAAAAAAAAAAAAAAAAAAGAAACAGAATTGGAAAACCATCGGGGAGAGAGAAAGAAGCAGAGAAGCTGAAGACGAAGCAAAACGGAAGCAGAGGCCCGACCCCGTCGGCGGCCAGGGACCCCAGGCGAGGGCCGGCGAGGATGGCCCGACCTCAGGCAACTTATCAGCGGCGACGACGCGCCGTGGGGACGTCGAAATCCGGCGGAAATCGGAGGAGAAGCCCGCGGGAAAGAGAGGGCTACCGGCGGCGAACGGCGGCGATCCAGGCGAAACCAAGGCCCGATTTGGAGAGCCCAGTCGACGGCGGTGCTTTTGGCACCGGTGGCACTCAGCGAGACGGCCGGAATCGGCGGCGACGGCCAAGGGAAGAGAATGGGTCCGACGGCGAGGAGAGAAGAGGCCGGACCGGCGGCATTCCGGCGGCCTTGGGCGAATCCGAGCCCAGATTCGAGATGCGGACGGCCTTGCGGAGCTGTTGGCGGTGGAAGCCGACGGAGAACCGGCCGGCAAGGCGGTGAACCGGCAGTGAACCGGCCGAACCGGAGAAAAACCGGCGGTCTGACCGGTCCGAACCGGACTGAACCGGTTCAGCCAAAAAGAGGGGAAAAAAGGGAGAAAAAGGGAAAAGGAAAAAGAGGAAAAAATTGGGGAAAATTCCGGTGATGCAATCGAGCTTCGGGTAAGTCGATAAGCGGTCAAATTGACCGATTTAAATTTGGAATATTTTATTTAATTAATTTTGGGCTGAGAACTTACCCGAAAAAATTGTGAAATTGTGTAGCTCGACGATTGGAATCCACCGAGGGCTCGAGACAGCCTCAATTTACGGACTAGCATGGAATATCGGGTAAGTGACCCCTATTTACGACAATTACCTCGTATTGCGTGATATTGATTTAATTCCCGCAATTATTTGAATTAAATTATGGAAATTAGATAAATTGTCGTAAATAGTGAATTTAGTTATTCGAGAATTAGAACGAGGCCCGATAAATTATTGGTGGGCCCAATGAGCCCAATAGGCCTCGATAAGTGGGAATTTAGTGAAAAGCGGGCTTAAGGCCGATTAAGGCCCATTAAGGTGCAATCGGGCCCAATAAGGGTAAACGGGCCCAATGATTTAAATTAAGCCCAGAAAGTAATAGATACAATTAAATTGCATAATATCTGACCTGAGGAATGTTAATACGCAGTTCCGGGCATTGGATTGGGAGCATATCGGACTGCGCGACGAGATGACAATGGAAAAGAAAAAGGTCAGACTCGACGAGAATCGAGGTAAGGGAATTCTGCGGACTGCTAGAGGTAACAGTACGCAATTTTAAATTCATATGCAGTCCTTTAAAATATCCTGAAGGGTCTAGAGGTCAAATAATAATTTTAGTGCCCCGAATGGGCAAATTACTAAAATACCCTTGTTAAGGGTAAAATTCTAAAAATCTAGGAAAAATTGGGAGGAGCAAGGACAAGAGGTTCCTGCTCGTTCTGGAGATATTTCAACGCATGCATGAGTAGGCTGGCTCGCCTTGAAAGAAAGTGCACCGCATTGCATACTTTCAACGTGAAATTGATTTGAAAACTGTTTTGAGTAAATAGAGCCGCCTACGTGTTTTATTGACATATGACGTGCTAGAGCTCAGCTCGCACGGTAATTTCGATTTGTGTGATGCATGCATTAGTGCTGGAGCGAGAGCTCGCACTAGAGTTTTACATGCATAGGTGCTAGAGTATAACTCGCACCAGATTTCACATGCTCTTTCGTGACACGGTGCTAGAGTCTGACTCGCACCATATTTTTACATGATTTTCGAGACAGGGTGCTGGAGTTTAACCCGCACCAGTATTTATAAAATTTTCATGTGATTTATAATATACAGAGTGCTGAGCTTAGCTCGCACTAGTTTTACCGGATTTGTGGAGTACCGCTGTCTGCCCTTGGAGTCAGCCAAAAGGCCCAACAGGCTCAAGAGACCTCTTAGGTGGGGGTGTGAGTGAGGGATGAGGTTGGCGGCCTTGTGGGGATGTAAGCGGGCTCTGCCAGTTGACGTGTTTTGATGAGAGTGCTGAGCATCGCTCACACAGATTTTATGAGAACATGCGATGAGCCGTGCTTGGAGCATCGGGTAGACTGTGTGTCACCGATTTAATAGGCTCGCACGTGCGTTTTGAGACATGGCATGAGTATTGAAAAACAAACCTCTGTGGGAAGCAGGCCAATTGGGCCGGAGTACCTAGAGATATTACATGGGTTCATGGAGTACGATGTACCGTGCAAGTAGCATGGAGTACGATGTACCGTGTTGTATCTTCGGATACGGCATCTCCGGATGCAGCATCTTCGGATGCCGGGGATCGGATAAGACTGACGGGATGGACTGACCCACCTCCCGGGCGGTTCCCGATCATGGTGAGAACCCGCACACTAGGATCCGTGTAGCTGAGGAACTCACGAGGACAGATGTGGCCATAGTCCTAGTTATTTACCTATATACAGACGTTGCCTAGTCTCGCATGTTGATGATTTCTATGATGATTTAAACTGGGTTTTAAAACTAAATTGCATGATGGTATTTCCATGCATTTCAAAACCCACGTGTGATGTAAATGTTTTCATGATTTTGTGTGAGTCAGGATCACCCGCAGGAGGGGTCGAGTCCTGACTTTATTGTCAAAATCTTAATTGAGAAAGAAATGATTTATGATAATTGCATGTTGATTTTCCGTGCAAATGTATTTTACATATCATCATAATGCATAGCATTGTTTTAAAATGTGTGGAGAAAGGGTGGTTTATGCATGGCACTACGTTCATGTAGGTAGTATGGTTACCTACTTGTTCGTAGGATTGCCTTACTGAGCTTGATGTGCTCACCCCTTTCATTTTCTCCCACAGATGATCTCCAGTTGAAGTTGAGGCGACTCAGTACTGCATTCCGGATATCCGCTGCTGCCCATCAACATAAGGTATATACACTTGTACTTATTGTATCTACATAAGCATAGCACAGTAACATGATTGTAAGTAACTTCAGGGGATGTATAAATAATATAACAATTATAAATGACTGGAGAAGAAATAAGTACTAGGGTAGATGTATGGTGGGACTGGCATTGACGCACAGCCCAATTAGTAGTGGAGTGTTGGTCACGATTCGAGGACAGGTAAGAATTAAGTAAGAAAATAAACAAAAACGCGAAAAAATTCACTCTGATTTTTGGATAGTTGGGTCGTGACATTTAATATATTACTCGTATATATGTTTTTGTTACGAAGGACCGACTCCCTCTACTCTGTCCGAATTTTTTCCGGGGCCCAGGATTTGCTCCCGCTTCAGGACATTATGAGCAGTTATTGCACCAGACTAGCAACAAGATTTCTTAAACTTAGTGCCACTTTTGTTTACTGATAAGCAAATTAACTAGCCAGCGGATAGTTTAGCCGTGAGAGCTGCAACAACACAAACATCAGAGTTTCCTACTCAAGCACCACATTTTCTCTCACCGTTTTTACGGTTTGATCAATGTAATAGTTGTATTTATAAACTTATCAAATCTGTTCTTAACTGTACTCTTAATTTCACTAATTAAATAACATAATCCTGTGGTTATGCGTCAAGAAAAAAAAAAAAAAAGAATTATAGTTTGCAGAATTATTACCTTATGTCCATCTAATTATTACCTCTAAAGATGTTGATTTTGCAAAATGGAGAAATGTATCTTGTATGAAACAGCAGGCCATGAAATTATTTTTCGATCTTGAGCCATTTATCTAGTTAGGATGCCCTGACCATGGTGTTCAGACCTATGATAAATTTTCATGCCACAATCTGTGTCATTGAATCAAAATCTTTTTGCCAATCAAATCTGCCAATATTCTTTTGAAAACATTTTTATGTCTGAAAATTGGCTGTGAGATTAGAGCAAATCATGGATACAGATATAACAATGATCAGAATTCTCTTCACAATCCCGGCCAATGCCGATTCACCAGACATGGTCAAGCAAAAACTATATATTAGCAATTCTTTTAAGAATATACAGTGAAGGCAGCAGTGTAGCATGATCATTCATCATTACAAAAGTTTTAACTCATTGAAACAGAAATTTGGTTTCAAAGACAATGCAGTCTGTTGTCTATCATCACTAATTTATGCCATAATGCATTGCAGATGCTAATATGCTGAGACATGCATCTATAACCTGGGGGCCGGGCGAGGATGAGGACTGTCCCACTCGGTCACAATGTGCTCGCGGGTGATTTCTTTGAGTGAACGACAACCACTCAGCGCCATGGTTAGTTCAAACTCCTCACGCAGCATTGAAAGTACTTTCCTCACACCAGCTTCTCCCTCAGCAGCCAATGAGAAAACCACAGGTCGACCAATCTGAGATTACGATCATTATAACATGAGTCTGAATATTGCTTGTCTATGCCAAGAACTACTTTCATGTTCCAACTATTGCAAAAGAACTTTCCTTGAGATCAATTAAAAGGAGTCGTGCAAAAGGACTTCTTATATTTTATGATGTGCCCAAATGTGATGTGTAATGCCTTTCCATGTGGCAGTCTTATACTTACAAATATACCAGAGGCTCCCAGTGCTAAAGCTTTGAAAACATCTGTTCCACGCCTAACACCACCATCCAAGAAGACAGGCACCCGCCCTTGTGCAGCTTTGACAACCTTGAAGTTAAAGAATTCGTTAGGTACTGTCTTGGACCTTTTGGTACCATAGTTCAATGCAAAAACATAAGTATGAAGCGTTGTCTTACCTCTTCCAGGGCCAAGATAGTGGCAGGAACATAATCAAGTTGGCGAGCTCCATGGTTAGAGACAATGATACCGGCTGCTCCAGCCTGTATCGCTATCCTTGCTGCGAGAAAAGCATATATAGTTCAAAAAGCAGTATGATATTGAAATGGCCCAAGATAGAGAAGAGTTCAGCTTTTCTTACTATCTTCAGCAGTGAGTACACCCTTCACAAGAATTGGCAATTCGGTAATTGTTTGAAGCCATTTCACATCCTATAGATTTCCAATAGTGTTCATTTAATGCAGTTAATTAGTAAAAGAATCTTAAGACATAACGAATCCATAATAAGCTCATGGCTTACAATTCATATATCTGCAGCAGAACCTACAGCCTCGATTACCACTACTACCATACTTGATTGAAGAATCTAAGCCAAAATTCAAGTGTATTATAGATAAATTAGCTACAACGTTTCATCTTTCCCGAGCCTTTTAAAGAAATTGAAAATAGAAAACTGTCTAAACTCCGTTGTGTTTAAGCAGTATCAAAAAACAGATGAATATTTTTCTTGTCCACATTGCCCTAAACTTGAACATTATGGGTGTTAGGCCCACAAATATACTAGCCTTAGGCTACAGTAAATCAAGCTTTAAGCCCAACTGAACATGTACAAAATGGAAGCTAAAGGCACACACAAGGGGCTCTCCCTCGTATTTCCAACCCCTTGGCTCGCTTTTCTCCCCTAATTCCAAACTCTCTATTATTTTCTTTCATTACTCTGAAATAGGCCGACTTGAGTGGCTTTCCAGAGCACCAGCTCCGGCGCCCCTCTGACCTTGTTTTTCCTCTATGGTCTAGTTCGTGAGCCATGTGGAAGAACACTTCAATCGACAATATTTTAGCTCAACAAAGGGAAATCAAATATGGTAACTGCTAATGCTAAACAACCGGAAAATATTGACTCATGCATGTACATACCTTCCAGCTAAGGGAACGATCAATTTGTCCAGCGACATATGAAGCAAGTCCTGAGTCTTCAGCCTGCAAGGCTCTCAAGAACAAGTTAAATTTTAGAGGAAACAAAAGCTTGTTATATATTTGAATTGAACGATTATATGTTTCTTTACTAGGTGGAAAGCTGCGGCTGGGACTACTCACTTTATCCATCTTGCCAAGGTCCAAACCTTCGAAGTTCTTCAATGTCAAAAATGGTGGTAGAGTAAATCTAAACAGAAGATTAAATCTGGAGTGTAAGTTGACTTTCTCAATACAGGATAAAACATCTAATGCTAAGTTGAACAAATTTTCACCCAGAGATATTCCGAAGAAACAATGCTACCTGTTCTTGATGTCAGCTTCTCTGCGACCGAGCCTTGGAGTATCAACTGTAAGAGCAATTGCCTTGAAACCAGCCCTTTCAGCTCTTCTCACGAGCTGGGCAACTACATGCCTGTCCTTGTATACCTGAAGGTGAGACATTAGAGATCAGTTATCACATGAAGCCTAAAAACTTATCCCCATGAATTAATAATAGATGAATCAATTGATTTTAAACCATTGGACACCAAAATATCATTTTAAACTTACATAGAGTTGGAAGAACCTAATGCCTGGTCCTGTTGAAGCAACCTCCTCAACACTAGAAGTGGCCCATGAGGATAATGTCTGAAATGAATAAAGTAGATTCTATATACAATCTGGTTGGTTTCGAGTTTTTTGTCAAAGATTGGAACTGAACCATGTTGTCTGGCTAGAAGTTGTATTTAAGGTACTCAGAAAAATAGGGTTGTTTATTTTTCATTTATAAAAGCATGATGTGAAAAATGCAACTGATATTCTTACTCATCTTGCCTAAGCTGTACGACCATAACCAGCCATAGCAAGAAAGATGCAGTAAACAGTGTACTTAGACTTCTAAATAACATTATAACAGACTTGAGGCTTCAGGAAACACCACTAACTTGCTTGACAATTCTAATCTACATAATCTACATGCATGCTTACGATTTGTAGGTCATATCATTCATATCACCAATTAAATTGGCTGGGATGGTTGATTTGGCTGTATGAAGATCCCTTAAAAAATTATGAAAAAGAAACTAATTAATTGGTGTCAAATATATTCTTTTAACAGCCTGAATTGGCCTTTCTTTCGAAAACAAAAAGTGAATGTTAAGAAACTTAATCAGAAAGAAATACATGTATCTTTCTTCTTTTTGCATCAACTTCTTCTGAAATTGATATTATAAAAACATTTGATAATATGAACGCTTATGCTCGGATTAGCTATGGATATATATATATATATATATATATATATATATATATATATATTTATTTATTTATTTATTTAAAGGGAAAGTAGGAGTGGAAGCCAAACCATAATTGTTCCAGCTGCTGATGCAGCCCTGGCTGTTGCGTACTCCCCTGTCACAATTTAAAGGAATCTCATCATTACTGTCAATTCCATTCCCTTCCAAGAAACTGTGAAGGTTCATATTAAATTATGTTTGAAAGTCAACTCCAGCACCATTCAGAAATAAAAAAGCAGACCGAATATGCACATGATTTACTGATCAAATTGCAACTCTTCCTAAACGCAAAGACTTATCATGAAATAAGCCACAAAACTGAGGCTGTTAACTCGGCAGTGCACTTGGTGAAACTGCTTATGTAATAAGAAAAAGCAGTCAGGTCAATCACGGCTAATCCACCAGGCCCTCTAGTTTGTATACTTATTAAGTACACATGTACAATGAATGGAACATGAATTATGCTTGAACGATAAGATCATCTAATTACTTGATCTAGTAAAAATGTTCAACATAAAGGGGGATAATCCTATCAGAAATGAGTACCATACCTTCAGGATGAGCCATTTTCTGCATGGCTGTTGGGGCAATCATGATGGGCATTGATATCTTGAAACCCAAAACAGTGGTAGTCATGTCTATCTTGCTTACATCAATAAGAATGCGAGGACGAAACCTATGCATAAAAGTTTCAAGAAATTGAGATCTAAACATTCAGACAGAAAAGAACTGAATCTAGTGTCTTGCTATAACAGATAGAAAGCTCACAGGATCCTTGAGAAAGCATTTCTGTTCTCCTGCAAAGTCCACTGGTCCTCTGCACCGGATGCATAGTAGTCATACACCATCTTTGGCAATTTCTGCTTTGCAATTGCCTCATACTCACTCACATTGGTTATCTCCATCTTTGCTATGAAGTTCTAGTCTTCTGCCTGAAAATTTTGTACCAGTTAGCATTTCAGGGACAAAAAGAACATAATAAGCCTAATGATTTACTCATTAGGACAACAATCCAATCAAATGGTTCGCTTAAATTTAGATTTATGTTCTACTAGCCTACTTCAAAGGAAAATTACAGCAGAGTTCCAAATGTATGCATAAAACTACAAGAAGAAAACAGACCATTGTACATCACTATTCACCAGAATTGACAGGATAAAAATATGTAAGATACAAAGCACAAACAAGTAAGTAAATGAAGCTTTCACGGTTGAATTTGAGATCCAACCGTGTTTAGCATACCAAAAATAAAAAATAAAAAATAAAAAATCAAGCAAACTCTCATAATCTCATATCCACATTATATATAAGGTAGAAGTCGACAATTCTTGGACATTAAATACACTTTTAAGTAAATGCCTAATACACAAAGTATTGATTGAAGCTCTTCCATTTGGTTGCCAGAAAAATGATGTCAAACGAAAGAAACTAAAATGAAAGAAGTAAACTTTTTTTTTTCAGAATTAGTACTTTTCTTTCATATAAAAGAAACTGTGCTTTGCCATTATGCCTTAAATAAGGTAATTCAGTTTAATATTTGTTATGGGAAACTAGCTCAGACATAAGGTAAGTCTGGTTTCTTTGAATCATCTTAAATAACTCGATTGAAACTGGCCAAGGAAAAAAAAATTGAACCCAAAAACATAAACTTATTAGAATCACCGACAGCCAAAGAGATTGAAAACACATAATTATAAACAAATACATAGTAATCAGAAAAAGATGTTGAGCCAGAAGCCAAAGTGGAAAAAATATCATGTAAAGAGAATTGTTGCAGAATCATAGGATGTATTTTAGCTAACTGTGTAGACCTACTGAGAAAAAGGTGATGGAAAACTTTTAACTAGAAATAAAGCAGAGAAGAGCATACCCTTTGGTTCCAAGACTATGCACCAGAGTGCATGCAGAGAAAAAAGTTAGACAAACTCCACTTATATATTTTAACGTAAGAGAAAGAAACAGAATGCAATGAAAAGGGATAAAAAATTTATGTATATGAGCTGGGAAGGTGACAAAAAAAATAGTGGGGGAAATATATATTATAACATGTAGAATATATAAACCATAGAAAGAAAAGGAAAAGAGGAGAGTGGGAAATTATCAGTTAAGTGGATGAGCATTTGGAGGTTAGAATTTGAGACCAAATCCTGATAGAGCTATTGGGTGACTCTCATCCACATACCCTTTGTGTGTTTCTCAGCTTTTCCTTCTCCATTATCATCCTCATCCAATAAATAATTTAAGGATATTGAAAAAATTATTAATATAATGAAGGGATATATATATATATATATATATATATATATATATATATATATATATATATATATATATTGAACCAAGAAATTGTTTGAAGAGAAAGTGACAACGGTGGTTCTTCCTCTCTCTCTATATCAGTACAGGAAATTTGAATGCTACATTTTCATGTAGTTTTGTCATTTATCTTATGTTTAGTTCATTCTTTTCAATTGGGCCAAGGCTTGTAAGTTATAAGGCAGCTTGTTTAAACCCTCTGTAATTTGGGTAGTCCTTGTTATTTTCATTTAATATATTTTTGGGTTACGAGATCCAATATTTTTAGTTAGACAATATGTAAGAAATCTCAGTTTATTTATTTTAAATTTCGAATAGAGTTAAAATCTTGATTTTTATTTTATTAATTAAGAAACTATAGGAGTAGAGAGAGGAAAATAATCTTTTTATTATTTTATGTTAATAATTTTTTTTCATATATCTTTCCATTTTCTGCTCATTTTAATTGTAAATCTGAATTTACCTATTTCAATGAAAAATTACTGATTTTAATCGTAAAATATTTATATCAATAATTATAGCATATCGGTAACTTCGCAACAGGTCACTGCAATGATTATAAAAGTTAAATCGAACGCTTCTTTATATTCTATTAGATGTTTTAAATAAAACATAATATAATTTTTTTATATCTATAAAATAGACAGTATAGTTATTCTAACAACAAGAAAAAAAAAATTAATATGATTGAAAACATATATGCCTACCAGTAAAATGAAGACAAATTTTTTAGTTTTATCGAAAAAAAAAAAGTTTAGTCTTTAAGTTAATTTAAGTGTTAATACTCTAATAAAAAAAATTAAGTGTTAACACTGATCAATTTTATACATTTGATTTTTTTTAAATCACATAATATTCTTATACCATATTAATTATGAAATCAATTTTTGCTAATATTTTATAGTTAATTTTAATCAAAAAAATTTTACATAGCGAAAATTTAAATACCAAACTTTTATATTATGAATCATTCTTATTCAAATATTTAATAAGATCTATGCGTACATTAAATTACACATTTGATTGTTTGGTATTTGGTTTCGTTAATTGAGTTTTAGTCAGTTTAGGAATTGACACTTGACAAAATTGTACGTTTAATTAATTGATAAGTTGCTTCATCGATAGAAAGGCATGTGACTAAAAAATTTGTTGGGAAAGGATAATTGTGTTGGGTTTTAGCGGAACCCATTATATTTATATACCAGATTCTGTCCCCTGCAATACACGAATTTTTTAAATCATTTAATAAATTTTGAAACTTTTTGATGAAATTTGAAGTTTAAGAAAATTTGAAACATTAAATTGAAATAGAAAAAAAATAACAAAATTAAAGGACCAAAGTGGAGAAGTGATCAAAAAGATATTTTAATTATTAAAAATTAATTTTAAAAAAATGTTTATTTAAAATATATTTAGATTGTTAAAAAATATATTTAAAAATATAAATTATAATATGTTGTATATATCATTAAAAAAAGATGTTCACATAAATATCCAAATCGCTATTTTGGGGTACAATATCTATATAAATAACAAAATATATGTGTCGAATTTAAAAATATTTAGTAAAAAGTAAAATATAATAAATAAAAATTCATTTTCACTACTTTATATTTCATTTTCGTATTTTAAAATGTTATAAAGTATAAAATAAACTCATCATTAAATTAAATTAATAAATATAAAATATATATTTTCACCGAAAACATCATAAACGTACAACACATATGATAATATAATCAAAATCAACATCTCTCTAATATATATAAAACCGATATATACAAAAATATTTACATGGCAACTTCCATGCATAATTTTCACAAAGAAAAAAGATTTGATATAAGATCATCATCAGAGCCTTTATTTTGATATTGAGATAGATTTTATAAACCAACATATGAATTCACGTTAAGTCATCAATATAAATTCTCTTCCTCCACTCATTCCTGTCTAAAAAAAAATGTATTCTTTCAATTCTTATTCCGTTATATCTTTCCAAATGACTTTTTTCAAGTTTTTTTCGATCTTCGTCTAACTTTAACCATTTTTTACATCATTTATATCCTCCACTCTCCTAATTGGAGCATTTATTAGTCCATGTCGTATGTGTCCAAACCAACGTAAATAATTTCATCCATCTTGTCTTCGATAGGTGTCACTCCAACTTTTTTACAAATGTCCTTATTTCTTATTCAATCTTTCCTCATATATCTGTGCAACATTCGTATTTCTACTGCACTCATCTTTTGTGTTTGTAATCTTTTAGTTGCCCAACATTCATTGCCATAGAACAATGTTAGTCTAACAACTATCCTGTAAAACTTGTCTTTCAACCATATATGAATTCCATAGTCAAATAACAAAGTTGCAGCGCTTCTCTACTTGCTCCAGCTAACCTGTATCTTATGGGTCACATTACCATCAATCTCTCCATCTATTTGTATAATCAATCCCAAATATCTAAAATGATTCAATTTAGGGATCATTGCCCCATTTAGCATCACATGTTTCCATCTTTCTCTTTGTTTGAACTGAATTTACACTCCATATATTCAATCTTTACTTTACTTAGTCTGAACCCTCTTAATTTTAATGACTATCTTCTCAGTTCTAACTTCGCATTAACCTTCACTCTAGTCTTAGCACATAAGACAATATCATCTGCAACATCATATACCAAGGTACATTATCCTTTATGGATTTCGTTAGCTTGTCCGTATGCAGGGAACATGAATGTGCTTAACTCCGACCCTTAATGTATTCCTACTGGGATAGGAAATTCACTTGTTTGCCCTCCATATGTTCTCACATGTGTCTTTGCATCTTTATACATGTTTTTAATTATTTCAATATAACGTATCAAAATCTCCTCAACGAATATTGGTAATCAGGCATGATAAGAGATATAACTGAACTTGTGACTAAATGTCCCAAGTGTTAGCAGACTAAGGTAGAGTACTAGAATTCTATGAGGTTATTACAACATTTGCCCATGCCAATATGGAATTGAGAACATGTGCCTAGGATTTTAAAGGTTCCTGGGAGGATCGTTTGTTATTAGCAGAATTTGTATATGATAACATTACCACTCAAGTACTACAGTGACACCATATGAAGCGTGGTATGGTCAAGAATGTCGTCCACCGATTGGATGGAAAAAATGGGTGAAGGAGAGATAATTACACCCGAATTGGTACAACAAGCTTCTAAGGATATTCAACTAATTGGTGAGAGGTCGTGAACAACTCAGATTAAGTAAAAGAGTTATGCTGACCAAAGACAAAGACCTTTGGAGTTTCAGTAGGAGATTCAGTGTTTCTGAAAGTTTCACCCTCCAAAGTCATAATGAGGTTTGGGAGGAAAGGAAAACTGAATTCTCGTTATATTGGGCCTTTCAAGATCTTAGACCGAGTGAGAGATGAGCTAATAGATTGGCATTACCGCTAGAATTATTAGGTATTCATAATATCTTTCACATTTCAATGCTACGCAAGTACCATCCGGATCCCACGCATGTAATAAAGTATGACCACTAGAGCTGAAGGAGGATATAACCTATGTGGAAAGGCCAATCTGGATACTGGATAGGAAAGAGAAAGCGTTACGGTTTAAGACGATTCTCTCGGTCAAGATTTTGTGGTGATATCACACTTCGGAAGAGGCCACGTAGGAATTAGAAAGTTTAATGCGAGAGAAGCACCAACAATTATTTGAGGATTGATGTACTTTTAAATTTAGTGACCAAATTTCCTAAGGTGGGGAAAATGTAAATTCTGCGAATTTTTTTATACTTATTTTTAACCCGGGACAGTAAACTTATTTAAATTGAATTTATCAAGTACAAGGACACATAAATATATATAGGTATTTACGTGTGTATGTGTGTAATAATTCCTTTAAATTATGCATATGGGCATGGCCATACAAATATATGGGTACATATATATATATATATATATATATATTTATTTATACATATAGAAAACTATATGCAGATGTGTGTGTGTATATATATATACATGAATGCATGGACCGAAAGTTTCAAAGGTAGAACACACGAATATGGGAAAGTAAGAAATCAGTTGCTAGGATGTGCATACATGCATATAAAGGTGGGATATGTTTATAATAAAATGACTAAGAATTAAGATATATATGTACACATTATACTAAGATAGATGGCTAGAGTAGGGAGGTGACAAACAGCTGGACATGAAAAGAAAGAAGAGATGTATGAAGGCGTTCGGTGAGGCAGGTTGGTGTGACTCATCTGCTCGATTTCACGTAATATACACACACACACATTCATACTACACGAGATGTCAGAATGGAGCAGTTTGTAGATGTTAAAAGCATGAAGGAAAAAAAGGGGGCAGGAAAATGCATATAGGATGGAAATGAGGGGCAAAAGACATGAGCTAAGGGACATAGGATGACACACAGTAAGAAGGGAGTAGTTGCTGGAATCTGGAAGCAAGAAAAATACATAAAAGAAATATATATACGGATATAAAGAAGTATACGACACGACTAGCATAGAAAATGGGAAAAACGTCTGAGTTAGCGTGTAAAGGTAGTGATCAGCTAAGGAAAAGGGGGAATGATGGAGAGGAAAATCGGATCATGTTAAGGGTAGGAAACTCCAGCAGAAAACAGTAGCAATAACAAGGAGCTATAGGTAGCGTCCCATCAGCAGGGGACTAAGGGAAACTCGGATTGAACTTAACAGAGGATAGTAGGTAAAGTTCTACTGCAGTAAAAGAATTGCAGCAGGAAAAATGTGAATGGGCTGATAAGAGATTGTAACATTCAGTGATGAAAAGAAATGGAAGGGAAGAGGAACCTACGCTGGGCAGTTAGGAAGGAAGGATGATAAACGCCTATTTATATATACATGTGTCTAATAATGCATATATATATATATATATATATATATATATATATATACATATTGGAACAAAAAAATGATTCAGAACGGAAGTGAATACCGAAAGAGGGAGAAAGCAAGAAATGAGCAAGAGAGAAACAGAGATTGGAAACTGTCATGAAACCAGAGAGAAAGAGTGGAAATGAAAGAAAACAGAAAAGGGGAGGCGCGAATGAGAGCTGAGAAACAGAGACGAATAGGGGATAGTGGCGGGGCCGACGGTGTTGGATGGGGGATAGCCCGGACAGGAAGGTGAGGATGATGATGGCCGAAATGTGATTGGGAGAAGGGGAAGACAATACCGACTAGAATGAGGAGACGGAAGTAAGCTGAAGCAGTGGACGAAAAACACCTCCTTGACAGTGACAGTCACAGTGGGAGGCTGAACGGGAGGTTGACAGTGATTAAAGGGATGATGGCTGAGTTGTGGTGATGAAGATGACGGTGGTTGAAGTGTGAGGGACGATGAAGGAAGATTTGCGGCGCTGGAAAGGTGAAGGCAGCCATGAACAGGGGCCTTGGACGGTACTGGAAGAGAGGAAGAAAAGAGAAGAAAGAAAGAATGGCGTGAAACAACCATTTAAAAAAAAAAAGTAGTCGCAAAATATATATGTTTATATATATAAATATATATATATATATATATATATGTTTATATATATATATATATATATATCTCTAAGAATAGGCGAAAAATTTAAGAAAGAAGACAAGTGTACGGAACGTTTGGAAACCCGGGGGAAAGAGCTCCGGTGGAAATTACCCGAGTGGTCCAAACCCACTGATTCGCTACGTTGAGACAATCGAGAACTACGGACAGACACCGAGGTAAGGAATTTATGTAAGTTTTTAGAGATAACTTGTAAGACCTGTAAATTTCTATGTAATGCTTATGATTTTAGAATGTACGGACAAGTTGCATTACATATGAATCACAAGTAATGGATGTTTTTAAGTCCTAAGTATGGAAAGAATGATAAATGAGTAGTGAAGCAATTGAATGCAACAATTCCCTTGAGAATTATGGGAAAAACTGCAGTAGGAAGCCTACAGAGGAAGTCTAGATCGATCTCATGTGGTGACAGGATCGAACTTGCCATTACGGAAGGAAAACACCAAGGTTTTTGGCAAGAAGATCGATCCGCATTCAAGCCAGATTGATCCATTGATGAAGAGTAGATTCATCTCTTCCCCCAAGAAGATCGATCCCAAAGTGGTTCTGCCTGGAAGAGATCGATCTCATCCCTATGGTAGATCGATCTCCAAAGCCTTCTGCCTGAACCAGATCGATCCTATCCCCTTGAACAGATCAATCTCATCTATAGGCAGATCGATCTCCTGCCTGCAATTGTCACCACATTATGAGATCTATAGGCAGATTGATCCATGTTTGAGCAAAAACCTAGTTTCTCACTCTAGATTTTCATCACTTACTAAGGAGATTTGAGGAAAACGTATTAGAGCAAAGTTGTTACTTAAGAGGAGGAGAGCAATATAGTTGAAGACTAGAGGTTGGATTAAAGGATTGAAGGAGAAAAAGAATCTCTCCTCACATTTGGTAAAAAAAGAGAAAAGTCAAGATAGGTAAGATTTCAATGCACAAATTTTTAGTATGATAATCTAAACATTTAGATGAGATGATTTGGTATATACATTGTTGGCTTGAATGTTCATATACATGCTTAAGTAACCATGAACTAGAATGAGTTTAGTGAGAGAAAGTTGAAATGGCTTGGAGTTAATGATGATTTGAGCATATAGAGATGTTGATAAGCATGTATAGATGATTTTAAAATACCTTTGTGGAATCCACATGTTGGATTTGATGATGATTGAAAATGGGTATAAGAAGTGTTCGATAAAATGTCATAGAGAACGAAAATGGATTATACTAAAGCTAATGGATGTTTAATTGATACCGAAGGAACTCGGTTTATAACCAGATAAGTGGAAATTCGAGAAAAATAGAGGAAGTAATCGAGTAAGGGTCCGAATGACCCCATTTTAGAGTTGAATGAGTAGAAGTATGAAGTAGTGGTATAATGAGTAATCATTGATGTTTTAACGTTATTTGGACAGCTAGAGAATTTGACGAGTGAGTCGAAGCTAGTCCATGAGACGAGAATATTGCACCACCCAAGGTGCAAGAGGTAAGGGATGCAACCTTTTTTGCATACGTATTTCCTTACTGATGAAAACACTTTGGTAGTATAAAACGAGTTTACAAATGAGCATACTTCTTGAGAAAAGTGTTTTATTTAATATTTAACACTTAGTGCATGTTTTGCCGATTTGAGCTTAGTTTTGTGATTTGAGTTATTTATGAGTAAATGTATCTTTTTATTTGAAAGAGATTTATAAGAAAAACTATCATGAGATCTGCGTGAAGACGAAACTATTTTCTACATAATAATGGCATGTGATTTCTGAGACTAAAAGGCTTGTCATGAAACTTACACTTCGGTTAACGTCGAGGCTTTATTAGGCTCGGGTCTTACCATGCCTCCGTTTTGGTAACGCGAGATGCCTCCATTTTGGTAACGCGAGATGCCTTCATTTTGGTAACGTGAGATGCCTCCGTTTTGGTAATGCGAGATGCCCTCGTTGAGGATGACATTATCTGATGTGATGTGATGCTTTTTTTCATGACGATTATACTATGCCTAGTCTCCATAATTATTTTGAGATATGATGTATTTGTGAAATGAGATAAAGATGTTTTGACAAACTCTGATTTCAATCATGTATTTATAATCATGTGAATTATGCCATTATTATACTTATGCTTTAAATGATGATTTTTAAAGCTCATACGCACTCCTTACTGAGCGAAGTTGAAAGCTCACCCCTCTTTTCCTCCCTCCACAGATTACTTACAGTGAGCGCTAGTACCTGCGACATACGTGGCATAGACTGGTGGACGAGACTCTCCCCAGGCTATTACTTGTACACGCGAGAGGTATAATTCAATTCATTTTTAACCCAGATAATTATGTAATACAGACACTTGTATTTGAGCAATATTGGGATGTAATTAGATTGGTATTAGTAAATGAATGGAGAAGTAGACTTCTTTTGATGTTAGGATAATTGTTTAAGTGGATGTTGAGAGATCATTAGGATAATGATTGATAAGATGAAAATGAATTAACTGACATTGTACAGGAATGCAATTCAAGTGAGAAGTTTAATCTAAGAATTTTTTTTAAAATTAGCCATATTTTTCGCGCTTCCAGGCTGTCACAGATTTGGTGGTATCAGAGCAGAGGTTACCTAGTACTATTAGTGTCGATTAAGTGAAAATAGATTACATCCCAAGTGTCTATAATTGTCTGGTTATGAATTGAATTTAACAGTTAAAATTATAATCGATGTTTAATGTATACGCGCAGGTATGTAAGAGATAAGATATGAGGGGAAAACGAGACCGTCCTTGGAGGCAGGCATAGTCACCTCCACCACCTGAACCACAACCAGAGAGTCTTAACTCTCGAATTAATCGGCTGGAGCAGGACGTAAGGTAGGGATTTAAGCAGATGGCGGTGCTATTTGCGTAACATTTCAAGGATAATGCCTTAGGTACCACATCTACCCCGGCTCCTACGCCACTACAAGATCTGCCCCCACCTCCTATACAAACTGACCCAGTGCCACCCATTGCTCAACCTCCGGCACAAACCAGGCCCGATGATAAAGGTAAGGGCCAGTTAAAGGACTTTCTTAAGATGAATCCGTCGATATTTAAGGGGTGAAGGGTCCAGCAGAGGCGGAGGAGTGGTTGACGGAGATGAGGGTCATCTTTGACATTTTGGGATGCACTGATGCAGAGTGGGTTAGCATGGGTACCTACATACTTAAGGAACAAGCCCGTTGTTGGTGGAATACCACCCAAAGTATATTGACCGCCATTCATCCAGTGATCAGCTGAGAGACTTTTCAGTCGACTTTTAGGACCCAGTACATCCCTTGCGTTGCCCAAAGAAAGATGCAAGCAGAATTTCTAAATCTAGTACAGGGCAACATGACAGTCGATGAATATGAGAACTGATTCACTGCTTTGTTGAGATATATGCAGAGACTGTCAAGGATGAGGAGCGTCGGACAAAGCGTTTTGTTTATGGGCTGAGACCAGCCATTCGAGATAGTCTGATGGGGCTCTGTATTACGGAGTTTAATGATGCTCAGAGACGGGCACAGGAATTTGAGAAGGGACTAGAGCTGATACATTCCCAGTTTGAGTCCCGAGTGATAACCAGGGATAAGGATAAGAGACCTGCAGCTTCCCACACCGATTTTAGGAGGGGTTCTTTTAAGAGACATATGGTCGAGGGACCTAAAGGGAGAATTGATAGGCCTAGAGTTCCTCCCATTACTATGGAGACCCCTCGAGGTGCTAGACCCAACACTAATGTTGAGTTAATATATTTTGAAATGACAAAACAAGTAAATTCAATAACATAAAGATGATATAAAAACATGTTTAGAGGTTAACAGTATCAGAATTTAAGTTCCTGAAGATGAGAGATCGATCTGGTGATATGAGAGATCGATCTCCTGGGTTTTCTAGGATGAGAGATCGATCTCATGAGGATATGAGATCGATCTGTTGAAAGATTGAACCTGTACAAGGTATTGAGGAAGCTGAGATCGATCTATAAGGGTTATAAGATCGATCTGTCTTAATACAGGATGTTGATGAGATCGATCTGGTCTAGGAAGAGATCGATCTCCCCTAAAACAAAAGGTAAAGGCAGTAGATCGATCTGTAAGATCGATCTGCACTCAAACAGAGAGTTCATGAGATCGATCTGATATAGGAAGAGATCGATCTCCTCAAAGTCAGAGAGCTAAGGAGATCGATCTGGGTTGATTAGAGATCGATCTCCTCACTACGAGAATACCTGGTAGATTGATCTATAGATCGATCTTGCCTCAAACAGATATATTGGAAGATTGATCTACTTGTTCGATAGATCGATCTGCTCTAACATTTTCAAATTGTGAGATCGATCTGCTCATATATGAGATCGATCTCCTTGCTTTAATTTGCTTTGACTTTACAGGAATTACAACTAAGAGATCGATCTGGTCAAGATAGCAGATCGATCTGGCATTCTACTGGAGGTTTTCAACGGCTCTTTCTGCAAAAATCTCAATGGGAAAAACAATATTAAATGCTCCAACTACCAATCCTTCAGTATATAATCAAGCATTAAAGACACTGAGAAGTGAGACACCATTGTTGCACATTCTGTACATTCTCAAGAGTTTAATCCCTACATTCTATTTGTCTTCAATCCTCATTTATTGAGTTTGTTGTATAAGCTATGTGCAAAAGCTGTATTTATCCTACCCACATAAAAAGCTTGATCTTGTATTCATCCTTACTTTAAGAGAGAAGAGGATTGTTCCTCAGTGAGATAAACTTTGTAAAAGGGTGAATACATCTTTGTGTAAAAAGGCTAGAGATGTTATTCCTCAATCTGAAAAAGGAAGTGTGTAACTTTCATTGAAAGAGAGAAAGAAAGCTCTTGACAAGGAGGTCAAGAAGAGAGGACGTAGGCAAGAGATTGGCCGAACCTCTATAAACTACTGTGTTTGATATCTCTTCCTTATCTTTCTTTAATTTATTTCATTACATTATATTGTTTATTCATTATTTGTTAATTAGATTCATTTTAGTTTAAATTTTTCATTAACTTTAGTAAAACCGATTCATCCCCCTCTCGATAGAGCCAACAATCGGTATCAGAGCTTGGACTCTTTGATCACATAGGAATAACTTCCTAAGAATTAGAAATGATCTAATGACTCACAACAATATAGCAACCAATTTAGTAGGAGAGGGGCATTCTACGGTTAGGCCTCTAATGTTCAATGGTGAACATTATGCTTATTGGAAAACTAGGATGATGTTGTTCATTCAAGCAAATGATTATGAGGTATGGAGGATTATAACTAAAGGACCTCAAATCCCTACTAAAAGAGTAGAGGGAAGAGATATCCCTAAAGAAGAGGATGAGTGGGATTCAAATGATGTTAAATGTGCTCAGCTGAATGCTAAAGCCATACACACCCTATTTTGTGCTTTAGGGCCAAATGAATATAATAGAGTCTCCGGTTGTGACAATGCCAAGCAAATTTGGGACAAATTGGCAATAACTCATGAAGGTACAACCCAAGTAAAGGAGACTAAGGTAGGAATGCTCACACATGACTATGAGCTATTTAGGATGAAAGAAAGAGAATCAATTAGTGATATGTTCACTAGATTCACTGATGTAATTAATGGATTAAAGTCCTTAGAAAAAATATACTCTAATATAGAAATGGCCAAGAAAATATTAAATAGTCTACCTAAATCATGGGAAGCTAAAGTGACTGCAATTGAGGAATCCAAGGACCCTTACACATTGTCACTAGATGAATTAATAGGATCACTACTCACATATGAGATGAAGTTGAGAAGAAATGAAGAGCCACCCAAGAAAGTGGGAGTTGCTCTAAAATCTACTACTCAAGAGAAAAATAAAAATGAGAGTGGTAGTGAAGAAGATCTTGAGATGGCAATGTTTGCCAAAAGATTTAACAAATTCATGAGAATGAGAGCAAGTGGTAGTAATAGGAGAAACCACAAGAAAGATCAAGAAGAGTTAGGTAGAAAAGATACAATTGTATGTTATGAATGTAAAAAACCAAGACACATTAAATTTAACTGTCCTCTTCTTAAAAGATCCAATGATAGGTTCCACAAAAAGAAGGCAATGGTGGCAACATGGAGCGACAGTGACTGCTCCGATGATGATTCAAATGAGGACAATGCCAACTTGTGCTTCATGGCTATTGAGGATGAAAAGGTAACTTCAAACCTCAATGAATACTCTTTTGATGAATTGCAAGATGCCTTTGATGATCTTGCATTGGAATATGAATGCATGAGTATGAAATATAAAAAGATAATATCTAAATTGAAGAAAGAAAATGAGTTAATGCTAGAGGACAAATTAGAATGTGAAAAGAAACTAGAAATTACAAATCTTGAAATTTGTGACCTAAAAGAAAAAAATAGTAATTTACATAATTCCTTTAATAGATTTTATATGGGTCAACAAAAGTTAGATAACATGCTAGAAACTCAAAGGGCATTCTTTGATAAAAATGGGTTAGGATATAATGCAAAAAGTAGAGAGACTCATCTCAAAAGCTTCATTACTAGAAAGAGCATGAATAAACCTTCAACTACTTGTTCATATTGTAATAGGAAGGGACATGTATCACATAATTGCAATATGAAGATGACCACTCTTAAGGGAAAAATAGTAAAAAGAATTTGGGTTCCAAAAGAAGTAATTAACTCAAAAGATATTAATGTTTTAGTAAAATGGATCCCAAAGGGATCAAGAATTGCATTCACTAACCTTAAAGGACCCAAGAGAATTTGGGTACCTAAGACATGAGTTTGAATGTTGATTATAGGTGATTGAGCATTGCCACAAAGCTAAAACAAAGGAAGCTTGGTACTTGGACAGTGGATGCTCAAGGCACATGACTGGAGATAGAAGCCACTTCAACTCATTTAAATCAAAAGTTGGTGGAGAAGTCACATTTGGGGACAACTCCAAAGGCCAAGTTGAAGGAAGTGGTTCAATAGGTAATGACTACTTTTCATTAGAAAAAGTATAGCTTGTTAGGGGTCTAAAACATAACTTACTAAGCATTAGTCAACTTTGTGACAAAGGTTACAAAGTAATATTTGATTGTTTAAAATATCATGTTATAGATCCTAAAACTAGTAAAGTTCTTTTCTTAGGTCATAGGCAAGGTAACATATACATTGTCTATCTAAATGAACTTAAAAATGAAAACGTATGCCTAATGGTAGACAAAGAAAAAAAACCTTGGTTGTGGCATAGAAGACTAGGTCATGCTAGCATGCATGTGTTATCTAAGTTAGCTAGAAAAGACCTAGTTATAGGATTACCTAAGTTGTCCTTTGACTATGATAAAATATGTGAAGCTTGTGTTAAAGGAAAACATAAAAAGGCAACATTTAAGCCTAAGAATAGTGTATCTACCACTAGGCCTCTTCAATTACTCCACCTAGATCTATTTGGACCAACTAGAACAACAAGCCTAGGTGGGAAACATTATGGGTTTGTAATTGTTGATGATTACACTAGGTTCACTTGGGTGTTCTTTTTTAGAGTGAAAAATGAAGCTTCAGAAAAATTCATTGCTTATACAAAAGTGACTCAAAATGAAAAAGGATACACAATAACTATATTAGAAGTGATCATGGCAAGGAGTTTGAAAATATTGGATTTGATGAATATTGCAATGATCAAGGAATTAGTCATAATTTTTCAGCCCCTAGGACACCACAACAAAATGGAGTAGTTGAGAGAAGAAATAGAACATTGGAAGAAATGGCTAGAACCATGTTGTGTGAGAACAATTTACCTAAATACTTTTGGGCTGAAGCTATAAATACATATTGCTATATCATTAATAGAGCTATGATAAGACCAATTTTAAAGAAAACTCCCTATGAGCTTTATAAGGGTAAGAAGCCTAATATTAGCTATTTTCACCCCTTTGGCTGCAAATGTTTTGTTTTAAATAATAGGAAAGACAATTTAGGAAAATTTGATGCCAAGAGTGATGAGGGAATTTTTCTAGGATATTCTTTGAATTCAAAGGCATATAGAGTATATAACAAAAGAACATTGATGGTTGAAGAATCAATTCATGTAATATTTGATAAGTCAAATGATTTATCTAAAGGTTCAACCAATGATGAGGAAATTGGAATATTTGATGAAAACTTGGAGCAAATTCCAAACTTAGAAAATGATCTATTAGAAAAACTTGACATAAATAAAGAAGATGAAGAAGAAATAGAAATACTAGAAAGAGAGTCTAGAGCACCAAGAGAATTAGGATATGTAAAAGATTGTGAAATAGTAGGAGATCCTACTCTTGGAGTTAGAACTTGATCATCTCTAAGGAATATGTTTCAATATATAGCCTTTGTATCTCAAATAGAACCTAGAAATGTCAATGAAGCCTTAGATGACAATAATTGGTTCTTAGCAATGCAAGAAGAATTAAATCAATTTGAGAGAAGCAAAGTGTGGAAACTAGTTCCTAGGCCTAGTGATCACTCTATAATTGGAACTAAATGGATATTCAAGAATAAGATGGATAAAAATAGTGTGATCATAAGAAACAAGGCTAGGTTAGTTGCACAAGGCTATGGACAAGAAGAAGGTATAGACTATGATGAAACTTATGCACCGGTAGCTAGATTAGAAGCAATTAGAATGCTGCCTTTGCATGTTATAAAAACTTCAAGTTATATCAAATGGATGTAAAGAGTGCATTTTTGAATGGTTTCATTAATGAAGAAGTTTATGTTGAGCAACCTCCTGGTTTTGAGAGTCATGAATTTCCTGAACATGTATTCAAACTCTCTAAGGCACTTTATGGTTTGAAACAAGCTCCTAGAGCATGGTATGAAAAGTTGTCAAAATTCTTAATAGAAAAAGGATTTTCAAGAGGAAAAGTATATACCACTTTATTTATCAAAAATAAAAATAAGGATTTACTAGTTGTTCAAGTGTATGTAGATGATATTATTTTTAGATCAACTAATGAATCTTTATGCCAAGAGTTTGCTAAGATCATGCAAGGTGAATTTGAAATGAGCATGATGGGAGAACTCACTTTCTTCTTGGGACTTCAAGTGAAGCAAACAAAGGATGGAACCTTCATCAATCAAGCAAAGTATACTAAGGAATTGCTCAAACGATTTGGAATGGATAATTGCAAACCTCAAGCAACTCCAATGGGCACCAATGTCAAGCTTGATAAAGATGAAAGTGGTAAGTGTGTGGACACTAAACTCTATAAGTTTATGATTGACTCATTGCTCTATTTAACTGCAAGTAGACCAGATATTCTATTTAGTGTATGCCTTTGTGCTAGATTTCAATCATCTCTTAGGGAATCACACTTATTAGCAACTAAAAGGATCTTTAGATACCTTAAAGACACTCCCTCCCTAGGACTTTGGTACCCCACAGACTCCACTTTTACACTTCATGCATTTTTCTGATGTAGACTTTGGGGGCTGTAAAATAGATAGGAAAAGCACTTCAGGTACATGTCAATTCTTAGGGACTAGATTAATCTCATGGTTCTCTAAGAAACAAAATAGTGTGGCTTAGTCCACAACTGAAGCTGAATACATAGCAGCAGGTAGTTGTAGTGCTCAAGTGTTGTGGATTAAACAACAAATGAAAGACTATGGTATTGACATGAAACAAGTCTCAATTAAATGTGATAATACCAGTGCCATCAATCTATCTAAAAATCCTATTCAACACTCTAGAACTAAGCACATTGAGATTAGGCACCATTTCCTTAGAGACCATGTTCAAAAGGGAGATATAACTCTAGAGTACATTGACACTTTACATCAAATAGCTGATATATTCACCAAACCTCTTGATAGAGGTAGGTTTTGTGTCCTTAGAGGTGAATTAGGACTAATGAATGTTTCTTAGGATTTATCTCTTTCAAAACCTTGATTTCAAGATGTTTTTAAATGAGTTTTTCAATGATTTTTCTAGGCAAAAGGTATGAGAGATCTATCTTCAGTCTCAACAGATCGATCTCCATACTTCAAATAGGCCTAAAGCAGAAAGGTTAAACTAGGCAGATCGATCTTCTCCACTATAAGATCGATCTCCTTAAGCCTCTGTAAAACAACAGATCGATCTATGCATTTGGTAGATTGATCTCCTTAAGCCTCTGTTAAACACCAGATCGATCTGTGCATTTGGCAGATCGATCTCCTTGAGCCTCTGTATTCTGGAGATCGATCTTTTGGTACAACAGATCGATCTATTCAAGTTTCTGGAAATGACAGATCGATCTGTCGCCTCGACAGATCGATCTCCTGTGCCCTAGACTATAAAAACTGCTCAAAATCCTCAAAATTTGAAAAACCCAAATCTTCAAATCCCTAACCCCCTGTCGCACCTCAGCCTTCGATTCTCCCTTCTAGATCAATCTTAGTAAGGTCTTCGTAAAATCTCTTCTTCGTTTACTGTTATAGTAACCCACATTACTGATTTTTTCTCAAAATTTCTTCGTTTTATACTGAAATTTTCACTAGGTCAACTCTATCACTGTTCCATTGGTTAGGTTTTTAGAGAACTAGTTTTAAGATTGTCTAGAGAGTTTCCAGTGTCTAGAAAAATACCAAGACTTAAGAGAGTAGGCCAAAAACCCCCTAGACCAAGTGTTGATTAGGGGTCCTCTTCCCAATCAAACCCTCCCTCTTCAATCACTACTTTTAACTAGTGCTTTCAAACACCTGCAAAAAGGAAGCGATATGAAGAGTATTTTTCAACAATGCCAATTAAACATTGGTGAACCATTGATTTTTCATTCCTCAACCGTATTGATTTTCCTTATCTATCCAAATTTGAAGAATTTGGGTGGCTTCAGTTTCTCAAAATCAATACCCCCGTACCCCCAAACATCATCAGGGCATTCTTTTCTAATGCCGAACTCATCTATGATCCTGATGATACCTGTAAAATCCTCGGGTTTAAAACATTTGTCATGTCTAAAACATTGTCAATAAACACGTCCATTCTAGCCCGAGTATTTGAGATAAGAGATGAGGGATTGATCGAGGAAGAAAATGAAGTCCCCTTAGAATTTGATCTTCCCGGTGATAAGGCGAGTGACCTACCAATGCACCCAAGGTTACTCCACCTTATCATCTCGTGGAATCTCCGCCCATTCGGTACTCGTCATTCCACAGTTAGGAGGTTCGATCGATTCTGGCTTCACCACATCCACTCCACAAGTCAAAAACCCAATTTGGTCCACTTCATCTATGAAGATTGGTTGAAGATCGTACGCGGACAAGCCTCGATGATTGTTTTTCTGTAACCATTGGCGTATGTTCTACAACGACTTGGAGTCGATTGCAGCTGTGAAATGGGTGAAGTGCCTTCCCCAAAGAGCGTCTTAAACATTGGGACACTTCACAACATGAGGTATTACAAGGACTTCCGAGGGGATTGAATGAAGAAACGAGAACAGTAGCCTGAGGCAGCCATGAAAGAAGACCCATCAGATGAGCCCATGGATCCACATGCTGCACCTACTGAGGGTCCATCTTCTTCGACTGCTTAGCCCATTGTACCTGCCCCATCACCCGCTGGAATGGAGTCGATTGTGACGATGATCATGGAGCTTAACCAGAAGATGGATGAAGGCTTTGCAAACCTTCACGCCACACAGCAGGCGATGTTTGATGATCTGCAGGTCACTCGTACTCGCGTCGAGGAACTCCTGGAGCGATTTTCTCCTCCACCTTAGGACTTAATTGTTAGGACTATTTTCCCTATGTTTTATAATTACTGGTTGTTGTTTGAGAACTGCATTTGCTTGAATGAATCTTTTATGGAATGACATGTTAGTTATTGTTGAAATGTGCTATAATGAATTACTATTTTGAAATGCAATGTGTGTTGAAATGTTCTGTTTAAACCTTTAGTGCCTTTGATATGACAAAAAGGGGAGAAGAAAACATGCTTTAAATGGTTTAAAGGAATGATTAAACTGAGGGGGAGTCAAGAGGCCAAAAGCCAAAAGTAAGGGGGAGCTTACAAAAAGGGGGAGTTTGTGCACAATGCAAATAGGTAACTAAACATGTTTATTGAATAGGTTTTGTCATATCAAAAAGGGGGAGATTGTTGAGTTAATATATTTTGAAATGACAAAACAAGTAAATTCAATAACATAAATATGATATAAAAACATGTTTAGAGGTTAACAGTATCAGAATTTAAGTTCCTGAAGATGAGAGATCGATCTGGTGATATGAGAGATCGATCTCCTGGGTTTTCTAGGATGAGAGATCGATCTCATAAGGATATGAGATCGATCTGTTGAAAGATTGAACCTGTATAAGGTATTGAGGAAGCTGAGATCGATCTATAAGGGTTATAAGATCGATCTGTCTTAATACAGGATGTTGATGAGATTGATCTGGTCTAGGAAGAGATCGATCTCTCCTAAAACAAAAGGTAAAGGCAGTAGATCGATCTGTAAGATCGATCTGCACTCAAACAGAGAGTTTATGAGATCGATCTGGTATAGGAAGTGAGATCGATCTGGTATAGGAAGAGATCGATCTCCTCAAAGTCAGAGAGCTAAGGAGATCGATCTGGGTTGATTAGAGATCGATCAGATCGATCTCCTCACTACGAGAATACCTGGTAGATCGATCTATAGATCGATCTTGCCTCAAACAGAGAGATTGGAAGATCGATCTGCTCTAACATTTTCAAATTGTGAGATCGATCTACTCATATATGAGATCGATCTCCTTGCTTCAATTTGCTTTGACTTTGTAGGAATTACAACTAAGAGATCGATCTGGTCAAGATAGCAGATCGATCTGGCATTCTATTGGAGGTTCCCAACGGCTCTTTCTGCAAAAATCTCAATGGGAAAAACAACATTAAATGCTCTAACTACCAATCATTCAGTATATAATCAAGCATTAAAGACACTGAGAAGTGAGACACCATTGCTGCACATTCTGTGCATTCTCAAGAGTTTAATCCCTACATTCTATTTATCTTCAATCCTCATTTATTGAGTTTGTTGTATAAGCCTGTGTGCAAAAGCTGTATTTATCCTACCCATATAAAAAGCTTGATCTTGTATTCATCCTTACTTTAAGAGAGAAGAGGATTGTTCCTCAGTGAGATAAACTTTGTAAAAGGGTGAATACATCTTTATGTAAAAAGGGTAGAGAGGTTATTCCTTAACCTGAAAAAGGAAGTGTGTAACTTTCATTGAAAGAGAGAAAGAAAGCTCTTGACAAGGAGGTCAAGAAGAGAGGACGTAGGCAAGAGATTGGCCGAACCTCTATAAACTACTGTGTTTGATATCTCTTCCTTATATTCCTTTAATTTATTTTATTATATTATATTGTTTATTCATTATTTGTTAATTAGATTCATTTTAGTTTAAATTTGCCATTAACTTTAGTAAAACCGATCACCCCCCTCTCGGTAAAGCCAACAACTAAAATCTGCAGTGACTGTGGTCAGTGGCATAAGGGTGCTTGTTTTCGGATACTAGGAGGATGTTTAAGGTGCGAGGACATGGGTCATAGGGTGAATGATTACCCGCAGCCACAGAGGCCACATCCTCAAGAGCCTTCTCGACAACAGTCGCGGAGAGTGATCCCCCAGAGACGGGTCATGGCTGTTGATAAAGGAAAGAAGCCTATCACTAAAGGGCGTGTGTTTGCTCTGGATAAGGAGACCGTAGACATTTCGTCCGAAGCTGTACGAGGTACACTTCTTGTTTGTAATCATGAGGCTCATGTGTTGTTTGACCCAGGGTCCACGCATTCTTTTATTTATGTACACTTTGCATGTAAATTGAATTTAGAACCTGAACCCCTAGCTCATATTTTACATGTAAGTACACCAATGCGTGAGTTACAAAGAACTGATATGGTATGTAGGAAGTGTGAGATTAATGTGGGAGATAAAGTGATGTTAGTAAATCTAGCTTTATTAAATATGTGTGGCTTTTGATGTGATTCTAGGGATGGATTGGTTAGCGGCCAATCATATGAGTCTAGACTGCTACACTAAAACTGTAATTTTCTCCCTACCTGAAAAATTTAGTGTACGTTTGAATGTTAAGGAATAAAAATGTGTAAGGATTTGGTGAGAAATCTTATTGATGTTGAAAACACTGATTAGATTATTGATGTGTTACATCGCACTCATCTCTGATATCAGTCGGGAACCTCCGAGGATAGAGGACATACTGGTAGTATGCGAGTTTCCAGATGTGTTCCCAGATGAGTTACCGGGTTTACCACTGGAGAGAGAGCTGGAATCCACTATTGATTTAGTGCCAGATACCCAGCCAATCTCTAAACCCCCTATCGAATGGCATTGGTTGAATTGGAAGAGTTAAAGAAATAGTTGCAAGAGCTGCTGGACCAGGGTTTTATTAGACCCAGTGTGTCACCATGGGGAGCTCTGGTTTTGTTTGTAAGGAAAAAGGATGGTAGCCTCAGATTGTGTTTAGACTATAGACTGCTGAACAAGGTTACGGTGAAGAACAAATACCCCTATAAAGAATAGATGATCTGTTTGATCAACTGAGAGGGGCTTTTGTCTTTTCTAAGATTGACTTAAGATCGGGCTATCACCAGTTAAGAATCAGGAAAGAGGATATTTTGAAAACGACCTTCAAAACTAGGTATGGTCACTACGAATTCTTAGTGATACCCTTTGGTTTGGCGAATGCCCCTGCTGCTTTCATGAGTTTGATGAACGAGGTATTTCTAGACTATCTAGATCATTTTGTGATAGTCTTCATTGATGATATCCTTATATATTCTCGGTCCTAAGAGGAACACGCACATCATTTGAGGATTATGCTTCAGATACTCCGAGACAAACAGTTGCATGGAAAGCTCAGTAAAAGTGAGTTTTGGCTAGATTGTATAGCTTTCCTTGGTCATATTGTATCTAAGGACGGGGTATCAGTTGATCTCTCCAAGGTAGAAACTGTACTTAATTGGGAGAGGTCGAGTACAGTTAAAGAGATTTGAAGTTTTCTGGGACTTGTAAGATATTAGAAGAGCTTTCTTGAGGGATTCTCTAAGATCGCAGCTCCTCTGACTAAGCTTACACGTAAGGATGTTCCGTTTATATGGTCGGATCAGTGTGAGCAAAGTTTCCAAGAGCTTAAAAGGAGATTGACTACAACACCCATTTTAACGACTCTGAGTGGATCTGGAGGCTTCCTAGTGTACAGTGATACTTCCCATCTAGGTTTGGGGTGCGTACTCATTTAACACGGATGAGTAATCGCTTATGTGTCACGCCAGCTGAAGGACCATGAGCAAAACTACCTCACGCATGATTTGGAGTTAGCCGCAGTGGTGTTTGCATTGAAGATATGGCGGTATTACCTGTATGGGGAAAAGTTTCAGATTTTCACTGACCATAAGAGTCTGAAGTATATCTTCGACCAGAAGGAGCTTAATATGAGACAAAGACAATGGATGGAGCTCTTTAAGGACTATGACTGTGAGATTTTATATCATCCGGGGAAGGCGAACATAGTTGCGGATGCCCTGAGTAGAAAGAGCATGGTGTTTGTTATGATGATTAGGGAATGAGATTTATTGGAACAGTTCGTCGGACTCAGGATAAGAGTTGAGGAGGCAGAGGTTGGATTTATAGCTAGCATACAGATAGAGCCCAGTATTTTGGATCAGATTAGAACTGGACAGAGAAGTGATCAAAAGCTACTGGATTTGGTTAGCCAAACTGAGAAGACCCTGTAGTCAGATTTTATGGTCAGTGATGATGGATTGTTGAGGTTTAAGGGCCGTATTTGTGTCCTATGCAATGATACCTTGAAGCAGTAAATATTGAGGGAGTCTCACTATTTTCGTTATACCATGCACTCAAGTAGTACCAAGATGTATCAGGATCTGCGTAAGGTGTATTAGTAGAGTGGTATGAAACGGGAAGTGACAGAATTTGTAGCCAAGTGTTTGGTATGTCAACAAGTAAAAGTTGAGTATCAAAAGCCTGGAGGATTACTTAAGTCCTTGCCAGTGCCTAAGTGGAAATAGGAGCATATCACCATGGACTTTATCATGGGATTACCGAGGACCCGGAGAGGTCATGATGCAATCTGGGTGATAGTCGACAAATTGACTAAGAATGCCCAGTTCCTTGCCATCAAGAGCAAGGATACTTTGAGTGCCTTAGCTGAGCTATATGTCAGAGAGATAGCTAGACTGCATGGGGCCCCAGTGAGTATAACATCTGATAGAGATTCCAGGTTTACCTCCAGATTTTGGACTCATTTTTAGGAAGCCATGGGATCTCGGTTGAATTTTAGTACTGCCTATCATCCTCAAACTGATGGTCAATCCGAGTGGACTATATAGACCTTTAAGGATATGTTACGGGTGTGTACGATGAACTTTAAGGGATCATGAGATGATCACCTACCCCGTGCTGAGTTTGCGTACAACAATAGCTATCATGCGAGAATTGGTATGACACCTTATGAAGCTCTGTATGGTAGGATGTGTAGATCCTCGATAGTTTGGGAAGAAGTAGGTGACAGAAAGGTAATTGCTCTCGACCTCATTGAACATGCAGTTTAGAATGTAAAGGTTATTTGTGATAGATTACGGGCTGCTCAGAGTCGACAGAAAAGTTACGCAGATGTGCATAAACGGCCACTTGAGTTTCAAACTGGAGATTATATGTTTCTTAAGGTGTCTCTAAGTAAAGTAATCATGCACTTTGGGAAGAAGGGGAAACTGAGTCCCTATTTTATTGGTTCATTTGAGGTATTAGAGAGAGTGAGAGATGTCGCCTACCGGTTAGCTTTGCCCCCATAGCTTTTTGCGATTCATAACGTCTTCCACGTCTCAATGTTGAGGAAGTATAATCTGGATCCTTCCCATGTCATCGAGTATAAGCACTAGACATCCAGGGAGACATGAGCTATGTAGAAGAACCTGACGGATCCTCGACAGGAAAAAAGTACTTCGGACAAAGAGAATTCTATTGGTAAAGGTTCTCTGGAAGCATCACTCAACTAAAGAGGCAACCTGAGAGCTAGAGAGCCTGATGAAAGAGAAATATCTCCAACTTTTAGAGGAATCACTTGGTTCTAATTTGGAGGACCAAATTCTTTTAAGGAGTGGAGGAATGTAAGACCTAAAAATTTATATGTAATGCTTATGATTTTAGAATGTACGGACAAGTTGCATTACATATGAATCACAAGTAATTGATGTTTTTAAGTGCTAAGTATGGAAAGAATGTTAAATGAGTAGTGAAGCAATTGAATGCAACAATTCCCTTGAGAATTATGGGAAAAACTGCAGTAGGAAGCCTACAGAGGAAGGCCATATCAATCTCATGTGGTGACAGGATTGATCTCGCCATTACAGAAGGAAAACACCAAGGTTTTTGGCAAGAAGATCGATCCTCATTCAAGCCAGATCGATCCCCTGATGAAGAGCAAATCGATCTCCTCCCCCAAGAAGATCGATCCCAAAATGGCTCTGCCTAGAAGAGATCGATCTCATCCCTATGGCAGATCAATCTCCAAAGCCTTCTGCTTGAACCAGATTGATCCTATCCCCTTGAACAAATCGATCTCATCTATAGGCAGATCGATCTCTTGCCTATAATTGTCAAAATTTGGAGGAATTTAAGCAAGGAGAGATCGATCTCCACCCCTTGGAGATCGATCTCATAATATAAAATCTATAAAAAGCCAACCAATCTGTGCCTTCTTCTCCTGAACATTGAAAACCTTCCATGTTTGAGCAAAAACCTAGTTTCTCACTCTAGATTTTCAACACCTACCAAAGAGATTTGAGGAAAATGTATTAGAGAAAAGTTGTTGCTTAAGAGGAGGAGAGCAATATAGTTGAAGACTAGAGGTTGGATCAAAGGATTGAAGGAGAAAAAGAATCTCTCCTCACATTTGGCAAAAAAAGAGAAAAATCAAGATAGGTAAGATTTGAATGCACCAGCTTCTGGTATGATAATCTAAACATTTAGATGAGTTGATTTGGTATATACATTCTTGGCTTGAATGTTCATAGATATGCTTAAGTAACCATGACCTAGAATGAGTTTAGTGAGAGAAAGTTGAAATGGCTTGGAGTTAATGTTGATTTGAGTATATAGAGTTGTTGATAAGCATGTATAGATGATTTTAAAATACCTTTGTGGAATCCACATGTTGGATTTGATGATGATTGAAAATGGGTACAAGAAGTGTTCGATAAAATGTCATAGAGAACGAAAATGGATTAAACTAAAACTAATGGATGTTGAATTGATACCGAAGGAACTAGGTTTATAACCGGATAAGTCGAAATCCAAGAAAAATAGAGGAAGTAATCGAGTAAGGGCCCAAATGAGCCCATTTTAGAGTTGAATGAGTAGAAGTATGAAGTAGTGGTATAATGAGTAATCATTGATGTTTTGACGTTATTTGGACAGCTCAGGAATTTTACGTGTGAGTCGGAGCTAGTCCGTGAGACAGGAATATTGCACCACCCAAGGTGCAAGAGGTAAGGGATGCAACCTTTTCTGCATACGTATTTCCTTACTGATGAAAATGCTTTGGTAGCATAAAACGAGTTTACAAATAAGCATACTTACTGAGAAAAGTGTTTGATTTGAGATTTAACACTTGAGTGCATGTTTTGTTGGTTTGAACTCGATTTTGTGATTTGAGTTATTTATAAGTAAATGTATCTTTTTATTTAAAGGAAATTTTTAAGCAAAACTATCATGAGCTCTACGTGAAGGCGAAACTATTTTCTACATAATAATGGCATGTGATTTCTGAGACTAAAAGGCTTGTCATGAAACTTACACTTCGGTTGACGTCGATGCTTTGCTAGGCTCGGGTCTTATCATGCCTCCGTTGTGGTAATGTGAGATGCCTCTATTTTGGTAACGCGAGATGCCCTCGTTGAGGATGACATTGTCTGATGTGATGTGATGCTTTCTTTCATGACGATTAGACTATGCCTAGTCTCCATAATTATTTTGAGAAATGATGTATTTGTGAAATGAGTTAAAGATGTTTTGACGAGCTGTGATTTCAATCACGTATTTATAATCATGTGAATTATGCCATTATTATACTTATGCTTTCAATGATGATTTTTAAAGCTCATACGCACTCCTTACTGAGCGAAGTTGAAAGCTCACCCCTTTTTTCCTCCCCTCACAGATTACTTACTGTGAGCGCTGGTACCTGCAGCGTACGTGACATAGGCTTGTGGACGAGACTCTCCCCAGGCTATTGCTTGTACACACGAGAGGTATAATTCAGTTCATTTTATAACCCAGACAATTATGTAATACAGACACTTGTATTTGAGCAATATTGAGATGTAATTAGATTAGTATTAGTAAATGAATGGAGAGTAGACTTCTTTTGATGTTAGGATAATTGATTAAGTGGATGTTGAGAGATCCTTGGGATAATGATTGATGAAATGGAAATGAATTAACTGATACTGTACATGAATGCAACCCGTGTAAGAAGTTTAATCTAAGAAAAAAAAATTTCAAATTTGCCATATTTTCCGCGCTTCTGGGCTGCCACATATCTGTACGTATTTTATGACCCTCGGTAGCTAAATAGATACTGTAGAGAATATAGAAAATGAAAAATCTAGGTAAACACCTAGAGATTGAAAACCCGATAGTACCCCCTACGTATAGACTGTATTGAACTAAAAAGTGTTGAAAAATTCATAATTTCATAAATTGCAT
This sequence comes from Firmiana major, assembly GCA_033439115.1. Classification (NCBI taxonomy): domain Eukaryota; kingdom Viridiplantae; phylum Streptophyta; class Magnoliopsida; order Malvales; family Malvaceae; genus Firmiana; species Firmiana major. The sequence goes on from CM065899.1 coordinate 55,697,071, forward strand.
GTTTGAGTGTTTTCATCGTTGAAATGTGGTTTCCATCAGTAATGGACAGGTTGGCTACTGTTTTTACTGTCTGAATAAAATAACACGTTTTATGAAGTTAAACGTGCTTGAGTGGGAGAAATACCATGATTGGTGACCCCTAGGAAGTCTCCACTCACATATTGATTGAACGTAATTTTATACAAAACATGGATTTTATATTATTTTTGAAAGAATTGAACCACCTATCCTATTTTCGAATGAAACGGTACTGGAGCGCGTGCTGATTGTATCGCACAGACTGACTCGCACTAACGAGATGTGCTTGAGCACGTACTGACTGTGTGTCGCACGACTTGACTCGCATTGACGAAATGTAATGACCATATTATTAGCACTTTTACTTGTTGGGCTACGAGTCGATTTCAGATCAAAACCATAACGCTAGTACTAGATTTCCTTTTTTTTGTGACAAATTTAAACAAAATTGATCATCATAATTGTTCTTTCATGTTCACAATTCCCCAAACACATTTCTCTATACATTACTGTACTTATGAAATATAGATACAATTTAAATGTCTATGTCGAGTATACCTTTAGTGTTGAAGAGTCCTTCGCTGACACATGACTGTGCAAATTTATTCAACTTACAAGTACTCCCAGCTATTGACGAGGCTCTGTGGAGTAAAGTAACAGGGTGAGCTCAACATGCTCTGTAAGAAAAATCAAGCGATAGGTAGATAAATACACTATCTACAAAATATGGGCTTGAAATAATACCATATAATTTAGTGTAGTACAGTGAAAATTACCATTTTCTCACAGTATCAGTATTACATGATTATCATTTTCTCACAGTATCGGTATCATAGAAAACATTACTGCAAAATATCAATTAAATCAAAATGTTGTAAAATAAAACTTATTTCATATAAGAAATTCACTTCATCAAAACTCATTTCAGATAAATCAATAAGTGAGGCATGGCGAAATATTCATCATTAATAATCAATTAATAGGACAACTGGCCAATGTCAGTGACTCCGGGGAATCACGGGCCAGGTGTGCCGGGATGTCAAGTGCCGTGGGAGTGGTCAACTACCCAATCAGCTTACTCATTTCTCTATTTCTCAATAATATTGTACATCGTACTCACGTGCACACAGCACAATACATCGTACTCCATGGACCGGGTATCATTCTCAAATCACATTTCCATATAATTTTATTTTCAGTCACACGGTACATCGTACTCACGTGCACACAACACGGTACATCGTACTCTATGGACCTCGGCATCATTCACATTTTCATATAATTTTCATCGCCTTCTTTGCCTTTAATCACGTGAGAGCAGGTACGTGTAAGATCACACAGCAATACACGTCTGACAGGCACAGTTTATCAAAACACTTTAAAATCACGTGCGAGTAGTTCAGTGCAAGGTCACACAGCAATACACGACGGTTGACACGATTTTACTTCATGACTTAGATCAAAATCCAATGCGAGTCGGACCGTACAACACAATCTGCAGGCGCTCAAACACGTCTCGTCAGTGTGAGTTAGGCCGTACGACACACAGTCAACACGGACTTAAGCACATCTCGTCAGTGCGAGTCGGTCCGTGCGATACAGTCAGCACGCGTTCAAGCACATCTCCTTAGTGCGAGTCAGGCCATGCGACACACAGTCAGCACGTGCTCAAGCACATCTCGTCAGTGCGAGTCGGTCCGTACGATACAATCAACATGCGCTCCAGCGCATCTTATTTAAAATTTTTCATAAATAGTACATGTGTCTTAAAATACATATAAAATTCTATTTGTTTCACAAAACATTTCAAAATAGGCTGTGTAGCACACTTTTAACTTCAGAACACTTAAATCTCATTTTAGCGTATAAAATAGATTAAAAAGGTCGATCTTGCCCTTTTCAGCTAAAAATTCATAAAACATAGTCTCGGGTGCAAATCCGTAATTTTAGTTTTTTTCGTGATAATTTTTAAAAAATACTCTAATATTTATTTAAATACACTAAATAGGGTTATTCAGAAAAATTGGGGCAATTCGAGGTTCTTTAAAACTTATTTCTAAATTTTGGGTAGTAAAATTTTCCTAGGGATTTTCTACGTTTAGCATATCAAAATTTCGTCTTAAGGTTCGCAGTCTCAAAAAATACAGCAATATATACATAGTATAATTTCAACGGTTCATAGATAATTTTCTATAGCATAAATAAATTCTACAAAAATCATCAAAAAATACTTGCATTCATCTCTACAGCACACTGTAATTTTCCTTAGCTCGGTATTTACACGTAGTCGTAGATGCTTTATGTCTGGGCCCGGCCTACTTGGTTAATTTTTCTCCTCGGAGCTCTTTTACCGACTTTTTCAATTTTTCGACTTGTGTTTTTTTCTCCATTTCCAAATATATATATATATATATATATTATATAAATATATAACCCTTCTCTTTTCTCTTTTCCTTTTTCCTTTTTTTTTTGAATTTGGCTCTTCGCGCCAAATTTCTTCTCTTCTCTTCTGTTTTCCTTCTTCTTCTTCTTCTTCTTCTTCTTCTTTTTCCTCCTTGTTCCTCTTGGCTTCCCCTTCCACTGGTCACCCAAGGAGCCGCTCACCACCTCCTTCCTCTCCTCGATGCAAGCACCATCCTCATCACCTGCGTTCCTTGCTCCGACCACCATCATCATCATCGTCGTAGCCTCCCACAAGCTTCAATTCTCCATTTCCAGCCCGCCATTACCGACTTCTCCAGCTTGCTTCTCGGTTCCCCTCCTTCCTCTTTCTCCCTCTCGGCCATCTTCATCTTCTCCACCTCTCGGCACCACCATCACCACCTCCTTCCTTCCCTTTCGGCCATCTTCCTCATCACCACCATGTTTACTTCGACCAATCATCATCATCTCGATTTCCAGCACTATCTTCATCATCATCACTATTTCAGCTCTCTTACTAGTAACTATTGGCTTCTCTCCGCTATCACAATTTCCTTCTTCCCTTCTTGGCCATCACTCCTCGTCATCATCTTCATCTTCACCATCACCGAATGCCACCTGCTAGCTCCCTCTCTCCCTTCTCCTGCTCTCTTCTGTTTCTTTTCTCTTCCACTGTTTCTCTCCTAACTCTCTTTCTCTCTCGTCCTAGTTGATATATATATGTACACGGGGGCAATGTCATGCAGGTTGGGTGCAAGAGGGTGTAGTTGGGGTGCTTGATTGCGTGCAGCAGGGTGCAGCGTGCAGGGCGCTGGAGTATGTAGAAGGTAGGTGCAGGGTGTGTAGGGGGTCTGGTAGGGTGCATTGGGGGCAAAAGGGTGTAGGTCTGAGACAGTATTTGGCGCGACTTGGTGCAGAGCCTGGGGTGGAGATTGTGGTTGCAAGGACGTAAAGCTTGGTCATCTTTCGTGCGAGCAGACTGGGCACAGGCAGGGCGCGATCGGGTTTGGCACTGTGCAGGATAGGGCGCAGCGTGGTGTGCACTGGGAACTGCAGGAGGTCTGGCATGCTGAGTGCTGGGGCGCGCAAGGGCCAGACGCAAGCAGGGTTGCAGAGGCAGGGGCGTAGGCGAGACGCAGGCATGGCGAGGCGCGGGTCGCGTGCTGCGCGCAGTGTCTCCCCCCCTTTGAAACACTCCATTTCATTTAGGGGTTTTTTTTAGGTTACTGTTCACCCCTTTTATTTGTTACTGTTCACTCTTTTTTTTTAAAATTTAATTTATAAATATATACATATATATATTTATATATAGTTATAATCAAAACATATATATACTTTTCATATATATATATATATATTTATTTATAAATCCAAATAAATTTGTATACATTTATATATAATCAAAATATATTTTATTTATATATACATTTATATATTCAAAATAAATATATATACATATATATATCAAAATAAATATATATTTGTAAAATCAAAATATTTATATATATACATTTATGTATACTTTTATATACTCAAAATAGATTTATTTTTATATATATACCTTTATAAAATCAAAATAAATGTATATTTATAAAATCAAGATATATAATTTATATTTATATCAAAATAATTTATACATACATACATACATACATACATACATACATACATACATACATACATACATACATACATACATACATACATACATACATACATACATACATACATTTATATAATCAAAATAATTATATATCTATATATACATATTGCTTATCTTGTCATCACTATCCTTATTATTATTATTATTATTATTATTATTATTATTATTATTATTATAAATCAGATTCTTAACAAAAATATTGACCTAACCTAATCTCGCCTTTCCGACAAAAATTAATTTAATTATCTGCACGCAAAATGAATTAAATTTAAATCGGATAACGCTTGAGCCGAATTCTGAAAAAATTCAGGAGTTTACATTCTCTCCACCTTAGGAAATTTGGTCCCCAAATTTTAAGAGTATCATAGTTTTCAAACAACTGCGAATATTTCTCTCGTATTAAGTTTTCTAATTCCCGCGTGGCCTCTTCTGACGTGTGATACTGCCTCAAAACCTTGACCAACGAAATCGTTTTAGATCGTAACGCTTTTTCCTTTATGTTCGAAATCCGAATTGGTTTCTCCACATACGTCATGTCCTTCTTCAATTCTAGCGGCTCATATCTAATTACATGTGTGAGATCCGGACGATACTTGTGAAGCATCGAAACGTGAAAGACGTTATGAATACTTGATAACTTTGGCGGTAACGCCAATCTGTAAGCTTTGTCTCCTACTCGGTCTAAGATTTTGAAAGGTCCAATATAACGAGAACTCAGTTTTCCTTTTTTTTCGAATCTCATTATACCCTTGGACGGAGAGACTTTCAGAAACACCGAATCTCCTACTGAGAATTCCAAAGGTCTTCGTCTTTGGCCAGCGTAATTCTTCTGTTTGATTTGGGCTATTCTCAGCCTCTCACAGATCAACCGTACATCCTCAGAAGCTTACTTGACTAAATCGAGAGCGAATATCTTTCCTTCACCCACTTCTTCTCACCCAATTGGCGAATGACACCTTCGACCATAAAACGCTTCGTATGGTGCCATTTTGATACTTGAATGGTAACCGTTGTTATATGTAAACTCTGCTAGTGGTAAATGGTCGTCTCAAGAGCCTTTGAAATCTTAAACACAGGCTCTCAACATGTCCTCTCATGTTTGAATGGTCCTCTCTGATTGTCCATCAGTTTGAGAATGAAAAGGTGTGCTAAAATTTAGTTGGGTTCCCATGGTCTCTAGGAAATGCTCCCAGAAATGCGAAGTGAATCGAGAATCCCTGTCAGATATTATGATTACTGGTATACCGTGTAGTCTTACAACTTTCCATACATACAGATTCCCATACATACAGATCCACTAGCGCACTCAAGGTACCCGTAGCCGTCATAGCTAGGAAGTGAGCGGACTTGTCAATCTATCTACTACTATCCAATTCGCATCGTGGTTTCTACGGGTCCTTGGTAATCTCATGATGAAATTAATCGTGACTGTTCCCATTCCATGTTGGTGTCAGTAGAGGCTGTAACAACCTCGTAGATTTCAGACACTCTTCTTTAATCTGGTGATATACAAGTCATCGGGCCACATATTCAGCCACATCTTTCTTCATCCCTAACCAATAATAATCTTTTCATAAATTTCTATTCATCTTATTACTTCCTGAGTGTAGGGTGTACCTCAAGGAGAGAGCTCTTGACAATATTAGTTTGCTCAATTGTGCATCATCGGGAATATAAATTTTACCTCTGAATCTTAGTAGACCGTCAGAGCCAATCTTCAAAATCTGTCACAGAACTCAACTGGGTCTGACTAGCCACATCTACGTAATACTTGTCCTTACATTGCCTGTCAGATTTTGACAATCAAATCTGATTCTAATCTCAAGCTAGCTACCATGATATACATGTTAGTATTAGTAGGGAACCACATCCAGTTGAGGTTCACTAAACATTTCAATAACTTATGTCCCTGACCTATGTATAAAATGTCATCCCAAAATCACTTCTGCTCAAAGCACTAACCTTAGTCATTTCCTTTTTCTTGTATTACACGGCCTTTGTGAAATCTAATATTTTAAACCTTCATGATTAGTAGAATTCCATAATTCTTCACCGCACCAAAAATAATATCCTGACTTCAAACGCGAATATTACGACTATCAATTTCAATTTATGGTTTATGGGTACTTCTAGTCGCTGCCAAGTTTTTCAAGCAGAGAGGTATTTTGAAATATCCATATTAGTCATCAGACCTGGCCACATAACTAATTATGGGTGTAAGGGTTCAAGGTTCAGTTCCTATAGAGAGTAGGGTACCATAATTTATCTCAATTTCATATTTATCCTTTAGTCACCACTCATTCATCGTTCACCTCGCTCGATCCGAATCATTTTACATTCTAAAAAATATTCATACCTTGTGTACATCTCTCGTTCCAATTATAATCTTGTATCTATGATTTATCACACTTCAAAACTTGTTCTTATTCCATACATCAATTATGACAAAACCTTTTCCTTACTCCAATTAAGCCTCACATTCGAAACACGAGCATATATAATTTACAATCCTTAGATTCGATATGTAATTCATATTCCAAAATCTCCTTATACCTCAAACTTCGAATCATCTTAATAGTTTTGGGTCTTTCTCACTGTTCTACAATCTCTGTCTTGGGAGAATCCAATTGACTCCTGTTCTTGACACATCATAACCCAGAAAACTTCGGTACTCCTTAACATTTAATACCCGTACACTCCAAAGTGGATAACCCTTATCATATAAATTTTATAATCCTTGTAATTACTTCTTTCGTTCTTCAAATCAATTGAAGCCACTCAGAATGGGGGTTTAAATACTTAGTTCGGTACCAAGTACTAAATCACCTCAAAACTTTATCCTTTTATCTAGAGGTAACTTTATGGATCATTCGAGCATGTATCAAAAAACTCTCTGTCTAGGGGGTGTCTCTTTATTCCGAACACGCCCTATCTTTATTAATCATGTAAGTAGTGTGGCCTTTAAGTTCCATTTATACAGTTCATTTCTGTAGTTCTTTCTTCCAGATGCAAAGACTCTAGTCTTTAGTAGATCTCTCTTCTGTCACTCTTTTTATCTTCCCATTTTCTTGGTAACCTTAAAGATATACATTTCGTATCATCACGGTTGCGCCTTGTGCACTGCTTCCTCAAAATAACGTCAAATGGAGCTTCCCTAGCTCTTTTGGGGTTCCAGTATGTCTTACGAGTTTTTAGATTTTCTTCATTTTACAACTCCACCTACTGAATTATACTTCTCCAAAACCATGAATTTAGTTTCATATTCATTCTCGGACCTATTACCTTATGTCTGATGTAAGACCCGAAATTTTTCACCTTGGGAATTATTTAGGGAATATGGAAAAATATTTCCAAGGAAATAAAAATAAATAATGATGTCTATATATACGCATAAAATATATATAGAAAAAAAATTTTGAGTGTCTAAATATATACGGGTGCATTTGGAAATCAATGTATATATAATGCATTGTAATAATATTTTTATAATAATAATATAAATAATAAGAGATATTTATTATTGTATTATTATTATAATAATATTATATTATAGATATTTATATCTATGTATTAAATTATATTATATTAAAAATATAATATAATATATAATAAAAAAACTGAATGGAAAAAAAAGAAGCAAAGCAGTAAAACGTGAAAAAAAAATGAAACAGAATTGAAAACGAGAGAGGAAAGAAAATGAAACCGAAGCCCCCTCCCCCCGATTTAGCCATCCGCGAGAGAAGAGAGAGAAATAAGGCAAATGAAGGCTAGGAAAAGGTCCGAACGACAAACTTACCACTGAACCGGTTCAAACCGGTTCAGTGAAAAGAGGGTCTGAACCGATCCGAACCGATTCAGCTAAAAAAAAAGGAAAAAGGTGATGCCCCGGGTTTAAGGAAAAGCCGGTAAGTAGTCGAAATTGATCGATTAAATTTTTGAAAAAATTATTTGAAATTATATTTGACCAAAATTGACTCGGTTCAAATATATAAATGTGTAGCGTGACGAAGGTGGATTCGATCGAGTCTCGATTTACGTGCCATCACAGAAACTCGACTCCGGAAGACATATTGGAGTCGAAAACGAGCGAGTGACTAGAAATTGGTAAGATAAAAGCGAAATCGACTGGGATTCTAGGTAAGGGATTTATGATTGCTATTAGAGATAGCTGTACGTATTTTATAAATCCTTGTATAAGAATAAATAGTATGAAATATATAGACTGAAAATCTAGGAAAGAGCCAAGTGATAAATAAATTACGATATTACCCTTATTATAGGGAAATGCATACCGTTGAGCATCGGGAATGCAAGATTTGAAAAAATGCATGAATTGCATATTTTGATGTTTTCACTATAAAACACTACTTTTTAGCAATTATATGGATAGATTGGCTATTATTTACATGATTTTCATCATGACAACATGCTATTTATACTAAACTCCAATATTTTCAATGCTACATATTGCAGCCGAAAACGAGCGAGTGACTAGAAATTAGAAAGATAAAAGCGAAATCGACTGGGATTCTAGGTAAGGGATTTATGATTGCTATTAGAGATAGCTGTACGCATTTTATAAATCCTTGTATAAGAATAAATAGTATGAAATATATAGACTGAAAATCTAGGAAAGAGCCTAGTGATAAATAAATTACGATATTACCCTTATTATAGGGAAATGCATACCGTTGAGCATCGGGAATGCAAGATTTGAAAAAAATGCATGAATTGCATATTTTGATGTTTTCACTATAAAACACTACTTTTTAGTAAGTATATGGATAGATTGGCTATTGTTTACATGATTTGCATCATGACAACATGCTATTTATACTAAACTTTGATTTTGAGTTATTTTCAATGAAAATAGAGTCATCTATCAGATTTGTGAATGAAATAAACCGTGCTGGAACTGCGTGTTAACTAACGGGTTACACGATCCTGCTTGCACGAGATTTTAAATGGTATTGATAATGAAATTGTGATAGAGTCGCGTGTTAACTAACGGGTTACACACTCTTGCTCGCACATGATTTTATGTTATTGATGATAAAACCGTGCTGGAGCCCTCGTGTTGACTGTGTGTCACATTGACTTGCTCACACTGGTATATGAGACAAGGTTATGGTTGATGATTAATGCCGAGGTCGTAAAAGCCTGCCTACTCTTAGGTAGCCTCGAGCATACAGTATATTGATAGAGTCCATGACGTAGGGTGTATGGACAGGGTCCACGGAGTACATTGTACCGTGTGATTGTCCATGGAGTACATTGTACCGTGAGACGATACATGGAGTACCTTGTACCGTGTTGGCGTCTTCAAACAGATGATAAAGTAGAGATGAGCTGATGGGTTGGATTGACCCACCTCCCTAGGCGACTGACACCCTTGTACGCCTAGCTAGCGATTGCTTGGGGTCACTAACTATGGCCATATGTCCATAGATGATTACATATCCCTACCTAGTCTCAAAATAATATCAATGGTTTAAAAACTATGATTTGTGATTATGACAGAATCACTTATTGCCAGTACCAGAGGAGTACTGATTTTGAAAATGAAAAGAGAGAGAAATGTGATGATTTGAAATGTGTTTAAAGTGAAATGAAAAAGCTTTTTATCGAATTAATGATTTCTGAATAGATTGCTATGGTTTGTCAAATGCATTTACCTTGTAATGATATTAAGCATGCATTATAAGCACGTAGATAATATAGTTATCTACATGTTGTCATGTTTTTCTTACTGAGCGTGTTAGCTCACTCCCTTTTTTCTCACTCTACAGATCAGGCTCAGTAGAGCATATTGCGGTCATCCCTACTAGTTCTTTTATTGTACAGCTCTCTTTGCTGTGTAAAGGTATATATATACACGTATTTTGTATCTGAACACTAAATCGCACAGACATGTAATATATAAATTACTGGGGATGTAAAGTATGAAAAACGATTATATAAATAGATATAGATAGTTCATGAGATGTACAATTATGTTTAATATTTGATACATATGAATGAATAGAAATGAGTAACATCGACTCACAGCCCAACCAAATCTTGGGAATGAAATGGAAAAAGGTCAGCGGTAACGGTCGTGACAGAAATGGTATCAAAGTAGGGTTGGTCTGATGTAAGTGAGTGTTAATAATTAAGAAAGTTTACATCCCTATGTTACTGTGCGTTGTTTAGATACAAGTGTGTATATTGAGCTGTGAATTTACTGAAAATTGGGTTATGAACGCAGGAAATTATCAGAATGTCTAATAGACACCGCACTAGAGGAGAGAGTTCACGATCTCGAGGACACAAAGATAGGTCCGAGAGACGTAGTGGGTCTTCATCTGAGCTTACTTCTTAGGAACCATCAAAGAGTTTTGATGCTCATTTTGCTAGATTAGAGCGGAACATGGACACAGTGATGTCATTGTTAGGGCAGGTTATGGGTAGATTTGATAGAGATCAGGGTACCGCAGGACAGGCTGCACTTGCTACTCCCGCAGTAGCACCTGAGACCCCTGCACCTGCACAACCTACACCTGCACCACATAGAGTTGAACCCCTACAGAACCCTCTTGTTCAGATTGTACCTCCTCCAGTAGCCCCACAACGAGGTAGAAATAATGATATGAGGTATGATTGTGAGCTGGATAGGTTGAGATAGTTCCAAGATTTTCAGCCTCCGTCTTTCAGCAAAATAAAGGATCTAGTAGTGGCTGAGGACTGGATCAATGAGATGGAGAAACTGTTTGGGTTTTTCCAATGTTCAGCTACAGAGAGAGTAGCATTTGTCACCTTCGTGCTTAAGGGTGAGGCAGAGCACTAGTGGAAGTCCACTAGACCGATATTGAGGGATCAACATGTAGTGATATCATGGGAGATTTTTCTAGATGGGTTCAGGAGATAGTATATTCCGAATACAGCTCAAAGGAGACTACAGATGAAATTCTGAAATCTGACTCAGGGGAACAAATCAGTGGATGAATATGAGCCGAGATTCATTTCTCTGGGCAAATATGATTCAAATACGATAAGTAGTACAACGAAGAAGGTTCGCAAGTTTATGGATGGATTGAGACCTTTCATCAGAGCGAAATTGGCCTTGTTCGATATTACAATTTTTTTTGAATTTGTCAGACGGGCCCAACTTTGCGAAGAGGATTATGAGCTCCACATTTTTGAGTTTGGGAAAGTGGGCAAAAGTATAGATAAAGACAAGAAAAGATTTGGAGATGATAGAGGTGTCAGGGATAGTAGGAAGCCCGCTGGGAAGCGTTTCAGAGGCACCGATGAGTTACGGAGTAGAGCTGCTAAGCCACCTGTGTATCCGACCACTGCACCAGCCAGGGGTATCGTGATTGGTGGACCCTGGCCTACTACTGATCAATGTATGATTTGTGGGAGATACCACGTTAATAGGCTCTATTATTTTGTTAATAGGCCATGTCATAGATGTGGTAAAGTAGGGCACTTTATGAAAGATTGCCCGGAGTCAGTTGAGATAGCCCCACAAAAGGGCAAGGAGCCAGAGAGAGTTCCTACAGTTACTCCTATTCAAAGGAAGAGAGCCACAGCAGAAGAGAAGGTAAAGTAAGCTGTTGGCCAGGGCCGAATATATGCATTAGACCAAGGGACAGTAGATGCTTCCACAGAAGTAATTAAAGGTACAGTTTTGATTTTTGATTTGGAAGCCTTTGCCTTATTTGATCCTAGTGCTAAGCAGTCATTCATATCGCCTTCATGTGCATTTAAATGGCAGAGTGTGTGAAACCTACATACTTAGATAGAACTTTGCTAATTAGCACACTAATGAGGGTTAGCCAATTAGCTGAACAAGTATGTAAGGGTTGTAAATTAAGAATAAGAGATAAGAGTATGACAACCAATCTTATCTTATTAAATATGTGTGATTTTGATGTAATATTAGGAATAGATTGGTTGGCTGCAAATTGTCACGACCCGAATTACCTAAAAATCAGAGTAAATTTTTTCGCTTTTTCATTTATTATTTAATTCTTACCTTTCTCTCGTCGTGACCATCCTACAACACAGTTGGGCTATGATTCGGTGTTAGTCACCTCACACTATTTAACATTTCATTCCCATAATCATATATCATAGTCTACTATCCTTTTGACTTTAAATAAACACATACCCAATGATATTTACATGACTCAATATCCCCGACATCATATCCGTTTACAGTACTGTGCATTACATATTTAGATACAAAACCATACAAATGTGTATACCTGTCTCTCGATGGGAAGCAGCAAGCAGCGGATATTAAGCATGCAAGTCCTCAGCCGCTCAATAATTATTACAAGTGCTCTGAAAAGATGGGAAAATAAGGGGGGTGAGCAAACCACACGCTCAGTAAGGCAATTATGCAAGTAAGTAGATAGCTCCACTATCTACATGCTCATAATGCCATGCCCTTAAATCCATTTCTTTTCATTTAAAATTACACGCACAAAGTCATGCATATTCAATGCCATAGTTTATCCAAAACTATTTGTGCATATATAAATCATGTAACTCATGCATTCAAAGCATTTTATGTGACATCATTAAATCATATTAAGCATGAATTTAATCAAGATCATGCAGTCTTTCATGTCATGTAAGACAATTCAAGGTTTTCAAATGAAAGCATGGAAAACACATCATGCCACTGCATTTAAATCAATTCATTTAAAACGCAGTATAAAATAACCCCTCTGGGTCAATCATCTCAAAACTCATAAAACAAATTGTTATATTTCATTATAAAACTTGAGTTATAAAACCACCCTTCTTTCAGGGTCACATATCATAAAATCATCTGAAATCATCAAATCGGGGGCCTGACCCCTCCTTCGGGTCTACCCTGGTCTAACAGACCACAAGTTATATCATGTGAGACAATCAGGTAATTAACAGTAACATCGAGGACTATGGCCATATCCTAGTGATCCCTGGCAACACGGTACCTAGTGTGCGGGGTATCACACCTGAAACGGGAGGTGGGTCGTCCTACCCGCCAGAACAGCATAACACCAGGATTGCGAGGGCAAGGCTTGCTGCCTCGTGGCTCATGCCACTCCACTCCAACAATCCCCACGGTACAGCGTACTCCGCGTGACATACACGGTACAACGTACTCCATGGACCCAAGCTCAATCAGGGGTGCCTGTAATAGGTCTTATCCACCCATATCATCTCTGTCTCAGAATGCACGTGTGAGCATATCATCTCACTGTGACACACAGTCTACAGGAGGCTCCAACACGGCTATATGCATGTAATATAAATCCCTGTGCGAGCGAAGCTCAAGCACGGCTCCATGCATATTCATGATATCTGAAAATCTCGTGCGAGCGAAGCTCTAGCACGGTTTCATAAAAATCAGTGAAATCTGCGTACGAGCAGCGCTCCAGTACGACTTAAACTGATTATAATTTCAATTAAAATCCACGTACGAGCAACGCTCTAGTACGGATATGTATAAAAACTCACTGAAAACCTCGTACGAGAAAAACTCCAGTACGATATTCAAATGAATTATGAAAACTACGTAAAACTTTGTGCGAGCAACGCTCCAGCACAAATGAATGCTCAAATAAATCAAATCTCGTGCGAGTTACACTCCAGCACGACTTTATGCATAATTAAATCAAATCTCGTGCGAGTTAGACTCCAGCACGGCTTCATGCATAATTAAATCAAAACAGGATGCGAGCTAAGCTCCAGCATCTCTCATGCATGTCAAATCATTAAAAGTAGTGCGAGTAATCGCTCCAGCACTATTTTATGCATACCACGTCAAAACAAATCAAAACATGTCAAAACATGTCAAAACAGAGTGCGAGCTAGGCTCCAGCAGCTCTCATTTCACAATATTAAAAATCAGTGCGAGCACCATGCTCTAGCACATTTCATGCATATGATGTCACAAGTCGGTGCGAGCAAGCGCTCAAGCACATTTATGCACAATCACAAACGCAGATATAGTGCGAACTACGTGTCGGCACTATCTGTTTTCATACAAACTGGATAGTTGGCCTCTTTTCCAAAGAAATTTCCATTTAAATATAAATAACACCTACGTAGTGTTATCTTGTGAAATTTAAACAATTACTGGCCAATCTATCAATTTTCTTTGATTAAAACCAATAAAATTCTTAAACCATAATAGTCCTTAAATCATGCATTTCATGCATGTCATGCTTTCACCATCCTTAGGTGAACTTCCCTCAATAGGGGTAAAATAGACATTTCACCTATTTCGATCCTTAAAATCATTCAAACCATTTTTAGGATCATTATACAATATCCATGTATACATACATACTCAGTGTACAGAAAAACTATTAAAATATGCGTAGCTACCTCTAGCTACTCACACAATTCCCTTACCTCATTTTTCTGTACAGTCTGACCTTTACATCGATGTCTCGTCACGCAGTCCGATTTGCTCCAAATCCAAATCAAATCTCTGGCACTGCGGATACACATTCATCAGGTCAAATACAATACAATTTATTGTATTTCACAATTTTCTAGGCTTTATTTAAATCATTGGGCCCGTTTACCCATATTGGGCCCGATGCACCATAATGGGCCTTAATCGGCCTTAAGCCTGTTTACCACACTTTATCGAGGCCTATTGGGCTCACTGGGCCCATCAGTAATTTATTTAGCCTCGTTCTAAATTCTCTGATATCTCAATTTAATATTTACGACAATTTATCTAATTTTCCAGAATTTAATTCATTTATGCGGAAATTAAATCCGTAATTTATGCGTTAAATATCAATCACGCATAACGATATAAAATTGTCGTAAATAAGGGTCACTTACCCGTTATTCCATGATCGTACACAAATCGAGGCTGTCTCGAGCTCTCAGTGGATGCCAATTGTCGAGCTACACAATTAAATATATTTTTCCGGGTAAATTTCCAGTCGGAATTAATTAAATTAAATATTCAGAAAATTAAATCGGTCAATTTGACCGCTTACCGACTTACCCGAAGCTCGATTGCATCACTGGAATTTTCCCCAATTTTTTTTCTTTTTATTTTTCCCTTTTTCTTCCTTTTTTTCCCTCTCTTTTTGGCTGAACCGGTCCGGTCCGGTTCAACCCGGTTCGGACCGCCGGTTCAGCTCGGGTCCGGTTCGGTTCAACTTGGCCGGTTCAGTCCGGTTCGGCCGGTTCAGGGAACAATTGGTCGTGCCGGCGCCGTCCGGCCGGTTCCCGGCATGATTCCGGTGCCGTTCGACGCGCCACGGCCTGGGCTTCTCAAATCGGGTCTCGGCTGGGGTCGAATCAGCCCCATCGCCGGCGAATCGGGGTTTTCTTCCCCGCGGCTCTCCTCCGTCGATCTGGCTTTTTCCGGCGACTTCAGGGCTCGTGGGTGTGCGGGTCGGCTTCCTCGGGTGCCGATCGACCTTCGCCAGTCGCCTCCTCGCGTCGTCCGCCGGTGGTTGCGTCGAATCGGACGTTCTCCTCTTTCTCGATCTCGGCTTCCTTTCTTCCCCATTCGGCCGCCGTTTGTCGCCGTTCGTCAGCCTGTTCGGGTTGCTGGTGGCTCGGCTGGCCTCGCCTCGAGTTTGGGCCTCCGCCGATCGCCGGTGATCGGTGAGGCAGAGGGGGCTCCCTCTGTTTCAGCTTCCGTTTCCTGTTTCTCTTCGCGTTTTCGCGAATTTTCTTTTTTTTTTTTTTTTCAGATTTTATTTATTTATTTATAATTAATTTTTTTTAATATTATTTTAATCAATAAAATAATATTAAAATACACAAATATCTTTTAAAAATTTATATTTAATTCATTTAATCTGTAAATAATTTTCTCAGTCCGATTTTACCTTTTTGGTATATTTTTCGATTATTTTCGGGATTATTTTTCGATGCGAAAATCCCGATTTATCCCAAGAAATTCATATCTTGATCAATTTAACCCGAAATTTAATTATTTCTTCATCATTGATCAAGATTTCTCATTCTCATATTTTTAATTAAATTTTTTTGTCCCGATTAATACCGAATTTTGGTCTTTTGACCATTTTGCCCTTGCACGTATTCGAGAATGTCATTTAAGTCCTTTTGCATTTTTAAATGCACTCGAAAATATCGGGTCTTACAATCTCCCCCACTTAAGAAATTTGGTCCTCCAAATTAGAACCAAGTAATATGAGTCCATAACAACTCCGGGTATGTCTATCGCATCATATACTGTCATCCTCAAGTGACCTTCTCCGGAGTGTAATACTACCATCATACTTAACTAGTGAGATCTTCTTAAACCTCAACACTTTCTCCTTCCATATAATACCCGAATCAATTTTCCAACATACGTTACACTTTCATTGAGCTAAACTGTTGGAGCTCAAATCCAATCACATATGCTGAGTCCGGATAGTATTTTTGAAACATCAAAAGATAGGACACATAGTGGATGCCTGCTCATTCAAGTGGTAATGTCAACCTACAGGTCTTATCTCCCACTTGTCCAATATCTCTATCCGAATCTTGTTACGTCTTTATGACAAATAACTGTCAACTATAATGATTCACCCTCGGTGAATTCCAATGATTTCCTGTCTCTTGTCAGCATAGCTTTTTTCTGTCTGCTCTGAGGTGCTCTTAATTTCTCATAAATCAACTGAACATGCTCAGAGGTTAATCTTACAAATTAGGGAACAATTCTCTATCTGTCACCCACTTCTTCTCTAAGTCAGGGATCAACTCCCTACGGCCATACTAAGCCTCATATAACTTGTTATCCCGATACTCGAGTGACAACTGTCATCACTGGCGAATTTGATTAGTAGCAACTGATCATCCCAGGAGCTCATAAAATCAATTGCACACGCTCTCATCACATCCTCCAGAACCTGTACAATCCTCTCTGACTGACTATCTGTCTGAGGGTGGAAGCTGTGCTAACACGCAATCAGGGTCCCATAGCTTCCAAGAACATATTCCCAGAAGTGGGAAGTGAAGCGGGAATCCCTATATGATATCATGCTCCCTGGAACGCTACACAATGTTCCACAATTTTTCCATACACATAAATCCGCCTATACACTTAGAGTATCTGGGGATTTCATAAACAGAAGGTGGGTAGACTAAATCAATCTATTGACTATCACCTAGATAGCCTCGTGATCCATTAGGGTCCTCTATAACCCATCACGATATCCATGGTAACTCGTTCCCATTTTCGTGTCAATATAGGTAGAGGCTGCAATAACCCTGCAACTTCTTTTACTCTACCTTACTCTGCTGACATACGAGACACTTTTCCGCAATTCTCTACAATATCTCTTTTCATATCTGACCACCAATACCCTTTTCAGAGATTCAAATAAATTTATTATTTCTCGGATGCACTGTATATCCCGAAGAGTGAGCTTCTGACAATACTATTATCTCATCAATGTGGTCTTGGGAAGCACTTATACTGTCTCTGAACCTCTGCAAGTTATCATCACTCACTGTGACCTCTGTCACTGTCCCCTTCTGAATCTGACCCATACTATCGACACCAAGCCGATCATCACGCTAAGCCTGGCAAATCCGGTCACACAAATCCGGTTCTAACCTCAGGCTAGCTGTCACACAATCACCGTCATCATCAGAAGGAATCACATCACTACTGAGGTTCACAACTGCTCTAGCAGCTCACGCTCCCTGACCATCATATGTGATACCATCCCGAGACTCTTTCTGTTCAAGGCATCAGCCATTACATTAGCCTTTCTTGGGTGGTACAATATTCACAATCATAATCCTTAGAAGCTCTAACCCTCATGGTTATCTCATTTTCTACTCTTTCTGTGAAAACAGATACTCGGGGCTTTTACGATCAGTGCATACCCGAAATTTCTTACCATATATGTGGCGGCGCCATACTTTCAGTGTAAACGCTATGGCTGCCAACTCTAAATCATGGGTCGGATAGTTTCTGTCATGATCCTTGAACATATCTGGATCCATAAACGACTATCTTCCCATTTTACATCAATACATAGCTCAATCCTTATTTGGAGGTATCCATACACACTGAAACCTCTTGAGCTGTTAGTTATAGTAAGAATACTTACGGTGGTCAGTTCATTACTCCAATATACCAAAACTCATTGAAGCCATTTTCATACTTATCATACTACTCGTATGAAATCTTTTTTTCCAAACGAGACGTGTCAACTGAGTAGCCCATTTTGAGAAACTCTCAACACCTCGTCTGTAAGACAGTTTTCTGTTGCTACTCATTCTCTTCCCTGGACTTCGAATACATCATAATATCATCACTAAAGATGACAACCAATTGGTCCAGGTAAGGTTTAAATACCTCATCGTAATTGAGTTCCACTCAATACTTCATTCACTCATATCCTTGACCTATGCACGTATAAACGTACAATGTCATTTCGAAATAGCTTTCGTTCAAGATACTAGCTCACGTCATTTCTTTCCTCTTATATTGACGGCTTTTTTTAAAATTTTAAATTTTAAACTTTCATGATTAATGAATTTCTATATCTTTTTATCATACCAATAAAGGTACCCAAATTTTAAATGTATATATTATGACTGTCGATTTCAATCTATAGATTATGCGTGCGCTTCCAGACGCTGTCAAATCTTCAGGCAGAAAAGTATTTTGAAATACCTTTATTAACCCTCAGATTTAACCACATCGACTGGGTGTAGATATATCTACCCCTTATCTTGGTCGCAATCCATATACACTACATATTGCTTAATCCAAATTACTTTGCATATCAATGATATCCTTACCTTGCATATGCCTTTTATTCCAATATATCTCGTATGCAGGATCTATCACATCTCCAATCTTATCTCCTTTCATATATCACTTATAACTAACTCTTTCATTACGTGTGAAAACTTACAATCCTTATACCCATATTCAGTTAGTGAAAATCAACTAACTATCATCATCATGCCTAAGGGTACAGGCTTCACATTTTTCACTAACTTATAAGCAACTGAAGGCGGTATGAATAAATGCGTGGCACCAGGATCAATTAAAATAATTATTTCATTTTTTTTTTTTTTTACAACCAATGTGGTATCTTCCACCACATCCTATGAAATATCAATAGTGTCCTGGTCCAAGACATACACTCGCCTTCATCCAACATCTGATTTCCGTGGTAACTACCACACATCTTACACTGTTCACACTGCTACTCTGTTATACTGTTACGTAGCAGGTTGGGGTCCTCAAATCATAATACCCCTCATAAGTATTAAAATTAGATATACTGGGGTTTATCAATCAACTTACCCCGTGACTCAACAGCTCAAAGCCTTTACCAAACTACCTTTTTCCCGTTCTGACATTCTTGTCATTCTCTATTCTCTTTTGTCTCTATTTCGGCCTTTACTACCTTTCTCAATCTCAGAGGCGTGCAACTCATGATCTTATTCACACAACTGTTGTCTGCGCACTGCCTCGGCATAGGTAGTGATGTCTAACAGGCCAATCGGACTCTAATTGATAATCTGAGTCCTTCTATGAACTTTCAAAAATCTCGACTCTCACTGTTCATCATGTTCGAGTCACATCTGCCCAGGAATATAAACTGAGTATCATACTCGTTAATCAACATGTTCCTCTGGGTCAGAGTAAAGAATGTCATCTGTAATTTTCTTTAAAATAATATCCGAGATATTCTGTCACTGGAATACATATTGAATTACTTTTCATGTCCAATCTGGATGTCGAAATCTTCAAATGGGTCGAGCGAACTTTCATCAATGTTCCGACTCGCCCTCAAATCTCATGTATACTCTGAGCAATTAGCTCGCAAAATATTCTCCACACTCCGCTCCAACCTCGCGAAGCGTATCTCAATACTGTCTGATCTCTCTGTCAGACTCCATCCGATCTCTCTATCAGACTCTGTGGAGCATGCTCTATATCAGCCTCCACGTCATTCTCATCTCGAGTCTCATGTGGCGACTCAGTACAACTCTCGGGCCTACCTCTACGGCCTCGAGCTCGTGTACTCGCCTCTCAACCATAGCGGCTATCAGTCAATGAGTCTATTCTTGCATTTAAAACCAAATTCTTAGCTGCACTTCCATCTCGATATACACAATTGTATCTAAATAATGCACAGTACATGGGGATGTAAACTTCATTAACCACTAACACCGACTCATATCAGGCCAACTTAAGCTCTGATACCATTAAACCTGTCACGACCCGAATTACCTAAAAATCAGAGTAAATTTTTTCGCTTTTTCATTTATTATTTAATTCTTACCTTTCTCTCGTCGTGACCATCCTACAACACAGTTGGGCTATGATTCGGTGTTAGTCACCTCACACTATTTAACATTTCATTCCCATAATCATATATCATAGTCTACTATCCTTTTGACTTTAAATAAACACATACCCAATGATATTTACATGACTCAATATCCCCGACATCATATCCGTTTACAGTACTGTGCATTACATATTTAGATACAAAACCATACAAATGTGTATACCTGTCTCTCGATGGGAAGCAGCAAGCAGCGGATATTAAGCATGCAAGTCCTCAGCCGCTCAATAATTATTACAAGTGCTCTGAAAAGATGGGAAAATAAGGGGGGTGAGCAAACCACACGCTCAGTAAGGCAATTATGCAAGTAAGTAGATAGCTCCACTATCTACATGCTCATAATGCCATGCCCTTAAATCCATTTCTTTTCATTTAAAATTACACGCACAAAGTCATGCATATTCAATGCCATAGTTTATCCAAAACTATTTGTGCATATATAAATCATGTAACTCATGCATTCAAAGCATTTTATGTGACATCATTAAATCATATTAAGCATGAATTTAATCAAGATCATGCAGTCTTTCATGTCATGTAAGACAATTCAAGGTTTTCAAATGAAAGCATGGAAAACACATCATGCCACTGCATTTAAATCAATTCATTTAAAACGCAGTATAAAATAACCCCTCTGGGTCAATCATCTCAAAACTCATAAAACAAATTGTTATATTTCATTATAAAACTTGAGTTATAAAACCACCCTTCTTTCAGGGTCACATATCATAAAATCATCTGAAATCATCAAATCATCAAATCGGGGGCCTGACCCCTCCTTCGGGTCTACCCTGGTCTAACAGACCACAAGTTATATCATGTGAGACAATCAGGTAATTAACAGTAACATCGAGGACTATGGCCATATCCTAGTGATCCCTGGCAACACGGTACCTAATGTGCGGGGTATCACACCTGAAACGGGAGGTGGGTCGTCCTACCCGCCAGAACAGCATAACACCAGGATTGCGAGGGCAAGGCTTGCTGCCTCGTGGCTCATGCCACTCCACTCCAACAATCCCCACGGTACAGCGTACTCCGCGTGACATACACGGTACAACGTACTCCATGGACCCAAGCTCAATCAGGGGTGCCTGTAATAGGTCTTATCCACCCATATCATCTCTGTCTCAGAATGCACGTGTGAGCATATCATCTCACTGTGACACACAGTCTACAGGAGGCTCCAACACGGCTATATGCATGTAATATAAATCCCTGTGCGAGCGAAGCTCAAGCACGGCTCCATGCATATTCATGATATCTGAAAATCTCGTGCGAGCGAAGCTCTAGCACGGTTTCATAAAAATCAGTGAAATCTGCGTACGAGCAGCGCTCCAGTACGACTTAAACTGATTATAATTTCAATTAAAATCCACGTACGAGCAACGCTCTAGTACGGATATGTATAAAAACTCACTGAAAACCTCGTACGAGAAAAACTCCAGTACGATATTCAAATGAATTATGAAAACTACGTAAAACTTTGTGCGAGCAACGCTCCAGCACAAATGAATGCTCAAATAAATCAAATCTCGTGCGAGTTACACTCCAGCACGACTTTATGCATAATTAAATCAAATCTCGTGCGAGTTAGACTCCAGCACGGCTTCATGCATAATTAAATCAAAACAGGATGCGAGCTAAGCTCCAGCATCTCTCATGCATGTCAAATCATTAAAAGTAGTGCGAGTAATCGCTCCAGCACTATTTTATGCATACCACGTCAAAACAAATCAAAACATGTCAAAACATGTCAAAACAGAGTGCGAGCTAGGCTCCAGCAGCTCTCATTTCACAATATTAAAAATCAGTGCGAGCACCATGCTCTAGCACATTTCATGCATATGATGTCACAAGTCGGTGCGAGCAAGCGCTCAAGCACATTTATGCACAATCACAAACGCAGATATAGTGCGAACTACGTGTCGGCACTATCTGTTTTCATACAAACTGGATAGTTGGCCTCTTTTCCAAAGAAATTTCCATTTAAATATAAATAACACCTACGTAGTGTTATCTTGTGAAATTTAAACAATTACTGGCCAATCTATCAATTTTCTTTGATTAAAACCAATAAAATTCTTAAACCATAATAGTCCTTAAATCATGCATTTCATGCATGTCA
This sequence comes from Firmiana major, assembly GCA_033439115.1. Lineage (NCBI taxonomy): Eukaryota > Viridiplantae > Streptophyta > Magnoliopsida > Malvales > Malvaceae > Firmiana > Firmiana major. The sequence goes on from CM065899.1 coordinate 55,719,653, forward strand.
TGCTTTCACCATCCTTAGGTGAACTTCCCTCAATAGGGGTAAAATAGACATTTCACCTATTTCGATCCTTAAAATCATTCAAACCATTTTTATGATCATTATACAATATCCATGTATACATACATACTCAGTGTACAGAAAAACTATTAAAATATGCGTAGCTACCTCTAGCTACTCACACAATTCCCTTACCTCATTTTTCTGTACAGTCTGACCTTTACATCGATGTCTCGTCACGCAGTCCGATTTGCTCCAAATCCAAATCAAATCTCTGGCACTGCGGATACACATTCATCAGGTCAAATACAATACAATTTATTGTATTTCACAATTTTCTAGGCTTTATTTAAATCATTGGGCCCGTTTACCCATATTGGGCCCGATGCACCATAATGGGCCTTAATCGGCCTTAAGCCTGTTTACCACACTTTATCGAGGCCTATTGGGCTCACTGGGCCCATCAGTAATTTATTTAGCCTCGTTCTAAATTCTCTGATATCTCAATTTAATATTTACGACAATTTATCTAATTTTCCAGAATTTAATTCATTTATGCGGAAATTAAATCCGTAATTTATGCGTTAAATATCAATCACGCATAACGATATAAAATTGTCGTAAATAAGGGTCACTTACCCGTTATTCCATGATCGTACACAAATCGAGGCTGTCTCGAGCTCTCAGTGGATGCCAATTGTCGAGCTACACAATTAAATATATTTTTCCGGGTAAATTTCCAGTCGGAATTAATTAAATTAAATATTCAGAAAATTAAATCGGTCAATTTGACCGCTTACCGACTTACCCGAAGCTCGATTGCATCACTGGAATTTTCCCCAATTTTTTTTCTTTTTCTTTTTCCCTTTTTCTTCTTTTTTTTCCCTCTCTTTTTGGCTGAACCGGTCCGGTCCGGTTCAACCCGGTTCGGACCGCCGGTTCAGCTCGGGTCCGGTTCGGTTCAACTTGGCCGGTTCAGTCCGGTTCGGCCGGTTCAGGGAACAATTGGTCGTGCCGGCGCCGTCCGGCCGGTTCCCGGCATGATTCCGGTGCCGTTCGACGCGCCACGGCCTGGGCTTCTCAAATCGGGTCTCGGCTGGGGTCGAATCAGCCCCATCGCCGGCGAATCGGGGTTTTCTTCCCCGCGGCTCTCCTCCGTCGATCTGGCTTTTTCCGGCGACTTCAGGGCGCGTGGGTGTGCGGGTCGGCTTCCTCGGGTGCCGATCGACCTTCGCCAGTCGCCTCCTCGCGTCGTCCGCCGGTGGTTGCGTCGAATCGGACGTTCTCCTCTTTCTCGATCTCGGCTTCCTTTCTTCCCCATTCGGCCGCCGTTTGTCGCCGTTCGTCAGCCTGTTCGGGTTGCTGGTGGCTCGGCTGGCCTCGCCTCGAGTTTGGGCCTCCGCCGATCGCCGGTGATCGGTGAGGCAGAGGGGGCTCCCTCTGTTTCAGCTTCCGTTTCCTGTTTCTCTTCGCGTTTTCGCGAATTTTCTTTTTTTTTTTTTTCAGATTTTATTTATTTATTTATAATTAATTTTTTTTAATATTATTTTAATCAATAAAATAATATTAAAATACACAAATATCTTTTAAAAATTTATATTTAATTCATTTAATCTGTAAATAATTTTCTCAGTCTGATTTTACCTTTTTGGTATATTTTTCGATTATTTTCGGGATTATTTTTCGATGCGAAAATCCCGATTTATCCCAAGAAATTCATATCTTGATCAATTTAACCCGAAATTTAATTATTTCTTCATCATTGATCAAGATTTCTCATTCTCATATTTTTAATTAAATTTTTTTGTCCCGATTAATACCGAATTTTGGTCTTTTGACCATTTTGCCCTTGCACGTATTCGAGAATGTCATTTAAGTCCTTTTGCATTTTTAAATGCACTCGAAAATATCGGGTCTTACACAAATCATGTTGTCTTAGATTGTTATTCTAAGACTATAATGTTTTCTCAGGTAGAGGAAACTGAGAAATTGGTTGTAAGATTTTCTGAGAATAAATGAAAGAATGTAATTATTGTAATAGAATGAGTAAATTAATATACTAATTATATGAATAATATTTTGAAGGTTTTATTGCGTACGTGATTGACATGGATAAGGCACACCTGGAATTGGTCGACATCCCCGTAGTTAGGGAATTTTCAGATGTCTTTCCGGATGAGTTACCAGGATTGCCACCAGATAAAGAGATGGAATTTTGTATTGATTTGGTGCCTGGTACAGAGCCGATATCTAAACCACCGTACCATATAGCTCCAGTTGAGTTAGAGGAGTTGAAGAAACAATTGCAGGAACTATTGGATAAGGGATTCATAAGACCGAGCGTCTCACCCTGGGGAGCTCCAATCTTATTTGTTAAAAAAAAAAGATTGAAGCCTCCGACTATGTATTGACTATCGGTTGTTGAATAAAACTACCATCAAGAACAAATATCCCTTTCCACGTATTGATGATCTATTAGATCAGCTTCAGGGAGCACAGGTCTTTTCTAAGATTGATCTGAGGTCTGGGTACCATCAATTGAGAATTCAGAGTGGAGATATATCCAAGACAGTGTTTCATACTCGTTATGGTCATTATGAGTTCCTAGTGATGTCATTAGGGTTAACGAATGCTCCTGCAGCTTTTATGGCTTTGTTGAATGATGTATTCAAGCCATACCTGGACAGGGTTGTGATCATCTTTATCGATGACATACTAATATATTCAAAGTCCAGAGAGGAACATGAGCAGCACTTAAAGATAGTCTTTCAGACCCTCATGGAGAAACAGTTGTATGCTAAGCTCAGTAAGTGTGATTTCTGGCTAAAACAAATTTCTTTTTTGGGTCATGTTGTATCAAAGGACGGAGTGTCAGTGGATCCGTCCAAGATTGAAGCAGTAGTTCAATGGGAATGACCCAGGATAGTTACTGAGATTCGAAGTTTTCTGGGTTTGACTAGATATTACCAAAGATTTGTCGAGGGTTTCTCGAGACTAGCTGCTCCATTGACTCGTCTCACTCGGAAGAATGTTGCATTTGAGTGGGATGATAAGTGTGAAAAGAGTTTCATGGAATTGAAACATCGTTTAACCACTGCACCGATTCTCACCATACCTACTAGCTCAGTAGGTTTTGTTGTATATACAGATGCCTCTCATCAAGGATTGGGCTGCGTATTGATGCAGAATGGGAAGGTAGTTGCTTATGGATCCCGACAGCTCAAGGATCATTAGAAGAACTATCCAACCCACGATTTAGAGTTGGCAGCCGTGGTATTTGCATTGAAAATAAGGCGCCACTATTTATACGGTGAGAAATTTCAGATATTCACTGATCACAAAAGTCTCAAATATTTGTTTTCATAGAACGAATTAAATATGAGGCAACAGAGATGGTTAGAGCTTCTGAAGGATCATGATTGTGAAATATTGTATCATCCGGGAAAGGCTAATATTGTGGCTGATGCATTGAGCCGAAAGAGCCTCGGGATGATATCCTATATGATGGTTAGGGAACACGAGCTGTTGGAACAGTTTGCATGCCTCACTATTGATGTGATCCCTTCTGACGCAGATAGTGGTTATATGATAGCTAGCCTGAGGCTAAAATCGGAGTTGATAGACCGAATTCGCCAGGCTCAGCGTGATGATCGGCAGTGTGTTGATATTGTATAGCAGATTCAGAGAGGGACAGTGACTGAGTTCACAGTGAGTGATGATTGCTTGCTGAGGTTCAGAGGCAGAATATGTATTCCCAAGGACCCACAGTTGATGAGATTGATATTGTCAGAAGCTCACTCATCGCGGTATACATTACATCCGAAGAGTAATAAAATGTATCAGAATCTTCGAAAAGTGTATTAGTGGTCAGGGATGAAGAAAGACACCGCTGAGTATGTTGTTAGATGTCTTGTATGTTAGCAGGTTAAGGTATAGCATCAGAAGCCTGCAGGGTTATTGCAGTCTCTACCTATACCGACCTGGAAATGAGAGCATATCACCATGGATTTCATCATGGGTTTATCGAGGACCAGATGGAACCATGATGCCATTTGGGTGATTGTGGATAAATTGATGAAGTCAGCTCACTTCTTTGCTATGAAAGCTACGGATACTCTGAGTGTATTGGCAGATTTATATGTACGCAAGATTGTGAGGCTACATGGTGTTCCAGTGAGCATTGTATCAGATAGAGAATCCCGTTTCACTTCCCACTTTTGGAAACATTTTCAGGAAGCTATGGGAACCCAATTGAGCTTTAGCACCGCTTTTCATCCTCAGACAGATGGTCAGTCAGAGAGAACCATTCAAATTCTGGAGGTTATGTTGAGAGCGTGTGTGATGGACTTTAAAGGCTCTTGGGATGATCATTTTCCATTAGTCGAATTTGCCTATAATAATAGTTATCACTCGAGTATTGGAATGGCATCGTATGAAGCCTTATATGGTCATAGGTGTTGTTCTCCTGTCAATTGGGAAGAAATGAGTGATCGAAAGATATTTGCTCCCGACTTGATGAAACAAGCCTTTGAGGATGTCCAGTTAATATGTGAAAGGTTGAGGATGTCTCAGAGTAGACAGAAAAGTTTTACGGATACGAGGAGGTGACCATTAGAATTCACCGTGGGTGAATCAGTATTCTTGAAGGTTTCTCCCTCCAAAGGGATTATGAGATTCAGGAAGAGAGGTAAACTGAGTCCCAGATATATTGGGCCATTTGAGATACTAGATCGAGTGGGAGATTGTCACGACCCGTTCTAACAAAATCACTTCAAATTTTTCATTTTTTCTTTCATTTTCTTACCCGTCGTGAACAGTTACACCACTAATAGTCGGGCTATGAGTCGATGTTAGTCACCTTTCACCTATTTACCATTTCATTTCGATAATTACATTCACATATCAGAGTTTACTATCTGTTGACTTTGACTAAATACATACACATTAATATTTATATAACCTTACATCCCCGACATCATATCCATTTACAGTACTGTACAATTACATATTTAGATACAAAATTATACGAATGTGTATACCTGGTCTTGATAGGATGCAGCAGATAACTGAAACGCAAGACTAGTGTCGCTCTCTTCTACTGAATGTACCCTGTGGGGTGAAAAATGAAAGGGTGAGCGAAACTTGCTCAGTAAGGCAATAATGTAAGCAGGTAGATAACTATACTATCTACGTGCTGATAATGTCATGATATAAAATCGTTTATATTTGGAGCATGAGGTATGACTAAAACGATGCCACATGTATGTATATATCATATAAGAGAAATCATGAAATCGACATATAAATCAAACATGGAAAAATCATCGTGTATGACATCTCATGCTCGTCGCATTAAAACTTATTTGTTTCATCATAAACTCGTCACGTTAAAACTTGTTTGTTTCATCATAAAACAACCGCATCAAGGCTAACCCATCTCTCGGGAATACCTTGATTCATTAAATCGTATCTCGTTTAAAAACATAAATCGGGACCTTATCCTTCCTTCGGGTTTGTCCTGGTCTATTCAGACCGTATGATATCATGTGAGGCATGTAGGTTACTGTATGAAAATCGAGGACTATGACCATACTATGTCCCTGTGATCCCAGGCTACACGGATCCTGGTGTGCGGGGCATCACAACTGCAACGGGAGATGGGGTCAAATCCTACCCGTCAGAATATCAAGTAACATCATCGAGTCATCATGACTGCATGGTACAACATACTCCATGTGACATACACGGTAAAACGTACTCCGTGGACCCATATCATAGTCTGGGGGTGCCTACCGTAGGTCTTACCCACCCCAATACTATGTCGATAACCAACCCATGTCTTAAAGTATACGTGCGAGCATATCAACTCTCTACGACACACAGTCTACAGGAGGCTTCCGCACGACTATATGCATGTCAACTCACGTCTAGTGCGAGCGAAGCTCCAGTACCACGCTATGCATATCATGATATCTAAAATCTCGTGCGAGCGAAGCTCCAGCACGGTTTTGTGCACACATAAATTTCTCGTACGAGCAATGCTCCAGTACGGCTTTTCATGAGTAATAAATCAGTAAAATTTAGTGCGAGTATGACTCTAGCACTCTTTTTACTCGTGTAAATATGATAGGTGGCTCAATCTTGATAAAACATCTTTAAAATCGTAACCGGTACAAACCGGTACCCTTTCGTATAATTCACGAAATCAATAGCCAACCTATGTGTATATTTGCTTAAATCAAAGCAATACATTCATATAAAACATTAAAACATGTTAATCATGCGATTTATCTGCCTTACTACTCTTTTTTTGTAAATTTTACTCCCAAGGGCAATATTGTCTTTTTCCTTTATTCACTTGTGCCCCAGTTTTCGTAAAAATTATTATTTCATTTTTAGATACTTTAAGAATTTCTAGGCCCTGTAAATCCCCTCAAAAATATATATAGAAATCTCTATGCACCTACAAAATTCTCTTACCTAGATTTACGCGTAAACTTATCTCGTCTCGATAATATCCGATCTCTCAGTCCAACTGCGCGTCAATCAAGTCTACGAAACTGCATATAACCACGTAACTGGGGTCAATTCAATTATCTTTATCAGTATATCACATTTACTGATCAAATCTAACGTATTGGGCCCGTTTTACTTTATTGGGCCTAATTGCACCTTAATGAGCCTCGACCCATTTTCAGCCCGTTTTTACTTATTAAATCCGTTCTTCAGGTTTACTGGGCTCATTCAGCTTACCAATAATCATCGAGCTTCTTTCCAAACTCATTGGATAGCCCGTATACTATTTACGATAATTACGTTGCAATTTCGATTAATATTCCTTTTTATACAGAATTAATCTGTAAATTCTGTAAAATAATCGAAATTCTATATTAAAGGACTCATATCATCATAATTAAAATATACTTACCCAATATGATGTGGGGTATGAAAATCGGAACTCAATCGGCTCTCGTTCGGGCTTTGTCGTAAAACTGCACAATTATATATTTAATCCCGGGTTACTTTCTGATTAAATATAATTTAAATAAATTTCTTGAAAATCAATTCGGTCACTTTTGACCTCTTACCGACTTACCCGAAGTCTGGTGTATCCCTGAAAATTCTTTTCCTTTTTTCTTTTTCTCTTTTTCTCCTTTTTTCCTTCTTTCTTGGCTGAACCGGTTCAGTCCGATTCAACCCGGTTTAGACCGGTCCGGTTCACTCCGATTCGACCAGTTCAGGGCCTTGTCGGTCGGTTCTCCACCGACTTCCATCGCTAGCAGCTCCGTTGGGTCGTTCGATTCTCGAATCTGGCCTCGGTTTCGTTCAAGGCCGTCGAAAAGTGGCCGATCCGGTGTGTTCTCCCTTCGCCATTGGTGGTTCTCCCTCTTTCCGCTGATTCCGACGTCGTCCGTTGGTTTCGCCGATTGTGGCCACCACCGTTTGTGTCGCCTGCACCTGGGGAAGCCTCGGTTGGGGTAGATTGGCGCCGGTTGCCGTCGATCTCCTTTTTCTCCCTCGGGTTCTCTCTCCCTCGATTTCACCGGATTTCAGCGTTGTTGGTGCTAGTGGTGGCTCGCACGGGGTCGCCGGTGGCTCGGTTGTCTCTGTCATCTGCCGTCTGGGTCACGGAGGCCGTCGATGATGGAGACCGACTGCCTTGGTCTTGTCTGTTTCTTGTTCCGTTTTCTTCAGAAAATCGCGAAACGCGATTTTCTGTTTATTATTGTTATTATTATTATTATTATTATTATTATTATTATTATTATTATTATTATTATTATTATTATATTCAATTAAAATAGTCAAAATATTCAAAAATATCTACAAAAATTAATTTTTTATTCCAAATAAATTTATTTAAATTAATTTAATTTATTTATTATATTTTTAACCATTTTATCGGTATAATTTCTCCGTATTTTCGGGATATTGTCCCGAATGACTTTTCGGTATTTCTAAAAATTTCGGATCTTGATCAATTGGACTCGAAATTGTATAATTTCCTTATTATTGATCAAGATATCCTAAATCCTTATTTTTAATTAAAATTTTCTTATCGAATTTATACCGACTTTTGATCTTTTGACCATTTTACCCTTCAATGTGTTCAAAAATTTCATTTCAGTCCTTTTGCATTTTTTATTTCGCGTTTTTGAATCCTTATCTTCAGTCTGAATCCCGTTCATTTAATTTGGGATCATTTCAATCCTTCCTTTCATGAACATACTCATTTCGTGTTTTAACTAAATTCGGGTCTTACAGAGATAAGGCATACCGGCTAGCCTTGCCACCTGAGCTAGCAGGCGTCCATAATTTCTTCCATGTCTTTATGCTTCGAAAGTTTCATCCGAATCCAGCACATGTAATTCAGTATGAGCCATTGGAGCTCAAAGAGGATATGTCCTATGTGGAGAAGCCAATTCGGATACCGGATAGAAAGGAGAAAATGCTACAGTCCAAGACAATCCCTCTGATTAAGGTTCTCTGGCAGTACCACACTTTGGAGAAAGCTACGTGGGAATTGGAGAGCCTGATGCGCGATAGGTATCCGCTGCTTTTTGAGTGATAGTTTGGTTCTAATTTGGAGGACCAAATTTTTTAAGGAGGGGAGGAATGTAAGACCCGAAATTTTTCACCTTGGGAATTATTTAGGGAATATGAAAAAATGTTTCCAAGGAAATAAAAATAAATAATGATATCTATATATACGCATAAAATATATATAGAAAAAAAATTTTTGAGTGTCTAAATATATACGGGTGCATTTGGAAATCAATGTATATATAATACATTGTAATCATATTTTTATAATAATAATATAAATAATAAGAGATATTTATTATTTATTATTATTATTATAATATTATATTATAGATATTTATCTATGTATTAAATTATATTATATTATATTATATTATATTAAAAATATAATATAATATATAATAAAAAAACAGAATGGAAAAAAAAAAGAAGCAAAGTAGTAAAATGCGAAAAAAATGAAATAGAACTGAAAACGAGAGAGGAAAGAAAACAAAACCAAAGCCCCCTCCCCCCCGATTTAGCCACCGGCGAGAGAAGAGAGATAAAGGAGGCAAACGAAGGCCGAGAAAAGGTCTGAACGACGAACTTGCCACTGAACCGATTCGGACCGGTTCAGTGAAAAGAGGGTCTGAACCGATCCGAACTGGTTTAACCAAAAAAAAGGAAAAAAAATTCGGTGATGCCCCGGGTTTAAGGAAAAGTCGGTAAGTAGTCGAAATTGATTGATTAATTTTTTGAAAAATTTATTTGAAATTATATTTGACCGAAATTGACTTGGTTCAAATATAAAAATGAGTAGCGCGACGAAAGTGCATTCGATCAAGTCTCGATTTGCTCGCTATCACAGAAACTCGACTCCGGAAGACATATTGGAGCCGAAAATGAGCGAGTGACTAGAAATTGGAAAGATAAAAGCAAAATCGACTGGGATTCCAAGTAAGGGATTTATGATTGTTATTAGAGATAACTGTACGTATTTTATAAATCATTGTATAAGAATAAATAGTATGAAATATATAGATTGAAAATCTAGGAAATAGCCTAGTGATAAATAATTATGATATTACCCTTGTTATAGGTAAATGCATATCGTTGAGCATCGGGAATGCAAGATTTGAAAAAAATGCATGAATTGCATACTTTGATGTTTTCACTATAAAACACTGCTTTTTAGCAAGTATATGGATAGATTGGTTATTGTTTACATGATTTGCATCATGACAGCATGCTATTTATACTAGACTCTGATTTTGGGTTATTTTCAATGAAAATAGAGCCATCTATCAGATTTGTGAATGAAACAAATCGTGATGGAACTGTATGTTAACTAACGGGTTACATGATCTTACTTGCATGAGATTTTAAATGGTATTGATAATGAAATTGTGATAGAGCCGCGTGTTAACTAATGTGTTACACACTCTTGCTCGCATATGATTTTATGTTATTGATGATAAAATCGTGTTGAAGCCCTCGTGTTAACTGTGTGTCACATTGACTTGCTCGCACTGGTATATGAGACAAGGTTATGGTTGATGATTAATGCCGAGGTCGTAAAAGCCTGCCTACTCTCAGGTAGCCTCGAGCATACAGTATATTGATGGAGTCCATGGCGTAGGGTGTATGGACAGGGTCCACGGAGTACGTTATACCGTGTGATTATCCACGGAGTACGTTGTACCGTGAGACGATACATGGAGTACCTTGTACCGTGTTGGCGTCTTCGGACAGATGATATAGTAGAGATGAGCTGATGGGTTGGATTGACCCACCTCCTTAGGCAATTGACACCCTTGCATGCCTAGCTAGCGATTGCTTGGGGTCACTGACTATGACAATATGTTCACAGATGATTACATATACTTACCTAGTCTCAAAATAATATCAATGGTTTAAGAACTATGATTTGTGATTATAACATAATCACTTATTGCCAGTACCAGAGGAGTACTGATTTTGAAAATGAAAAGAGAGAGAAATGTGATGATTTGAAATGTGTTTAAAGTGAAATGAAAAAGCTTTCTATCAAATTAATGGTTTCTGAATAGATTGCTATGATTTGTCAAATGCATTTGCCTTGTGATGATATTAAGCATACATTATAAGCACGTAGATAATATAGTTATCTACTTGCTGTCATGTTTTCCTTACTGAGCGTGTTAGCTCACCCTTTTTTTCTCACTCTACAGATCAAGCTCAGTAGAGCATATTGCGATCATCCCTGCTAGTTTTTTTGTTGTACAACTCTCTTTGCTGCGCAAAGGTATATATATACACGTATTTTGTATCTGAACACTAAATCGCACAGATATGTACTGTATAAATTATTGGGGATGTAAAGTATGAAAAACGATTATATAAATAGATATAGATAGTTCATGAGATGTACAATTATGTTTAATATTTGATATATATGAATTAATAGAAATGAGTAACATTGATTCACAGCCCAACCAAATCTTGGGAATGAAATGGAAAGAAGGTTAGCGATAACGGTCTTGACATCTGATCCGATCTTTTCATCTATAATTGCCTTTGCACTTTATCCAGGATGTGTTGCCATCTAAAGGCATCTAAGAATGTATCTCATGTGTCCCTCTCATATCTGGTTCTTAGAATAAATCGGGGGAAACTTCCACCAATGTTTGGCTTCCCGTTTTAATATTGACACTGCGGGAACTATCTTCCTTTTAGTGGTGCCCCTTAAAGTCCATATAATTTCTCCGATTCTTTAGCACACAAGCTGCAAAAGCAACTTTCACGGTAGAGTTATTTATAGAATTATAGAGCTTTTCCATCTCATTTATCCAATCTTTCAAAGTCATTGAATTCTTAACCTTACTAAAAAATGGAGGCTCAAACCTCTGAAATTGCCTCAGTCTAGTATGTTCACAGTCGTATCCTACAAATCCATATAGGTTTTCCAATTCATTTACTCCAGCTTTCCATTACAATTGACTCCAATGTTTAATACTGTACTATTTTTCGAAATTGTCTCAGTTTTTTTCTCTAAGTCACAGTCATACCTTAATCATCATTATCATTATTATTGTACTACTATTATTTGACCAAACAATGTCATCATTGTTTCCATATCCCGCTCAAATCTTATATAGCGGATTTCAGAATTTTCAATTAAACTAAAAGGGTGTACATTCAAATAAGGGTTCACTAAATCTCTCAGGCCAATCTCTACGACCTCAGGAAATAGTTTCTTTTCGTCAACTAATATGACTATAATACCAACTAGCCATAACTATCGGTTTTCTTATATTCAATGACTCAATTTCTCAAGAAAACACAACTAAGTATACTCGTTTGTATCTAAGCAATGTATAGTAATGCTGAGGATGTGAACTTTTCAAATTTTTTCCTACTCCTAATATCGACTCTTATCAGGCCAACCTTGCTCTGATACCACTCCTGTAACAACCCGTTTTACTCTCACTTTTACTAGTTAGGCTATGAGTCGATATCATATCAAAACCATAACACTAGTACTAGATTTCATTTTTTGGTGACAAATTTAAACAAAATTGATCATCATAATTGTTCTTTCATGTTCACAATTCCCCAAACACAATTTTCTATACATTACTGTACTTGTAAAATATAGATACAATATAAATGTCCATGCCAAGTATACCTTTAGTGCTAAAGAGTCCTTTACTGACACATGACTGTACAAATTTATTCGACTTACAAACACTCCCATCTATCGACGAGGCTCTGTGGAGTAAAGTAAGGGGGTGAGCTCAACATGCTCTGTAAGAAAAATCAAGTGCCAGGTAGATAAATACACTATCTACAAAATACGAGCTTTGAGTAATACCATATAGTTTAGTGTAGTACAATGAAAATTACAATTTTCTCACAGTATCGGTATTACACAATTACCATTTTCTCATAGTATCGGTATTACACAATTACCATTTTCTCACAGTATCGGTATCAAAGAAAACATTACTGTAAAATATCAAGTAAATCAAAATGCAGTAAAATAAAACTCATTTCATATCAGAAATCCACTTCATCAAAACTCAGTTAAGATAAATCAATAAGTGAGGCATGGCGAAATATTCATCATCAATAATCAATCAATAGGACAATTAATCAATGTCAGTGCCTCCGGGCAATCACGGGCCAGGTGTGCTGGGATGTTAAGTGCTATGGGAGTGGTCAGCTACCCAATCGACTTACTCACTTCTTTATTTCTCAATAATATTGTACATCGTACTCACGTGCACACAACACGGTACATTGTACTCCATGGACCGAGTATCATTCTCAAATCACATTTCCATATAATTTCATTTCCAATCACACGATACATCGCATTCAAGTGCACACAGCACGGTACATCGTACTCCATAGACCTCGACATGATTCACATTTCCATATAATTTCCATCGCCTTCTTTGCCTCTAATCACGTGCGAGAAGGTACGTTTAAGATCACAGAGCAATACATGTCTGACAGACATAGTTTATCAAAACACTTTAAAATCACGTACGAACAGGTCAGTGCAAGATCACACAGCAATACACGACGGCTGACACGGTTTTACTTCATGACTTAGATAAAAATACAGTGCGAGTCGGACTGTACGACATAGTCTATACGCGCTTAAGAATGTCTCGTTAGTGCAGGTCAGGTCGTGTGACATACAATTAGCACGTGCTCAAGCACATCTCGTCAGTGCAATACAGTCAGCACGCGCTCAAGCGCATCTCGTCAGTGCGAGTCAGGCCGTGCGACACATAGTCAGCACGCACTCAAGCACATCTCGTTAGTGCAAGTCGATCCGTGCAATACAGTCAGCATGCGCTCAAGTACATCTCGTCAGTGCGAGTCAAGCCGTATGACACATAGTCAGCACGCACTCAAGCACATCTCGTCAGTGCGAGTTGGTCCGTGCAATACAGTCAGCACGTGCTCCAACACATCTTATTTAAAAATTTTCATAAATAGTACACGTGTCTTAAAATACATATAAAATTCCATTTGTTTCACGAAACAGTTCAAAATAAGCTGTCTAGCACACTTTTAACTTCAAAACACTTAAATATCATTTTAGCATATAAAATAGATTAAAGGGGCTGATTTTGCCATTTTCAGCTAAAAATTCATAAAACATAGTCTCGAATGCAAATCCATAATTTTAGGTTTTTTGGTGATAATTATTTTAAAAATACTCTAATATTTATTTAAATACACTAAATAGGACTATTCCAAAAAATCGGGACAGTTCGAGGTTCTTTAAAACCTTTTTCTCAATTTCGAACAGTAAAATTGGCCTAGGGATTCTCTACGGTTGACGTGTATATATATATACACACACACATATAACCCTTCTCTCTTCTCTTTTCTCTTTTCCTTTTTTCTTTTTCATTTTTTTTTTTGAATTTGGCGCTTCGCGCCAAATTTCTTCTCTTTTCTGTTTTCCTTCTTCTTCTTCTTCCTCCTTCTCCCTCTCGGCTTCCCCTTCCACTGGTCACCCGAGGAGCCAGTCACCACCTCCTTTCTCTCCTCGGCGCAACCACCATTCTCATCACCTGCGTTCCTTGCTCCGGCCACCATGATCATCATCGTCGTCGCCTCCCGCAAGCTTCGGTTCTCCATTTCCAGCCCGTCATTACCGACTTCTCCAGCTTGCTTCCCGGTTCCCCTCCTTCCTCCTTCTCCCTCTCGACCATCTTCATCTTCTCCACCTCTCGGCACCACCATCACCACCTCCTTCCTTCCCTTTCAGCCATCTTCCTCATCACCACTATGTTTGCTTCGGCCAATCATCATCATCTCGGTTTCCAGCACCATCTTCATCATCATCACTATTTCAGCTCTCTCACTAGTAACTCTCGGCTTCTCTCCCCTGTCAAAATTTCCTTCTTCCCTTTTTGGCCATCACTCCTCGTCATCATATTCATCTTCACCATCACCAAATGCCACCTTCTAGCTCCCTCTCTCCCTTCCCCTGCTCTCCTCTGTTTCTTTTCTCTTCCACTGTTTCTCTCCAACTCTCTTTCTCTCTCGTCCTGATTGATATATATATATATATATATATATATATATATATATATATATATATATATATATATATATATATATATATATATATGTACAGGAGGGCAGTGTCATGCAGGCTGTGTGCAGGAGGGTGCAGCTGGGCTGTGTGACTGGGTGCAGCGTGCAGGGCGCTGGAGTATGCAGAAGGCAGGTGCAGGGTGTGCAGGGTGTCTGGCAGGGCGCGTTGGGGGCAGGGGGTGCTGGTCTGAGACAGCATTTGGTGCGACTTGGTGCAGAGCCTGGGGTGCAGCCTGTGGCTGCAGGGACGCAGAGCTTGGTCGTCTTTCGTGCGAGTAGACTGGGCACAGGCTGGGTGCGACCGGGTCTGGCACTGTGCAGGATAGGGCGCGGCGTGGTACGCGCTGGGGACTGCAGGAGGTCTGGCGTGCTGAGTGCTGGGGCGCTCAGGGGCCAGACCTAGCCAGGGTTGCAGAGGTAGGGCGTAGGCGAGACGCAGGCTTAGCGAGGCACGGGTCGCGCACTGCGCGCAGTGCCTCCCCCTTTAAAACACACCGTTTCATTTAGGGTTTTTTTTTTTTTTACTTTTCACCCCTTTTATTTGTTACTGGTTCACTCTTTTTTTTTAAGAATTTTAATTTATAAATATATACATTTATATATATTTATATATAGTTATAATCAAAACATATATATACTTTTCATATATATATATATATATTTATAAATCCAAATAAATTTTTATACATTTATATATTCAAAATAAATATATATACATATATATATATATCAAAATAAATTTATATTTGTAAAATCAAAATGTTTATATATATATATATATATATATATATATATATATATATATATATATATACATTTATGTATACTTTTATATACTCAAAATAAATTTATTTATATATACACCTTTATAAAATAAAAATAAATGTATATTTATAAAATCAAGATATATAATTTATATTTATATCAAAATAATTTATATATACATACATACATTTATATAATCAAAATAATTGTATATCTATATATACATATTGCTTATCTTGTCATCACTATCCTTATTATTATTATTATTATTATTATTATTATTATTATTATTATTATTATTATTATTATTATTATAAATCAGATTCTTAACAAAAATACCGACCTAACCTAATCTCGCCTTCCTGACAAAAATTAATTTAATTATCCGCACGCAAAATGAATTAAATTTAAATCGGATAACGCTCAAGCCGAATTCTAAAAAAATTCAGGGCTTTACACGAGACGTGCTTGAGCGCGTGTAGACTGTGTCGCATGGTCCAACTCGTACAAGTTTTTAAAATAATATATGAGTAAAATCATGTTGGAGGCGTCGTGTACTGTTATATGATCTTGCACTGACCTGTTAGCATTGGATTTTGAGACAAGGTGCTGGTTGATATTGATGCTGGGGGTAAATCCTTGAGATTACTCGGTACCCTCAGTCATATTGTATTATCTCGGGGTCCTCGGAGTACGCTGTATTGTGTTGACGCACATAGAGTACACTGCACCGTGTATTGAGTCTTCGGACTACTAGATTGAACTGAATTGAATTGTATTGATTGGCCGACAGGTTGGACTGACCCATCCCCCCTGAGGCGTATGACACTCGCGCATACCTGGCCCGTGAGGTGCGAGGTCACTAACAATGGTCATATGTCGACTGTATTGTTATTGATTGAATCTCAGCCTAATCTCAGCGAATTGAATTGCTTATTGATAGAAAGAAAAGTGAATTGAACTATTTATTGATTGAATGAAATGTTTTAAAGAAACAAATTCAAGTGTTTTACTGCATTGATTGAACAGTAAATGGTTTCATCGTACCGACTCTATTGAATGCATATGTTTTACATATGTCAAAGTATTGTATTGGAAATGTAAGATCTCGTATATGTATAATTGTAATATGTACATAGAAATGTAAATGGAGTTACACTATGAATTCATTGTGAAGTATAAATGATGTAAGTCCATCAGTTTAAGGTACACACATGTAATAAGAGTTGTGATTGTACATACAAGTTACATTATGAATGAGTATGAGGAAATGGACTCAAACATGTGAAAAATGTGAATGGAATATAATATGAGTAGTGTGGTAAAATGGAAGGAAGATTTGTATAAGTTGTGCACTTCCATTTAGTTTATATCATGGACCATTGACTATACAAAGATTCTACACAAGTTTTAATGTGTATGAAGTATTAATGGATGTCATCTTCAAGTCTCAAAGATGATTAGATGAGAAAATGACTATGGCACCAAATTAAGGATGTTTTGGTATAAGTTTACTGCAGAAAATCTGGAAATATGAATGACAGATCGATCTCATAGAATGAGAGATCGATCTGGGTGAGCCAAAATGCTTGTATTTGAGCAAAGGAATAGGGCAGATCGATCTCCAATGGGGCAAGATCGATCTCTTAAACATTCTGTAATGAAAAGATCGATCCTCAAGCCTACAGATCGATCTCTTTAGCTCTCTGTTTGGAGCAGATCGATCTCAAGCTTCGACAGATCGATCTCATACTTAAAATGCCGTGAAAAAGAGGGATTTAAGGGGACCAGATCGATCTCCTCCTAGTGCAGATCGATCTCCTCAAGCTATTTCTATAAAAGGAGTGTTGAAAATCTAAAAATTTAGAAAAAAACATCACCCTTCCATTTTCAACCCAAAAACTTAACTTTCTCTCTCTAAAATCAGCCATTTTCAGTAAGATTTGAAGAGAGACCATTAGAAGCAAAGTTGTTCATCTTGAGGAAGAGAACAACATAGTTTGGAGGCATTTACCCATTTGTTGGATTGAAGGAACAAGGGGCATTTCTAATTGGAGCAAAGAGAAAATCCAAAGAGGTAAGTTTCTAGTGCACAAATCCAAGTACATTTGTCTAGTTGATGATTATGAAGTTAATTTGGGTGTGCACATTGTGGGTAGAAACTATCTAAAATGCATGGGAATGATTATGACCTAGAAATGGTCTAGTGTGACAAAGTGGAATGTATGAAGATTGATGATGAATGAGATATGTAGAAGTAAATAATAGTGTTGTGGTATGATTTTAAGATTTTGTTAGTGGATAAATTGTGAGATTTACCTAAAAGGGGTAAAATGTGGATTAAGACATTGGTAAATGCAAAGATGAGTTATATTGACTAATGAGGTCAAATGTGAGTTTACAACTTTAACTCAAGCGATTTGGATGATTGGATTGCAGCTTTCGAGGATAGACCGGAGCAAGTTGAGCCAAGAGCGTGAGAAGCTAAGAAGAAAAGAGTCACACCAAGTAAATCGAGGTAAGGGAATTGTGTGGACTTTAAGAGTATCTGTGCACAATTTGGGCTCATTAAATGCTTTGCTGGAATGCATGAGATATTAAGAAATGATGTTGGGTGATTGAAGGGCAAAAGTTGGGTGTTTGAGAAATGTGCATGAAAACAAAAGCATATTGCTTTGAAAATCATGTTTTATTGCTTTCTAGCAAATGATTGATAGGTTGGTTGACATTGAAATGCTTTGCAAAAAAAATGAGTTTGTTTTGGTTTTGTTAACCATACTTTACAAAGATTTGAGCCACCTACATGGTTTTCGTGAGAATGAAAGCGTGCTAGAGAATGAAAGGGTGCTGAGCTTAGCTCGCACTAGTTTTCACATGAATTTCATACTGCTTTTGGCATGGTGCTTAGAGCTTAGCTCGCACTAGTTGCCCACCTTGCTTGTTGCCGTGCTTGGAGCTTCGGGTAGATTGGGCACCTCGATTAAATAGGCTCGCACGTGCATTGTTTTGACATGATTCATTAGCCGTGTTAGGAGCTTCGGGTAGACAAGAGGTCGTACCGATTAAATAGGCTCACACGTACGTTTTGAGATGTGGCGTGATATGATGTGTGATTAGGTCCATGGAGTACGTTGTACCATGCAAGTAGCATGAAGTACGTTGTACTGTGTTGAGATTGTGATATGCCGTCTTCGGATGAGATCTGCTATGGACCGGCGGGCTGGATTTGACCCACCTCCCGTGTGGAAGCAGATAGTTGTGATATCCCGCACACCTGATCCGTGTAGCCGGTATCACAGGTTATGACCATAGACCTTGAGGTTATTACCTTTTATTGAATTGCCTATCTCACATGTCTATTGCTTTGAGAATAAATCCATGTTTGAAATGATTTGTGAGTCAGGACAGTCCGAGGGAGGGGGCTGAGACCTGACAAATGTTGAATTGTTTTGAGATGTTGATTGGTTAATGGTTTTAAAGTGCACCGAAGCATGATGATTAATGCCATGCTTTATTGTGAAAAATGCATGATGGTTAATGCCATGCTTATTTGAGAAAAATGCATGATGGGTAATGCCATGTTTTATTGTGAAAAATGCATGATGGTTAATGCCATGCTTATTTGAGAAAAACGCATGATGGGTAATGCCATGCTTTATTGTGAATTATGCATAATGATTTATACCATGCTTTGAAATGAATTGTGCACTGGATTTTAATAGCATGAATGCTTTACATACCATTAACACAATCATACACTCATGTTTTGAGTTTAAATGATGAACTAAATGCTTTTGAGCATGACATTACAATCACGTAGATAGTACAGTATCTACCTGTTTGCATGATTGCCTTACTGAGCGTGTGGTTTGCTCACCCCCTTATTTTCCCCCTCTCTACAGAGTGTTGAGTATAGATTGAGCGTGACTGGAGGCTTATCCCTTTCGGTATTCGTTGCATCCCATCGCTAAAGGTATACACACTTGAATTATTTTGTATCTAAACTAGACATAGCACAATAGCATTTTGTAAGTAACTATTGAGGATGTAAAGCAATGTAAATACTTGTAAACAGTAACTCTGATATATTTATAAAAGTGTTTACTTCTAAAATTTTATTGCAAATTTGATTGTTATGGATGTATGAGGTAGACATTGACATACAGCCTAACTATTGAGAGTGTGGTTGTTCATGATCGAGAAAGGATGATTTATAAATGACGCACGAAAATGTGAAAAATTTGTACGTATTTTGGTAAGTTAAGGGTCGTGATAGGAAATAAAGTGTGATTAAAAACGTTTTTCAAAGAAAGTGCATCGATTATGAATCGTTTTCAGTATTAATGAATTGAATTATGTGCAAGTGTTTTACAGTGTTTTATAACTGATCATGGCATATACTATAAGCATGTAGATAGTATGGTTGTCTACTGATTACATAAGTTTCTTACTAAGCGTGCTAAGCTCACTCCATGCTTTCCTCCATAGAGTCCCAATAGTAACTTGGACACTTCCGTTAGTAAGGCATGTTGTACAACTATGGTACCACGAAATATCTTTCTGCGTTGAAGGTATACCCAGTTGTATGAAATTCTTTTATATCTAAAAGTTTTGTAAGCACAGTAATGCATACGAGATGTGTATGGAAAATGTGAACATATTTTGTTTAAATTTGTTACTAAGAAAGAAAATTAATCAGACTAAGTATTTTTCTAACCTAATATCGACTTGTAGTCCAACCAAATTGTGTGAAAATTTGGGTCTTTACATTAAAATAACTTACAAATAAATATATAATTTAAAATTTATTATTATGCAACTGTAAATGAATATTAAATGATTAAGTTAAACGAATGTGTTTTTAAATAGAGTTTAAATAAGTTTACACACGCATATAAATAAAATAATCACATCTCTATCTATCTCTATCTATAGTCATTATTAAGATTAATAAACGAATAAAAATCAAACATATCCACGATCACTTATTAAATTTAAGGCTTAATACCTAATAAGCCCATAATGTAACGACCAAAATTTACGGACATTTCGGTTGGGCTACAAGTCGATATTAGGTCAGAACAACACTCAGTCTGATTAATTTTCTTTCTTTGTAACAAATTTTAAACAAAATATATATTCACATTCCCCATACACATCTCGTTTGCATTACCGTACTTATAAAAATTTTAGATACAAAAGAATTTTTTACAATTGGGTATACCTTCAATGCAGAATGATGCTCCGCGGAACCATAGCTGTGCGACATGCCTTACTAACGAAAGCGTTCCCAGCTACAGAGGGACTCTATGGAGGAAAGTAAGGGGGTGAACTCAACATGCTCAGTAAGAAAAACACGTGGCAGGTAGATAAATACACTACCTATATACTTATGCCACAAATGAGTTTCTCATAAAATATACTGAGAATTTTTAGTTCAATAAAATCAGAAATGAAAATCCACAAATAGTATCTTCACAGTTTACCACACAGATTTCATAATTTCGAAATTCAAGCAGTGAAACATACAGTTTCAAATTACAACACAATTTGCATTTTCATTTCAGTAATTTAAATAAACGAGGCAAGGCATTTCACAATATATCAGACATCAAAAGTGACTATTGGCCAATGTCGGTGACTCCAGGCAATTCACGGGTTAGGTGTGTCGGGATGTTAGGTGCTGTGGGAGTGGTCAGGTACCCAAACGACTCACATAGTACACTATTTTTCAGTAACACGATACATCGTACACACATGCACACATCATGGTACATCGTGCTCCATGGACCTCGACATCAGTCACCATTCAATAGAATTTCACTATTCATAATTCCATATAATTTCACTGTCGCATTTTTGCCTCAAATCACGTGCAAGCAGGTAATGCAAGATCACACAGCAATACATGTCTGACAGGCACGGTTTTAACATCAAAACGTTTTAAATCACGTTCAAGCCAGTAGTGCAAGATCACACAGCAATACACTCCTGATTGGCATGGTTTTAACCTTAAATACTTTAATCTCGTTTCAACTCATAAAATAAAGTAAAAGGGGTTGGTCTTACCCTTTTTCACAAAATACGATTTTTCAGTATAATTTCGAAATTTTTAAATGTGTCACAAATAATTTTAAAACTACTCTAATATTTATTTAAATAGGCTCGATAATACTATACCAGAAATCAAGTCGTTTTATGGAGTTTTAAAACTCTTTCTTAGAATTCCAAAGCGTAAAATTGGCCTAAGGTTTTCTATAATTTAAGTGACTAAAAAATTTATGTCTTAAAGTTCATAGTCTCAAACACCTTGAAAATATACACAGATATTTTTAATAATTCACGAATATTTTGCTACAGTAAAAATTTGACCTAAATATATATCTACAAAGTATCAGAAAAATACGTGCAATTTATCTCTAGCAGTACACAAAATTTTCTTTACCTCGGTGTCTGCCCGCAATCCGCAATTGCCTTTGGTGATTGGAGTCTATAGGTTCGATCTACTCGGTTAATTTTCACAGAACTCCTTCCCTAGGTTTTGCCAATTCTCAGTACACTTATCTTCTTTTTCTTCAATTTTCTCCTATTCTAATATATATATATATATATTTAAAAATATATATTACTTTTTTTTTTCAAATCTT
This sequence comes from Firmiana major, assembly GCA_033439115.1. NCBI lineage: Eukaryota > Viridiplantae > Streptophyta > Magnoliopsida > Malvales > Malvaceae > Firmiana > Firmiana major. Next base: position 55,741,690 of record CM065899.1, read on the forward strand.
TCCTACCAAAAATCCATTTCCTTTCTTTCTTTCTTTCTTGTCCTTCTTCTTCTTTCACAGTTTCACCCCTCGCTCAGTCCACTGTAATCACCACCTCTCGGCGCTACCACCTTCTTCCTCTCAGTAGACTTCCGTCCGGCGCTGGTGATCGTGGTTCCTCAGGCCACCTCGTTTCTGGCGCTTCTACAAGCCCCGACGTCACTTGTTTCGTTCCCCGTTCCCAGCTAATCTACCCGAGCTCACTGTTCATTCCATGTTTTGTTCTCTGTTTCCTCACCTCCTCGGCATCACCATCATCCCATGTTGTTTCTCCTTTTTGTCTTCCTTCTATCATTGTCAACATCAACCTTGCTCTGCTATCATCAGCGTCTTCCAGCTCTGTCGACTCCTGTACCAACTTCCACCGTGGCTGGCGTTGCCCGAGGAGCTTCTCGTGTTCTCCTCTACTTCAGCTTTGATTACCACTGCACTGTTTTCAATTGCTTTCCTCTCGGTCTGTCATTCTCCTTCATTCTCCTTTCGGCCATACCTCAGTTTACTACGTTCAACCACCACCATCGTCATCCTAAGCATTTGCCTAGTTTTTTTTCATTTCTGCATCCACTATGTCCTGCTCTCATATGCTTCGGTTTCCTTCCCCTTCACCCTCTGTCGTACCTCCAGTAACCCATATATATATATATATATATATATATATATATATATATATATATAAAAGTCATTTAATGTCCTTCCTTCTCCATTCGGCCATTACCTCTGTTTACTACGTTCAACCACCACCATCGTCATCCTTAACATTTCTCTATTTTTTTTTTCATTTCTACAGCCACTATGTGCTGCTCTGATATGCTTCGGTTTCCTTCCCCTTCACCCTCTATCGCACCTCCATTACCCCATATATATATATAAGTCATTTAATGTTTGTGTCAGCTGAGTAGCTAGCCTTGCAGCTCCCATTCCTCGGCGTAAATCTCTTGCTCCACTAGCTCTCGGTTTGTCCCATCTCCAACAGTCCTTATACCCGTTCACCCCCCCCCCCCCCCCCTCTCATGCCTTCCTTTTTTTTCCTCTCTTTTATACGTATATATATTTAAGGTTTGTGCAGTATAATACAGCAGATTTCCTACCAGAACCACCACCTACGTTGTTACCTCTTCACTTTTTCTGCTGCAGTTTTACTGCAGCAGAAAATGGCTCTCAGGTTTTACGTGTAATTCCTTGCTACAGGTTATAACCATCACACACCCACTTTCTTCTATTTTCAGTCCATTTCAGTTGCTTCCATCACGTGTCTCACTTTCTTCTTTCTTTCACTGAGATCCGTTGCCATCATCTTTCTCCTCCATTCTTCCTGCTACAGTCTGCAGCAGGCGTGAGCCTTGCGGGTTTGGCTTCATTGGAAGCCAAACCACGTACTTTGTAATCTCTTTTCCTCTTCATCGTGTAACATATATATTTTATCATATTTTCTCCATGCCTTGTCGACTACCCAACTACCGAGCAATATCATCTTCACCACCAAATATACTTCCAATTGGCATGGCAACTTCGAGGTTGACTTAAAAGAGTGGAACTATTCTTTGATATTAATGTTATTAATTAACTAACAATGATAATACTTTACATTATATTAAATTACACTCTACTTGGTAACATGATATATATATATATATTGTACTCATTTATGTTACAAGATTTGATATTTTATTTTAATTTAACTCAGTTAAGTTTCTCTTGTCAAAATACCGATTACATTAATTAGCCTCCTGTGAACATATATTTACTCTCAAATTTGTTCACTTAAAATCGAATACAAGGAATTTTCGCGGAGTTTACACTCAATGTTTATAAAAAAATGGAATTAAGTCATAGATATATAATTGCATGAAAATAAGTTCATTACGTTTTATTTTAAACAATTTAAACATAAACGTTTCAAAATAACATAATTAAATCATTTTCCGTTAAATCTCAAAAACGATCGTTACTCATGCATAAGTGGCATGCTGACGTGGATTTTTTTTGCTACGTGGATGGTTGACGTAAAATTTTTTTTTTCAAATTTACCTTTTTTCACATAATTACATTTTTATTTTTTTATTTTTGCAAAACTACATATTTTTTCAAAATGTTATTTTTTAAAATTACATTTTTTCTCAAAAATATATATTTTTTTTTCAAAAATTACATTTTTCTCAAAATGTAATTTTGTTTTAAAATTTCATTTTTTCTAAAATTACAATTTGTTTCGCAATTGCATTTTATTCAAAATTACATTTTTTTCCAAATTTACAATTTATCTATTGAAAACACCAAAAAATTAATACAAAAAATAAATTGAGAGGAGAAAAATATATGACTACAAAAACAAAATAATTCATCCAAAATACAGCAACAGAACTAAAAGACAACTAACTTTACTGGAAGAAAGAAACTATAACATATTCATTGCAACAAAATTAAGCTATAATAGTGTAACGCCCCGAAAATACGGAAATTAGGGCCGATTTTTTTATTACTTAATCTTTTACTTAAGGTGTATTCCTATTCTGTGCCAGTTCCTGACTTATCATTCATTTTTTAAACTATCATACACTGTAAACTCATGAAATTATCTACTCTTCCATTTCCATATATACATAAAAGTAATTACATCTCAAATGCTCATTTACATATAAGTATCTGTACTATACATGACGTCTGGATACAATTGAAATATACCTTAATGTGTACAAGAGATAGCCTGGGAAGATTATCATCCACCAGCCTATATCGGGTACGCAACAGGCACAGAGGTACTTACTGTAAATAATTTAGAAATGAGGAAAAATTGGAGTGAGCTTCAAATAGCCCAGTAAGGAGTGCATTAAAATAATAATAATATTCAAAACATTTAAAAAATAGTAATACTATATAACAAAGTGTCGTTTTCAAAATCGAACTGTTAAAAATCATATAAGTTTACATACTTAAAATCATATACCTTTTTATACCAAAACATAATTCATATACTTTTCTTACTTTCATCAAAATCTCGAAAATTTTATGTTTACATAACTAAGCATAGGTAATAGATAGATCATAACAAAATCGAAATATGGAGACTAGGCATTCACTATTATTGTCATGAGGGTAATCACTACTTTATCCTCAAAAGATGGCATTCTCCAAAGAGAGAACAGAATACCTATGGCCATGGTAGGACTGTAGATTGGATCAGGATCGTACAACATCACATAAACGTCACACAGGCGAAAACACATATTGCCACGAAGGCGACATGACATACACATAGAAATATGCATGATATAGTCAAGACCCAACTCGTTCATAGGCCGTCAGCTAGAATTCCCTTGGATCCCTTTTATCGACCCCTAGGTTTACCTTGACTCGCACATTTTGAGCATATAGTCTCAAAATCAAATATATCATTATTTTCAGAATTTATTATCAAATTTATTAATACAAAAGCTTGCGGGAATCATATTTCTAGAAATTTACACACACACACACACACACACACACACACACACACACACACACACACACATATATATATATATATATATATATATACACACACACATGCTTAACACATAAAAAATCATAGCTTTCGATTTATACGAAAATCATGTACCCGAGCTAAATAAACACGGGCTTAAGATCATTTCGAAATTCATGCTTACTATATAAAACATTTTTCATGCTAAGAATATCTATTTGTAAGTAAGGAATATTGTTACTAAAATAGATTGCATCTCTTACCTGACCGAGGCTGAGATAGCACTAAATCGCCAAGTACCGAGTGTGTCGCGTTTTACATGCCAACATTTCAGGCTGCCAAAAATAATTTCAATTCTATCAAATGATATTCAAATTTATCTTAATATACTTAATTATACCTTAACCTACGTAATACTCACTAAATTTGGCCATTTGCTGATTTTCCCTACTTTCTCGGTTTAAGCTATTTTCGATAGTTTCTTTCCTTCTAATTTCAATTCATTAACCTAATGTCTTACACATTTATTCCAAGCTCCAATTAACAACTAACAACATACCAAATCATCTGATTTTCACACTTTCACAGTTTTCAGCTAAATCGAGCTATAAACCAAATTTTTTGGTATAAATCTAACATTCCACAATATCAAACTCAACCATATTTCATCTTTTTCTTCAACCTATCAAGACTGGCCGAAACTATACATATATCTTTTCTTCAACCTATCAAGGCTGGTCGAAACTATACATACCCCTAGACAAGTTTTCTTCCAATTCTACTTAAGCAAAAACTATCCAAATTCACCTAACATCAACATATCTAGCCATTATCAACTTCCAACAACTTTACCTCGGGTTTGACAAAGTTTGACCCAAAATTCAGCCTTGAACAATAACCCTCAGCTGTAAATCAACATATATAATACTTAGAATCATAAAAAATAACCTCAAAAACCAACCAAAAACTCATAAATTTAAGTTTTCTTCTTACCTAGAAATAGGGCATATTCAACCCCTCTCCTTCTCACTAATTTTTCACCTAGCAAATGAGCTTGTTTGGGGCTAAATTTTTTATATGTTGTAGAGGACTTAAGGGGGAAGCATTTAGCCTTAGTTGAACTCCAAAAGTAGTTGGAAGGTGGCCGAAAAAAATTACACAATGAACCTTTGTAGAAGACACATACGACAAAATGAGAGAGGTGGTTCTCTAGGGTCTTAAGTCGGTTGAGGTTGGTCTATACCTTTCCAGAAAGGGCATGAGGTCTATTTTTATTCTGGAAAAGATGGGGTTCAAAAGATTTCTGAAAGGTCATCAAATTCAGCCATTTTGTTGGGTCAGCAAAATTCTGGGCTAGGGTAGCCTGCTGCCCTGTTTTCATAAATTCCACAAAAAATATTTTCAGCCCAATTTCTTCCAAATTTCCACCATTCATGTGTTGTACTAAGTCTATAGTATGTCCCCTAAAATTTTGGGCCTCACTTGTTTAAGAAACGTTTCCTGTTTGAGCCCATTTTTCCTATTTTAGTCTTTACCGATTGAAATTGCTTAAGGTTTTTGGTTTACTTTAAAAATTAATTCAACTATCGAACCCTCAAGATTTCCACTCAATTTTCATTCCCCAAGTCAATTATGCCTTATACTAATTTTCTATGCCTTCAAAATAATTTTTATGAATTTATAGAATTTATTCTGAATTTATTTATCTTATTGGGCCCAATTGCTCGGTTTAGCGCTAACTTGAGTTTTCACTAACTTTTTCACTTTCAATATCTTAGTTTCACCTTCTAACTACTAAAACATACCTATATGTGCAATCCTTAAGAAATTCTTAAATTTAAAACCTTACCTTGATTTTCATGCCCCAAGCTCCAGCCACTATTCTAAGCGCTTCGGTCATTTCGGGCCTACATAATATTATTCTGAGCATCTTAATTATTTTGTAACATCCAAATAAATAATAAAATGAAAATTTTTAGGTGTCACATTTCTCCCCACCTTTTAATAATTTGGTCCTCCAAATTCAGCCAGATCCGTCAAATAATCGATGGTACTTCTCTCCTATAAGGCTCTCGAGCTCCCAAGTTGCTTATGCTACTGAAATTTTCTCGGTGCCAGAGAACCTTTACTAATGAAATTCTCTTCGTACAAAGTATCTTCTCTTTCTTGTTAAGGATTTGGATAAGTTCTTCCACATAACTCATATCTCCCTGGATGTTACTCGATGACATGGGAGGGATCCAGATTATATTTCCTCAATATAGAGACATGGAAGACATTATGTATCCTGAAAACCTGTGGGGGCAAAGCTAACCAGTAGGAAACATCTCTTACTCTCTCTAATATCTCGAACAGACTGATAAAATGAGGATTCAACTTTCTTTTCTTCCCAAAACGCATGATACCCTTGCTCAGAGACACCTTAAGAAATACAAAGTCCCAAACCTGAAAGTCAAGTGGTCGTCTACGCACATCGGCTGAGCAGCCCGAAGTCTGTCGCAAATAATTTGGACACCCTTTACTGCCTGTTCAACCAGATCGAGAGCAAATATTTTCCTGTCGCTCACTTCTTCCCAAGCTACAGGGGATCTACATCTTCTACCATATAGAGCCCCATAATGTGCCATGCCGATGCTAGCATGATAACTATAATTATAAGCAAACTCTGCAAGGGGCAAATGATCATCCCACGATCCCTTAAAGTCTAATGTACACGCCCTCAACATATCCTCCAAAGCCTGAATGATCTGCTTGGACTGACTGAGGATGATAGGCGGTACTAAAATTCAACTGAGATCCCACGACTTTTTGAAAATAAGTTCAAAATCTGAAGGTGAACATGAAATCTCTATTAGACGTAATACTCACAAGAGCCCCATCCAAACGAGCTATTCCTCTGACATATAACTCAGCCAAGGCACTCAAAGAATCTGTACACTTAATGGCTAGGAAGTGGGCACTTTTCGTCAATCTATCAACTATCACCCAAATAGCATCGTGACCTCTCCGGGTCCTCGATAAACCCATAATGAAATCCATTGTTATATACTCACATTTTCACGTAGGCACGAGTAAAGACTTGAGTAGAGCTGGCAAAAGTTGGCCCGAGCCCGAAAACCCGCCCGAGCCCGCCCGAGATCGAACCCGAGATCGGACCGAATTGACCAAAAAGTCAAAGGCCCGAGCCCGAGAAAAGCCCGACCCGAAAAAGCCCGAGCCTGATAAAACCCGAGCCCGAAAAAGCCCGAACCTGAAAAAACCCGAACCCGAAAAAGCCCGAGCCCGAAAAAGCCCGAAACCGGCCCAATCCGAAACCCAAAAAAGCCCGAATTTATAACCCGAGAAAGCCCGAATTATAATTATATAATTATTATATTAAAAAATAATTAAATAAATAAATAATAATACACTTTTTCTAATTAAAATTTATAAAATTTTAAAACAATCATTATTTATTTATTACATAATTATATCAATAATTTATTATCAACAAAATAAATATTAAATATTTACATTCAATTATTAAATAAAATTATTTTAAAACACAATATAATGTTCAATATCAAATAATTTTCAATATTATGCTTATTATATTTGTAATAATAAATAATAAATATATTATTAAATATAACATTTGATTTTATTATAAAAACAATTATTATACTATTTTATTATATTTATTTCATATTAAAATTTTAATTGTAATACAATAATAAATCAAATATATATATATATATATATATATATATATATATATATATATATATATATATATATATATATATAAATCATTATATAATTGTAACATTTATTTAAATTTGATATTTCATATAAAACATTGAATACATTATTAACAAAATTAGAATTTAAATTCTGACTCCTATAACTCGTAAATAGAAAAATAGTAATTTATTTTTTAAATTGTGATTATACTAAAAATAAGAATTGAAAATTAAAAAAGGGGATCATACCCTTTTAAAGGTTGTAATAACTTTTTCACTGTAAAAAAAGATTCAGACTCAACTATGACATGTTTGCATCCAAATTCTCATGTCATTAACAAGTCAATGATTGTTATGTTCTAAATTAGTCCAAATATAGTAAAAAACAAACCAGCAAAGAAAACATCAAACACTTAAAGTTATGACATGTAACATTACAAGAACAACAAAATAGAAAATATACAATCATTCTCATACACAGCCACCTAGTCATGGAGAAACCAATCCCTAGTCATACATTGCATGATGAACAAAACAGGAAAATACGATCATTCCATTCAACGCTAGCGGCTTGATGAATAATATACTCGAAAATATTGTAAATGCAGGAAGCAACTAAACTCTCTAAGAGCGACATTGTCTTCAAATAAGATTAATGAGGCAATGATCAATCATAATTACTCTTAATAAAAAAATTTAATTTTTTAACAATATAAATAGTAAGAAATAAAATATCAACATACGTTACAATTAGAACTCTTCATCCTCATCCATAAACTAACTAGTTCAATTTGATCCAACTTTCCTTCCAAATCTCATTGTTTCATCTTCTTCATCTAATAAAATATATAAAAATAATCATATAAGAATTTAAATAATAAAAAATTAATAAAATAATAATGACACTAAAATCTTACCACCTTTATCTATATCAAATCCATACAGCCAATTACGAGTGGTAATCAAAATTTCTGCATTATGTGTTATGAGACAATTTCTCCATTTGTTAATAACTCTACCACTCATACTAAATGCTGATTCAGATGCAACTGTGGTAATTGGAATACTCAATATATCCTTAGCCATAAGTGAAAGTATAGGGTGTCGAAATTGATTTTTCTTCCAATAATCAAGAACATCAATTTGAATCTTATAATCTTCTCTTGATTCATTCAAATATACATTTAACTCTAATCTATATAAAAGATATCTAGAATTGAAGTTTCTAAATCCCTACAATAACAAAATAAGTTCATATATGAAATTATAATAACAAATGTAAATTAAAACTTAAAAAAGAATTACTTAATATAAAAAAATAATAATTTAATAAGTTACTAAAGCAATTTATATTAAACTTTTGAACAAAAAATTTATATAAATATGTTATCAAATTAACAATAAATATTTATATGTTTCAAATTTTATTTCTAGCTAGGAAATTTAAGTTTTTGCAATGTCTTGTCTTTTGTATAAATTTTATTACTAAATTATATAATTTTTTTCCTCATTAATTCATATTTCATCATTTTAATTATATTTTGTCTTATAATCATTATGATTAAATTATATCAGCTTTTTGGTTTATCTATTTTATTTAAACTTCGATATTATATTTAATAATTTTTTCAAACTTAAACTAATTGCATCTATCAATTGAGAATTTAGCTACAATTATAGAACTTTAATTAGGTATAATTTAAACGAATTGATAACAATTAATTAGTTATAATTTAGTTAAGCATATATGATTATTTATTTATTTGCCTACCTTATCGGTTCATATCTATATCAGTCCACTAAAATAATATCAGTAGATATTTTTTCTTGTGCATTATGCAACGTGACGATCAAGACAAACATGCATCATTACTTGATTGTGCAAAAATAATTATTTTAAGTTAATTTTTTTATTTAAATTATGTAACTAATTTATTAAAAATTAATAATTTGTTATACTTATATATGATAACTAATTAGTAAATATTTATTTTAATAATTATTTTGATAATAAATAATTAATTTTTTAACCATGTTACTATGTAATATGATAATTCTGTTTGAAAATTATTAAATTAATTATATATATACATTAACGTGCAATATTTATTTTATTCCATTTTATACAATAATTTAATAATTTATCATGAAATCATATCATTTTTTTTCTTATTCTTTGAAAGCCTATCAACAATTTCAATTATTCTATAGATAGATTATATTTATAGTTCAGTCAAATTTTTTATGCTCTTCAATTTTTCTTGGCTAAGGCCAAAGAAATAAGCAAAACATTCATTTAGAAAAGAAGTGAAGAAGATAACATCTAGAAGTTGGAAGAAATCTGTAAAACTAAAAACAAACTAATAGAGGAAATAAAAAAAAATATTATGAAACTTTTATTAATCTAATTTTAGTGACTTCTGTTTAAAATTTAAAAATTTATTATTTTAATCATAATTAATAATTATCTACTTTAATTTCATAATTATTTATATTATGCTTTTTTTTTAAACTCACAAAGTTTTTTTGTATAAATATATTTTTTTAGTGTATTATATCAACTACAAAATATCAATCATATGGTAGTGTAAAATTGTATATGATATAATTATATTAAATATTAAAAAAAATATTTTTGAATTTAATATTCTAAATTTTTAATGAGACATTTGATTAATTAATGTAAACGATTATATTTAATACAATAATATTAATTATGATTTATGTACAAATAAAAAACAAATTAAAAATAAAATAGAGCTAATTAATTGATCATTTATTCATATTAAGCATTTTTTTGATAAATGATAATATTAATTGGTACTTTTCTTCCTATAATATCTATATGTAATATTTTCTTTTGCATTTAATGAATATAATTATATCTACTATTTTATAATAAATATTGTAAGAAATTAAAAAAGAGTAAATTATTTTTGTCAAATAATAAATATTAAAATATAGAAATTTGTTTTTATATAAATATTTATTCAAATATAAAATCATATAAAAATTAAATTAATTATCGCATTCAAATTTTTTTTAAAAAAAATTATAACTAATAAAGTTTCAAAATATTTCAAGCCGGCCCGCTAAACCCGTCAGACTAGAACCGGGACCGAACCCGAAAAAGCTCGAACCCGAAAAAACCCGAACCCGAAGAAGCCCGAAACTGAAAAAACCCGAAACCGAAAAAGCCCGAACCCGAAAAAGCCCAAACCCGAAAAAGCCCGAACCCGAAAATAACCGAACCCGAAAAAGCCCGAACCCGAAAAAACCCGAACCCGAAAAAGCCCGAACCCGAAAAGAACCCGAACCGAGCCCGCCCGAGCCCGCCCGTTTGCCACCTCTAGACTTGAGTAATCTTGCGAGCTTTTGGTGCTTAACTTTAACCTGTTGATAGATCAAACATCTGGTCACAAATTCTGCCACATCTCGTTTCATACCACTCCACCAATACACCTTACGTAGATCACGGTACATCTTAGTACTGCCTAGATGCATGGTGTAACGGGAATAGTGGGACTCTCAAAATCTAATGCTTCAGGGTATCATCACTCTGAACACAGATGCGACCCTTAAACCTTAATAACCCATCATTGCTGATCAAAAAATCTGACTGCATGGTCTGTTTTGCTCGACTAATCATGCCCAACAACCTCTGGTCACTCATCTTCCCTGATCTGATCTGATCCAGGATACTGAGATATATTCGTAGGCTAGCCATAAACTCGACCTTTGCTTCTTTAACACTGATCCTGAGTTCGGTGAACTTTTCCAACAATCCCATTCTCTGACCATCATAGCAGAGCATCTGCAACTATGTTCGCCTTACTTAGATGATAAAGAATTTTGCAGTCATAATCCTTAAGGAGCTTCATCCATCGTTTATGTCTCATATTAAGCTTATTCTGATAAAAAATGTACTTCAGACTCTTATGGTCAGTGAAGATTTGGAACCTTTCTCCATATAAGTAATACCGCCATATCTTCAAAGCAAACACCACAACGGCTAATTCCAAATCATGTGTGGGGTAATTTCGTTCATGGTCCTTAAGTTGGTGTGAACCATAAGTGACTACTCTCGCATGCTGCATGAGTACACACCCAAGACCTTGATGGGAAATATCACTATAAAATGCAAAGCCTCTAGACCCACTCGGAATGGTCAGAACGAGTGCTGTAGTAAATCTCTACTTAAGCTCCTCGAAACTCTACTCACACTAATCAGATCATACAAATGGGACGTCTTTACGTGTAAGCTTAGTCAAAAGAGCCTAATCCTGGAGAATCCCTCAACAAACCTCTTGTAATACCCTGTCAATCCCATAAAACTCTGAATCACTATAATTATCCTCGGTCTCTCCCACTTGAGTTCAGCCTCTATCTTAGACAGATCAACTGACACCCTGTCTTTAGATACAATATGACCAAGGAAAGTTATCTAATCTAACCTGAACTCATATTTACTGAACTTTCCATACAATTGCTTGTCTCGGAGATTCTAAAGCACAATTTGTAAATGCTGCGGATGTTCTTCTTGGGACTTAGAATAGATGAGAGTGTCGTCAATGAAGAATATTACAAACCGTTCCAAATACTCCCAAAACACCCCATTCATCAGATTCATAAAGGCAACAAGGGTATTAGTCAGGCCAAGCGACATCACTAAGAACTCATAATGGCCGTATCTAGTTTGGAATGCTGTCTTAGGCACATTCTTCCTTCGAATTCTCAACTAGTGATATCCCGACCTCATATTAATCTTGGAAAACACTGACGCCCCTCTCAGCTGGTCAAATAAATCATCTATTCTTGGCATGAGATATTTATTCTTCACTGTAACCTTGTTCAATAGTTTGTAATCTGTACACAATCTTAGGCTACCATCCTTCTTCTGAACAAATAAAATCGGAGCTCTTTATGGTGACACACTAGGTCTAATAAAACCCTTATCAAGTAACTCTTGTAACTGCTTCTTCAATTCTTCTAATTCTACCTGTGCCATCCTATAGGGAGATTTAGCAATTGGCTGGGTATCTGGCCTAAATCGATAGTGAACTTTAGCTCTCTCCCATGGTAAGCCTGGCAGCTCATCTGAAAATTCACACACAACTGATATTTCTTCTATCCTCGGATGTTCCCGATTAGTATCGGAGATGAGTGCGATATAACCTTCATATCAGCAATTTCTTTAGTAATTACAGAAAAATATCATTATATCATAAAATTTCATACATTGAACCTCACTTGTTTACCTCTTATCAGCCAAATGTACACAGAATTTTTCAAGTAGGGAGAAGGTTACAATTTTAGTATAGCAGTCTAGACTTACGCGATTAGCAACTAGCCAATCCATACCTAGAATCACATCAAAACCATACATATTTAACAAAACTAGATTTGCTAACATGACCCTGTCTCCCACCTTAATTTCACACTTTTTACATACTTTATTAGTCCTTTGAGACTCAAGCATCGGTGTATTTACATGTAATATATAATCTAAAGGTTTAGGCTCTAAGTGTAATTTATATGCAAATTGTGGTGAAATAAAAGAATGTATGGATCCAGGGTCAAATAATACATGTGCTTTATTGTTACAGACAAGACGTGTACCTCAGATAGCCTCAGATGAAGTGTCAGTAGTATCCTTATCAATAGCAAACACACGCCCCTCTGCGACAGGCTTCTTACCCTTCTCAGCGGCGGAGACCCTTTTTTGAGAAACATGTCTCTAAGGCTGTTGTTATGGGCTCTTGGGGCTATGGCGTCTGAAGCTGTGGGTAATCTTTAACCCTATGGCCCGTGTTTTCAAACGTAAAACATCCATCTGTCACCCAGTAGCAAACACCCTCGTGCGGTCAACCACAGTTTACAAATCTCGACACCTGGCCTGGGCTTCGAGTGGTCTCCGCAGTGCTGAAAGGAATCTTGGGCCTATCAACCCTCGCCCTAGACTCCTCGGTCCTCTGCCTCTTTGGCGGATCCCTCCTATAATCTACTTGGGATGCCTCGGGCGTCTTACCTTATCTCTAACCTTTACTCGTGTAAACCCCACAAAATTTCTCTGTACTTTTTTTTAAGTAATATCAGTTGGGATTAAATCTAAGCTTAGTTGATGGATAATAAATTAAAAATTTATTTTTTAAATTGAGAGATACAGACGAAGATAATTAACTAAAATATTTTAATAAATAATTATGAGATATAAAAATAAAATTTCTCAAAATAAATTTTATGAGACTCCATATATGTATGGTTGTAACGTGTGTAATTGGATCAATGTGTTAATGGACTTGTAATGTAAAGTATAATTGATGTAAGTCCATGGATTCAATGTACATATGTGTAATATGATTTGTAATGTACACACAAGTTTCAATGTGAATAAGGTATGAATGGATGCCATTTTCAAGTCATAAAGGTGGATGGATGAGAAAATGGCTATGGCAGCAAATTAAGGATGTTTTGGTGTAAGTTACTGCAGAAAACTGTAGAAAAATCTGGAAAATATGAAGGCCAGATCGATCTCATAGGATGAGAGATCGATCTGAAAAAAGCCAGAATGCTCTTATTTGGGCAATGGAATAGAGCATATCGATCTCCCAAGGGGCCAGATTGATCTCCTAAACATTCTATAATGAAAAGATCGATCCTTAAGCATACAGATCGATCTCCTTAGCTCTCTGTTTGGAGCAGATCGATCTTAAACTTAGACAGATCGATCTCATGCTTAAAATGTCGTGAAAAAGAGGAATTTAAGGGGACCAGATCGATCTCCTCCTAGTGCAGATTGATCTCCTCAAGCTATTTCTATAAAAAGAGCGCTGAAAATCTAAAAATTTGAAGAAAACAACATCACCCTTCCATTTTCACCCAAAACCTAAGTTTATCTCTCTAAAATCAGCCATTTCTAGTAAGAATTGAGGGGAGGCTATTAGGTACCAAGTTGTTCATCTTGAGGAAGAGAACAACATAGTTGAAAATCCAAAATCTCATTGTTGGTATTGAAGGAACTAAGGACATTGTCATTTGAAGCAAGAAGAGAAACATGATTTGGTAAGTTTCTAAGACTCTAATCTAAGCACATTGTCTATTTTATTGATTTTAGGGTTGATTGGCATGTAAATGGATGATTGAAACCATTTAGGTAGTGTTGGAACTAATGTAACCTAGAAAATGGAATGCCTCTAGTGTGAGAAAGTGTGATTTGAGGAGTTGGTGGTTTATGGGTTATGATAAGTTTTTATTTGTGTAATGTGGATGATTTGAAATGGTTATGTGGGGTTATATTGTGAGTTTAGAAAGTTATGAAGATGGGTATATGAGATGCTTGATAAAATGCTATAGTGAGGAAATCAATGAAATATGAACACTATGAGCTTAATATCGATTTAATATCGATTTGGAATGAGTTAATAGGCTTAAAAGGAATCCATAGACTATATAAATGAAACGAGGCCTTATGAGCGTTAATAGAAACTATAGGTCAAATCGACTATATTGAACGCACGATGTCCTATTATATGGATCGAATATAATGTGAAATATGATTATGTGTAGTCCCGAAGAGTTCGTTAAAGACGAATTGGGCCGCACGAGTAAGCAACTCTAAGGAAGTGGAATCACGCATCGCAATTCCAGGTAAAGGAATTCTGTAAGTATATAGAGGTAGCTGCTCGTTTTTTGAACTCGTGGGTATATAGGGCTTTGGAAATGTGCATGAGTTTGTGAAAAATATGGTTGACAATGTATGGAAATTATTACAAGTAATTGCGTGAAACTTGGTTGTTGAAGTGGTATTATAAAGAAATGGGATAGTAAGGCTAATAATTGCATAAATCAAGTGTTTTGAATGCTTTCACAAAACATGTGTTTTGTTTTCAGCGAATTAATAAATAGGCTGGCTATTGTTGTTTGATGTTGTGTGATAGCACATGTGAAGTGCTAAATGTGTTCTGAGATTGGTTTTGAATGTTCATGAGCCGCCTATCGTGTTTATGTGAATTAAACCGTGCTGGAGCCTAGCTCGCACTGGGTGTTGATGTTTTCATATGTTTGAAATGTGCTAGAGCTTAGCTCGCACTTTGGTTTAAAACTATGACGATGCTTTATAAACTGTACTGGAGTTTTTGCTCATACGTGGATTTTGAGTGGTTTTCTTATGGATATAACTGCACTGGAGCGATG
This sequence comes from Firmiana major, assembly GCA_033439115.1. Classification (NCBI taxonomy): domain Eukaryota; kingdom Viridiplantae; phylum Streptophyta; class Magnoliopsida; order Malvales; family Malvaceae; genus Firmiana; species Firmiana major. The sequence continues at coordinate 55,757,107 of CM065899.1, forward strand.
CTCGTACGTGGTTTCTTCATATTTTATGCATAAATGTCGTACTAAAATGTTGCTCATACGAGGTGATTTATTATGATGCATGAATTGGCGCTAGAACGTAGTTTGCACTGGTTTTCACACTGTGGTATGTATGAGGCCGTGGTGAGGATAATACAGATTGGTGTTCAGGGAACCCAACAGGCCTAACAGATCTCTTGAGTGAGGTGAAGGTGAGGGGCTAGGACCTAACATTAATCCATTTAGGGAACCTAATAGGCCTTATAGACCTCTTGAGTGGGGTGAGGGTGAGGGTCTAGGACCTGAATTAGGGAACCCAACAGGGGCGAGCAAGGCCATGAGGGGCTAGGACCTGGTATTAAGAGTACTCCCACGTGCACTTCAGACTAGAGGTTTCACTTGGTATGGGGTAGATAAGACCTAATGCAGGCACTCCCAACCATGTTATGGGTTCACGAAGTACGATGTACCGTGTATATCACATGGAGTACGATGCACAGCGTGGTGGTTACTTGATTTGAGAAAGTCTGACGGGGAACTAACCCACCTTCATACCAGCATGATACCTCGCACACCGGGATCCGTGTGGTCTGGGATGATATGTGACATAGTTGGCCAACATAGTCGGTCGAGATATAGTGACCCATCTCCTTGCTTGATTTACATAATACCACATGGTTTAAATACGTAAGTATGATTATGAACTGTCCAGGGTAGACCCGAGGGAGGGGTCAAGCCTTGTGGGATTTTAAATTGAGAAATGATAATGACGTTGTGATTGAGAAACCATTTTTATGGGATTTTGATGTGTTTAAGAAAGAGTTTTGTGATGCGATTTAAAAAGGAGGTTTCTTAAATGAATTGCCTTTTTTATGAGATTAAATGAGAATGAGCATGAGACGGTTTTACATGTTGATGTTTCCATGTTTTATATGCCAATTTTACATGATTTTGATACATGATATATGTATATTCATATGGCATAGTTTTAATTCCTCATACTCCTATTATAAATGATTTATGCATAACATTATCAGCATGTAGATAGAGTAGTTATCTACCATGCTTGCATTATTGCCTTACTGATCGTGTGGTTGCTCATCCTTCTCTACTTTCCCCCTCTACAAAGTGTACATAATAGCCCAGTGAGGACTGAGGCATTTTGGTTAAGACATCCGCTGCATCTCCATCACTTAGAGGTATATACACAGTGATTCTTTTTTGTATCTAAACAATGTAAAAGCACAGTAGCCAATTGAAATGTAATTATGGGGGATGTAGATGTCAGTAAAACATGTTTTGTATAAGTAAATGATTAACTTCGAATGTATGACATCGTTTTATTAACTTGTGAATGAATGGTAAGTGGTGATTATTATTGACTCACAGCCCAACTGTGTTGTGGTGAGTTTGTTCACGATCGAGTAAGGAAAGGAATAAATGTGGAAAATTTATTGAGATTTTCGGTAATAAGAGGATAAAAAGGGTTGTGACAGAGATTGGTATCAGAGCTATGTTGGCATGATGTGAGTCAGTAATAAAACGTAGGAAAAGTTACATCCCCATATTATTGTGCTTTTGTTTAAATATAACTGTGTATACCGTGATAGATTGAGCTTGATAAATTATTATAATACAGGAAGTTAGGCATTATGCCAATTACGCGCCAAGGTAGAGGGGCGAGAGCACGTGCTAGAGGCCGTAGAGGTAGGCCTGAGGTCGTACGGAGCCACAGACTGATCAGGCTCCACAGGACCCTGCTGGGAGAGCAGAAGATACTGAGGCTCGCTTCGCTATGATAGAGCTGAGTATTGAGAACTTGGTGGAGATAGTCACGCAGGCCTTGGGTGCCGGTGACAAAGGAGGTCCCGCAACACAGCCTGATGCTACTGGACAGGTAGCTGCAGAGGCGGAGAGACCTCAGGCTATCGAGACGATGACACTTCCAGTACAAGATACGGATTCTCCTATTGCTCCACAGTAAAGCGGTAGTGATTTGGGTTATGACTGCGACTTGAGCAGACTGCGAGAGTTCCAAGCATTGAAACTTGAGGGAAAGAGCTCCGGAGAAATAAACTGAATAGAGCGGACCCACCGACTTGCAACGTTGAGGTATTGAGGATTACTGATAGACACTGAGGTAAGGAAAATTCATTGTGTTGCTAGAGATAATTGCATGTAATTTCTGTTGAACCGTAGATAAAAATATACTAGGTCGATTTATAACTATGGAAATTATAAATTTTTAGTAGCCTAACCTTACCATTATAAATTTAATTTACTTACATAGATTCCAATATAATATGAATTATTGTTTTAAAATGAAAATCCCTAATTTAATTACCATAGACTGCTTACTGGGATTTTAACTGAAAAATGACAAGTCAACTCCCTTTAAATTGCCTTATGCACTGTACTGAGCTTTAAAACTGTTTTGATGAAAATAATCTGCTTACAAATTAGTACTGATAAATGTGCTTGAGCGCATACTAACTATGTGTCGTACAGTCCGACTCGCCCTGATTTTGAGACAAATACGATGGTTAAATCATGCCCCACTACTGTCTGAAGTATTGCTTATGTTTCTATGGTCCACAGAGTACGATGTACCGTGCAACACACACGTGAGTACAATGTACCATGTATTTTGGTTTTCGAACATTTCGTTCTGTGAGCCGTTAGGCTAGCTGACCACTCCCATGGCGATTGACATCCCGGTACACTTGATCAGTGATGCCTGGAGTCACCGACATTGGCCAATTGTCCTCTTGAATTTTGATATAGCATGTTCTGTCTTGTTTTGTCTATTTGATTTACTGGTCTGACCCTATGAACGGTGTTATTGTATGGGAAATCGTTATTTTACTGCATAAAATTTTAAAACATGTATATATTGCAGTGCAATGTTTATACTATCGATATTGATATTGTTATAGATTTTTCGATTCTGATTATTATTAAGTTTACCAAATTATCTGTATATTTTCATGAGAATTCCTATTTTGGCATATATATAGGTAGTGTATTTATCTACCTGCCGCGTGTTTTTCTTACTGAGCACGTTGAGCTCACCCCTTATTTTCCTCTATAGAGCCTCATCAGTAGCTGAGACCGCTTTTACAAGTTGAATTATTTTGCACAGCCATACATTAGCAAAGTATTCTTCCGCATTAAAGGTATACCCAGTATAGATATCTATTTTGTATCTAAAATTTGTAAGTATAGTAATGTATATGAAAATGTGCCTGGAGAATGTGAACGAGGATATTTTTTAAAGGTACAAATACGCTGATTAAATTAGAAAGTATTACCATTAGTTTTGTTTAAATTTGTCATAAGAAATAAAATTGAATAGACAGATTTATTGTTCTGATCTATTATCGACTCGTAGCTCAACCATATTGTACTGTAAATTGGGGCGTTACAGAAGTTGGTATCAGAGCAAGGTTGGTCTGATACGAGTCGATATTAGGAGTAAGAGAAAATTAGGAAAGTTCTCATCTCCAACATTACTGTACATTGTTTAGATACAAGCGAGTATACCTAGTGTGTTTTATTGAAAATTGCTACTGAATGCAGGAGAACGTTTAGATATGGCTGGTAGACCGCGTGGTTGATCGAGAGGGTGAGGGGATAAGTATCCTGAGGCCATGAGGATAGGCCTGGAAGACAAGATGGCCCTCAGCTGAGCAGCCCACTCGTAACCTTACTGAGAGCTTCGAAACTTGAATTACTAGCTTGGAACGAGGCATGGAGTCGATACTGAACTTGATTTGGGCAAGTAATGGCCAGATTATTTAATACATCGGGCACTGCTGCTTAGGCTACATCGACTACTCTAGTAGTCGCGCCTGATACACTCGCACCAGCCCAGATAGGACGAGTGCCACCAGCGGAGGAACCTTATACTTCTCCAACTGCTACATTACTGTAAACCCCATCTGTACCATATTCGTCGACACCAGTGGCCCCACGACAATGTAGTAATGAAATGGGGTATGATTGTGAACTGGATAGACTGAGGTAATTTCAGGAGTTCAAGTCTCCGTCTTTCAGTGGATTAAGAATCTAGTAGCTGCAAAAGATTAGATAAATGAAATGGAGAAGCTCTATGGATTCTTCCCATGTATATCTACCGAGAAGGCTGCTTTTGCAACTTTTGTATTGAATGGAGAAGCTGAACACTGGTGGAAGTCCATCTGACTGATTTTGAGAGCTAGACATAGGGTGATTGCATGAGACTTGTTTCTTGATGCTTTTCGAAGGAAATAAATTTTGGATGCTGCTCATAGGAGATTATAGATAGAATTTTTTAACTTAACTTAGGGGAATAAGTCTATGGATGAATATGAGTCTAAGTTCATGTCACTAGGAGGATATGATCTGGACACTATGGATAATGAGGCGAAGAAGGTCCAGAAGTTTATGGATGGACTGATGTGACGCCCCGGAAGCGCGGAAAATAGGGCTAATTTAAAACTTTTTACTCATTAATTCACAATTAAGGGTGCATTCTTGTGCAGTGTCATACATCATCATAATTATCATGCCTCAGGATCTCATCATAATATAGTATATATTGTATTATATACATTACTCAATTCCAAGTTAATTAATCCTAATACATCCCGTACATCATTGTACAATAAGTTTCTGTAAATATAACTCTAGTCTGGGTACATGAATAATAAATATCTACCTCAGTACACAAAATACGGTCTGGAGCTCAAGTCCTCCACTAGCCTCTAACCCGTATGTCGCAGGGAACTCACTTCACTTGAAGCGATCTGGGGGGAAAGAGAAAACAGGGTGAGCTTCCAAATCGCTCAGTAAGGGGGGTAAGGGAACTCAGTTATATAAACCATATCACACATCACAAATATGTATTTGTTTATGAAGCTCATTTGAAATCGTAGCATGAAAGATTCTCAAAACATCATCAACTAATAACTCATAAATCATGTGAAAACATAAAGGTAAAAAGGCTTAATATCGAGCACTCACAAGCATGTGTAAATATATGCGATAATGGCTGTTCTCAAAATACGTGATAAAAATCACCTCAGTAAATAGCACGTGACAAGGTCACAAAACACAACTCATGTGTAAAACGAGACTAGGCAATAAAACTCAATTAAAACTCGTCATGGCACATCAAATGTGTAATCTCCTCTGGGTGTGCATCCCAGGCATCCTCGTATAGAGGGAACGTCGACAATATGGTCGTATGCATGGTATATTGGACTTATATGTTACCAAAACAAGGCCCGGCCTTACATGTTACCAGAGCAATGCCTCGCCTCATGCACACTATCACGTGGTCCCTGGGTCGGTTCCCAGGCGGCTCACTCTCTCGGTCTTACATGCTACCAAAGCAAGGCCACCTAGCGTTACCAGAACGGGGGTCATCTCACGTTACCAAAATGGAGGCATCTCTCGTTACCAAAACGGAGGAATATCGGACTTACATGCTACCAGAGCAAGGCCTCCCAACGTTACCAAAGCGGAGGAATAATCAGACTTACATGTTACCAGAACAAGGCCTGTGGTCCCTGGGTCGGTTCCCAGGCGTCCCACTATATCGGTCTTACATGCTACCAGAGCAAGGCCCGATGTGTATTCAACATGACACGCCTAAGTCTCAATCATTAGCCATTATCTTATAAAACGTTATGCCTTCACGTAGAACTCATAATGGTTTTCTCTCGTAAAACTCATTTAAAACATTTGTGTACTCAACACAAAACATGTTAAAACCGAGTTTCAACCGGCAAAACACGCACACATTTTCTCAAATCTCAATATCGCCTTAACGTAGAGCCCAATTTACTTTTCACGCATCTCAAAGGTTTATAAAGCAATTTCACACTTAGCTAATAAACTCATAAAATAATGGGCTCCAACCGGCTATAAAAACCGTGTGCAATTATATCACAACACCAAACATGCTTGTATTCTCAAATCATGGTTCATGCTATAACAATTCATCAAAACACATACACAAATGGTTTAGTTTTCCCTTACCTCTTTGCACCTCGTATAGTGCAATCGTTTCCCCCGTATCACGGACTAGACTCGCATTCCACTCTGGAACTCTCGAGTTGTCCAAATGATGTTAAAACATCAATACTCATTATCACATCAACCTCAGTTCTCAAAATCGAGCATAATTGCTCACAACACCTCAAATTTCTCAATTCTTATAACTCCATCACAAACCACAATCTCGCTCACAACACCTCGACATTCTATATTTCCTATGCCACAATATCTATGCTAATACACCACATTGTCTAAATCTCCATTTATAGCTCAAAATTCTTAAATTTACCAAAGTTACCAAATATCATCATCACTCCAACTACATTGTAATTTCATCAATCCCTAATCTTCAGCTATTTCAACACAATGCCAACAACTATCATCACCAAAATCATCTCAAATATAAGGATCGAAGTTTAAAAATTACCCAAAACTTGTGGAGAGCTTATCTCTTGCCTCGATTCGATCCGTCTTTCAATTTCCAAGTATGTTGTTCTCCCTTGGGTGAGGAACAACTTTCCTTCTTGCCACAACTTCTGGTTTGGACGGAAATGAGTGCTTTGGATGAGTGAGAAAGCTAGGGCTCGGCGAAAATGGGGGTTGGAAGAGAGAGAAAGTGAAATTGCAAGAGAAAGCAGGGATTCCTTATATAGACTGAGGGTAGGAGATCGATCTGGCTCTTGATGAGATCGATTTGCATTTGAATTTGGGGACGATTTGGGGTAATTTATGCCTAGGAGATCGATCTGTCGAGGGGTGAGATCGATCTCTTTATGGCTTTATGAGATCGATCTGCTCCTTGAGGAGATCGATCTTCTCCCAAACAGAAACGTTTGGAGATCGATCTCTTCCTCATGAGATCGATCTTCTCTCAAACAGAATCATAAGGAGATCGATCCTCTTCCATTGGAGATCGATCTGCTCCTTAAGTTCCTCCTTCCTTGTCATTTTTAACTCACCAGATCGATCTCTCCTTCTCTCAGATTAATCTGTCCTCATAACTTCATACTTATTTTAAACACTCAACATATAAATCTCCAATTATCATTCCCCAATTCACTTAGCTCAATAAATTATACTTCAAGTTCATATTACATAATTAAAATATGTCTGAAATCCTCAGATCTCACATCCTCCCCACATTAAAAGAATTTGGTCCTCCAAATTCAACTCAACTAGTCAAAGAGATGGGGGTATTTCTCCTTCATGAGGTTCTTTAGTTCCCACGTTGCCTCTTCCCTTGAGTGATGTTTCCACAAAATTTTCACTAATGGGATGCTCTTGGTTCTCAGTACCTTCTCCTTTCTATCGAGAATCCGGACGGGTTCCTCAGTGTAGCTCATGTCCTCCTGTATGTCCATCTTGTCATACTCTATTACATGAGAAGGGTCCGGGTGGTACTTCCTCAACATAGACACATGAAAGACGTTGTGTATCCCGGACATCTGTGGGGGTAATGCTAATCTGTAGGCTACCTCTCCCACTCTTTCAAGAATCTCGAATGGTCCTATGTATCGAGGACTCAATTTTCCTTTCTTCCCAAATCGCACGATACCCATACTCGGTGATACTTTCAGAAATACTGCATCCCCAACATCAAACTCGAGTGGCCGTCTACGCACATCCGTGTAGCTTTTCTGTCTACCTTGTGCAGCCCGTAGCCTCTCACATATGAGTTTTACACTCTGTACAGCTTGCTCAACAAGCTCGGGAGCATTTATCTTTCTGTCACCGACTTCTTCCCAAGCTACAGGGGATCTACACCTCCTACCATATAGAGCCTCAAAGGGTGCCATTCCAATACTTGCATGATAGCTGTTATTGTACGTAAACTCTGCTAGGGGTAGGTGATCATCCCATGATCCCTTAAAATCCATCGTACACGCCCTCAACATATCCTCCAGGGTCTGAATAGTCCTCTCTAACTGACCATCTGTCTGAGGATGATAAGCGGTACTAAAACTCAATCGAGATCCCATGGACTCCTGAAACTGGGTCCAAAATCTGGAAGTAAACCGGGAATCTCTATCAGAAGTAATACTCACTGGAGCCCCATGTAATCTAGCTATCTCGCTGACATACAGCTCAGCTAAGGCATCCACAGTATCTGTGCTCTTGATGGCAAGGAAGTGGGCACTCTTGGTCAATCTATCCACAATGACCCATATCGCATCACAACCTCTTCAGGTCCTCGGTAAACCCATAATAAAATCCATTGTGACATGCTCCCATTTCTATGTAGGTATAGGTAAGGGCTGTAGTAGTCCTCCAGGCTTTCGGTGCTCAGCTTTCACTTGCTGGCATATTAAACACCTGGCCACATACTCTACCACGTCTCGCTTCATACCACTCCACCAGTACACCTTTCTCAAGTCTCGGTACATCTTAGTACTCCCTGGGTGCATGGTGTATCGCGAGCAGTGAGATTCTCTCAGTATCTGTCTCTTTAGGGTATCATCGTCTGGTACACAAATCCATCCTCTGAATCTCAACAATCCATCCTCACTAACTGTGAGATCTGACTGTGAACTCTGTTCAGCTTGGCTAACCATATCTATCAACCTCTGATCACTGCGGTGCCCAGTTCTAATCTGATCCATGATCCTGGGCTCTATTCTCAAGCTAGCCAAAAATCCGGTCTCTACCTCTTTAACTCTGATCCGAAGTTCGACAAACTGCTCTAATAAATCCCATTCCCTGATCATCATAGCAGATATCATACTCTTCCTGCTCAGGGCATCAGCAACTACATTCGCCTTACCCGGATGATATAGAATCTCGCAGTCATAATCCTTAAGGAGTTCCATCCATCTCCTTTGTCTCATGTTTAACTCTTTCTGATCAAAGAGATATCTTAAACTCTTGTGATTAGTGAAGATCTGGAATCTTTCCCCATATAAGTAGTGTCACCAGATCTTCAAAGCAAATACCACAGCGGCTAACTCCAAATCATGCGTGGGGTAATTCCGCTCATGGTCTTTCAACTGTCGCGATCCATATGCGACCACTCTTCCGTGCTGCATAAGCACACACCCCAATCCTTGATGAGATGCATCACTATACACCGAAAATCCTTCTGATCCCTCAAGAATAGTTAACACAGGTGCCGCTGTCAATCTCCTTTTTAACTCTTGAAAACTGAGCTCACATTGATCTGTCCATATGAACGGAGTCTCCTTACGTGTGAGTTTAGTCAAAGGAGCGGCAATCCTTGAAAATCCTTCCACAAATCTTCTGTAATACCCTGCCAAACCAAGGAAGCTTCACACCTCAGTAACTATCCTCGGTCTCTCCCAACTAAGCATAGCTGCTACTTTACTTGGATCCACTGATACTCCTTTCTCTAAGACTATATGACCAAGGAAAGCTATCCGGTTCAGCCAAAACTCACACTTACTAAGCTTTCCGTATAATTGCTTATCTCGGAGTATCTGAAGTACTAACCACAAATGCCGTGCATGCTCCTCATACGACCGAGAGTATACCAGGATATCATCAATAAAGACTATCACAAATTTATCTAGATAGTCTCTGAACACCTTGTTCATCAACCTCATAAATGCAGCAGGGGCGTTCGTCAATCCAAAGGACATCACCGAAAATTCATAATGGCCATACCTTGTCCTGAAGGCCGTCTTGGGAATATCTTCTTCCTTGATCCTCAATTGGTGATAGCCCGATCTCAAATCAATCTTTGAAAAGACTGAGGCTCCTCTTAGTTGATCAAGTAGATCATCAATCCTGGGCAGTGGGTATTTATTCTTCACCGTGGCTTTATTCAACAGCCGGTAGTCTACGCATAACCTGAGACTACCATCCTTCTTCTTGAAAAATAAAATCGGTGCTCCCCACGGTGAAACACTAGGCCTAATGAACCCTTGGTCCAATAACTCCTGTAGTTGTTTCTTCAATTCCTCAAGTTCCACTAATGCCATCCTATAGGGAGGTTTAGAGATCGGCTGAGTATCTGGTACTAAATCAATGGTAAACTCCAGCTCTCTCTCCGGTGGCAAACCTGGCAGCTCATCTGGGAAAACATCCGGGAATTCACACACCACAGGTATATCCTCAATCCTCGGATGTTCCCACTCATCGTCTGAGATGAGTGTCTCATAACCTTCACATGAACAATTATATTTAATATTCTCCAAAATAATATTAAAATTCTCAAATTACTTACTAGAATTCCACATATTCATTTCCTCAATATCTCAACCGTACAGTGTAAGGTTCAGGTAGGGAGAAAGTTACAATCTTAGTGTAGCAGTCTAAACTCACTCGATTGGTTGCCAACCAATCCATCCCCAGAATTACATCAAACCCGTGTATATTTAACATGATTAGATCTGCTAACATCACTCTATCTCCCACCTTTATTTCACATCCTCTATAGATTAACTCAGTTCTCTGGGATTCACGCATAGGGGTATTTACATGTAGTACATACTCTAGAGGTTCAAACTTCAAATTTAAACTACATGCAAAATGCTCTAAAATAAACGAATGCGTGGATCCTGGATCTATCAATACATGAGCCTTATGATTACAGACAGAAAGTGTACCTCTTATAGCTTCTGCTGAAGTGTCCGCAGTTTCCTTATCCAAGGCAAACACACGTCCCTGTGCCACAGGTTTCTTCCCTTTCTCTGCAGCAGTGGCCCGTCTCTGGGGATTCACTTTCTGAGGCTGCTGTCTAGTAGGCTCCGAAGCATGTAGTATCTGAGGTTGAGGACAGTCTTTCACTCTGTGACCCATGTCACCACACCTAAAACATCCACGGATCGACCCAGTACAACTTCCCTCATGCGATCGGCCACAGTCTCTACAAACCCTTATCTCCGGCCTACCATATCGAGGGGTCTCCTTGATAATAGGATAAGCTCTGGGTCTCTCCAATCTGCCCGTCTGTACCTCAATCCTTCCTCTCCTGAAGGAACCTCTTCGAACATCTGCTTGAGACATCGCTGACCTCTTGCCTTTGTCCCTAATCACTGCTCCAAACTCATTCTGGGACTGTACAATTTCAATTCCCCTCTCAATCTCTTGTGCTCGTCTCAGAGCATCTCCATACTCAGTAATACACAACCCAATCAATCGATCTCTGATGATGGGCTTCAATCCATACACAAATCTCTCTGTGCGGAGCTCTTCATTCTTGAAAGTCTTTGGATCATATCTCAGCAGAGCGGTAAATCGGCTCTCGTAATCATCTACAGACATGTCACCCTGTACCAAACTCAAAAACTCTGCTTTCCTCCTTCTCTGGGCAGCTCGTGGTACATATTGGGCTCTAAAGGCTGTCTGGAACTCTTCCCAACCAATCACATCCTGGTGGGACATCAAAATACCCTGGGTAGTACCCCACCAATCTCGAGCTCTCCCTTTCAACATGTAGGCACTCATACTGACCCTCTCAGTATCGGTGCACCCCAGATAGTCGAATATAACTCTCAACTCCGTCAACCACTCCTCAGCCTCTGTAGGATCCTTCTTTCCCCTAAATGCAGGTGGATTCATTTTCAAAAAGTCCTTCAGTCGGACCATACTTCTATCATCAGGCTGAGTGACGGGAGGCATTGGGGGTATGGGAGGTCCTTGTGGTGGTGTAGGAGTAGTACCCGAGGCATTAACTCCAAAGTGTTGCGTGAATAACGCTGCCATCTGCTCAAAACCTTACCTCACATCGGTCTCAATCCGATTAAATCGAGAGTTAGGACTCTCTGGTTGTGGGACAGGTGGCGGAGGGGACTCTGCCTGCCTCCTCGAACGACCTCTTCGTTTACTCATTCTCTATCTCAACTCGTCTCCTGCGCGTACATATCAAAATCGATTGAAATCTCAATCCTCAGATTCAGTTCATGACCTGACTATTACAGACACTTGGGATGTATTCTATTTCACTTAACCGACACTGACAGTACTAAACACCCTAAGCTCTAATACCAAGAAAACTCTGTGACGCCCCGGAAGCACGAAAAATAGGGCTAATTTAAAACTTTTTACTCATTAATTCACAATTAAGGGTGCATTCCTGTGCAGTGTCATACATCATCATAATTATCATGCCTCAGGATCTCATCATAATATAGTATATATTGTATTATATACATTACTCAATTCCAAGTTAATTAATCCTAATACATCCTGTACATCACTGTACAATAAGTGTCTGTAAATATAACTCTAGTCTGGGTACATGAATAGTAAATATCTACCTCAGTACACAAAATACGGCCTGGAGCTCAAGTCCTCCACTAGCCTCTAACCCGTACGTCGCAGGGAACTTACTTCACTTGAAGCGATCTGGGGGGAAAGAGAAAACAGGGTGAGCTTCCAAATCGCTCAGTAAGGGGGGTAAGGGAACTCAGTTATATAAACCATATCACACATCACAAATATGTATTTGTTTATGAAGCTCATTTGAAATCATAGCATGAAAGATTCTCAAAACATCATCATCTCATAACTCATAAATCATGTGAAAACATGAAGGTAAAAAGGCTCAATATCGAGCACTCACAAGCATGTGTAAATATATGCAATAATGGATGTTCTCAAAATACGTGATAAAAATCACCTCAGTAAATAGCATGTGACAAGGTCACAAAACACAACTCATGTGTAAAATGAGACTAGGCAATAAAACTCAATTAAAACTCGTCATGGCACATCAAATGTGTAATCTCCTCTGGGAGCGCATCCCAGGCATCCTCGTATAGAGGGAACGTCGACAATATGGTCATATGCATGGTATATTGGACTTATATGTTACTAGAACAAGCCCCGACCTTACATGCTACTAGAGCAATGCCTCGCCTCATGCACACTATCACGTGGTCCCTGGGTCGGTTCCCAGGCGGCTCACTCTCTCGGTCTTACATGCTACCAAAGCAAGGCCACCTAGCATTACCAGAATGGGGGTCATCTCACGTTACCAAAACGGAGGCATCTCTCGTTACCAAAACGGAGGAATATCGGACTTACATGCTACCAGAGCAAGGCCTCCCAACGCTACCAAAGCGGAGGAATAATCAGACTTACATGTTACCAGAACAAGGCCTGTGGTCCCTGGGTCGGTTCCCAGGCGTCCCACTATATCGGTCTTACATGCTACCAGAGCAAGGCCCGATGTGTATTCAACATGACACGCCTAAGTCCCAATCATTAGCCATTATCTTATAAAACGTTATGCCTTCACGTAGAACTCATAATGGTTTTCTCTCGTAAAACTCATTTAAAACATTTGTGTACTCAACACAAAACATGTTAAAACTGAGTTCCAACCGACAAAACACGCACACATTTTCTCAAATCTCAATATCGCCTTAACGTAGAGCCCAATTTACTTTTCACGCATCTCAAAGGTTTATAAAGCAATTTCACACTTAGCTAATAAACTCATAAAATAATGGGCTCCAACCGGCTATAAAAATCGTGTGCAATTATATCACAACACAACACCAAACATGCTTGTATTCTCAAATCATGGTTCATGCTACAACAATTCATCAAAACACATACACAAATGGTTTAGTTTTCCCTTACCTCTTTACACCTCTTATAGTGCAATCGTTTCCCCCGTATCACGGACTAGACTCGCATTCCACTCTGGAACTCCCAACCTGTCCGCCAACAACTATCATCACCAAAATCATCTCAAATATAAGGATCGAAATTTAAAAATTACCCGAAACTTATGGAGAGCTTATCTCTTGCCTCGATTCGATTCATCTTTCGATTTCCAAGTATGTTGTTCTCCCTTGGGTGAGGAACAACTTTCCTTCTTGCCACAACTTCTGGTTTGGACGGAAATGAGTGCTTTGGATGAGTGAGAAAGCTAGGGCTCGGCGAAAATAGGGGTTGGAAGAGAGAGAAAGTGAAATTGCAGGAGAAAGCAGGGATTCCTTATATAGACTGAGGGTAGGAGATCGATCTGGCTCTTGATGAGATCGATCTGCATTTGAATTTGGGGACGATTTGGGGTAATTTATGCCTAAGAGATCGATCTGTCGAGGGGTGAGATCGATCTCTTTATGGCTTTATGAAATCGATCTGCTCCTTGAGGAGATCGATCTTCTCCCAAACAGAAATATTTGGAGATCGATCTCTTCCTCATGAGATTGATCTTCTCTCAAACAGAATCATAAGGAGATCGATCCTCTTCCATTGGAGATCGATCTGCTCCTTAAGTTCCTCATTCCTTGTCATTTTTAACTCACCAGATCGATCTCTCCTTCTCCCAAATCGATCTGTCCTCATAACTTCATACTTATTTTAAACACTTAACATATAAATCTCCAATTATCATTCTCCAATTCACTTAGCTCAATAAATTATACTTCAAGTTCATATTACATAATTAAAATATGTCTGAAATCCTCAGATCTCACAACTGAGGCCTTCGATCCGAGCTCGACTAGCCCCGTTGGACCTCAATACTTATGAAGAAGTGGTTTGTCGAGCCCAACTACGTGAACAGGATTATGAGATGCATGCCTCCGAGTTCAGCAAAGTGGGCAAAGTTAAGGATTAGGATCGAAAGAGGTCAGCTGGGGATAGGAGTGGCAGAGAGGGTAGAAGACCATTGTTTAAGCGACAAAGGAATTATGAGGAGTCACGAGGTAAGACTGTTAAGCCTCCTATCATCCGACCTCAGCTCTTACTAACAGGATTGTGATCGGAGAACCCCCGTCAAATTTTAAGGTATGCAGACATTGTGGGGGGAATCATGTAACGGGCCCTACTATTGGATGACTAAGGCTGTTTCAGTTGTGGCAAGACGAGGCTCTTGATCAGGAATTGTCTAGAGAATATCAGTTCAGCCCCGCAGAAGAGTATAGAACAGTTGAAGATAGCTACTACTACCTCTACACTGAGGAGGAAGGCTACAGTGGAAGAAAAGGGTAAGCAAGTCGTATGATAGGGGCGAGTGTACGCCCTTGAGCACGAGGCAACAGGAATTGATGCACCAACAAAAGCATTTAAAGGTACCATTCTGTTTTTTTTTATATTAAAGCAGTAGTTTTATTTGACTCTGGTGCAACTCATTCATTTATAGCACCTATGTTTACATGTAAATTGACTTTTTATGCACAACCTAAACCAATGGGAAAGATGTTAATGATTAGGACACTAATGAAAGATAGTCGAATGATAGAACAAGTATATAAGGATTGTAGGCTCCAAATAGGAGACAAGAATATGTTAGCAGACCTGATCCTATTAAATATGTATGATTTTGATGTGATATTGGACATGGACTTGTTAGCAGTAAATCAAGCTATTCTTGATTGTCATAATAGGACAGTAACATTTTTTCCTGAGGAAAATGTTGTAAGTTTTTTCTTAAAAGTAATGAAAAAGAATTGGTAGTTTAATGGAAAAATTCTCACTAGCTATATGAAAAATATTTTTGAAGGTTACATTGCCTATGTAATCGATACGGATAAGGAAAGTCTAGAGTTCAATGATATTCGCGTGGTTAGGGAGTTTCCCAACGTATTCCCGAATGATTTACCATGGTTACCTCCAGATAGGGAGATGGAGTTCTGTATTGACTTACTGTCTGGTACTGAGCCGATATCGAAACCGCCTTACAGAATGGCTCCAGTTGAGCTAGAAGAGTTGAGGAAGTAGTTACAAGAATTGCTGGATAAGGGGTTTATTAGGCCGAGTGTTTCACTATAGGGTGCACCGATTTTATTTGTTAAAAAGAAAGATGAGAGTTTTAGGCTGTGTATCGATTATAGATTGCTCAACAAGGCGGCCATCAAGAACAAATATCCCCTACCCGTATCGATGATTTGCTGGACCAACTGCGAGGAGCACAGATCTTTTCCAAGATTGATCTGAGGTCAGGGTACCATTAGTTAAAGATCAAGAGTGAAGATGTACCCAAGATAGCTTTCTGAACCCGATATGGACATTATGAGTTTTTGGTTATGCCTTTCGGGTTGACGAATGCTCATGCAGCTTTCATGGCATTGATGAACGAAGTATTTAAGCCGTACCTGGACAGATTCGTTATAGTTTTTCTTGATGATATTTTAGTATATTCCAAGTCCAGAGAAGAGCATAAGCAGCATTTGAGAATGGTTCTGCAGACCCTCAAGGAGAAGAAGTTGTATGCCAAGCTTAGCAAGTGTGATTTTTGGCTAGATCAGATAGCTTTTTTGGGTTACATTATGTCAAAAGACGGGGTGTCTATAGATCCGTCTAAAATCGAGGCTGTAGTGCAATAGAATAGACTCAAGACTGTTACTGAGATATGAAGTTTTTTGGGTTTTGTCAAATATTACAAAAGGTTTGTCGAGGGTTTCTCTAAGTTGGCTGCTCCTCTGACACAACTTACGAGGAAGAATGCTAAGTTTAAATGGAGTGACTCATATGAGAAGAGTTTTCAAGAATTGAAGCACAGACTAACCACCTATGTTGACTATACTAGCTAGTTCAGGAGGCTTCTTGATGTATAAAGATGTGTCCAATTAAGATCTGGGATGTGTGTTGATGTAGAATAAGAAGGTAGTTGCATATGGTTCCTGTATACTAAAAGACCATGAGAGAAACTATCTGACTTGCGATTTAGAATTGGCAACTGTAGTGTTTGCACTGAAAATATGACATCATTATCTGTATGAAGAGAAGTTTGAGATCTTCACAGACCATAACAAGCCTCAATTATTTATTTTCACAAAAGGAGTTAAACATGAGGCAAGGGAGGTGGATAGAGCTTCTGAAGGATTATGACTGTGAAATCCTATATCACCCAAAAAAAGGCAAACGTAGTAGTAGATGCCTTAAGCAAGAAGAACATCGGGATGGTATCGTACATGTTGATTCAGGAATACGAACTGCTGGAACAGTTTGCGAGCCTCAACTTGGACATTAAGCCATCTGACATTGCCAGTTGTGGTGTGATAGCTAGCTTGAGAATATAACCAGATTTTATTAACAGAATTTGACAAGCTCAACATATTGATCGATATTGCATAGATATGGCTAGTCAAACCTTATTGAGAACTGTGATAGATTTTGAAGTTAGCCTTATGAAAAGCCGTACTGGAGCATTGCTCGTACGAGAAATTTGTGTGTGCACAAAACCGTGCTGAAGCTTCGCTCGCACGAGATTTTAGATATCATGATATGCATAGCGTGGTGCTGGAGCTCCGTAAGCCTGTGACCTGGTGTGGGGCGGGCAGCAGGATGCTCACATAAATGCACTAGACGCGAGTTGACATGCATATAGTCGTGCGAAAGCCTCCTGTAGACTGTGTGTCACAGAGAGTTGAGATGCTTGCACATATACTTTGAGACATGGGTTGGTTATCGACATAGTATTGGGCTGGATAAGACCTACGGCAGGCACCCCCAGACTATGATATGGGTCCACGGAGTACGATGTACCGTGTATGTCACACGGAGTACGCTGTACCATGCAGTCATGATGACTCTACGATGTTGCTCGATATTCTGGCGGGTAGGACTTGACCCCACCTCCCGTTGCAGTTGTGATACCCCGCACACCGGGATCCGTGTGCCTGGGATCACAGGGACAAAGTATGGCCATAGTCCTCGATTTTTCATACAGTAACCTACATGCCTCACATGATATCATACGGTCTGGATAGACCAGGACAAACCCGATGGAGGGGTAGTCCCGATTTGTGTTTTTAAAAAGAGAGGTGATTTGATGAATCAAAGTATTCCCGAGAGATGGGTTTGACCTTGATGAAGTTGTTTTTATAATGAAGCAAATGAGTTTTAAATGTGATGAATTTATGATGAAACAAATAAGTTTCAAAGTGATGAGTTTTGTGATTAAACAAATGAGTTTTAAAGTGAAGAGTTTATGATGAAATAAACGAGTTTTAATGTGACGAGCATGAGATGTCATACATGATGATTTTCCATGTGTGCTTGATAAGTCGATTTCATGATTTCTTGTATATGATATATACATACATGTGGCATTGTTTTAATCTTACCTCATGCTCCGAAAGTAAACGATTTTTACATCATGACATTATCAGCACGTAGATAGTATAGTTATCTACCTGCTTACATTATTGCCTTACTGAGCATGTTTCGCTCACCCTTTCATTTTCCACCCCACAGGGTATATTCAGCAGAAGAGAGCGACAATAGTTTCGCATCTCGGTTATCCGCTGCTTCTTAGCAAGATCAGGTATACACATTTATATAATTTTTGTATCTGAACATATAGATGCACAGTACTGTATATGGATTTAATATTGGGGATGTATTTTGTTTAAATAAATTGACATGTGAATGTGAATATGAAAATGGAATGGTAAATAGGTGAGAGGTTACTAACACCGAATCATAGCCCAACTGTTTAGGAGTGTAATTGTTCACGACGGGTAAGGAAATGAAAAGCGAAAAATTTGTAGGGATTTTTAGGTAATTTGGGTCGTGACAAATTTAATGGTATCAGAGCAGAGTTGGCCTGATATGAGTCGGTATTAGTGGTTAAGTAAATTACATCCCCATGTACTGTGCATTGTTTAGATACAATTGTGTATATCAAGATGGAAGTGCAGCTAAGAACTTAGTTTCGAATGCAAGAATATAGTTGTTATAACTGATAGCCGCTATGGTAGAGTGGCGAGTACACATGCTCGAGGCCGTAAAGATAGGCCTGAGAGTCGAATGAGTTGTCACATGAGACTCAAGATGAGATAGTGCACGAGGCAGAGGTCGTAGAGGTAGACCTGAGTCTGCTAAGTCGTGCTGAGTTGACCCATGAGAATCGGGATGAGATTGAAATAGAGGTTGATGTTGAGCATACCTCTCAGAGTCCGACAGAGTGATCGGATAGTATTGAGACACGCTTCGTGAGGTTGGAGCGGAGTGTGGAGATTATTTTGAGGAGCAAATTGCTCAGAGTAGACATAAAGATCAGAGGGCGCAGCGGAGCATTGATTGAAACCCGCTCGACCCATCTTAAGTGTTAAACATCCAGAGCTAAGATGAGAAATATTTTGGATGTATTCCGGTGATAGGATATCCTGGACATGATTTAAAGGAAATTATGGATAAAAGTCCGTACTCTGACCCAGAGGATTTGATTTATTGATGAGTATGATTTATGAGTATGAAACTTGGTTATATTCCTGGGCAGATATTACCTCGACACTATGAACAGGTGACAGTCGATAAAAGTTCATGAAATGGCTCGACTTTTCAGTTAGAGTCTGATTGGCCCGTGAGATATTACCTATACTGAGGCAGTGCGCAGATTTACAGTTGGGTAAATAAGAACATGAATTGCACGCCTCTGTGATTGGGAAAGGTAGTGAGGGCTGAAATAGAGACAGAAATGAGAATCGAGAAATGACAAAGATGTTAAAATGGGAAAAAAGTAATTGATAAAAGATTTAATTTGATGAGTCCTGGAGTAAGATAATTGGTAAGGCCCCAGTGCAACCAATTTTGGCACTCTTGAAGGGCATTGTGATTGGAGGACCTCGACCTGCTACGAAGCAGTGTAACAGTGTAGGATGTGTGGTAGATACCACGCAAGGAGGGTCTATACCTACACTGTATTGACGAAAATGGCCGTTAAGTGTGGTAAGACGGACCATTGATTTTGATTGCACAGAGTTGGGCGAGATCGCCTTACAGAAAGGTAAAGAGACAGAAAAACTTCGTTGGTATAGCTGCAACGAAAAGGGAGGCAATAGCCGAAAAGAAAAAGCAAAGTAGGCTGTTGGACGGAGGCGAGAGAATGTTTTGGACCAAGACACTATTGATGTTTCATGGATGTGGTGTAAGATACCACACTTGTTATGAATAATGAAGTACATATGTTCATTAATCCTGGTGCCACACATTTATTCATACCGCCTTCATTCGCATATAAGTGAGTAAAAGGCATGAATGCCTACATCATTGGGCACAATACTGATAGATGAGTACCCCAATGGAGGAAGATTAATTAACGGAATATGGATATAGAGATTTTAAGTAATAAAAAAAAAGGGGGTGCAATAGTTGAAAATTAAAGGAGTAAAGGATTGTACTCACGAAATGAATAATGACAAGAGTTTTGTCATGATTGACATACGAAGGAGATAATCTTTAAGATAAGATAGATTCTGAATACAAGATGTATGGGAGTGAGAGATATATGCTAGGTAAGGAATACCCTAAGATATGAAGTCATTAGGATTAGAGCAATTAGTAGCGAATATAAATTGTGACCACAGAGACTGAGATATAACGTAGTTGTGGTTAAGTCTGAAGGCTAATAAAGGTATTTCAAAATACCTCCCCGCCTGAAGACTTGACATCGTCTAAAAGTATATATGTATAACCTATAACGTGAAATCGAGCGTCGTAATAGATAACTTTAGCATTAGGATACCTTTACTAAGACGATAAGAATATTTAAATTCGACAAATCATAAAGACTAACATAGTAAAATTTAATAAGAGCCGTTAAGATAAGAAAAGGAAACGACGCAGGTTAGTACCTGAAAACGTAAGCGATTTTGAAGGATCTTATACGCTTATGCGTAAATAAGTCAAGGATTGGACCGAGTTGTAATCATCATTATCGATGATATGTTGGGTGTAGCTAAAGTCTAGGGCAAATTATAAGCAACAATTGGAAAATGGCTTTTACAAATGGGTTGTTGCGAGTTCTCAATATGGTCTACTTGGTTGACACGTTTAACTAAGAAAACGTGGTCTTTGAAAGAGATGATAAGTGAGATGATAGACGTGACAGGAATTTGGTGTAATGAAGTATGAATTGACCACCGTGATTAATTCCACCATACCCAACAGCTCAAGAGGTTCTCAGTGAGTATGGATACCTCAAAATTATGGAGGAGCTGTGTATTGATGTATAATGGGAAGATACCCATGATTTAAAGTTGGTAACAGTATTTGTACCGAGGATATGGTACTATTATGTACATGGTGAGAAATTATGGATATGCACTAATCATAAAGCCCGAGTATATGTTTTCACAGAAAGAGACGAATATGAGAATGTATAGTGGGTTAGAGTTTCTGAGAGATTGTGATTGTGAAAATTGTACCACCCAGGAAAGGCTAATGTGATGACTGATGCCTTGAGCAGAAAGAGCCTTGGGATGGTATTACATATGATGGTCAGGGAGCGTGAGCTGTTAGAGCAGTTGTGAACCTCAGTACTGATGTGATCCCTTCTGATGATGACAGTGATTGGTATGATTATGTGATAGCTAGCCTGAGACTAGAACCGGATGAGAGTGCCCGAATTTGACAGGATTAGCGTGATGATCGGCACGATGTCGATAGTTTGGGTCAGATTCAGAAGGGTACAGTGACAGAGTTCACAGAGTATGTTAATGATTTACAGAGAGGTTCAAAGACAGTATAAGTGCTCCCCAGGACCATAATTGATGAGATAGTAATGTTGTCAGAAGCTCACTCTTCGGGATATACGGTGCATACAGAAAGTAAAGAATATATTAAAATCTCGAAAAGGGTATTGGTGGTCAGATATGAAAAGAGACATGGTAGAGATTGTGAAGAAGTGCCTAGTATGTCAACAGAATAAGGTAGAGTATTAAAAGTCTGCAGAGTTATTGCAGCACCTACCTATATTGACACGGCACGGAAAAACGAGAGCAAGTCTCCATGAATGTCGTGATGGGTTATAGAGGACCCGGATAAATCAGGAGACTATTTGCATGATAGTCGATAGAGTGACTAAGTCCACCCACCTTCTGGTTATGAACTCCCTAAATACTCAAAGTGTGTATGAGGATTCAGGTATAAGGAAGATTGTGGAACATTATGTAGCGTTCCAGTGAGCATGGTATCATATAGGGATTCCCGCTTCACTTTCTACTTCAGGGAATATTTTTAGGAAGCTATGGGAACCCGACTGAGTATTAAGCACAGCTTTCCATCCTCAGACAGATGGTCAGTCAGAGACGACTGTACAAGTTCTGGAGGATCCGATGAAAGCGTGTGCCATTGATTTTATAAGCTCCTGGAATGATCAGTTGATTTCTAATTGAAGTCGCGAATAACGACAATTGGCAATTGAGTATCGGGATAACAAGATATGAGACAGTGTATGGCTGTAGGGGTTGTTCCCCAAATTGGATAAGAAAAGTGGGTGACAGAACATAATTAATTTTGACTTTGGATAATAAGTCTCTGAGGATGTTTAATTAAGAGTGAGAGATTAAGAATACCTCAGAGCAAATAGACAGGTATTGGAATTCACCCTTGGTGAATTAGTATGGTTGAAAGTCACTCGTCCTAAGAGAATAAGGACATAGCGAACTTTTGAAAGAAGGTAAATTGAGTTATGCTGGATGAAATATTTTGAGAGATTGGATGAGTGGGAGATAAGACCTGTAGGTTGGTGTTATCACCTGAATTAACAGGCACCCATAATATGTCCCAGCTTTTGATGCTTCGAAAATACTATCCAGATCCAGCATAGATGATGGGATATGAGATCCAACAGTTCAGCTTAATGCAATATAAGTATATTGATAAGTTGATTCGGGCATTAAACAGGAAAGAGAAAGTATTGAGGTTTAAGACGATCTCCCTAATTAAAGTCCTTTGGTAGTAATACACTCCGGAGAAGGTCACATAAGAATTTAAGAGTATGATACGATCGATGTACCCGGAGTTGTATCTAGACTCATATGACTTGGTTCTAATTTGGAGGACCAAATTCCTTAAGTGGGGGAGAATTGTAAGACCCGAAATTAAATCGTGAATTTTATGAGGTAGAAAAATGTTCACAAATTTAAAGGAATGTGATTCGGACTGAAAATAAGGATTCAAATCATAAAATGAATGAATGTTCGTGAAGGAAAGTTTGACTGAATTAATCCCGAACACGTACAAGGGCAAAATGGTCAAAAGATCGAAGGCCGGTATAAATTTAACGAGAAATAATTATTAAAAATAATGGATTGAGAAATCTTGGTCAATAAAGGTAAAATAATTAAATTTCGGGTTAAATTGATCAAGATATGAATTACTGAAATTAATTGAAATTTTCGCTCGGGACAATATCCCGAAAATACGAAAAAAATTATACCCGAAAAAGGGTTAAAAATATAATAAATAAATTAAATTTATTTATTTAGAATAAATAATAATATTGTAGATATTTTCAGATTTTTTAGACTATTTTAATGAATATTTTAATAATAAAACAAATTGTTAAATAAAAATAATTGGAAAAAAAAAAGAAGAAGAAATCTGTAAAAGTCGGGGAGAGAGAAAGAAAAGGGAAAACGGAGAGGGGGACTGCGCGTGGCCGACCGACGAGCCACCACCGGGCACCGACGGCCTCCGACGAAGGGCCGAGCAGCAAGAGGAGAGGCCGGTGAAGCCATTGGCACCGGTGACGCGCGTCGACGATGGTGGTATCCGACGAACGGAGGAAGAGAAGACCGCGGGAAAAACGGAGTCGGTACCGACTATCCACGGCGGGTACCGACGTGATCGGGAGGAAGAGCCGGTCCTTTTGAGATCGGTATTGGCCGGCGAAACCACCGGAATCCGCCGAATCTAGAGGTGGCAGCCGCGGGGGAGAAGAGCTGATTCGCTGGCGATGGCTGCTTTTCGACCCCAGCCGAGGCCCGATTCTGAATGCCCAGGTGTAGCCGAGCCGAACGGCACCGAAATCGCAACGGGAACCGGCCGGACGGCGCCGGAATGAGCAAATGGGGATTGAACCGGTCGAACCGGCCTGGACCGACCAAAACTGAACCGAACCGGACCGAGCTGAACCGACGGTCTGAACCGGTCTGAACCGGACTGAACCGGTTCAGCCAAAAAGAGAGGAAAAAAGGAGAAAAAGAGGAAAAGGAAAAAGGGAAAGGATTTTCGGGGATACACCGGACTTCGGGTAAGTCAATACGAGGTCAAAAGTGACCGAATTGATTTTCGAGGAATTTATTTAAATTATATTTAATCGAAAAGTAACCCGAGATTAAATATAATAATTGTGCAGTTCGACGATAAAAGCCCGAACGAGAGCCGATTGAGCTCCGATTTTTGTATCCCGCATCATATTGGGTAAGTACATTTTAATTCCGACAATTAGAGTCCTTTAATGCAGAGTTTCAATTATTTTACGGATTAATTCGGTATAAAAGAAATAGTATTCGGAATATTAACGTACTTGCCTTAAATAGTATACGGGCTATCCAATGAGTTTGGAACGAAGCCCGATAATTTTTGGTAAGCTGAATGAGCCTAGTAAACCCGAAGAAGGGATTTAATAAGTAGAAACGGGCTGAAAATGGGTCGAGGCCCATTAAAGTGCAATCGGACCCAATAGGGATAAATGGGCCCAATGATTTAAATTAAGCCCAGAAAGTATTAAATACAATTAAATTGTATGATATCTGACCTGAGGAATAATTATACGCAGTTCCGGAGATTTGATTGGGAGCATATCGGACTGCGCGAAGAGACATCAGTGGAAAGGTCAGACTCGACGAGAATCGAGGTAAGGGAATTTTGTAGGTGCATAGAGATAATTATGCGTATTTTGAGAGGGGATTTACAGGGCTTAGAAATTTATTAAAACATCTAGAAATAAAGTAATAATTTTTACGAAAACCGGGGCTTAGATAAATAAAGGAAGATGACTATTTTGCCCCCAGTTAGGAAAATTTCAAAAAGGGTAGTAAGGCTATGAAATTGCATGAATTTCATGATTTTAATGTTTTATATGATTATATTGCTTTGATTTAAGCAAATATACACATAGGTGGGCTGTTGATTTCGTGAATTTTACGAAAGGGTACCGGTTTGTACCGGTTACTATTTTAAAAGATGTTTTATTAAAAGTGAGCCACCTATCGTATTTACGTGACTAAAAGAGTGCTAGAGTCTTTCTCGCACTCAAGTTTACTGAATTATTTCTCATGAAAAGCCGTACTGGAGCATTGCTCGTACGAGAAATTTGTGTGTGCACAAAACCGTGCTGAAGCTTCGCTCGCACGAGATTTTAGATATCATGATATGCATAGCGTGGTGCTGGAGCTCCGTAAGCCTGTGACCTGGTGTGGGGCGGGCAGCAGGATGCTCACATAAACGCACTAGACGCGAGTTGACATGCATATAGTCGTGCGGAAGCCTCCTGTAGACTGTGTGTCACAGAGAGTTGAGATGCTCGCACATATACTTTGAGACATGGGTTGGTTATCGACATAGTATTGGGCTGGATAAGACCTACGGCAGGCACCCCCAGACTATGATATGGGTCCACAGAGTACGATGTACCGTGTATGTCACACGGAGTACGCTGTACCGTGCAGTCATGATGACTCTACGATGTTGCTCGATATTCTGGCGGGTAGGACTTGACCCCACCTCCCGTTGCAGTTGTGATACCCCGCACACCGGGATCCGTGTGCCTAGGATCACAGGGACAAAGTATGGCCATAGTCCTCGATTTTTCATACAGTAACCTACATGCCTCACATGATATCATACGGTCTGGATAGACCAGGACAAACCCGATGGAGGGGTAGTCCCGATTTGTGTTTTTAAAAAGAGAGGTGATTTGATGAATCAAGGTATTCCCGAGAGATGGGTTTGACCTTGATGAAGTTGTTTTTATAATGAAGCAAATGAGTTTTAAATGTGATGAATTTATGATGAAACAAATAAGTTTCAAAGTGATGAGTTTTGTGATTAAACAAATGAGTTTTAAAGTGAAGAGTTTATGATGAAATAAACGAGTTTTAATGTGACAAGCATGAGATGTCATACATGATGATTTTCCATGTGTGCTTGATAAGTCGATTTCATGATTTCTTGTATATGATATATACATACATGTGGCATTGTTTTAATCTTACCTCATGCTCCGAAAGTAAACGATTTTTACATCATGACATTATCAGCACGTAGATAGTATAGTTATCTACCTGCTTACATTATTGCCTTACTGAGCACGTTTCGCTCACCCTTTCATTTTCCACCCCACAGGGTATATTCAGCAGAAGAGAGCGACAATAGTTTCGCATCTCGGTTATCCGCTGCTTCTTAGCAAGATCAGGTATACACATTTATATAATTTTTGTATCTGAACATATAGATGCACAGTACTGTATATGGATTTAATATTGGGGATGTATTTTGTTTAAATAAATTGACATGTGAATGTGAATATGAAAATGGAATGGTAAATAGGTGAAAGGTTACTAACACCGAATCATAGCCCAACTGTTTAGGAGTGTAATTGTTCACGACGGGTAAGGAAATGAAAAGCGAAAAATTTGTAGGGATTTTTAGGTAATTTGGGTCGTGACAGCATACCAGTAAGTATTGTATCTGACAGGGATTTCTGGTTCATTTTGCACTTTTGGGAGCATTTTCAAGAAGCCATGGGAACCCAGCTGAATTTTAGCACAACTTTTCATCCTCAAACAGATGGGCAATCAGAGAGAACTATTCGGATATTAGAGGACAAGTTGAGAGCTTGTGCTTAAGATTTTAAAGGCTCCTGGGATGACCATTTACCGCTAGTAGAGTTTGCATATAATAACAGTTACCACTCAAGTATCAGAATGACACCGTTTGAAGCGTTGTATGGTCGAAGGTGTCATTCGTCGATTGGATGAGAATAAGTGGGTGAGAGAAAGATATTTGTTCCCGATTTGGTTAAGCAAGCTTCTGAGGATGTTCAATTGATTTGTGAGAGGTTGAGAACAGCTCAGAGCAGACAAAAGAGTT
The DNA here is from genome assembly GCA_033439115.1 of Firmiana major. Taxonomy (NCBI): domain Eukaryota; kingdom Viridiplantae; phylum Streptophyta; class Magnoliopsida; order Malvales; family Malvaceae; genus Firmiana; species Firmiana major. The sequence goes on from CM065899.1 coordinate 55,783,888, forward strand.
ATGCTGACCAAAGACGAAGACCTTTGGAATTTTCAGTTGGAGATTCAGTATTTCTAAAAGTTTTTCCTTCCAAGGCCATAATAAGGATTGGAAAGAAAGGAAAGCTAAATCCCAGTTATATTAGACCTTTCGAGATCTTAGACCAAGTGGGAGACAAAGCTTACAGATTAGTGTTACCGTCGAATTTATCGAGTATCCATAATGTCTTCCATGTTTCAATGCTACGCAAGTATCATCCAAATCCTATGCATGTGATAAAGTATGAACCACTATAATTGAAGGAGGATATGACATACGTGGAGAAGCCAATACGGATTTTGGACAGAAAAGAAAAAGCATTGCGGTCTAAGACGATTCCTTTCGTCAAAGTTCTATGGCAGTACCACACTTTAGAGGAGGCTACATGGGAATTGGAAAGTTTGATGCGAGAAAAATACCCACACTTGTTTAAAGATTGATGTACTTTTAAATTTGAGGACCAAATTTTCTAAGGTGAGGAGAATGTAAGCCCCATGAAATTTCCCAGCACTCGGTTCTAAGTAATATCAGTTAGGATTAAATCTATGCTTAGTTGGTGGATAATTAATAAAAAAATTAATTTTTAAATTGAGAGATACAGACGAAGATAATTAACTAAAATATTTTAATAAATAATTATGAGATATAAAAATAAAATTTCTCAGGATAAATTTATCCAGTGTAAATTCCTTCATACCAGATGAATACAAATATTTGACTAAAATTATTTTTGTATATAATAATTAAAATCCACAAAGCACATACACATATATATGAATGTAATGTTTAATATATTTATCCAACTAAGTATATATATATACATGTATATATGTATATATATTTATATTCTTATACAAAAATATGAGTATATATATATATATCACTATACATATCTATACATACAAGCATATAATATACATATGTAAATATAGTACATAGGAGCCGTAGATTGGCTTCCAACGAGCTTCTACGATTGCTGCTAATGGCTGGAGCCTAGGGAAGGAAATGCGACAGGAAAGGATATATATATATATGTAAGGGACAAAGGACGAGAGATGCAGAGGGATTGAGTGTTGAAGTTTATATACATATACATATCTATAAAATTAAATATAGTACAGAGGCTAAGATAGTGGCAAAGAAAGAGAGAAATAGAGGAAACTGAAGAAAATATTTATATATATATGACACAGTAAGGAGATTGAACGAAAATGAAAACAGGAGCAAAGGCAGGTGATCTGAAACTGGCAGGTGGAGTGGTGAAAAGGAGAAAGGAAAATGGAAGGGGTGATTGTAGTTAAAGCAAACCGAAAAAAAAGGATGATGAGAGCAACTTAGAGATGAGAGAAATATGTTAAGGGAGTTGAGGAATGGTATGCAAGCTGGAAGTGGAACAGGAAGGAGATAAAAGAGAGAGTTAAAGATCGAAAGCTGAAAAATTAGTGAAGGAGTGGTTGGAGAAACCTGAAGTAGTAGCGTGAAACCGAGATGAGAAATGGAGAGGAGGCTAAGATAGCTGGCTGGAAGGAAAAACAGTATAGGAAACTAGAATAGAGGAACATAGTAGAGGAAGAGGAACTAAAGGAAAATAAGAAACAGAGGCTTAGCCCCTGAATTTGTTTCAATCCGAGAGAGAATATGTGAGAACTGTAAATTTTATGAGACTTGCTAAGTGAAAATTGTAATTTGGTGAATGTAATTATGATATGTTGATGTACACGCAAGTTTTAAATTTAATAAAGTATAAGGAGATGAAGTTTTAAAGTCTTAAATGTGTATGGATTGAAATATGGCTTATGGAGTAGATTATGGTGAGTTTTGCATTGAGTTTCCTACAATTGATGCAGCAACAGTAGAATCTGTGAAGGCCAGATCGATCTCCAAGGATGAGAGATCGATCCCATAGCTCCAGAATGCAGAAAACGTGCAAAAGCAGACAGGCAGATCGATCTCATAAGGAATATGTAAGACCCGAATTTAATTAAAATACGAAAATTAAATAAGAAAAGATGGGGGATGTATGAAGGAAGGTCAGGTAAAATTGATTTCCGAAACAAGAGCAAGGGTAAAATGGCAAAAATACCAAAACTCGGTATTAAGGCGATAAGAAAATTTTAATTAAAAATAAGGATGTAAGATATCTTGATCGATAATGAGAAAATTATACAATTTGGGTCAATTGATCAAGATTCAAAAATTTTAAAAATACCAAAAAATTACCGAAATGATATCTCGAAAAGCGCGAAGGAATAATATCGAAAATTTGGAGAAAAATATATTTAATAAATTAAATTTAAATTAAATAAATTAAATTAGAATAAAAATAATATAAGTGTAGATATTTTGAATTTTATGAAGTATTTTAATGAATAGTGAAATAATTAAATAAATAATAATAATAATAATAAAATCTAAAAAAAAAAAAGACAGAAAACGCGAAATCGCATGAAACGAAAACGGAAGCAGCTGACCGAGGAGCATCCCGATCGGCGACCGGTGGCGACCAGGCGAGGGCCGGCGAAGGACGCCCGACGCCAGGCGATCTTGTTGCCACCGGTGACGCGCGCCAAGGACGCCGGAATCCAGCGAAAAACGGAGGAGAAAGTCGCGGGAAAGAAAGGGTCACCGACGGCGAACGGCGGCGATTCGGGCGGATCCGAGGCCAGATTCTGGAAGCCCAGGCGACGGCGGTGCTTTTGAGACCGATATCAACCGGCGAAACAGCGGGAATCACCGGCGACGGCCAAGGGAAGAAAATGGGTTCGACGGTCGAGGGAGAAGAGGCCGAACCGGCGGCGTTTCGGCGAGCCCGACCGAAACCGAGGGTAGATTCGTGATGCGGACAACCTCACGGAGCGACTGGTGGCGAGAACCGGTGGAGAACCGGCCGGCAAGGCGGTGAACCGGTCGAACCGGAGTGAACCGACGGTCTGAACCGGTCCGAATCGGACTGAACCGGTTCAGCCAAAAAGAGTGGAAAAAAGGAGAAAAAAGGGAAAAATAAAAAGAGAAAAAATTGGAGAAAATTCCAGTGATTCAATCGAGCTTCGGGTAAGTCGATAAGTGGTCAAATTGACCGATTTAAATTTTGGAATATTTAATTTAATTAATTTTGGGCTGAAAACTTACCCGGAAAATTATGGAATTGTGTAGCTCGATAATTGGCATCCACCAAGAGCTCGAGACAGCCTCGATTTGCGAATTAGCATGGAATCTCGGGTAAGTGACCCTTATTTACGATAATTTACATCGTTATGCGTGATATGAATTTAAATTCCGCATAAATTGAATTAAATTATGAAAATTTAGATAAATTATCGTAAATATTAAATTTAGCTATTCGAGAGTTAGAATGAGGCCCAATAAATTATTGGTGGGCCCAATGAGCCCAATAGGCCTCGATAATGTGAAAATTAAGTGGAAAACGGGCTTAAGGCCGATTAAGGCCCATTAAGGTGCAAACGGGCCCAATAGGGGTAAATGGGCCCAATGATTTAAATTAAGCCCAGAAAATAGAAAATACAATTAAATTGTATAATATCTGACCTGAGGAATAATTATACGCAGTTTCGGACATTTGATTGGGAGCATATCGGACTGCGCGACGAGACAACAGTGGAAAAGAAAAGGTCAGACTCGACAGGAAAATAAGGTAAGGGAATTCTACGGACTGCTAGAGGTAACTTTACGCAATTTTAAGTTCATTTGCAGTCTTTAAAAATTACCTGAAGGGTCTAGAGGTCAATTAATAATTTTAGTGCCTCGAATGGCAAATTACCAAAATACCCTTGTTAAGGGTAAAATTTACAAATTTAGGAAAAGTTGGGAGGAGCTCAATCTGGAGGTGTTTTGATGCATGCATTAGTAGGCTGGCTAACCTTGAAAGAAAATGCACAGCATTGCATACTTTCAACGTGAAATTGTTTTGAAAACTGTTTTGAGGAAACAGAGCCGCCTACGTGTTTTATTGACATGTGACATGCTAGAGCTCAGCTCGCACGATATTTTCGATTTGTGTGATGCACGCATTAGTGCTGGAGCGAGAGCTCGTACTAGAGTTTTACATGCATAGGTGCTGGAGTCCAACTCGCACCAGATTCTTATATATATATGATTTTCGTGATAGGGTGCTAGAGTCTAACTCGCACCATATTTTTATATGATTTTGAGACAGGGTGTTAGAGCTTCGCTCGCACCAGATTTTTATACGGTTTGCATACAGAGTGCTAGAGCTTAGCTCGCACTAGATTTACTTGATTTGATGAGAGTGCTGAGCATCGCTCGCACTGATTTTATGAGAACATGTGATGAGCCGTGCTTGGAGCATCGGGTAGACTGTGTGTCACCGATTAAATAGGCCCGCACGTGCATTTTGAGACATGGCATGTTAAAACAACTTGATGAGCCCGAACGAGGGATAAGGGTTAGAGAAACAACCTGATGAGCCCGAACGAGGGATAAGGGTTAGAGAAACAACCTGATGAGCCCGAACGAGGGATAAGGGTTGGAGATCCACCTGATGAGCCCGAACGAGGAATAAGGGTTGGAGGACCAGCTGATGAGCCCGAACAAGGGATAAGGCTGGGGGTCCACGGAGTACGATGTACCGTGCAAGTAGCATGGAGTACGATGTACCGTGTGGTATCTTTGTGATACGTTGGCATCTTCGAATGCATGGGATCGGATAAGGCCGACGAGATGGATTGACCCACCTCCCGGGCGGTTCCCGATCATGGGGAGAACCCGCACACTAGGATCCGTATAGCTGAGGAACTCCCGAGGACACATATGGCCATAGTCCTGGTTATTTGCCGATATACAGACGTTGCCTAGTCTCGCATGTCGTCGATTTTGATGAAATCAAATTGGGTTTTAAACTAAATTTGCATGATGGTATTTCCATGCTTTTCAAACCCATGTGTGAATGTAAATCGATTTTCATGGTTTTGTGTGAGTCAGGATCACCCGCAGGAGGGGTCGAGTCCTGACTTTATTGTGAAAATTTTAATTGAGAAATAGATGATTTGTAATAATTGCATGTTGAATTTTCTGTGCAAACTTGATTTACATAACATCATAATTCATATCATTTGTTTTAAAATGTGTGGAGAAAGGGTGGTTTATACATGGCACCACGTTCATGTAGGTAGTATGGTTACCTACTTGTTCGTAGGATTGCCTTACTGAGCTTGATGTGCTCACCCCTTTCATTTTCTCCCACAGATAATCTTCAGTTGAAGTTGAGGTGACTCAGTACTGCATTCCGGATATCCGCTGCTGCCCATCAACATAAGGTATATACACTTGTACATATTGTATCTACATAAGCATAGCACAGTAACATGTTTGTAAGTAACTTTAGGGGATGTATAAATATTGTAGACATTTTATAAATGACTGAGAAAGAATTAAATTATATGGTAAATGTATGGTGGGACTGGCATTGACGCACAGCCCAATTTATTAGTGGAGTGTGGTCACGATCAGAGGACAAGTAAGCAATGAAAGAAAATAACAAAATGCGAAAAATTAACTCTGATTTTTGGGTAGTTTGGGTCGTGACAGAATAAGATTGATCTCCTAATGCCTCTGCCTAGCAAGGATCGATCTTGTCACAATGGCAGATCGATCTCCTTAAGTCTTGGCCTGGAAGAGATCGATCCTTAATTCAATGCCAGACCGATCTCCACTTAGAAGAATAGATCGATCTTCACCCTCGACCAGATCGATCTGGTAGTTGTTAATGGAATAGATGGAGCAGTTGAAATGAAGCAGAGATCGATCCCCATCAATGCCAGATCGATCTCATAAGCCTTGTCTATATAAGGATCACGAGATTTTCGCCTGAAATCGAGCCTTTCTCTCTCTGAAACCTAAACCTTCACCATTTTCACCCAAACCAAGCTTTCTCTCTCTAAGATTCACCATATTCTAGATAAAATTAGACAAAAGGGCAAGAGACAAAGTTATTCCTCTTGGCAAGGAGAACAACATATTAGAAATTCAATGGTTGGCTTGAACAAAGGGAAGAGACAAGCATTCTACAAGCTTGGTCAAGAGAGGATAAGCTAGGTAAGCTCACAAGACCCTTGTTCTTGAGCATTATCATTTTATATATGGGGGGATAAGCATATATGTTTAAATATTTGGTTGGAAATATTTTAGGCATGATGGAACCAACAAATGGGTTTAGTTAGGAGATTTAATGTGGATGTCTGGTGATGGTTATGAGTTAACTAAAGTGTTGATAAAGATGTAGAAAGAGTTTTGAGATAATGTTGAGTTAGAATGAGTAAGAGAAAGAGAAGAGATATGAGAATGATGTATATTGATGGGTTAATGATGAGTGTGGATAGCTCGAGAATTCGACACGGGAAACGAGACTAGTCCAAGAACACGAGGATATTGTACCACTCAAGGTGCAAGAGGTAAGGGAAATGAAACCATTTGTGCTTGTGAGTTTTTGAATGAATGAAAACATTTTAATAGCATGAAAAAGGTTTAATGAAATGAGCATGTTTATGAGAAATGAGATGATTTAATGTGTTGATGAATGTTTGAGTGTTTTGTCGGTTTGAGCTCAATTTTTAATGTGATTTGTGTAATTGTGAAAACATATGGTTTATAACTGAAATGAGTTTTGTGATAACCACTATGAGCTCTACGTTAAGGCAAAACGATTTTTATACAATAATGGGAATGTGTAAGTGTTTTGCCTGTTTGAGCTCGATTTTGATGAGTTTTGTGTAAATGTGAATACAATCTGTTATAACCGAAATGGGTTTTGTGATAACCACTAAGAGCTCTACATGAAGGTAAAACGATTTTTACTGAGACTATGGCTTGTCATGAGATGCACATCGGGCTTTGCTCTAGTAGCATGTAAGGCCAAGCCGTGCTCTAGTAGCATGTAAGACCGACGCCTCCGTTCTGGTAACGTGAGATGACCCCGCTCCAGTAGCGATAGGTGGCCTTGCTTTGATAACATGTAAGACTGGGCTGTGCTTTAATAGCATGTAAGATCGACGGTTGTACGACTCTGATCAAGTCTATAGCGAATCATGGCCATGTGTATTATTGTCGACGAAATCCCTCTCTTGGGGATGTCCGCCTATGGGACAAATTCAATTGATGTGATGTGCCTATGACATTGATTTCATATGAGTTTTTATAAATGCCTAGTCTCACTTTTTGTGATGATGATGTGATTTTACAATTAAGATTTATATCACGCATTGAGATTTGATGTGATGTGATTTGTGATTTTATCACGTGAATTGTGCTAATGCCATAATTTTCTACCATCATTTCTATAACAATTTGCATGCTCAAATATTTCCATCATATTGTGTTTGTGATGATGATTTATATAACTTCCCTTATCCTCCTTACTAAGCGTTTTGAGAGCTCACCCTTTTTCCTTTCCCCTCAAGATTATTTGAAGTAGCGTGTTAGAGCCTGCCGCGTATGTGATATAGGCTGGTGGACAAGATCTCTCCAGGCTATTGTTTGTACTCGTATAAGGTATAATTCAATTCATTTTGTATCCAGACAATGATGTAATACAGGCATTTGTGATGAGTATTTTGGGATGTAATTAGGTTGATAAGAAAGAAATGAGTTGAGGCTTATGGGTTGATTCTTTTTGGGATATTATGTATTTAATTTCATTAAGTATAAGTTGTATGATCTTGGGGATATTGCGTATGTATAAACGATAGCGATTTAAGGACGCTGCATAGGAATACACCCAGAGTTGGTAGTTTTGTTTTAAGAAAAATTTTAAACTACCCTGTTTTTCACGCTTTTGGCCTGTCACAAAATGAGAGAAAGAGAGAGACAGTGCAAGGGGAAGAATCACGTTTGCTGCTATTAAAGGAAGAGGATGATGTGTGATGGAAAGCATGGCTAATAGAGGGGAGGAAGGCAGTAAGCGTGATAGTAGCCGAAACAGAGAGTTGAAGCAGGAGACCGAGAGAGGTAGAGGTGAATGGAACAGGAAGGATGAACGTGACCACCAGAAAACGGTGTGAACGGGAGGTCACCGGCACCGACGCAGAGATGTTAGGATGATGGAGGTGGTAGCGCCAAGAGGTGGGTGACAACGATGAACAGTGCCGTCGGTGAAGGAAACGCGAAGTGAAGAGGAAGAAGAAAGAAAGAAGAAGAAGAAGAAAGAAAGAAAGAAAGTGCACGAAAGGAAATTTAAAAAGAATAAGAGAAGAAAATATATTTATATATATATATATGTATATAGGATTATATATATAAATATATAAATAGAAATATTTAGAGATAGGAAAGAAGGCACAGAGAAAATTAAGAAACCCGAGGGAAAGAGCTCCAGAGAAATAAACGAATAGAGCGGACCCACTGACTCGCAACATTGAGGCATTGAGGATTATTGACAGACACCGAGGTAAAGAAACTTTTGTTTGCTGCTAGAGATAATTATATGTAATTTCTGCTGAACTATAGATAAAAATATACTAGGCTAATTTATAACTCGGGAAATTATAGATTTTTAACAGCCTAACCTTACAGTTATAAATTTAATTTACTTACATAGATTCCGATATAGTATGAATTATTGTTTTAAAATGAAAATCCCTAATTTAATTACCATAGACTGCTTACTAGGATTTTAACCGAAAAATGGCAAGTAAGCTCCTTTTAAATTGCCTTATGCACTGTACTGAGTTTTAGAACTGTTTTGATGAAAAATAATCTGCTTATAAATTAATACCGATAAATGTGCTTGAGTGCTTACTGACTGTGTGTTGCACGGTTCGACTCATACTAATTTTGAGACAAAGACGATGGTTAAATCATGCTCCACTACTGTCTGCAATATTGTTTCTGTTTCTGTGGTCCACAGAGTATAATGTACCGTGCAACACGCACGTGAGTACAATGTACCGTGTATTTTGGTCTTTGAACATTTCGTTCTGTGAGACGTTAGGGTAGCTGACCACTCCCACGGCAATTCACATCCCGGTACACTTGATCAGTGATGTCTGAAGTCACCGACATTGGCCAATTGTCCTTCTGAATTTTGATATAACATCTTCTGTCTTGTCTCGTTTATTTGATTTACTGGTCTGACCGTATGAACGGTGTTATTGTATGGGAAATCGTTATTTTACTGCATAAAATTTTAGAACCTGTATTTATTACAGTACAATATTTATACTATTGATATTGATATTGTTATGGAATTTTCGATTCTGATTATTATTGAATTTGCCAAATTATTATATATTTTCATGAGAATTCCTATTTTGGCGTATATATATATATATATATATATATATATATATATATATATATATATATATATATAGGTAGTGTATTTATCTACCTGCTGTGTGTTTTTCTTATTGAGCACATTGAGCTCACCCTTTTCTTTCCTCCACAAAGCCTTATCAGTAGTAGCAAAGTATTCTTCTGCGTTAAAGGTATACCTTTTATAGATATCTATTTTGTATTTAAATTTTGTAAGTACAGTAATGTATATGGAAATGTGCCTAAGGAATGTGAATAGGGATATTTTGTGAAAATACAAATACATTGATTAAATTGGAAAATATTACCATTAGTTCTGTTTAAATTTGTTACAAGAAATAAAATTGAATAGACAGATTTATTGTTCTGATCTATTATCGACTCGTAGCCCAACCATATTGTACTGTAAATTGGGGCGTTACAACTCAGGACACAAACTGAGACTGTGTCAAAGCTAATCCCCTCTTGATTTCCTGTGCACAACCTGGAGCATCCTTAAATTCTATAACACGGAGCCCTTATTATCTATCCCTGATAGCTAGTCTCAATCCATATAAAACCTCTCTGTATGGCGCTCCTTGTCCCTGACGGTCTCGGGATCATATCTCATTAAAGTAGTAAATTAGTTCTCGTACTCATTGACTGTCATACTGCCTTAGAAAAAATTTAGAAAATCTGCTTGCATTTTCTTTTGGGCAGTGCGAGGGACGTACTGGGTTCGAAAAGCTGACTGAAAAATATCCCAACTGATTACCGTGTGGCTGGCAGCCAATAGTCTCTAGGTGGCTTTCCACCAGTGTCGAGCATGTCCCTTAAGCATATATGCACCCATGCTAACCTTTTCTACATCAGTACATCCCAAATAGTTAAAAGTTGTCTCCATCTTTGATAGCCACTCCTCCGCCTCAACGGGGTCCTTAACCCCCTTGAAAGATAACAAATTCAACTTAAGAAAATCTCTCAACCGGCCCACGTCCCTATCCTCGGGCTTGGTCTGTACTGATGGTGGAGCGGCTAGAGACACTGGAACAGTCTGTGGAGGAGGTGGAGGCAGATCTTGTGGTGGTGTGGGTGTAGGAGCTGGGGTAGGTGCTGTACCAGAGGCATTAGCCCCGAAATGTTAAGCGAACAACGCTGCAATCTGGTTAAATATGTGCCTCATATCCTGCACCAATCGATTTATCCGAGTTAGGACTCTTTAGCTGTGGGGCAGGTGGTGGAAGTGGCTGCCTCTGGGGATGACCTCGTCTCCCGCTCATAGTGTATATTTAATGTACCAACGTGTACACAATAAACTTGGTCATAACTTTAGCATATATTTTTAATTTATAACCAAACAAGTACAGTAACTTGGGATATAATCTATTTTCAACTAACCGACACTGACAGTACTAGACACCTTTAACTCTGATACCAAGAAACTGTAAAGCCCCGAAAATGCAAAAATTATGATCAATTTTTTTATCACTTAATCTTTTACTTAAGGTGTATTCCTGTTTAGTGCCAGTTCCTGACTTATCATTCATTTCTTAAACTATCATATGTTGTAAACTCATGAAATTACCTACTCTTCCATTTTCATATATACATAAAAGTAATTACATCCCAATGCTCATTTACATATAAGTATTTGTACTATGCAAGACGTCAGGATACAAATAAAATACACCTTAATGTGTACAAGAGATAACCTGGGAAGAGTCTCGTCTACCAGCCTATATCGAGTACGCAACAAGCATGGAGGTACTTACTGTAAATAATCTGGAAAGGAGGAAAAAGAGGAGTGAGCTTCAAATAGCGCAGTAAAGAGTGCATTACAATAATAATACTAGATAACAATGTGCCGTTTTCAAAATCGAACGGTTAAAAATCATATAAGTTCACATACTTAAAATCATATACCTTTTTATACCAAAACATAATTCATATATTTTTCTTACTTTCGTCAAAATCTCAAAAATTTCATGTTTACATAACTAAGCATAAGTATCAGACGGATCATAACAAAATTGAAATAAGGAGACTAAGCATTCACTATTACTCTCATAACGGTAATCACTAGTTCATCCTTAAAAGAGGGCATCCTCCAAAAAGGGAACAGAATACTTATGGCCATGGTAGGACTGTAGACTGGATCAGGGTCATACAACGTCACATAAACGTCGCACAGGCAGAAACACATATTGCCACAAAAACGACATGACAGACACATAGAAATATGCACGATATAGTCAAGGCCCAACCTGTTTAGAGGTCGTAGGCTAGAATTCCCTTAGGTCCCTTTTATTGACCCCCAGGTTTACCTTCACTCACACATTTTGAGCCTATAGTCTCAAAATCAAGCATATCATTATTTTTTGAATTTATTTATACAAAAGCTTGCATGAGTCGTATTTCTAAAAATTTACACACACACACACACACACACTTAACACAAATAATCATAACTTTCAGTTTATATGAAAATCATGCACTCGAGCAAAATAAACACGGGCTTAAGATCATTTTGAAATTCATGCTTATTATATAAAAGGTTTTTCATGCTAAAAATATCTATATGTAGGTAAGGAATATCGTTACAAAAATATATTGCATCCTTTACCTGACCGAGGCTGAGACAGTACTAAATCGCCAAGTATCGAGTGTGCCTCGTTTTGCATGCCAACATTTTGGGTGTGAGACCCCGTTCATGTATAGTTGTAACGTGTGTAATTGGATCAATGAATGCTAATGGACTTGTAATGTAAAGTATCCATGAATTCAATGTACACATATGTAATATGATTTGTAATGTACATACAAGTTTCATTGAGTATGAATATGAAGAAATGAGTTCTTATAAGTGATGAATGTGATTGGAACTCAAAATGAGTAGTGTGATAAAATAAAATGAAGTTATGCTTTTATTTAGTTTGGAATGTGATACTTTTGGATGTACAAGGAATGTACACAAGTTTCAATGTGCATAAGGTATGAATGAATGCCATTTTCAAGTCATAAAGGTGGATGGATGAGAAAATGACTTTGGCAGCAGATTAAGGATGTTTTGGTATGAGTTGCTGTAGAAAAAACTGCAGAAAATTTGGAAAGTATGAAGGCCAGATTGATCTCATAGGATGAGAGATCGATTTGGAAGAGCCAGAATGCTCTTATTTGGGCAATGGAATATAGCAGATCGATCTCTAATGGGGCTAGATCGATCTCTTAACCATTCTGTAATGAAAAGATCGATCCTCAAGCATACAGATCGATCTCCTTAGCTCTCTGTTTAGGAGCAGATCGATCTCCGGCTTTGACAGATCGATCTCATGCTTAAAATGCCATGAAAAAGAGTGATTTAAGGGGACTAGATCGATCTCCTCCTAGTGGAGATCGATCTCCTCAAGCTATTTCTATAAAAGGAGTGCTAAAAATCTGAAAATTTTGGAAAAAAAATCAACCCACCATTTTCAACCCAAAAACCTAATTTTCTCTCTCTAAAATCAGCCATTTCCAGTAAGATTTGAGGGGAGGCCATTAGACACTAAGTTGTTCATCTTGAGGAAAAGAACAACATAGTTGGAACCCAAAATCCCATTGTTGGTATTGAAGGAGCTAAGAGCATTGACATTTGGAGTAAGAAGAGAAATTCCATTTGGTAAGATTCTAACACTCCAACTCTGGCACATTGTCTATTTAAATGATTTTGGAGTGGTTTGGCATGAGTATGGATGGTTGGAAACACCTAGGTTTTGTTAGAAACTAATGTAACCTAGAAAATGGATTGAACCTAGTGTGAGAAAGTGAAAGTCAAATGAGTTGATGAATTATGGGTATGCTAAAGTAGCTATTGGAGTAATGTAAATCATATGAAATGGGTAAATGAAGCTATAAAGTGAGTTTAGTGAATTTATGAGGATGAGTATAAGTAAGGCTTGATGAAAGGCCATAGTGGGGAAGTTTGTGAACCACGAGCCTAATATCGATTTAGAATAAGTTAAGAGGCCTAAGAGAATCCATCTACTCGAGTTATAAGTGAAATAATGAAGTGAGGCCTTACAAGCATTAATAGAGACTATAGGTCGAATCGACTATAGTAAATGCAAAGGTTAGATCATAATGGGCTAAAACGATTCAAAATTCTGTTTATGTGCAGTTTCGAAGAGTCCGTTGGAAACGAATCGAGCTGTACGAGTAAGCAGCTTTAAGGAAGTGGAATCATGCATTGCGATTCCAGGTAAGGGAATTTTGTGAGTATATAGAGATAGCTGCTCGTACTTTGAACTTGTGGGTGAATATTGGGTGTTTTATGAAATGCATGGTTACTCAAGTAAATGATTGATGGTATTCATGAATGATGATAAGTATATGCATGATTTTGGTTTTGAAGTGGATTCTATGAAATGGGATAGTAAGGCTAATAACTGCATAAATCTAATGTTTTGATGTTTTACAAAACGTAATTGCTTCGTTTTAAGCAAGCTTAGATAGGCCGACTAGTGTATTATTGATGTTGTGGAAAAAGCATTTGTGAAGTACTAAACCCGATTGTCGGGATTGTTTGATTGTGTACGAGCCGCCTATCATATTTGTATGACATAAATCGAGCTAGAGCCTCGCTCGCGCTGGATTTCGATATTTTTACTTGTGTTAAACGTGCTGGAGCTTAGCTCGTACTTTGATTTGAATTGTGATGATGCTTTATAAACCGTCTGGAGCTTTTGTTCATACGTGGTTTCTTCATTTTTTTTATGCATAAATGTCGTACTAGAGCATTGCTCGTACGAAGTGATTGGTTTTGATGCATGAATTCGCGTTAGAGCATAGCTTGCACTAGTTTTCACACTGTGGTATGTATGAGGCTGTGGTGAGAGATACGGATTGGTGTTCTCGGAACCCAACAGGCCTAATAGACCTCTTGAGTGGGGTGAGGGTGAGGGGCTAGGACCTGACACAATCCATTCAGGGAACCCAATAGGCCTAACAGACCTCTTGAGTGAGGTGAGGGTGAGGGGCTAGGACCTGAATCAGGGAACCCAACAGGGGTGAGCAAGGCCATGAGGGGCTAGGACCTGGTATTGAGAGTACTCCCATGTGCACTTGAGACTATAGAGGTTACACTTGGTATGAGGTAGATAAGACCTACGGCAGGCACCCCCGACCATGTTATGGGTCCACGAAGTACGGTGTACAATGTATATCACATGGAGTATGATGTACCGCGTGGTGGTTACTTGATTTGAGAAAGTCTGGCGGAGAACTAACCCACCTTCATACCAGCATGATACCCTACACAACGGGATCCGTGTGGTTTGGGATGATATGTGACAGTTGGCCAACATAGTCAGTTGAGATATAGTGACTTGTCTCCTTGCTTGATTTACTTACTACCACATGATTTTAATCTATAAGTGTGATTATGACTATCCAGGGTAGACCCGAGGGAGGGGTCGAGCCTTGTAGACTTGATTTGTGAAACGATGAGGATGTTTGTGATTGAGAAAATGGTTTGTGATGGGATTGTATGTGTTTGAGAAAGAGCTTTATGATGTGGGTTTAAAAAGGAGGTTTCTTAATGAATTTCCCTTTTATGAATTTAAATGAGATTGAGCATGAGATGATTTATACATGATTTTTTTACCATGTTTTATATGCCAATGTACATGATTTTGCTACATGATATATATGTATACTCATATGGCATAGTTTTACTTCCTCATGCTCCTACTATAAATGATTTATGCATAACACTATCAGCATGTAGATAGAGTAGTTAGCTACCATGCTTGCATTATTGCCTTACTGAGCGTGCGGTTGCTCTTCCCTCTCTATTTCCCCCTCCTACAGAGCGTGCATAGTAGCTCAGTGAGGACTGAGGCGTGGTATTTTAGACATCCGCTGCATCTCCATCACTCAAAGGTATATATACAGTGATTTCTTTTTGTATCTAAACAATGTAAAAACACAGTAGTCATTTGAAATGTAATTATGGGGGATGTAAATATTAGTAATCACATTTTGTATAAGTAAACGATTAACTTCGAATGTATGACATCGTTTTATTAAATTGTGAATGAATGATAAGTGGTAGTTATTATTGACTAACAGTCTAACTATATATGGTGAATTGTTCACGATCAGGTAAGGTAACAGTAAAAAATGAAAATTTTATTGAGATTTTTGGTAAAAGGGAATGAAAAAGGGTCGTGACAGAGATTAGTATCAGAGCTGAGTTGGCCTGATGTGAGTCAGTAATAAAACGTACGAAAGTACATCCTCATATTACTGTGCTTTTGTTTAGATATAACTGTGTATACCGTGATGGATTGAGCTTAATAAATTATTATAATATAGGAAGTTAGGCACTATGCCTGTTACACGCAAAGGTAGAGGGGCGAGGGCACGTGCTAAAGGCCGTAAAGGTAGGCCTGAGAGTCGTGCGGTGCCACAGAATGAGCAGGCTCCACAGAACTCTGCTGAGAGAGCAGAAGATACAAAGGCACGCTTCGCTAGGATAGAGCAAAGTATTGAGAACTTGGTGGAGATAGTCATGCATGCATTGGGTACCGATGATAGATGAGGTCCCGCGGCACAGCCTACTACTGAACAGGCAGCTGCAGAGGTGGAGAGACCTCAGACTGCAGAGACTGCTACTGCTACACCACCTCCAGTATAGGATATAGATTCTCCTATCGCTCCACAGCAGAGCAGTAGTGATTTGGGTTATGACTGCGACTTGAGCAGACTGCGAGAGTTTCAAGCGCTAAAACCCCCAATGTTCAGAGGGGTGAATGACCCAGTGGTTACGGAGGATTGGGTGTATGAGATGGAGAAACTGTATAGGTTTTTTCGATGCACTTCAGCTGAGAAGGTTGCCTTTGCTGTGTTTATGTTGAAGGGCGAGGCAGAGCACTGGTGGAGGTCTACCGAGGCTATTTTGAGGGCCAGACACTCCGAGATCTCATGGGAGATATTTATAGAGGCCTTCAGGAGACAGTATATTCCAACCACTGCACAGAGGAAGCTGCGGATGGAATTTATGAATCTGGTTCAAAGGAACCGAACTGTGGATGAATATGAGTCCAAGTTTATGTCATTGGGGAGATATGACCCAGACACGATGGGTAGTGAGACCTGGAAGATACAAAAGTTCATGGATAGATTGAGATTGGCCATCCGGACTAAGCTAGCTCCCTTCAACATTTTGACCTATGAGGAGGCTGTTCATATGGCTCAGTTATGCGAGTAAGATTTTGAGCGAAATGCCTCCAAGCTTGAGAGAATTGGTGTCAGGAAGGATAGAGACCGAAAGAGATCTGGGAGGGATAGAGTAGCCAGGAAAGAAGGCCCAAGGTATTTCGAGAAGAGATCTAAGATCGAGGAAGTGCAGGAGAGAGCTGCTAGACCTCTCATGTACCCGACTTTGACTGCGTCGAAGGGTATGACTATTAGAGGACCACGACCTACCACTGATCAATGTAGGAGATGTGGCAGATACCATAGGACTAGGCCATGTCAGATACCCCCTATCTTGTGTTATAGATGTGGGAGGCCGGGACATATATCAAGGTTCTGTAATGAGATGATTGAGACTACCCCACAAAAGGGCAAGGAGCTTGAGGGAGCTCCAGTTGAGACAGCGGCCCCGAGGAGGAGGGCTACAGCTGAGGAAAAAGGGAAACAAGCTGTGGGTGTGAGCAGAGGAAGGGTGCACGCACTGGACCAAGACACAGACGCATCGACGGATGTGATTAAAGGTACCATCTGAATCTTTGATTTAGAAGCATTGATGTTATTTGATCCTGGTGCCACGCATTCTTTCATATCACCTTCCTTTGCACATAAATTGTTGAAGTATGTGAAACCTACATTGATGGATAGAATGTTGATAATTTCCACACCCATGAATGATAGTCAATTGACTGAGTATGTATGTAGAGATTGTAAGTTAAAGATAGAGGGAAAGGAAATAATAGCCAATTTGATTTTATTGAACATGAATGATTTTGATGTAATATTGGGAATAGATTGGTTGTCTACCAATCGGGTTGTTATGGATTGTCATGCTAAAACCTTGATGTTTTTAGGATTAGACAATCTTGTTGTAAACTTTGATGAAAAGAAATGATATAAAAATTGTATGTTTGTTGCAAATAAAGGAGAATGATTTTAAATGCACGATGCTTGAGAGATAAATTTATTGTTTATGACGAATGTTGAATGTGGAGTGATGGTTTATGTTACTAACGATGGAAAGGATAATGTGAAGGGTTCATTGCATACGTGGTTGACATAGATAAGGCACTCCCAGAATTAAGAGACATTCCAGTTATTGCAGATTACCCTGATGTCTTTTCGGATGAATTACCAGGACTACCACCTGAAAGGGAAATGGAATTTTGCATAGAGTTAGTGCCTGGTACCGAACTGATATCTAAACCACCATATCGAATGGCTCCGATTGAGTTAGAGGAGTTAAAGAAGCAATTACAAGAGTTGCTAGAGAAAGGGTTCATAAGACCGAGTGTCTCACATTGGGGAGCATCGGTATTGTTTGTAAAGAAGAAGGATGGAAACCTCCGACTGTGTGTAGATTACCGATTGTTGAATAAGGACACCATTAAGAACAAGTACCCCCTTCCACGCATAGATGATTTGCTGGATCAGCTCCAGGGAGCCTAAGTATTTTTTAAGATAGATCTGCGGTCAGGGTATCATCAGTTGAGGATCAGGAGTGGAGATGTACCGAAGACAGCATTTCGTACCCGTTATGGCCACTACGAGTTTTTGGTGATGCCATTCGGATTGACGAATGCTCCCGCAGCATTTATGGCGTTGATGAATGATATATTCAAGCCATACCTGGACAAGTTTGTGATTGTATTTATAGATGACATTTTGGTCTATTCCAAGTCCAGGGAAGATCATGAGGAGCACTTAAGGATAGTTTTGCAGACCCTCCGAAAGGAAGAATTATATGCCAAGCTCAGCAAGTGTAACTTTTGGTTAGAGCAGATCTCATTTTTAGGTCATGTTGTGTCGAAGGATAGGCTATCGATGGATCCATTTAAGATAGAGGTAGTTATACAGTGGGAATAGCCCAAGACAGTAACTGAGATCAAGAGTTTTTTGGGATTGGCAGGATATTATCGGAGATTTGTAGAGGGTTTCTCCAGACTAGCTGCTCCATTGACACGCCTCACACGTAAGGATGTTAAGTTTGTATGGGATGAGGCATGTGAGAGGAGTTTTGAGGAGCTTAAGTGTCGATTGACCACTGCTCCAGTTCTCACCATCCCTACCAGCTCAGGAGGATTCTCGGTGTATACGGATGCATCACACCAGGGACTGGGCTGTGTGCTTATGCAAGATGGGAAGGTAGTTGCCTATGGATCTAGACAGTTGAAAGATCATGAGAGGAACTACCTGACACATGATTTGGAGTTTGCGACCGTGGTATTTCCTTTGAAAATATGGCACCACTATCTCTATGGTGAGAAATTTCAGGTGTTCACAGATCATAAGAGCCTTAAGTACCTGTTCTCACAGAAAAAGCTGAATATGAGACAGAGGAGATGGCTTGAACTTTTAAAGGACTATGATTGTGAAATCATGTACCACCCGGGTAAGGTAAATGTAGTTGCCAATGCTTTGAGCAAGAAGAACCTTGGGTTGGTGTCTTATATGATGGTACGAGAACATGAATTGCTAGAACAATTTGCGGACCTCAGTTTGGATGTAACCCCACCTGGATCGAAGAGATTGGATATCATGGCTAGTTTGAGATTAGAGCCAGAATTGATTGGTTGTATTCGGCAAGCCCAGCAGAGCGATCGACGATACATCGATTGGCTGAGGCAGATACAGACAGGTGTGGGTACTGATATTGAGCTGAGTGCTGATGGGACATTGAGGTTCAGAGGCAGAGTATGTGTTCCCGAGGATCCTGAGATCAGGAGGTTAATTTTATCAGAGGCTCACTCATCGAAGTATACGATACATCTGGGAAGTACTAAGATGTATCAAAACCTTTGAAAGGTTTATTGGTGGTCTGGAATGAAAAGAGACATTGCTGAATATGTCGCTAAGTGTCTTGTTTGTCAGCAAGTGAAGGTAGAGCATCAAAAGCCTGCAGGATTATTGCAGCCTCTACCGATATCGACTTGGAAGTGGGAACATGTCACCATGGATTTTGTGATGGGGTTGTCGAGGACCCGTAGAGGTCATGATGCCATATGGGTTATTGTGGATCGATTGACTAAGTCCGCCCATTTCTTGGCTATGAGAGCTACCGATACGCTGAGTCAGTTAGCGAACCTGTATATTCGAGAGGTAGTACGACTACATGGTGTTCCAGTGAGCGTTGTTTCTGATAGGGATGCCCGCTTCACTTCCCATTTCTGGGGACATTTTCAGGAAGCGCAGGGGACCCGACTGAGTTTTAGCACCGCTTTTCATCCTCAGACAAATGGGCAGTCAGAGAGGATTATATAGACCCTGGAGGATATGTTAACTGGAGGATATGTTGAGAGTGTGTGTGCTAGATTTTAGAGGCTCCTGAGATGATCACCTGCAGTTAGCCGAGTTCGCCTATAATAATAGCTATCATGCGAGTATTGGGATGGCACCCTATGAGGCACTGTATGGATGTAGGTGTCGATCCCCCATTGGATCGAAAAAGGTTGGTGACAAATAGATTTTTGCTCCTGACTTAGTACAGCAGGCATATGAGGACGTCTGATTCATATGTGAGAGATTACGGACAGCTCAGAACCGGCAAAAGAGTTATGCTGACAAGAGACGGAGACCACTAGAGTTTGATAAGGGTGAGTCGGTATTCTTGAAAGTTTCTCCTTCGAAGGGTATTATGAGATTCGGTAAGAAGGGCAAGCTGAGCCCTAGATATATCGAACCCTTCGAGATTTTGGAGAGAGTGGGAGATAAGGCGTATAGGTTGGCATTGCCACCGGACGTGGCAAATGTTCATAACGTCTTTCACGTCTCTACGCTTCAGAAGTATCACCCGAACCCGGCACACGTGATAAGATATGAGCCATTAGAGCTCAATGAGAGTATGACGTATGTTGAGAAGCCGGTTCGGATATTGGATAGAAAAGATAAAGTGCTACGGAATAAGACAATTCCCTTGGTGAAAGTTCTTTGGCAACATCACACAGTGGAAGAGTCCACATGGGAATTGGAGAACTTGATACGGGAGAAGTACCCCCATCTTTTTGAAGAGTGACTTGGTCCTAATTTGGAGAACTAAATTCCTTGAAGGAAGGGAGAATGTGAGACCTCGTTCATGTATAGTTGTAACGTGTGTAATTAGATCAATGAATGCTAATGAACTTGTAATGTAAAGTATCCATGAATTCAATGTACACATATGTAATATGATTTGTAATGTACATACAAGTTTCATTGAGTATGAATATGAAGAAATGAGTTCTTATAAGTGATGAATGTGATTGGAACTCAAAATGAGTAGTGTGATAAAATGGAATGAAGTTATGTTTCCATTTAGTTTGGAATGTGATACTTTTGGGTGTACAAGGAATGTACACAAGTTTCAATGTGTATAAGGTATGAATGAATACCATTTTCAATTCATAAAGGTGGATGGATGAGAAAATGACTATGGCAGCAGATTAAGGATGTTTTGGTGTGAGTTGTTGCAGAAAATCTGGAAAGTATGAAGGCCAGATCGATCTCATAAGATGAAAGATCGATCTGAAAGAGCCAGAATGCTCTTATTTGGGCAATGGAATATAGCAGATCGATCTCTAATAGGGCCAGATCGATCTCCTAACCATTCTGTAATGAAAAGATCGATGCTCAAGCATACAGATCGATCTCCTTAGCTCTCTGTTTTGGAGCAGATCGATCTCAGGCTTCGACAGATCGATCTCATGCTTAAAATGCCATGAAAAAGAGGGATTTAAGGGGACCAGATCGATCTCCTCCTAGTGGAGATCGATCTCCTCAAGCTATTTCTATAAAAGGAGTGCTAAAATCTGAAAATTTCGAAAAAAAAAACATCAACCCACCATTTTTAACCCAAAAACCTAACTTTCTCTCTCTAAAATCAACCATTTCTAGTAAGATTTGAGGGGAGGCCATTAGACACTAAGTTGTTCATCTTGAGGAAGAGAACAACATAGTTGGAACCCAAAATCCCATTGTTGGTATTAAAGGAGCTAAGGGCATTGACATTTGGAGCAAGAAGAGAAATTGGATTTGGTAAGATTCTAGCACTCCAACTCTGGTACATTGTCTATTTAAATTATTTTGGAATGGTTTGGCATGAGTATGAATGGTTGGAAACACCTAGGTTTTGTTAGAAACTAATGTAACCTAGAAAATGGATTGAACCTAGTGTGAGAAAGTGAAAGTCAAATGAGTTAATGAATTATGGGTATGCTAAAGTAGCTATTGGAGTAATGTAAATGATATGAAATGGGTAAATGAAGCTATAAAGTGAGTTTAGTGAATTTATGAGGATGAGTATAAGTAAGGCTTGATGAAAGGCCATAGTGGGGAAGTTTGTGAACCACGAGCCTAATATCGATTTAGAATAAGTTAAAAGGCCTAAGAGAATCCATCTACTAGAGTTATAAGTGGAATAATAAAGCGAGGCCTCACAAGCGTTAATAAAGACTATAGGTCGAATCGACTATAGTAAACGCAAAGGTTAGATTATAATGGGCTAAAAAGATTCGAAATTTCATTTATGTGCAGTTTCGAAGAGTCCGTTGGAAACGAATTGAGCTGTACGAGTAAGCAGCTTTAAGGAAGTGGAATCATGCGTCGCGATTCCAGGTAAGGGAATTTTGTGAGTATATAGAGATAGCTGCTCGTACTTTGAACTTGTGGATGAATATTGGGTGTTTTATGAAATGCATGGCTGCTCAAGTAAATGATTGATGGTATTCATGAATGATGATAAGTATATGCGTGATTTTGGTTTTGAAGTGGATTCTATGAAATGGGATAGTAAAGCTAATAACTGCATAAATCTAATGTTTTGATGTTTTACAAAACGTAATTGCTTCGTTTTAAGTAAGCTTGTAGATGGGTCGGCTAGTGTTTTATTGATGTTATGGAAAAAGAATTTGTGAAGTGTTAAACCCGATTATCGGGATTGTTTGATTGTGTATGAGCCGCCTATCATATTTGTTTGACATAAATCGCGCTAGAGCCTCGCTCGCACTGGATTTTGATATTTTCACTTGTGTGAAACGTGCTGGAGCTTAGCTCGCACTTTGATTTGAATTGTGACAATGTTTTATAAATCGTACTAGAGCTTTTGTTCGTACATAGTTTCTTCATATTTTTATGCATAAATGTCGTACTAGAGCGTTACTCGTACGAAGTGATTGGTTTTGATGCATGAATTCGCGCTAGAGCATAGCTCGCGCTGGTTTTCACACTGTGGTATGTATGAGGCCATGGTGAGAGATACGGATTGGTGTTCAGGGAACCCAACAGGCCTAACAGACCTCTTGAGTGGGGTGAGGGTGAGGGGCTAGGACCTGAAACAATCCATTCAGGGAACCCAATAGGCCTAACAGACCTCTTGAGTAGGGTGAGGGTGAAGGGCTAGGACCTGAATCAGGGAACCCAACAGGGGCCAGCAAGGCCATGAGGGGCTAGGACCTGGTATTGAGAGTACTCCCACATGCACTTGAGACTATAGAGGTTACACTTGGTATGGGGTAGATAAGACCTACGGCAGGCACCTCCAACCATGTTATGGGTCTGCGGAGTATGATGTACAGTGTATATCACATGGAGTACGATGTACCGCATGGTGGTTACTTGATTTGAGAAAGTCTGGCGGAGAACTCACCCACCTTCGTGCCAGCATGATACCCCGAACACTGGGATCCGTGTGGTCTGGGATGATATGTGACAGTTGGCCAACATAGTCAGTTAAGATATAGTGACATGTCTCCTTGCTTGATTTACTTACTGGAGGATATGTTAAATGGAGGATATGTTGAGAGTGTGTGTGCTAGATTTTAGAGGCTCCTGAGATGATCACCTGCAGTTAGCCGAGTTCGCCTATAATAATAGCTATCATGCGAGTATTGGGATGGCACCCTATGAGGCACTGTATGGATGTAGGTGTCGATCCCCCATTGGATCGAAAAAGGTTGGTGACAAATAGATTTTTGCTCCTGACTTAGTACAGCAGGCATATGAGGACGTCTGATTCATATGTGAGAGATTACGGACAGCTCAGAACCGGCAAAAGAGTTATGCTGACAAGAGACGGAGACCACTAGAGTTTGATAAGGGTGAGTCGGTATTCTTGAAAGTTTCTCCTTCGAAGGGTATTATGAGATTCGGTAAGAAGGGCAAGCTGAGCCCTAGATATATTGAACCCTTCGAGATTTTGGAGAGAGTGGGAGATAAGGCGTATAGGTTGGCATTGCCACCGGACGTGGCAAATGTTCATAACGTCTTTCACGTCTCTATGCTTCAGAAGTATCACCCGAACCCGGCACACGTGATAAGATATGAGCCATTAGAGCTCAATGAGAGTATGACGTATGTTGAGAAGCCGGTTCGGATATTGGATAGAAAAGATAAAGTGCTACGGAATAAGACAATTCCCTTGGTGAAAGTTCTTTGGCAACATCACACAGTGGAAGAGTCCACATGGGAATTGGAGAACTTGATACGGGAGAAGTACCCCCATCTTTTTGAAGAGTGACTTGGTCCTAATTTGGAGAACTAAATTCCTTGAAGGAAGGGAGAATGTGAGACCTCGTTCATGTATAGTTGTAACGTGTGTAATTAGATCAATGAATGCTAATGAACTTGTAATGTAAAGTATCCATGAATTCAATGTACACATATGTAATATGATTTGTAATGTACATACAAGTTTCATTGAGTATGAATATGAAGAAATGAGTTCTTATAAGTGATGAATGTGATTGGAACTCAAAATGAGTAGTGTGATAAAATGGAATGAAGTTATGTTTCCATTTAGTTTGGAATGTGATACTTTTGGGTGTACAAGGAATGTACACAAGTTTCAATGTGTATAAGGTATGAATGAATACCATTTTCAATTCATAAAGGTGGATGGATGAGAAAATGACTATGGCAGCAGATTAAGGATGTTTTGGTGTGAGTTGTTGCAGAAAATCTGGAAAGTATGAAGGCCAGATCGATCTCATAAGATGAAAGATCGATCTGGAAGAGCCAGAATGCTCTTATTTGGGCAATGGAATATAGCAGATCGATCTCTAATAGGGCCAGATCGATCTCCTAACCATTCTGTAATGAAAAGATCGATGCTCAAGCATACAGATCGATCTCCTTAGCTCTCTGTTTTGGAGCAGATCGATCTCAGGCTTTGACAGATCGATCTCATGCTTAAAATGCCATGAAAAAGAGGGATTTAAGGGGACCAGATCGATCTCCTCCTAGTGGAGATCGATCTCCTCAAGCTATTTCTATAAAAGGAGTGCTAAAATCTGAAAATTTCGAAAAAAAAAACATCAACCCACCATTTTTAACCCAAAAACCTAACTTTCTCTCTCTAAAATCAACCATTTCTAGTAAGATTTGAGGGGAGGCCATTAAACACTAAGTTGTTCATCTTGAGGAAGAGAATAACATAGTTGGAACCCAAAATCCCATTGTTGGTATTAAAGGAGCTAAGGGCATTGACATTTGGAGCAAGAAGAGAAATTGGATTTGGTAAGATTCTAGCACTCCAACTCTGGTACATTGTCTATTTAAATTATTTTGGAATGGTTTGGCATGAGTATGAATGGTTGGAAACACCTAGGTTTTGTTAGAAACTAATGTAACCTAGAAAATGGATTGAACCTAGTGTGAGAAAGTGAAAGTCAAATGAGTTAATGAATTATGGGTATGCTAAAGTAGCTATTGGAGTAATGTAAATGATATGAAATGGGTAAATGAAGCTATAAAGTGAGTTTAGTGAATTTATGAGGATGAGTATAAGTAAGGCTTGATGAAAGGCCATAGTGGGGAAGTTTGTGAACCACGAGCCTAATATCGATTTAGAATAAGTTAAAAGGCCTAAGAGAATCCATCTACTAGAGTTATAAGTGGAATAATAAAGCGAGGCCTCACAAGCATTAATAAAGACTATAGGTCGAATCGACTATAGTAAACGCAAAGGTTAGATTATAATGGGCTAAAAAGATTCGAAATTTCATTTATGTGCAGTTTCGAAGAGTCCGTTGGAAACGAATTGAGCTGTACGAGTAAGCAGCTTTAAGGAAGTGGAATCATGCGTCGCGATTCCAGGTAAGGGAATTTTATGAGTATATAGAGATAGCTGCTCGTACTTTGAACTTGTGGATGAATATTGGGTGTTTTATGAAATGCATGGCTGCTCAAGTAAATGATTGATGGTATTCATGAATGATGATAAGTATATGCGTGATTTTGGTTTTGAAGTGGATTCTATGAAATGGGATAGTAAGGCTAATAACTGCATAAATCTAATGTTTTGATGTTTTACAAAACGTAATTGCTTCGTTTTAAGTAAGCTTGTAGATGGGTCGGCTAGTGTTTTATTGATGTTATGGAAAAAGAATTTGTGAAGTGTTAAACCCGATTATCGGGATTGTTTGATTGTGTATGAGCCGCCTATCATATTTGTTTGACATAAATCGCGCTAGAGCCTCGCTCGCACTGGATTTCGATATTTTCACTTGTGTGAAACGTGCTGGAGCTTAGCTCGCACTTTGATTTGAATTGTGACGATGTTTTATAAATCGTACTAGAGCTTTTGTTCGTACATAGTTTCTTCATATTTTTTTGCATAAATGTCGTACTAGAGCGTTACTCGTACGAAGTGATTGGTTTTGATGCATGAATTCGCGCTAGAGCATAGCTCGCGCTGGTTTTCACACTGTGGTATGTATGAGGCCATGGTGAGAGATACGGATTGGTGTTCAGGGAACCCAACGGCCTAACAGACCTCTTGAGTGGGGTGAGGGTGAGGGGCTAGGACCTGACACAATCCATTCAGGGAACCCAATAGGCCTAACAGACCTCTTGAGTGGGGTGAGGGTGAAGGGTTAGGACCTGAATCAGGGAACCCAACAGGGGCCAGCAAGGCCATGAGGGGCTAGGACCTGGTATTGAGAGTACTCCCACATGCACTTGAGACTATAGAGGTTACACTTGGTATGGGGTAGATAAGACCTACGGCAGGCACCTCCAACCATGTTATGGGTCTGCGGAGTATGATGTACAGTGTATATCACATGGAGTACGATGTGCCGCATGGTGGTTACTTGATTTGAGAAAGTCTGGCGGAGAACTCACCCACCTTCGTGCCAGCATGATACCCCGAACACTGGGATCCGTGTGGTCTGGGATGATATGTGACAGTTGGCCAACATAGTCAGTTAAGATATAGTGACCTGTCTCCTTGCTTGATTTACTTACTACCACATGATTTTAATCAATAAGTGTGATTGTGACTATCCAGGGTAGACCCGAGAGAGGGGTCGAGCCTTGTAGACTTGATTTGTGAAACGATGAGGATGTTTGTGATTAAAAAAATGGTTTGTGATGGGATTGTATGTGTTTGAGAAAGAGCTTTATGATGTGGGTTTAAAAAGGAGGTTTCTTAATGAATTGCCCTTTTTATGAATTTAAATGAGATTGAGCATGAGATGATTTATACATGATGTTTTTACCATGTTTTATATGCCAATGTACATGATTTTGATACATGATCTATATGTATACTCATATGGCATAGTTTTACTTCCTCATACTCCTACTATAAACGATTTGTGCATAACACTATCAGCATGTAGATAGAGTAGTTATCTACCATGCTTGCATTATTACCTTTCTGAGCGTGTGGTTGCTCGTCCCTCTCTATTTCCCCCTCCTACAGAGCGTGCATAGTAGACCAGTGAGGACTGAGGCGTGGTATTTTGGACATCCGCTGCATCTCTATCACTCAGAGGTATATACACAGTGATTTTTTTTGTATCTAAAAAATGTAAAAGCACAATAGTCATTTGAAATGTAATTATAGGGGATGTAGATGTCAGTAATCACATTTTGTATAAGTAAACGATTAACTTCGAATGTATGACATCATTTCATTAAATTGTGAATGAATGATAAGTGGTGGTTATTATTGACTCACAGCCCAACTGTATGTGGTGAATTATTCATGATCGGGTAAGGTAACAGTAAAATGCAAAAAATTTATTGAGATTTTTGGTAAAAAGGAATGAAAAAGGGTCGTGACATCGGGTAACCAAAAATAATTTCAATTTCATCAAATGATATTCAAATTCATCTTAATATACTTAATTATACCTTAACCTATGTAAAACTCACTAGATTCGGCCATTTTGTCGATTTTCCCTACTTTATCAGATTAAGCTATATTCAATAGTTTCTTTCCTTCTAATTTTAATTTATTAACCTAATGTCTTACACATTTATTCCAAGCTCCAATTAACAACTCACAACATACCAAATCATTTGATTTTCACACTTTCACAATTTTTAGCAAAACCGAGCTATAAACCGAACATTTTGGTATAAATCTAACATTCCACAACTTCAAACTCAACCAAATTTTATCTTTTCTTCAACTTATCAAGGCTAGCCAAAACTATATATACCCCTAGATAAGTTTTCTTCCAATTCTACTTAAGCAAAAACTATCAAAATTCATCCAACATCAACATATCTAGCCATCATCAACTTCCAACAACTTTACCTCGGGTTTGACCAAGTTTGACCCAAAATTTAGACTTCAACAATGACCCTCAGTTGTAAATCAACATATATAATACTTAGAATCATAAAAAATAACCTCAAAAATCAACCAAAAACTCATAAATTTAAGTTTTCTTCTTTCCAAGAAACATGGCAGATTTGATCCCTATCCTTCTCACTAATTTTTCACCTTGAAAATGAGTTTGTTTATGGGTGAATTTTTTATATGCTATAAAGGACTTAAGGGTGAAGGTTTTATCCTTTTTGGCTAAACTCCAAAAGTGGCTGGAATGTGGCAGGAAAAATTGTACAATGAACCTCTGAAAAAGACGCGTACAGCAGAATAAGGGAGGTGGTTCTATCGGGTCTTCAGTCAGTTGGGGTTGGTCTATACCTTTCCAGAAAGGGAATGAGATCTATTTTTATTATAAAAAAGATGGGGGTCAAAAGATTTCTGGAAGGTCATCAAATTTAGTCATTTTGTTAGGTCAGCAGAATTCTGGGCCAGGGTAGTCTACTGCCCTATTTTCATAAACTCCATAAAAAATATTTCCAGCCCATTTTCTTCCAAATTTTCACCATTCATGTGTTATGCTAAGTCTCTAGTATGTCTGCTAAAAATTTTAGCCCCAATTATTTAAGAAACGTTTCCCGTTTGAGCCCATTGTGCTCGTTTTAGTCTTTACCGATTCAAATTGCTTAAGGTTTTTGGTTTACTTTAAAAATTAATTCGTCTATCGAGCCCTCAAGATTTCCACTCAAATTTTCATTCCTCAAGTCAATTATGCCTTATACTAATTTCCTATAGCTTCAGAATTATTTTTATGAATTTATAGAATTTATTCTAAATTTATTTCTCTTATTGGGCCCAATTGCTCGGTTTAGCGCTAACTCTAGTTTTCACTAACTTTTTCACTTCCAATACCTTAGTTTCACATTCTAAATACCAAAACATACATATACGTGCAATCCTTGAGAAATTATTGAATTTAAAACCTTACCTCAGTTTTCATGCCCCAAGCTCTGTGCCACTATTCCGAGCGTTTCGGTCATTCCGGGCCTGCATAATATTATTTCGAGTATCTTAATTGTTTTTTAACTTCCAAATAAATAATTGTCACACCCCGACTCTGAGTGCCCTTCATCCATACATATACCACTTACGGTTGGGCTATGAGTCGATGTAATTACAAATTTCCTACATTTATAGTGGAAATATTTGAAACTTTAAATCACACACTCCCAGACATGTGTGTAGATATACAAAAATCTATTGTATAAATAAAATATCTTTGCATAACATCTCCATACAATTTTTCTCATTTTCAATGTATGACTGTGCGATACAATACGATAGATACAAAATACTTTTGTATATACAATTCTTATACCTTAGCAACTGGTAGGAGTTCACCAACACAAAACAGATTTGGAGACCACCGCACTGTTCTACTTCTCAGTATCTGGAGGGGGAAAAATAGTGGGATGAGCAAATCACAGCTCAGTAAGGAAAATGATGCTAACAAGTCATGCATGATCAATAAAATCATCTTTCATTATAAATGAAAATATCAATGGAAAATGCATTTAAAACATTCTTCTCTTACAGGCATTTTCGTAAAAATCAATGCTCGATATTTCCATTTAGAAATATGTCATAAAACAGTGCTATCACAACATAAGCATTTAAATCAAGATATTTATCAAATCACATTATTTCTTTCCTTTTCACAAACTATTTCTTTTCATCAATTTCCTTTTATCTTTGAGACAGGCAGGGAACTTTAGGCAAACAAATATTCACGACATATGGTCATAGTCAGTGATCTCAGGCCTCACTGATCAGGTGTGCACAGGGAATCACTCACCTGAAGGGGGATGGGTCAGTCCTACCCTTCAGCTCATCTCAATCATCACATACTCATGGTACAACGTACTCCAAGTGTCATCTACGCAATACTCGTACCCGCGTGCACACAACACGGTACATAATATTCCCCAGACAACTACACGGTACAGCGTATGCCCGTGGACCCAGTCCATCCACCCTACAACGACAGACTCATCGTCCTAACCCATGTGTCATATACCAGGCGAGCAGAATCAACGTGACACACAGTCTCCGCACGGCTCCAACTTGGTATCTCTTAGTACGAGCAACTGCTTCTAGCATTGTATCTTCTCAAAAATCATTGTGCGAGCTAGGCTTCGACACATTATCATCATCATAAAATCACGTGCGAGCTACGCTCCAGCACAGTTTATCAAATCATGAAAACATATGAGAGAAAAATCTCCAGCATAGTCAAAATCATAAAGAGCAAGTGTGAGCTAAGGCTCCAACACCTTTTTATATTTCAAATCGAATATATGACTATTTTCTCAAAAAGAAAACTCAATCATATTTATTGACGTAACATGTTGATCCATGCAAAACATGTAAAACTAGCCAACCTATCCTTCATCATCTCTCAGTCACAATGACAACATATAGTTGTAAAAACATTAAAAACATTCATGTCATATTGTTTTCCTTACCACATCTCATTTTCATAATTTATATCATAATACATTTCACACTTTCATATCACTTCATGGCTCAATAGCTAAACTTAATATCACTAGCGTCATAACTAATAAAATCACTGCAAAATACGTATGAATATCTCTATCGTTAACATACAATCCCTTACCTCGAATCGCGCTTGTATTTCCTTCGTCTCGTTTGCTCCGTTCGTGATCTGGATTAATCGTGCTCCAACATATTCCAATCTACACATGTAAATCATTAAGTTATCTTCCTTTTCTTTTCTTAAACATTCACATTGTCATTTACTTATCTATTTATATTCTCCAAGCCTTTTATCATATTTCACCTTGATATTTATTTATAAATTCATCTAAAATCGTTCACTCAACACCACTAATATCATAGTACTCCAAGATCATCACAATAGCAAACTCAATCTATCTCTTTTCTAGGTACATTTTAGATTAAGTGAGTTCTACACATCTTAGCCATTTTCTACTAACACAATATACATTCATCAACTCCTAAAATCACCTAAGACATCATGCTTGAAATTGAGGGTTTTGAAGACTTACCAAGCTTGCCCCTTTCTCTAGACCAAACTTATGGGATGCTTAACTCTTTTCTTGAGCAATCTAATTTTTTATTTTTGGATATATTGTCCTCCTCACTACAAGGAACAACTTTGCCTCTTTAAACTTGTAAGACCCGTATTTTGGATGTAAACTTTATTGATTCATAAGTATGGTAGTGTACTTGTAACGTGAAGTATAATTGATGTAAAGTCCATAAATTCGATGTACACACTAGTAATATAAGATTGTAATGTACATACAAGTTTCATTGTGTATGAATATGAAGGATTGGGCTTTTGGATGTGATGAATATGAGGGGAATGAGAAAATGACCATGGCAGCAAATTAAGGAGGTTAGGTGTGTGTTGCTGTAGAAAAAATACAGAAAATCTAGAAAATATGAAGGCCAGATTGATCTCATAGGATGAGAGATCGATCTGGAAGAGCCAAAATGCTCTTATTCGAGCAATAAGAACAGTGCAGATCAATCTCCAATAGAGACAGATCGATCTGCTTAACATTCTGTAAAATGAGGATCGATTCTTAAGGCAAACATATCGATTTCCTTAGCTCTCAAGTTGGAGCAGATCGATCTCCTACCTTAGCCAGGTCAATCTCAAGCTTTCAATAGATCGATCTCATGTATTCAAATTGGCATGAAAATGAGGGATTTAAGGGGACCAGATTGATCTTATGCTTCGATAGATCGATCTCATCAAGTTATTTCTATAAAAAGGAGAAGTGAAATCTGCATTTTTTTGAGATAGAACCATCATTTCCATTTTCCACCCAAAACTTAGATTTTGTCTCTCTAAAATCAGTCATTTCTAGTAAGAATTGAAGGGGAGCTATTAGATACAAAGTTGTTCATCTTAAATAAGAGAACAACATAGTTGGGAATCAAAACCTCATTGTTGGCATTGAAGGAGCAAGGAACATTTCCCTTTGGAGCAAGAAAAGAAACTAAATTAGTAAGTTTCTAATACTCCAGCCCAAGTACATTTGTCTATTTGTTGATTTTGGAGTTGATTGGTATGTATATTGATGGTTGAAACTACCTAGGATGAAATGGAACTAATGTAACCTAGAAAATGGAATGAGTCTAGTGTGAGAAAGTGCGATTAGGGTGTGTTGATGATTTAAGGATTATGTTAAGTTGTTATTGGAGTAATGTGGATGATTTGAGATAGTTAAGTGGAGTTGCATTGTGAGTTTGGGGAAAATTATGGAAAATGAGTATGTAAATGCTTGATAAATGCCATAGTGAAGAAATCAATGAAATATGAACACTATGACCTTAGTATCGATCTAATATCGATTTGGAATGAGTTAATAGGCCTAAAAGGATCCATAGACTCGAGTCATGGGTAGAGTAATGAAACTGTTGAGATAATATATTTTGAAATGACAAAACAAGTAGATTCAATAATATAAAGATGATATAAAAACATGTTTAGAGGTTATCAGTACCAGAACTAAAGTTTCTGTAGATGAGAGATCGATCTGGGTTATGAGAGATCGATCTCCTGGGCTTTCTTGGATGAGAGATCGATCTCATGAAGACATGAGATCGATCTGCTAAGCCTTGAACTTGTTCAAAGGAATTAAGGAAGAATGAGATCGATCTATATGGGTTATTAGATCGATCTAACTAATACAGGATGCTGGTGAGATCGATCTGGTATAGCAAGAGATCGATCTCTCCTAAAACAAAAGGTAAAGGCAGTAGATCAATCTGTAAGATCGATCTGTATGCAAACAGAGAGTTTTAGAGATCGATCTGGTATAGGAAGAGATCGATCTCCTCAAAGTCAGAGAGCTAAGGAGATCGATCTTGGTTGATAAGAGATCGATCTCCTCACTAAGACAATACCTGGAAGATCGATCTATAGATCGATCATGCTTCAAACAGAGAGGATGGAAGATCGATCTGCCTGTTCGACAGATCGATCTCTTCTAACATTTTCAAATTGGAAGATCAATCTGCCAGTTCGACAGATCGATCTCCTTGCTTCATTTTGCCTTGATCTTGCAGGAACTATAACTAAGAGATCGATCTGGTCAAGAAGGAAGATCGATCTGGCATTCCACTGGAGGTACCCAACGGCTATTTCTGCAAAATCTCAACGGGAAAAACAGCATTAAATACTCCAACTACCAATCCTTCAGTATATAATCAAGCATTGAAGACAATGAGAAGAGAGATACAATTACTGCACATTTTGTATATTCTCAAGAGTTTAATTCCTTCATTCCTTTTGTCTTCAATTCTCATTCATTCATTGAATTTGTTGTATAAGCTTGTGTGCAAAAGCTGTATTTGTCCTACCCACATTAAAAGCTTCGTATTGTATTCATCTTATCCTTAAGAGAGAAGAGGATTGTTCCTCAGTGAGATAAATTATGTAAAAGGGTGAATACACCATTGTTTAAAAGGGGTAGAGAGGTTATTCCTTAACCTGAAAAAGGATATTGTAACTTCTGTTGAAAGTGAGAAAGAAAGCACTTGACAAGTAGGTCAAAGAGAGATGACGTAGGCAAGAGATTGGCCGAACCTCTATAAACGATTGTGTTTGTTACTCTCTTCCCTATCTTGCTTTAATTTAATTCATTTCATTATATTGTTCATTTATTAATTGTTAATTAAATTTGAATTAATTTAAATTTGTCATTATCATTAGAAAACCGATTCACCCCCCTCTCGGTAGAGCCAACAATTGGTATCAGAGCTAGGACTCTTTAATCACATAGGAACAACTTCCTAAGAGTTAGAAACGACCTAATGGCTCACAACAATGTAGCAACTAGTTTGGTAGGAGAGGGGCATTCTACGGTTAGACCTCCTATGTTCAATGGGGAACATTATGCTTATTGGAAGACTAGGATGATGTTATTCATTCAAGCAAATGATTATGAGGTGTGGAGGATTATAACTAAAGGACCTCAAATCCCTACAAAAAGAATAGAGGGAAGAGATATCCCTAAAGAAGAAGATGAATGGGATTCAAATGATGTTAAATGTGCTCAGCTAAATGCTAAGGCTATGCACACACTATTTTGTGCTTTAGGGCCAAATGAATACAATAGAGTCTCTGGATGTGACAATGCTAAACAGATTTGGGATAAATTGGCAATAACTCATGAAGGTACAACCCAAGTGAAGGAGACTAAGGTAGGAATGCTCACACATGACTATGAGCTATTTAGAATGAAAGATAGAGAGTCAATCAGTGATATGTTCACTAGATTCACTGATGTAATTAATGGATTTAAGTCCTTAGGAAAAATATACTCTAATATTGAAATGGTCAAGAAAATATTAAATAGCCTACCAAAATCATGGGAGGCAAAAGTGACTGCAATTGAGGAATCTAAGGATCCTCACACATTCTCTTTAGATGAATTAATAGGATCACTAATCACTTATGAGATGAAGTTAAGAAGAAATGAAGAGCCACCCAAGAAAGTGGGAGTTGCTCTAAAATCTACTGCTCAAGCGGAGATTAAAAATGAGAGTGGTAGTGAAGAGGATCTTGAGATGGCAATGTTTGCCAAAAGATTTAACAAGTTCATGAGAATGAGAGCTAGTAGTAGTAATAGGAGAAACCTCAAGAGAGATCAAGAAGAGGTAGGAAGAAAAGATACAATCGTGTGTTATGAATGTAAAAAACCAGGACACATTAAGTTTAATTGCCCTCTTCTTAAAAGGTCCAATGATAGGTTCCACAAAAAGAAGGCAATGGTGGCTACATGGAGCGACAGTGACTGCTCTGATGATGACTCAAATGAGGACATTGCCAACTTGTGCTTCATGGCTATTGAGGATGAAAAGGTAACTTCAAACCTCAATGAATATTCTTTTGATGAATTGCAAGATGCATTTGATGATCTTGCATTGGAATATGAATGCATGAGTATGAAATATAAGAAGATAATATCTAAATTGAAGAAAGAAAATGAGTTAATTCTAGAGGACAAATTAGAATGTGAAAAGAAACTAGAAATTACTAATCTTGAAATTTGTGATCTAAAAGAAAAGAATAGAAATTTACATAATTCCTTTAATAGATTTTATATGGGACAACAAAAGTTAGATAGCATGTTAGAAACTCAAAGAGCATTCTTTGATAAAAATGGGTTAGGATATAATGCAAAAAGTAGAGAGACTCATCTCAAAAGCTTCATTGCTAGAAAGAGCATGACTAAACCTTCAACTACTTGTTCATATTGTAATAAGAAGGGACATGCATCACATAATTGCAATATGAAGTTGACCACTATTAAGGGAAGGACAGTAAAAAGAATTTGGGTACCAAAAGAAATAATTAATTCAAAAGACTTTGATGCATTGGTAAAATGGATCCTAAAGGGATCAAGAATTGTTTTCACTAACCTCAAAGGACCCAAGAGAATTTGGGTACCTAAAACATGAGTTTGAATTCTTGATTGTAGGTGATTGAGCATTGCCATAAAGCTAAAATAAAGGAAGCTTGGTACTTGGACAGTGGATGCTCAAGGCACATGACGGGTGAGAGGAGCCACTTCAACTCATTCAAATCAAAAGTTGGTGGAGAAGTTACGTTTGGGGACAACTCCAAAGGTCAAGTTGAAGGTAGTGGCTCTATAGGTAATGACTATTTTTCATTAGAAAAAGTATTGCTTGTTAGGGGTCTAAAGCATAACTTACTAAGCATAAGTCAACTTTGTGACAAAGGTTACAAAGTAATTTTTGATTGCATGAAATGTCATGTTATAGATCCTAAGTCAAATAAAGTTCTTTTTCTAGGTCATAGGCAAGGTAATATATACATTGTCTATCTTAATGAACTTAAGAATGAAAACATATGCCTAATGGTAGATAAAGAAAAAGAATCTTGGTTATGGCATAGAAGACTAGGTCATGCTAGCGTGCATGTACTATCTAAGTTAGCTAGAAAGGATCTAGTTATAGGATTGCCCAAAATGTCCTTTGACTATGACAAAATATGTGAAGCTTGTGTTAAAGGAAAACATAAAAGGACAACATTTAAGCTTAAGAATAGTGTATCCACCACTAGGCCTCTTCAATTACTCCACTAAGACTTATTTGGACCAACTAGAACAACAAGCCTTGGTGGGAAACACTATGGATTTGTAATAGTTGATGATTACACTAGGTTCACTTGGGTGTTCTTTTTAAGAATGAAAAATGAAGCCTTAGAAAAATTCATAGCTTATACCAAAGTGACTCAAAATGAAAAAGGATACACAATAACTAGTATTAGAAGTGATCATGGCAAGGTGAGAATATAGGATTTGATGTGTATTGCAATGATCAAGGAATTAGCCATAATTTTTCAGCCCCTAGGATACCACAACAAAATGGTGTAGTTGAGAGAAGAAATAGAACATTGGAAGAAATGGCTAGAACCATGTTGTGTGAGAATAATTTACCAAAATATTTTTGGGCTGAAGCTATAAATACATCTTGTTATATTATTAATAGAGCTATGATTAGACTCATGTTAAAGAAAACTCCTTATGAGCTTTACAAAGGTAAGAAGCCTAACATTAGCTACTTCCATCCTTTTGGGTGCAAACGTTTTGTCTTAAATAATGGGAAAGATAACTTAGGAAAATTTGATGCCAAGAGTGATGAGGGAATCTTTCTAGGATATTCCTTGAATTCAAAAGCTTATAGAGTATATAACAAAAGAACATTAATGGTTGAAGAATCAATTCATGTTATATTTGATGAGTCAAATGATGTAGTTAAAGATTCAACCAATGATGAGGATGTTGGAATATTTGAGGAAATTCCAAATTTGGAAGAAGATTTAGTAGAAAAACTTGACTTAAATAAAGAAGATGAAGAAGAAATAGAGATATTAGAGAGAGAGTCTAGAGCACCAAGAGAGTTAGGATATGTAAAAGATTGTGAAATAGTAGGAAATCCAACTCTTGGAGTTAGAACTAGATCATCTCTAAGGAATGTGTGTCAATATATAGCCTTTGTATCTCAAATAGAACCTAGAAATGTAAATGAAGCCTTAGATGACAATAATTGGTTCTTAGCAATGCAAGAAGAATTAAATCAATTTGAGAGAAGCAAAGTGTGGAAACTAGTTCCTAGGCCTAGTGATCACTCTATAATTGGAACTAAATGGATATTCAAGAACAAGATGGATGAAAATAGTGTGATCATAAGAAACAAGGCTAGATTAGTTGCACAAGGCTATAGATAAGAAGAAGGAATAGACTATGATGAAACTTATGCACCGGTAGCTAGATTAGAAGCTATTAGAATGTTACTTGCCTTTGCTTGCTATAAAAATTTCAAGTTATATCAAATAGATGTAAAGAGTGCATTCTTGAATGGTTTCATTAATGAAGAAGTCTATGTTGAGCAACCTCTCGGCTTTGAAAATCATGAATTTCCTGAACGTGTTTTCAAACTTTCTAAGGCACTCTATGGTTTGAAACAAGCTCCTAGAGCTTGGTATGAAAGATTGTCAAAATTCCTAATAGAGAAAGGATTTTCAAGAGGAAAAGTAGATACCACTTTGTTTATTAAAAATAAAGATTTACTAGTTGTTCAAGTGTATGTAGATGATATTATTTTTGGATCAACTAATGAATCTTTATGCCAAGAGTTTGCTAAGATCATGCAAGGTGAATTTGAAATGAGCATGATGGGAGAGCTCACTTTCTTCTTGGGACTTCAAATGAAGCAAACAAAGGATGGAACCTTCATCAATCAAGCAAAGTATACTAAGGATTTGCTCAAGCGATTTGGAATGGACAATTGCAAACCTCAAGCAACTCCAATGGGCACCAACATCAAGCTTGATAAAGATGAAAGTGGTAAGTGTGTAGACACTAAACTCTATAGGTCTATGATTGGCTCATTGCTCTATTTAACTGCAAGTAGACTAGATATATTGTTTAGTGTATGCCTTTATGCTAGGTTTCAATCCTCTCCTAGGGAATCACACTTATTAGCAACTAAAAGGATCTTTAGATACCTTAAGGACACTCCCTCTCTAGGACTTTGGTACCCCAAGGACTCCACTTTTACACTTCATGCATTTTCAGATGCAGATTTTGGGGGATGCAAAATAGATAGGAAAAGTACTTCAGGTACTTGCCAATTGTTAGGGAATAGATTAATATCCTGGTTCTCTAAGAAACAAAATAGTGTGGCTCAGTCTACAACTGAAGCTGAATACATAGCAGCAGGTAGTTGTAGTGCTCAAGTGTTGTGGATAAAACAACAAATGAAAGATTATGGAATTGACATGAAACAAGTCTCTATTAAATGTGATAATACCAGTGCTATCAATCTATCTAAAAATTCCATTCAGCACTCTAGAACTAAGCACATTGAGATTAGGCATCATTTCCTTAGAGACCATGTGCAAAAGGGAGATATAATTCTAGAGTATATTGACACTTTACATCAAATAGCTGATATATTCACCAAACCTCTTGATAGAGATAGGTTTTGTATCCTTAGAGGTGAATTAGGACTCATGAATGTCACTTAAGATGTATATGCTTCAAAATCTTGACTTCAAGTTGTTTTTAAAAGAATTTTTTAATGATTTTTCTGGGCAATGAGTATGAGAGATCGATCTCCTATCAATATAGATCGATCTCCATACTTCAAATAAGCCTAAAGCATTAAGGTTAAGCTAGGCAGATCGATCTTCTATCCATAAGATCGATCTCCTTAAGCCTCTGTTAAACAGCAGATCGATCTGTGCATACGACAGATCGATCTCCTCAAGCCTCTGTATTCTGAAGATCGATCTATGCAGATCGATCTCCCTAAGCCTCTGTCAAACAGCAGATCGATCTGTGCATACGACAGATCGATCTCCTCAAGCTTCTGTATTCTGAAGATCGATCTTGTGGAACCACAGATCGATCTTTTCAGGCTTCTGGAAATGACAGATCGATCTGTCATCTTGACAGATCGATCTCCTGTGCCCTGGACTATAAAAACTGGCGAAAAATCCCCAAATTTCCAAAATCTCAAATCCCTAACCTCCTGTCGCACTTCCTCTCTCGATTCCTCCTCAGATCGATCTCGGTACAGTCTTCGTCACATCTCTCCTTCGTTTACTGGTATAGTAACCCACATTCCTGATTTTTTTTCTCAAAATTTCCTAAGTTTTGTGCTCAATTTCACTCTAGGTCAAATCTAGTTACTGTTCCATTGGTTAGTTTTTAGTGAACTAGTTTTAAGATTCTCTAGAACGTTTCTTGTGTCTAGCATAATGCCCAGACTCAAGAGAGCAGGACAAAAACCTCCTAGACCAAGTGTAGATCATGGGTCTTCCTCACAACCACCTTCTGGTGCTTCAGTCACTACCTTTAACAGGTGTTTTAAAACACCTGCAAAAAGGAAGAGATATGAAGAATATTTCTCCACCATGCCAATTAAACATTGGCGTACCCTCGATTTTTCCTTCTTAAACCGCATTGACTTTCCTTATCTAGCCAAATTTGAAGAATTTGGTTGGATTCCATTTCTTAAAATCAACACTCCCGTACCCCTAAACATCGTCAGGGCATTCTTTTCAAATGCCGAACTCACATATGATCCTAACGATACTTGTAAAATTCTCAGGTTTACAACGTATGTCATGGGTAAGTCCATTGCAATAGACCCTGAAGTTTTAGTCAAAGCTTTCCACATAAGCAATGAAGGCTTAACCAATGAAGATGAGGAAGTCCCCTTGGAGTTTGACCTTCCCGAGGATAAGGCGAGTGACCTCCCAATGCACCCACGGTTACTCCACCTCATTATCTCATGGAACCGTTGTCCTTTCAGTACTCGTCATTCCACTGTTAGGAGGTTAGATCGCTTTTGGATCCACCACATTCACTCCACCAGTCAAAAACCCAACCTTGTCCACTTTATCTATCAAGATTGGTTGAAGATCGTCTGCGGCCAAGCCACCACGATAGTTTTTCCGCAACAATTGGCGTACTTTCTTCAACGACTTGGAGTGGACAGCAGTTGTGAAACATGTGAAGTGCCCTCCCCGAAGAGCGTCTTAAACATCGGGACACTCCACCACATGGGCTACTACAAGGACTTTCGAGCCGAATGGACGAAGAAACGAGAACAACCGTCTGCTGCAGGCATGGAGGAAGATCCCTCAGATGCGCCCATAGATCCACCGGCTGCACCGACTGAGCGTCCATCATCTTCCACTGCTCAGCCCACTGCACCTGCTCCCTCACCCGCTGGCATGGAGCTCATTGTGACGATGATGAGTGAGCTGAACCGAAAGATAGATGAAGGTTTTACAAACCTTCAGGCAACCCAGCAGAGGATGATCGTGGAGCTGAACCGTAAAGTAGATGAAGGATTTGCAAACCTTCATGCTACTCAGCAAGCGATGTATGATGAGCTTCAAGTCACTCGTACTCACGTTGAGGATCTTATGGATCGAGTTCCTCCGTCGTAGGATATGAATGGATAAGCTTAGTTAGTTTTCATGTGTACTCCTTGTTGTTTTTGAAACTGCATTTGCTTGAATGAAATGATATATTAGTTATTGTTGCCATATGCTCTAAAGAATTACTATTTTGAAATGCACAATGTGTTGAGAGTTGAATTGTTCTTTTAACCTTTAGTGCCATTGATATGACAAAAAGGAGGAGAAGAAAAGAGAAACATGTCTTGGGTTGATTAAAAGATGTTTAAATGGCTTTAAGAAACATGTCTAAAGGTTTAAAGGAATGATTAAAATAAGGGGGAGTTAAGAAAGTAACGAGGTCAAAAGCTAAAAGAAAGGGGGAGCTTACAAAAAAGGGGGAGCTTGTGCAAAATGAAAATAGGTAACTAAACATGTTGATTGAATAGGTTTTGTCATATCAAAAAGGGGGAGATTGTTGAGATAATATATTTTGAAATGACAAAACAAGTAGATTCAATAATATAAAGATGATATAAAAACATGTTTAGAGGTTATCAGTACCAGAACTTAAGTTTCTGTAGATGAGAGATCGATCTGGGTTATGAGAGATCGATCTCCTAGGCTTTCTTGGATGAGAGATTGATCTCATGAAGACATGAGATCGATCTGCTAAGCCTTGAACTTGTTCAAAGGAATTAAGGAAGAATGAGATCGATCTATATGGGTTATAAGATCGATCTGACTAATACAGGATGCTGGTGAGATCGATCTGGTATAGCAAGAGATCGATCTCCCCTAAAATAAAAGGTAAAGGCAGTAAATCGATCTGTAAAATCGATCTGTATGCAAACAGAGACTTTGAGGAGATCGATCTATCGATCTGCTAAGCCTTGAACTTGTTCAAAGGAATTAAGGAAGAATGAGATCGATCTATATGGGTTATAAGATCGATCTGACTAATACAGGATGCTGGTGAGATCGATCTGGTATAGCAAGAGATCGATCTCCCCTAAAATAAAAGGTAAAGGCAGTAGATCGATCTGTAAGATCGATCTATATGCAAACAGAGAGTTTGAGAGATCGATCTGGTATAGGAAGAGATCGATCTCCTCAAAGTCAGAGAGCTAAGGAGATCGATCTTGGTTGATAAGAGATCGATCTCCTCACTAAGACAATACCTGGAAGATTGATCTATAGATCGATCATGCTTCAAACAGAGAGGATGGAAGATCGATCTGCCTGTTCGACAGATCAATCTCTTCTAACATTTTCAAATTGGAAGATCGATCTGCCAGTTCGACAGATCGATCTCCTTGCTTCATTTTGCCTTCTTGCAGGAACTATAACTAAGAGATCGATCTGGTCAAGAAGGAAGAACGATCTGGCATTCCACTGGAGGTACCCAACAGCTATTTCTGTAAAATCTCAGCGGGAAAAACAGCATTAAATGCTCCAACTACCAATCCTTCAGTATATAATCAAGCATTAAAGACAATGAGAAGAGAGACACAATTACTGCACATTCTGTATATTCTCAAGAGTTTAATTCCTTCATTCCTTTTGTCTTCAATTCTCATTCATTCATTGACTTTGTTGTATAAGCTTGTGTGCAAAAGCTGTATTTGTCCTACCCACATTAAAAGCTTGGTATTGTATTCATCTTATCCTTAAGAGAGAAGAGGATTGTTCCTCAGTGAGATAAATTCTGTAAAAGGGTGAATACACCATTGTTTAAAAGGG
Source organism: Firmiana major (assembly GCA_033439115.1). Classification (NCBI taxonomy): domain Eukaryota; kingdom Viridiplantae; phylum Streptophyta; class Magnoliopsida; order Malvales; family Malvaceae; genus Firmiana; species Firmiana major. The sequence goes on from CM065899.1 coordinate 55,826,181, forward strand.
GTAGAGAGGTTATTCCTTAACCTGAAAAAGGATATTGTAACTTCTGTTGAAAGTGATAAAGAAAGCACTTGACAAGAAGGTCAAGGAGAGAGGACGTAGGCAAGAGATTGGCCGAACCTCTATAAACGATTGTGTTTGTTACTCTCTTCCCTATCTTGCTTTAATTTAATTCATTTCATTATATTGTTCATTTATTAATTGTTAATTAAATTTGAATTAATTTAAATTTGTCATTATCATTAGAAAACTGATTCACCCCCCTCTCGGTAGAGCCAACAGAAACGAGACCTCATAAGCGTTAATAGAGACTATAGGTCGAATCGACTATAGTAAACATAAGTGTTGGATTATAATGGGCTAAAATATTGTGAAATACGTTTATGTACAGTTCTGGAGAGCTCGTTGGAGACAAATCGAACCACACGAGTAAGCAGCTTTAAAGAAGTGGAATCACGCGTCGCGATTCCAGGTAAGAGAATTTCGTGAGTATATAGAGGTAGCTGCTAGTATTTTGAACTCGTGGGTATATAAGACTTTGGAAATGTGCATGAGTTTATAGAAATATGTTTGACAATGTATGGAAATTGTTTCAAGTATTCGTATGAGATTTGGTTGTTTGAAATGGTATTATAATGAAATGGGAGAAAAGGCTAATAATTGCATAAATCATGTGTTTTGAATGTTTTCACAAAACACCTTGCTTTGTTTTAAGCAAATTGACTGATAGGCTAGCAAATATTTGAACGTTTTGTAAAATAGCACATGTGAGGTGCTAAGCATGGGTTGCGTATGTTTTGGTTGTTTATGAGTCGCCTATCTTGTTTATATGGATTAAACCATGCTGAAGCTTAGCTCACACTGTATATTGATGTTTTCACATGTTTGAAATGTGCTGGAGTTTAGCTCGCACTTTGATTTGAACTGTGGTGATGTTTTATAAACCGTACTGGAGCTTTTGCCCATATGTGGATTTTGAGTGGATTTCTTATGCATATAACCGTACTGGAGCTATGCTCGTATGTGGTTTTCTTCATGCTTTATGCATAAATGTTGTAGTAGAGCGTTGCTCGTACGAAGTGATTTGATGATGATGCATGAATTAGCGCTAGAGCATAGCTCGCGCAGGTTTTTCACACTGTGGTATGTATGATGTCGTGGTGAGGGTAATACGGATTGGTATTCAGAGAACCCAACAGGCCTAACAGACCTCTTGAGTGAGATGAGGGTAAAGGGCTAGGACCTGGCACTAATCCATTCAGGGAACCCAACAGGCCTAACAGACCTTTTGAGTGGGGTGAGGGTGAGGGGCTAGGACCTGAATCAGGGAACCCAACAGGGGCGAGCAAGGCCATGAGGGGCTAGGACCTAGTATTAAGAGTACTCCCATGTACACTTGAGACTAGAGGTTTCACTCGGTATGAGGTAGATAAGACCTACTGCAGGTACCCCCAATCATGTTATGGGTCCGCGGAGTACATTGTACTGTGTATATCACATGTAGTACATTGTACCGCGTGGTTGAGATACTGATGAGAAAGTCTGGCGGAGAACTAACCCACCTTCGTTCCAGCATGATACCCTGCACACCAGGATCTGCGTGGTCTGAGATGATTTATGACATAGTTGGCCAACGTAGTCAGTCGAGATATAGTGCCCTGTCTCCTTACTTATTACATAATACCACATGGTCTTGTTACTTGAGTGTGATTTTGACTGACCAGGGTAGACCCGAGGGAGGGGTCGAGTCTTGTGAGATTTGATTTGCGAAATGGTAATGATGTTTGTGAATGAGAAAATGATTTGTGATGGGATTGTATGTATTCGAGAAAGAGATGTGATTTCAAAAGGATGTTTCTTAAATGAATTGCCCTTTTCTACGAGATTTGACGATTGATGAGCATGAGATGATTTATACATAATGATTTTACCAGGTTTTATATGCCAATTTCCATGATTTAAATACTTGATATATGTATACTCATATGGCATAGTTTTTAATTCCTCATGCTCCTATTATAAATTATTTATGCATAACATTATCAGCATGTAGATAGAGTAGTTATCTACCATGCTTGCGTTATTGCCTTACTGAGCGTGTGGTTGCTCATCCCTCTCTACTTTCCCCCTCTACAGAGCGTACATAGTGGCCCAGTGAGGACTGAGGCATATTGTTGAGACATCCGCTGCATCTCCATCACCCAGAGGTATATACACAGAGATTCTTTTTATATCTAAACAATTGTAAAAGCACAGGGATCATTCGAATTTGTAATATGGGGGATGTAAATGTCATAACACTTAGTATGTATGAACATACCACTTAATATTTGGGTATATAACAATACTTTTGATTTATTTGGAAAGTGAATGGTAAAGAATGATTATTACTGCCTCACAACCTAACTGTATAGTGGTGAGTTCATTCACGACCGGGTAAGGAAAGGGAAAAATGCAAAAAATTTATAGTGATTTTTGGTTAAAAAGGATAAAAATGGGTCGTGACAGAGATTGGTATCAGAGCAGAGTAGGTCTGATGTGAGTCAGTAATAAAACGTAGGAAAAAGTACATCCCCATATTATTGTGCTTTTGTTTAGATATAATTGTGTATACCGTGATGGATTGAGTCTAATAATGATTATTAATACAGGAAGTTAGGCATTATGCCAATCACACGTCAAGGTAAAGGGGCGAGAGCACGTGCTAGAGGTCGTAGAGGTAGGCCTGATAGCCGTGCAAAGCCACGAACTGATCCGGCTGTACAGAACCCTGCTGAGAGATCAGGGGATATTGAGGCTCGCTTTGCTAGGATAAAGTAGAGTATAGAGAGCCTAGTGGAGATTATCAAACAGGCACTGGGTGCCGATGATAGACGAGGTCCCGTAGCACAGCTTAATACTGGACAGGTAGCTGCAGAGGCAAAGAGACCTCAGACTACAGAGACTGTTACTGTTACACCACCTCCAGTCCAGGATACAGCTTCTCCTATCGCTCCACAGCAGAGCAGTAGTGATTTGGGTTATGACTGCAAGTTAAGCAGGTTGCGAGAATTTCAAGGGTTGAAACCTCCAGTGTTTAGAGGGGTGAAAGACCCGATGATTACGGAGGATTGGGTGTATGAGATGGAGAAACTGTACAGATTCTTTAGATGTACATCGACTGAGAAGGTAGCCTTTATCATGTTTATGCTGAAGGGTTAGGCAAAACATCGACGGAGATCCACCGAGGCTATTTTGAGGGCCAGACACTTAGAGATCGCCTGAGAGGTATTCTTGGAGGCCTTCGGGAGGCAGTACATCCCAGCCACCGTACAGAGGAAATTACAGATGGAATTTATGAATTTGGTTCAGGGGAACCGCACTGTGGACGAGTATGAGCCCAAATTTATGTCTTTGGGAAGGTATGACCCGGATACTATGGGTAATGAGACCTAGAAGATTCAAAAGTTCATTGATGAATTGAGATTGGCCATCCGGACTAAGCTAGCCCCATTTGATATTCAGACTTATGAGGAGGTTGTGCACAAGACTCAGTTATGCGAGCAAGTTTTTGAGCAGAATGCCTCCGAGCTACAAAAAATTAATGTTAGAAGAGACAGAGACCGAAAGAGATCCGGGATGGACAGAGTGTCCAAGAGGGGAGGCCAGAGGTTTTTTGAGAAGAGACTTAAGATCGAGGAGGTGCAGGAGAGAGTTGCTAGACCTCCAGTGTACCCGACTTTGACTGCACCAAGGGGTATGGTTATTGGAGGACCACGACCTACTACTGATCAGTGTAGGAGATGTGGCCGATACCATAGGACTAGACCATGTCAGGGGACCCCTGTTTCGTGTTGTAGGTGTGGGAAGCCCGGACATATTTCGAGATACTGTACAGAGATGATTGAGATTGCCCCACAGAATGGTAAGGAGCCGGAGAGAGCTCCAGTTGAGACAACTGCCCCAAGGAGGAGGGCTATGACTGAGGAAAAAGGGAATCAGACAGTGGGTGTAAGCAGAGGAAGAGTGCACGACCAGGACACCGCAGACGCATTGACGGATGTGATTAAAGGTACCATCCTAGTCTTTGATTTAGAAGCATTGGTATTATTTAATCCTGGTGCCACACATTCCTTCATATCGCCTTCCTTTGCACATAAATTGTTGAAGCATGTGAAACCAACATTGTTGGATAAAATGTTGATGATTTTCACACCCATGAATGATAGTCAATTGACTGAGCATGTATGTAGAGATTGTAACATAAAGATAGAGGGAAAAGAAATGACAGCCAATTTAATTTTATTGAATATGAATGATTTTGATGTAATATTGGGTATGGATTGGTTGGCTACCAATCATGTTGTTATGGACTGTCATGCTAAGACTTTAATGTTTCCAGAGATAGAAAATCATGTTGTAAGATTTGTGAAATGAAATAAAAGAACCTGATTTATATAAATGAAAAGAGTATGATTTTGTTTAATCTGTGTGAGAGATGAATTTATTTATTTATTTATGATGAATATTGATGTGATGGTTTTTGTTACTAACGGTAGAAAGAATGATATGAATGGTTTATTGCCTATGTGGTCAATATAGATGAGGTACATCTGGAATTGAGAGATATACTGTAAGACCCGAATTTAATTAAAATACGAAAATTAAATAAGAAAAGATGAGGGATGTATGAAGGGAAGTCGAGTTAAATTAATCCCGAATACGTGTAAGGGCAAAATGGTCAAAAGACCGAAAGCCGGAGTAAATTCGATGAGAAAAATTAATTAAAAATATGGATTTGAGAAATCTTGGTCAATAAAGGTGAAATAAATTTATTTTGGGTTAAACTGATCAAGATATTAATTTATTGGAATTAATCGGGATTAATTGGAATTTTTAGTACGAAAAAATAATCCCGAAAATAATCGAAAAATATACCGAAAAGTCACCCGGGACAATATCCCGAAAATACGGAGAAATTATACCTGAAAAAAGGGGTTAAAATATAATAAATAAATTAAATTAAATTAAATTAAAGAATTTAGAATTTAAATAATAATTTTTGAGAGATATTTTGGGTATTTTAATGTATTTTAATGAATAGTAAAATAATTAAAATAAATAATAATAATAATAAAATTAATAAAACAAAAAAAAAGAAGCTGAAAAAAAAAAATCGAAATCGCGAAGTCGCGAAAACGCGAAAGAAAAAGGGAAACGGAAAACGGAGCAGGGCCGAGCCCCTGCCGGCGGCCAGGCGACCAGGCGAGGCCGACGAAGGTAAGCCAGACGCAGCCCGACCCATCACCGGCCCCTTGGAGACCCGAACGGCGGCCACCGGCGAGCAAAACGGTGAAAAATCGAGACCAAGGGGGGAGAGAGATTTTCGGCGATCGGCGCCGATTCAGGCCCGATCGACCACCACCGAAGCTTCCCCAGGCACCGGTGAGTCGATTGGTGGCAGCCCCGACCGGCGAAACTGTCGGCAAACGCCGGAAACGGCGGAGGAAAGGAAATGGGTCCGACGGCCGAGGGAGAACAGCCGGACCGACGGCGTTCCGGCGAGCTTGACCCAAACCGAGGGCGGATCTGTGATGCGGACGACCCAACGGAGCTGTTGGCGGTGGAAGCCGGCGGAGAACCGGCCGGAAAGGAGGTGAACCGGCGGTGAACCGGTCGAACCGGGGTGAACCGGCGGTCTGAACCGGTCCGAACCGGACTGAACCGGTTCAGCCAAAAAGAGGGGAAAAAAGGAGAAAAAAGGGAAAAAGAAAAAGAGGAAAAAATTGAGGAAAATTCTTGTGATGCAATCGAGCTTCGGGTAAGTCGATAAACGGTCAAATTGACCCGATTTAAATTTGGAATATTTTATTTAATTAAATTTCGACCGAAAAACTTACCCGAAAAATGTAATTAATTGTGTAGCTCGACGATTGGCATCCACCGAGGGCTCGAGACAGCCTCGAATTTCGTACTAGCATGGAATCTCGGGTAAGTGACCCCTATTTACGACAATTACCTCGTTATGCGTGATATTGATTTAATTTCCGCATAAATTGAATTAAATTATGGAAATTTAGATAAATTGTTGTAAATAATCGATTTAGCTATTCGAGAATTAGAACGAGGTCCAATAAATTATTGGTGGGCCCAATGAGCCCAATAGGCTCGATAAAGTGAGAATTAAGTGGGAAACGGGCTTAAGGCCGATTAAGGCCCATTAAGGTGCAATCGGGCCCAATAAGGGTAAATGGGCCCAACGATTTAAATTAAGCCCAGAAAGTATTAAATACAATTAAATTATATGTTATCTGACCTGAGGAATATTGATACGCAGTTCTGGGCATTTGATTGGGAGCATAACGGACTGCGCGACGAGATAACATTGGAAAAGAAAAGGTCAGACTCGACAGGAAAATAAGGTAAGGGAATTCTACGGACTGCTAGAGGTAAACTCTACGAAATTTTAAATTCATATGCAGTCTTTAAAATTTATCTGAAGGGTCTAGAGGTCGAATAATAATTTTAGTGCCCCGAATGGGTAAATTACTAAAATACCCTTGTTAAGGGTAAGATCTATAAATTTAGGAAAATTTGGGAGGAGCAAGAACAAAAGGTTCCTGCTCATTCTGGAGGTATTTTAACACATGCATGAGTAGGCTGGCTCACTTGGAAAGAAAATGCACAGCATTGCATACTTTCAACAATATAATTATTTTGAAAACTGTTTTGAGGAAACAGAGCTGCCTACGTGTTTTATTGACATATGACGTGCTAGAGCCCAGCTCGCACGATATTTGATTTGTGTGATGCATGCATTAGTGCTGGAGCGAGAGCTCGCACTAGAGTTTTACATGCATAGGTGCTAGAGTATAACTCGCACCAGATTTCATATGCTTTTTCGTGACAGGGTGCTAGAGTCTAACTCGCACCATATTTTTATAAGATTTTCATGTGATTTATATACAGAGTGCTGAGCGTAGCTCGCACTAGTTTTACCGGATTTGTGGAGTAGCGCTGTCTACCCTTGGAGTCAGCCAAAAGGCCCAACATGCTCAAAATACCTCTTAAGTGGGGTGAGAGTGAGGGATGAGGTTGGCGGCCTTGTGGGGATGTAAAGCGGGCTCTGCCAGTTTTACTTGATTGATGAGAGTGCTGAGCATCAGCGGACAATACGTTGGACTTGTTGACGTTGTTGCACCACCCGTTGTTGGACCACCCGTTGTTGACCACCAACGTTGTCGATGGGCCCAAGAAGGGTTGCCATGGCCGTTGGCAGGGGTTGGCCGGGCAGGGGTTGGCCGTCACAATAAAATAGCTCGCACTGATTTTATGAGAACATGCGATGAGCCGTGCTTGGAGTATCGGGTAGACTGTGTGTCACCGATTAAATAGACCCGCACGTGCGTTTTGAGACATGGCATGAGTATAGAGATATTATATGGGTTCACGGAGTACGATGTACCGTGCAAGTAGCATGGAGTACGATGTACCGTGTGGTATCTTCAGATACGGCATCTCCGGATGCAGCATCTTCGGATGCCTGGGATCGGATAAGACTGACAGGATGGATTGACCCACCTTCCGGGCGGTTCCCGATCATGGTGAGAACCCGCACACTAGGATCCGTGTAGCTGAGGAACTCCCGAGGACAGATATGGCCATAGTCCTAGTTATTGCCGTTATACAGATATTGCCTCGTCTCGCATGTCGACGATTTCGATGATTTAAACTGGGTTTTTAAACTAAATTTGCATGATGGTATTTCCATGCTTTTCAAACCCACGTGTGATGTAAACCGTTTTCATGGTTTTGTGTGAGTCAGGATCACCCGCAGGAGGGGTCGAGTCCTGACTTTATTGTGAAAATTTTAATTGAGAAAGAAATGATTTGTAATAATTGCATGTTGATTTTCCATGCAAATGTGTTTTACATAACATCATAACGCATATCATTGTTTTAAAATGTGTGGAGAAAGGGTGGTTTATGCATGGCACCACGTTCATGTAGGCAGTATGGTTACCTACTTGTTCGTAGGATTGCCTTACTGAGCTTGATGTGCTCACCCCTTTCATTTTCTCCCACAGATAATCTCCAGTTGAAGTTGCGACGACTCAGTACTGCATTCCGGATATCCGCTGCTGCCCATCAACATAAGGTATATACACTTGTACATATTGTATCTACATAAGCATAGCACAGTAACATGTTTGTAAGTAACTTTAGGGGATGTATAAATAATGTAAACAATTATAAATGACTGGAGAAGAAATAAGTTAGATGGTAATTGAATGGTGGGACTGGCATTGACGCACAGCCCAATTATTAGTGGAGTGTTGGTCACGATTCGAGGACAGGTAAGAATTTAAGTAAATAATAAAACGCGAAAAATTAACTCTGATTTTTGGGTAGTTTGGGTCGTGACATATAAAGGTTATTGTGACGGTCAACCCCTGCCCGGCCAACCCCTGCCAACGGCCATGGCAACCAAGCCCAGGTCCACTGACCCGCAAGGCCCATCGACAACGTTGGTGGTCTAACAACGGGTGGTCCAACAACGCCAACAACATCCACGTATTGTCCGCTTTGGGCCGAGGCCCGCACGGCTTTGTTTCATTCAGGGAAATTTCCCTCAGAACGCGTCCTCAGTGGTTCGAACTTGGGTAAACACCCTTGTTCTTGCCACTGATGATGCCATTGAGCCAACCATTGAGCCAGTTGGCTCAATGGCATCATCAGTGGCAAGAACAAGGGTGTTTACCCAAGTTCGAACCACTGAGGACTCGTTCTGAGGGGAATTTCCCTGAATGAAACAAAGCCGTGCGGGCCTCGACCCAAAGCGGACAATACGTGGATTGTTGGCGTTGTTGGACCACCCGTTGTTAGACCACCAACGTTGTCGATGGGCCTTGCGGGTCAGTGGACCTGGGCTTGGTTGCCATGGCCGTTGGCAGGGGTTGGCCGGGCAGGGGTTGGCCGTCACAATGAAAACGAGTTGGCTCATTGGCATCATCAGTGGCAAGAACAAGGGTGTTTACCCAAGTTCGAACCACTGAGGACGCGTTCTGAGGGGAATTTCCCTGAATGAAACAAAGCCGTGCGGGCCTCGGCCCAAAGCGGACAATACGTGGATGTTGTTGGCGTTGTTGGACCACCCGTTGTTAGACCACCAACGTTGTCGATGGGCCTTGCGGGTCAGTGAACCTGGGCTTGGTTGCCATGGCCGTTGGCAGGGGTTGGCCGGGCAGGGGTTGGCCGTCACAATAAAAAACGCGCGTTTTTATTGTGACGGCCAACCCCTGCCCGGCCAACCCCTGCCAACGGCCATGGCAACCAAGCCCAGGTCCACTGACCCGCAAGGCCCATCGACAAAGTTGGTGGTCTAACAACGGGTGGTCCAACAACGCCAACAACATCCACGTATTGTCCGCTTTGGGCCGAGGCCCGCACGGCTTTGTTTCATTCAGGGAAATTCCCCTTAGAACGCGTCCTCAGTGGTTCAAACTTGGGTAAACACCCTTGTTCTTGCCACTGATGATGCCATTGAGCCATTGGCATCATCAGTGGCAAGAACAAGGGTGTTTACCCAAGTTCGAACCACTGAGGACGCGTTCTGAGGCGAATTTCCCTGAATGAAACAAAGCCGTGCGGGCCTCGGCCCAAAGCGGACAATACGTGGATGTTGTTGGCATTGTTGGACCACCCGTTGTTAGACCACCAACGTTGTCAATGGGCCTTGCGGGTCAGTGGACCTGGGCTTAGTTGCCATGGCCGTTGGCAGGGGTTGGCCGGGTAGGGGTTGGCCGTCACATATACCCGTAGTTGCAATTACCCTGATATCTTTCTGGAGGATTTACCAAGGCTACCACCTGAAAGGGAAATGGAATTTTGTATAGAGTTAGTGCCTGATACCGAGTCGATATCGAAACCACTATATAGAATGACACCGATTGAGTTGGAAGAGCTAAAGAAACAGCTACAAGAATTGCTAGAGAAGGGGTTTATAAGACTGACTGTCTCACCTTGGGGAGCACCGATACTATTTATAAGGAAGAAGGATGGGAGCCTCCGACTGTGTATAGATTACCGGTTGTTGAATAAGGCAATCATTAAGAACAAGTACCCCCTTCCACGCATAGGTAATTTGCTAGATTAGCTCCAGGGAGCCCAAGTATTTTCAAAGATAGATCTATTGTCAAGGTACCATAAGTTGAGGATCAGGAGTGGAGATGTACCCAAGATAGCATTTCATACCCGTTATGGCCACTACAAGTTCTTGATGATGCCATTCGGATTGACGAATGCTCCCGCAGCATTTATGGCGCTAATGAATGATGTATTTAAGCCATACCTGGATAAGTTTGTAATTGTTTTCATTGATGACATTTTGGTATATTCCAAGTCCAAGGAAGAGCATGAGCAGCACTTGAGGTTAGTTGTCAGACCCAGATTTCTATGTAGCTTGTACCTTATGATTCCTATGTGTATGAACACTCTGTTATTATAGTTGAATCATAAGAAGAGTATTTACTAGACTTAAAGTGTTAGTGAAATGATTTAACACGCAAAAGCTACATAAAATGCCTAATGTGAGCTATAAGTGTCACAGGCTAAACCGAGTGAATCTAAATCATTCTGACTGAAAATAAGAACTTAAAATGAGAAAAGAGAGAGAGCTCATGAAGGAAAGTCAGCTTGATTTAGTCACGGACATAGAAAACAAGAGTAAAAGCTAAAAAGGGTAAAATGGACTTTTTTGGCAAGATAAGGTGTTTCGGGTGAAATTATCCACCGGGAACGGTTGAAACATAAAGACGAGAGTGTAAGACATAAGATATGACGCTTTCGAAATTTTAAGAAAAGTCAACTTGGTCAATGGTTAATGAAAAAGTCAATTATAGTTAAGAAAGTTGACTTTTACCATAGTTGACTAATCATGGTTAAAAATTAACCTAAGTGTGGAGAAAAAATTGGAGAAAAAATATTCTTGGCCAGAATACAAGATAATCATCCCCGAAAGTAAGGAAAATATATTCGAAAGGATTCTGGATTAAATTTAATGGTTAAAAACGTAATGGGCCTAAGGTGAAAATTTTAAAGCCCATTAAGGTATACTAAACGTATATCGAAATTCTTAGGTCCCTTAGACCGAATTGTTGGACCAATTGATTGGCCAAATATTGAGACAATTAAAGGCCCGAGGTATAGTGAAAATTTCAGCCCAAAAGCCCATTAAGAAAGCCCAAACCGAGAAGCCCAAATGGAAAGCCCATGAGATAAATATCTAACCATAGTTAAAGCTAACCATGACTCATAAGGTGACTCATTAGATGACTCATGGCTAAGGCTTGGAAAGTCAAGCTTAATGGCTGGAAAGTAAAGCTTAATGGCTAAGTAAGTGGCTTATAAAATCAGCCACACCATTGTCATCTTCATCACACCAAATTCGGCTAGAAGAAAAAACCATTGAAACAAATTATTCAAGCTTTCTCTCACTAGAAATCACTAGGAATTAGGCATATTTGGAACTTGCATTCTTCATAGAAGTTGTTCCAAATTGAAAGGAGAGTGACATATGTTGGAATTGGCTATCAAGGAGCCATAGAGTGCAAATTGTGAGCCTCCAAATTTTCGGCCAAGGGTGAACACAACAATTGGTATATTTTCAAGTTTTCAATTTCATATATGTTAATGTATGAATGATTTTAAGTCTATTGATATATGTTTTAAGCATTGAAACATATTAAATCACTATGATGTTGATTAGGCCGAGAGTGAGTAGTGAGATATTGATTTATGCCCATATGATTTTAAGGTATAAATGGATTAATGTACATGTGTTAATGATTATGGTGTAATTAGAATTAATCAATTTGATTAATTAATACATGTAATTAGTTGGCAATCAAGGTGTTTGATAAAATGCCTAAATGAACTATATGATGTTTAGGAATGTTGCCAACCAAGTGTTTGTGAAAATACCTAAGTGAAATGGCTAAGAAAGAGATATGGCCGGCATGCCATGGTGTAACCGATGGCATGAGTAGCTCTCAGCCATGGCATGTGGCCGAGAGGCCCAATGGGTCAAGCCTAAATATTTTAGGCCCAATGTGATGTAATAGGTCTAGGACAAGCCCAATAAGAGTTGGTAGGCCCCACAAGCCCAATAGGCCCAACGAAAATAAATAGTAAAATGAAAATGGGCTTAAGGCATAGTTAGGCCCATTAAGGATTATTAAAGCCCATTAAGGGAAATAGACTATATTTAATGTGAAATACAGTAGGAAAAGTGTAATTAACCTGATAAATGGTTATATGCAGCTCCAGAGAGTATTGGATAAGCAAATCGAACTGCTGAAACGAGCAGCGCAGAGAAAGTGAAATTTCTCGAGCGATTGCAGGTAAGGGACTTTTGTGAGTAGTTAGAGATACCTGCACGTATTTTCGTCTGCTTTTACATTCACTTAAAAACTCTGAGGGTCAGAGAAAGTGAATAATAATTATTGCGACCGATAATGACAAATTACGATTTTACCCCTAGTAGTTAAAAAGTCAACTTTTGTGAAAAGTTGTAAAAAAGCATGAACAACCACTATTTTGAGAGTTTAACTGCTGTTTAGCAGGAGAATAAATAGATGGGCTAATGATTTTAAGGTTAATGTGAAATAAGTACACTTTATAGTGCTGATTTTGATATTTTGTAAAACATCCCTTTTTAAAAGAGCCATCTATCATATTATGTGAGAATGAATCGTGCTGGAGCGCAGCTCACACTGGATTTCATATATTTTCACATACATTAGTGCTGGATTATGATTCGCACTAGATTTCCATGACATGCATGATAGAGTATTGGAGTTATTACTCGTACTCGAGTTTTATATGATATATGCATGACTGAGTGCTGGAGCATTGCTCGTACTCGATTCTTCATGATTTATACATGACATAGTACTGGAGCTATTGCTCATACTTGATTTGATGATATTGTGCATAGCATGGTACTGGAGCTATTGCTCGTACTTGATTTAATACATGAACTATATAGCATGGTACTGGAGCTATTGCTCGTACTTGATTTAATACATGAACTATGCATTGACCTAGTTGCTGGAGGTTTACTCGCACTAGAGTTGAGTTTGTGACGTGAAACAGTGTTTGAGCAGAGTGTCGACTGTGAGTCGCGCTCAAAGGCACGCACTGTATGTGATATATAAGACATGTTACAAACTCATGCCCGAATCCTTGTGTGACTGAGTGTCACATTATGTGAGAGGATATCTGCATGAGGGTATTAGAGATGTGGTATGATATTCCATGGTTTGAGGGCTAAGACCTATGGCAGGCACCCCGGCTGTGATGTAGGGTCCACGGAGTACGTTGTACCGTGCGAATGGCATGGAGTACCCTGTCGTACCGTGCATGTAGCATGGGAGTACACTGTACCGTGTGGTGTTGTGGAGTTGAGGAGGATATAGCTGGCAGTTGTGATGGACTGACCCCCTCCCGTTGCAGCAATGATGCCTCGCACACCGAGATCTGTGTTGCTTGGGATCACATGTCGGATATGATCATAGTCCAGGATACTATTTACATTTCACCACAGAGTCTCACATGATATATCACTTGATTGACTGATTTAAATTGCGAACAGACCTAAGGGATGGGTCGGACTTCGATTTTGTGATGTGAATTATTTAATGCCATATTTATTGTGATTTAGATATACATGGCATGATTTACCTAAAGGCATGATTTATATAAAGATGCATTATTTTGTACTACATGCCTACATTTGAGAAAGAAAGCATGATTTCTGTACATGGGATTTAATCTGTACAAGTATTCATATATATATTTAAAGACATGCTTTTGAAATGAGTTAAGGAAATAATGTTTTCAAGGCATAGCATTATTTTGAGTAGATAGATATCTACTTGCTTGCCTAATTTCCTTACTGAGCGTGTTGTATGCTCACCCCCCTTTCTTTACATCTCTCTACAGAGCATCAGCAGTAGATTGAGAGCTATTGAGGGATAGTGTCCCTGAGTCCACCGCTATTTCCTATCGACCGCCAGGTATACAGACTTTATACGGTTATGTAGCTAAACGTAGAAACAGCACAGTGATGTATACGAAATATATTATGGGAAATGTATTTGTATTAGATTTTGTATAATCTTACATATATTATAAAACAAGTTAAAGTCAAAAGATATTGACATGTATGTATGAAAATGGATGATGTGGTAAACGAGAATTCTGACATCGAATCACAACCCAACCATTGAAGAGAGGAAAGGTAAGTTAAAAATGCGAAAAATTTGTAGTGATTTTGGTTAAGTCATGGATTGAGAACGGGTCCTGACATTAGTTCTGCAGACCCTCCGAGAGAAAGAGTTGTAAAACCCTCAAATTCTTAAGTACATACATGTGCATGCTATGTGAAACAAGAATGATGTAAAGTCCATAGATTGAATGTACATACTTGTAATATGAGTTGGTGATGTACGTACGAGTTACGTGATGTATAAATAATAAGAAATGGACTTTAGTATGTGATGAATGGGGATATATGGAAATTGAGTAGTGTGGTAAAATGGATTTAAGTATGCATAAGTTGCATAAGTTTTATACTCCATTTGGTTGTAAATTGTATACCTTTGGTTATACAATGAATACACACAAGTTTCAATGTATATGAAGTAGGAATGGATGTCATTTTCAAGCCTTAAAGATGGATGGATGAGAAAATGATCATGGTAGCAAAATATATGAAGTTTGGTGTAAGTTACTGCAGAAAAATCTGGAAAATATGAATGAGAGATCGATCTGAAAGAGCAAAAAATGCTCTTATTTGATCGATGGAACAGGTTAGATCGATCTCATTGGAGAACAGATCGATTTGCTGAGCATTCTGTGTTGAAGGAATCGATCTCAAAAGGACCAGATCGATTTCCTTAAGCTACTGACTTGCAACAGATCGATCTCATGCAAGAGCAGATCGATGTCCTTAAGGTTCTGTGTTGCAATAGATCGATCTCATCGATCTCATGAAAGAGCAGATCGATCTCATGTGGTCTGGAAGGTCGATTTCAAGAGGAACAATGCAGACCAGATCGATCTCCTAGGGTAGCAGATCGATCTCATCAAGACAATTCTATAAATACTGGACTTCTGTACTTTATTTCCCCGAGAGTTACTATTCTATTTGAGAACTAAACCTAAACCTAGCCAAGAAACACTAGAAAACTTCAGTTTGTGATCAGTTTTGAGTGAGATACAGTTGAGCAAAGTTGTTCTTAGCAAAAAGGGGAACAATATACTTGAATACAAGAGATTGAAATCAAGAGTTGAAAGAGCAAGAAGGATTTTACCATCTTGGTGAAAAAGGAAGGAAAGTTCAACTAGGTAAGATTCAATACACCACTTTGATATATGTTAAACTAGGTGTATTGATGAGTTGATTGATATAAATATGAAATGTTGAAAATGAAAGGATCATGAAAAATGAGCATGACCTAGTTTTGGCATGAAAGTGAGAAAGTGATGAGAAAATGATGTTAACATTGGTTTGATGATGAAACATGCATGTATGAAAGATTATGAGTTAATCTTATGAAATGTATAAATTGAAAATAAGGAGAAATGAAGATAGTTATGTGAAAATATGTTATAATGCCATATTGGGAGAAAATAGTGAGATTAATGAGTTTTTTTTAGATTTGGCAAATGAAATGAGTATAGAGTGATATACGAATGCCAATATTTATAACAGCTTCAAAAATCACATTAGAAGCTGATCGGACTACAAGAGTGAGCAGAACCAAGGGAGTGAGGTCACTTGACGTGATCCAAAGTAAGGAAATTTCGTGAGTAGCTAGAGATGGCGTATTTCAAATAGCGTTTTGATATTATACTCTATATGAATTCCCATGAATAAGCCTAATGTGTGATAGAGACAAATGAGATAAAGTGTGTTTTATCCAAAGATAGGATTAAAAAAACTTGAGAATCATGTTGTAAACCTTAATTCATGAGTTGCATGATAGAATGGCTAATGTTTTCATGTATATATGAAAACAACACATTTAAGTGCTAATTTGATTTGAAATGAGAGAGTTGTGATTTGAATAAGCCATCTATCTGGTTTTGTGTGAAAACCATAAGTGCTAGAGAATACTCGCACTACATAGTAATGGAGGATATACTCGTACTATATTTTAATGCTATTTTATGCATGTTAGAGTACTTGGAGCATTGCTCGTACTCAGTTTGTGATTGATGCATATAGAGTATTGGGAGTTATGCTTATACTCAGTTTTACATGATAGAGTACTGGGAGCATTGCTCGTACTCGACCTTTCATGACTTATACATGATATCGTACTAGAGCGATAGCTCGTACTTGATTTGAGATGAGAAATATGCATTAACCTAGTGCTAGAGGTTACTCGCACTAGTGTTTGATATTTTGAGATGCATACACCGTGTTTAAGAGGCAGAGTGTTGATTGTGAGTCACACTCAAGACGCACACTGTTGTTTTACGTGATATATAATACATGTTAAAGAGTAAAATCGTGACGATTTCCTCCGTGTAGACTGAGTGTCACACAGTTGAGATGTTCGCACGTGGATTTAGAGACGTGGCATTATTTCAATAGTATGAGGGCTAAGACTTATGGCAAGCACCCCGACTATGATGTATTTCCATGGTGAGAGGACTAAGACTTATGGCAGGCATCCCGATCATGAGGAGAGGGTCCATGGGTGTACGTTGTACCGTGCAAGTGGCATGGAGTACATTGTACCGTGTGGTGGAGTTGTGGAGTTGAAGAGTATATAGCTGGTGGTTGTGATGGACTGACCCCCCTCCCGTTGCAGCAGTGATACCCGCACACCGAGATCTATGTTGCCTGGGATTTCACATTATAGGATATGGCCATAGTTCAGGAGAGTATTGCATTTAGCCACTGAGTCTCGCATGTTATATCACTTGTTTTCATGATACGGTTAGACCTGAGAGAGAGATAGGTCAAAAACTGATTTGTGTTGTGTTGTGAACTGTCATATTTACTTTGATTTAAATGTAAATGGCATGATGGATATAAAGGGATTTTGAATTTTATAAAGATGCATTGTTTTGCATGAATGCCTACATTTGATAACTCAGCATAATTTTAAGTACATGAAATTTATTCTGTATTATTATTATATCATTTTGATACATACTTTGAGATGAAAGAAGGAAAGGCAAAGCCTTATTTTTAGTAGATAGTGCGGCTGTCTACTTGCTTGCCTGATTTTCTTACTGAGCGGTTGTTTGCTCATCCCCCTTTAGTTTCCACTCTCTACAGATCATCCGCAGTAGAGTGAGTCCGGCTGAGGTATAGCATTCATTGTATCCGCTGCCTATCCATCTTACGAGAGGTATACACACTAGAACATTTTGTACTGAACAATGTATAAGCACAGTTATGTAATCAATTGTACGGTCAGGATGTATATGTGCAAATATTGTATAACAGTTTATGTTATCGAAAAGAATACTAAATTCTATATATATTGCAAATGAATGTGAGTGGGTGAGTAATATCGAATCACAGCCCAACAGTTGAGGAGAGAAAGGTAAGTAAAGTAAAAAGCGAAAAATTTGTAGTGGGTTTTGGTAAGTCACGGATTAAGGTCGTGACAAGAGTTATATGCCAAACTTAGCAAATGTAACTTTTGGTTAGAGCAGATCTCATTTTTGGGCCATGTCATGTCGAAGGATGGGGTATCAGTGGATCCATCTAAGATAGAGGCAGTTGTACAGTGGGAACAGCCCAAGATAGTTACTGAGATCAAAAGCTTCTCGGATTGGCAGGGTATTATTGGAGATTTGTAGAGGGTTTCTCCAGACTAGCTGCTCCATTGACACGCCTCACACGAAAAGACATTAAGTTTGTATGGGATGAGGCATGTGAGAGGAGTTTCGAGGAACTTAAGCGTCGATTAACCACTGCTCCAGTTCTCACCATTCCTACCAGCTCAAGAGGATTCTCGGTGTATACGAATGCATCCCACCAGGGACTGGGCTGTGTGCTTATGCAGGATGGGAAGGTAGTTACCTATGGATCTAGATAGTTGAAAGATCATGAGAGGAACTACCCTACACATGATTTGGAGTTGGCGACCGTGGTGTTTGCTTTGAAAATATGGTGCCACTACCTTTGTGGAGAGAAATTTCAGGTTTTCACAAATCATAAGAGCCTTAAGTACCTGTTCTCGCAAAAGGAGCTGAACATGAGATAGAGGAGATTGCTCAAACTTTTGAAAGATTATGATTTTGAATCATGTACCACTCGGGTAAGACAAATGTAGTTGTCGATGCCTTGAGTAGAAAGAACCTTGGATTGGTGTCTTATATGATGGTACGGGAGCATGAATTATTGGAACACTTTGCGAACCTCAGTTTGGATGTAACCCCACCTGGATCGGAGGGATTGGATATCATGGCTAGTTTAAGACTGGAGCCAGAGTTGATTGGCCGTATTCGACAGGCCCAGCAGAGCGATCGACGGTGCATCTATTGGCTGAGGCAGATATAGACATGTGTGGGTACTGATGTAGAGCTGAGTGTTGATGGCTTATTGAGGTTCAGAGGCAGAGTATATGTTCCTGAGGATCCGAAGATCAAGAGACTGATTTTATCAGAGACTCACTCATCGAAGTACACGATACATCCGGAGAGTACTAAGATGTATCAAAACCTTCGAAAGGTTTATTGGTGGTCTGGAATGAAAAGAGACATTACTGAATATGTCACTAAGTGTCTCGTTTGTTAACAAGTGAAGGTAGAGCATCAGAAACCTGCAGGGTTATTACAGCCTCTATCGATACCAACTTGGAAGTGGGAGCATGTTACCATGGATTTTGTGATGAGATTGTCGAGGACCCGCAGAGGTCACGATGCCATATGGGTCATTGTGGATCGGTTAACTAAGTCAGCCCATTTCTTAGCTATGAGAGCTACCGATACTCTGAGTCAGTTGGCGAACCTATATGTTCGAGAGATAGTGCGGCTACATGGTGTACCAGTGAGCGTTGTTTCCAATAGGGAAGCCCGCTTCACTTCCCATTTCTGGGAACATTTTCAGGAAACGATGGGGACCCACTTGAACTTTAGCACCGCTTTTCATCCTCAAACAGATGGGCAGTCAGAGAGGACTATACAGACCTTGGAGGATATGTTGAGAGCGTGTGTGCTGGATTTTGGAGGCTCCTGGAACGATCACTTACAGTTAGCCAAGGTCGCCTATAATAATAGCTATCATACGAGTATCGGGATGACACCCTATAAGGCACTATATGGGCATAGATGTCGTTCCCCTATTGGATGGGAAGAGATTGGTGACAAACATATTTTTGCTCCGGATTTAGTGCAACAGGCATCTAAAGATGTCCAATTGATATGTGGGAGATTAAGGATAGCTCAGAGCCGATAAAAGAGTTATGCTGACAAGAGACGGAGACCACTAGAGTTTGATATGGGTGAATTGGTATTTCTGAGAGTTTCACCTTCGAAGGGTATTATGAGATTTGGTAAGAATGGCAAGTTGAGCCATAGATATATTGGACCCTTCGAGATTTTTGAGAGAGTGGGAGATAAAGTGTGAGACCCCGTATATGTATAATTGTAATATGTACATAGAAATGTAAATGGAGTTATACTATGAATTCATAAGTGAAGTATATGTAATGTAAGTCCATCAGTTTAAGGTACACACATGTAATAAGAGTTGTGAGTGTACATACAAGTTACATTATGTATGAATGTGAAGAAATGGACTTAAACATGTGGAGAATGTGAGTAGAATGGATTATAAGTTGTGTAGTAAAATGGAAGGAGAATTGCATAAGTTGTGCACTTCCATTTGGTTTATATTAAGTACTTTTGGATATGCAAAGATTTCACACAAGTTTGAATAGATATAAAGTATGAATTAATGATATTTTCAAGTCTCAAAGATGATTGGATGAGAAAATGACCATGGCAATAAAATGTATGAAGTTTGGTATGAGTTGTTGCAGAAAAACCGCAGAAAATCTAGAAATATGAAGGCCAGATTGATCCCATAGGACAAGAGATCGATCTAGAAGAGCCAGAATACTCTTATTTGAGCAATGGAATAGAGCAGATCGATTTCTAAGGGAGCCAGATCGATCTCCTAACACATTCTATAAAATGCAGATCGATCCTTAATGGAACAGATCGATCTCCTTAGCTCTCGGGTTGGAAGCAGATCGATCTCCTTAACCTTCTGTTTGAAGCAGATCGATCTCCCCTACTCAACAGATCGATCTCCTACTTCAAAATGTCGTGAAAAAATGGATTTTAAGAGGATCAGATCGATCTATACCCAATGCAGATCGATCTTATCAAGCAAATTCTATAAATATGGAGCAGTTGGATCTGTAATTTCGAGACAAAAACCATTTCCTTCCATTTCAAACCCCAAAACCTAGCTTTCTCACTCCTAAATCCACACATTTTCAGTAAGATTTAAGGGAAAGCTATTAGAGACAAAGTTGTTCACATCAAAGAGAAGAACAACATAGTTTAGAGGCATTTTCCCACTTGTTGGATTGAAGGATCAAAGGTGCATTCCATTAGAGTAAAGAGGAAATCAAGCTAGGTGAGTTTCTAAGTGAAATAACTTAAGTACATTGTGTAGATATTGATTTTGGAGTTGTTTGGTATGCATAGAAAGGGTAGAAACTACCTAGGAAGTAATGAATCCACCATGACCTAGAAATGGTCTAGTGTGAGAAAGTGAAATGTGTTGAGATTAATGATGAATGGGATATATTGAAGTTAATAATAGTGTTGTGGTATGATTTTAAGGTGTTGTTAGTGAATAAATTGTGAGATTTACCAAAAAGGGGTAAAATGTGGATTAAGGCATTAGTAAATGCAAAGATGGGTTATATTGACTAATGAGGTCAAATGTGAGTTAACAACGTTAACTCAAGTGGTTTGGATGATTGAATCGTAACTTCCGACGATACACCGAAACAAGGCCAACTGTTAAGGAGAGTAGCTGTTCACGATCGAGGTAAGGACGAATAAATAATTATGCATGAAAATGCGAAAAATTTACGCTGATTTTGGTAAGATGAGGGTCATGACAGAAGTTAGTATCAGAGCTCGAGTTGGTCTGACGTGTGTCATGTCTAAAATACTTAATAAGATGGAAAAATTACATCATGTTACTGTGCTTGTTTAGATACAAATTGTGTGTGTGTCGATGGGTTGACTAAGAATTTGATGTGAATGTAGGGAATTAAGCAATTATGCCTAATACTAATCGCGGTAGAGGGGCGAAGGTGCAAGTTAGAGGCCGTAGAGGTAGGCTTGGGGGTCTTGTTGAGCTAGAAACACACGAGGCTCAGGAAACGATTGAGGTAGAGGCTGAGGTTGAGCATGCTCCACAGGGTCCAGAGGAGAGACCCGAGAATACTGAGGCTCGCTTCGCGAGAATTGAACGGAGCATTGAGATGATATTAGAGTTGGTCACCTAATCTTTACCTGGAGTTGGCGGTAGACAGAGTCCCGCTACACAGGGTGATGCCGAGTATGCGGCAGTTCCTGAGGCACGGGCCCGACCAGCCCAGAGACCTCAGACGACAAATACCCCACCTGCACAGGATATGCCTACTCTTGTTGGTACACCACAGGCTAGTAGAGGTTAGGGTTACGGTTGTGATTTGGATAGACTGCGACAGTTTCGAAAGTTTAGACTGTCGTCTTTCAGTAGAGTTAAGGACCCAGTAGCTGCTGAGGATTGGATTAGTGAAATTGAGAAATTATATAGGTTCTTAGAGTGCACTGCTACTGAGATGGTAGCGTTTGCCGCGTTTATGTTGAAAAGATCAGTAGAACATTGGTGGAAATCTACCAGGCCTATTTTGAGAGCCTGGCATACCGAGATCAACTGGGATATATTTTTAGAAGCCTTCCGGAGAAAATATGTTCCGGATGCAGCGCAGAGAAATATGAAAATGGCATTTTTGGGACTGACCCAAAGGAGTAGGACAATGGACGAGTATGAGACGACCTTTATCTCCTTGGGCAGATATGATCCCAACACAATGAGTAATGAGGTTGAGGAAATCCAAAAATTTATAGATGGATTGAGACCGACCATCAGGTCTAGATTGGTTCCCCTGGATATACTGACCTATGAGAAGGCAGTGCGCAGGACGCAATTATGTGAACAAGATGTTGATAGAATCGCCTCAGAGTTTAGGAAAGTCGGTAAAGTGAGGGATAGAGATAAGAAAATACCAGTGATGGATAGAGGCTTCAGTTGTAAGGGAAGCAAGAGATTTTCTGGAAAGAGGCCGAGGATCGAGGAGATCTGGGAGAGAACAGTTAATCCTCCCATATATTCGGGTTTAGGTCTAGTGAAAGGAGTTGTGATTGGAGGGCCACGGCCTACTACAGAACAGTATGGCAAGAGTGGCAGGTACTATGGTACTCGACCATGCTATGGACATCCTGCAATATGTTTTAGATGTGGGAAATCAGGGCACATGATCAGGGATTGCCCAGAGATGACAGAGAGAGCCCCACAGAAGGACAGGGAGCTAGAGAAAGCTTCAGTTGGGACAACTGCTCCAAGGAGGAGGGCTACAGCTGAGGAAAAGGGGAAGCAAGCAGTGGGTGTGAACAGAGGACGAGTGCACGCACTGGACCAGGACACTGCGAATCAATCTTCGGATGTGGTTAAAGGTACCATCCAAATCTTTGATTTAGAAGCATTTGTATTGTTTGATCCTGGTGCCACACATTCCTTTATATCGTCATCCTTTGTACATAAACTGTTAAAGCATGTAAAACCCACACTGCTTAATAAAATGCTAATGATATCTACCCCTATGAATGATAGTCAATTGATCGAGAATGTATATAAGAATTGCAAGATGAGGATAGGAGGTAAAGAAATGGTAGCCGATTTGATCTTATTAAATATGAGTGATTTCGATTTAATCCTAAGGATGGATTGGCTAGCTGCAAATAATGTTATTATGGATTGTTATGCAAAAACTTTGATGTTTCCAAAGATAGAAATCTTATTGTAAATTTTGATGAAAAGAAAAGAGTATGATCTCAATTTATGATATTTGAGAGATGAATTTGTTTATCAATTATATGTGTGTATGTGATGATTTATAATTTCTAATGGTGGAAAGAATAATGTGAAGGGTTCATCGCTTATGTGATTGTGATGGATAAGGCACGTCTGGAATTGGGAGACATACTAGTGGTCAGGGAATATCCAGATGTCTTCCCAGATGAATTACCAGGGTTACCTCCAGATAGGGAGATGGAGTTTGGCATAGATTTGGCACCTGGTACAGAGTCGATATCCAAGCCACCATACAGAATGGCTCAAGTCGAGGTGGAAGAATTAAGGAAACAAGAAGGGGTTTATCAAGCCGAGCGTCTCACCTTTGGGAGCGCCAATTCTGTTTGTAAGGAAGAATGATGGAAGCCTCCGACTATGTATAGATTACCGATTATTGAATAAGGCCACCATCAAGAATAAGTATCCCCTTCCACGCATCGATGACTTGTTGGATCAGCTTAAGGGAGCATAGGTCTTTTCCAAGATAGATCTGAGATCTGGGTACCATCAGTTGAAGATACGGAGTGGAGATGTACCCAAGATAACTTTTCGCACCCGGTATGGACATTATGAGTTTATGGTTATGCCATTCGGGTTGACGAATGCTCCCGTAGCTTTTATGTCATTGATGAATGAGGTATTTCACCAGTACTTGGATCGATTTGTTATTGTGTTTATTGATGATATATTGGTGTATTCAAGGTTTAGAGAGAAGCATAAACGACACCTAAGGATAGTGCTGCAGACCCTCTGAGAGAAGAAGTTGTACGCTAAACTCAGTAAGTGCGACTTTTGGTTGGAATAGATCTCTTTTCTAGGTCACATAGTATCGAAGGATGGAGTATCAGTGGATCCATCAAAGATTGAGGCAGTGACACAGTGGCAGAGACCCCAAACAGTGACAAAGATCAGAAGTTTTCTAGGTTTAGCTAGGTATTACCGAAGGTTCTATAGGGATTTTCGAGATTAGCTGCTCCTTTGACACGTCTCACAAGGAAGAATGTTGAATTTGTGTGAGATAATAGATGTGATGAGAGCTTTCAGGAGTTGAAAAGGAGATTAACCACAGCTCCGATTCTCACCATTCCTACCAGCTCAAGAGGTTTCTCGGTGTATGCGGATGCTTCACACCAAGGATTGGGCTGCGTATTGATGCAGGATGGAAAGGTAGTTGCATATGGATCAAGACAGTTGAAGGATCATGAGAGGAACTACCCGACCCATGATTTGGAGTTGGCAACCGTAGTGTTTGCATTGAAAATATGGCGCCACTATCTTTATGGTGAGAAATTTCGAATCTACACAGATCATAAGAGCCTTAAGTACCTGTTCTCGCAGAAAAAGTTGAACATGAGAAAGAGGAGATGGCTTGAGCTGTTAAAAGATTATGATTATGAGATCTTGTACCACCCGGGTAAAGTAAATGTGGTTGCTGATGCATTGAGTAGGAAGCATCTCGGGATGGTATCATTTATGATGATCAGGGAACACGAGCTGTTGAAACAGTTCACGAACCTTAGTTTGGATGTGACCCCACCCAGTGCTAATGGTGGTGTTATGGTAGCTAGCCTGCAGTTGGAACCAGATCTGGTAGGTCGAATCCGACAGGCTCAGCGAGTTGATCAGCAGTGCAGTGATATTGTCGGGCAGATACAGAGGGGTACAGAGATGGACTTTAAGTTGAGTTCTGATGGATTGTTGAGGTTCAGAGGTAGGATATGTGTTCCTGATGACGCAGAGATCAAAAGATTGATCTTGACAGAGGCTCATTTAACGAGGTATACGATACATCCAGGAAGTACCAAGATGTATCAAAACCTTTGAAAAGTTTATTGGTGGTCTGGGATGAAAAAGCACATTGCTGAATATGTTGCTAAGTGTCTCGTTTGTCAGCAGGTGAAGGTAGAGCATTAAAAGCCTGCAAGGTTATTGCAGCCTCTACCGATATCGACATGGAAGTGGGAGCATGTCACCATGGATTTTGTAATGGGATTGTCGAGGACCCACAGAGGTCATGATGCCATATGGGTGATTGTGGATCGGTTAACAAAATTAGCCCATTTTCTAGCTATGAGAGCTACCGATACTCTGAGCCAATTAGCGAACCTATATGTGCGCGAGATAGTGAGGCTACATGGAATTCCAATTAGCGTTGTTTCTGATAGGGATGCTTGTTTCACTTCCCACTTCTAAGAACATTTTTAGGAAGCGATGGGGACCCAGTTGAGTTTTAGCACCGCGTTTCATCCTCAAACAGATGGTCAGTCAGAGAGGACTATACAGACCCTGGAGGATTTGTTGAGAGCGTGTGCATTGGATTTTGGAGGCTCCTGGATGACCATTTACCCCTCGCAGAGTTCACTTATAATAACAGTTTTCATACGAGTATCGGGATGGCACCATATGAGGCATTGTATAGGCCTAGATTTCGTTCCCCTGTTGGATAGGAAGAAGTTAGTGACAGACAGATTGTTGCTCCTGGCTTAGTGCAGTAAGCATCTGAGGACGTCTAATTGATATGTGAGAGATTACGGATAGCTCAGAGCCGGCAAAAGAGTTATGCTGACAAGAGACGGAGACCACTAGAGTTTGATGTGGGTGAGTCGATGTTTTTGAAAGTTTCTCCTTCAAAGGGAATTATGAGATTCGGTAAGATGGGCAAGCTGAGCCCTAGATACATCGGACCCTTCGAGATTTTAGAGAGAGTGGGAGACGAGGCTTATAGGTTGGCATTGCCACCGAAATTGGCAAGTGTTCACAACGTCTTCCACATATCCATGTTAAAGAAGTACCATCCGGACCCGAAACATGTAATAAGGTACGAGCGTTTGGAGCTCAATAAAGGTATGACCTATGTTGAGAAGTCGGTTCGGATACTGGATAGAAAAGATAAAGTGTTGAGAACAAAGACAATTCCCTTGGTGAAAGTTCTTTGGCAACATCACACTGTGGAAGAAGCCACGTGGGAATTGGAGAGTTTGATGCGGGAGAAGTATCCCAAGTTATTCATGGATTGAATTGGTTCTAATTTGGAGGACCAAATTTTCTAAGTGAGGGAGAATGTGAGACCCCGTATATGTATAATTGTAATATGTACATAGAAATGCAAATGGAGTTACATTATGAATTCATAAGTGAAGTATATGTAATGTAAGTCCATCAGTTTAAGGTATACACATGTAATAAGAGTTGTGATTGTACATACAAGTTACATTATGTATCAATGTGAAGAAATTGACTTAAACATGTAGAGAATGTGAGTAGAATGGATTATGAGTAGTGTGGTAAAATGGAAGGAGAATTGCATAAGTTGTGCACTTTCATTTGGTTTATATTAAGTACCTTTGGATATGCAAAGATTTCACACAAGTTTGAATAGATATAAAGTATGAATCGATGCCATTTTCAAGTCTCAAAGATGATTGGATGAGAAAATGACCATGGCAACAAAATGTATGAAGTTTGGTATGAGTTGTTGCAGAAAAACTGCAGAAAATCTGAAAATATGAAGGCCAGATTGATCCCATAGGACGAGAGATCGATATAGAAAAGTCAGAATGCTCTTATTTGAGCAATGGAATAGAGTATATCGATTTTCAAAGGAGCCAGATCGATATGGAAGAGCCAGAATGCTCTTATTTGAGCAATGGAATAGAGTAGATCGATTTCTAAGGGAGTCAGATCGATCTCCTAACACATTCTGTAAAATACAGATCGATCTTTAATGGAACAGATCGATCTCCTTAGCTCTCGAGTTGGAAGCAGATCGATCTCCCTTAAGACCAGATCAATCTCCTTAACCTTCTGTTTGAAGCAGATCAGTCTCCCCTACTCAACAGATTGATCTCCTACTTCAAAATGTCGTAGAAAAGAGGGATTTTAAAAGAATCATATCGATCTCTACCTAATGCAGATCGATCTCATCAAGCAAATTCTATAAATATAGAGCAGTTGGATCTGCAATTTCGAGACAAAAACCATTTCCTTCCATTTCAAACCCCAAAACCTAGCTTTCTCACTCCTAAATCCACACATTTTTTGTAAGATTTGAGGGAAAGCTATTAGAGACAAAGTTGTTCACATCTAAGAGAAGAACAACATAGTTTGGAGGCATTTCCCCACTTGTTGGATTGAAGGATCAAAGGTGCATTCCATTGGAGCAAAGAGGAAATCAAGCTAGGTGAGTTTCTAAATGAAATAACTCAAGTACATTGTGTAGATATTGATTTTGGAGTTGTTTGGTATGCATAGAAAGGGTAGAAACTACCTAGGAAGTAATGAATCCACCATGACATAGAAATGGTCTAGTGTGAGAAAGTGAAATGTATTGAGATTAATGATGAATGGGATATATTGAAGTTAATAATAGTGTTGTGGTATGATGTTAAGGTGTTGTTAGTGAATAAATTGTGAGATTTACCAAAAATGGGTAAAATATGGATTAAGGCATTGGTAAATGCAAAGATGGGTCATATTGACTAATGAGGTCAAATGTAAGTTAACAACCTTAACTCAAGTGGTTTGGATGATTGAATCGCAGCTTCCGAGGATACACTGAAACAAGGCGAGCTAAGAGTGCAAGAAGCTAAGAGGAAAAGAGAGTCGCACTCAAGTAAATTGAGGTAAGGGAATTCTGTGGACTCTTAGAGATATCTGTACGCAATTTGGGCGCTTAAATGTTTTGCTAGAATGAATGAGATATTAGGAAATGATATTGCGTGATTGAAGGGTAAAAGTTGGGTGTTTGAGAAATGTGTATGAAAATAAAAGCATAATGCTTTGGAAAATCATGTTTTATTGCTTTTTAGCAAGTGATTGGTAGGTTGGCTAGCATTTGAAATGAATTGTAAAAGAAATGAGTTGTTTTGGTTTGTTAACCACACTTTGCAAAGAAATGAGCCACCTATACTGTTTTCGTGAGAATGAAAGCGTTCTAGAGCATGACTCGCACGAGATTTGACGTGTTTTATACACATGAGTGCAAAACTTAGCTCGCATTGATTTTCACATGGATTTCATACTGGGTTTGGCATAGTGCTTGGAGCTTAGCTCGCACTAGATGCCCACCTTATTTGTTTTCGTGCTTGGAGCTTCGGGCAGACTGGGTGTCGCACCGATTAAATAGGCTCGCACGTGCAATTGTGATATTTTGACATGTTGCTAGCCGTGTTAGGAGCTTCGGATAGACAAGAGGTCGTACCAATTAAATAGGCTCACACGTGCATTTGAGATGTGGCATGATATGATATGTTGATGTGGGTCCACGGAGTACGTTGTACCATGTTGAGATGTGATATGTCGTCTTCAAACGAGATCTGCTATAGATCGGCGGGCAGGATTTGACCCACCTCCCGTGTGGAAGCAGATAGTGGTGATATCCCGCACACTTGATCCGTGTAGTCGGTATCACAGGTTATGGCCATAGTCCTAGAGGTTATTACCTTTTATTGAATTGCCTATCTCACATGTCTATTGCTTTGAGAATAAATCCATGTTTGAAATGTTTTGTGGGTCAGGATAGTCCGAGGGAGGGACCAAATCCTGACTAGAGTTGAAGTGTTTTGAGATGAAAATATGTTAATGGCTTTTAAAGTGCACTGATGCATGATGTTTAATACCATGCTTGTTGTGAAAAATGCATGATGGTTAATGTCATGCTTATTTGAGAAAAACACATGATGGGTAATGTCATGCTTTATTGTGAAATATGGATGATGATTTATACCATGCTTTGAATTGAATTGTGCACTGGATTTTAATAGCATGAATGCTTTACATACCATTAACATAATCATACGCTCATGTTTTGAGATAAATGATGAACTAAATGCTTTTGAGCATGGCATCACGATCACGTAGATAGTGTAGTATCTACATGTTCGCATGATTACCTTACTGAGCATGTAGTTTGCTCACCCCCTTATTTTCCCCCTCTCTACAAAGCTTTGAGTATAGATTGTGAGCGAATGGAGGCTTATCCCTTTTGGTATCTGCTGCATCCCATTGCTAAAGGTATACACACTTGAATTATTTTGTATCTAAACTAGATATAGCACAGTAGCATTTTGTATGTAAACATTGGGGATGTAAAGCAATGTAAACACTTGTAAACAGGAACTCGAATGTATTTATAAAAGTGTTTACTTTTGAAATTAAATTATTATGGATGGTTAAGATAGACATTGACACACAGCTCAACTGTTAAGGAGAGTAGCTGTTCACGATCGAGGTAAGGACGAATAAATAATTATGCATGAAAATGCAAAAAATTTACGCTGATTTTGGTAAGATGAGAGTCGTGACATAAGGCGTATAGATTGGTGTTGCCACCGGACTTGGTAAATGTTCACAACGTCTTCCACGTCTCTATGCTTTGGAAGTATCACCCTGACCCGACACATATGATAAGATATGAGTCGTTGGAGCTCAATGAGAGTATGACATATGTTGAGAAGTCGGTTCGGATATTGGACAAGAAAGAGAAAGTGTTATGGAATAAGACAATTCCCTCGGTGAAAGTTCTTTGGCAACATCACACGGTGGAAGAGGCTACATGGGAATTGGAGAATTTGATACGAGAGAAGTACCCCTAACTTTTTGGTGAATAACTTGGTTCTAATTTGGAGGACCAAATTCTTTTGAGGAGGGAAGGAATGTAAGACCCGTATTTTGGATGTAAACTTTATGAATTCATAAGTATGGTAGTGTACTGGTAACGTGAAGTATAATTGATGTAAAGTCCATAAATTCGAGGTACACACTGGTAATATGAGATTGTCATGTACATACAAGTTTCATTGTGTATGAATATGAAGGATTGGGCTTTTGGATGTGATGAATATGAAGGGAATGTGAAAATGATAATGACAGCAAATTAAGGAGGTTTGGTGTGTGTTGCTACTGAAAAACTACAAAAAAATCTAGAAACTTTGAAGGCCAAATCGATCTCATGGGATGAGAGATCGATCTGGAATAGCCAAAATGCTCTTATTTGAGCAATAAGAACAGTGCAGATCGATCTCCAATGGAGACAGATCGATCTGCTAAACATTTTGTAAAATGAGGATCGATTCTTAAAGCAAACAGATCGATTTCCTTAGCTCTCGGGTTAGAGCATATCGAGCTCCTACCTTAGCCAGATCGATCTCCTTAAGCTACTGCTTGAGACAGATCGATCTCAAGCTTTCAATAGATCGATCTCATGCATTCAAATTGGAGTGAAAATGAGGGATTTAAGGGGACCATATCGATTTCATGCTTCGACAGATCGATCTCATCAAGTGATTTCTATAAAAATGAGCAGTGAAATCTGCATTTTTCTGAGATAGAACTATCATTTCCATTTTCCACCCAAAACCTAGATTTTGTCTCTCTAAAATCAGTCATTTTCAGTAAGAATTGAAAGGGAGCTATTAGATACAAAGTTGTTCATCTTAAAGAAGAGAACAACATAGTTGGGAATCAAAACCTCATTATTGGTATTGAAGGAGCAAGTAACATTTCCCTTTGGAGCAAGAAGAGATGCTAGATTGGTAAGTTTCTAATACTCCAGTCCAAGTACATTTGTCTATTTGTTGATTTTGGAGTTGATTGGTATGTATATTGATCGTTGAAACTACCTAGGATGAAATGGAACTAATGTAACCTAGAAAATGGAATGAGTCTAGTGTGAGAAAGTGCGATTAGGGTGTGTTGATGATTTAATGATTATGTTAAGTTGTTATTGGAGTAATGTGAATGATTTGAGATAGTTAAGTGAAGTTGCATTATGAGTTTGGGAAAAATTATAGCAAATGAGTATGTAAATGCTTGATAAATGAATAGTGAAGAAATCAATGAAATATGAACACTATGAGCTTAGTATCGATCTAATATCGATTTGGAATGAGTTAATAGGCCTAAAAGGATCCATAGACTTGAGTCATGGGTAGAGTAATGAAACGAGGCCTCATAAGCGTTAATGGAGACTATAGGTCGAATCGACTATAGTAAACACAAGTGTTGGATTATAATGGGCTAAAATGTTGTGAAATACGTTTATGTGCAGTTTCGGAGAGCTCATTGGACACAAATCGAACCGCACGAGTAAGCAGATTTAAAGAAGTGAAATCACGCGTCGCGATTCCAAGTAAGGGAATTTTCTGAGTATATAGAGGTAGCTGCTCGTATTTTGAACACGTGGGTATATAAGGCTTTGAAAATGTGCATGAGTTT
The DNA here is from genome assembly GCA_033439115.1 of Firmiana major. Taxonomy (NCBI): domain Eukaryota; kingdom Viridiplantae; phylum Streptophyta; class Magnoliopsida; order Malvales; family Malvaceae; genus Firmiana; species Firmiana major. The sequence goes on from CM065899.1 coordinate 55,857,547, forward strand.
ACAGAAATATGTTTGATAATGTATGGAAATTGCTTCGAGTATTCGTATGAGATTTGGTTGTTTGAAATGGTATTATAATGAAATGGGAGAGTAAGGCTAATAATTGCATAAATCATGTGTTTTGAATATTTTCACAAAACACCTTGCTTTGTTTGAAGCAAATTGACTGATAGGCTGGTAAATGTTTGAACGTTTTGTAAAATAGCACATGTGAGGTGCTAAGCATGGGTTGTGTATGTTTTGGTTGTTTATGAGCCGTCTATCCTGTTTATGTGGATTAAATCATGCTGGAGCTTAGCTCACACTGTATATTGATGTTTTCACATGTTTGAAACATGTTAGAGCTTAGCTCACACTTTGATTTGAATTGTGGTGATGTTTTATAAACCGTACTAGAGCTTTTGCCTGTACGTGGATTTCGAGTGGATTTCTTATGCATATAACCGTGCTGGAGCTATGTTCGTACGTGGTTTTCTTCTTGTTTTATGCATAAATGTTGTACTGGAGCGTTCCTTGTACGAAGTGATTTGATGATGATGCATGAATTCGTGCTAGAGCGTAGCTCGTGCAGATTTTTCACACTGTGGTATGTATGATGTCGTGGTGACGGTAACACGGATTGGTGTTCGAGGAACCTAACAGGCCCAACAGACCTCTTGAGTGGGGTGAAGGTGAGGGGCTAGGACCTAGCATTAATTCATTGAGGGAACCCAACAAGCCTAACAGACCTCTTGAGTGGGGTGAAGGTGAGGGGCTAGGACCTGAATCATGGAACCCAACAAGGGCGAGCAAGGCCATGAGGAGCTAGGACCTGGTATTAAGAGTACTCCCACGTGCACTTAAGACTAGAGGTTTCACTAGGTATGAGGTAGATAAGACCTACTGCAGGCACCCCCAACCATGTTATGGGTCCGTGGAGTACGTTGTACCGTGTATATCACATGGAGTACGTTGTACCGCGTGGTTGAGATACTGATGAGAAAGTCTGGCGGAGAACTAACCCACCTTTGTTCCAGCATGATACCCCGCACAACAGGATCCGTGTGACCTTGGATAATTTATGACATAGTTGGCCAACGTAGTCAGTTGAGATATAGTGACCTATCTCCTTGCTTATTACATAATACCACATGGTCTTGATACTTGAGTGTGATTTTGACTGTCCAAGGTAGACCCGAGGGATTGGTCGAGCCTTGTGGGATTTGATTTGTGAAATAGTAATGATGTTTGTGAATGAGAAAATGATTTGTGATGGGATTGTATGTATTCAAGAAAGAGATGTGATTTCAAAAGGATGTTCCTTAAATGAATTGCCATTTTCTATGAGATTTGACGATTGATGAGCATGAGATGATTTGTACATGATGATTTTACCATGTTTTATATGTCAATTTCCATGATTTAAATACTTGATATATGTATACTCATATGGCATAGTTTTTAATTCCTCATACTCCTATTATAAGTGATTTATGCATAACATTATCAACATGTAGATAGAGTAGTTATTTACCATGCTTGCATTATTGCCTTACTAAGCGTGTGGTTGCTCATCCTTCTCTACTTTCCCCTTCTACAGAGCGTACATAGTAGCCCAGTGAGGACTGAGGTATTTTGTTGAGACATCCGCTGCATCTCCATCACCCAGAGATATATACATAGAAATTCTTTTTGTATCTAATCAATTGTAAAAGCACAGGGATCATTCGAATTTGTAATATGAGGGATGTAAATGTCATAACACTTAGTATGTATGAACATACCACTTAATATTTGGATATATAACAATACTTCTGATTTATTTGGAAAGTGAATGGTAAAGAATGATTATTACTGCCTTACAACCCAACTGTATAGTGGTGATTTCGTTCACGACCGGGTAAGGAAAGGGAAAATTGTGAAAAATTTATAGTGATTTTCAGTTAAAAAAGATAAAAAGGGGTCCTGACAAAACTTCCTCCAAATCTGCTGGAAATGTAGTGTTTTCTAGAGTGAGAAAGCTTGGTTTTGTGTGAAAATGGTAAGTGTTTGAGTGTTTAAGAAAGGGGGAAACATGTTCCAATTCCAAAAGTCGTGTTTCTTATATAGACAAATCCTAAGAGATCGATCTGGTGCTTGGTGGAGGATCTACTTATGGTTCAACTACTCCAACCACTTAGATTACCTGCTACAAGATTGATCTGTTAGTAAATAGGAGATCGGTCTGTTTCAACCCGAGACCTTTGGAGATCGATCTATTCCTTGTGAGAGATCGATTTCTTCCAGACAGAGGCTTAAGGAGATCTATCTGCCTTGTTATGAGATCGATCTGCCATGTTCCAATTAAATTGATACTTGAAATTTTGTGAGAAGGGATCGATCTCTCCTTCATGGGAGATCGATCTGCTCCTCCCCTGCATCCTCATTACTGCAGTTTTCTGCAGATTTCCAAGGTGTAACTCATTCTTATTTGTCTAATACCTCATTTTACATTCCGTACACAACCAACGTATAATAGTATCCATTCCATATAATTCATAGGAAATGAAACTTGTGCACACAACTTGAAATCATGGATTGTACATTAAATTTCATAATCCCTACGTCCTTTATTATTTATACGCAGGTAACAATGTGCACATACATCATAGCTTCATAAGGAGTACGTGTAAAATTATAGGCATTACAATAATAAAATAAAAATTTTTGGGTGTCACAAATAGCAAGACATTAACTGGAATTAAGCCTAACACATCACTACATAATGAAGCCTAAAACTAAAGTTGATAACAATTACAAATTAAACACAAAACAAATCAAAAGATAATTAGTATTCCAGTTAACAAATTCAACATAAAAACAAGCTCATTGTAGCAGTATCGACTTCAACATAAAGATCATGGTGGCAGTCACAACTTCAACCAAAGGCATCTTAGTTTTGACCCCCTCAACAGTTATGTTGTATAAGAAAAAAATTGTAAAAATAAATATTAGTTCATTTGCAAGAAGTCAAGGACCTATAATATACTTAAAATAATATACTTACATGCTAATATCTCAGGTTTTTTTTCCTTCCCTTTAGCTTTACCTCATAATTGTTGTGATGGAGCAACATTTTGCTCTTGTTTATTCTTCATTGACAAAAACAAGAAAAAAAATTAAGAACACACATATAAGCAAAAGAGAATGAAATATCACTTGACAACTAGGTTAAAAACTTAAGAGTAGTTCAAAAAATATATTTAGTTGCTAACGAAAACAACATCAATTATGATGAAAAGCACCAAAGCAGTAGAACTTGCAATATAACATCACATCTGATGCATGTTTTGCTATAATAAAATACTTTTTACTGTTATCCTACTTATTCAAGAAATAAATTCCTGCAATATCAAGTCAGCATTAGCATTAGCATTAGCATCAACAAATGCAAATGAACTTCCTACATTGTTTTTTATTACCTTATCAACCAAAATATGCTTTCAACACCTATAATGAACCCTAAATCTGACAGTCCCACTTAAGTAAAAATATACAAGATCTATTCACTCCAAATGCCTCAGCTAAACTAAAAATCTCAGCCAAACTTCCTCGTAGAAAATATATATAGAATAATAAATGAAACATACAAGGGAAAAGCAACAAACCCCAGCAAAGCATGCACCAAACACCAAAGTCTTAATTTAATTTTACAATATAGAATAATTTCATCCCAACGACTACCTCACATCATGTCATATGTTTCTAGCTTAGCTTTTTCAAAATGGTAATTCATGTTAAGGAATACTATATATAATTGCAGTATTTCTATCATGTCTTCCATTTCATATCTCACATTTTCTTTTTTATAATTTATTCAAGTAGTGCTATTTTTTTTTCATATGTACTAAAATCACACAGTTAAGTTCCTCTTGATGGATGAAAAAGGTGTTATTCCATTAACATGTACATCACAAGGTCAATTCCACATAAAAGATATGACAAAATTCAATCTTACCTCTCTTGAACCAGGATTTGTAAAATCTTCCCTTGAACCAGCAATAGTAATTTTTGTCCCTCTTCCTCTTCTATTTCCCCTTCCCCTTCCTCTTCTAGCGATATTAGCAGTGGCTATTTTTGTACTAGGAGTACCAGAAGCTGCAGTTTCTGTACCAATCTCAGTTCCTCTTCCTCTTCCCCTTCCTCTGCCTCATCATCTCCCTTTGTTGATTCACTTAAATCAACAGTCTCTTGTTGAACCTAATAAAACAAGTAATAAGAAACGAAATATTAAGCAAAAAATTATAAAAGAAAATATTAGTCAAAAGAAAAAATGTGAAATTTATAAAAGAACAGTAACTCACACAGTTAGAAGTACCCACAAAGTTTCTTTTTTCAGGGCAACTAACTTTATTGTGTCCAGATTATTTACAAAACCCACAATGGTATCCCTTTCTAGGAAAATTATATTTATGCCTATACTCATCAAGCTCTCGAACTTTATTTCTTTTGGGCCAGCCAAGCATTCTTCTTATCAAAGGAGGTGATATTGCTTCTAACCCACTTTTTGGCCATTCATTTTCACCATTGATAGGCTATATTGTGTGCTCATACTTCCGTAAGCATGTCTCATTTGAGTAGCACTCATGAATGTACTCTTCTAGCTAACCACTATTATAAAAAAGGCACAAATTGCATGGCAACATAGGATACCAATTATATCTCATAATCGACAAGCACATGTTCTCCTGGCAAGATTGACTTTGAATTGCTTTTTACCACATTAACCTTGTATCATCACTGCCATTAAAAACGACTCGCTACTGAGTTGCTTCACTCAAATTCTTGTTTAATATTTCCATCACTAGTGGATCATGATTCCCAACCTATTTCCCTTCATTCTTTACTTTTTTAGCTATCCTCACCATAACTACTCTAACCTCCTCAAGCAGGGTGATGATAGGCTAATGTCTAGCTTTGATTAGAGTGTGGTTGAATGTCTCACATAAGTTATTGTGACAGATGTAACACTTGACATCTATTCTGAAGAAAGCCTTACACCAATCTCAAAGTTGTCTTTTTGATGTAACAACTCCAACATATCTTCAAACTATCTCTCAGTTGTTGCATTAGCACACATCCAAAAATATTTCTTTAGTAGCTTACCCCGATGCTTCTTGCTCCAATTTGCATGTAGATGTCTAACACAATTTTTATGCTCAACATTAAGGAATAATTCCTTTATAACATTGATTAGTCCCTATAAAACAACAATAAGAAAATATATTACACATTAATCATATTTAACATACCATAAATCAAATAAATTAAATAAAGAAAGTGTAACGACCCGTGACCTATAAAAATTCGGGGGAAATTTTTTTTTGAAACTTTGGCTTGCAACTTAATCATTTATTCACTTAGGTTGTATTCTTGTTCAGTGTCAATCCTCTTTCTTACTTTTTATCCGTAATTATATTTAAGTTTAACATTTGGATTTATATGGTCAATAGAAATTTCGGCAGCATAATGACTAATATATAAGCCTACCCACCTACAAATTCTCACAATATCCACCCTAACTATCCACAACTATCAGACACGCTTCCCAAGTCATATCATCAAATCATTCTACATATTCCAAACACGTCAAGTTACTCCCAAAAATCAATCCTTAAAAATATTTCATTTCATTTATCCTTATACAGATTACATCCCGACACATTACTTTCAATAGATGTTTGTGCATACAAATGGTCTAGTAAAGAGATAAAAATGTATACTTCACGCATGTATAAAAGGTAGTCTAGGGAAGCTCGTATCTGCCAGCCTACGTCGTCTACGCAGCAATTATCAATTGTAATTCACTACAAATAATCTGAGAGGTGAAGGGGTGAGCTTTCGGGAAAAAAAACCAGTAAGAAAATACATTTTAAAGTAGTTCTGATATGTAAAAGCATGCAAGAATCATTAATGAGACAAACTTTGCTTCAGAAAAATTGATCATAAGTTTCTTTTAGAAACTAATATTTAGAAGATGTGTAAAACTTTCGTTACGTGCATAGTCATCATAGGAAAATATGAAGCATAGGTTCTTTAAATCAAATAGCATGCTTAAACCATTTCATAAAATCTTCATCGTTCATGGATAATTTCATAAAATCATCGTCATTCATAAACGTTTCATAAAACATAAATCATTCTTAAACATTTCGTCATAAATTATGATTATTCGTAAACATTTCGTCATAATCTCATATAAACATAGTCATTCATCATCATCATCATCATCATCATCATCATCATCATCATCATAATCATAATCAGACTAGGTTATAACTAAGTCATGCGATACGTGTTATTCTCCGTAGAGAGTCATCATACCTATGGCCATGGTGGGGGGCTGTAGACTGGATCAGGGTCGTACAACACTTTCATAAAAACATGGGTAGTATCTATCTTTCTTACTTTCTCTAGCACCTAGCTAGGGCACGAGCACCAAAGGCACTCTCCACGCGGGAAACATTCATGCGTGCTGCGCGGGCACGAGATACTACCAAAACATCATCATCATTAACCACAAGTAGCGAGACATCTACCACACAGGTAGAGTCAAGTGCTATAGAGGCCCTAGGTATCGGCACTCAAGTGGTGGAGCCGAAACACCATGAGAAGTAGTCATGCATAAAGCCTATAGTCTCAAAAATTCTTTTCCCTTTTCTTAAATACTTTTGAAAATATCAAAAGTTCCTTTCAAAGTATAAATAGAGGTTTTCAAACCATCATAAAACTTCCATGCATTTTCATACTTCAGGAAATTCATTTCATAAACATAGATATACATAGTGAATATTTCATAAAATGAAATCATATTTCGTAAATCGTTACATAAGTATGAAAATAATCATAAATCATTTGAAAACATAACATTGCTTCTTAAAAATCTTTTTATCAATGCAATGAGTGTTCATTATCAAAACTAAATTAAATTACACCTCATTACCTTGATTTATCGAAAATTTCAAATTCAAATAGTGACGCCTCCAAGTATCTCTCTTAAATCCTTCTACGATTCTTCTACACCGAAATTTGTATTCTTAGTATCCTATTTATCGAATTATTTACGATGTGTCAAAATCATAACCTTGCTTACCTAGGGAAAATACACTTGAAATCATAAAATACGTACAGTTATCTCTAAAACTTGCATAAATTCCTTACCTCAATATCTGTCCGTAGTCCTCAATTGTCTTGACGTAGCAAGTCGGTGAGTCCAGTCCACTCGGGTTATTTCCGTCGGAGCCCTTTTTTCTGAGTTCCCAAATTCTCAGTACACTTGTCTCCTTTTTTTTTTAATTTTTATTCTCTTCTCTAATATATATATATATATATATATATATATATTTAAAATATATATCCCCTTTTTTTTTGGTTTACTATTCACCGAATATATTTTTTTGAATCATTTCATTCTTTCCCACCACTACTACTCCTCCTTCTCTTCTTTTCCACCCCAATCACTGTTCATCCTTCCTTTTCTTTTCTGTTTCCAGCATTGTTTCTTCTCTTTGTCATATTTCTTCAGGCTCTCGGCTCCACCACGATCTCCTACCGTTTTCGTTGGTTTTCGACACCACCATCATCATCCCCACATCGTCGGCCATCTTCACCACCATCTTGCCAGCCCCGATAGCACCGAACAACAAGCTTTCAATTTTCCAGCCCGTCATTTCCAGCCTCCTCGTCTCTGCTCTGTTCCAATTTCCCAGAGGTTGGAACTCCTCTGTTCCAGCCTCCTCTGCTCGGTCTCATGTTTCTCCTACTGCTTCACTGTCTTCTCCGTTCACCATCGCTTCTGCCCGACGCCCAGCCTTCCAACTCTACTTCAATTTTCTCGGTTTTTAAATCCATTTTCACATTCTTTGTCTTCTTTTCACTTGTCTTCGATTTTTTCAGTTGCTTCTGTTTCTGCTATATATACTGCCTCACTTACACGGTCTCTCAATTCAATCTTCCCTCTCTTTTCTGTTTGTGCAGGACAACAACCAGAAGTGACACAATAAATGAGACCGTAGCCAAGCAACAACTGCTTTTATTCTGCTTCAGACTTTCTTTTCCTTCTTCCTCGTGGCTGTTTCAGCCTCCCTTCTCCTCTCACCACTTTGCTCTGTTTCGGTTTTCTTCTTAGCTACATTGGAGCTCCAATGGCAGCTCTCTTCTTCACTCTGCCCCTGTTCTCCGGCTTCTCTGTTATGCTCGCCCTGCCTGGTTTAGTTCCTTCCTCTTTCACGCGAGACTCCAGCTTATGGGGCTCTCTCTCGACCCCAACTTTTGTTTAGTTTTTTTTTTTTTTTTTTTGTCTCGATTAGTTTTCATTCCAGCAGATTACTCCTCGAAATGTTACAGTCCTTTTCACATATGTATATGTATATTTTATTTATTATATATCTATATATTCTTTCCTTTTCTCTGTTGCATCACCTATCCTACTCTCTTAGGGGTGTAAAACGGGCTCAAGCCCGCGAGTTGGTCCGTAAAAACCTCGGGCTTTTAACGATCCGGTCTATTAATATGTGATCCGTTTAAAAACGGGCTTATACGGGTCAAGCCCGTCGGGTAAATAATTTATACGGGCCAACCCGTACGGATACGGGCTAACCCGCGGGCTATTTTACCAACACACCAATCAAACCTAAGTCCTAAATCATTCTCATTCTACCTATTCTAATTTCTAAAGTTTAAACAAACAAAACTACAAAAATAAAAAATTGAAAATTTACCAAAATAATGTTATTGTATTTTTATTTAATAATTGAAAATTTTATTTTATAGGTTGGAAAGATGATGAGGAAAACAAAGATAAATTGGTGGAAGAATCAAATGATTCAAATCATTTGAATAATGAGATTAACTCACAAGTTTAATGTTGTTTGATGTGGAGTTTAATGCATGCTTGTAGATTTTATGACTTTTAAACTTATTTACTATTCTTTATTTAATTATTTAGACCATAATATTATGTAATGTGTAATTTGTATTTGTAATGCGAGTTTGTTTAATGGATATTATGTTTGTGGATTTTATTATTATTGAGATTAATATAATAATATTTGTAGAACTATTTTCACAATTTTATGACTTGCTTGCTTATGATATAATATATTGCTTATGCTGAAATATATATATATATATATATATATATATTACAAACTCATAATTTGCTTTTGTACATAATATATTGTTTTATGTGACTAACTTACAATTTGAAATTAAGTGGAGAACTCCAAATCATTTTGGTTTTTACTTTGAACTTGTTATATTTGATCATGAATGAACTAAAATTGCTCTTGTTAAAAAAATTGCAAATTAAACTTTGTATTTTAGTCTCAAATCTATGTGATTTGATTTTATAACAATTTTGGTTAATTCCCAAAGCCCAATAATCATTTAACAAATTAAAATTAGACTTAATTAAGTGTTTAGACTCAATTCGTTATTTTTTAAAGTCCAATTCTTTATTTCCAAAAAAAAAGTTAAGTTAGCCCGCGGGCCGATCCGGCCCGCATTAGAATCGGATCGGTCTCCACAAATTTAATCCGTTTAAATGCGGGTCTAAACGGGCTCAACCCGCTTAAACCCGTATCCGTATTAATCCGCACCGGTCCGCACCGTTCGACCCGTTTTACACCCCTATACTCTCTTGTCTCTCTCTACTGACTTTATTTTCTGCTCATCATCTTTTCTTTCCTACTCTCGGTCAGTCTCTTTTTGTTTCTACAGCGGACCATACCCCCTTTCTTCAGTCTTCACTGCTTCATTTCCTACTGACTTCCTTGTTTCAATGCAGAAAATGGCATCAGGAAGTGGGGAAGTTGAGTGATGAGAGACGGAAGTGATGAGGATTGATGGGGGGAGGGGTACTCTGCCTTGTGACAGAACAGGTAGGGTGGGTCGGTTTAGGTTGGAAGTTTTCCTTATCAATTCTTTTTTTTTTTTTGGCTTTCCCTCGTTTCCAGCCTTCCTTCCATTTTCAGTCTGTCATTTCTCTGCTGCAACGGCAGTCCCAAGTCTGTTTCACTGCTGTTCTGCCCATCACTTAGGTCTACACTTCATTCATGCTTCCTTTCTACTGTGGACTTCCTCCCATTTTCATTTACGTTTATTATATATACATACCATCACCATCACTCACGTTTCCATAATCATCCTTTCACTTCCATCACTTTCCTTTCTTTTCATATTATTATTATCATTATTATTTTATTTATTTATTCATTTAATTTATTTTATTTATAAATTTTAGATAGTTATTTTATACTTCACCATATATTATCTCCAAAGCCTATTATTAGTATTTATCTAGTATAGAGGAATATACACATATTAAATCTAGCTCAAAAAATTTTATTTTTACACCTTATAATTATTTATTCCTCAAATTAAAATATTTTAGTGATTTAGTCTCGCCCAAGTTTCTCATATTATAATTTAAATTAATTATCCACCAATAAGTGCATTCTCAATTATTATTTAAACCGAATACATGAAAATTCGTGGAGTTTATAAAAAGGAACCATACCTTCTGTTGGCCACTAATGATTGTCTAAGCTACACTATTAGTAATATCAAGATCAGTTTTGAGAATATTGAGACACCACATCCATAAATCAGTATTCTCATTTTCTACAACAACCCGAGTAACAAGATACATTTGATTGTTTGTATCCCTAGCAACAACACTTAAAATTTCACCCTTAACCGAGCCTTTCAAGCAATAATCATCTAATCTTATAACTTTCCTACACTCTGCTTTGAATCATTCCTTAAGGGTAGCAAAGTAAAAATGAATCTCTGAAAATATGGCGAACTAATAGGGATTGTCCTCTCTGTCTAGATCACAACAGTGCCTCTAGGATTTTGATTGAGGCATTCATCAGCATAATCCCTCAGTTTAAAGAACTCCATGGTGAAGATATCTTGCATACCCGCTAACATCATCAGCTTTGCCCTTCTCACTTTGTCAAGAGAGGCAAACACCTTCAATTCTGACTCAATATGAGCTCGTGATTCACTCTGCTTCAAGTACAGTTCTTTTCGGATCTTCTCTCTAAATTTTCTCGCTAACCATTTTGCACTTGTACTTATAATTATATTTGTGCACATTGCACAAAGTCTTCACCTGGAAGCATTTCAATTCCTCATCATAACAAGCAGTGCATTGAAAAGGGCATGTCTTAGCACACACAACCCTCACTCTCCTAGGCTCGTTCTTAATGAATCAAACATCCCTCTTAGTGTGCACAACATAATCCACCATGGCATCTTTAAAATGGGCCTCATCTTTAAACAACAAATCTAGCTCAAGATCCGGGATAAGGGAACTCGAATAATAAGATGAAAAACTACTTTCCCTCATCCACACTATTTCAACCTCTTCACCATCTTCATCATTATTGGATTCATAGCTAGGAGGTTCAAAAGAATCAGGACACTCCTTCGATGATCCACCACTACAGTGATCACTTTCAGCTGTAAAAGGTGAAAGTGGCCTCCTTGTAATCTTTCTACCTTGACTTTTTTCACCTACCTTTTTAGTAGTAGGTATTACCTCATTTGTTTGATGCTCAATACTCGGCCCCGAATCATTATCATTTTTTCTCTCGTTTGATTCTCATTATTATACCATTGCCTAATATTCTTCCTTGCCTCTCTAACCTTATCATCATCATCTGATAAAAATGTTGTATCATACAACATGTCACTATCACCATCAACATCATCACTTTCCTCTTCAAATCATGCCCTCACCTCACTGTTAGGTTCACCAGTCCCTACCTTTGTCCTTGCCCTCTGTTGGGCTCTCTACTCCCTTTCCCTGCCCTAGTGTTAGGCTCACCAATCCCTGCCTTTGTGCCTACCCTACTACTTGAATTTGCCACACTTACCCTTGTCTTTGTTGTACTTGGTTCAGGCCCTACAAATAAAGGTGTCTCAATTAACATAGGTTCATCTACCCCATGATCTACATAAATATCATACATACCCCAATGAATACAGACAACAATTAAAGCAATTGTTGAAGTATCATCGCATAACAACCTTAACTCACAAATATTTTCATCAAGGGCTTTAAATAAAATCATACCCACATTAGCGTAATTTCTTGTCTTAATCAGCTTGACTAAGTGCAGATAGCAAATTAAATCGGGATCATACTCCACCTCATCTACCTCATAGTTGATGTACTTCAGCTCAGGCTCACGCATAAAAATCCCTCTATGGTGGATTCTTAAAGTCACAACCTACCACATGCTATTAAACAGAAAAATAAAATATTTGTATATAAGATATAAATAAAACTATATAAATTGAATATTTTTCAAGTAAAAATGCCTCTTAAGTAGGTACAAACCACATCAGACAAAATAAATAAGTCAAGAAAATGCATGTGAGACCCTGAGAAAAGTGGAAGAATCTAACACCATTTAGGACCAGTTCTTGTATTCTGAAAAGAAATTCAGGAATCCAACAACAAATGAGACCAGTTACATAAAAATCAATCACGAAAATATTCTAAATTAACAAGTTGCACAATATACAAATTGACCTTTACCTTGCTTCAGGTCTTCAACAAGCTATTGTCTCTCTTCAGTAAGCCTATGTCTCTCTACAACAAGCCTCTTTTTGTGGCTTTCTTCATAAACCACCAAAACACTAAACTGATCAAATCCCTTTCCCAGATTACAAACCTTAAGCCTTGATACTTCAAATCCCTCTCCCTCTCTCCCTTTTGATAAGCCTTAGTGAACAAACCCTAAATCAAAACCTCCTTGCTCTAGAAAGCAAAGAATCGAAACCCAAAATTAACACCTTATTTGTAACCCTTACTCTAGTTAACCTCGAAACCCAATTTCAACACCCTAAATCGAACCTTAACCCTTACTCCAAAAAGCCAAGAATCCCCATTTTCATAACCCTCAATCAATTCGAAACCTTAAACCAAAAATCTTCAATTTGAAAACCCTAAAACGAGCCTTAAACCCTCACTCCAGAAAATGAAGAATCCCAACCCTAAATTGATTGACTATCTTCACTTTAGAAAACTCTAAACCTCAATATAAAACCCTAAATCGATTCGTAAGCCAACTTTCTCAATTTCTTTTAAGCGATCCCTAATTTCTTCTTTCTTTTTTTTTCTTTCCAAAATATTTTTGTAATCCTTTAAGCGATTCTTTCTTTCTTTTATCTATCAAAAATTTTCTGAAACTGTCCTTTTTCAACAGCTAAATTCTTTGAAACTGAAACAAAGGTTAATTTTGAAGGTTTAGGGTTAAGGAGGAAAAAAAAGTAAATTTGAAGGGAAATTTTTTTTTCACATCAGCATCATTTTTACACATGAAACGAAATTTTCATGTCAACCATCCATGTGGCAAACAAAATCCACGTAAGCATGCCACTTGTGCATAGGTAATAACCGTTTCTGGAATTTAATGGAAAAAATATTTAATTATGTTATTTTGAAATATTTAGATTTAAATTGCATAAAATAAATATTTATTTTTATACAATTAAATTTTAAGAGTTTAATTTTATTTTATTTTTATAAAAGTTGAGGTTTTATTTAAATATTAAGCTTAAATCTAATAAAACAAATAAAAATTAAACTACTAAAGTTTTGCTGGTCACACTCCGACATGTGATGTGATCAACAAAAACGGGGCACAAACCAACAACCCGGAGTCACAGGGCAAAAATGAGATTTTCTTTTTTTTTTTTTTGGTTAAAAAAGCGACTTTTAAAAGAAGTTCAACTTGATTCAAACGTCTTCCCTTCATTTTTCAATTTCCAAGAACAGAGTTACTGGAAACAAAATCCACAGCAATGGCGGATCCAGTTAAGAAGAGAATGGTGAATGAAGAAATCATTACCTACGCTTACCTCATCCTCTACATCGCTCTCTCCAGCGGTCAAATCTTCTTCAACAAGGTCGTTTTTCTTTTTTTCTCTCTTGGATCTCTCGTTTTCATTAACTTAATGGAAATTGAGAAAGTTTAATTTTTAGAGTTCGCATTGTTGAAATTATTATATTTTACTCAACTTTCAGATGCAATAAATTGTAAATAAATTGCATTTAATTTGTCATGATTAGCTTAATTATTATAAAGGTCAATTTCTCGTTCCTTAGAAATTAATTTCGTATGCTGCTGTTTCTAAACAGTAAGTTTTGACCTAAAATATTAATTATCCTCTTTTGAGGTAATGCTTCATATGTAATTTTATGAAGACATTAATAGTGAATTTGTGCTAGTGTCTTATAAAATTTGCTTCAAAAAATTGTTTTACTTCTATTTAATGATTCACATCATATGGCTTCCCAAAATTGAAATGTATATTCTTCCTGCATTCTAGCGTGAAAATGATTGTCAAGGCAACTTTATTATTAAGTTCGAGGTTGGCCTTGCAATAATTTTGTTTTCTGTGATTTTATGGCAAGGAGATAAATTTTCTTATAGTCTTCTTGCTTACGTGAATTCCTAACACTTCATTGGCGCCAGTTTTAGGGGAAGGCATTTATGTACAAGGTTTGACAGTATGCTGACAACTAATAAGAACCTCATGTGAGAAAATGTTTTATACTTTGTTACCTGTGCATGAAAAATGGTGCCTGTTTAGGTAATTGGGCTTAAATTGCGGTTAATAACATGTTTACTGCTTATGCATACTCTTTCGCCACAAACGTTTGCAATTTCTGAGTTTAGAGGCTATGTTGCTCATGCCAAATACAATGCTTTCTCGTTAAGTACAAATATTTTGTATATTGTTATTTTGCCCATATTGTTCACGAAAGTTTAGTGTTTCTTGTTAGTTGTCTGCCATAAAATGGTTGTTTAGTATGGTAAAGTGCGAGAAAGTTTTATATCTTTCTTAGTTGCCTTCTCGCTTGCTTGAATTCCTCATACTTCATTGACAGTATGCTGACAAATACTTCCAGGTGAACAGTCTTAAATTGCTTTTAACAACCATGTTTACTCTTTATGCATTCTCTTTTGCCACAAACTTTTACAACTTTAGAATTTAGAGTCTTTGTTGTTAATGTGAAATCTATTAGTTCAACCATTTTATTTATTATTAACTTGACCATGTTGTCCATAAATTTTCAGTGTTGCTTGTTATTTTTCCCCCATAGAATGGTTGTTTGATATGGAAAGGAATGAGAAACTTTTATAAATTTGATTCATAAGGCTGACATTTGGTATTGTTTTCCCTTTCTTTGGAACCTGCAGTGGGTTTTGTCATCTAAGGAAATAAATTTTCCTTATCCCCTTGGGTTGACTCTGCTTCACATGGTCTTCTCCTCTGTACTATGTTTTTTACTCACTAAAGTCTTCAAGGTATCAACAGCACTGTATATTAATGATAGAATGGTATTGAGCTATATTTTTTAGTTTAGTTTGGAAAGTCTTGATCATTCTTTCTCTATTTTTTCCCCATCCCAGATTATGAAAGTTGAGGAAGGAATGACCATAGAAATGTAAGTTACTAACAGAGCACCTTATATATGATGCTAGAATTTTTAAGTTTTTCTCCTTTTGTTATTAGCTGCACGTGTCTTTTATTGGTTGATTTATTAATGTCTTAAATGGTAACTGAATATTAATAACTTTGTGCTGTTAGCTGAAAGTTGAAAGGTCACAGACGTGACCTGTTTTACTGATGAAAGTGAAAAAGATGTTTTGGCGATGATGCAAATGCACAAAACTTCATGCAATGTCAGTTCTACTAGCTTCTAAGTGCTTTATTACTTTGAATTGCGAACTTTTTCCCACTTTATCTTCATTGATAGGGGATACGAGTTAATTTTATGGTTCAGATGTGCATTGTTTGTTTAAAATTCTTTGGCCAACAAAGTTTCAATAGTTGCTTTCAAGGCCTTGTAAGTTGTTGCTTATACATCAAAGGTGTCTTGAAGACATCATCCTGGCACACAAACGTTATCAAAATTTCTACAAATGCATTTTGGAGTATAATGCGTTAGATGCATGTGGCATGTGAAAAAGGAAATACAGATTACATAGAGAGTGAAACAGGGGAAAAGGAAAGAGAGTTAAATTGGTGAGAAGAACTCTTTTTAAAAGAAAACAGAAAAAGAAACAAGGAAGAAGGAAAAAACCAGATTGAGAGGGAAATGTGAAGAAACAGATTGAATAGAGAGGAAAAATAGATGTAACAGGGGAGAGGAATAACAGAAAGGGGCTGATTTGTTTCTTTTTGGTACTTATGTAGCCTACTGTAAACTGAAACGATATAGGCTCTTATAGATGAATAGCTTAGATAACTTAAATACACAAAACTGGAAGTTACAATAAAAGCTGTTATTATACAATATTATCATAATAACCTTCTAAATAAGTCAATCGCTTTATGTTCATCCTTTTTTACATCAAAGATTCCTAACAACTAGTCCATTGTGGTTTTACTAGCCATTTCCTATTGGAGGAGAATATATATATATATATATATATATATATATATATATATATATTATGGTGCTCAAATGAGAACATCCAAAGGGATAGTTCTTTTGCTGTTGATCATTGGAGAAGCCCTCCCAGCTGCCACACCTTCTCCCATCCCCAATTTGTTCTTGTTCTCCTATACCTACGATAATTGCATACTGTTGAAGATCCTTAGCTTCTTGGCTTCGTACTGATTAATGGTGACCCTTTAAGTGCCTTAGTTGATGCAAATTGCATTTTAGAAAAGAATGGTTGTTGGTAACTCGGTTTCATTGTCCCTTATTGTTGTTCTGGTATCATCAACTCTAGAAAATACGAAGTTTTAAAATTTATGTAAAGATGACATAGAGTAAATGCTTGAGTTAATTGATTCTATTGTTTGTTTCTTCACTGACTTCATGTTTCCTGCTTTGGCACTCCTCGCCAGTCTAAATTTTTAGAACTCATCCTATTTGGCTCATGCCAATATCTCTTTTCTCCGTAAAAAATTACTAACACAGAACACTTGTTACTATTTGATGTTACAGTTAATGCTATACTCAAAGCACGAAATAGTGGTAGGATGTTCTAGTAAACATCATCATCATGATCAGAGCCTTTATCCCAATACAGGGGTAGGTGATATGAACTCGATCTAAGTAGTCAGCGTGAATTCTCCTCCTCCACTCATTTCTATCTAATTCGATATGTTCTACCGACTCTTGTTCCATCATATCTTTCTGATTACTTCCTTCAAAGTCTTTTTCGATCTTCCCTTATCTTTGACCCTTTTTACATCGATCATATCAAATACAATCAAAGAACCCAATTCAATTGGGATTCATGTAGAACAACTCTTATCTGAAAGTGAGCAAGATGAAGCTGATTTCCGAAGTAGAAAACAAAAAAAATTTCTGATGATAAATTGAAGTCCCCGTGAAACACTGCTCATGTCATCACTTTGGTCCTAAAATATCTTCCTAAGTTGTCTGATATATACCCATCTTGTATATCTTGTCTCAGAATAGCAATAAATCCTTGTCGCTATTTCATCCTTTCCCTGCATATTCATCTTTTTCTTTTGAATATACTGTTAATTTGACGAAGTTATACATTTTCAGATACACGACATCTGTTATCCCTATTGGTGCCATGTTTGCAATGACTCTTTGGCTGGGAAACACTGCCTACCTGTATATATCTGTCGCATTTGCACAAATGCTGAAGGCAATTAGTAAGTTGTCTAAATTCATTGGGAAAATTACACTTGAACCCCATATGCTTTTTGTGGAACTCATTTTAATTGCATATGCTTTCAAAATTTGTAATTAACCCCATTGTTTTTGCCTTTTGACTGATGGGATTATGCTGTTAAAAGATGGCATGTACTAGAACAGTTTCATTTGATTGCTCCTTTTAAGTGAAAGAGCAATGTATGCTTCAGTTTGTTATGCCTTTTCTTGATTTCTAAAGATCCATATAATTGTAATATGGAACCATAAAGACCAAAACACAGAAGGAGAAACATAGAATTATGAAGGGTATGAAAGAGAATTAGAAGATAAACAGAGCTTAAGAACTAAAACGCTTTAACTAAAATGAAGGAAACAAAAACCTAAAGGCTTGAACGCTCATTTTCTTCAAACCACAATAGAGAAAATACCAAGAGAAAAAAAATATTATGCAAAGTACCTTGCAAGCAATCACAATTCTAAGTACCCTGCATCGAGCAGTATAGCAATCACCCACAAAATGCCCCCTGTTGCCCCACACTGATACCCTCTCAGCAGAAAAGTAAAATTATAAAATGGAAGCTGTTAGAAAGATTAAAAAGGAAATAGAAAGAAAAATATAAACTGAACTAATTAATTTCGAGGTTGAATTGCACAATTCATAAGTCACATTGCTCATTACCCACAGTAAGGAGTCAAAACCTGTATATTACTTGAATGGAAACCACCCACTTCTTTGAAAGAGCATTTTGGCCAAATTTGAAGCCATTGACTTGATGGACAAGTTGATGGAGCAGCCATGAAACTTGAACAAGAAGACCAAATCTATGCTTAAAGGTTTGCCTAATTCCAATTCATGGTGGTTTCGCATGTCATAACACGCCCTTGTTTTCCAATCTGAAGTGGTATATGTGTATTTCTCCTTTCATCCCAGATTCTCTGTACTTACCTTAAATGTTTGAATGCTGGGTCTAATATAAGTATGAGAATGCACACATAGATATAGATAAGATGGTTTTTGCAACTTCATTCAAGTAGACGTGTTAATAAGTCAAACAGTGAGAATCGCATGAGGTTGAGTGAAATTTTTATAGCATGTTAGAGGAAGTTAATTCTGCCCAAACCACAAGGAATTATCTGTAATTGACTCTATGTTGGGTTTTTCTACCCTTTTCAGGTGGATAAGTAATGCCCGTATAAAATTAGATGGGTCTCCACGGCTGTAAAATTTTTTATTTTTTATTTTGAGTCAGATGCTAGGCTGGTGATTCAGAAGTCATGAATTAGGGTCAAGACTATCTCAATAAATACTTTATATATATTATTCATTATTTAGATGGCATATTGTGATATCACTACTTTTCTTCAATGAGTTTTGCAGTGCCAGTGGCTGTTTTCATCCTTGGAGTGGCAGCTGGGCTGGAGATAATGAGCTGCAGAATGCTTTTAATAATGTCAGTGATTAGTTTTGGTGTTCTGGTGGCTTCTTATGGAGAAATAAATATTAGCTGGATTGGAGTTGTTTATCAAATGGGTGGTGTTGTTGGAGAAGCTTTAAGACTTATATTCATGGAGATTCTAGTTAAGCGAAAGGGTCTCAAATTAAACCCTATATCTATCATGTATTATGTTAGCCCTTGCAGGTATGTATTACATCATTCTTCTAATTTAGCAGTATCCTCTAGAGAACACTTAACCTTCTTCCCTTTATGTAAAATTGATGCATCAATTTTTATGTTCTTTGCAGTGCTCTTTGTCTCTTTATTCCTTGGATCTTTCTGGAGAAACCAAAAATGGAAGCCCATGGGACATGGAACCTTCAGCCTGTTATACTAACTCTCAACTCTCTCTGCACATTTGCACTCAACTTATCAGTTTTCCTAGTGATCTCGCACACTAGTGCTCTAACCATTCGTGTTGCTGGAGTTGTCAAGGATTGGGTGGTTGTTTTATTGTCTGCCCTTCTCTTTGCTGATACAAAGTTGACAGTCATAAATTTATTTGGCTATTGCATCGGTAAGTATCTAAAAGTTCATTCTCTTTTGTATCTTTACCTTTTGTAATGAGCATTTATCTATTATATCAGTTCGAAGATATAACCAGGGGCTGACAAGCTCAATCATTCAGGTTATTCTTAAAAAGTGAACTTAGCAGCAAATGCATTAGCCTTTAGGTATAAATGAATTAGAGAAATCTGAATTGGTTGATAGGAACAATGGCTCCTTCAGGCATGGTGTAGCTTATCCATTGTTTTGCTGGACTGGCCATGAAAATTTATGCTTTATATATGCCAAAACACTTCATCACTTGTCTTGTTCTTCGGTAGTTTAAGACATGGTATTGCTGGACTGTTTAGGAGTATTTATGCCTTATATATATACCAAAGCTCTGCATCTGTGGTTTAGCTGTACCTTGGGGTATCTGATGCTACGTGCTATTAGTGATGTACTTGTGATTTTTTTTTTTTTTTTGCATTTAGTGTCAGTTCTTTCGTAAAATTTATTTTCAAAGGTTGGAATGAACCAGAGTAGACCGAGCAGCCTTGCATTGGTTGCAATGAGGAAAGGTTTCACTAAACTCATAAGTGAATTAACTAGTTTATGATTAAGGCGTACCTGAGTTTTATAAATTGGAGATTCAGTTGGGTATAGGATTTACTGGATGATACTCATATGTGATAAGTTTACTTAATAATTTGGATATAGGGTTACTTGAGCTTTATAAATTTATTTGGATTTTTTCTTTTATGTAGCCATTGCTGGAGTGGCTGCTTATAACAATCACAAGTTGAAGAGGGAAGCTTCTCGCCATATCTCCGATGGCCCCCAAGAGGCCCAAGCTATACCAACGGCTGCATCATCAACACAAAATAGATAGTTATGTACAAGACTAATTTGCCGAGATGATTTTGAAGTATATAATTGCAGGAAACAGAGCTATCCGGAACTCCCAGTACATCTCGTTAGCCTTGTATTCGATTTGGCATGTTCATTATGCACTGCAGGAAAACATCATGTCCAGACATTTCAAATACAGATTTGATGTAGCCTTGAATTGTTCTATTGATTCTGCAGCAGAATATTGGGGGCATTTTTTTTTCCTTTTTTTTTTTGGTGCCGCTATAACATTGCCTGCGTTGTTATGTTAAAGAAAGTGATCTGTTGAGATCAAAATTGAAGAAGACAAACTGTAAAGAAATACTTGGACTATTTAAGCTATACTGATTATAGTTTTTGCTTTGGCTATGTCTTGATATAGGTGACATTGGATTACAGAATGAGAAGTAATCTCATTACAGGTTGACGATTGAAATGCACATTCCAGAAGGCTTTATTGGTATGGATTCAGCACTGTTAAACTTTTTGTTTATTTAAGGGGTATATTGTCATCATAAATCTCATTTTGTCCATCCCAAAATCCGACTCAAACACGAAGATAATCGAAGAAATCATGCCTTCCATTGGTAGACGTTTCCCATCCGATGTTGGAACTTTTTAGTTCCTAATGGATACGTCAAGGTATTCTTAGCAAAATATTCAAAGGAGTTAAATTCGATTCTTGAAACTCGATTGTATTTGTATAAATGAAAGGGAAACAAAACGAAAGACAAATATTCAAAGAATTAAAATTAATTATTTTATTTATAGTTTTACTTTTAATTTTTTGAAGCTTCCATTTTATCTCTCTCGTCCAAAAAAACGTACGTGGAGAATAAATTACATTCAAATTTTCTGATCTTTTTTTCCATTCATAACATTTTCTTTTAGTTTTCTTTCTTATATCAAACAGAATGGTAATGTAGGGTTTAAGAGTTCATTTGAATGTCAACGCACTTGTTGATATCCAAAGTAAAATTCCATTAGAAGACAGGAGGAGGGATGGTCTAGTGAGAGATTGGATAAAATGATAAAATTATCTTTCAATCTCTTTTTCTTAAATAGACTTTTTTATTTTGTTAAATTTTCTTTATTTATATTCATTTTAAAAAATAAAATATTTTTAAATATTTAATAATAAAAATATTAATTGATAATTTGATATAAAAAATTTTAGTAGTTTTTAATTTATTATAAAAATGTTTCTTATTTAAAATAAATTTATTAACATTTAATTATTTTATTAATTTATAAATGTAAATAATATATTATTAATATTTCAATGAAAAGCCTTTTGTAATTCGCTTCCCTAATATTTGTTTTTATATTGATATGCTTATATTTAAATTCAAATTATATCAAATATAGGATAATTATCTTATACATAATTGATGAAATTTTTTGATAGCATAAATATGATTAAAATAATTATACATATTATTTTTATTATTTATTTATTTTATTTTAATTATTCTATAGACTGTAATTGAAGTTTTTTATTTCACAAATAAAATTAAAATAATTATATATTTTTTATTTTATTTATTTTTTATTTTTAATATTTTAAAAAACATATATAATTATTTTAATTCTATTTATAAAAATAAAAAAAATTTACTAATAATATATAAAATAATTATACTTCTATTTAGAATTACTGTCGTTGTTTACTTGTCTCAAAGATCAAAATCAATCTCCAAATAGACGTAAGTAAAGTCCAAGAGAACCGTAAGAATAGAATAGGCCCTCAACCAAAAAAGAAAAAAAAAAACGAAGACCAAGGCTTTGGACGATCAGTTAATCGAGGGGAAGAAAAGGGAATTAAAAAAAAAAAAAAAAGGCAACGACTCCTCATGAGATTTTTCTTCTTCGTTTGAAAGGCTCGCAAAGGGGAAGAAAGGGGAATTTTGATTTTGAGCTCAAATTTATAAAATTAGTGGAAATGCGATTGCGGCGGTCTGAGCGGCCGTCCGATGAGAGATCGGTGAAGCAGGATCACCACTGTTGATGGGATTTGTCGAGTTACAAATGACTTGGCAGCCGAGTTTACTCAGTGAAAAACGGAAGAAAGGCCCTCCTTTAGGCTTAAGAAACCTCGGCAACTCTTGTTACCTCAACAGCGTTCTTCAGTGTCTCACCTACACTCCACCGCTCGCCAATTTTTGCCTCCGCTCCCAACATTCCTCCTCCTGCGACGCCTCTGCCTCCAAGAAACCTCGCGACTGTCCCTTCTGTATGCTTGAAACCTGGATTACGCGCTCCTTAACCCTCGATCTCACCCTCGACGCGCCTTTCAAGATCCAAAGCTGCCTTAAAATCTTCGCCGAGCACTTCCGGTTCGGCCGACAAGAGGACGCGCACGAGTTCTTGCGGTACGTCATTGATGCTTGCCATAACACGTGTCTGCGTTTGAAGAAGTTGCGGCGAAAGGGAAGTGAAGGGGGAGAAGTGGTGAATGGCAATACCGTAGTTAAGGAGATCTTCGGGGGTTCTTTGCAAAGCCAGGTTAAGTGTTTGGGGTGTGGTGGGGAGTCAAACAAAGTTGATGAGATTATGGATATTAGTCTTGATATTTTAAATAGTAGCTCACTTAAAGAAGCTATGCATAAGTTTTTTCAGCCTGAAGTTTTGGATGGGAATAATAAGTACAAGTGTGACAAGTAAGTTCAAATTTCAACTTGATTAAATTGTTAGCATTATTTGTTTAGATATCATTTTGTTGTTCCTTTTGCTGTCAAAGTTAGAATAACAACAGACAATACTTGTGAAGAATGTGGTATTTCTATTGTTTGCTTTTACCCTTTATTATAACCATTTAAGAGGCAAAAACCAAATATAAAGAAGTAAGTACCAAAGTGATAATCAAAGGGAGCAGTATTTGTTTAGGTATTGTGTTGGTTGCTTTTATTTTACATGCTTTTTACCTTGAAAAGTGAAGAACAAAGGAAAAACCTAAAACTAGTAGTATAGTTTTTGGAGAGAACAAAATATATGGTTTTACCTATGTATAACAGAATTATGTTAGAATTGTTGTTCTACGGTTTGTTGTTTGTTCATTTTTTATCTATTAGGATTGTATTTTTTTTATCATTGTTTTCACTTTTATTGGCTTTTTAGGAAGAAAAAAACAAATTGCCAAATGCAAGAGAGAGAAGAAAAGAACCAACTGGAGTCTGATTGAGATCTTTTTTCTTTTTCTATTTTGGTGCTTATTTATTTTGTTTTAGAATGAGAAACTTATGGTTGTTTAGTTGTAAGAAATTGGTGGCAGCAAGGAAGCAATTGTCGATACGTCAAGCACCTAATATCCTTGTTGTTCAATTGAAGGTAAGTCATGGCATTTCTTTAAATTCTTAACCTCGGTTTCCATTGCCAATATGATAGTTGCTTAAGTTAGCTGTTTTATTGGTTTTTGGAGTAAAGGAGTGATTGTTGGATCGTTATGGCAGAGGTTTGAGGGAATCTTTGGTGGGAAGATTGATAGGCTCGTTACATTTGAAGAAGTTTTGGTCCTTTCAAGCTTCATGTGCAAATCAAGCCAGGTGTGTCAAGTTGTTAATTCAACATATAAGTTTATTTGGTACAAGTTACATTTGCAGCATTCTATGAATTCTAGAATAATAGGAATTACAAGTTAACTAATAATATCTTTCCATAAGGTGGTATAAGTGATTCCCTTATAAATAATGTACACTGCTGGGACAATGAGCTCTAATCTTTGAATGCAAAAATATTTTGCTATTTTCTTTGTCCAAATAGTCTGAGTATCACAATGTGGTGGTGGACTTTACATCTAGATCTCCATGATTGTTTGACCTGTGAATCATTTTTGGTGGAATTTACTATAGAGATGAAAACTCCAAGGGTCAATGCTAACTTGTAATGGACTAAATTATTGTCAAGCACTGCATTTCTGTAGCTAGTGAACAATGTAGTAACAATTTCCCTTTATTCAGGCTAGTTCTCAGAATAACAATATGGCGTAATGCTGCTGATAAAACAGGTAGAAGAGTTTTCGAGGAAACCTTTACTTTCCAAATGCTCCTCAATGGAGATTTTTGTGCAGTATCATCGCCAAAATCTTTCTAAAATATTTTTCTGTAGTATGTTATTGTCAATATTTTTGTTTAGCTTCTCTACAGTTATACAAATATTTTCCACTGCGAGCCGTTTCTTTCAAATTTACCTGAATGGTTGTTTAACGATTGAAGGTTTCAAACTTATACATTTAGAATAAAAAGCAGCACCTAAATAGAACTTTAGAATTCAAAGCAGCAGATAAGTAGAACTTTAGAATTAAAAGCAGCAGATAAGTAGATCTTTAGAATTAAAGCAGCAGATAAGTAGAACTTTGGACATCGCTCCTAGTTCTTTGTTGTCGTTCTTATTCATACCATGACATTTTAACCCTCTTGGCCATTGTAGCATGATGTGTCAACTCCATGATCCGTGCAATCAAAAGTAAAGCTGACATATACTTGTTTGTTGCCCACTCTGTCATTATGCCACCCTTCCTTTTTTGTACTGTTCTACTTTCACTAGGATTAAGGCTATAAATATTTGCACGTATGATTGTATCTTACTGAAATACATCTATTTATACAAGGAAATGACAAGTGATAGTGATGGTGACAATGGAGGGATAGTGAGGAGTAGGTAGGAGAATTCAATTTTGGAGGATGGGAATACTGAAAGAAGCTAACCAATTAGAAAGCTTAGATGATTATAATGTTAAAAGAGGATGGAGTGGCAGACTAGCAAAAGCTGAATAATCTTTTCTGGCTGAATCAAGTTACTGGCTTGCTGCTGTGAGATTTCTGTAGATGTCATATTAGCTTGAATTTCTTATGAGCTTTTTCATTTTCTCGTTTAGATTAGCTATGAAGTCTGCGTTGGTGTTTGTTTTACTAAATTATTGGGGACCATTTTAGCATCTTAATGTGATTGTAACAATATTTACAATGTGGCATTTATAGGATTATCATGTGTGCCTGAATTTCTAAATATCTGTTTATATTTGGTGAATGGAAAAAATATTCTTGGACTTTTTTTGTAGATAAGCATGTAAGTTTTAGGGTTTAGTATTTCTCCTCTTCAATGTTGCATATGCTTAAGTCATGTCATTGGTTGGTTAGCAATGTTGAGTAAGTCTGTTGCCATTATGTTAGAGGAAGGAACGCGAATGGTTGTGATTGACATGGAGTGTATGCTTTGGTTGAGGTAATTTCTGCATATATCTACCCAAAATAGAATTTGATACAGGCAAAAGCATTTCTTTGTTATCCGGTACAAAGTAATGGCTTCTACTTGTTCTATGCCATATATCCTACACACACACATATATTTTAATTTTGTTGCTATTTTCAATGCAGGATCCACAACCAGAGTATAACCTATTTGCCACTATTGTGCACACAGGATACTCGCCAGAATCTGGGCATTACTATGCATATATCAAGGTGCTTATGCTGTCATGTTTCTTCCACTTTATATTTATGTTTCAATGCATCAATTTTGATTAGTTGCTGACTTTAGTTTGCTGTTTGTAAAGGATGCATTGGGCAGGTGGTATTGCTGCAATGACTCCTTTGTCTCGCTTTCCACCTTGCAGGAGGTCTTGTCAGAGAAGGTTTATATTCTTTTCTTCTCTCGTAGTAACCAAAGGCCAGGGTCTTTCAGTAGCTCATTTTCTTGCAATGGAGTTAAGCCACATGATTCTAATGGAAGTGAGGCATCCAAAATCCTGAAAGCTGTTCAATTGAAACCAGTCCAAACAAAACCTTGTCTTGAACAATCTTCAGAGAAGGATAAGGTTGGAAAACAGTCTTCAACCTCACGGGTGAAATTCAATATTTCTGAAAAACCTGTTCTCAAAAAGCTTCCACTTATGGGTAATGGAAAAGTTGCTGCGAATGGAGTTTCTAAGGATTCAATTCGTACGGAGAAGAATGAGAAAGATATGTTGTCATTGATGAACAGGAACAATACTGACAATAGCAAAAAAGTTGATGCTGTTGCTAGTGGAAAAAGCCAACCATTTGCATCGGCAAATGGAAGTTCTACGAAATCAGATCCTTCTGTAGTTAATGGCAGCAAGAGCATGGCAGTTGGATTTCAGGTTGATGCTGTTCATTTTTATGCCTGTGACAACTCAGGGCGAAACAAAAATTCAGAAAACTCTTGTGATATTTCAGGGCCAAAGAAAAAATCAGAAGATTCTTCTGATATCTCAGGGCCAAAGAGAAAATCTGAAGATTCTTGTAATGTCTCAGGGACGAAGAGAAAACTCAAAGATTCCTGTAATTTCTCAGGGCTCAAGAGAAAATCTGAAGATTCCTATAATTTCTCAGGGCCAAAGAGAAAATCAGAGGACTCTTGTGATAACTCAGGTACGATAACAAAACGAAAGGACTCCTCTGTTAACTCAAGGCCAAATAGAAAATTGAAAGATTCCTGTGATTACTCAGGGCCAAAGCAAATAGAAGACTCTGGTGATATCTCCAAGACAACAGGAAAATCCTGTATTTTGCTTTCCCAGGATGCTCAATCTCGTGCAGAAGTTGAAAATATAAAAGAAATGTAAGCTGCATTCTATCTCAATTGCTTTAGTGATGCCTTATGTGGTATAATATACTGATTACTCTCAAAGCATTGCATATTAGTTGTTTGTGATTGTGAGTTTCTCTTTCTTTTAATATCATTATCTTTTCGTGACTTATCCAATACCTGAAATCTCTCTCAATTGGGAGATCAACTAGTTAGAACTTGGGGTGTAAACAAATTGAACATGAATAAATATTACTATATTCGTGTTCATTTGTTTACTTTTTAATATTGTTTGTGTTCAGTAAGCCCATTCATAAATATTAAATGAACATGTTCAGGAACATGTGTTCATGAACATTAAACAAACATGTTTACAATCACGTGTGCGTGAATATTAAACAAATATGTTCATGAATATTAAACTAACATGTCTGTGAAAATTAAACAAAAAACTCAAGCTGACAAATGTATTCACCCCCAATACCAAATTAGAAAGTTGTACATAAATATGTAGTTTTAATATTTACGTATTAAAATGAGCTATTGGTAAATATATAATTTTAAAAATGTATTATTATCGAACATTGAACGAACACTAAACGATTAATTTAGTGGATGAGTTTGAAACGGACCCTAAACGAGTTTATTTGCAAACAGAAACAAACGAAATATATATTTGTTCGTTATCGTTTGTTAAGCTTAATAAACGAATGTAAATAAACAGAAACCGAACAAGTTCTTGAATCGCTTATCAAACATTCAGTTTGTTTACATTCCTATTTAGAACTAGGGTATAATATAGCTGGTCCAAGAGTTACAGGATTAGACTATTTAGTCATGCCGACAGTTTTTGAATTTGTATCAGAAGTCATTTGTCTAGCAGGTTTCCTCTTCCCCCTTGCTGTTGTTAACTTGCAAAGATGAGCAAGTCACTTTTGGGAACTAGTTTCTTAATTAGTTGCATTATGGCTAAATGCTTGTTAGCCTGATTAATATGGTTTATTGATACATACATAAAAATAGTGAAGGAAAACATAGAATAAAATGAAGGAAAACAGAGAGGATAAAAACTCTCCTCAATATTATTGATAATCTGAATTACATCAGTTTTTAAATAGAAAAGAGCACAAGATTTAGTTCCTAGAATTAAGGAGCAGAAATAGTAACAGAAGAAAATTTTAATTTCCTAATTTTATGGGATCAGATTTCCTGATTCTATGTGATCAGATTTCCTAACTTTCCTACACTCCCCCTCAAGTTGGTGTATAGATGTCAATCGTGTCCAACTTGCTTATTAGATGTTCAAAGTTAGGTCTTGCAAGTCCCTTAGTCAAAATATCAGTTGTTTGCTGACTAGAAGGTACAAACGGCAAGCAAATAGTTCCAGTTTCAAGTTTTTCCTTAATGAAGTGTCGATCAATTTCAATATGTTTTGTCCTATCATGATGGACAGGATTGTGAGCAATACTTATTGCAGCCTTGCTGTCACAGTACAGCTTTAGTGGAAGTTCTACAGTCTTCTTGAGTTCTCCAAGGATTCTATATATCCACAATACCTCGCAAATCCCTTGAGTCATTGCTCTAAATTCAGCCTCTGCACTACTTCTGGCTACAACACTTTGCTTCTTGCTTCGCCAGGTAACCAAGTTTCCCCACACAAATGTGCAATACCCTGAAGTAGATCTCCTGTCAGTTACTGAACCTGCTCAATCTGCATCAGTAAATACCTCAACACCCCTGTGATTAGTCTTTTTGAAAAATAGACCTTTCCCAGGAGTAGACTTCAAATATCTCAAAATTTGATAAATTGCCTCAAGATGTTCTTCATAAGGTGCGTGCATGAATTGGCTTACAACACTGACTGAGAAGGCAATATCTGGTCGAGTATGGGATAAATAGATTAGTTTACCAACCAATCTCTAGTATCTACCAGTATCAACAGGAACACTTCCCTCTTCCCAAAGCTTCATATTGGGATCCATGGGAGTTTCAGCTGGTCTGCAACCACTCATCTCGGTTTCCTTTAAAAGATCAAGAATATATTTTCGTTGAGAGACAACAATTCCTTTCTTTGAACGAGCAACTTCCATGCCAAGAAAATATCTTAACGCTCCCAAATCCTTGATCTCGAATTCTAACGCAAGACTCTTCTTCATTCTCTCCATCTCAATAACATCATCACCTATGAGAATAATATCATCAACATAAACTATTAGCACAACTACCTTTCCTTTAGAAGAGTACTTAAAAAACAAGGTATGATCAGCTTGTCCTTGAGAATATCCTTGTTTTCTGACAGATTGTGTAAACTTTTCAAACCAAGCCCTCGGAGACTGTTTGAGGCCATTCAAAGAGTTTTTTAGTTTGCGCACTCTTGAGCCAAAATTCTCCTCAAAGCCCGGTGGACTATCCATGTACACCTCTTCCTCCAAGTCACCATGGAGAAAAGCATTTTTCACATCTAGTTGTAATGGCCAATCCAAATTAGCAGTGATAGATAAAAGTACTCTTACTGTGTTCAATTTTGCAACAGGAGCAAAGGTCTCAGAGTAAACAATGCCATATGTTTGGGTGAATCCTTTAGCCACCAATCTAGCCTTGTATCTCTCCACTGAACTGTTAGAATTGTACTTCACAGTAAAGACCCATTTATAGCCCACAGTAGTCTTCTCAGCTGGCAAAGCCTCAACACTCCAAGTATTGTTCTTCTCAAGAGCTCTCATCTCTTCAAGTACTGCTTCCTTCCACTTCGGAATTTTTAGAGCCTCCTGTACATTGTTAGGAATTTCTACACTAGACACTTGAGAGGTAAAAGCAACAAAGGATTGAGACAATTTTGAGTATGACACAAATTTAGACAACAAATGACTAGTACAAGATCTAACCCCTTTACGAAGAGCTATAGGAATGTCAAGATCGGAAGACTCAAATTGATTGTTAGGAAGAGAAAGAGAAGTACCTGAAACAGACTCAAATTGTTGATTTGTCCTTGGTTCAAAATCATGGTTGTGTTGTAGAGTCAATTCATCATTCCTTTTCTTATGATTCTTCTTCAAGTAAACAATCCCTTTCCAAGTTTGATCACCTTCCTTGAATCTATTGCCTGTTGCTTTAGCAGAATTATCATGTTGAGGCAATATAGTAGGTTGTCCCTTATTTTCAGTTTCCAAAAAATGTTTTTCAGAATTCTGATTTTCAAATTGCTTTTCCAATGTGGGCCTAGTCTCAAAAGAAACATCGCTCATAGTGAGAGGAGTTTCAAAGAATGAATCTTGGCCATTTAATAGGTGCAGAGGTACTAGATCAGAATCTTGTGTGAGAAACATATTATCTAAGAGAAAGACATCACCTGTGCGAACCAATGAATCTTCCTTAAAATTCTCCCCCTGAAGATGAATATCCTTAAAAAATGGTTGTTTTTCAAAAAAAAGTGACATCCATTGTGACAAAAAAAAATTTTGATAATGGGTCAAAACATTTATAGCCTTTCTGAGTTGGAGAATAACCAATGAAGACACATTTTATAGCTCTGGGTTCAAGTTTTCCAATTTTTTTATGTTCATGAACAAAAGCTGTACAACCAAATATTTTCAGAGGTAGATCAGCAAAGAGTCTCACTGTTGGAAAATAATTTTTGAGAACTTGAAAAGGAGTTTGAAATTGTAAAACTTTGGAGGGCATTCTGTTTATTAAGTATGCAGCAGTTAAAACAGCCTCTCCCCACAAATACTTAGGAACTTTAGTTGTAAAGAGTAATGCACGAGCAACTTCCAACAGATGTTTATTTTTTCTTTCAGCGACACCATTCTGTTGGGGTGTATCGATGTAAGAACTGTGATGAATTATCCCTTTTTCAATAAAAAAAATTCCCCAAGATCATGTTAAAAAACTCCTTCCCATTATCACTTCTGAAAACTTGTATGTTTGTCTAAAATTGAGTTTGCACCATATTGTAAAAATTTTTAAAAACCCGTTCAACCTCTGATTTTTCTTTTAATAAATACACCCAGCAAAGTTGAGTATGATCATCCGTAAATGTGATGAACCATCTCTTGTTAGAAGGTGTACTTATCTTATTAGGACCCCAAACATCACTGTGGATAATAGTGAAAGGTTTTGATGGTTTATATTGTTGTGAAGGGAAAGATGTACGGTGGTGTTTTGCAAATTCACATATTTCACAATGAAAAAAGACGAGTCTTTCTTGCCAAACAATTTAGGAAACAAATGTTTTAAATATTTAAAACTTGGGCGGCCTAATCTTAAATGCCATAACATAATATTATTATTATTAGAAACAGAAATAGATTCAAAGCAGGAACCTATTGGTTGAGATTGTCCCCTTGATTCAGATCCATCATCAAAGAAGTAGAGTCCTCCACTCTGTTTAGCACTGCCAATCATCCTCCCTGAGGTCAAATCCTGGAACACACAATGAGTTGGGAAAAAATTAGTTTGATAGTTTTGATCACGGGCTAGCTTACTGACAAACAAAAGATTACAAGAAAGTTTGGGAATGTGAAGAACATCGTGAAGAGTGAGTGATGGAGACACTACAATAGAACCTTTTCCTGCAATGGCTGAAAGAGAGCCATCTGTAATCTTAATTTTTTGGTTACCTGCACAAGGACTATATGAAGAAAAAAGGTTTGACAACCCTGTCATATGATGGGTTGTGCCTGAATCGATGATCCAGGTGCAATTGGAGTTGACACTAGTGAGAGCTGCTTTTAGGTAATTACCTTTTTGAGCTAATGAGCAAGAAGGAATTTTTTGAGACTTGAGAAGCTTGCACAGTTGGTCTATCTGCTCCTTGGTAAAAGGAAACGAACTTGAAGAAGACTGCTGCTCTTGATCTGAGACACTAGCTTGAAGTGCACGCCCCTCTCCACCGGACCTCTTCTTCCAGTTTTGAGGCTTGCCATGAATTTTTCAGCATGTTTCCCGCGTGTGCCATGGGCGTTTGCAGTGGTCACACCATGGTTGTTCAAAGTGCTTACCATCCTTCTTCACTCCCTCCTGAAAACTCCTAGTTACAAGAGCAGAACTTTCTACTTTTGAGTTTGTAGTAATAGGAACAGATTTGTTGCTAAGCATCACACTCTGCCTTGCTTCTTCTCTCCGAACCTCAGAGAAGGCCTCATGGATTGTTGGCAGAGGATTTTTCTCTGAAATTCGACCCCGCGCTTCATCTAACTCCTAGTTAAGACCCGCCAAAAACATGAAGACACGATCATTCTCTTGTCGTTTTATACCGGATGCTATCATTCGTGCACTCACAGACATCATCATAACCAAGATCTAACTCCTGCCACAATGTCATAATTTCGTTGTAGTAGGAGGTTACATCTCGGTCACCTTGTTTTGCATGTCAAAGTTTGGATTTTAAATCAAAAATCTGTGAAGAATTCTCCAAATCAGATAATGTATCCCTGACTGCTTCCCAAACATCTTTGGCTGTCAGCAAGTACATAAACGGCTTGCCAATTGCAGGTTCCATCGAATTCACCAACCACGCAATAATCAAAGAATTTTCTGCTTTCCAAGTCTTGAGAGTCGAATCTCCATCTGCAGGTTTTGTCACTTCTCCTGTCAAATATCCAAGCTTCCCCTTGCCTTCCAAGATCAAACGAACGGTTTGCGACCATTCCGTGTAATTTTTTCCATTTAGACGATGAATATTTAATTGAAGTGAATTAGTGGATCCCTCCGAACCATTGAACAAGATGGAGGAGTTCAGATTCGAACTCACGGTGCTTTCTCCTGATGCCGCTGAGTCCTTACTGGTCACACCGGTTAAAGCCGTCTTCCATGAATTCTGATTCGCCATAGATAATCCTTAGATTGGAACCTAAAGCTCTGATACCATGAAGGAAAACATAGAATAAAATGAAGGAAAACAGAGAGGATAAAAACTCTCCTCAATATTATTGATAATCTGAATTACATCAGTTTTTAAATAAAAAAGAGCACAAGATTTAGTTCCTAAAATTAAGGAGCAGAAATAGTAACAGAAGAAAATTCTAATTTCTTAATTTTATGAGATCAGATTTCCTGATTCTATGTGATCAGATTTCGTAACTTTCCTACAAATAGTTGTCTCTGCATGTTTGTTATCCTACATCTGACAATAGTAGCCAGGTTTAGAAATTTAAATCCATTACTTGCTAGTTACATAGGATTTCTTTACAACTGAGCTATTCCTGGTTGTGTTTAACTTGTCAAAAATTGCTTTTTTATTTACTTGACAACTCTCTTTATTATTATTATTATTATTATTATTATTATTATTATTATTATTATTAATTCGATGCAATATTTATCAGGTTGAAAAAGGAAGCTTCTTCGGTTTTGCGATCGTGTGGCTGGTACCATAATGTTTACAGTTTCATGAATTTGAGGAAGCAGACGTATGCCCTGGAGATTGGAAGCACCCTGAGTGGCAATGAGTTAGAGTAAGCATGCATGATTTTCTTTAGAAATTTTGATTCCGTTGACTTGGCATAGCTTTCCGTCAAATTGGTGTAAAATGTTGGCAGGTTTGACTAACTTATGCAGAAACATGTATTTACAAAGAAAAGCAAGAAGGTTTTTTTTTTTTTTAAAACAACCTAATTGGGTTCCTAAAGCATGGCTTGGACCCTAAATACGATGCTGATTGGATTCAGAGTTTTCTGCCAAACTAGCTTTTGAGTCAAGAAAGTGCTTTCAACCATTGTTTTCCAAAGCGCAATATTTCTTATTCGACAAGGCCTAACTAGATCTATTTCAAATTAACAGCTACACATTGAATTTATATTGGTTTGCTACACAATTTATTTATTTGTAGCAAAGTAGCAAAGTTTTTGTTTTTCATTTATATGGCTATATTATTATTGTATATTAACTATTAGTCAGAAATAAAAACCAAACAGATCGTTAATGATCTTTTTTCTTCTCATTGGTTTGTGTGACGTAGTATTTTATAAGAATGATGTGATAGAATGGGAGACAAGTAGAGAAGTAAAACTCTTTAATGAGTAGTAGTCAATTCTTAAGGAGCTCAGTTGTAGTGGCTGGAAAGGGAATAAAATGATTGGAAAATAATGCATGCTGAGCGTGTTTGGGAGGTGAATTGTGTGAAGCATGCTGGTGGTGGTCCGAGACAGAAGTAGTTGACTTATGTAAGCATTTAGTTTTGGTTTCAGTGATAATTAACGCAGAGCAAGGGTGGGGAAAGAGGTAGAAAGTAAAGATCAGGAAAAAACATAGGGAAAGGGGAGAGCTATAAGAAGCTTAGGTTCAAGCCATAATTCCTTGATACAACAAGCACATACATGTATGTACCTGTACACAGAGAGAGAGAGAGAGAACTGTTTCCGTATGGAACTGAGCTGTGCCTGTATCTGTTATTTATTGGCTTTTATTAGTTATGGGTTAAAATGAGGTCATAATAACCAACTGTAGCATTAGCATCTGAAATTGATATCGCCTGCTCACTGGCATTACATCCCTTTGCCAATGAGCTTTAATGTTTAACTTTCTTTCTTGCCTGCAAAAAAGCTGCAGGTGCCCTTCAGAACGTATTGGTTTAGGATAATTAGGCATTTTCAGATGTAATGCTGGTTTTTTGAGGGATGCTATATGAATGTGTGCACATTTGTGTTTGGTTCCCTTTTCTATGTCCCTTGTATTTGTAGTAAGTTTTTGCCTTTTTTCCCTTGAGTAGTCTCCTGAGGGCATCTGTATTTTTTTTTTCACTTAAAACATTAAAATGGCCTTTTATTTCCTTTGCTGGATGCACTATGCATTGTATATATATTTTTGAATTTGTATTCTATTTTGCTAGCTAATAATCTCCCCTAATCTTTTACATTGTTATACTGTATCAGCATTATTACATTTGATAAATATGAAATTTGGTTCATGCTTTCACTACTTTTATACAGGAACAAGTTGATTGCAGATTCAAAGGCAACTTTTATTTCACAAATACCCGAGTCACTGAAGGAGGAATTAATCAAACTTCTCCAATCCTTTAGCCTAATGAAACAAGAATCTTTGGGCTCTTGATCAGCTTGGCTGGTATTGAAGCAATAACCTTTCAGTTCTCTAGATTCAGTTACTCTGGTAATTATGGATGTGAACTTCTTGGCTAACTACTTCTATTCTTGCCAATGTCTTCTGCAGTCCTGTTGCATGGAACCTTGGTGTATAATCATTACTACTAATCGGTGCTGTAGTGAAAGAATATATCTTTGAGTTTACGGTAGTCATGCTTCTTTGAGCAAACTCCAGCAATTGCGGGAGATTGTGATCTTTTCACTATCTTTTTCCGATGGTAAGATCACGATGCTTGTGGGTGCTATGAATGGTTTTGAGATGAAAGTGACGAGTTCAAATATTGCCTAAAGTTCGATCTTCGAGGCCTTGAAGTTATTTCTTTTTTCTGCAGAGAAGTTAGGGAATCTTTTTCATTTTGTACGATATCCATTTTGGAAAGCATAAATCCTTCATTTTATGG
This sequence comes from Firmiana major, assembly GCA_033439115.1. Classification (NCBI taxonomy): domain Eukaryota; kingdom Viridiplantae; phylum Streptophyta; class Magnoliopsida; order Malvales; family Malvaceae; genus Firmiana; species Firmiana major. The sequence continues at coordinate 55,893,158 of CM065899.1, forward strand.
ATGCATTACATCAAAATGTGATCGGATAGTACTCGGTGTATGAATGAGTTAAATCCTATTATAGCTGTGTCCTCATCGTTGGCTACTAATTGTCACATTCCTTCTCTCTTGGCATTTTACCTTCATTCGGAATTTGTGAAAGTGTTGTAGTTTATCTGTTGGTTTTCAGGCATGCTTGCCATGGATGATTGTTAGGAAGCGTGCTATCATCGTATTCATATTCTTGTCTTCATTTTCGAATGTGTTGGTTTTATTGTGTTTTGCCTATTTGAAACAGGGTAATAACAATGCTACCAAAACCAAATCTATCTTTTGTTTGGACAATTAATTTGGAACTGACTTTCGGAACAAAACTAATCACATGACAACCGATTCTTTTGTAAGCATACCATTTGTCTTGTAAGTCAGCATTAGATTGGTGTATGCGATTTCTGTTCAAATAGTTCTTTCGTCCTCTTGTTATTTTCAGAGTACTAGGAAACTTGACGTTGTCAAAACCGTAGGGCAATTGCCTCCATCCTAGACAAAGAAAAGCTTCCATGACGATTGGTTATAATAGACCCTATCCTTCTGCACTCAAAATCCAAATAACATGACGATTGTTATCATTCAAGGGCTTGTGCACTCTTAAGAAGGAAAAAAAAAAAGGGTTCGACTGGGAATTTAGTTAAGAAAATTGATTTAGAAAAAGCTTATGATAAGATGAGTTGAATTTTTTTAACATCGTCCTTAACGGATCTGAGATTGCCTAGTAGTTAATTGAATTAATTATGTTTTGTATTTCTTCAACAAAGATGGATATTTTGTAGATTGAAGAGTTGACTTTATATTTAAGCCAATAAGGGGCTTTAAACAATGAGATCTGTTATTTTCGTATTTATTTGAGATATGCTTTCAAAAACTTGCAAATAATGGATCTTGGAAACATATTTCATTTTCTTTGAAGGTATGTTTGGATGAGAGATTTCAAGAAAAAAATTTATTCTAATCAGCATATTTAAAAGTTCAAAATTCAATTTTTTTTGTTTAGCAAAAACTTTTAAAAAATTTTAAAATTTAGAAGGGATTTCAAGAGAAAATTTCATATCCAAAAATTTCCTCTTGAAATTGCACCTAAAAATGTGTTTTTTTTTTAATAAATTTTTCCACCTTATAACTTACTATTGAATATAATACTAAAAAATAATTATATTATTTTAGTTAATATAATATATTTTTTTGGCTTTTTTATCTTCTTAATAATATCTTCACATTTTTACAAATGTAATGATACTCATATTGCATATTTTTCCACCCTATAACCCACTATTGAATATAATACTAAAATAGAAACATATTATTTTAGTTAATATAATATATATATATATATATTTGCTTTTTTTTATCTTATTAATAATATCTACACATTTTCACAAATCTATTGATACCCATATTGCATTTTTTTTTATATTTTCTTTTTCTTATCTATAATATAATTATCTTTCTTTTATAATTATTTTTTATTTTATCAAATTTTAGTATTCAAAAAATTCTTTCTAAAAAGATTTATTCAAACAAGACAATTATAAATGCTAATATTTTAAATTGATGTATTTTAAAATGCCTTTATTTTGAATACTTCTAAATTTCAAAATTCTCCATCTAAACGTATTGTAAGGGGTCTTAAGTTTTGCATCTGTTTTTTATGAATAATTTGCTATTGTTTGGTAAAACATTGGTACAATGAAGTAATGTAATAATGAAATATTTGAATGGTTTTTGCAAGTTTTTTAGACAAAATGTAACGCTCCGGAAGCGTGAAAAATGTGCTAAATTTAAACTTTTCTAAATTTTTCCTTATGTTGCATTCCTATCAGTATCACATACTTAATCAATTTATTTTATAATAATTTCGATAGCATAACGGTTGCAATTGTACTTAACCCATCCTGCAAAGTGTAAACGCAGTTTATATCCACAATCCAGTTGATTTTAATCTCTTTTCTTACTCATCAACACATCTCATCATCATATCATTCTTCAACCATATCAAAATATATACAAGTCATTAAACTGTGTTAGTACAACTCTGTTTATCAACATTTACACCTAACTTACATCCCAAAATCATCATTTACAATAGTAGTCTATGCTTTACAAGGTGTTTGGAAAGTGAGTATAGTATACCTTGCTTATACAAAAGTAATCCAAAAAAGGGTCGGGATTCGCTCGTCCATAACCACTGCTCAGTAGATATATGTGCGATCACTGGAAATAGTCTAAAAGAGGGGAAAGAAAGGGGGATGAGCTCTTCAAGCTCAGTAAGTAATGCATTCCAAGCAATGAGAAGTATAATATCGAAAAATAATAGGCTTTACGTCATACATAGTGAAATGATCAATATATTCGCATACTTTCTCAGAAATGCATTCTTACTTTCAAGATTAAATCAAATCAAAACATAGTCTGAAGCTTATCATTTCTTCAAAATAAAAACAAAACATATATCAGAACTTAGCTTCCGAAGCTGATTCAAAATCAAACGAATACAAAACTTATCATTCAAATCGGAACAAATACAAAACTTATTCTTTCGAAGTCAAAACGAATACGGAGCTTATCACTTTTCGTTAAATCAGACATATAAGTCATAGAGACTAGGCATTTGCATGTGTTAATCAGAAGTCATGTTCACTTAACACATAAAGTACTGATGCCCATGGTAAGGAGACTGCAGACTGGATCAGGGTCGTGCAGTGCCCTACGCCAGTAAACAAATATATTCAAAACAGAGGGTTTCAAATCAGAAATACTCTGTGTGGCCCAAATATCCGGCATGCAATCACAAGGGACTAGTCGTACCCAAGTACCCAAAAGCAATGCACGTGGTTTGGCATGCAACCACAAGGGACTAAACGTACCCAAGTGTCTAAAAGCAATGTAAAACGGAGGTCTAAACTCCACATGGGCTCCGAGTGACACAAATATCCAACGTGGGACTGACATGCAATCACGATGGACTAAACGTACCAAAGTGCTCAAAAGCAATGCACCATAATGGCCCAAACTCCAACTCGGACTAATCATGACAAATGTCCAGATTTATATATTGCCTTAGTCCCAAAAACAAAGCTTTCAAAATTCTTTTATAAAATGTGATTTTTGTGTGGCATTTTGGTCTCGTAGGATTCAAGAGGTTGTCACCACAATCAGATTTAAAATTACTTTGACAGAACATAAATCGTTTTTTACAAATATCAAAACACATAAGATACTTTTCCAAATACATATACACATATCGAAAATCAAACTTTCATAACATAATCATTTTTAAAACCATCAGAAAACATGCTAAAAACATGTTCGGAATGTTCGAAAAAAAAGGCTTTTTCTTTGGTTTATACAAAAGATAGCTTTACAGATTTCGAATAGGCATTCTTTCTAACGTTCGACATACTAAAAATTTTAGAAACCAAGTAGAGTATTTGAAAGCTAAAACTACTCAGAACACATCTCTTACCTCTTTCGCCTTGGTGCAGCGCAATATTACCGGGTTTCAGAATCGTCTCGATTAGCATGTCGAATACCCGAGCTGTCCAAAATAACATCAAATCATCAATATAGGTCAATCTTACTTTAACATATTCAAATATGTATTTACTTTCTTAAAATTGACTAAATCTTGATTTTTTTGCTAACTTTGTTCATTTTCTCGATTTTACCGATTTAAGCTCCGGTTTAAGTTATCCTTACAAATTTTATTATCCTAACTTCATATTCGTCATCATAATGACATAAATACTCATTCACATACACCATTTATGCTTACCATCAAACTCATATTGTCAAATTTCACACTTTTCGATTTTTCGTTAAACTAAGCTTTAAACTGGACTTTTCGGTATAATCGTTAACAACTATCAACCTTAAAACAACCCACATTACATCCTAAACTCATGAAGTCAAGGCTGGCTGAAACCCTTAGGCATTCTAAAATAATTTTCATCAGTTTCATTCAATAACAAAATCCATAAAAATCATAAATCAAGAACGTGGTTCATCATCTTCATCATTCATCAATTTTTATTTTATATTTTTACCTTTGACCCAAGCAAATCACTCCAACAATTCTCCAAATCAGCCTTCAACTTAAAATCATCAAGTTTACAACTTAAATTCACTTAAAAACACAAGAAAAATCAACTACATTCATAAAAAAATCCAAGCTTTCACTTACCCATGAACAGGGCAGTCCAGACCTTCAAGCTTCTCTCTAAGATTTCCCCTAGTATATGAACTTGTTTTTGGCTGAATTTTTTATATGTTATAGAGGACTCATAGGGAAAGATTTTTCCCTTTTGGCCGTTGCCTGAATCTGGCTGGAAGGTAGCCAGAAAAATCCCTCAAAGTTGGTTGTATAGTACCATTTCGGGAATGAAGAAGGGAGGAACACAAGGCTGGTTCTCTCGGGTTAGGGGGGTAAATAAGGTGATTCCAAAGGCAGTGGTTAGCTTATTAAGTTAAATAATAATCTAGAGGAGATGTGAGCCATTGGATGAGAGGAGGCTAATCAAATCCAAGAGTTATCATGAGTGGTTAGCTGACTTAGACTGGGCAGATTTTATGCCATGTTTTGTAAAATCACTAAAAATTATTTTTAATCCAATTTCTTTCAAATTCCACTTCTCCAATATTCTATTATGTCTCTAGTATCTCCATAAAAATTTGGAGGCCACTTGTTTAAGAAAGTTTCTCCGATTGAGCTCATTTTACTCGATTTGGTCAATACCGAGCAAAATGGCTTTAAGCTTTCAATTTAATTTAAAAATTCATTTAAACACCAAAACCTCCATATTTCCACTTGATTTTAATTTCCCAAGTAAATCGTGCCTTATACTAACTTCCTATGGTCTTGAAATAATTTTCTTGAATTTCTATAATTTATTTCCTTAACTAGGCCAATTTTTTCAGTTTATCGTAAACTCGAGTTTTATTAACTTTTTCACTTCTATTACCTTAGTTTTCACTTCTAAACATCATTTCATGAAGATAAGCATAATCTTAAGTGAATTCTCGGGTTCAGAGCCTTACCTAGGTTTTCATGCCACTAGGCCCCGTTCCACAATCTCGAGCGCTTTGATCACTTTGGGTCTACATAACATTATTCCTAGTACTTAGTTATTTCTCAACTTTCATTTACTTACTAATGTGAAAATTTTGGGTTTTACACCCAAGGTTAATCCGAATAAGTCAAAATTTTATTCTTCATGCAATGTTCCTCCTCATATAGTGAATAGTGCAAAAGCTGTTATGGGCATGAAGCACTATAAGGAGTTTAGCAATTATCTCGATTTCCTATTTACCTTACAGAGATGGTAAATCAACATATCGTTTTTTTTCTACATAAGGCAAGTAGTATACTAGCATCATCCAATTGTTTACCATCAGATAAGTCTGACAAAAAAGTGGGAAGCAATTGACATGGATATTACCCAAGTAAATGGGCCTAAGTTCAAATTGGATCCAACTTAAGGAAAAAAAGACAAAGGATATGCGCATAACGAAGAGGGAGCTACGTACCCAAGACCAATGGCTCATGTAACCTGCCACATGTTTAGCGACATCAACATGATGACATGTGGTAGAACCTAGCGGAATGACTCGACTGCTGGGCATGTGAGTCAACCATTGGGTCAATAAAGGCCAGCAGTTGACTTAGCCGCTAAGTTAAAGCTAGCATAATGGATGACCTAGCCACCAAGGCATACATTGGCTAGTGGGCCTATGTATGAGTTAGCCCAACTTTGAGGCTTTTGCGTACTTAAGGCCTTTGGCCCAAATACAAGTACAAAGGGTACCACAAATGCTTACATATAAACTCTAACTGCCAGAAGGCTATAAACTCAAGGTTAATGATGTAATTAGGTGTGAAGTAACTTCTATAAATAGTTATCAGGTATATTCTAAACTCAATTAATTACACTTTTTCTTATTAAGACTTTGTGAGATAAATTACTGACTTAATCATTGGAGTGCATACGCAGGGAACAAACCCCTGCGTCTTTCTGACTTTTCTTTTCTTGCAGAATTCTTAGTAAAGGAGCATGGAGATCAAGATTATTATGTCAGTATCACATCAGTGTTTTTTTGAGCAACAACAAAAATATTATTGTATATTTTCTTGTACTCATAATTTCATTAAAAAAATGTATTATTTTGTAGTCGCAATTGCTAAAATCAAAAGTAATTTTAGTATAAAAATTATTGAATAAATAATGCTAATATTTTTCTTATCTTAACTGCTCTTTATGTGATCTCCATCTTTCACTAAGACTCAAATCATTTTATTAAATGATATATTAATTCCTAAATTTTCATCTTAATGGGGTCAATTTATTTCTTAAAATTTATTTTTCATGATCAAATTATAATTTTTAAAAGCATGAATATATTATAAAATATTTAAATTTCAATATGGGCATATGACCCCACTAATTATTGTGGTTATAGAACCATTGACTTGCCTCCAATCGCAATCTCTTTTACTACCTCAATCCATTGCCAATCTCATACCACTTCAACCACAATGGTTTTGGTCGATCTTTCTCTTCTATAGAATTTCATCACTAAATATCAATTGTCTATCTTCGTGAATTGTTTTTAAGTATTTAACTTACATGAAAATGATCAACTTAATCAAATTAAATTTGTTAGATTAAAATTTTTAAAATTATTAAATTTGATCCGATTAATAAAAATTTGATTATCGATATAAGATCTTTTGACTCAAAATTAATCGAATCAATCAAATAAACACTTTTAATACATAATTTTATTACATTGTCCATTCAAACATATAATTTAATGAAGCCCAAAATTCATTTTTCGTTTTTTTTTTAAAAATAATTTATTTATATAATATTATATGGCACTTCTTAATTGAAAGCATGTAATATTGCTTAATTGTTACTTATTTATATTTCCATTTGAACAATGAACAATTGACGGTTGACTTTAAATTTATCAATTAAATATATGGTATATTGTATAGTTGTTGGCCCAGAATCCAAAAACTCCAAGAAGCCCACCGAAAGGCTTCTGAACAAAATTTCAAATCGGGGGTCGGACTCCAATGCCCGGATCGATGCCTCCCCTTCTATAAGTTCGAGTTTCCAGTTTCCACACTTCCTCCCTATTTGTGCAAATCCATCGTACGATATACTGACCAAAAGCCCCACGCATATTTTTAATTTCTTCCTCTTCCTGTCCTCTGTTGAGGATCGATGGCACCAAAGCGCTCAAATCCCATTGAAGACACTCCTGCTACTTCTTCATCTGAAGAAGAGGAGGTGTCTTCCACTGAAGAAGAAGGATCTTCTGAAGACGAAGAAGAGGAGGAAGACCCAAAAATTCAAACTACTCCTCTAACCCCGAAAAGCCCACCTCCCAAAAAGCCTGAAACTGCCACCGCTGTTGATGACTCTGACGAATCCGGGTCTGATTCCGAGTCTGAATCCGACGCACCAACTCCTACTGTCAAGCCTATTGCAACAAAACCCATGGAGGCAACTTCAAATGTCAAAAGACCCAGTTCAAAACCCTTGTCTTCTCCCGTTAAGGCTTCAGCCAAAAGGCTTAGCCAGTCCGAGCAAGAAGCAAAGGAAGCCAAACGGCCCAAGAAGAAAGCCGGGGAAGAGGGGGCCGCTACTGCTTCCGTTGTTAACGAGATGAAGAAGACTGGAGAAGATGCAAAGAAGCAGCTTTTCCAGCGGCTCTTCAGTGAAGACGATGAAATTGCTGTTTTGAAAGGCATGCTGGAATATTTTGACAAAAGGGGGGCTGATCCTTGTGCTGATATGAATGCATTGTATGATTTTGTCAAGAAATCGATTCATACTGATGTAACCAAAGCACAGTTGATGGATAAAATTAGAAGGTTAAGGAAAAAGTTTGAAAACAATGCCGGGAAAGGGAAAAAGGGCGAGGACCGGACTTTCTCCAAGCCTCATGAGATGAAAGCTTTCGATTTGTCAAAAATGATATGGGGTACTGAAGGAATTACTGGAAAATTTGAGTCTTCTGTTGCTAGGTTGAATGCTGCTAAGTCGAATAGGAAAGCCAAGGGAAATAGCAAGGCTTTGGCTGTGTTGAAACCAGAGTTGCTTTCTTCGCCTGAGAAGAAAGTGGAACGTGGGGAGCCAATGGAGGTTGATAAGAAGGGGTCTAAGAGTTTGGGTAGTTTGTTTGATAAGAGGTTTGGTGTGGCTGGGTTGGAAGAGGAGGTTCTAAAGAATGGACTGGATATGATTGGGGAAGAAAAGAGGGCAGCTTTGGAGGAGAAGTGGAAGAACTTGCAAATTGCTGAGTTGGAGCTGTTTGTGCAACGAAGTGAGTTGATCAAGGAGCATGCCAAGTTGATGCTGGAATTTTACAAGTCCGAAGACAAATAGGGTCCTGCACTGTATAAGAAATTACATTTTTTGTGCATTTCAAAGAAATGTAATTTTTGTGGTTGTTAGGTGTTTAACTTTATATTTTTTCAATTTTGGGGTATTTCTAGCGCTTATTTTGGTTACTTGATTATTTTAATCTCTTGTCTAGAGAATAATGTTCGAAGTTTTTTCTTTGTTTTTTTGCTGCTTATGTCTGCGTAATAGCATTTTGTTAAGCGTAATTTGTTATGCTTGGATTTGCTTAATGTTTGGATTATAGGTCATCTCGTAGGTTTTTTCCCTTCCGTATGAATTGCCTGACCTCTTGTTATATTGTTGATTTTTCATGTTGCTGCCTAGTTTTCTAGTATGTTAATCAGTTAGGTAGCATTTTGAAGATGCAAACTTTTGCTACTTGATTGACTTGGAATAGCCAAGGAGCTTATCATCAAAGTCCTAGGATCATTGTTTGACACCTTTCCTTAGGATCTTTGCTTCCATATTTGGTTGATGTATATTTCAGCGCTCAACTTGCCCTTGAACTCGATTAAAACTGAACAATACAAATTTATAAACTTTTGTGCCCTGCACTGTTTATTTTATATTCTTTGATGTGAATTTGTCTTCTGGTTTTATTTGATGTTGTTCTAGCAGTATTATACATGAATTATTAATGTATTATATTAGAATTGGTTAAGGAATTAGAAATAATAGTGACTTTTTCTCTTATACCAGAGTGGTAGTGGGTGTTTGATGACAACAAATCTGGAGAAATTGTTTTTGTTGGCTATTTAATCGACGATTTTTAAACCAAATTTTCATTGTAGGTTTCCACATTCTTGGCAAAAGTTTTCGTACTTTGAAGTTCTCATGTTTTGTAGCAGCTGTATTGCTTTTCAGCATGGTGGTTTCTGATGCTTGACTATATATTACTGTCTTTCTGCATTTATTCTGCCACATCTTTCCTCTTTTTACTTAAGCTTTCCTGAGCTGATCCTTTCATGCAAATGCCTTTTCTTTTTTATTCTCTAGCTCTGCTTTGATTAAACTCTTGCGCTATGAATGTATTCTGCCGATCTCCTATAATCTCAACTCTCAGTCTTCACCCTTAAGATTCAGGTTTTTATGACTGATCGCAGTTTGTCAAAACATGTTCTAGTTACGGTTTTAAAGTGGAATGTAACATCGTAAAATTTTGCCTTGTTATGTCAATGTGTATGATGATTGCCACATTTATTCTGGTTCCAAGTTTATTTTTGTAGTAGTTTATATTTCATACTGTATTTTCATGTACTAAGACATGATCTAATAATCTTTATATATATATATATATATATATATATGGGGTATAGATATCCTTCCTGCTTCAGGAGCATATTATGTCCTTTTCATTTCAAATGAATAACTGAACTTCTTTCTACTTCAAACAAGTCTCTTTTCATACATTGTGAGCGCGTTAAAACTTGAAACCATGCCTTGCCCAAGCTTATGTTGCTAAAGTTGCAATCTGAAAACGTTTTGAATTTCGTTGCGTTAACTTGTCCTGTTAGATGAGATGTCTTGGCTGTGTCCTTGTGATACTTCCCGAACATTATATTTCAAGTTGAGGCTTTTGAATATCTGCACATATTCACTTTCTTTTTCTGTGGCTTTCTTTTTTCAGAGAATATATGTGCTAGCAAATTTAGTGTGGAGTGTAAAAGTGATGGTGTTCGGAAATTTTACTGCCTAAATTTGATGGTTTTGCCTGTGGCACTGTCTGTACTCAACATTGGGGTAAATGAGCTGTCACTGAGACTAGCTCTTTCATTGCACTTGTTGGAATTGGAATGGTGGTTTTGCATTCCTGTGCATCTATGATAACCTAATTATAGGAGATTGTTATCATGGCTGCTGAGAAACTTGGAATGAAGGTGGAAAAGAATTATCCAAGCCCAAACTAACTGATGGATTCATTCTTCTTAGGTTTTGGATCATCACATGTGGGGCAGTCCTAATAAATTTTCAGACAAATAGTTGAAAGGAGACATGTTATCTGTCAAGAGGGTAAAGTTAAGATTTGCCCGAAGGAAAGCAAGGAAAGTGCCTAAGATTGGTATTGGACTCTCAGTGGCTTGGTTAACTTATCTGCAAAGGAATGAGTTTAGATGGCTGTTGACAAGCACCATTATTTTGTTCATAATGTTTTAGGACAAGGTCTTTTCTAAGTTTTAACATCTTTTCTCCATTGTTTTGATAATTGTAAGGACTATGCCAGCTTTGCATGCTTGTTAAGTTTGCTTATGATTAGTACTTTGGGCTAGTTTTATTTGTCTGTCCATTTATAAAGTTTGAGATTGAGATGACTGACTTTGGAGTGTGTTTTAGTTTATAAAATTTGATGAAATTATTGCTGTTCGGGTTGATCTGGAGTGTGACTGAAATGACTAACGACCAATGCACCCAGAAAGAAAAAATGTACTTCATTGATTTTCATGAAGTCTAATATTTGGGTGAATGGTGTCAAAGTCAAAGTAAAATGTTGGACATAACGTTGCTACACCTTGACATGTTGGCTTAGGTAGGCAAGTTTTCTGTTATGGTCAAGGATTCTGCTGATTTTCTTTGTTTTTTTCAATAGAAAACATAAAGATCAGAGATAAAATACAAAGCAAAAAATAAAAGCATGAACCAAATAGAGTTGTAGCATAAAACCAATCAAAATCTATATAAATGTATCTTTTTGTGAAATATTTTATATAGACCATTTTGAATATTTGATAAAAACCTTCGAAATGCCAAACGGATTAGGCAGGAACGGCGATGGTTACCGCCGCAGAAAGCATGACTACTGAGATACTCGGAATCAAAGAGGAAAACAACCCTCCAGAATCCAAACTTTGCCTCCTTGGTTTACACCAAAGGCCCAAGTATGTAAAAACCTTTACTATTTTTTTTTTCTTCTAGTAATGGGTTTTTATTTTTATCCAAGTTATCTGGAATTGATGAGGTTACTATATGTAGAAATAGGAATTAGATTCACAATCACCAACCCATGATGAGACTTCAACCGGGATGTAAATTTATCAGGACTTTCTTAATTGAGAATATCATTTTTTAATTGTGTTAGGATTTTCTACAGGTGGGGTTCTCCTCCTAGTAAATTTTCCATGGACATATAGTTCAAAGGAGACAGGTTTATCTGCCGGAGGGGAAAGTTAAGGTGTATCCTGATTATAATGCTTGGACGATGTAAACTGCCAATCCTGTAGCTTGATTATGATCATTAGTTCAGTGCTTTGAGAGGTTTGTTTAGCTAACTTAATATGCTACTATTCCATATCTGTGTGTGCTCTATGTGGGTATGCCTTTAGACAAAATTTAACCAGTTTGGTTAATTTTTTTATATTTGCACAACTGCTGTGAAATTGCAGCTGTTTTACTTGGTCAGAATTTGATAATGAATTGTTGCCAATGCACCTAAAGAGAATACACTCAGTCATTTATATGTTATCTGCAACTTCTTTTTAGTATCATAGTGAAATTCAATTAAAATCTTGAGCATAATGCCATAACACTTAGACATCTGGCTTAGGTACTAATTTTTCATCATCTTCGATCCTTTATCCCAATATTGGAGTAGACTACATGGATCAATACGTGTACTAATTTTATGAACAATAGAGTAGTCTTCCATGGTCATAAATTGAGCTAATTCTGGTGTTTAACTTTTTGAATTGTCATTTCTATTTGTATGTTAGTTTTTGTCCGTAAGTTATAGGAAATTATCTAAAATGTTCTTCCTTTCTATCAGTTTTCTCATTTCTTTTTTAGTTCTTGGGGGCAAAATGATGATTTCATGTTGAGAGGAATGCGAAGCTATGTTATTAAGATACAAATAATGTGCTACCCATTGCCTTTCTTTTCTCTATGAGAAAGGAATTTCATATCAGCTTGCCTCTTTAGGAGCATGACAGCTGCATTATCAATCAGTATGACACTGAATTATCAATCTTTAGGAGCATGACTACTGCTGCTCCTAATGTCAGCCATTTATACTTCTCTCCCATTTAAGTTCAAGCTTTATTTTGGGTTATGGGAAATTTATATGGATGCTATTGAGCAATCCCATTTCCCATATCGCTTAGCTATATATCCGGATTTTCCTTTCAACCATGATAATTTGACTTAAAGTCAGAATTTTATCCTTTTTTCTTTTTTTTTTTTTCAAGGACTGATCCATACAACTCAAATCTAAGATTTATATCCGAACTTCATCTCATCCTTACCACTTTAATATGATATTAGACATTTCTTAATTATCTTATCATTAACAACTAATTACCTATCCATTAATGGTTGATTGACAGTCTAACAAAACCTTTTTCTTTTATTTCATTTAGCCTAGTTTAGAAGTTTTAACATTGAATGTGCAATTTGCAGATATATCCCACTGGGAAGTTGGTATGGAGAGCAATATGTGAGGTCCAAGAAGGTGGAAAGAAAGAGCTAATTAGGTGCTTCAAGTTGCTGGAAGGAGAGCCTGGAGACATGCCTAATATCGGAGGTGAGAGATTTGGATTTCAGATGTGTCATTGATTCCCCATTGGAGACCTGTGGGGAACTTCAGCATAGTAGCGGAGTAACCAAAGCTGATTGCATGGGCTAAAAGATGCATGGAAAGGGAGAGTGTGTCCAAGTCTCTGCCTGAACAATATAAAATTAATTGCTTTCCTATGGAACATAAGAAGTTAGAAGCCAAATAAGTGGTTTAATTAGTACTTTTTTTTTTTTTTCTTATTCAAAAGACTTTGAGGTATATGTTATGCTTTTGTCGTATATTCAATAAAAGTTTTCTGGAAAGAAATGTTTTTGTCTAACACAAACACTTAAATAGCAGTGAAATATTCTTATCCATCAAATATTCATGGTTACAAACCAATTAATATATGTAATATTCAGCAAGTAATTATTAACCAATATAACAATTAGTACCCAGAGTCCGTAAAATGCCCAAGACTGTTACAAAAACCAATTCTAAATGCAGAGAAGTGAACAAAATGAAAGCTTTTATTGGTACTACTTCTTACTTGATTTGAACCAACTCAAAATTAATATCTGCAGTCAAGCAATTTTCCAGGGAAAAGAAAGGAAAATAATGTAAACAAGGCAAAACAACACACTGCTGTATGCATAACAAATTTGTTGTTTCTCCTAATCTACTTATTCAGGATAATCAACCATAATTATTAATTTCCTTGAACAACCATTTTAAAACCGGCTGTTTCTTCTGGCCATTACAGCTTGGTGATGAGAAATAACATTGACCTCTGGACTTGTCTTGACAGACGAAATGTATCTGTGCTAGTGCCACAGATTGATGAGGTCTCATCATTCCTGCAATCTTTCTCTTCCTCGGCTATGGTAGCCAGCATTTTCCTGAGAGGACGCTTGGCAACTGAGATAAGCTGAGGCGGAGCAACTTCGGTCGCGAACCTTTCAATATTCTGGAACTTGCCCATTGTTTCTTCCATCGAGCAGGTAAAAATACCAACAAATTGATGGACCGAAGGTTGATAAGATTGGAGGAAAAAAAGCATGTAGAGGAAGCGTTGTAAAGGGTCATAAAAGATGAAGAATAGAGATTATTCATGCCTCCAAAGGCAGTAGAGCCATTGAATTTATATAGGAGAGCTGAAGGGTAATGTTATGTTAGAGAACTGAGATGAGGTCGGAGGCCTCATTTTTGGGTTCAAGTGAGATTTCCGTTAAAAGGCGGCCATTTTTCCGAAAACTAACAATGACTTTTTTTTTATTTTTTTGGTTAGCGTAAGTCAATTACGAGCACAATTAATTTTATATTTAATATAATATAAAAATATCTCATAACTTAAAAAAAAAATATTTTTAATTAATTACTTTTCTAATAAAATGAATGATTTGATAATGCATTCATACGTTTAAACTTATAAATTTTCATATATAAAATTTATTTAAATTTAAAATTTTTATATTTTTTGATTTAAAATTTCAGAATAAATTACATAATTAATTTTTGAAAACTTAATGCACTTCTTTTCTTTAATTTTGATTTTAAAAATTTTAATTTTTTTCGTCCACATCCTTTCCAAATTATTAAATTCATTCCTTTAAGATATTTGGATTTGAATAGAACATGAATTATATTTGTCACATGACGCTTTGATAAAGGCAGAAACAAAATTTTATATAAATTTTGTCGGTATAATTATAAATGAATGAATATAAAATAATTTTAAAAAAATGGATATAAAAAGATCAAAATTTTTAAGTCACAAAAATAAAAAAAAATATAAATAACCATATTAAACTTACAAGTTTTATTATAATAATAATAATAAAAAAAATAAATTTTCTCTATATATATATCCAAGTCAAGTGGTTGCAAGTATCTCGTTATTCCGTCATGCTTTCTTACTCCCAACCAGCCATAGCCTCACCATCACAAAAAATGACCTTTGGACGTAGATAGGGACCAAATCTTCGAAACAATTTCTTATTTTATAAAACAGAAATTATTTGATACTTTTATTAAAATGAAATTTTTAGAATTTACGAGAAAATTAAAATGATAATACATATTTTTTAAAATATATTAAAAATAAAAAATATTAATTAAAAAAATTAAATATGTGATGATTTGAAATGTATAAAATATGAAATTTTTATAAAAAAAAGTTTTACATGGTACATGTCTTGTAATTGTCTATCCATGCAATACGCAGAATCAGTCATCTTATCACATAATTATAGTTTAATAACGAAATTATATATTGATTTGTCCTAAAATGACATGCAATGATTTAGAAATTGAGACCTCTTTTACAAGGTTTGGGTTGTTAAATCTTAATGGAGAAACAAGGGCTTGAATTATATAGATAGGAAAGATACTGATTTCATTCTGGAGCCCAAGTTTTAATTTTAATTAATAGCCATTTACATTTATACATATTTAAATTTATATATATATATATTAAAAAAATGCTACTTTTAATTGTTAATTGTTGTGATTCAGACGTGGTTTTTCCTTCATAAGTGCAATGATTAAAAATGGAATATGTTTTATGCATACTTTTGGATTGTAAAATAAATAAATAATAAAATTATTTTATATGCGTTAAAATTTATAAATTCTACAAATACATTTGTATATAATTATATTTATTATTTATCACATGACTATGAGTGAAAAAGGAGTTTTCAAACCTAAGGTTGTATTTAATATATATATATATATATATATATATATATATATATATATATAAAATAATTATTTTATACATTACCATTGAAATTTTTTTGACTCTATAAGTAGGGTTAGAATGATGATGTATGTTCTTTAAATATATTAAGAAAATAAAAAATAAATAAAATATGACATACATTATCATCTTAACTCGATTTGTGGAGTCAAAAAATTCTACCGACGGTGTATATAATATTAATCCTATATATATGGTGAGTTGTTTTTTGGTAGATAGTTTTTTTTTTTTTAAATTTGATTTTTATGTTCCTTTTACAATTGAGATTGTTATTCAATACACTGTTAGTGAAGTTTTTAGACTTTATAAGCGGGATTAAGATTAAGACATTTATTTTCAGTTTATTTATTTTTATTTTTATAAAATTCATATGTATCATTATCTTAATCATACTTGTAGAATCTAATAACTCCATTGATAATGTATTGAATAATAATTTTTATGATAGAGATGACATAAGATTAGTTTCTGAAATGAACTCAATCAAATATTTTATTATTAGTATAGATTAATACATGGCCAATTAATGAGTAATTCTTTTAATTTATTAATATCCTAAATTATAACCTAAATGATATATGATAATCTTTTTATAAGTTTATCCACCGGTACAAGTTTATGTTTGAAAGGGGATATAAACAAAATATAACAGGAGAGTACTGAGTCTGAAATGCACAAAAATTAATATGTGCTGAACATGGTCACACTCACACATGGTGGTGAGGACCGAGCGGTTTTGAGTCTGAACATTTAGCTACCAAGCAGAAACTGTGATGAGGATGGGAGGGACCAGAGCAAAGCAAAGCAGAATAGTGTGGTTGAAAACTGTAACTGCATCAACACGTCGTAGGGAAAAGAGGGGACCAACACCATCAAAAAGTTGTTTCTGTACTCTTTATTTCAAGTTGTTTTCACCAATGCCGGCCTTTGAAGGCACTACTTGGATCTCATGCATATGGTACTATATGATTCTTAATATGCCATAAAGCTTGAAAAATGCAAACACTCAGACAATCAGTTGATGTTTAACATAATTTCTAATGCTCTAAAAACAAAACAAAAATACCATTGAAGTTTTATATATATATATATATATATATATATATATAAAACTTCGGTACCATTATCTCCATTTGGATCACGACAGCAATTTTGCATGCAAACAGGGCTCCTTGTTCTAATCGGGAACAAGGTACCCCGTTCTCCAAGGCTTGCTGACAAGGACAAGGAAGAGTAGAAGTCATTCCAAAAACTAGATATTGCTCAAGCTTCCATTAAAAAAACAGGATTATATTCAACCCAGTTTCCGTCTTCTGGAAAGTGCTTCTACTTGAAATTAGGAAGCAGGAGCTTGAACAAAGATGTGCGCCACAATGTCAATTTCCTTATTTTTACACCGGCGCAGCTGCCTTGCTCCGACAGATTTCACATTTTCCCCGACAAAAGAAAATTGTTAAACTCAGAAACTCTATTAAACCAAAATGACCTCTCAAGTTTTATTTATACGCATAAAGGTACATAGCACCCAATGATCCAGAAAGATGAAGAATAAATTCATACAGACTGAAGAAGATTCAAAACAGATTCCCTGTCTGGCATGCTTGGAATGGCTCCCTTCACTTGAACACAAAGAGAGGCTGCTGCAGCTGTGGAATTGTTAAAAGAAAATACATGTGAGGCTATAGTTGCATGAAAAATAAATTAAGAAATAAAGCTTTTAACCACTCTGGAGTCAGCCACAAAGATCATATCATGCCATGGTACTGTGTTTAGGACCAAATCCCTAGTAAAGTTATGAGAAGCAAGGCTTGTTCTAGAAATATATGATATACAAGTAACAGAGAGAGAGAGAGAGAGAGAGAGAGAGGAGAATACCAGCAAATCTCAAGCATTCCTCTTTGGACTTCCCCTCTACTAGAGCCACAGCAAAGGATGCGGTGAAAGTATCACCAGCTCCTGTTGTATCTAGAACTTGTGGAGTGGGAATGATAGGCTGTCTAGCGGGTTCCTCACCTTCTACAAATAAAGCAGATCCCTTGGCACCAAGTTTCACAAGAACTTGTTTAACACCCTGAAAAGTATTCACATTTAACTTAAAGTAAAATCTTGGCATCAGCCTTGAGACTCGTATAATTGCCATAAACAGCTTGCTTGCTCACCAGTGAAGGCCATTTATTTTAGTTAAATCTGGAAATGGTCAAACAAGAAAATAAAACAGACCCCTCTGTCACCTATTACATGAAAAGACTTTACCACTGATGAAATCTGTCAATGAGACAATTAAAAGTTCAGATGTGAAATCTGTCAATGAGATAATTAAAGTTCCAATCCAAAGAACCTAATCCAGTGTCTATTTCTGCAGTATGTGTGTGGGTGTTCAGCTTGCTAGTCCACGTGTTCCAATTAGTACTAGAAGCATCTTCTCTATAGATCATTAAACAAGAAAGCAGAATTCACCACGAAAGAGCAGAGAAATAACTACACATGCAATAGTGAAACACATCGACAGGGTATACTTGTCGCTTTAATAATTGGATATTTCAGAGAAACAGAATGGCTTCACTGCTCTCTCAGGAAACAGTCCTTCAATTAAAAAAGCCCATAGAAGTTTGCTCTATCACCACAGTTGCCACTTCTGAATGGTTGCGACAATATATTTCAAAGGTTACATTTCTAAGAGTTACATACCTTAAGAACTTCAGGTCAGAACATATATTCTGGCTTAAACAAATGCCAAACAGATGACCCTTTTAGGTGTGCCAAAACTCACCATTTTGTGGCACTTTGCAGCTGCTTGACTAATCTGCTCAAAATTTTCAGTGGGCATTCCAGTCAATCGAGCAAGTTCAGATTCATTCGGGCTCAAAATATCTACAAAATTCAAAAGTTCTTGAGGCATTGGTGCATCCATTCCACCAGCATCCATAATTACGGTAACACCAGCACTCCTAGCAGCCTGAAAAGTTATGGCACAAAATTACGAAAATTTGACGTAAAAGAAAACCTTGCAATAGACAGCGTGACATAGTAAATACTGCTGCATAAAGTCCATTTCAACAAAGCAAAAAATAACAGAGTACCCATTAGATAACATTAAACTGAGAAATTATTAAACTTATCACCTACCAAATACCAAGTTCACCTTCAATTAGAACAAAAGAGGATAAAGTTTTGTCAACGGACAATCCATGACCTTAGCTTTTGGCTTCTAAAGAGGATAAAGTTTATCTCATCTTACCAGGCTATCAGTGCAGCAGTCACAATATTAACAATTAATTATTGAACTTTGAATTGAGAGCACTCCACACAAGTAGCATCAAGATAGACTTCCCTTTGCAACCACATCACTTTCCTCTTCTAACCAGAGAATCTAGCCCACAAATACTCAACCATCTCCAAATAACTATAACAATCCACAGTGTCTTTTCTCTAAAAATAAAGCCTAGTTCTGAGGTCACTATCCCAAAATTGCAGCAACTAGATCTTTAATACATGCCAGTTTTTTTCCACCAAAAACCCACCTTTTCAAACCTTATATTAAATAGAAAAGTGTCTGCGACTTAAAATTGACCCTAGCATATTTTCTGAGGCATCTAAAATCTGTCTTATGCGGTTCCACATAAACCATTGTTGCCTTTTCATCTTAGTAGTTGTAAAAGTTTCTATTTGTGTTCGGATTTCATCTGATATTTGAACTTGAACTGATGATATATACAAGTGCCGCGGTACTTATTCGTGAAAGTAATTTGTTTCTAATGCCACATTGAATATCGGTCAACTAGTTTGTTTATTTTCTGTTTCCCCTTCACTTTTTTGGACCTAAAATCACTCAGATTATGGTCCACTAACTTGTCAATGGTTCTCGAGGAAATATATTAGTTTCTCTCAAACCCTCATCTTTTAATTCTTTTTCTTTTCCTCGACCAATCTCTTTTCTACTTTTGTGCAGCTAAAAGACAAAATAGAAGTCTTTCAAAGAAAACTTGATGGAAAATGGCAACAACCTTTGAAATTGTATAAAAGGCATGCCAAGTCTAGTTCTAAGTCTCAAGCCTTAATTTGGCATGTGTCTAATGAAGAGATGCCTTATTGGGAGCTTGAATAAGTTTCTCTAATTTTAGTTATATATTTTTTTAAGTCGGGTGTATTTTTGTAATTTCCAAGAAAATCGAATTTTCTATGATTTAAGATTTTAATTTTAGTCTTTTATTGTTTTATTGTAATAGCTGGAATATTGTATATTTTAATTTTATTAGTAGGGTTAGGCTTTAGGAACTTCGCTTGTTAAGTTAGGAGACAAAGGTATAGGATTATCTCGGTTAAGCTAGTTCTAGGAGTGGATGTTTTGAATGTTATTAGCGCATATGCACCCATAAATAAGACTTGATGAGGTTAGTAAACAACAGCTTTTGGAAGATTTAGATATAAGGTAGTACAAGAAGTGCCTATAGGAGAAAACCTATTTATTGGCAGTGACCTTAATGGCTATGCAGGTGTTAATAGAGAGGGTTTCAAGAACGCGCAAGAGGTTTTAGTTACGGCGTAAGAAACGAGGGTGAGGATGTTATCCTAGATTTTGCTTTATCTTACTACTTAACCCTAGTGAATACTATTTAAGAAAAGAGAATTTCATCTTATAACCTTTAAAAGTGGATCAAACGCAAATCAATTAGATTTCTTTTTAACTAAAAGGAAGGATAGACGCAGATGTCTAGACTGCAAAGTTATCCCAAGTGAGAGTGTTATCATGCAACATAGAATTCGATTGTGGAAGCTAAAAAAAATTGTTATGCAATATGTAGATATAGTTGGATCTAGAAAAAGATTGGACAACAGAAGATAGCCAAATATTGGAACAAGATAGCAAAATGCATTTCAGAGGTAGGCAAGGAGATACTAGGAGTATCAAATGGAAAAGCACTGAATGGAAAGGATGCTACATGGTGGACTGTAAAAGTTAAGGAAGCTATAAAGACTAAGCAAGTTTATTACAAGACTTTGAAGAAGAACAATACCGAATAGAGCTTCACAAAATATAGGTTAACACAAAGAAGGCGGTGACAGAAGTTAGACTAAAGATTGTGAGAGAAATTTATGACAAGTTGAACACAAATGATGGAAAGCAAGAGATAAACAAATTGACGTGAGCAAGAGAGAAGAGAAGTCATGACCTAAGAATCATGAAATGTATCAAAGATTAGTATCAAAGAACTCTAGTTAACGAGGTTGCATTATTATTTCGACAAACTCTTTAATGACGGATAAAGCCAAAATTAGAGCAATATCTCAATGCCTACCAAGGATCTAAACCAATGCTTTATGCCCAAAATCAAAGTTATACAGGTAAAGCAAACACTAAAAAGGATGATTTCCATTGAAGTTTGGGAATGCCTTGGAGAGGTAGGAGTTAAGCGGTTGACAAATCTTTTTAATAAGATTTGACACACTAACAAGATGCTTGAGAAATAGAGGAAGAGTGTTTTGTTGCCTCTCTATAAGAACAAGGAAGATATTTAGAATTACTACAACTATCGAAGCATAAAATTGATGAGTCATACAATGAAATTATGGGAAAGAATGATAAAACAAAGATTGACACTGTAGAGATATCGGAGAATCAATTTGATTATATGTCTGGCCAATCAACTATGGAAGCAATATACTTGCTTACAACTTGTGGAGCATTTTCAAGTACAAGGGTAAAGATCTTATTGTCTTTATAAACTTGGAGAATGCATACGATAAAGTGCCTAAGGAAGTTTTATGGTAATCCTTAAAAAAGAAAAAAGCTCATGTGAAATATATTGAAATAATTAAGTACATGTACGGAGATGCAAAGACACAAGTGAGGATATGCAGAGGATGAGCAAGTAATTTCCTATCACATTGGGACTACAACAAGGGTCAGTGTTAAGCCCATTTTTGTTCACTGTAGTAATCGACAAGCTAACAAAACCCATCTAGACAATAAGCCTTGATGTATGATGTTTGCAAATGATATTGTATTGTGTGCTGAGACTAGAGCAGAAGTCAATAAAGAGTTAGAATCGTGGAGATAGACGCTAAAATCAAGAGGGTTCAAACTAACTAGACTAAATACTGCATACATGGAATGTAAATTCAGTTCAAACAAAGAGGAATGTCAAAACAGAATGATGCTAGATGGGGCAACAATCTCTAAGCGGATCATTTCAAATAATTGGAACTGATCATACATATAGATGGAGAGATTGATGCCTATGTAATACATAGGATCTAGGCTGGCTAGGGCAAGTGGAGAAGCGTTACAGATGTGTTGTGCAATAAATGAATTCCTATATGTTTCAAAAGCAAATTCCACAAGACAGTTATTAGACCAACATTGCTCTATGGTAGTGAATGTTGGGCAACTAAAAAACTGCATGCATAGAAGATGAATATGGCAGAAATGTGAATGCTATGATGGATGTACGAATATAAGAGCAATGATAGAATGAGAAATGAGGACATTGCTAGAAAGTGGAGTTACACCTATCGAGTAAAAGATGAGTGAGTCATTTATGTTGGTTTGGACACATACGACATAGACATGTGAATGCTCCAATTGGGAAAGTGGAAGCTATGAATGATAAAGAAACGGGCTGAAAAAACTTGAAAGGAAGTCATTCGGAAAGATATGGTGGAACGAGGGTTAAAAATACATATTGCCTTAGATAGAAATTAGTGGAGGAGGAGAATTCAGGCTAACAACCTAGTAGGAGTTAATATATTGGTCATGTAGCCTATCTTAATGTTGGGATAAAGGCTTTAATGATGATGAAGCTTAGGTATTAGGATTATTAATAAGGTTAGGATTGCTTGCTCCTCTATAAATAGGCTTTGTACTCTCTTAAGATGAATAGTTATCAAAATTATCTCATAAAAAAGAAAGTTTGCTCTTAAGTTGTGTGACTCAACCCTATTAGGTGTAACTCTTAGAAACCCCAGGTGAAACTCTTGGCTTTTCTACGTTATTTCTAATATTCATGTCACTGTTCAAAGCAGCCTATTCAGCCCCAAATTTTCTGAGTTTTCAATCAAAGCTTCAACCTTAATATGAGTCCTAATAAAACCCATATTAGCTGAATATTATATTTACCTATTCCCTACTCTTAGGATAAAATCTACTTTTTAACGACAGTCCAGATCTGTCCTACATCAAAACCTCTAGATGCAACATCTCCTCACTTCCCTGCAACCTTGTGATTGAGTCTTTAAAAGATCAGGTTGCCAATGTTCATCATATGGACCAAAACCATTCAACATAAAGAAAAAGTCTTGACGTCAAAAGGAATGTTGCACAAGTAATCAATCTATAGTAGACTATGTACCTTTTAGGTTTCAGGGAAGCCTTTCTCCATTGTTAATTTAGAGTATCACCAGCTAAGGCTTAAATATGGTAATCATAACTGAATGGAATAATTTTTTAAAAGCTTGGATTTGTTCAAAAGCATTCTCTAATGGATTTTTTTTTTTCCCATTTAAGAACGTTTCAATGAAAATGTTCACATGTGCCCAAAGCTACACAAGCAAATACAATTCATCATGACAACAATCCCAATAAATTTTTGATGTCTGCCAAAGATCATATATAGGAGAAATTTCATAGGTAGCAATTTATTTGAGATAAGGTGATGTATGTAGGTAAAACCTAACAGTTGCCTCCGTCGCTAAAGAGAAAAGAATCAATCCCAGGTCTATTTGAAAACATCTACTTTCAAAGTAAACACCAAAGAAACTTATATAAACTACAACAAAAATGTTGAGGTGGGCAAATCTACAGCATATAGTAGTTGAAACTAGCCAACCAAGAAGGGAGCCTTCGTTGATCAGTAGGAAAGAAAATTTCCTAGGTCTACCCACAAAACAATCACCCTTCTAAGCATGAAGACACCAATTTAGACTAGAATAGATTGGTTAAAGTTAAATCTCAATACCCAAATCAAACAATTTATGTGTGATTTTTATATATAAATGTATTCATGGTTCTTTCCATTGCATTATTACATGCAAGGAAACACTTAGAAGGGCATATCAAAATTATATACCTCAAAACATTTCAAATATGACTGAGATGTTCAAGACCTCAAAGCTTAGCTAGAGCACTCTCTAAGGCATGGAGAAACTCAAGATCTCCGAGCTCAAAGTAAACCGTGTAGAAGATCCTCATTGCACAAAGTCATAATAAAGGTTATAATAGAATGATTTTAAACAAGAAAGGAATAAAGAGCACACCACTTGAGCATAATAAATTTAACAAGCTTAACGATGGCAAAACAAATTAGCGTCTACCTATTAACTCTTGCTTTATATCTAGTTAGTCAGATCCACTCCAAGAGGCTTGCTAACAGAAAGCCTCTCGGGATTTCTAAGCCCTTGTGATACTTTAGCAATCTGCTTGCTAGCAGATAGAGATCATTTAATAAAGAGTAATCAATTTGCAACCTAAAGCTAAGAATCATTAACTTATACATTCTTCAAAGTTTCTCAATTGACCTAAAGCACAATACTAACTGAAAAAGATTACAAAGGTTACTTTTAATTAGCAAGGTTAGGACCTGCATGGAATAGGATTCCCTGATGTTGATTATTACTTTTGACCAGATATAAACACATATTTAACATCAGAAAACAACCGTCTTGGCATAATGTTCAAAGAACATATTCATTACTGCTTAACCGTATTAATTTAGGATGTTAAGTGACAAAAAACAGATGTTGCAATAAACTAGTACATTAAGTAAAACTAAACAACAATAGGCTAACAAGACGAAACAGTTTTTATAATTGCAGAGACTTCCTATAGTTCCTTAGAGATCGTACCAATCCCATAATGATAAATTACAAGCACAGACAACTCTTTAGAGCTTAAAAGCATCTTTCTTTTCTCAAATTCTCATATCATTCGTAGGAGTTCTAGTTTAGTTAATAACGTTCAAATTCTATATGTATAAAAGATTTATTCTCTATTAATTTGGCATCCATAAGTAAAATCATTTATAATGTAAATGAAAAGACACATGTGCGCAAATTTCAGATATAAGGAAAACGTCCAAACCTTAGCAACTTGAATGTTAACAGAATCAGGAATTTCCCTCTGAAGCAAAACAATGCCAGCCTTCTTAACAATATCCAAGTCCTGCTCAGACAACTTTTCAGGCCAAGAACTCATATTAGCACCACCGACAATGATAATAGAATTCTGCCCATCAGACTGCAACATCACCACAGCATGACCAGTAGGCACACCACCACCCAAACTCTTCAAATACTCCAAACGTACCCCACCATTTCCCAATGCCTCAGTTAACAATTTCCCATGCGCATCATCACCAACTTGTCCTACAAAATATGTTGGGTAAGAAAGTTTGGCTCCACATGTGGCCTGATTGGCTCCTTTGCCACCTGCAAGAGTTTGGCCATTTTTGGCTGAAATGGTCTCTCCTTCTGTGGGTAATCTGTCGATTTCCACATAGATATCTGCATTTGCTGAGCCTACCACTACTAATGGTGGTGGTTGGGTTATTGGGGTTTGGTTGGTTATGGTTGAGCTTATGGAAAAGGAGAGAAGTGGTTGGTTTAGGTTCTTGTAGTTGAAGAATTGAAGCGCTACGGTTTTGATGCGTTGGGGCGTTTGCTTGGTATGGATTTTGGTGTAGCAATCGAAATTGTTTGATTGTGAAAATGTGATTCCTTTCATCGTTCTTTCAGTGGTTTGCCGTAAAACTGAAAGGTTTTTTTTGCTTGAAGTAATCAGTAATCAGTGGGAGAAGAGAGGTATTTGACTTTCCTTGGACCGTTGGAGTATTGATTGTACCACTTGCGACTCGTCAAGATTAATAGATCAAGTAACTCCACAGTCCACAGTCCACAGTTAGAGGTGGTAAACGGGCGAGTTCGGGAGCGTTCGGTTCGGATTTTTTTCGGGTTCGGATTTTTTCGGGTTCGGTTATTTTCGGGTTCGAACTTTTTCGGGTTCAGATTTTTTCGATTTCAGGTTTTTTTGGTTTCGGGTTTCTTCGGGTTCGGGCTTTTTTGGGTTCGGGTTTCTTCGGGTTCGGGCTTTTTTGGGTTCGGGTTTTTTCGGGTTCGATCCCGGTTCTAGTCGGGCGGGTTTAACGGGCCGGCTTGAAATATTTTGAAATTTTATTAGTTATAATTTTCTTAAAAAAAATTTGAATGCGATAATTAATTTATTTTTTATATGATTTTATATTTTAATAAATATTTATATAAAAACAAATTTCTATATTTTAATATTTATTATTTGACAAAAATAATTTACTCTTTTTTAATTTTTTACAATATTTATTATAAAATAGTAGATATAATTATATTCATTAAATGCAAAAGAAAATATTACATATAGATATTATAGGAAGAAAAGTACCAATTAATATTATCATTTACCAAAAAATGCTTAATATGAATAAATGATCAATTAATTAGCTCTATTTTATTTCTAATTTATTTTTTATTTGTACATAAATCATAATTAATATTATTGCATTAAATATAATCGTTTACATTAATTAATCAAATATCTCATTAAAAATTTAGAATATTAAATTAAAAAAATTATATATTTTTAATATTTGATATAATTATATCATATACAATTATACATTACCATATGATTGATATTTTGTAGTTGATATAATACACTAAAAATATATATTTATACAAAAAAACTTTGTGAGCTTAAAAAAAGCATAATATAAATAATTATGAAATTAAAGTAGATAATTATGATTAAAATAATAAATTTTTAAATTTTAAACAGAAGTCACTAAAATTATATTAATAAAAGTTTCATAATATTTTTTTATTTCCTCTGTTAGTTTATTTTTAGTTTTACAGATTTCCTCCAACTTCTAGATGTTATCTTCTTCACTTCTTTTTTAAATGAATGTTTTGCTTATTTCTTTGGCCTTGGCCAAGAGAAATTGAAGAGCATAAAAAATGTGACTGGACTACAAATATAATCTATCTATAGAATAATTGAAATTGTTGATAGGCTTTCAAAGAATAAAAAAAGAAAGGATATGATTTCATGATAAATTATTAAATTATTGTATAAAATGGAATAAAATAAATATTGCACTTTAATGTATATATATAATTAATTTAATAATTTTCAAACAGAATTATCATATTATATAATAACATGGTTAAAAAATTAATTATTTATTATCAAAATAATTATTAAAATAAATATTTACTAATTAGTTATCATATATAAGTATAACAAATTTTTAATTTTTAATAAATTAGTTACATAATTTAAATAAAAAAATTAACTTAAAATAATCATTTTTGCACAATCAAGTAATGATGCATGTTTGTCTTGATCGCCACGTTACATAATGCACAAGAAAAAATATCTACTGATATTATTTTAGTGGACTGGTATAGATATGAATCGATAAGGTAGGCAAATAAATTAATAATCATATATGCTTAACAAAATTATACCTAATTAATTGTTATCAATTCGTTTAAATTATACCTAATTAAAGTTCTATAATTGTAGCTAAATTCTCAATTGATATATGCAATTAGTTTAAGTTTGAGAAAATTATTAAATATAATATAGAAGTTTAAATAAAATAGGTAAACCAAAAATCTGATATAATTTAATCATAATGATTATAAGACAAAATATAATTAAAAAGATGATATATGAATTAAAGAGGAAAAAAATCATATAATTTAGTAATAAAATTTATACAAAAGACAAGAGATGACAAAAACTTAAATTTCCTAGCTAGAAATAAAATTTGAAACATATAAATATTTATTGTTAATTTGATAACATATTTATATAAATTTTTTGTTCAAAGTTTAATATAAATTGTTTTAGTAACTTGTTAAATTATTATTTTTTTATATTAAGTAATTCTTTTTTGAGTTTTAATTTACATTTGTTATTATAATTTCATATATGAACTTATTTTGTTATTGTAGAGATTTAGAAACTTCAATTCTGGATCTCTTTTATATAGATCAGAGTTAAATGTATATTTGAATAAACCAAGAGAAGATTATGAAATTCAAATTGATGTTCTTAATTATTTGAAGAAAAATCAATTTCGATACCCTGTACTTTCTCTTATGGCTAATGATATATTGAGTATTCCAATTACCACAGTTGCATCTGAATCAGCATTTAGTATGAGTGGTAGAGTTATCAATAAATGGAGAAATTGTCTCATAATACATAATGCAGAAATTTTGATTACCACTCGTAATTGGCTGTATGGATATGATATAGATAAAGATGGTAAGATTTTAGTGTCATTATTATTTTATTAATTTTTTATTATTTAAATTTGTAAGACCCGAATTAAATTAAAATACAAAAAATTAAATAAGAAAATATGGGGGGTGTATAAAGGGAGGTTAAGCTAAATTGGATCCTGAAACAAGAGCAAGGGTAAAATGGTAAAAATACCAAAATCCGGTATTTCAGCGATAAGAAAATTTTAATTAAAAATAAGGAATTTGGATATCTTGATCAAAAATAAGGAAATTATAAATTTTGGGTCAATTGATCGAGATTCGAAAATTTTAAAAATATCGAAGAAATTACCGGGACTATATCTCGAAAAACGTGAAGAAATAATACCGAAATTTAGAGAAAAATAAAATTAATAAATTAAATTTTAATTGAATAAATAAAAGTAGAAAAAAAAAATAAGGTAAGTGAAGATATTTTGGGTTTTTAAGAGTATTTTATGGAATAGTAAATCAATATAAATAAATCAAAATAAAAATAAAATAAATAAAATAAGAAAAAAAAAAGGGGCAACTGAAGAAAAAAAAAAAAAGGGAGAAGACCCGAGAAAACCGAAAATCGTGAACAGTGACCCGAAAACCATCACCGTCGAATCTCACCACCGGCGACCGTTCGACGTCCGACAAAGCTTCCAGGAGCAAGAGGAGAGTCCGGCGAACACGTGGGTACCGGTTTCACGCCGTCAGGTGGCCGGAGCAGCCCGATCGGAGCCGAGGAAGATCGCCGGAAAAACGGGTTGATTCCCGACGAACCGCTGCGTCTGGGCCGGAAAGGGAGCTACCGGCGTGTTCAGGGGAGGAAGCCGGTCCTTTTGGCACCGGTCTTGGCCGGTGAGACTGCCGGAATCGCCGGCGACGGCAAGAGGCAGTGAGGAGCTTCAAAACGGCACCGTTTGGCTGGCTGGAAGGAAAGGGAAGGAAAAGGAAGGAAAAGAGAAAGGAAAAGAGAAAGGAAAAGGAAGGAAAAGGAAGGAAAAAGGGAAAAATTTACCGGGGGACGACTCGAGGTTCGGGTAAGTTGACCGAGGGTCGATATTGACCAACGGGTGAATTCCGGAAATTTAATTTAATATTATTTTAATGGAAAATAATCCGGATTTACCTAATTATGCAGTTTTACGACGGAGACCGAACGAGAGCCGATCGAGCTCTGATTTTCGTACCTCGCATCATATCGGGTAAGTACAATTTAATTTCGGCAATTAGAGTTATTTAAATACCGAGTTTAATTATTTTATGGAATTATGGATTAATTTCGCGTAGGAAGGAATATTATGCGAAATTGTAATATAATTGCCGTAAGTGGCATACGGGCTATCCAATAAATTTGGAATGAAGCCCGATAATTATTAGGAAGCTGTATAAGCTCGGTATACCCGAAGAAGGAAATTAATAAATATAAAACGGCTTAAGGCCGATTAAGGCCCATTAAGGTGCAATCGGGCCAATAAGGGTAAACGGGCCCAATGATTTAAATTAAGCCCAGAAAAGATTAAATACGATTAAATTGTGTAATATCTGACCTGAGGAATATTAATACGCAGTTCCGGGCATTGGATTGGAAGCATATCGGACTGCGCGACGGGACTACATTGGAAAAGAAAAAGGTCAGACTCGACGAGAATCGAGGTAAGGGAATTCTGCGGACTGCTAGAGGTAACAGTACGCAATTTTAAATTCATGTGCAGTCCTTTAAAATATCCTGAAGGGTCTAGAGGTCAAATAACAATTTTAGTGCCCCGAATGGGCAAATTACTAAAATACCCTTGTTAAGGGTAAAATTCTAAAAATCTAGGAAAAATTGGGAGGAGCAAGGACAAGAGGTTCCTGCTCGTTCTGGAGATATTTCAACGCATGCATGAGTAGGCTGGCTCGCCTTGAAAGAAAGTGCACCGCATTGCATACTTTCAACGTGAAATTGATTTGAAAACTGTTTTGAGTAAATAGAGCCGCCTACGTGTTTTATTGACATATGACGTGCTAGAGCTCAGCTCGCACGGTAATTTCGATTTGTGTGATGCATGCATTAGTGCTGGAGCGAGAGCTCGCACTAGAGTTTTACATGCATAGGTGCTAGAGTATAACTCGCACCAGATTTCACATGCTCTTTCGTGACACGGTGCTAGAGTCTGACTCGCACCATATTTTTACATGATTTTCGAGACAGGGTGCTGGAGTTTAACCCGCACCAGTATTTATAAAATTTTCATGTGATTTATAATATACAGAGTGCTGAGCTTAGCTCGCACTAGTTTTACCGGATTTGTGGAGTACCGCTGTCTGCCCTTGGAGTCAGCCAAAAGGCCCAACAGGCTCAAGAGACCTCTTAGGTGGGGTGAGAGTGAGGGATGAGGTTGGCGGCCTTGTGGGGATGTAAGCGGGCTCTGCCAGTTGACGTGTTTTGATGAGAGTGCTGAGCATCGCTCACACAGATTTTATGAGAACATGCGATGAGCCGTGCTTGGAGCATCGGGTAGACTGTGTGTCACCGATTTAATAGGCTCGCACGTGCGTTTTGAGACATGGCATGAGTATTGAGAAACAAACCTCTGTGGGAAGCAGGCCAATTGGGCCGGAGTACCTAGAGATATTACATGGGTTCATGGAGTACGATGTACCGTGCAAGTAGCATGGAGTACGATGTACCGTGTTGTATCTTCGGATACGGCATCTCCGGATGCAGCATCTTCGGATGCCGGGGATCGGATAAGACTGACGGGATGGACTGACCCACCTCCCGGGCGGTTCCCGATCATGGTGAGAACCCGCACACTAGGATCCGTGTAGCTGAGGAACTCACGAGGACAGATGTGGCCATAGTCCTAGTTATTTACCTATATACAGACGTTGCCTAGTCTCGCATGTTGATGATTTCTATGATGATTTAAACTGGGTTTTAAAACTAAATTGCATGATGGTATTTCCATGCTTTTCAAAACCCACGTGTGAAGTAAATGTTTTCATGATTTTGTGTGAGTCAGGATCACCCGCAGGAGGGGTCGAGTCCTGACTTTATTGTCAAAATCTTAATTGAGAAAGAAATGATTTATGATAATTGCATGTTGATTTTCCGTGCAAATGTATTTTACATATCATCATAATGCATAGCATTGTTTTAAAATGTGTGGAGAAAGGGTGGTTTATGCATGGCACTACGTTCATGTAGGTAGTATGGTTACCCACTTGTTCGTAGGATTGCCTTACTGAGCTTGATGTGCTCACCCCTTTCATTTTCTCCCACAGATGATCTCCAGTTGAAGTTGAGGCGACTCAGTACTGCATTCCGGATATCCGCTGCTGCCCATCAACATAAGGTATATACACTTGTACTTATTGTATCTACATAAGCATAGCACAGTAACATGATTGTAAGTAACTTTAGGGGATGTATAAATAATATAACAATTATAAATGACTGGAGAAGAAATAAGTACTAGGGTAGATGTATGGTGGGACTGGCATTGACGCACAGCCCAATTAGTAGTGGAGTGTTGGTCACGATTCGAGGACAGGTAAGAATTAAGTAAGAAAATAAACAAAAACGCGAAAAAATTCACTCTGATTTTTGGATAGTTGGGTCGTGACAAAATTCTTATATGATTATTTTTATATATTTTATTAGATGAAGATTATGAAACAATGAGATTTGGAAGGAAAGTTGGATTAAATTGAACTAGTTGGTTTATGGATGAGAATGAAGAGTTCTAATTGTAACGTATGTTGATATTTTATTTCTTACTATTTATATTGTTAAAAAATTAAATTTTTTTATTAAGAGTAATTATGATTGATCATTGCCTCATTAATCTTATTTGAAGACAGTGTCGCTCTTGGAGAGTTTAGTTGCTTCCTGCATTTACAATCTTTTCGAGTATGTTATTCATCAAGCCGCTAACGTTGAATGGAATGATTGTATTTTCCTGTTTTGTTCATCATGCAATGTATGACTAGGGATTGGTTTCTCCATGACTAGGTGGTTGTGTATGAGAATGATTGTATGTTTTCTATTTTATTGTTCTTGTAATGTTACATGTCATAACTTTAAGTGTTTGATGTTTTCTTTGCTGGTTTGTTTTTTATTATATTGGACTAATTTAGAACATAACAATCATTGACTTGTTAATGGCATGAGAATTTGGATGCAAACATGTCATAGTTGAGTCTGAATCTTTTTTTGCAGTGAAAAAGTTATTACAACCTTTAAAAGGGTATGATCCCCTTTTTTAACTTTCAATTTTTATTTTTAGTATAATCACCATTTAAAAAATAAATTACTATTTTTTTATTTACGAGTTATAGGAGTCAGAATTTAAATTCTAATTTTGTTAATAATGTATTTAATGTTTTATATGAAATATCAAATTTAAATAAATGTTACAATTATATAATGATTTCTATATATATATGATTTATTATTGTATTAAAATTAAAATTTTAATATGAAATAAATATAATAAAATAGTATAATAATTGTTTTTATAATAAAATCAAATGTTATATTTAATAATATATTTATTATTTATTATTACAAATATAATAAGCATAATATTGAAAATTATTTGATATTGAATATTATATTGTGTTTTAAAATAATTTTATTTAATAATTGAATGTAAATATTTAATATTTATTTTGTTGATAATAAATTATTGATATAATTATGTAATAAATAAATAATGATTGTTTTAAAATTTTATAAATTTTAATTAGAAAAAGTGTATTATTATTTATTTAATTAATTATTTTTTAATATAATAATTATATAATTATAATTCGGGCTTTTTCGGGTTATAAATTCGAGCTTTCTCGGGTTTCGGATCGGGCCGGTTTCGGGTTCGGGTCGTATCGGGCTCGGGCTTTTTCGGGTTCGAGTTTTTTCGGGTTTGGGCTTTTTCGGGCTCGGGCTTTATCGGGTTCGGGCTTTTTCGGGTCGGGCTTTTCTCGGGTTCGGGCCTTTGACTTTTTGGTCAATTCGGTCAGGTCTCGGGTTCGGTCTCGGGCGGGCTCGGGCGGGTTTCCGGGCTCAGGCCAACTTTTGCCAGCTCTATCCACAGTCCACAGTTATTAAGATAAATCAAACGCCCATTTAACCCAAGAAACTTTGTTTCGTTTTGCCATCTCCCCTGCCTTTTACTGCTGTTTAGGTAAGGGATCAAATTCAATTAAGATAGATCTAGTAATTACTGTTTATTATCCGTGTTTAAGTTTTATAAAATTGCATTTATATCATATAAAATTTAAAAAATTTATATTAAAGTTTTGTTAACGCCAAAAATGTAAAATTTTATTTTTAATTTTTATCATATTTATACACAAGTTTTATTTTGTTTTGATCCATATCACCTTCGTGTCTTTTATTCATACTGTTTTTATGTCGTGTCAATGATTGCTATGTTTAAATTCAGATTGTTGTGCATAGAATAAATAAATAAATTAAAAAAAATTTATGCACCATGTGGCACAAGCGGGAGACCTTTGGTCTCTCGTAATTCACCTCAGCGGGAGACCAAGGTCTCCCGCCAAGTGCGCCATGTGGCGCGAGGCGGGAGACCTAGGTTTCTCGTAATTTACTTCCTGCGGGAGACCAAGGTCTCTCGCAAGCGTGCCACAAGGCGCGAGGTGGGAGACTCCTGCTATTGACACTTGGCGGAAGACCTGCCAATAACACAGGTCTCCCGCCCCATTCATATTGGAGCGGAAACTCAGTCGGGTTCGTCTAGTCCATTTTTGCACGGTAATTACGGTGCATGTCTAAAAATTTGTTTAGACAATTTACCCTTAAATATATTTGATTCTGCATATCCGTGAAATAATAAAAAATATTTAATTTGTTGATAAATATGTAATTAAAGCTGAAATCAACCCCTATAAAAAGAGATCAGGTATGATCTATGAAGTTAAGTCTCTATTTGCTTGACAGAAAGTCTGCCAAATTCTCTTCTAACTTAAGCATCGGAGTGCTTAAACGAGGAATAACCCCTGCGTCTCTCTGATCATTATTTTTCTTGCAGAATCTTTATTAGCACGCGACACAAAAATTAAGGCGAAGACGTCAGCAATCCGTAATTGTTATAACTGAGTAACAACATAGATAATGAATTAAATGATTTATGATATGTCAAGATTTAGATCAATTTTTTAGACCTATGTTTTTATTTAAATTTTTTTCTACATACTATGAATAAGTTCTAATCTGCTTAAATATTATTAAGCTTTTAAAAAAATTATAATGAAATATAAAATAATAAGATACATAATAGTTAATAAGTATAGTACAATAAGTTAAAATAAATTTTTAGAAAAATATTATAAGAAATATGAAAATTTTAAAGTAAAGTCTAAAAAAATACAAGTTCAAATTAAAATTGCAAAAAATAATCAAAAGTACTTTAAAATTGAAACTAGTATAAAAATAATAAAAAATTATAATTATTGGATTGAGTGGAGCCTGGACTTGCAATGATGAGCTCAAATTCGGCCTGATTTTTTTATCAGGCTTTGATTTTCAAGTCCAAGTTCATTTAATGACTTTTATGTTGCATCACGAATTTCCTATTATTACATAAGCTAGAAAATGTGAGCCAAAACTCATAATATTTGTGTGCGATTGTGTAGACTTCCAGACATTTCTAGCTAGGTTTGACTAACTTATAGAGTCCATTACTATTTAGTTTAGGTCCCTGCATAATGCATACTTGTGCTCGATGAAGTGAGTAAATTAAGAACTTCCATTAGATTTCTTAAATTCATTTTACATGATTTTGGTAAAGAGTATAATAAGGGTTCACTCTCTTACCATTTAGTTCACTTCCTCTTGCCATAATATTTATTAATCTCAACTATTCCCCTATTACCATCCTTATTGTTTACGTTCGGCCCTCTAATAACATTTCATCACCCTACACCTATTTACATCTTAGTTTATCCCATGCACTTATTGTAGGGTGTCAATATTATGTAATATGCATCCACCTTTAATTTACTTATACCACAATGCAACTACATGAACCCATCATCAAGTGTTTTAGTATTAACATTTATTTCCTTAACGATTATCAAAACTACTTTTATTTCCAACTCAAGCTAGAAAGTCATAGATTACTTTAAACCAACTTCACAATATATACTCTTAAGTCGCACGATTAAGTAACATAATAATACTAGATAAAACCATACCAAATTGGCATCAACTATATCACAACCTTTAAAGAACATTAATTATATAGTGGTGAGATAATTCCAATCGGTCACATAAGACCTTCAACATAGGCAACATCAAAACCACATAATTATCCTTGCCAACCTCATGGAAATTAAAATATTTACATGCCAATTATATAGATATAAATAGACCGAGCCTATATGCATCTCTCATGGCCAAGTACAATATCAAAGAAATTTAATGCTCATATCTCAAAAACATCAGAATACTCCAAAAACTTACATCATCATCATCATCATCATCATCATCATCATCATCATCATCATCATCATCATCATCATCATCATCATCATCATCATCTCAAACACAATTCAAACTTAGATTACATCCAAGGTAATATGTAAGACCTGATTTTTATCGTATTTCCTTATGATTCACACATTGTATGGATATTGTTATATGTTAATGGAATCATAAGACGAATGATTTTGATCATATAAATATGAATGGTATAGTCGAACGTACGTAAAATCCAAAAACGGACATTTAGGGAATTTCAAATTTAATTTATGAGATTTGAATTATCCGGACAGAGATACGAATTTTAAATGAGAAATTATAATAGGTCCAAGAAGGAAAGTAGGTCTAAATTGGTCCCGAACGTGTAGAACGGTAAAACGGTCAAAAGACCAAAATCCGATATAAATTCGATAAGAAAATTTCATTAAAAATAAGGAATTGAGAAATCTTGATCAATAACAAGGAAAATATTGAATTTCGAGTCCAATTGATCAAGATATGAATTTATTGGAATTAATAAGAATTTTCACATCAGAAAATTATCCTGAGAATATTGAAAAAAATATATTAGAAAGACAAAATAAGACTCATAAATTCATTTATTGATTAAATGAATCAAATAAGATTTTTTAAGATATTTTTGGGTTTTTTTTAATGTATTTTAATGATTAAAATAATAATAAAATAAATTATAAATATAATAATAAAATAAAAGAAAAGAGAAATTGGGATCGCGCGACAATCGCGGGACCCCAAAACCAGCGAGGGCAGCAGCCTTCTCCTCCGACGAACGGAGGAGGCTGCCGGCGAGGGAGAGGGCTCGGATAAGAGGTGATGAGGCAGTCGAACCAACGTCGGCACTGACATGCCCAGAGAAGCCACGATCGACGATGAAAAAGAAAAAAGGAAACCGAGAAAAAAAAAAGGAATTCAACGACCACTGGTGCCGATCAGCCCCGACCACCACTAGCCGAAGGTTCCTGAGGCGAAGACAGATCGATTGGTGGGTGGATCGGTCGGTGAAATGGTTGGCAACGCCGTCAATGGCGGAGGGGAGAAAATGGTAGCGAGGCCGAAGGGAGAAGAGGTCGGACCAGCCACTTTTCGGCCAGTCTTGGCGAAACCGACACTAGATCCGTGCATCGGATAGCTAGACGGACCTGCTGCAGACGAAAGCCAGTGAATAACCGATCGGTGAGGCTCTGAACGGCGAAGAAGAAAACCGGACCGAACTGAACCGGATCGGGCTGAACCAGGTTGAACCGGACCGAACCGGTTCAGCCAGAAAAGAAGAAAAAAGAAAGAGAAAAAGGGAAAAAGAAAAAGAGAAAAAATTGGAGAAAATTCCAGTGATGCAATCGAGCTACGGGTAAGCCGGTAAGTGGTCAAAATTGACCGATTTAAATTTTAAAATATTTAATATGATTAATATTCAATTAAAAATTGACCCGAAAAAATATGTAATTGCGTAGCTCGACAATTGACGTCAAATGAGAGCTCGAGTCAGCCTTGATTTGTGTACTATCATGGAATCTCGGGTAAGTAACCCTTATTTATGACAATTTGCATAGTTATGCCTATTAGAAAATTTTCGCATAAATTATGGATTAATTCTGTATAAAATGAATTAAATTCTGAAATTTGAGATAAATTATCGTAAATAATTAATTGAGCTATCTGAGAGTTTAGAACGAGACACAATAAATACTGATGGGCCCAATGAGCCCAATAGGCCTCGATAATGTGAATAGTAAGTGGAAAATGGGCTTAAGGCCGATTAAGGCCCATTAAGGTGCAATCGGGCCCAAGATTGTAAACGGGCCCAATACTTTGAATTAAGCTCAGAAATGATGAAATAAAGTTAATTGAATGATTTCTGACCCGATAAATAATTATACGTAGCTCCGAAGATTGGATTGGGAGCAAATCGGACTGCGTGACGAGACATCAGTGAAAATGTCAGATTGTACAGAAAAATGAGGTAAGGGAATTTTGTGAGTAGCTAGAGGTAGCTACACGTATTTTAATAGCTTTTGTATACACTGAAAATGTATAAAGGTCCTAGAAATGGATTAAAAATTTTAAGGACTCGAAATAGTAAAATACTATTTTACCCCTATTAAGGGAAATTCACCTAAGGATGGTGAAAGCATGACATGCATGAAATGCATGATTTGAGGAATTTTCGTGACTTTTTAGCAAAGCAAATTGGTAGATTGGCCAGTATTTGCATAAATTTCACAAGATAACACTACGTAAGTGTTATTTAGATTTAAATGAAATTTATTTGAAAAAAAGGTCAACTATCAAGGTTATATGGAAACAGATGGTGCTGGAGCCTTGATCGCACTATATTTGAGTTTGTGAGTGTGCATAATGGTGCTAGAGCGGTTGCTCACACCGATTTGTGTGACATAATATGCATAAAAAGATGCTGGAGCGATTGCTCGCATTAGTTTTAATGATTTGACATGCATGAGACGTGCTAGAGCTTAGCTCGCTCGAGTTTTGATTTGTGTGATGCATGCATTAGTGCTGGAGCAAGAGCTCGCACTAGAGTTTTACATGCATAGGTGCTGGAGTCTAACTCGTACTAGATTTTCATATGATTTTCGTGACAGGGTGCTGGACTCTAACTCACACCAGATTTTCAATTGATTTTTATGACACTGTGCTGGAGCCTAGCTCGCACTAGTTTTACATGATTTTGACAGAGTGCTAGAGCTTAGCTCGCACTAGATCTTATAAGATTTTATGAAACGTGTGCTGGAGCTTTACTCGCACGATATTTTCCTGGATTTTATGAGAGTGCTGGAGCATCGCTCTCACTGATTTTATGAGACATACGATGAGCCATGCTTGGAGCATCGAGTAGACTGTGTGTCACACCGATTAAATATGCTCGCACGTGTGTTTTGAGACAGGCACGATTATTGATATGAGATGTAGGTCCACGGAGTACGTTGTACCGTGCAAGTAGCATGGAGTATGCTGTACCGTGCTGGGATTGATTATGTGGCATCTTCGGATGCGAGATATCGGACAGGACCGACGGGATGGACTGACCCACCTCCCGGGGTGGTTCCCGATAGTGGTGAGACCCTGCACACAGGATCCGTGTAGCAGTAGGATCACTAGTATATGACCATACTCTTGGTTATTTGCCTGAGATATTGATATATATATATATATATATATATATATATTACCTAGTCTCGCATGTTACTATCTGATGTTTTGAAAGCTTGAGAATGCATGGATTTTGTGTGAGTTTGGACCACTCGAGGGTGGGGTTGGATCCTGACTGATGATATTGGTTTTACTGTGAATAAATGGAATTTTTAATGTTTTCGAAAATGCTTAGAAATAAATGATTTTATGTGGATCAGGATCACCCGAGGGAGGGGTTGAGTCCTGATGAGTGTGATGGATATGGATTCATGAAATGAATTAAAATGTTTTCTACGGTTTTGTAGAAACTCAGCATGATGTATTTTCCATGCTTGTTTATAATTCATGAAATGAAATGTTTTAGCATGAGGAGGTTATCCATGCTTTAATTGCAAATGCATGATTTTGATTTAATTCATGCGTTGTATGATTTTACATGAGATGCCATTGAGGTATGAGTTGCATGATTTCCATAAGCATGAACAACTTTTATAAACTATGGCATTGATGTGTGCATGATTTCGTGCTTGAGCTTTAAACGAAAAGAAATGGATTTAAGGGCATGACATTATGAGCATGTAGATAGTGGAGCTATCTACTTACTTGCATGATTGCCTTACTGAGCGCGTGGTTTGCTCACCCTCCTTATTATCCCTCTTTTTCAGAGCACTCGCAGTAAATAGTAAGCGGCTGATGACTTGCATTCTTGGTATCCACTACTTTCCATCATCGAGAAAAGGTATACACACTTGTATGATTTTTGTATCTAAATATGTAAATGCACAATACTGTAAATGTATATGACGTCGGGGATGTAAGGTTTTGTAAATGCAATTATGAACGTATTAGTTAAAGTCAAAGGATAAAAAAAATCCTAATGTGTAAATGTAACATGGAAATTGAATGGTAAGTAGTGTGAGGGGACTAACACCTAATCATAGCCCAACTGTTGGTAGGATGGTCACGATGAGAGGAAGGTAAGAATTAAATATGAAAGAAAAATAAAAAATTTACTCTGATTTTGGGTCATGACAATTTGTGGTATCAGAGCTGAGTTGGCGTGATATGAGTCGGTGTTAGTGGTTAAGGAAGTTTACATCCCCATGTACTGTGCTTTGCTTAAATACAATTATGTATATCGAGATGGAATTGTAGCTAAGAATTTGGTTTTGAATGCAAGAATCTATTTATTATAACTGATACCCGCTATGGTGGAGGGACGAGAGTACATGTGCTCGAGACTCAGGATGAGATTGAAGTGGAGGTCGGTATTGAGTATGCCCCACAGAGTCCGACAGAGAGATCGGACAATATTGAGACACGCTTCGCGAGGTTGGAGCCGAGTGTGTAGAATATGTTGGGAACTATTTGCTCAGAGTATGCATGGGATTTGAGGGCAAGTCAGAGCATTGGGGGAAGTACGCTCGACCCATCTTAAGAGTTAGACATCCATAGTTGACATGTGAGATAATTCTGGATGTATTCCGGTGATAGAATATCCCGGACACTGTTTAAAGGAAATTACAGATAAAGTTCCTTACTCTAACCCAGAGGAACTAGTTGATTGACGAGTATGAAACTCAGTTTATATTCCTGGGCAGGTATGACCCCGACACTATGAACAGTGGGAGTCGAGATGTCTGAAAGTTCATGGAAGGGCTCAAATTGTCAATTAGAGTTCGATTGGTCCCGTTAGATATCACTACCTATGCCGATGCAGTGCGCAGACTATAGTTGTGTGAATAAGATCATGAGTTGCATGCCTCTGAGATTGGGAAAGGTAGTAAGGGCCGAAATAGAGACAGAAAGAGAATAGAGGATGACAGAGATGTTAGACTGGGAAAAGGTAGTTTAGTAAGAGATTAGAGTTGATGAGTCACAGGGTAAGATGATTTGTAAGACCCCAGTGTATCCAATTACAGCACTTTTGAGGGGTATTGTGATTGGAGGACCCCGACCTGCTACTGAGCAGGGTTGGATATGTGGTAGTTACCATGGAAATAAGATGTTGGACGAGGGTGAGTGTAAGCCTTGGACCAGGACACTACTGATGTTTCATTTGATGTGGTGGAGGGTACCACCTTGATTGTGAATAATGAAGCAACTATCTTAATTGATCCTGGTGCCATGCATTTATTCATACCGCCCTCATTTGCATATAAGTTAGTGAAAGACGTGAATGCTTACACCCTTGGGCACAATGCTGATAGTTAGTACCCCAATGAAGGAGGGTTAATTAACGAAATAATTATGAATAAATTATAAGTCGAAAACGGGGGGAAGAAGTATAAGTCAGCCGATTTTATTCGATGGAATATGAATAATTTTGAAGTAATATTTGAGAATAAATTGGTCGGATGCAAACTATGTTGTTCAGATTTCTATCCTAAGATAGTGATACGGTTACCCCTAAAAAGCATACTGTAAGTTTTGATAAGTAATGAAAAGGGGTGTAGCGATTGAAATTAAAGGAGTAAATGATTGTACTCACAGAATGAGTAATGATGAGAATGTTTTCTCGCTTATGTGGTTGGTATGGATAAGGCACATCCGGAGTTAACATATATCCTTATGGTCAGGGAGTTTCCTGATATCTTCCCGGATAATCTACCAGGGTTGCCACCCGTTAAAAGAATGGAGTTTTGTATTGATTTGGTACTTGGTACGGAGCCGATATCCTAACCACGGTATAAAATGGTATTAGTGGAACTGGAAGGACTAAAGAAGCAATTATAGGAGTGATTGAATAAAAGTTCATCAGATCTTCTTAGAGATCGATTTGAACTCTGGGTAACATCCGTTAAGAATTCGGAATGTGAATATGCCCAAAATGATTTTCGTAACCGTTAGGGCATAGATGAACAAGGTATTTAAACTTTACATAGACTAATTTGTGGTCATCTTTAGCGATGATATTTTGATGTATTCAAAGTTCAGGGAAGTGCATGAGAAGCAATTGAAACTATTTTACAAATAAATTGTTGAGAGTTTCTCGAAATGGGCTGCTCAGTTGACACATCTCATTCGGAAAAAGATTGCATACGAGTGGGATGATAAATATGAAAGTAGCTTCAATAAGTTTTGGTGTATTGAAGTATGAACTGACCACCGTAGTTATTTTCACTATACCCAATAGCTCAAGAGGTTTCGCAGTGTATATGGATACTTCAAAATAATGAGTGGGTTGTGTATTGATGCAAAATGAGAAGATAGTCGATTATGGAGCCAGACAACTCAAGGATCATGAAAGAAACTATCCGACCCATGATTTAAAGTTGGCAGCGGTAGTGTTTGTACTGAGTATATGGCACTACTATGTACACGGTGAGAAATTTTGGGTATGCACTGATCATAAAAGCCTCGAGTATCTGTTTTCACAGAAAGAGTAGAATATGAGATAACATAGAGGGTTAGAGTTTCTGAAGGATTATGATTGTGGAAATTATACCACCCAAGAAAGGCGAATGTAATGGCTGATGTCTTGAGCAGAAAGAGCCTTGGGATGGTATCATAAATGAGGGTCAAGGAGCGTGAGCTGCTAGAGCAGTTGTGAGCCTCAGTAGTGATATGATCCCTTTGATAATGACAGTGATTGTGTGACAGCTAGCCTGAGATTAGAATCGGATTTGAGTGACCAAATTCGACAAGCTTAGCATGATGATCGACAGGGTGTCGATAGTGTGGGTCAGATTTAGAAGGGTACAGTGACAGAGTTCACAGTGAATAATGATGGCTAATTGAGGTTCAGAGAAAGTATAAGTGCTCCCATGACCACAGTTGATGAGATAGTGTTATTGTCAGAAGCTCACTCTTCGGGATAAACAGTGCATTCGAAAAGTAATAAATATATCGAAATCTTTGAAAAGGGTATTGGTGGTCGGATATGAAAAGAGACATTGTAGAGATTGTGGAGAAGTGTCTCGTATGTCAGCAGATTAAGGTAGAGCAATAGAAGTTTGCAAGGTTATTGCAGCCTCTACCTATATCGACACGAAAATGGGAGCAAGTTACCACAGATATCGTGATGGGTTATAGAGGACCAGAGGAATCACGAGGCTATCTGGGTGATAGTCGATAGATTGACTAAGTCTACCCACCTTCTGGCTATGAAAATCCTCAGATACTTTGAGTGCGTAGGCGGATTTATGTGTAAGGGAGATTGTGAAACATCATGTAGCGTTCCAGGGAGCATGGTACCAGATAGGGATTCCCGCTTCACTTCCCACTTTTGGGAACATGTTTCAGGAAGCCATGGGAACCCAGTTGAGTGTGAGCACAACGTTCCATCCTCAGACAGATGGTCAGTTAGAGAGGACTGTACGGGTTGTGGAGGATATGATAAGAACGTGTGCAATTGATGTTAGAAGCTCCTGGAATGATCATTTGTTATTAGCTAAATTGCCCACAGCGATAGTTATCACTCAAGTATCGATATGGCATTGTGTGAAGCATTGATTGGCCGTAAGGGTTGCTTTTCCAAATGGATAGAAAGAAATGGGTGACAAATAGAAAAATTACTCCCGATCTAGTATAGTAAGCCTCTGAGGATGTTCAGCTGATTGTGAGAGAATGAGAACACCTCAGAACAGATAGAAAAGCTATGCTGACAAGAGATAGGGATCGTGAGGATTCATCGAGTGTGAATCAGTGTGTTTGGAAGTTTCTCTTTCTAAATGTATAATACGATTCGGGTATTAAACAGGAAGGAGAAGGTGTTGAGATTTAAGATGATCTCCCTAAATAAAAGTCCTTCGGTAGTATTACACTTCGGAGGAATTTAAATAGGAGTTGGAGAGTAAGAGTATGATATGTGTGAAGTATCCGGAGTGATTTACAGACTAACTTGGTTCTAATTTGGAGGACCAAATTTCTTAAGTGGGGGAGATTATGTAAGACCCGATTTTTATCGTATTTCCTTATGGTTCACACATTATATGGATATTGTTATATGTTACTGGAATCATAAGACGAATGATTTTGATCATATAAATATGAATGAAATAGTCGAACGTACGTAAAATTTGAAAACGAACATTCAAGGAATTTCAAATTTAATTTATGAGATTTGAATTGTCGGGACAGAGATACGAATTTTAAATGAGAAATTATAGTGGGTCCAAGAAGGAAAGTCGGTCTAAATTGGTCCCGAACGTGTAGAAGGGTAAAACGGTCAAAAGAATTTGATATAAATTCGATAAGAAAATTTCATTAAAAATAGAGAATTGAGAAATCTTGATCAATAACGAGGAAAATATTGAATTTCGAGTCCAATTGATCAAGATATGAATTTATTGGAATTAATCGAAATTTTTACATCAGAAAATTATCCCGAAAATATTGAAAAAAATTACTGGAAAGACAAAATAAGACTGATAAATTCATTTATTGATTAAATGAATAAAATAATATTTTTAAGATATTTTTGGGGTTTTTTAATGTATTTTAATGATTAAAAAAATAATAAAATAAATTATAAATATAATAATAATAAAAAAGAGAAATTGGGATTGCGCGACAGTCGCGCGACCCCAAAACCAGCGAAGACAACAACCTTCTTCTCCGACAAACGAAGGAGGCTGCCAGCGAGGGAGAGGGCTCAGATGAGAGGCGATGAGGCAACCGAACCAATGTCGGCACCGACATGCCCAGAGAAGCCGCGATCGACGACGGAAAAGAGCAAAGGAAATCGAGAAAAAAAAAGGAATTCAGCGGCCACCGGCGCCGATCAGCCCTGACCACCACCAGCTAAAGGTTATTGAGGCAAAGACAGACCGATTGGTGGGTGGATCAGCCGATGAAACGGTCGGCAGTGCCGTCAACGGCGGAGGGGAGAAAACTGTAGTGAGGCCGAAGGGAGAAGAGGCCACACCGACCACTTTTAGGCCAGTCCTGGCGAAATCGACACCAGATCTGTGCATCAGACAGCCAGACGGAAGCTGGCGAAGAACTGATCGATGAAGCTCCGAATGACAAAGAAGAAAACTGGACCGGACTGAACCGGGCTGAACCGAACCGATCTGAACCGGGCTGAACCGGAACAGAAAAGAAAGGAGAGAGACGAAGCCGAGAGAGAAGGTGAAGAAGAGAAGGGAAGGGAGGGGAGAGAAGTGACGAGAGAGGAAG
Organism: Firmiana major; assembly: GCA_033439115.1. Lineage (NCBI taxonomy): Eukaryota > Viridiplantae > Streptophyta > Magnoliopsida > Malvales > Malvaceae > Firmiana > Firmiana major. The sequence goes on from CM065899.1 coordinate 55,937,920, forward strand.
CGAGGAGCGATGCCGACCAACCCAGGGAAGTAGGCGGTGACCGTCGGCGACGCTGACCGTCGGCGATGCCGAGAGCAGTAGATCGACGATGACAGAAAATGAGGGGCGACGTCGAATGGGAAAGAGGTCGAACCGGACACTGTCTGACGAGCCCAGGCGTAACCACCACCAAATCCATGCGTCGCGTGGTTAGACAGAGCGGTTAGGAGTGAAAGCCGACGAGGAACCGATCGAAAAAGTCTCCGAATGATGAGATGGCCCCTGAACCGGTTCGAACTGGTTTAGTGGAAGGGTGGTTTGAACCAGTTCAGTCAGAAAAAAAAGGAGAGAAAGAAGAAGAAAAAGAAAAGAAAAAGAAAAAGAGGAAAAAAAAGAAAAAGGAAGAGGAACATTTCAGAGATGCTTCGGTTTGATGGTAGACCGGTAAGCGATCAAAATTGACTGTTTAAATTTTTAGAAAAAAATATTTAAATTTATATTTGAACGAAATTGACCCGGTTTGAAAATATATCTGTGTAGCATGACAATGGGCTATGAACGAGAGATCGATACAGTCTTGATTTAAATGTCATCACGAAATCTTGGGTAAGCGAATCTCACTTGTTACCAGTTGTATAAATATACAAGTTAGAAATTAATCGCATAATTTTTGGATTAATTTCGTATAAATTGCGATATAACCGGAATTGGAAAATCGACTATCGCAAACGATATTATGAACTATCCAAAGAATTTAGAAAATGTTTAAAATGACGTGATGGTGATAGTAGGCGATGTATGTCAGCTAAATGTCTATAGTGGGCCCAACTTGTGTAACAATCGGCCTAAACTCATTAATGACCTAATGGACGATCTATAAATTGTAATTGAGCATAAATAGTTAAATGAATTTTAAGGATTGATTTTTGGGAGTAACTAGACATGTTTAGAATATGTAGAATGATTTGATGATATGACTTGGAAAACATGTCTGATAGTTGTGGATAACTAGGGTTGATATTTTGAGAAATTGCAGGTGGGTAGGCTTATATATTAGTTGTTATGCTGCCGAAATTTCTATCGGCCATATAAAATCCAAATGTTAAACTTAAATATAATTACAGATAAAAAGTAAAAAAAATGATTGACACTGAACAAGAATACAGCATAAGTGAATAAAGGATTAAGTTGTAAGCCTAAGTTAAAAAAAAAAAATTTTCTCCCGAATTTTTATAGGTCATGGGTCGTTACAGTTAAAGGTGGTATTAGAGCGAAGGTTGTCTAGTATTGTCAGTGTCAATAATTACATCCCAAATATCTGTGCTTGTCTGGTTGTAGACTGAGTATACCTAATGAAGTTAAGACTTAATGTTTGGTTTATCTGAGGAATTAGATCACGGGCTAGAGGCCGCAGAGGTAGGCCTGAGAATCATGCAGAGTTGTCATGTGAGACTCATAAATGATACTGAGATTGAAACTGATGTTGAGCGTGCTCCATCAGGTCCTGTGGAAAAGGACAGAGGGTACTAAGATACACTTTTCTAAGATTGAGCGGAGTATTGAACATACTATGAAAAAATTGGGACACAGGCTATGTTAGGTGATGGGGTAGGCAGAAGAATAGATAGACAGATTACTCTCGATACGCCCGCACAGCTTGTATAGATGTTTCAGAACTAAAAATATGCCTACTCCTGTAGCTCCACAGCAGAATGCTGATGACTTGGGTTAGGTGTAGGAGCTACATGAGATGAGACAGTTTTAGAAGTTTAGACCGCCATTGTTAAATGGGATAAAAGACCCAGTAGTTATAGAGAATTGTATGAATGAGATTAAGGAAACTACGAATGAAATTTATGGGTCTAGCACAAGGAAATCGATCTGTCAATAAGTACGAATTATGATTTATATCCCTAGAAAGGTATGACCCAACATTATGAGTAGTGAAGTTAAGAAATGTTTGTAAGTTCACTAACGGATGGAGATCGAGCTGATTTCGGAGGATAGTATGCTATTACATAATGAAGTTAAGAATCCAATTGTAATGGAAAACTAAAAAATTAAATTAGAAAACTTGCATGGATTCTTAGAGTATGACTGTGAGCTTAATAGACTGGGGGCAATTTCAAGAGTTTAAGCCTCCGTTTTTCAACAAGGTTAAGAATTCAGTGATTCAAAGTGTTGGATGAATGAGATAGAAAAGCTTGATGATTTTAGAAGTAACTCTACTGAGAAAGTTGCTTTTGTAACTTTTGCGTTAAAGAATTGGAGAAGCTACACAGATTTTCAAAGTGTGCTACTATAAAGAAAGTAGGCTTTGTAGCATCAGTATCGAAATGAAAAGTCAAACTCGGAGGAAGTTCCCTGATTTAATCCGAGAGCCAACATTAGAAAAGTAAATGGGATATGTTTCTGAAGGTCCTTAGACAACTACACTTTTCGAATGAAACAAAGTGGCAATTATGGATGAAACGATTGCAATCAGGCATAAAGTAACAAGTCTATGGATGATTATGAAATTAAATTTATAGCTTTGGAAAAAGAATAATCCGGATAAGTAGAGATGTGAAACGGAGGAAATCCAGAAAACTCATAGGAGGTACTAAGATCCTCAATCGAGCTTATTGAAGAAGCAGTGCGTAAGGCGCAACTAAGAGATTATGAGATATATACTCTCGAGGTTACTAAGAAAATGAAAAGGTAGAGAGAGTGACAAGAAAAGTGATTTACTAAGGAAGCAGTGAGAGTGATAGAGTGGAGTCACTGAAACTGAAAAGGTGAGTTACAGAACTAAAAGTATAAGTGAAGGTTACACTGCTTACAGGATTGATAAAGTTAGGGCGTGTTCAGAGTAAAAAGACACCCCAATAGACAGAGGGATTTTCGACACGTATTCGGATGATCTATCAGAGTTACCACTAAATTGAAATGTGAAATTATGAAATTGATTTAGTAGCTGGCATCAAATTAATTATTCAGACCACTGTACTGAATAACTTTGATTGAATTAGAAATGCTAAAAAAAAAGGAAAACAATTATAAGGATTACATGAAAAGGAGATTATCGGACCAGGTGATTCACTTTGGTGTGTACTGGCATTAATTGTTAAGGAGACCCAGAGTCTTCTGGGTCACGATATGTCAAGAACGAGAATTAATTGGACTCTCTCGAAGCAGAAATTATGGATTAGTGGGAAAGACCCAAAACTCTTAAAGATGATACAAAGTTTGAGATATAGGGAGACCTTGGAATATGAATTACGTATCGAGTCTAAAGATTGTAAATTGCTCATGCTTATGTTTTGAATGCAAGACTTAATTGGAATAAGGAAAGAGTTCTGATATAATTGATGTACGAAATGAGATAAGTTTGAAATGTGATAGATTTTGAATAGAAGTTACATTGGAATAAGAGGTGTATGCAAAGTAAGAATATCTCTATTATGTGAAGTGATTCGGAATCAAGTGATATGAACTGAGAATAAGTTTTGACTAAAGGATAAATGTAAAATTGTGATAAATTATGGTATCCTACTTTCTATTGGGACTGAACCTTGAATCCTTATATCCATAATCAGTTTATGTGGTCAAGTCTGATGGCTAACAAGGATATTTCAAAATACCTCCCTGCCTGAGAGACTTGACAACATCTAGAAGTACCCTAATCCATAACCTATAAATTGAAATTGACAGTCATCATATTCGTGTTGGAAGTCAGGATACCATCACTTGTGAAGGTGAAGAAATGAATTTCATTTTGATGAAATCGTATGAACTATGGAATATGGATTAATGGTTCAATATCAAGTGCAAAGAAATGCTATGTGGGAACGTAGATTTTAGTCAGTAATTGAAAATCATCAGCATAAAATTTATCATTGTATATTGTAAGATTTTCTATTGGCTGGAATCAATCTTGCATTTAAAGAGGATAATTGCTTAATTTGAAGTGATTTTGGTTTAGTAAAAGAAAGAGAAAAATATCTCAACTTGAGGATATGAATAGATAATTATTCAAGTCATTGCAGGATAATCTCTAAACTTCTACATGGAGTGCTATTAATTTGTTAATGATAAGAGTGATTAATTTCTGATAATGGTTCCAAAGATTGAGGAATCAATGAGACTACGTGATGTATGTGATTGGTGTTTGGAGTTGTGATCTTGATATGAATTTTATTATTTGGAGTTATAATGATTGAAATTATCGACTGATTTTTCCTATTGTTCCTAGGCTCTAACTTTTAGTTAGAATTAATAGTGTATTTAGCTAATCGAAAATTTTGGATTATGATATTATAAGCTCTGCGAAGAGTTTCATCGTTATCTATAATTGATCTATGGGACTTGAAAGCTATTAATATTTGAGATTAGAGATGAGTTGGATACTCATAGAATTATGTTGGAATTTGTTGGGTGCGAAAAACTTATGTTTATTACAAATTTCGGTTATATTGATTTCATCTTTATCGTAGTGTATGATGGTCAACTGATGATAAATATTCTGATATAGTGAAAAAGAAAGGAAAATCAATATCCAATAGTTTATAAGTGACTAGAAAATTTGTTGATATCATTATTCAGATTTAAAGTTTTATGTAGTTATAATTACTTAACATGATTTGGAAATTTTATTCTAAGAAATTTGGTGAACAAGAAATTATGTTGATCCCAGACAATGTTATGAATAATAACTTTGAGGTTTTCATGATTATATTTGAATGACATATTAGAGGGAGCAATTGAAGTGTGATTGGATTTAAGTTACAAACTTTGAGATTATTGTTAATTTAACAAGTGGTTTATCTTTAATATGGACATTAATTTTGACAGAAGCCCATAGTAGTAAGTACATTCTACATCCTGGTAGTACCAAAATGTATCAAAATCGATGAAGGGTGTTTTGGTGACCTGAAATGAAACGGGATGTTGCAGAGTTGTAGCTAAGTGTTTGATTTGTCAGCAGATTAAAATCGAACACCAAAAGCCAACGGGGTTACTTAAGTCTCTTCCAGTGGCCACTTTCTGGCCATTAAAAGTACAGACTCCTTAAGTGCCTTAGCAGAGTTGTATGTGAAGAAGATAGCTCAGTTGCATGGGGCTCCCGTGAGCATTACATCAGATAGAGATTGTCGATTCACATCCAGATTTTAGGTTCATCTACAAGAAGCCATGGGATCTCAGCTTAACCTGAGCACTGCCTATCATCCTCAGATGATGGTCAGTCCGAGAGGACCATTAAGATCTTAGAGGATATGTTAAGGGCATGCGTTTTGGAGTTTAAGGGCTCATGGGAAGATCATCTGCCTTTTGCAGAGTTTGCTTATAACAATAGCTATCATGCTAGCATCGGGATGGCATCATATGAGGCCTTGTATGGTAGAAGATGTAGGTCTCTAGTGGCTTGGGAAGAAGTGGGTAACAGAAAGATTTTGACTCCCGATTTGGTGGAACAGGCAGCAGAAGGTGTTCGGATAATCTGTGATAGACGTAAGGTTACACAAAGTAGGCAGAAGAGTTATGCAGATAAGCATAGGCGGCCACTTGAGTTTCAGATTGGGGGATTCCGTGTTTCTAAAAGTATCCCCGAGCAAGGGTATTATGTAAGACCCCGTATATGTATAATGGTAATGTGTGTAATTGGATCAAATAATATGAATGGACTTGTAATGTAAAGTATGATTGATGTAAGTCCATGGATTCAATGTATGTATGTGTAATATGAATTGTAACGTACATACAAGTTTCATTGAGTACGAATATGAAGAAATGAGTTCTGGCAAGTGATGGATGTGATTGAAACTCAAGATGAGTAGTGTGGTAAAATGGAATGGAGTTATGCTTCCATTTGGTTTCATGTAGCATACCTTTGGACATACAATGAATGCACACAAGTTTCAATGTGCATAAGGTATGAATGGATGCCATTTTCAAGTTATAAAGGTGGATGGATGAGAAAATGGGCATGGCAATAGATTAAGGATGTATTGGTATGAGTTGCAGCAAGGAAACTACAGGAAATCTAGAAAACATGAGGGCCAGATCGATCTCATAGGATGAGAGATCGATTTGGAAGAGCCAGAATGCTCTTATTTGGGCGAAAGAATAGAGCAGATCGATCTCCAATGGAGCCAGATCGATCTCCCAAGCATTCTGTAGTGAAAAGATCGATCTCCAAGCACCCAGATCGATCTCTTTAGCTCTCTGTTTGGGAGCAGATCGATCTCATGCCTCGACAGATCGATCTCATGCTTCGACAGATCGATCTCAGGCTTAAAAATGTCGTGAAAAAGAGGGATTTAAGGGGACCAGATCGATCTCCTCTTGAACCAGATCGATCTCCTTAAGCTATTTCTATATAAGGAGGGCTGAAAATTAGGAAATCTCAGGAAAAACATTAACCTTCCACTTTCAACCCAAAAAAAACCTAACTTTCCCTCTCTAAAATCAGCCATTTTCAGTGAGATTTGAAGAGAGACCATTAGAGGCAAAGTTGTTCCTATCAAAGAGAAGAACAACATAGTGTGAAGGCATTTTCCCATTGTTGGTGTTGAAGGAGTTAAGGGCATTGCCATTTGGAGCAAGAAGAAAAATCATATTTGGTAAGAGTCTAACACTCCAATCCAAATACATTGTCTATTTAATTGATTTTGGAGTTGTTTGGCATGAGTATTGATGGATTAATTATCTAGGGATGTGGTGGAATTGGTGTGACCTAGAAAACCTAGAATGGGTATAATGTGAGAATATATGGGTTGAATGAGTTTATGATTCATGGGCATGCTAAAGTTGTTATTGAGGTAATGTTTATGATTTTAGATGGTTAAATGGAATTACATTGTGAGTTTGGAGGAATTGTGAAAATGGGTATGTATATGCTTGATAAATGCCATAGTGAGGGAATTCATGAAATATGAACACTATGAGCTTAATGTCGATTTAATATCGATTTTGAATAAGTTAATAGGCCTAAGAAGATCCATAGACTCGAGTTATGGATAAAGTAATGAAACGAGGCCTCACAAGTGTTAATAGAAAACTATAGGTCGAATTGACTATAGTGAACACACGATGTCATATTATATGGATCGAATATAATGCGGGATACAATTTTGTGCAGTCCCGAAGAGTTCGTTGGAAACGAATCGAGTGGTACGAGTAGCAGCTTTAAGGAAGTGGAATCACGCATCGCGATTCCAGGTAAGGGAATTTTGTGAGTATATAGAGGTAGCTGCTCGTACTTTGAACTTGCGGGTGAATATTGGGTGTTTTATGAAATGCATGGTTGCTCAAATAAATGATTGATGGTATTCGTGAGTGATGATGAGTATATGCATGATTTTGGTTTTGAAGTGGATTTTATGAAATGGGATAGTAAGGCTAATAATTGCATAAATCTGATGTTTTAATGTTTTTCAAAACGAAATTGCTTGGTTTTAAGCAAGCTTGTAGATGGGTCGGCTAGTATTGTATTGTTGTTGTGGAAAAGCATTTGTGAGTGCTAAACCCGATTGTCGGGATTGTTTGATTGTGTATGAGCCGCCTATCGTATTTGTATGACATAAATCGCGCTAGAGCCTCGCTCGCGCTGGATTTCTATGTTCTCAATTGTATGAAACGTGCTGGAGCTTAGCTCGCACCTTGATTTGGAAACTATGATGATGTTTATAAACCGTACTGGAGCTTCTGCTCGTACATGGCTTGTGAGTGGTCTGTCCTATGAGTATAACCGTACTAGAGCTATGCTCGTACGCGTCTCTTTATGATAGGATGCATGAGTCGTGCTAGAGCTTTGCTCGCACAAGTTTGCACATTGTGATACGTAGAAGGTTGTGAAAGTTGGTAAGATCCTTAAGCCTTACATCCTTAAGCCCAAAGAGGCGGGGAGGCTCTGTTAGGCGGGGAGGCTCTGTTCGGTGGGGAGGCTCTCTTACGGTGGGATCCTTAAGCCAACATCCTTAAGCCCTGGAGGGGCGGGGAGGCTCTGTTAGGCAGGGAGGCTCTCCTACATGGGTACGGTAAGATCCTTAAGCCCTACATCCTTAAGCTAACATCCTTAAGCCCAAAGAGGCGGGGAGGCTCTGTTAGGCGGGGAGGCTCTGTTCGGTGGGGAGGCTCTCTTACGGAAGGATCCTTAAGCCCTACATCCTTAAGCTAACATCCTTAAGCCCGAGGAGGCAGGGAGGCTCTGTTAGGCGGAGAGGCTTTGTTCGGCAGGGAAGCTCTCCTTCACGGATATGTAAAACTCTTGGTATGGGGTAGGTAAGACCTAGGAATGGCACCCCCAATCACGATATGAGTCTGCGGAGTACGCTGTACCGTGTATATCACATGGAGTACGATGTACCGCATGATGGTTATGTGATGAGAAAGTCTGGCGAGGGATAATCCATCTTCATGCCAGCATGATACCCCGCACACCTGGATGCGTGTGGTCTGGGATGATTTATGATGTAGTGGTCCACATAGGCACTTTTGATATAGTGACCTAGTTTTTATACACATGCGTGATTGTGAATTGATTTGGTGGTATTTATGTGTTGAGAAAGAGGTTTATGATGTTGGTTTAAAAAGGAGGTTTCTTAATGAATTGCCCTTTTTGTGAATTTAGATGAGATTGAGCATGAGATGATTTATACTTGATGTTTTTACCATGTTCTATATGCCAATGTACATGATTTTAATACATGATATATATGTATACTCACATGGCATAGTTTTACTTCCTCATGCTCCTACTATGAATATTTATGCATAACACTATCAGCATGTAGATAGAGTAGTTATCTACCATGCTTGCATTATTGCCTTACTGAGCGTGTGGTTGCTCATCCCTCTCTATTTTTCCCCCTACAGAGCGTGCATAGTATCCCAGTGAGGACTGAGGCGTGGTATTTTGGACTCCGCTGCATCTCCATCGCTTAAAGGTATATACACAGTGATTCTTTTTGTATCTAAACAATGTAAAAGCACAGTATTCTTTGAGTTGTAATTATGGGGGATGTAGATGTCAGTAAAACATGCTTTTGTATAAGTACAAGATTAAATGCAAATGTATGACATCGTTTTATTTAACTGAGAATGAATGAGATGTGGGGTTTATTATTGACTCACAGCCCAACAGTGTGTGGTGAGTTAGTTCACGACCGGGTAAGGTAACAGTAACACGCGAAAATTTTTTTAGTGATTTTCGGTTAAAGAGAATGGAATTGGGTCGTGACATATTATGAGCTATGGAAAGAAGGGGAAATTGAGTCCTCGTTTCATTGGTCCATTTGAGATTCTAGAGAGAGTGGGAGACGTAGCTTTTAGACTTGCCTTACCATCACAGCTTTTTGGGGTACATAATGTCTTTCACGTCTCGATGTTATGGAAGTATAATCCAGATCCCTCACATATCATTGAGTATGAGCCTTTGAGCATTCTAGAGGACATGAGCTACATGGAGAAACCTACTTGGATTTTAGACAGAAAGGAAATGGTACTTCGATCGAAGACAATTCCTCTGGTAAAGGTTCTCTGGCAACACCATTCGGTTGAAGAAGCTACGTGACAGCTAGAGAGTCTCATGAAGGAGAAGTGCCCTCATATATTCTGAAGGACCAAGATGAATTTGGAGGACCAAATTCTTTAAAGGTGGGAAGAATGTAAACACCGTAAAATTTTTTGTACTTAATTAGACAATAAAATTAAATGAAAATGTGTTATAAGAAAATATTTATATATATATATATATTTTTTTGTGAAATTGAAAATGTATTTAAAAATAAATACAAAAATATATTATATATTTGTTATTTTGAAAATGAAATTTAAAAATAAATAAATAAATAATATATATAATAAAAAATTAAAAGAATATATAAAGTAAAAAAAGAAAAGAAAAGGGATTTTTGTCGCGCGACTTTCGCGCGACAGAGAAAGGGGCAGAGGGATCGGGAAAAACTCGATCCTCCCAAAATCCTTCTCTCCCTCGACTAGGAGACCCCGACGAGAGGCCGAGAGGAGCGTGACCACCACTGACGTCGACACAGCTACAAATCCGACGAGGGAAACGATGGCCGGCGAGCAGAATAGAAAAGAAAAGAGAGAGACAAAACCGAGAGAGAAAGGAGAAGAAGGGAAGGGAAGGGAGAGAAGCTACTAGAGGGGAAGCGAGGAGCGACGCCGGTTAACCCAGGGAAGAAGGCGGTGACCATTGGCGACACCGAGAGCAGCAGATCGGCAATGACAGAAAACGAGGGGTGACACCGAATGGGAAAAAAGTCGAACCGGCTACTGCCTGGCGAGCCCAGGCTTAACCATAACCAAATCCATGTGTCGTGCGGTTAGACGGAGCGGTTGGGAGTGAAAGCCGACAAGGAACCGACTAGAAAAGTCACCGAACGACGAGATGGCCCCTAAACCGGTATGAACCGGTTTAGTGGAAGGGTGGTCTGAACTGGTCTGAACTAGTTCAGCCAGAAAAAAAAGGAGAAAAAAAAGAAGAAGAAAAGGAAAAGAAAAGAAAAAGAGGGAAAAAAAGGAAAAGGAAGAGAAAAATTTCAGAGATGCTTCAGTTTGACGGTAGACCGGTAAGCGGTCGAAATTGACTGTTTAAATTTTTAGAAAAAAATTATTTAAATTTATAACTGAACGAAATTGACCCAGTTTGGAAATATATGTGTGTAGCATGACAATGGGCGATGAATGAGATTCGATATAGTCTCGATTTACGTGTCATCATGAAATCTTGGGTAAATGAATCTCACTTGCTACCACTTGTATAAATATACGAGTTAGAAATTAATCGCATAATTTTTTGGATTAATTTCGTATAAATTACGTTATAACCGGAATTGAAAAATCGACTATCTCAAACGATATTATGAACTATCCAAAGAAATTAGAAAATGTTTAAAATGACGTGATGGTGATAGTAGGCCATGTATGTCAGCTAAATGTCTATAATGGGCCCAGCTTGTGTAACAGTCGGCCTAAACTCGTTAATGACCTAATGGACGACCCATAAATTGTAATTGAGCCTAAATAGTTAAATGGATTTTAAGGATTGAATAAGGGAATTGAAACAAGCTTAGGATAGAGGTAGACACATTAAGAGACTATAAGGCCCAATAAAAATAATTGGGTCCAAAATTTTATCTGAAGTGAAATTACACTGCGTACGTGTTTATAAGAAATAATAATAAGCGATTTATGATTAATTACAGCTCCAGAGGACTGAATTGGGAGCAAATCGGACTGAGCAAAATCTCAGAATTTGAAAAAGTTAGACTGTACAGAGAAATCGAGGTAAGGGTAAAATTTAATTTAGTTCTGATAATGAACCATCATTGCATTGATAAAAAGATTTTATGAAGCAATATTATGTTTTGAAATGATTTATGATTATTTTCATACTTATGGAACGGTTTACGAAACATGATTTCGTTTTATGAAATGTTCACTAAGTGAATCTATGTTTATGAAATGAATTTCTTGAAGTATGAAAATGCATGAAAGTTTTATGATGGTTTGAAAACCTATATTTATGCTTTGAAAGGAACTTTTGACATTTTCAAAAGTATTCGAGAAAAGAGAAAAGAATTTTTGAGACTATAGGCTTCATGCATGGCTACTTCTCGTGGTGTTCCGGCTCCACCACTTGAGTGCCGGTATGTAGGGCCCCTGTAGCACTTGACTCTACCTATGTGGAAGATGTCTTGCTACTTGTGGTTAATGATGATGATGTTTTGATAGTATCTCGTGCCTGCGCAGCACGCATGAATGTTTCCCGCACGGAGAGTGCCTTTGGTGCCCGTGCCCTAGCTAAGTGCTAGAGAAAGTACGAAAGATAGATACTACCCATGTTTTTATGAAAGTGTTGTACGACCCTGATCCAGTCTACAGCCCCCTTACCATGGCCATAGGTATGATGACTCTCTACAGAGAATGACACGTATCGCATGACTTAGTTATAGCCTAGTCTCCACGATTATGATTATGATTATGAATATGTTTATAATGATGATGATGAATGACTGTTTTTATGAGATTTTGACGAAATGTTTACGAACAATTATGATTTATGACGAAATGTTTACGGGCAATTATGATTTATGAAATGTTTACAAATGACGACGATTTTATGAAATCATCCATAAATGATGAAAATTTTATGAAGTAATTAAGCATGTATTTGATTTTAAAGAAACTCATGCTTCATAATTTCTTATGATGACTATGCACAAAATGAAAGTTTACATATCTTCTAAATATTAGTTCTAAAAGAAACTTATGATCAATTTTTCTGAAGCAAAGTTTGTTTCATGAATGATTTCTTGCATGCTTTTACATATCAGGACTACTTTAAATGTATTTTCTTACTCGATTTTTTCCCGAAAGCTCACCCCTTCACCTTTCAGATGTGTTGCAGTGAAACTACAGTTGATAATTGCTGCGTAGATGACGTAGGCTGTCGGATACGAGTTTCCCCAGACTACCTGTTGTACATGCGTGACATATTCATTTTTATCTCTTTACCAGACCATTTGTATGCATAGACATCTATTGAAAGTAATGTGTCGGGATGTAATCTGTATAAGGATAAATGAAATATTTTTAAGGATTGATTTTTGGGAGTAAATAAATGTGTTTGGAATATGTAGAATGATTTGATGATATGACTTGGAAAGCATGTTTGATAGTTGTGGATAGCTAGGGTTGATATTGTGAGAAATTGCAGGTGGGTAGACTTATATATTAGTCGTTATGCTACCTAAATTTCTATCGGTCATATAAAATCTAAATGTTAAACTTAAATATAATTACGGATAAAAAGTAAAAAAGGATTGACACTGAACAAGAATACAGCCTAAGTGAATAAAGGATTAAGTTGCAAGCCGAAGTTTGAAAAAAAAAAATTTCCCCCAAATTTTTATAGGTAACGGGTCATTACAAGGCAACACATTAAATGATGAATGTAATGACCCGAAACTACTTATTTTAAGTAATTTATTACTGAAGTATGAAAATTTTGGGCTAATTTTTTCAATTTTTCTTTTCCTACATGTTTGTCATGTGAGTACAATCATAACTATTTCTAGGTCTCAAAATTACCTAGTTTGGTTTACGGTTATAAACCTAAGGTCCTAGCCTAACTTCTTATTAGCTTTTGTAATCATTTCTTAATTTAATACACATCCTGACACATGCATTAAAAAATAACTGTCTAAAAATTAAATCAGTATAAACAAATATACCGCTATAAGCTGCGAGATCTCGAAGTGCTTACTTTGAAGCCGATATTGATAATGATGCCATTGTGCCTCTAGTCTGAACCTGTGATGGAAAGAAGAAAGGGTTGAGCTTTGGGAAGCTTAGTAAGCAAACCACACAAGTACCGAGGAATTAACTTACATGATACTGAATTTCTAATGCATTTCTAATTTATTTCCATTCTATCATTCTTTCTTTTCACTTATTCGAACTTATCACATTCTGAAACTTGTCTTGTTCCACAACATACTTTACAATTGAAACTTATCGAAATGTCATATTTCTCTTGGGTTTATGGACTAAGGTATGTTCTAGATGCTGTCAAGTTTTTCAGGCGAAGAGATATTTCGAAATACCTTAGTTAGCCATTAAACCTGACCACTCGACTGAACATAGTCACAATGATTCAAAATTCTAACATAGTCAAATGCATCAAACCCAAATTTATTGACATCCCCATTGATCCTTCAAACACAACCATTTTCCAAATTATATCATTCATTAAAAGTATTCATATACCGAAAACAATTATATTTCAAAAACATCTTTTTTTCATACATCACTCATATTCGAAACTTGTCATACTTTAAGATTTATCTTATTTCGAACATCATCTGTATCAAAAACATTTACTTTATTTAGAATTGGTCTTACATCCGAAACATATTCATATTCAAAATATAATCCTTATATTCAAAACATCTTCCATATTCTAAACTCTCTTCGCTTCTCGAAATGTAGTTCTTATTCCAAAACATCTATTGAAATTCAAAACATATCTCATACTATCTTTTGCTAATGATTATAATCCGTTAATCGGATATTACTGACTATTACAATCCTCCAGTTGAGAGTCCATTCCTGACTATTATCATCCTCGGTAATAGGGTACAACATATTTATGTCATATCATTAGGGTATGTTCTGGGAACCATGATCATGTTCATAAAAACATTTTTGAAAACATAATTTCTTACTTCAAAACATGTTTCATGTTACAAGGAAGACATTTAAAGAAATCCTGACAATCCTTAAAACATGCGGAAAATCGGGGTTAACATGCTTTTGTGCTTAAATCATTTTGTATAAACTTACTTTGAAATAAAACATTCATGCATATATACTTATGAAATTCAATTTACATATGTACTTACTTACTTTTAAGTAAAATATGGTTACATACATGCTTACTTTATCAAACTTACATACTTATTTACTTTGAAATACATCATACTTACCTACATACGTACTTCCATACTTTCTTTCATACTTAAAACATTCATACATTAAAACATGGAGACTAGGCTATGTCTATATAGCTATCATGCAAACATATGTCTTCCTCAAAAGAGGGCATCCTCCGAAGAGGGAACATCATACCCCTGGCCATGGGGGCTGTAGATTGGATTAGGGTCATACAACAAACATGCGTAGTATCTGAATAAACTTTACACTAGCACACAGTTAGGGCAAGGGCACTAGTGGCACTTGCTGTGTGGGAGACGTATATGCGAGCTGCGCTGGCATGAGATACTACGAAAACATATACCACGGGTAGCGAAGGCTACCACTAGAAAGGTGAAGACAAGCACTACACGGGTTCTACGTATCAGGCACAAGAAGTGGCGGAGCTGGAACACCACAAGTAGTGGGCATGATATGCACACAACATATGCTAATAGGGTAGCCTTTTAGTATCAGAAAAATCTTGCTTTCATACTTACTTAAGATCAATTTGAAATCATTTTCAAATTCATTTGTACAAAAGGTTACGAAAATCGTGTTTCGGAAAACACACACATACATGCTTAATCTCTAAATCGTCAAATTTATAAAATCGTACAAAAATCATGTAAGCTTCTTACATCTCATAAAATTATAACTTGCTTCGAGATAAAATATCTAATTCAAAATAGGTTAATATAAGAACATATCCTTTCTGATAATCTTATTGTCAATATTCTACATACTTATGTCACTTAATATTCTTAGAAATCATTCATTCCTTATTCTTGGACTCGATTAATTTCATTCGATGCCATCTTGTCTCAAAGAGCTTAATTCATATCACGTTCATTTGTCCGAAAGCGATTTCTAAAATCATATTGTCGATATCTTATTCGCAAAATTTGATGATTAAATTATACAAATCTAAGTGACGTCCATAATTATATTTCGATAAAAGCTTTCCCGTTGTAGCTATCAGTGAGCTGAAATTACTCCGTGCCTAGGGTATTACCTTTGATTACAGATCCAAAGGTCTATATATACTCTATCGGAATTATCTTAACTAAAACATCTAACAATCGTGTTTCCAAAATCCATATCACGATCGAGACGGAAAGTAGTTGATGCTTAAATATGAAATACTGAGCATAAGCTAAGTAGGCTATATGCTTCATTTAGTCCAAAACTCAATTAAATGAGATTATACTGATAAAATCTGTATAATCTTCTAAATTTTCCACAAAACGCCAGGTAATGATTTTAGTGTTCGGAAATCATCGTAAGTTTAAAAAACAAGTCAAAACAGCCTAAAATCGCATTTTCGATAGTCCAGGGGTTCTAACTCGGGATACCGATAATGTAAAAAATTGTTAAATTTTTACAATAAGACCAAGTTTCATTTGCTCATTACCTAGTCTGCAAAGCAGAAAGTAATTTGTATTCTGAATCCAGTTGATTCATCACTTGACAACTTTCAAATCGATTAGACGGTTCACATATGTCTTCGAGAAGTTCAACTAATTATTTAAGATAGCAATTGTTTAATTCCAAAGCATAACACAATTTATACGAAATTAAATCATAACTTATACGATTAAATATAACCAATATAATAATACAGGTGGTAGCAAGTGAGGTTCACTTACCTGAGTTTTTGCATTGACATGCAAATCGAGGTTGAATCGAACTGTCATTCTTCGCCTATTGTTGCACTACACATTGTCAAATATAAATTTAAATAATTTTTTCAAAAATTGAGATGATCAAATCCGATTGCTTACCGATCTATCGTTAAACCCGGGGCATTACCAAATTTTTTATCCATTTTTTCTCTTTCTTTTTCTTTCCTATCTGAACCGATTCGGACCAGTTCAGCCCATCTTTTTACTGAATCGGTCCGAACCGGTTCAGTTGCTGTTTCACCGGTCGGAGCGTTCGTCGATCGATTCTTCTCCGCTTTCCACTTCCAACAACTGCGTACGATTGCGTGATGCGTGGGTTTGGTAGGGGTACACCTGGGTTGGTAGGAATGAGGCCGGTTAGACCATTTTTCTCCTTGGTGACACTGCCTCTTTCTCCTTCGGTGGTCTGCGCCCCTCTGCCCTGTCGACCGTCGCCGTCTCCTCCTTTACACTGGCCGGCACCGACACTCTCCCCTCCTCCGACCGTTTCCTTTCTTCTATTCCTTTCTCTCTCTCTCTTCTTCTCCTTCCGCCCTTCATTTTCGTGCTCTCCTCTGTTTCAACAGAGGAGAGAAATGAAGGGGTCAGACCCCTTCCCCCGACTCCTTTCCTTTTTATTTATTTATATATAATAATATATATACATTTTAATATAATATAATATATTATATAATAAATATTTCATACATATAATATATTATTATATTATATTTTATACATAAATATCTAAATATATATACATATATTATTTAATCATATATATTATTTATTTTATTTATTTTTATTTTATTATATATATATATTATATTAAGCTAATATATTATTCAATTTATTTCTACATACATATATATATATATATATATAAATATAAACATTAGTATTTATTTTTATTTTCCTGGAAATTGTGAAGACCCACTCAGCACCAAAGGCCCACTAGCCTCCACAGGTAACAACCCCCACAGGGGTCCCCCTGGGCTGACTAGCGCAGTGGCTACTGAGCGCAACACCATTAACCCGTATTATCCACTTTTAGGCCGAAGCCCATCACGGTTTTGCTCACAGCTGGGGGGCAAGCCCATCTCCAGCCAAACACATCCCCAAAGATTCGAACCAGGGACAACACCCTTAGTTCGTCTCTACTGGTACCATTGAGCTGTTGTCCCTAGTTCGAATCTCTGAGGACGCGTCTGGTTGGAGATGGGCTTGCCCCCCACATGTGAGCAAAATCGTGATGGGCTTCGGTTCAAAAGCAGACAATACGGGATAATGGTGTTGCGCTCAGTAGCCACTGCACTTGTCGGCCTAGGGGGACCCTAGTGGGGGTTGTTGCCTGTGGAGTTAGTGGGCCTTTGGTGCTGAGTGGGTCTTCACAGAAATATTTTTCTATATTTTCGAGATAAATTTTTCGAGGTGGGAAATTTCGGGTTATCACAATGAATCCATAAACTTAACTCATGAAAAACAAGGAAGAAGATAAGTTTCCTTACCTAACTCACCAAACCAAGAGCTATTGGTTTCACATACTATTTTCCTTCAAATTTTCGAACAATTTTTTTCATTTTTCCTTACTTAGTTTGTCCTACGTTCAGTGTAGGTTCTTACTTAGCGAATTTTAATGATAAGATATTGCATTGGTCCTAATCTTAGCGTGTGATGTGACCTCAAGTAATTAACTCTTACCGTTCCAAATTTCTTTTAGTATTGACTTAATTTCCAACTCACATGGATTATCATGGTTACTTGAAGTATAAATTTCCAAAAATAGCACACATCACATCATGTCCTAATTATAGTATAATTGACATCCAATAGATTCTAATTTACTGTATTTGATGTCCATCATAGCCCCGAATTGTATCCCATATTTGTGATAGCCTGGAAGAGAGAAAAATATGGCTAATTTAAAATTTTCTTAAATTAAACTTCCTACTCGAGGTGCATTCCTGTATAGTATCAGTTAATCTCATATATATTCGCTATTAAATTGCTTATACTTAATTATGCTCATGCCATTTTCTAATGAAAATTCGACAACATCTCCCCTTATATTTACCATTATCCTTCTGCAAATTTAAGAAGCAGTTCAATATTCACAATCCTGTTGATTTTATTTCTATTTCATCAACCAATATCCAAGGATCTCTCAACATCAACATTTACTGAACCAAATAACATGGTATCAAAATAAACTCACTTTTCTAATTTATATACATATACCATCCTGATTATATCCCAACGTTATTTAAATATAAGTGTCTGCATTACACAATTGTTTGGATACAAAATGAATTGAGTTATAACTCACGCGTGTACAAGCAATAGCCTGGGAAGAGTCTCGTCCATCAGCCTATGTCACGTACGCAACAGGTACTTGTGCTCACTGTAAATAATCTGTGGGGGAGGAAAGAAGGTGGTGAGCTTCAACTAGCTCAGTAAAAAGTGCATATGAGATTTAGGAATCATCATCAAAGCATAAGTGTACTAATGGCATAATTTCACATAATTATAAACAAGTGATTAAAATCACAATTCATTAAAACATCATTATCTCAATTTCACAACACGTCATTTCTCAAAATAATTATGGAGATTAGGCATAATATATGTGTCATGAAAGCAATCATCACATCACATCATCCTCAATGAGGGTATCCTCAAACGAGGGAATCATCTACCTGTGGCCACGACATCTCTATAGACTGGATCAGGGTCGTACAGCCTTGGCTCTACGTTACCAAGGCCCAACCATCTCACGTTACCAAAACGAAGGTATCTCACGCTACCAAAGCAGAGGATCTCACGTTACCAAAACGGAGGCATCTCACACTACCAAAATGGAGGCATCTCACATTACCAAAGCGGAGGCATCTCACACTACCAAAGCGGAGGCATCTCACGTTACCAAAACAGAGGCATCTCACACTACCAAAGCAAAGGTATCGATGTGCAGACATTATGACGAGTCCTTAGTCTAAAAAACATTTCATTATTATGCTTAAAATAATTTTGCCTTCACGTAGAGCTTATAATAGCTTTGCTTGTAAATCTCGTTTAAATATAAAAATATATTTGTTCACAAAACATTCAAATCACAAAATCGAGCTTAAACCGGCAAAACATGCACTCAAGTAATAATCTCAAATTAAACACTTTTCTCAAGAAATATGCTCATTTATAAGATTATTTTATGCTACCAAAGTATTTTCATCGGTAAAGAACACATATACATAAAATCGTTGCATCCCTTACCTCTTAGACCTTAAGTGGTGAAATATACCCGAGTCTCGGACTAGCCTCGATTCACGTGTCAAATTCTCGAGCTGCTCAAAATAACGTCAAACCATCAACAGATACTCCTGATACCTCTACTTCACACTTCTATTCATTCATGCATTTTCACAAACACCTTATGTGTACATTTCATAACTTCATCCAATTTCATTAACTAATTTCATAAAATCGTCTCATAATCATGCATATAAAATCACTTTCACCATATTATAATCACTTCATCATTAAATCAACCATAGTTCACTTTCTCATACTAAACCCATTTTTAGGTCATGGTTGATTCATCATGTTCTAGGTAGTTTCAACCAACAATACATACATCAATCAACTCATAACACTGTCTAGACAAACATTTTTGGAGTTGGTGTATTGAAAACTCACCTAACTTATCTTTTCTCTTTTTTGAAATTGGAAGACCCATTTGCTCTTTCAATCCAACAAGTTGAATGTTGATTCCTAACTATGTTGTTCTCCTTCTCACAATAAACAACTTTGCTCAAAGCAACTTTTCTCAAATCTTTTTGGAAGGGGTGGTATTCTAAACTGAGAAAACTTGTTTTTTTTAGGTAAAAATGGAGTAGGTGTTTTGTTTTCCTGAGAAAGAAGGCTTTGCCATCGAATTTTTATAGAATAAGGGTGGTGAGATTGATCTCCTAGGGTAAGAGATTGATCTTCCTTTGGTTTGAACTATCGAAATATTCAAGTATGTAAGTGTGGGATCGATTTGCTCATTGGGAAGAGATCGATCCTTTCTTGGCAGAATCAAGTGGAGATCGATCTGCTTATGGGAAGGGATCAAGCCTTGCTAGGCAGAAGTAAATGGAGAATGATCTGCTAATGGGGAGAGATCGATATGCTCTTTGGGAAAATCAAGTGGAGATCGATCTGCTTGTGGGAAGAGATCAATCCTTTCTAGGTAGAATCCGACTGAGATCGATTTGCTTGAATAAGAGATCAATCTGCTTTGAATAAGGGATCGATCTGGCTTTCATTTGGAGTATTCCTGCTGCATATTTTTTAAGAATTTCAAAGGAAAACTTGCCTTTGATTGCTTCACTAGTCATTTTGCATTCTATTCCCACTTAGAGCATGGAAAGGTTCATTTCTTATGATTCACATACAATGTGACTTATGTGTACTGCTTGGAATCATAAAAGATAGTTAGAATTTACGTTTGAGTCCTTATATTCAGTCTGAAGGTTTTGAGTTCCATTTGTTTAGTTAGTGGCCACTTCAGCCCTTATTTAGCCATTACATGAATTCATGAATATTCATTCATTCTCTTTGCAATTTCATGTAAGCAAAAGCTCTTCTTATGACTCAATTAACATATGAAAGTGTGTACATCATATGAATAATAAGGAATACATCATCAAAAGTGGGTCTTACAATATTACATAATATTTACATCTCAACATCAAAATACATAAGTTGTCATTAACAAAAGTCTGGAAACAATAAATAAACTATACAAAAGAATGTACACTTCTAAGTAAAAGTAGTAGTGGTAGGTGGAAGATACACCCTTCAATTCTTAAAGCATAATCGTATCCCGATAGTCCCACTAAGAAAACAATGCTAAAACTAAGGAAGAGAAATCAAATAAAAAAATTAATTTATTTGAAATCGATTAAAAACTTAATTTATACAATTTTATTTAAAACTATGCAATTTATTGAAATATAAACATTTTAATGCACTTCGTGAGATTTTTGGTTTTTCTTATAAATTGAGTATGTAAAATCTTAGATTAACGTAAATCAAGTCTTATGCTTATGCATGGTTTATACAAAAGGGATCATATGCTTAAATCTTAGATCATAGGCTTTGAAGAGATACTTAGGAATTTAACAAAACTCTAGTGAATCACATTTAATTTAAATTGAAAATGATTGAATGAAAATCATGCATTTTGACCTAATGAATTTCTTGATTTAAGTCTTGAGATAAGGATGTCTAGAAGCCCATGGCCCTTACCTAAATTACAATGCAAAAAGTCGATTCGACCTTCTACTAACGTAGGTAGTCTACTCCATCACTCCTCTCTGGACGACTTTATTTGCAGTGTTGAGCTAATGTTTGAATTAATTTTCTTATTCTTATTTTTCTCCTAAAAGGTACCTTATAAATTCAGTAATTAAATAATAAATTTCTTATATATCTTTAATTTATTTGCCAAATATAGTTTTCGTCACTTATTTCCCTCCTTAGGCATAATACCAATCTAGATCACTTACACGATTTTTTTTCTTTAATTTCGTTAACATGGCTAAATGGCCCATCATACATAATTTCCATCATATTTCCTCTTCAACATCATAAATCATTTAAATTTTATAAATTAAATCCCATTATCCTCACAATTTCATCAACATGGGCTAATTTTCCTTAAATTCTTCACTTAGATCCTAGTTATATCATTTTAGCTTATAGCATTTTCCTTTTAGTTTTTAACCCCAAAATTAATCCTAACATAACCTTATTTAACTTAATACCTCATCATAACCCTAAAATTGAAGCACTAACCCTAAAATCATTATGGTAGTCGAAACCCCAAAATGAATTGTCACGACCCAATACTACCAAAATCAGCACAAATTTTTCGCTTTTGGAAAATCTTTCTTACCTCCTCGTGACCAATCCCTCTAAACAGGTCGGGCTGTGAATCAATATCGATATACCCTTTTTTAACCATTAAAATATCACACGTACATATATATATATATATATATATATATATATATAATGACATCAATCATATTATAATAGAGTGGTCGGTATGTTTTATACATCACATGATTCTATATTTACATCTCCAAATATTCCTTCATATACAATACTATGCTGTAAGCATACTGATACAAAATTCTGTACGTGGTGTATACCTGACAGTCGATAGGAATCATAGATAATCAGCTATTCCGTCTACTCTCTACACCCGCTATCTCTATGGTGGAAACACTGAAAGTGGGTGGAAAATGAAAGGGTGAGCTCCACATGCTCAGTAAGGCAATAATACAAACGGGTAGATAGCTATACTATCTACATGCTGATAAGAAATCAGGATATATGTGAGCATGAGGTAAAAACAACGATATGCCATAATTCTCATGTGAAAACATCTCATGCTCAAATGAATCAACACGTTTAAAACACACCATCTGGGTTAAATATGATACACTCAAGGAATTAAATCCATTTCAATAAAATAATTTATCATAAAATTTTCGTTATAAAATCACCCTTCTCACAGGGTTACAAATTAATGAAAGTTTCATAAAATTCCTCCATGGGAATAATCAAAACTCAATTGAAATCATAAGAAAATCGGGGCCTGACCCCTCCCTCGGGTCTACCCTGGTCTATCAAGACCAATAGTTATATCATGTGAGACATGTAAGCGACTATATCAGTAATATCTAGGACTATGGCCATAACCTCGTGATCCCTGGCACACGGATCCTAGTGTGCGAGGTGTCACACCTGAAACGGGAGGTAGGTCGATCTTACCCGCCAGAATAGCATAATATCAGGATTGCGATGGCAAACTTGCTGTCTCGTGGCTAATGCCACTCCACTCCAACAATCCCCACGGTACAGCGTACTCCACGTGACATACACGGTACAACGTACTCCGTGAACCCAAGCTCAATCAAGGGTGCCTGTAATAGGTCTTATCCACCCATGTCAAGTATATCTCAGTATGCACGTGTGAGCATATCATCTCATTGTGACACACAGTCTACAAGAGGCTCCAACACGGTTATATGCATGTCATATAAATCCCTGTGCGAGCGAAGCTCTAGCACGGCTCCATGCATATTCATGATATCTAAAAACCTCACGCGAGCTAAGTTCTAGCACGGTTTCAGAGAAGTCAATGAAATCTGTGTACGAGCAGTGCTCCAGTATGACTTAAACTTGTTGGCTCTACCGAGAGGGGGGTGAATCGGTTTTCTAATGTTTATGGTAAATTTTAAATTAATCCTAATTTAATTAGCAAATGATAGTGAGCAATATAATAAAATTAAACAATTTAATGCAAGATAGGGAAGAGAGAAACAAACACAATCGCTTATAGAGGTTCGGCCAAACTCTTGCCTACGTCCTCTCTCCTTGACCCTCTTGTCAAGTGCTTTCTTTCTCTCCTTCAACAGAAGTTACAATCTTCCTTTTTCAGGTTAAGGAATAACCTCTCTACCTTTTGCAATACAAAGATGTATTCACCCTTTTACAATTTTATCTCACTGAGGAACAATCCTCTTCTCTTCTAAGGTAAGGATGAATACAGAATCAAGCTTTTAGTGTGGGTAGGACAATCACAGCTTTTGCACTTAAGCTTATACAACAAACTCAATAAATGAGGAATGAAGACACAAGGAATGAAAGTATTAAACTCTTGAGAATGTAAGAAATGTGCAGCAATAGTGTCTCTCTTCTCATTGTCTTCAATGCTTGGTTAAATACTGAAGGATTGGTAGTTGGAGCATTAAATGCTATTTTTCCCGTTAAGATTTTGCAGAAACTAGCCGTTGGGTACCTCCAGTAGAGTGCCAGATCGATCTGCCATCTTGGCCAGATCGATCTCTTAGTTATAAATCCTGCAAGATCAAAGCACAATAACACAAGGAGATCGATCTCATAGGTTAGCAGATCGATCTGTTAATTTGAAAATGATAGGGGAGATCGATCTGTCGAATAGGCAGATCGATCTTCCAATCTCTCTGTTTGAGGCAAGATCGATCTTCAGATCGATCTGCCATGCAATCTCGTAGTGGGGAGATCAATCTCTCAATACCCCAGATCGATCTCCTTAGCTCTCTGACTTTGAGGAGATCGATCTCATAAGCTCTCTGTTTGAGTGTGGATCGATCTTACAGATCGATCTACAGTCTATGATTTAAGGGAGATCGATCTCTTCCTAGATCAAATCGATCCCTCAACTCCAGTATTAGGCAGATCGATCTCTTAACCCTTATAGATCGATCTCACTCTTCCTTAATATCTTTGTGCAGGTTCAAAGCTTGGCAGATCGATCTCATGTCTTCCTGAGATCGATCTCTCATCCAAGACAAACCCAGGAGATCGATCTCTCATAACCCAGATCGATCTCTCAACTATAGAAAACCCAGGAGATCGATCTTTCATGAGCCAGATCGATCTCTCATCAACAGAACTTTAAGTTCTGGTACTGATAACCTCTAAACATGTTCTTATATCATCTTTATATTATTGAATTTACTTGTTTTGTCATTTCAAAATACATTAACTCAACAAAACTGATTATAAATTCAATTCAAATCCATGTACGAGCATTGCTCTAGTACGGATATGTATAAAAACTTAATGAAAACCTCGTACGAAAAAAACTCCAGTACGGTAGTCATATGAAATAAATCTATAAAATAGTGCGAGCAAGGCTCCAGCACTCTGTGTATGAGTTAAAATATAAAATCCAATGCGAGCAGTGCTTAAGCACGGTTAAAACTCATATAACACTGATAGGTGGCTCAATTTTATCAAAACATGTTAAATAAATATAAATTGGCATCTAACCTGTGCCTTTTCACTTAAAAAATGAAAATAGTAGTCAACCTATCCATAAATTGCTTGAATTAAAGCAATATCATCATGAAAACATTAAAATCATGAATTTCATGCAATTTCATAACCTTACTACCATTTTTGAAAATTTTCTAACTGGAGGCGAAATAGTCATTTGTCACTATTTCCATATTTTTCCACAAAAATTATTATTCTGTTTTCGGGTAGCCTAATGAATTTAACGTAATGTAAATCCCCTCTAAACTACGTACAGCTACCTCTAAGTGCTCATAAAATTCCCTTACCTGGAATCACGCGCGAGTTTATCCCGACTCGGTCACACCAAGTCTCTCAGTCCAATTCGCTCGTCTACGGAGCTACATATAACCACATATGGGTTCAGTTCAAATATACTGATCAGTATTTCACTCTTACTGATCGAATCTAAAGCTCTGGGCCTGTTTTACTCTATCGGGCCCGATTGCACTTTAATGGGCCTCGACCCATTTTTCAGCCCGTTTCCACTTTTAAAATCCCTTCTTCGGGTTTACTGAGCTCATTTGGTTTATCAATAATCATCGGCCTTTGTCCCTAACTCATTGGATAGCCCGGATACTATTTACGATAATTATGTTGAAATTTCGAAAAAAATCCCTTTTATGCAGATTAATCCATAAATTCCGTAAAAAAACTCAACTCTGCATTTTAAGGACTCATATTATTGTAATTAAAATGTACTTACCCAATATGATGCGGGGTACGAAAATCGAAGCTAAATCGGCTCTCGTTCGGGCTCTGTAGTAACACTGCACAATTATATAAATTCGGGTCATTTTCCACTAAAATAATATTAAATTGATTTATCGGGATTTATCCACAGGTCAATCCCGACCCTCGATCACTTACCTGAATTTTGAGT
The DNA here is from genome assembly GCA_033439115.1 of Firmiana major. NCBI lineage: Eukaryota > Viridiplantae > Streptophyta > Magnoliopsida > Malvales > Malvaceae > Firmiana > Firmiana major. Next base: position 55,963,819 of record CM065899.1, read on the forward strand.
CGTCCTCGGGTAATTTTCTTCCCCTTTTCCCTTTTCTTTCTTTTTTTTCTTTTTTTTTCCTGTTTTTTCTTTTTTTTTTTCTTTTCTCCCTTTCTTGGCTATGGTGTCGTTTTAGGCTTTTCAACATCGTCGGCGATCCTGACAGTCTTCCCGGCCACCAGTGGGCTCAAAAGAACCGCCTCGGCCAAGGGAGTGCTCCGCTGGGTCAAATCGACGCTGGGACACCACCGTTCACCGAAACCGACGTGATTTCTCCCTCAACTTTTCGTCCGTCGATTCGTCGGAAATATGGGATGTCGGCGCGCGTTACCGGTACCATTGGAACTGTCGGATGTCGCTCTATCTTCTCCGACCTTCGCCTGGGTTCATCGGTCGTCGGTGGCTCGTCGGGCTCGTCGGGTTCCTCGCGGGTTTCGCGGGTTGGTTTTCGGGTTCTCTTTCCTTTTTTCTCTCTCCCCGATTTCGGATTTCCAATTTCCCCCTTTTTTTATTTATTAATTTATTTATGATTATTTTAATACATTAAAATATATTAAAATAATCCAAATATCCCTAAAAACATCTTAAAAATTATTATTTAATTCATTTAATCAATAAATGAATTTATCAGTCTATTTTCATCTTTTCAGTATATTTTTCGATTCTTTTCGGGATAATTTTTCGAATTAAAAATCTCGATTAATTTCGATTAATTCCCTAAATTCTAATAAATTTATATCTAGATCAATTGGACTCAAATTTAAATATTTTCCTCGGTATTGATCCAGATTTGGCTAATTCCATATTTTAATGATTACTTATCGAATTTGTACTGAATTTTTGGTCTTTTGACCATTTTACCCTTGCACGTGTTTGGAACCAAATTGAATCGACTTTCTTTCATAAATCCACAATCTTTTCCCTATTTTCAATTCCTTATTTGCAGTCAACTCGTTGAAATTCCTTAAACGAACTTATTGGGTCCCTGCTTTACCGATTTATCCCTATTCGATTTTTTTGTACGTTATTTCGTTTCATCCATATTTAATTAGATCCGAATCAACCATCTTAAGAGTCCATTAACATATAATAATGTCATACAATATGGAAATCATAAGGAATATCATACAAAAATGCAGATCTCACAATTTTCGCCACTAAAAGAATTTGGTCCTCCAAATTAGAACCAAATCAATCGGTAAACAACTCCGGGTACTTCTCTTGTATCATGCTCTCTAGCTCCCAGGTAGCTTCCTTCGGAGTGTGATATTGCCACTGAACCTTCACCAGGGAGATCGTCTTAGATCGTAATACCTTCTCCTTCCTATCCAAAATTTGAACCGATCTCTCAACATATGTCATACTGTCACTGAGCTCAACGGCTCGTAGTGAATCACATGTGACGGATCCAGATGGTATTTCTGAAGCATAGAAACGTGGAAGACACTGTGTACACCTGCCAACTCTGGTGGCAACGCCAATCTATAGGCCTTATCTCCCACTCGCTCCAAAATCTCAAAGGGTCATAAAATGAGGGCTCAGTTTACCTTTCTTACCGAACGTCATGATACCCTTGGAATGAGAAACTCTTAAAAACACCGACTTACCCTCTGTAAACTCTAGTGATTTGCGTCTCCTGTCAGCATAACTCTTTTGTCAGCTCTGAGCTGTCCATAATCTATCGCATATCAATCTGACATCCTTAAAGGCATGCTGCACCAAGTCAGGAGCAAATAACAGTCTATCACCAATCTCTTCCCATCCAATAGGGGAACGGCATCTGCGACCATACTGTACCTCATACGGTGCCATCCCGATACTCGAGTGATAACTATTATTGTAGGCGAACTCAGCTAATGGCAAATGATCATCCCAGCAGCCTCCAAAATCCAGCACACATGCTCTCAACATATCCTCCAGAGTCGGTATACCTCATACGGTGCCATCCCGATACTCGAGTGATAACTATTATTGTAGGCGAACTCAGCTAATGGCAAATGATCATCCCAGGAGCCTCCAAAATCCAGCACACATGCTCTCAACATATCCTCCAGAGTCGGTATAGTCCTCTCTGACTGACCATCTGTCTGAGGATGGAAAGCGGTGCTAAATCTCAACTGGGTCCCCAACGCTTCCTGAAAATGTTCCCAAAAATGGGAAGTGAAGCGGGCGTCCCTATAGAAACAATGCTCACTAGAACGCCATGTAGCCTGACAATCTCTCGAACATATAAGTTCACCAACGTACTCAGAGCATCCGTAGCTCTCACAGCTAAGAAATAGGCGGACTTCGTCAGTTTATCCACAATCACCCAGATGGTATTGTGACCTCTGCTGGTCCTAGGTAATCCCATCATAAAATCCATGGTGGCATGCTCCCACTTCCATGTCGGTATTAGTAGAGGCTGCAATAATCTTGCAGGCTTCTGATGCTCTACCTTTACCTGCTGACAGACGAGACATCTTACGACATACTCTACTATGTCTCTCTTCATCCCAGACCACTAATAAACACTCCGGAGATTCTGATACATCTTCGTACTCCCCGGATGTACTGTATACCTCGCTGAGTGAGCCTCTGATAAAATCATCATCCTGATCTCAGGATCCTCGGGAACACATATCCTACCGCGGAACCTCAGTAAACCATCAGTACTTAATGCAAAATCGGTATCTGCACCTTCCTGTACCTGACTCATCAACTGAATACATCCCTGATCACTCTGCTGAGCCTGCTAGATACGATCAATCAACTCTGACTCCAACCTCAGGCTCGCAATGATATCAACTCTGTCAATCTCAGGGGGTGCTATGTCCAAACTGAGGCTCGCGAACTGCTCTAACAGGTCATATTCCTGAACCATCATAAATGATACCAACCCTAGGATCTTCCTGCTCAAAGCATCGGTAACTACATTAGCCTTACCCGGGTGGTATAATATCTCGCAATTATAATCCTTCAGGAGCTCGAGCCATCTCCTCTATCTCATGTTCAGCTCCTTCTGCGAGAATAAATACTTTAGACCCTTATGGTCTGTAAAAATCTGAAACTGCTCACCATATAAGTAATGGCGCCATATCTTCAATGCAAACACTATGGCCGCCAACTCCAAATCATGGGTCGAATAGTTCTTCTCATGATCTTTCAGCTGTCTAGATCCATAGGTAACTACCCTCCCATCCTGCATCAATACATAGCCCAATCCCTGATTCGACGCATCTGTATATATAAAGAAACCTCCTGAGCTGATAGGTATGGTGAGAACCGGAGCAGTAGTCAACCGATGCTTCAGCTCTTGAAATCTCCTTTCACAGGCATCATCCCACACAAACTCAACATCCTTCCGTGTGAGACGTGTAAATAGAGCAACTAATCTGGAGAAACCCTCTACAAATCTCCTGTAGTATCCAGCCAAACCTAGAAAACTTTGAATCTTTGTGACTGTCCTAGGCCGCTCCTACTGAACAACTGCCTCAATCTTGGATGGGTCCACTGACACCCCATCCCACGATACCACATGGCCCAGAAAAGAAATCTGCTCCAACTAGAACTCAAACTTACCGAGTTTGGCATACAACTTTCTCTCTTTGAGGGTCTGTAGAACTATCCTCAAGTGCTGCTCGTGGTCCTCCCTGGATCTGGAGTTTACCAAAATATCATCGATAAACACAATTACAAATCGATCCAAGTATGGCTTGAACACATCGTTCATCAAAGCCATGAAAGCTGCGGGGGCATTAGTCAACCTGAATGGCATAACCAAAAACTTATAATGACCATAACGGGTCTTAAATGCTGTCTTGGGCACATCCTCCCTCTGTATCCTCAGCTGATGATACCCAGACCTCAGATCAATCTTAGAAAAGACCTGTGCTACCCGAAACTGATCCAATAGATCGTCGATGTGTGGACGGAGATACTTATTCTTAATGGTAGCCTTATTCAACAATCTGTAATCCATACACAATCAGAGGCTGCCATCTTTCTTCCTCACAAATAAGACCGGAGCTCCCCAAGGTGATACACTTGGTCTCACAAACCCTTTCTCAAACAGATCCTGTAACTGCTTCCTTAGCTCCTCCAACTCAATCGGAGCCACCTATACGGTGGTCTCGAAATCAGTTCTGTACGAGGTACTAAATCTATCCCAAACTCCATCTCTCTGGCTGGTGGTAATCCTGGTAAATCATCTGGAAAGACATCAGGAACTCCCTAACCACTGGAATATCTCTCAAATCCGATTGTACCTGGTCCGTATCAACCACATATGTGATGAATCTTTCAAAATATAAATCATAAAATCAGCAAAAATTCATTGCTCCTTTTAGAACAACTACTGGTTTCATTACTTTTTAGGGAAATTTTACAACACATCTTTCGGGGATATTGAACGTTAACGTCTTAGAAAAGCAATCTAACACAACACGATTGGTAGCTAACCAATCCATTCCTAGTATGGCATCGAAGTCTCTCATATACATTAAAATAAGGTTGGCTGACATTTCTTTTTCCCCGACTTTCAACTTACAGTCCCTGACTACATACTCTACTAACTGACTAGTGTTTATGGGGGTAAGTATTAACAATTTACTACTCAGAGGGGTAAGCGTTACATACTTAGACAATTTATATGCAAATGAAGGTGATACGAATGAATGCGTGGCACCAAGATCAATCAAAACATATACTTCTAAATCAAAGATTAGGATGGTACCTTTCACCACATCAGATGACTGATCTGTCGTATCCTGGTCCAAAGCATGAACTTACCTTGTACCCATCACTTGCTTCCTTTTCTCTTCGGCAGTAGCTCTCCTCCTCTGAGCAAGAACCTGAACTGGAGCTTTCTCCGGCTCCTTGCCCTTCTGTGGGGCAGTGTCCTATCTCTCTGGGCAATCTCTAACCACATGCCCTGGCCTCCCACAATGATAACAACTACTATAGTAGCTATAGGCATTGAACAAGGTTTGGTACCATGATATCTGCCACATCGTCTACATCGATCAGCAGTAGGGCGTGGTCCTCCAATGACAATGCCTCTAGCTGGTGGTAAAGTCAGATGAACAGGGGGTCTATCTATCCTCTCCTGAACCTCCTCAATCTTCAGCCTCTTATCAGAGAGCCGTACCCTCTCCTGAAAAATCTGTCTCTCCTGGGTCTCTTTCGGTCTCTGTCTCAACTTTTACTAAACTTTCCTGTCTCAGAGATGTTTCGCTCATAATCCTGCTCACACAGCTGAGCTCTATGTACTGCTTCCTCATAAGTCGAAACATTAAAAGGAGCCAACCGAGATCTGATGGCTAGTCTCAGTCCATCTATAAACTTCTGAACCTTCCGATCCTTACTACCCATCGTCTCTAAATCATATCTCCCCAAAGAGATAAATCGAGTCTCATACTCATAAATAGACTGGTTCCCCTGAACCAAACTCATAAACTCCATCCTTAACTTTTGCTGTGCAGTAGCAGGAACATACTGCCTCCTAAAGGTATCTAAAAATATCTCCCATGTGACCTCAGCATGTCGAGCTCTCAAAATCGGCTCGGTAGATCTCCACCAATGCTCTGTCGCTCCTTGAAATACAAATACGGCAAAAGCAACCCTTTCAGTAGTAGTACACCTGAAAAGCCTATATAGCTTCTCCATTTGATACACCCAATCCTCAGCTACTACTGGGTCTTTCCTCCCATGGAAGACTGGAGGTCTAAACTTCTGAAAATGTCTAAATCTATCAAGGTCACTCTTATATCAAGCATCCTGAGCTGGCTGGGGTCTCACTGCCTCTGTAGCTTGAGCCTGAACCTCGGGTAACTCTGTGGCCTATGTCGACATCTCAGGATTAGCTGCTGCCTGTCCCACCGGATCTCGCCTATCTCTAGCCCCGAGCGCTGCCTGCTATGCTACAATCTCAGTCAGGCTCTCAATACTCCGCTCAAGTCTAGCGAAGCGTGCCTCAGTCTCTCATCTGGTCTCATAGCAGTACCCTCAGGTACTTGACCAGTCTGTATACCATCACCACGGCCTCTAGGCCTGCCCCTACGACCTCTAGCACGTGTACTAGCCCCTCTACCACTGCGGGTGACATGCATAATGTAAATCCTGTAATCTAAATTCATTTGTTAAGTAAATTCCCATCTAGTAAACACTTGACATCTCTACAGCACAGTACTCAGGGGGATGCAATTTTTCCTTAACGACCACAATCGACTCTTATCCGACCAACTCTAACTCTTAATTACGTACTTATCGATACTGATTCACGTTTGGCCAACCTCTGCTCTGATACCACTTTTACTGTTACGACCCAATACTACCAAAATCAGTACAAATTTTTCACTTTTGGAAAATCTTTCTTACCTCCTCGTGACCAATCCCTCTAAACAGGTCGGGCTGTGAATCAATATCGATATACCCTTTTTTAACCATTAAAATATCACACGTACATATATATATATATAATGACATCAATCATATTATAATAGAGTGGTCGGTATGTTTTATACATCACATGATTCTATATTTACATCCCCAAATATTCCTTCATATACAATATTGTGCTGTAAGCATACTGATACAAAATTCTATACGTGGTGTATACCTGACAGTCGATGGGAATCACAGATAATCAGCTATGCCGTTTACTCTCTACACCCGCTATCTCTATGGTGGAAACACTGAAAGTGGATGGAAAATGAAAGGGTGAGCTCCACTATCTACATGCTGATAAGAAATCAGGATATATGTGAGTATGAGGTAAAAACAATGATATGCCATATAAATAATATCATTTGTTCTAAAACAGGAAATCGGCATATAAAACATGGAATAATTCTCATGTGAAAACATCTCATGCTCAAATGACTCAACACGTTTAAAACACCCCATCTGGGTTAAATATGATACACTTAAGGAATTAAATCCATTTCAATAAAATAATATATATTAAAATTTTCATTATAAAATCACCCTTCTCACAGGGTTACAAATCAATGAAAGTTTCATAAAATCCCTCCATGGGAATAATCAAAACTCAATTGAAATGATAAGAAAATCAGGGCCTGACCCCTCCCTCGGGTCTACCCTGGTCTATCAAGAGCAATAGTTATATCATGTGAGACATGTAAGCGACTATATCGGTAATATCTAGGACTATGGCCATAACCTCGTGATCCCTGGCACACGGATCCTAGTGTACGGGGTGTCACACCTGAAATGAGAGGTGGGTCGGTCCTACCCGCCAGAATAGCATAATATCAGGATTGCGAGGGTAAGACTTGTTGTCTCGTGGCTAATGCTACTCCACTCCAACAATCCCCATGGTACAGCGTACTCCGTGTGACATACACGGTACAATGTACTCCATGAACCCAAGCTCAATCAGGGGTGCCTGTAGTAGGTCTTATCCACCTATGTCAAGTATATCTCAGTATGCACGTGTGAGCATATCATCTCACTGTGACACACAGTCTACAGGAGGCTCCAACACGGTTATATGCATGTCATATAAATCCCTATGCGAGCGAAGCTCTAGCACGGCTCCATGCATATTCATGATATCTAAAAACCTCGTGCGAGCGAAGCTCTAGCATGGTTTCAAAGAAATCAATGAAATTTACGTACGAGCAGCGCTCCAGTATGACTTAAACTGATTATAAATTCAATTCAAATCCACGTACGAGCATTACTCTAGTACGGACGTGTATAAAAACTCAATGAAAACCTCGTACAAGAAAAACTCCAGTACGGTAGTCATATGAAATAAATCTGTAAAATAGTGCGAGCAAGGCTCCAGCACTCTGTGTATGAGTTAAAATATAAAATCTAATGCGAGCAGTGAACAAGCACGGTTAAAACTCATATAACACTGATAGGTGGCTCAATTTTATCAAAACATGTTAAATAAATATAAATTAGCACCTAACCTGTGTCTTTTCACTTAAAACATGAAAATAATAGCCAACCTATCCATAAATTGCTTGAATTAAAGCAATATCATCATGAAAACATTAAAATCATGAATTTTATGCAATTTCATAACCTTACTACCCTTTTTGAAATTTTCCTAACTGGGGGCAAAATAGTCATTTCTCACTATTTCCATATTTTTCTACAAAAATTATTATTCTATTTTCGGGTAGCCTAATGAATTTAACGTAATGTAAATCCCCTCGAAACTACGTACAGTTACCTCTAAGTGCTCATAAAATTCCTTTACCTAGAATCACGCGCGAGTTTATCCCGACTCGACCGTACTAGGTCTCTCAATCCAATTCGCTCATCTACGGAGCTGCATATAACCACATATGGGTTCAGTTCAAATATACTGATCAGTATTTCACTCTTACTGATAGAATTTAAAGCTCTGGGCCTGTTTTACTCTATTGGGCCCTATTGCACTTTAATGGGCATCGACCTATTTTTCAGCCTATTTCCACTTTTAAAATCTCTTTTTCGGGTTTACTGGGCTCATTTGGTTTATCAATAATCATCGGGCTTTGTTCTAAACTCATTGGATAGCCCGGATAATATTTATGATAATTACGTTGAAATTTCGAATAAAATTCCTTTTATGCAGAATTAATCCATAAATTTCGTAAAAAAATCTTTACTCTGCATTTTAAGGACTCATATTATCGTAATTAAAATGTACTTACCTAATATAATGCGGGGTACAAAAATCAGAGCTAAATCGGCTCTCGTTCGGGCTCTGTAGTAACACTGCACAATTATATAAATCCGGGTCATTTTCCACTAAAATAATATTAAATTGAATTCCCGGGATTTATCCGCAGGTCAATCCTAACCCTCGGTCACTTACCCGAATTTTGAGTCATCCCCGGGTAATTTTCTTCCCTTTTTCCCTTTTTTTCTTTTTCTTTTTTCTTTTCTTTTTTTTCCCTTTTCTCCCTTTCCTGGCCACGGTGCCGTTTTGGGCTTTTCAACATCGCCGGCGATCCTGACCGTCTCGCCGGCCGCCAGTGGCCTCAAAAGAACCGCATCGGCCAGGGGAGTGCTCAGCTGGGTTTAATCGGCGCTGGGACACCGCCGTTCGCCGGAACTAACGCGATTTCTCCCTCAACTTTTCGTCCGTCGATTCGCCGAAAATATGGATCGTCGGCGCGCGTTACCGGTACCGTTGGAGCCGTCGAACGTCGCTCTATCTTCTTCGACCTTCGCCTGGGCTCATCGGCCATTGGTGGCTCATCGGGCTCGTCGGGTTCTTCATAGGTTTTGTGGGTTGGTTTTCGGGTTCTCTTTCCGTTTTTCTCTCTCCCAAATTTCATATTTCCAATTTCCCTTTTTATTTATTTATTAATTTCTTTATTATTATTTTAATACATTAAAATTTATTAAAATAATCAAAATATCCCTAAAAATATCTTAAAATTTATTATTTAATTCATTTAATCAATAAATGAATTTATCAGTCTATTTTCATCTTTTCGATACATTTTTCGATTATTTTCGGGATAATTTTTCGAATTAAAAATCTCGATTAATTCTGAATTAATTCCGATTAATTCCCATAAATTTCAATAAATTTATATCTAGATCAATTGGACTCGAATTTAAATATTTTCCTCTGTATTGATCCAGATTTCGCTAATTCCATATTTTAATGAAAATTACTTATCGAATTTATACCGAATTTTTGGTCTTTTGACCATTTTACCCTTGCACGTGTTCGGGACCAAATTGAATCGACTTTGTTTCATAAATCCACAATCTTTTCCCTATTTTCAATTCCTTATTTTCAGTCAACTCATTGAAATTCCTTAAACGAACTTGTTGGGTCCCTGCTTTCCCGATTTATCCTTATTCGATTTTTTTTGTACGTTATTTCGTTTCATCCATATTTAATTAGATCCGAATCAACCATCTTATAAGTCCATTAACATATAATAATGTCATACAATATGGAAATCATAAGGAATATCATACAAAAATGCAGATCTCACATGAATCATTCCCTGATTTTTCACTTCATACTAACTCCAAATCACCATTAATTTACATGTATAAATCTTATAATTTAATCAACATATCATGCCCCAAATTATACATACTCCAACCCCAAATACTTCTCTTAGCCAAAACCCTAAATAGTCATCCTACCATGCCATTTCACGAACCACAAGCTCAAATAAAATTTTAACACGCCAATCAAGCAAACTTAAACACCAATGTCATTCATCATATAGCATTAAAGTAACATTTTGTATGCTTAAGCACAATCCCTCAAGGTAAGCTCTGAAATTCCTACCTTGTAAGCTTAAGTAACTTAATTATTTCTTATTCTTTCTACCCATAACCTTAAATACTCATTTCCATTCATCTAAATTCATTCTCATTCCATACTCAGTCAATACATATATACAAGTATCACTTGTCCTTACTTAATACATAAGGTCATAAATAAGGGAATTTCGGGTTACTCCACCCATCTTAAGACCTCAAGCTCATCCTTGCTCTTCATAGCTATGAGTTCGGCCTTGAAATCATCCAAATAGAATATCATATTAATTTCTTAAATTAATTTCGAGAAGTAGGGTTCGTACAATTGGATCCCTTCTTGCTTTTGGTTTTTTTCAAACACACCATAAAACTTACATGCAAGAATCATTTCTACTTCCCCACAAGTTTCCTAAGTTTCCATGTGAAAATCCATTAATTCTCCTTTGATTTTACCAAAAACCAAATCAACATATGTCACGACCTCAATCTGTGACTTACCAAAAATCACTAAAAATTTCACTTTTTACTTACCTTTCTCTTCACCAACAGTTGGGCTGTGATTTGACATTAGTTGTCACATTCACACTCACCTCATACATACACATCATCATCATTATTTATTGACTGTATGTACATATTCCTCATAAGTAGATTAATTTATTTAACATAATTAATTCCCCATTATTACAAACGTGTACATCCCTGTGCTTATATATTGTTCAGATACAAAATAGTACGTAATGTGTATACCTTTTGCTTTATGGGAAATGGCAGCGGATAAAAAGGAATGCTATACCTCAGCCGGACTCACTCTATTGCGTATGATCTGTAGAGAGGGGAAAATAAAGGGGGGTGAGCTCATGGCTGAGTAAGGAAATCAGGCAAGCAAGTAGACGTCCACACTATCTACTGAAATAATGCTTTGCCTTTCCTTCACTCATCTAAAAAAAATGAATCAAAATTGATATAATAATAGTACAGATTAAATTCCATGTACTTAAAATTATGCTGAGTTATCAAATGTAGGCATTCATGCAAAACAATGCATCTTTATAATTTCAGAATGCCTTTATATAAATCATGCCATTTACATATAAATCTCAGTAAATATGGTAGTTCACAACATAACACAATAATCAGTATTCGACCCATCTCTCAGGTCTAACCGTATCATGAAAATAAGTGATATATCAGGCGAGACTCAGTAACGGGAAGGGGGCAATCCATCACAACCGCCAGCTATAAACTCCTCAACTCCACAACTCCACCACACGGTACAGTGTACTCCATGCCACTTGCACGGTACAACGTACACCCATGGACCCTCTCCTCATGGTCGGGATGCCTGCCATAGGTCTTAGTCCTCACACCATAGAAATACATCATAGTCGGGGCGCCTACCATAGGTCTTAGTCCTCATACTATGGAAAAAAATGCGACATCTATAAATCTACGTGCGAACATCTCAACAGTGTGACACTCAGTCTACACAGAGGAAATCGTCACGGTTTTGCTAACATGTCTTATATTTCACATAAAAACTACAGTGCGCGTCTTGAGTGTGACTCACATGTCAATGCTCCGCCTCTTAAACACTGTGTAGGCATCTCACAATATCAAATACTAGTGCGAATAACCTCTAGCACTAGGTTAAATGCATAATTCTCTTTTCAAATCAAGTACGAGTTATTACTCAAGTACTATGTCATGTATAAATCATGAAGAATTGAGTACGAGCAACACTCCAGTACTCTATCATGTAAAACTGAGTATCAGTAAAGCTCCCAATACTCTATATGCATCAATCACAAACTGAGTACGAGCTATGCTCCCAGTACTCTAACATACATAAAATCGTATTTAAATCTAGTACGAGTATATACTTCAGTACTTTATGATGCATATCTCAAATTATAGTGCGAGTATCCTCTAGCACTTATGGTTTTCACACAAAACCTGATAGATGGCTATTTAATCACATTTCACACAAGTAAATCAAATAAGCACTCAAATGTGCTGTTTCACATAATTAGGAAAACATTAGCCATTCTATCATGCAGCTCATGCATTTTAGGTCACAACATGCTTCTTAGGTAACTTCACCTTATATTTGGATAAAATACACTTATTCTCATTTATTTCTATCCCATCAACATGTCTCTTTAAGGGAATTCATATAGAATATAATATCAAAATTTTATTCGAAATACGTGTAGCCATCTCTAGCTACTCACGCAATTCCCTTACCTTGGATCATGACACGCCCTAAATGTATTACCGTAAGTGCACGGGTCATATAAGTAATAATGGGATTTGAGTCCTGGATTATCGTCCCACAGAGAAGTTGACTAGCTTAATTAACTACCGATTAATCTTACTCTAAGTATATCCTAGCAAATTATGAAGTTTTGATTATGGGTGGTCTACTAAGTTTGAAATTAAAAATATTGAAAATAATAAAAGCTATAAACTAAAAAAAATAAAACCGAGCTAAGATTTACTTACCGAGCTCCATGCAATTAAAAGCAAATACCTACGAAAATAATTAAACAGTTAAGATTAATTAACGCAATTAAAATAAAAAGCAAAAATGAAAATAAAGAAACAAGATTAGTTAAACTAAAATTAAACAAGCCTAAAATAAAAAGTGCATGTAATTAAACTAATAAAAATTGCAAATTAAACTAAACTAAAATTTAATGGAAATAAAGACTAAATAAAAAAAATGCATGAATCACATTCTAAATGCAACTAAACTAAAATAAAATCCTAAAACATATAATATAAAATTAACTACTAACTAAAAATTAAATTAACAACTAAAACATTAGAATTAACCTACAATTATCAACTAACAACTAACCTATATTGACAACTAAATAAAGCAAAATAATATAAATGAAATAAGTAATAAAGTATAAAATAAAGGATGTGGCCAAACATGGTCTTAACGAATTTGGAAACCAAGAGAGTGGTCCCGATTGCACTGTACACTGCCTTCTCCATTTTCATGTTTATTTCCAGGCATTCTCAGTCTCGACTACTGTCACGCTGCACTCTGCTTCTGCTGTTTCTGCCCTGTGTTGCTTCTGCATCCAGCTACCACGTACTGCTGTGGCTTTATACACCGTCCTCTCCATTTTTGTTCTGCCCAGGTGTGTCTCGGTTCCAGGTGGTCACGGATTCAGCTACTGACATGCTGCACTCTGCTTCTCGATTATGCAATCTGCTGCTGCTCCATTCCCTGTGCTGTTTATCTCTGCCTCCTAGTGATCACGGTGCAGTGCTGCTATGCTTGACCTGCGCAGCTAGCAGGAAACGTCATTCTCCATGAAATGGTCCTGTACTCTCGGTCTGCCCAGGTGCTCTCGGTGTGTCCAGCTTCATTCCAGCTGCTATCTGCTGTGCTTCCAGGTGCTGCAGGTGCAAACCAGCTGCTGTCCTGCTCCTTCCTCTGCGTCTTACTCCAGCCGAAAGGATCAACACACTAGAAACCACCTGGAAACAACAAAAACAATAGATCCAAATGTGAGAAAATAACTTCAAAAAATTTGAACAGTAAAATATCTAAGAAACAGAGTGAAGCATAGCAATAATGTTCTGCCCATGCTGTTGGCAAACTCAACAAACTGGCTTCATCATCTGATATTCATTGAGGTCACCGCTCCCACTGCAGCAATCAACCACACAGCTTATGAACCACACACTCACAGAAGCTAACAAATACTCGAATCCTTTCATCAGATACAAAATATAATACCAGCCTTGCAACCAGAACCGAGAGAAAATACAGGAATACAATACCAATCGAGAAATAGAAAAATTAATGTAAAGGATGAAACGAATGCTGTTAAATAACCTAGAAGGATGAAAGAGTAAATTTAAACCAAACAGAAATGGCTAAATCAAAATACAGCAACATCTACATCAAACTTGAAAGATCGAAAGAAGTTTTTAGTTGAAAACAAGAAAAATCAAATAGTGATCCTCAGCACATTGTCCATAATGCATATCACTGCACACAAGAGGGTAAAATAATCGAGAAACAGCTAGGTAAATTATCAACACAACCGGTTTTGCCCTTCATGAAAGAAAAGAATCGAATACAAACTAATATAAAGGAAATGCAAAGAAAGGTCAGGCAAATAGCTACTGTCACTAGCTATTTCACCTACCCGAGTAGAAATAAAAGGAAAAATGAAAAACAATGTGATAAGATAGAATACTAACTACTGGAATGAAAAGTTTGCATTTCAATCGAATAAAAATAAAATGAAAGCTTCTAAAAGTTTAACAATGGTGGCTAAAAGGAAAAGAACAACAAACGTGCAAAGCTTGAAAAAAATAAAATCCAACAATAAAGCTTTTAAAATAAAACTTTAACCTATTCTAAAACTACTCCTAAATTACTCTACACTACTCCTAACCTAGGCTACTCCCTATTTTCAATTGCCATCCTTTCCTATTTATACACACATTTAGGGGTAAAATTGTAATTTTTCCACCCTAGATGAGTTGGCATTGTTTGGCCACTTCTCTTCACACCATTGGCTCCTTGAAAAATAATATTTCCATGTCATCTGTCTTTTTGTCCAATTGGATGTGCTACGCTTGTGTTGTCCGCGTGGTCCAATCTCGATTTTAGCTCAATTTTGGTCCATTTTCTACCGAAATATTCAAAATTCATCCGGATTTAATTTATCTGCAAACATGAGAATTTTAATTAAATAAAGGGGATAATTAACAAAATAAATTGGGAATTTAAATAATTAATTAGGAAATTAAGTACAAATAATTCTAAAAATATAGAATTATCAGATCATGTCAAGTGATCTCTCTTCCTCAGTTCTGCTCACTCTTGCAGTCCGATCAGCTTCCAATGTGATTTCCGAAGCTGTTATAAATATTGGTGTTAGTATATCACTATATACTCATTTCATTTTTCAAATCTCAATTTAATACATCATCTCACTATTTTCTCCCTATATGGTATAAAATCCCATTTTCACATAACTATCTTTATTTCTCCTCATTTCTAATTTGTGCATTTCATAAGATTACCTTATAATCTTCCATACATGCATATTCCATCATTAAATCAATGTTAACACCATTTCCTTATTTTCTCACCAATATCTAGGTCATGGTGATTTTTCATGCTCCTTTCATTTCTAACATTTCATATATATACCAATCAACTCATCAATACACCTAGTTTAACATATATCAGCTTGGTGCATTAAATCTTACCTAGTTGAGATTTCTTTCCTTTTTCACCAAAATGGTAAAATCCTCTTTGCTCTTGAAACCTTTGATTTCAATCTCTTGTTTCCAAGTATGTTGTTCTCCTCTTTGCTAAGAACAACTTTGCTAACTTTTATCTCACTCAAAACTGATCACAAACTGAAGTTTTTTAGTGTCTCTAGGCTAGGTTTAGGTTTAGTTCTTGAATGGAATAGTAACTTTCGGGAAAATGAAGTGCAGAAGTTCAGTATTTATAGAATTGTTCTAGGAGATCAATCTGCTATCCAATGAGATCGATCTACCCTGCACTTTTTCCTCTCAAAACTGACCTTCTAGACCATATGAGATCGATCTGCTCCTAGCATGAGATCGATCTGCACAACATAGAACCTTAAGGAGATCGATCTGCTCTCGCATGAATCGATCTATTGCCAGTTAGTAGCTTAAGAACATCGATTTGGCTCTTCTGGGGATCGATTCCTTCTACACAGAATATTTAGCAGATCGATCTGGCCCCGTTGGAGATCGATCTGACCTATTCCATCACTCAAATAAGAGTATTTTTGGCTCTTTCAGATCGATCTCTCATCCTATGAGATCAATCTCTCATTCACATTTTCTAGATTTCACTACAGTTTTCTACAGTAACTTACACCAAACTTCATACATTTTGCTACCATAGTCATTTTCTCATCCAACCACCTTTAAGGCTTGAAAATGACATCCATTCATACTTCATACACATTAAAACTTGTGTGTATTCATTGTATAGCCAAAGGTATACAATATATCATTGAATGGAAGTACAAAACTCATGCATCTTTATTCTATTTTACCACACTACTCAAAACTCAATATATTCACATTCCACTCATGGAAATATACCTCTTACACTTGCTATACACTTTAAAACTTGCATGTATTCATTCCTCATGATTTACATTATTTGTGACTTGTCTACACATTACAAAGTCATAAAGATTACATATACAAATTTCGGGTCTTATAATCCTCCCCACCTTAAGAAATTTGATCCTTCAAATTAGAACCAAGTTAGTCTCTAAACAATTGGGGATATCTCTCATGCATTAGACTCTCTAGCTCCTAAATAGCTTCCTTTAAAGTGTGGTGTTGTCGGAGAATCTTCACTAACCTGATAGTCTTATTCCTCAAGACTTTCTCCTTTCTATTCAATATCTGGATCGATTTCTCTACATACATCAGATCATCTTTGAGCTCCAATGGATCATACCGAATCACATGATTTGGATCTGGATGATACTTCCTCAGCATTAAAATGTGGAAGACATTATGCACTCCCGATAAATCCGATGGCAAAGCCAATCTGTATGCCTTATCTCCCACTCTGTCCAGTATCTTAAAGGGCCCAATGTAGGGAGGACTCAATTTTCCTCTCTTTCCAAATCTCGCTATACCCTTGGAAGGAGAAACCTTCAGAAATACTGACTCACCAACTGCGAATTTAAGTAGTCTTCGTCTCTTGTCAGTGTAGCTCTTTTGTCTACTCTAAGCTATCCTCAATCTCTTAACAATCAACCAAACATCCTCAGAGGCCTGTGTAACCAAATCAGGAGTAAACATCTTTCAGTCACCCACTTCTTCCCAACTGATAGGGGAACGACATCTACGACCATACAAAGCCTCATACAGTGCCATCCTAATACTCGCATGATAACTGTTGTTGTAGGCGAACTCGGCTAGTGGTAAATGATCATCCCAAGAGCCTCTAAAATTCAGCACACACACTTGCAACATATCCTCTAGGGTCTGTATAGTCCTCTCTAACTGCCCATCTATCTGAGGATGAAAATCGGTGTTCAAACTCAACTAGGTTCCCATGGCTTCCTGAAAATGTTCCCAAAAGTGGGAAGTGAAGTGGGAATCCCTATTCGAGACAATACTCACTGGAATACCATGTAACCTCACTACCTCGCGTACATACAACTCTACCAATGCACTCAGAGTATCGATAGCTCTCATAGCTAAAAAGTGGGTTAACTTTGTCAGTCTATCAACTATCACCCATATAGCATCGTGATTCCTCCGGGTCCTCGGTAAACCCATCACGAAATCCATGGTGATATGCTCCTATTTCCATGTCGGTATAGGTAGAGGCTGCAATAACCTTGCAGGTTTCTGATGCTCTACCTTCACTTGCTGACATACGAGACATTTAGCCATAAATTCTGCTACATCTCTCTTTATACTTGACCACCAATACACCTTCCAATGATTCTGATACATCTTATTACTCCCTGGATGTAGCGTATATCTAGATGAATGAGCTTTCATCAATATAAGTCTCCTGAGCTCTAGGTCCTCGGGAACACACAATCTGCCTCTAAACCTCAAGAGTCCATCTGAACTTCTCTCAAAGTCAATCACTGTGCCCTTCCGTATCTAACCAATCACATCAATACAGTTCAGATCAGTCTGCTAAACCTGTCTGATCCTCTCCAACAGATTTAGCTCCAAGCGTAGACTAGAAATCACACAGTCCATATCCATGTCAGAAGGTACAACTCCCAAACTAAGGCTAACAAACTACTCTAGCAACTCATGTTCCCTGACCATCATGTACAATACCATCCCAAGGCTTTTCCTGCTCAAAGCATCAGGTACAATATTAGCCTTACCCGGATGATAAAGTATCTCACAATCATAGTCTTTTAGAAGCTCTAGCCATCTTCTCTATCTCATATTCAGCTCTTTCTGCGAGAACAGATACTTGAGGCTCTTGTGGTCAGTAAAAATCTAAAATTTCTCTCCATATAAGTAGTGGCGCCATATCTTTACGCAAACACTACTGTCACTAACTCCAAATCATGGGTCGACTAGTTCTTCTCATGATCCTTCAGCTGTCTGGATCTATAAGCAACTACCCTCCCATCCTGCATTAATACACAACCCAGTCCCTGATGCAAAGCATCAGTATACACTGAAAATCCTCCTGAGCTGGTAGGGATAGTGAGAATTGCAGCAGTGGTCAATCGACGCTTCAATTCCTGAAAACTGCTATCACAATCCTCATTCCATACAATGGCTACACTCTTCCGAGTGAGATGTGTCAATAGAGCAGCTAACTTTAAAAATCTCTGAACGAATCTTTGATAATATCCTGCTAAACCCAGGAAACTCCTGATCTCGGTGACTGTCCTCGGCTGTTCCCACTGAACGACAGCCTCAATCTTGGATGGATCTACTGATAAACCATCCCTTGACACGACATGTCCCAAAAATGAGATCTGTGACAACCAAAAATCACACTTACTGAGTTTAGCATATAACTTCTGCTCTCGTAATGTCTCCAATACAATCCTGAGGTGCTCCTCATGCTCCTCCTTGGATCTCGAGTATACTAATATGTCATCGATGAAGACGATAACAAACTGGTCCAAATATGGCTTGAACACATCGTTCGTCAAAGCCATGAAAGCTGCGGGAGCATTCGTCAATCCGAATAGCATCACCAAAAACTCATAATGGCCATATCGGGTCCTAAATGCTATCTTGGGTACATCTCCACTTCATACTCTCAACTGATGATACCTAGACCTCAAATCAATCTTGGAAAAGACTTGCGCTCCCCGGAGCTGATCCATCAAATCATCAATTCGTGGAACAGGATATCTATTCTTAATGGTTGCCTTATTCAATAATCGATAATTTATACACAATTGGAGGCTTCCATCCTTCTTCCTTACAAATAAAATCGATGCTCCCCAAGGCGAAACACTCGGTCTAATGACACCTCTATCCAACAACTCCTGCAACTATTTCTTGAGCTCCTCTAGCTTAACTAATGCCATGCGATACAGTGGTCTTGAAATAGGCTCAATACTAGGCACCAAATCTATATAGAACTCCATCTCTTTGTTTAGTGGTAACCCTGACAATTCATTCGAAAAGACATCTGGGAACTCACTAACCACAAGAATATTTGCCAACTCTGGATGTACCTTATTCGTATCAACCACGTACGTAATAAAACTTTTAACATATTCATTTCTCAGTCAGCATAGTACATACAACCATAGCAACTACTTTTATTTCTTTTCATCAAACTTTACAACATATTCTTCAGGGTTAGGAAACATAACTGTCTTAGCATAACAATCTAAAATAGCATGGTTTGACGATAACCAATCCATTCCTAAGATTACATCAAAATCATTCATGCTTAATAGTATTAGATTGGCTGTCAGGTCCTTTTCCCTTACTTTTTAGCTTACAATCATTTAACACATACTCTACTAGCTGACTATTATCCATATGCGTACTAATCAACATCATTATACTTAAAGGAGTACGCTCTATATACTTTGTTAACTTACATGCAAATAAAGGTGATACAAATGAATGCGTGGCACCGGGATCAATCAATACATGTGCTTCTAAATCATAAATCAGGATGTTACCTCTAATCACATCCGATGAAGCATCAGCTGTCCCTTGGTCCAAGGCATGTACTCGCCCTTGGTCCAAGGCATGTACTCGCCCTCGTCCCATAACCTGTTTTCCCTTCTTTTTTGTCGTCGCTCTCCTTCTCTGAGCAAACGTATCACCTGGAGTTCTCTATGGCTCCCTGCCCTTCTGTGGAGTAGTCTCAACCATCTCTGGATAAACTCTAGCAATATGCCCTGGTTTCCCACATCGAAAACACATAATAGGACTCATCAGACAAGGTCTACCACCATGGTATCTACCATATCTACTGCACTGATCAGTAGTAGGCCTCGGTCCTCCAATCATAATGCCCTTCGTCGGAGCTATAGCTGGGTATGTAGGAGATCTAACTGGTCTCTCTCGCACCTCCTCTATCCGTGGTCTCTTACCAAAGAGTCTCCTCCCTCAT
Source organism: Firmiana major (assembly GCA_033439115.1). Taxonomy (NCBI): domain Eukaryota; kingdom Viridiplantae; phylum Streptophyta; class Magnoliopsida; order Malvales; family Malvaceae; genus Firmiana; species Firmiana major. The sequence goes on from CM065899.1 coordinate 55,984,154, forward strand.
CGATAACTAAAACCTCTGTCTCTTACTGACCTCTTCCTATCCTTCTCTCGACTCTGACTGATCTTCTCAAACTTAGAGGCATTCCTCTTATAGTCCTGCTCACATAATTACGCCCTGCGCACTGCCTCATCATATGTACCAATATCCAATGGTACCAATCTAGACCGTAGCACCGATTTCAGTCCATCTATAAATCTTTGAACCTTCCTTGTCTCGCTGTATATGGTATCGGGGTCATACATTCCCAGGGCAAAAAATCTAGTCTCGTACTCATCCACTGAAAGACTCCATTGGCTCAACCCCAAGAATTCGACCTGCAGCCTCCGCTGTGCCATATCTGGAACAAACTGCCTCCTGAAGGCATCCAAAAATATTTTCCAACTAATCTCAGCATGTTGGGCTCTAAATTAGGCCTGGTGGACTTCCACCAATGCTCTGTTGTTCCCTTCAATAGAAACACAATAAATGCGACCATCTTTGAAGTCGTATACTCAAAGAATCCGTACAACTGCTTTGTGAAACCCAAATTTTTTCCACTGTGTTCATCATTTGGAATCATAAGACGAATGAATTGAGCATATGAATGTGAATGATGTAGTGGAGGTATGAAAATACGGAACAGGACAAATGAGGAGCAGTAATTTAAATTAAAGGGAATTAAATCGTGGGACGAAAGATACGAGTTTAAAATGAGCAAAGATAGTGGATCCAGAAGGGATGTCAGTTTGATTTTGTCCCAAATACGTGCAAGGGTAAAAAGGTTAAAAGACTTGAAATCCGGTATAAATTCAATGAGAAAATTTCGTTATAAATATAGATTTAGGAAATCTTGATCATTAAAGGAGAAACTATTGAATTCCGAGTCCAATTGGTCAAGATACAAAAATATTACAATAAATTGTAATTTTCGCCCGAGACATTATACCAAAAATATGGGAAAAATTATACCAAAAAATAAAATAAGACTGATAAATTCATTAAATTGATTTAAAGAATAAAATATGATTTTTTAAAGATATTTTGGGTATTTTATTATATTTTATTTGATTAAAATATAATATAATATAATTAGAAAAAAAAATCAGAATCGTGAAATCGCGATTCTGAAAACAAAGGAAACAAAAGACAACGAGGGAAGTTGAGCCTCCCCCGTCTGCCTCACCGAACGGAGGCCACCGGCGACGGACCCAGGCGAGGTGGCCGAAGGACGAGGCAGTCGAGCTATCGTTGACGCTGGTAGGTGGAGAAATAGACTCGGTCGGTGAGAGAAAGAGAGAGAAACGGAGAGAGAAAACAAAATTCGGTGGTCACCGGCGTCGATTAGCCCGAACCACCACCAGCCGAACGTCCCCCAAGCAAAGATCGACCGATCGGTAGCTGAATCGGCCAGTGAAACGGTCGACAACGTTGTCAACGACGACAGAGAGAATGACAGCGAAGCCAAATATAGAAGAGGTCGGACCGGCCACTTTTCGGCTAGTCCTGGTGAAACCCACACCAGATCCGTGCACTAGACAACCCTGCAGACCTGCTAGAGACGGAAGCCGATGAAGAACCAGTCGGCGAAGCTCCAAACGGCGAAGGAGAAAACCAAACCAGGCTGAACTGAATCGATCTGAACTGGACTGAATCGGATCGAACCGGTTCAGCCAGAAAAGAGGAAAAATGAGAAAAGGCAAGAAAAGAAAAGGAAAATTGGGGAAAAATGTTGGTGATGCAATCGAGCTATGGGTAAGCTGTTAAGCGATTAAAATTGATCGATTGATTTTCGAGAAATTTTTTTAAATTATATTTGATCAAAAATTTACCCAAAATGAAATATAAAATTGTGCAGTTCAACGATAAATCGCGTACGTAAGCCTAATCAAACTCTGATTTACGCACCATCGCATAATCTCGGGTAAGTAAAGCTCATTTACGACAATTTATGTAATTATCGCGTATTAAAGATTTATTTTACGAGTTACGAATTAAATTATGCATTTAGTGGATTATATTGGGATTTTTAATTAAATTGTCGTAAATGATATACGGGTTATTTAAAGAGTTTAGAAAAAGGCCCATTAAGGTGCAATCGGGTCCAATAAGAGAAAAATTGGTCCAATTAGCTACGACTATAGTAAATATGAGAAAAATATTTATTGATTTAAATTGACTTAATAAATAATTATATGCAGCTTCGAGACTGGATTAGGAGCAGGTTAGATTGGACGAACCTCCGACAAAGAGATTCAGCTATGTGCTCGACGGGATTCGAGGTAAGGGATATAATTTAGAGTAGCGTTAATGCTTCTCCATCCTTACCTACGGTTTATGAATATGAATTAAATGAGATTTTTTGAAATGGATTTCCAATTGTCTTCAAATCGAAGCCAAAACCAGTTCCCAAGTTTTCAGCATGTTTTCTATATATGAGATACATTTTTACTACATGTTTATAAAAGTGATTTTTCACTTCTGAGACGAAAGCATAGTGTTTTCATGTGAGATTAGGGTTAAAGTCTCGATATGTTTTATGAACTGTGTTTCCATTATACGGGTACGAATCCCAAGAAATGACTATGATAACTATACTTTCCATGTTTACACGGGCTAGAGTCCCAAATGTTTTATAAAAACCATGTTTTCTATGAGAAACAGGTTAGAGTCCTGTAAAGATTTTGAGAATCGGGTTAGAGTCTCGTAATGGTTTTCAGTACACAGGTATGAGGCCCGAAATGATTTTGATAAAATGGGTAAGAGGCCCAAAATGATTTTTTTGGGGTAAAAAGGCATGATATGACGATAGTTAGAGGATCTCAGGTCGATCTCACATACATAGGGTAGCGTATGCAAACGATCGAGGATCTACCTAGCCAACGACCAGGGAACAAGCAGGCTCTGACTTGATATGAGAAATGTGCGTATAGTCCACACTTGGTGATGCACATGAGTTCGTGCGTATAATCCCCATTTAGTGGTGCACGAGAGACAGGGCAGCGTACGACCGTGATCCACTCATACTTCTCCCCTGTACAATGGCCATATGTACATGATGAACGTCCTACGGGACTTGATGTATGATATCCTTCGGGACTAGTATATGATTATGCCTGGCTCCATGATGAATTGACAGAATGATATATATATATATATATATATGTTTTCGCACATTCCATGCTACCTGTTTTCTGATTTGCTATTGAGTACAAATTTTTTATGATGAAATTTTAAAGGTAGCCATGAGTATGTTTTACGAATTGTGCCTGTGATAGCATGATTTCACTTTTTAAAGTGACAGTGTGATATGATTCACGTATTTTGAGCTTTTGAGATGCTTTATGTATGTTTACACTATACGCTATGATTTCAGCATGATATGTTTTACGAAAACGATGTATAGGTGTAAACTGATGATTTTTAAGCATGTTTTTACTGCTTTTATGAAATGTAAGCATCTCTACTCCACTGCATATGTATTCTGATTTGTAAAACCATGAGTTTTACCATGTTTTGAGTATTTAGAGCTATTTTAAATGTATCTCTTATTGAGTCTGAAAAACTCACCCCCTCCTCTTCATCTCCCAGATTATCTACAGTGAGTCTACTACACATACGAGACTGTGGTCATTGATAAGATAGTCCGACCTTTTATCGGATACTTTCAGAGCCTTGAGGTACAGTCTTACTTGTATTCCAGACATGTGATACAGAATAGACACTATTGTATATAATAGTCGGGATGTAATAGTTGTAAATGATTATATATATACAGAGTTTTAATTACACATAATGTATGTGATGTAATGAGATCCTAAAAATGAAAACGATTTTAAATCTAGACTTGGGACAGGAAAACAACTTAGTTAATGGATAAAAAGTATAAATTAGCAAATGTTGTGTAGTACTGTCGTGTCTAGTAATAAGAGTGTATTACATCCCAATGTGTCTATGCATGTCTGCTAATAAAGTAAGCTTACCTGTCAAAGTATGACTTAATTTATGGATTATGTGCAAATAGTAGATCACTGATCATGAGTGGTAGACGGGGCCGTTCACAGAGACAAGCTCAACCCGCTCCACCATCTCCCCCTCAACCTGAGAGCCCTATTGATAGAATAAGGAGGCTCGAGGAGACAGTACAGGGTATGAGGGAAGGCCTTACAGCCTTTACCATTATGTTTACCCAGCAGTTTGGGGTACGTACACCTAGTACAGAGACAACTACTCCTATGCCTAATCCTCTTCCCCTACCAGTTCTTCAGTAGCCCCTGCCCTCAACCACCAGTTCCCCAGTATAGGGATGACAGAGAGACTCAAAGGGTGTGAGATTTCTTGAGTATGCATCTTTCGGAGTTCACAAGGCTTAAGGACCCGGTTAAGGCTGAGGAGTGGATCATAGATATTGAGGTGGTATTTCAGTTTTTGGGGTGTAGTGATAGAGAGAGAGTGACTATGGCGGGTTAAATGATGAAGGGACAGGCTAAGTTCTAGTGGAGATCGACACAGACTGCATTAGTCGTGGATCCCTCAAAGTTCACATGGAATGCTTTCTTAGTCGCATTCTGAGAGTAGTATGTGCCCCTTGCAGCTTGAAAGAAGATGTAGGCAGAGTTTTTGGGATTTATGATAGGGAAGTTCTACAGCAGATGAGTATGAGAACATATTTACAACCCTGATGAGATACGATCTAGAGATAGTTAGAGATCCCGAGCACCGGACATAGAGATTTTTGGCAGGATTGAGATCCGGGATCAAAGATAGGCCGTTGGGTCAGAATATCATAGATTTCAGAGAGGGGCTTAGACATTACTCAAGCAGAGCATGGTTTCAGGAGTTCAAGCAGAGATAAGGGGAAGAGAGCAACTACTTCCCGATATGAGTTAAGAGGGGGTCAGCCCAAGAGACAGAGGCTGGAAAGACCTTAGATAGGGGCTGGTAAGCCCAAGACCCCAGTTGGTGCCGCAGGTATGATTAGAGGTCCTGGGATAAGAGTGCCACAGTGCAGGACATGTGGTAATATTCACACTGCACCTTGTCGCACAGGTACATTTATTTGCTACAGATACGGTGAAACAGGACACCTGATGAGAAAGTGTCCACTTATGAGATCTCAGAAACCTCGTAAGGCACCTAGACAGATAGAGAGATCGGCTCAAGCTCCACAAAGGAGAGCCACAGCCATAGACAAGGGTAAGAAGCCTATCTCCCAGAACCGAGTGTACGCTCATGACCAGAAGATAGTAATACATCCTCCAATGCTATCCGAGGTACTCTCATTGTCTATAATCATGAAGTACATGTACTGTTTGACCAAGGTTCCACACACTCGTTCGTGTCACCACAATTTGATGGTAAGTTTCATAGGAAAACTGGAGTCACTAGATTACATGTTGCACATAAGTACACCTATGCACGAGATATGGAAAACATATATGATATGTAAAGCTTATGATATGATGGTAAAAGATAAGAAGTTGTTACCAGATCTAGTATGGTTGAATATGCAAGACTTTAATGTAATATTAGGCATGGATTGGTTAGCTACCAATTGTGTAAGTCTAGACTGCTACACTAAGACCTTAACTTTCTCCTTACCAGAAAAGTTCAGTGTATGTTTGGTTAGAAAGTAATAAAAGTGCATAGTGTTAAAGTTATGAAATGATATGATGTTTATGTATGAGATTGATGTATGATGTTTGATTGTGTGAAGGATGGTAGTTTCCGTCTATGCATAGACTACAGGCTTTTGAATAAAGCAACAGTTAAGAACAAAGGATAGATAAATTATTTGATCAACTGAGAGGGGCTTCAGTGTTTTCAAGGATAGACTTGAGATCGGGTTATCATTAGCCAAGGATTAAGGAGGCTGATGTACCGAAGACAGCATTCCAGAGCCAATACGGGCACTACGAGTTTTTGGTGATGCCCTTTTGGATTGACTAATGCCTCAACTGCATTCATGAGTCTTATGAATGATATCTTTCAAGAATACTTGGATAGATTGGTGATAGTATTCATCGATAACATTTTGATTTATTCTAGATCCCGAGAGAGCACAAACAACATTTGAGGATTGTGCTCTGGACTCTCCGTGAGAAGAAGCTATATGGTAAATTTAGTAAGTGTGCTCTCTAGCTAGAGCATATTTCATTCCTCGGACATGTGGTATCTAAGGACGGGGAGTCAGTAGATCTGTCCAAGGTAGATGCAGTATTGAGATGGGAAAGACCGAGGACAGTCACATAGGTCAGAAGCTTCTTGGGATTGACAGGGTATTACCGACGGATTGTCGAAGGGTTTTCACAGATAGTAGCTCCATTAACCAGACTGACCTGTAAAGAGGTTCAGTTTATATGGTCTGAGTAGTGTGAGCAGAGCTTTCAAGAGCTCAAACGTTGGTTGACTACGACACCAGTCTTGACCATTCCGAGTGGTTCTGGGGGATTTGTGGTATACAATGATGTTTCCCACCAGGGTCTTGGCTATGTGCCTATGCAGTATGGTAGAGTGGTAGCTTATGAATCCCGTCAGTTAAAGGATCATGAGCGTAATTATCCCACTCACGACTTGGAGTTAGCTGCAGTAGTGTTTGCACTTAAGATATGATGGCATTACTTATATGGAGAGAGATTTCAGATCTTCACTCACCATAAGAGTCTCAAGTACTTGTTTGATCAGAAGGAGTTGAATATGAGACAGCGAAGATGTATAGAGCTCCTCAAGGTTTATGACTGCGAGATTTTATACCATCCCGGCAAGGCGAACGTGGTAACCGACGCCTTGAGCGAAAAGGGTATGATGTCCTACATGATGATTAGAGAGTGGGACTTATTGGGATAATTCGTCGAACTCAAGATCAGTATGGATGAGATTGAGCATGGATACATGGCTAGCCTATAGATTAAACCTAGTATACTAGACTAGATTAGAGCTGGCTAGCAAAACGATCAGAGGTTACTAGATATGGTTAGCCAGGCAGAGGGGAGATCGCAGTCTGAGTTTACGGTCAGTGTGATGGATTACTAAGGTAGCAAGGCCGTATCTGTGTGCCACATGATGATACATTGAGACAGAGCATTCTGAAGGAGTCCCATTGTTCTAGACTCACCTTGCTCTCGATTTAGTGGAACAGGTAGCTAAGGGTGTTCAGCTCATATGTGACAGATTGAGGACCGCACAAAAAAGTTATGCTGATGTGCGCAGACGTCCTCTTGAATTTCAGGTTGGGGACTCCGTATTTGTTAAGGTGTCATCGATGAAGGGTATTGTACGTTTTGGGAAAAGAGGAAAAGCTAAGTCATCACTTCATTGGTCCATTCAAAATTTTGGGTAAAGTAGGAGATGTAGCATATCGGCTTGTACGACCTTCTCAATTGTCGGGTATACATGATGTCTTCCACGTGTCGATGTTAAGGAAGTAGCATCCGAACCCTTCTCATGTTATCGAGTATGAGCCACTAGAGATACAGGAGGACTTGAGCTATGTTGAGCAGACGATCCAGATTCTTGACAAGAAGGAAAAAGTGCTAAGGTCTAAGACTACCCCACTAGTGAAGGTTCTCTGGCGACATCACAAGACAGAGGAAGCTCCTTGGGAGTTAGAGAGCCAAATGAGGGAGAAGTACCCTCACTTGGTTGATGGACCAGCTTGAATTTAGAGGACTAAATTCTTAAAAAGTGGGGAGAAATGTGAAACGCAAAATTTTCCCACTATGTTCATCATTTGGAATCATAAGACTGATGAATTGAGCATATGAATGTGAATGATGTAGTGGAGGTATCAAAATACGAAACAGGATAAATGAGGAGCAGTAATTTAAATTAAAGGGATTTAAATAGTTGGATGAAAGATACGAGTTTAAAATGAGCAAAGATAGTGGATCCAAGAAGGGAAGTCGGTTTGATTTGGTCCCGAATACGTGCAAGGGTAAAAAGGTTAAAAGACCTGAAATCTGGTATAAATTCAACGAGAAAATTTCGTTATAAATATGGATTTAGGAAATCTTGATCAATAAAGGAGAAAATTTTGAATTCCGAGTCCAATTGGTCAATATACGAAAATATTATGATAAATCGTAATTTTCGCCTGAGACATTATACCGAAAATATGAGAAAAATTAACCGAAAAAATAAAATAAGGCTGATAAATTCATTAAATTGATTTAAGGAATAAAATATGAATTTTTATAGATATTTTGGGTATTTATTATATTTTATTTGATTAAAATACAATATAATATAATTAGAAAAAGAAAAAAAAATCAGAATCGCGAAATCGCGATTCTGAAAACAAAGGAAACAGAAGACAACGAGGGAAGTCGAGCCTCCCCCGTCTGCCTCACCGAATGGAGGCCACCAGCGACGAACCCAGGCGAGATGGCCAAAGGACGAGGCAGTCGAGCCATAGCCGGCGCTGGTAGGTAGAGGAATAGACGTGACCGTGTAAGACCCGATTTTATTCAAAATACGAAATTAAAAATGCAAAAGGACTGAAATGGAATTCCCGAACACATGAAGGGAAAAAGGGTCAAAAGATCGAAAGCAGGTATAAATTCGATAAGAAAATTTAATTAAAAATAATGGATTTGAGAATCTTGATCAATAACGAATAAATAATAAAAATTTCGGGTTAAATTGATTAAGATATGAATTTATTAGAATTAAACGAAATTTTCACCTCAGAAAATTATCCCTAAAATAATCGAAAAATATATTGAAAAGTCGAGAATAATACCGATAAATTCAATTAAAGATTAAATGAATAAAATAATAATTTTTGTAGATATTTTATAATATATTTTATTGATTAAAATATTAATAAAATAAATAAATTAATTAATTTTAAAAAAAAAGAAGAAGAAGAAACGAAAAAGTAAAAATCACGAAATTCGCGATCTGAAGGAAAACGAAGTAGGAACTAAGGGAGTCGGTTCCCTCACCGTCGACCACCGACGACCTGGAGGCCACCAAGGAAGCCCAGCCGAGCCCACCGGCACCGACACCCGAGGAGAAATGACGGCCAACGATGAGGAAAGGAGAGAGAGAGAGAGAACCGAGAGGAAAACCATGAAATCCGACGATCGGCGCCGATCTGGGCTAGGCCACCTCCAACCGAAGGTGCGCCACGTGGAGACCGACCGATCAGCGGCTGAATGGGCCTGTAGAATGGCGGCTAGCACCTAAAAGGAAGGAAGATGTCACGACCCGAAACTACCTAAAAATTAGAGTAAATTTTTTCGCGTTTTTTATTATTTTATACTTACCTTTGATCGTGACCAACCATAACCAATAATTGGGCTGTATGTCAGTGCCCACATCTTCTCCATGCATTTACAATTAGTGCACAATTTAATTTAAATATACATTCATATATTCTGCACTACATTTCTTCGATTTCAATACATAATTATACCCACTCTATACATCCCATTGTCATACAAAATATAATACTGTGCTCATGTTATTTAGATACAAGAACCATATATATAACGTGTATATACCTCAAAAGATAGGCAGCAGCGGACAACTAGAATGCCGTACCCAGTCGCCTCCCAATCTACTGGAAGAAATCTGTGTGAGAAAGTGAAAGGGGTGAGCACATCAAGCTCAGTAAGGCAATTCTACGAACAAGTAGATAACAAGACAACCTACATGAACGTAGTGCCATGCATAAACCGCCTCTTCTCCACACATTTCCAAAACAGATGCTATGTTATGATGTCGTGCAAAATAACTCATATAAAATCCCAAAAAGCATGAAAACTTAACATGCATAGATTTTAAATCATTTATTTCTTGTAAAAATTTCATATAAGGTCAGGACTCAACCCTTCCCTCGGGTGGCCCTGACTCACACAAAATCCATAAAATTGAGTTTCTTGAAAGAATCGATATCCGAAAACATAGGTATATATGTATACGAGATACGAGACTAGGCAATAACTGTATATCGGTAATAACCAGGACTGGCCAATATGTGTCATCGTGAGTCCCTCTAGCTTCACGGATCCCAGTGTGCGAGGTCTCACCCTGATCGGGAAACCACCCGGGAGGTGGGTCAATCCAACCCGTCGGTCTTATCCGATCCTACGCATCCGGAGATGCCGTATCCGAAGATACCCCGTATCACAAAGATACCGTATCCGAAGATACCCCACGGTACATCGTACTCCATGCTACTTGCACGGTACATCGTACTCCATGGACCCATATCTGTCACGACCCAAACTACCCAAAATCAGAGTTAATTTTTCGCGTTTTGTTTATTTACTTACTTAAACTCTTACCTGTCCTCGAAACGTGACCACACTCCACTAATAATTGGGCTGTGCGTCAATGCCAGTCCCACCATACATTTACCATCTAACTTATTTCTTCTCCAGTCATTTATAATTGTTTACATTATTTATACATCCCCTAAAGTTACTTAAAAACATGTTACTGTGCTTTGCTTATGTAGATACAATATGTACAAGTGTATATACCTTAAGTGATGGGCAGCAGCGGATATCCGGAATGCAGTACTGAGTCGCCTCAACTTCAACTGGAGATTATCTGTGGGAGAAAATGAAAGGGGTGAGCACATCAAGCTCAGTAAGGCAATCCTATGAACAAGTAGGTAACCATACTACCTACATGAACGTGGTGCCATGCATAAACCACCCTTTCTCCACACATTTTAAAACAAATGACATGAGCTTATGATGTTATGTAAATCGAGTTTGCACAAAAAATTCAACATGCAATTATTTTAAATCATTTCTTTCTCTTTAAAAATTTCACAATAAAGTCAGGACTCGACCCGTCCTTCGGGTGATCCTGACTCACACAAAATCTTGAAAATTGAGTTTCTCGAAAGCATCGATATCCGAGAACATATGTATATATATATACAAGATATGAGACTAGGCAATAATGTATATCGGTAATAACCAGGACTGACCAATATGTGTCCTCGTGAGTCCCTCTAGCTTCACGGATCCCAGTGTGCGAGGTCTCACCCTGATCGGGAACCGCCCGGGAGGTGGGTCAATCCAACCCGTCAGTCTTATCCGATCTCACGCATCCGAAGATGCCGTATCCGAAGATACCCCGTATCACAAAGATACCGTATCACAAAGATACCCCGTATCACAAAGATACCGTATCCGAAGATACCCGTATCACAAAGATACCGTATCCGAAGATACCCCACGGTACATCGTACTCCATGCTACTTGCACAGTACATCGTACTCCATGGACCCATATCACTCTAGGTACTCCAGCCCAAATGGCCTGCTTCCCACAGAGAGGTTTTGTTTCTCAATACTCATTGCCATGTCTCAAAACGCACGTACGAGCCTATTAAATCGATGACACACAGTCTACCCGATGCTCCAAGCACGACTCATCGTATGTTCTCATAAAAATCAGTGCGAGCGATGCTCAGCACTCTCATCAAATCAAGTAAAATTGGCAGAGCCTGCTTTACATCTCCACAGGGCCGCCAACCTCATCCCTCACTCTCACCCTACTTAAGAGGTCTTTTGAGCCTGTTGGGCCTTTTGGCTGACTCCAAGGGCAGACAGCGCTACTCCACAAATCCAGTAAAACTAGTGCGAGCTAAGCTCAGCACTCTGTATATAAATCATATGAAAGTCTTATAAAATCTGGTGCGAGTTAAACTCCAGCACCCTGTCATAAAAATCATGTAAAATCTGGTGCGAGTTAGACTCTAGCACCGTGTCACGAAAAAGCATGTGAAATCTGGTGCGAGTTATACTCTAGCACCTATGCATGTAAAACTCTAGTGCGAGCTCTCGCTCCAGCACTAATGCATGCATCACACAAATCAAACATCGTGCGAGCTGAGCTCTAGCACTTCACATGTAAATAAAAACACGTAGGCGGCTCGGTTATCTTCAAATAGTTTTCACAGAAATTACATCGTTTAAGGTATGCAATGCTATGCATTTTCTTTAAAATTGAGCCAGCCTACTCATGCATGTGTTAAAATACCTCCAGAACGAGCAAGAACGTCTTGTCCTTGCTCCTCCCAATTTTTCCTAAAGTTGGAAACATTTACCCTTAACAAGGGTATTTCGGTAATTTTACCCATACGGGGCATTAAAATTATTCTTCGACCTTTAGACCCTCCAGATGATTTTTAAGGACTGCATATGAATTTAAAATTGCGTAAAGTTTACCTCTAGCAGTCCGTAGAATTCCCTTACCTTATTTTCCTATCGAGTCTGACCTTTTCTTTTCCACTGTTGTCACGTCGCGCAGTCCGTTATGCTCCCAATCAAATGCCCGGAACTGCGTATCAATATTCCTCAGGTCAGATATTATACAATTTAATTGTATTTCTTATTTTCTGGGCTTAATTTAAATCATTGGGCCCGTTTACCCCTATTGGGCCCGATTGCACCTTAATGGGCCTTAATCGGCCTTAAGCCCGTTTTCCACTTAATTTTCACTTTATCGATGCCTATTGGGCTCATTGGGCCCAGTAATAATATATTGGGCCTCGTTCTAGCTTATTGGGCCTGAGCCCATTTTAGCCCTTTTTATACTCATTAATTCCCTTCTTCGGGTATACCGGGTTTATACAGCTTTCTAATAATTATCGGGCTTCATTCCAAATTCATTAGATAGCCCGTATACCATTTACGGCAATTATATTACGATTCCGAATAATATTCCTTCCTACGCGAAATTAATCCATAATTCCATAAAATAATTAAAACTCGGTATTTAAAGAACTCTAATTGCCGAAATTAAATTGTACTTACCCGATACGATGCGGGGTACGAGAATCAGAGCTCGATCGGCTCTCGTTCGGTCTCTGTCGTAAAGCTGCACAATTAGGTAAATTCGGATTATTTTCCATTAAAATAATATTAAATTAAATTTTCGAAATTTACCCGTAGGTCAATTTCGACCCTCGGTCAACTTACCCGAACCTCGAGTCGTCCCCGGTAAATTTCTTTCCTTTTCTCCCCCCTTTTTCCTTTCCTTTCTTTCCTTTTCCTTCCTTTTCCTTTCTTTTTTTTTTCCCCTTTCCTTCCTTTTCCCTCCTTTTCCTTCCCTTTCCTTTCGGCCAAACGGCACCGTTTACTGTCTATTGCCTTCGCCGGCGGTTCCGGCGGTCTCACCGGCCGAGACCGGTCTCAAAAGAACCGGCTTCTTCCCCTGAGTGCGTCGGTGCCCTCCGTTTCAGCCCAGATGCGGCGGTTCATCAGGAATCGGCTTGTTTCTCCGACGGTTTTCCTCAGCTCCGATCGGCCTGCTCCGACCACCTGGCGGCGTGATTCCGATACCCATGTGCTCGTCGGACTCCCCTCTTCCTCCTGGTAGCTTCGTCGAAGCCGTCGGTCGCCGATGTGCGAGAATCGGCGGTGAAGGTCGCGGGTCACTGTTTCGATTTTGGTTTCTCGGGTTTTTTCCCGAGTTTCTCTCTCCTCTTTTTTTTTGTTTCAGTTACCCTTTTTTTGTTTTATTTTTATTATTTTTATTATTATTATTATTATTTATTTTAATTATTTTACTATTCAATAAAATACTCCATAAAATCCCAAAATATCTACCTTATATTATTTTTATTCTACTTTAATTTATTTAATTTAAATTTAATTTATTAATTATATTTTTCTCTAAATTTCGATATTATTTTTTTGCGTTTTTCGAGATATTGTTTCGGTAATTTTTTCAGTATTTTTAAAATTTTCGAATCTTGATCAATCGACCCAAAATTTATAATTTCCTTATTATCGATCAAGACATTTTACATCCGTATTTTTAATTAAAATTTTCTTATCGCCTTAATACCGGATTTTGGTATTTTTACCATTTTACCCCTGCTCTTGTTTCAAAAATCAATTTTACTTGACCTTCCTTCATACATCCCCCATCTTTTCTTATTTAATTCTCGTATTTTAATTAAATTCGGGTCTTACAACTCTCCCCCACTTAAGAAATTTGGTCCTCCAAATTAGAACCAATTCATATGAGTCCATATACAACTCCGGGTACATCAATCGTATCATACTTCTTTAATTCTCATGTGATCTTTTCTCCGGAGTGTATTACTACCAAAGGACTTTAATTAGGGAGATCATCTTAAACCTCGATACTTTCTCTTCCCTGTTTAATGCCCGAATTAACTTCTTCAATATACTTACATTGCACTGAGCTGAACTGTTGGATCTCATATCCTATCACCTATGCTGGATCTGGATAGTATTTCCGAAGCATCAAAAACTGAAACACATTGTGGGTGCCTGTTAATTCAGGTGATAACGCCAACTTACAGGTCTTATCTCCCACTTGTCCAATCTCTCAAAAGATTCAATCCAGCGAAACTCAATTTACCTTCTTCCAGAAGCTCGCTATGTCCTTATTCTCTTAGGACAAGTAACTTTCAACCATACCAATTCACCAAGGGTGAATTCCAATACTTGTCTATCTGCTCTGAGGTGTTCTTAATCTCTCATCCTTAACTAAACATCCTCAAAGACTTATTATCCAAGGTCGAATATAATTCTATCTGTCATCCACTTTTTCTTTTCCAATTTGGGGAACAACCCCTACAACCATACACTCATATCTTGTTATCCCGATACTCAAGTGGCAACTGTCGCTATTGGCGAATTCAATTAGAAATCAACTGATCATTCCAGGAGCTTATAAAAATCAAGGGCACACGCTTTCATCGGATCCTCCAGAACTTGTACAGTCCTCTCTGACTGACCATCTGTCTGAGGATGGAAAGCTGTGCAAATATTCAGTCGGGTTCCCATAGCTTCCTGAAAATATCCTCTGAAATCGGAAGTGAAGCGGGAATCCCTATATGATACCATGCTCACTGGAACGCTACTTAATGTTTCACAATCTTCCTTATACCTGAATCCTCATATACACTTTGAGTATCTGGGGAGTTCATAACCAGAAGGTGGGTAGACTTAGAAAATCTGTCGACTATCATCCAAATAGCCTCGTAATTCACTTGGGTTCTCTGTAACCCATCATAAAATTCATGGAGACTTGCTCCCATTTTCGCGCCGTGTCGATATAGGTAGGTGCTGCAATAACTCTGCAGACTTTTAATACTCTACCTTACTCTGCTGACACACTAGGCACTTTTCTACAATCTCTACCATGTCTCTTTTCACATCTGACCACCAATACCCTTTTTCAAAGATTTCATATATTTCTTTACTTCCGTATGCACTGTATATCCCGAAGAGTGAGCTCCTGACAATATCACTAACTCATCAACTGTGGTCCTAGGGAGCACTTATACTGTCTCTGAGCCTCTCTGTAAATCATTATCATACTCCGTGAACTCTGTCACTGTACCCTTCTGAATCTGACCCAGACTATCGACATCATGCCGATCATCACGCTAAGCCTGGCAAATTCGGGCACTCTCATTCGGTTCTAGTCTCAGGCTAGCTGTCGCACAATCACTGTCATCATCAGAAGGGATCACATCACTACTAAGGCTCACAACTGCTTTAGCAGCTCACGCTCCCTGACCATCATATGTGGTACCATCCCGAGGCTCTTTCTGCTCAAGGCATCAGCCATCACATTAGCCTTTCCTGGGTGGTACAATTTTCACAATCAAAATCTCTCAGAAGCTCTAACCCACTATGTATTCTCATATTCACCTCTTTCTGTGAAAACAGATACTTGGGGCTTTATGATCAGTGCATATCCACAATTCCTCATCGTGTACATAATAGTACCATATCCTCGGTACAAACACTACCATTGCCAACTTAAAATCATGAGTTGTCTGACTCCATAATTGACTATCTTTCCATTATACATCAATACACAACTCCATAATTTTGAGGTATCCATACTCACTGAGAACCTCTTGAGCTGTTGGGTATGGTGAACTTAATCACGGTGGTCAGTTCATACTTCATTACACCGAAATTCATGTCACTTCTATCATCCCGTTCCAATACCACGTTTTATAGTTAAACGTGTCAACAAGGTATATCCTTTTAGAACTCGCAGCAACCATCTGCAAAAGTAATTTCCCAATTGTTGCTTATAAATTTGTCCTGGACTTTAACTAAACCCAATATATCATCAATAATGATGATTACAAGTCGGTCCAGGTAAAGTTTAAATAACTCATCATAATTGAGCTCCATTGCATAATTCAATCGCCTATATCCTTGACTTATTTACTCATAAGCATATAAGATCCTTCAAAATCGCTTACGTTTTCAGGTACTAACCTGCGCCATTTCCTTTTCTTATCTTAACGGCTCTTATTAAATTTTACTATGTTAACCTTTATGATTTGTCGGATTTAAATACTCTTATCATCTTAGTAAAGGTATCCTAATGCTAAAGGTATTTATTACGACGATTGGTTTCACGTTATGGATATATATATACTTTTAGACGCTGTCAAGTCTTCAGGCGGGGAGGTATTTTGAAATACCTTTATTAACCTTTAGACTTAACCACAACTACGTTATATCTCAGTCTATGTGGTCACAATTTATATTCGCTACTAATTGCTTAACCTCAATTACTTCGCATATTAAGGGTATTCCTTACCTAGCATATATCTCTTACTCCAATACATCTTGTATTTGGGATCAAAACACATCTCCTTCGTATATCAATCATGACAAAACTCTTGTCATTATCCATTCCGTGAGTACAATCCTTTACTCCTTTAATTTCAACTGTTACACCCCTTTTTATTAACTTAAAATCTCTATATCCATATTCCGTTAATTAATCCTCCTCTATTGGGGTTCTCATTTATCAGTATTGTGTCCAATGATGTAGGCATTCATGCCTTTTTACTCATTTATATGCGAATGAAGGCGATATGAATAAATGTGTGGCACCAGGATCAATGAACATATGTACTTCATTATTCATAACAAGTGTGGTATCTTACACCACATCCATGAAACATCAATAGTGTCCTGGTCCAAGACATCCTCTCGCCTTCGTCCAACAGCCTACTTTCCTTTTTTTTTTCTTTTCGGCTATTGCCTCCCTTCACGTTGCAGCTATACCAATGAAGTTTTTCTCTGTCTCTTTACTTTTCTGTGGGGCAATCTCACCCAACTCTATGCAATCAAAATCAATGGTCCATCTTACCACACTTAACGACCATTTTCATCAATACAGTGTAGGTATAGACCTTCCTTCCATGGTATCCACCACACATTCTACAGTGATCACACTGCTACTCTGCTTCGTAGCAAGTCGGGGTCCTCCAATCACAATGCCCCTCAACAGTGCCAAAATTGGATGCACTGGGGCCTTACCAATTATCTTACTCCATGACTCGTCAAATTAGATCTTTTACCAATTACCATTTTTCCATTTTAACATCTTTGTCATTTCTCGATTCTCTTTTTCTGTCTCTATTTCGGCCCTCACTACCTTTCCCAATCTCAGAGGCGTGCAATTCATGTTCTTATTTACCCAACTGTAAATCTGCGCACTGCCTCGGTATAGGTAATATCTCACGGGGCCAATTGGACTCTAATTGAAAAGTCGAGCCATTTCGTGGACTTTTAGACATCTCGACTGTCACTTGTTCATAGTGTCGAGGTAATATCTGTCCAAGAATATAACTGAGTTTCATACTCATAATCAATTTAGTATTCCTGGGCAGTGTAAGAAATTTTTTCTTTAAATCATGTCCGGGATATCCTGTCACCGAAATACATCCAATATTTCTCACCTTAGCTATGGATGTTTAACACTTAAGATGGGTCGAGCGGGTTTCCACCAATGTTTCGCTGCGCCCTTTGATCTTATATATAATCTGAGCAATTAGCTCCTCAAAATAATTCCCACACTCCGCTCCAATCTCGCGAAGCGTGTCTCAATAATGTCCGATTTCTCTGTCAGACTCAGTGGGGCATGCTTAACATTAGCCTCCATTTCAATCTCATCCCGATTCTCATAAGTCAACTCAGCACGACTTAGCAGACTCAGGTCTACCTCTGTGACCTCTGCCTCGTGCACTATCTCATCTAACGCGACTCATATTAGGCATTCCTGCATTCTCAACCATTTCTTAGTCAAAACCCATCTCGATATACACTATTGTATCTAACCAAGCACAGTAACACGGGGATGTAATTTTTCTAATTACTGACACTGACACACATCAGACCAATTGTTGCTCTGATACCACCTTTATATGTCACAACCCAAACTACCCAAAATCAGAGTTAATTTTTCGCGTTTTGTTTATTTACTTACTTAAATTCTTACCTGTCCTCGAATCGTGACCACACTCCACTAATAATTGGGCTGTGCGTCAATGCCAGTCCCACCATACATTTACCATCTAACTTATTTCTTCTCCAGTCATTTATAATTGTTTACATTATTTATACATCCCCTAAAGTTACTTAAAAACATGTTACTGTGCTTTGCTTATGTAGATACAATATGTACAAGTGTATATACCTTAAGTGATGGGCAGCAGCGGATATCCGGAATGCAGTACTGAGTCACCTCAACTTCAACTGGAGATTATCTGTGGGAGAAAATGAAAGGGGTGAGCACATCAAGCTCAGTAAGGCAATCCTACGAACAAGTAGGTAACCATACTACCTACATGAACGTGGTGCCATGCATAAACCACCCTTTCTCCACACATTTTAAAACAAATGACATGAGCTTATGATATTATGTAAATCGAGTTTGCACGAAAAATTCAACATGCAATTATTTTAAATCATTTCTTTCTCTTTAAAAATTTCACAATAAAGTCAGGACTCGACCCCTCCTTCGGGTGATCCTGACTCACACAAAATCTTAAAAATTGAGTTTCTCGAAAGCATCGATATCCGAGAACATATGTATATATATATACAAGATATGAGACTAGGCAATAACTGTATATCGGTAATAACCAGGACTGGCCAATATGTGTCCTCGTGAGTCCCTCTAGCTTCACGGATCCCAGTGTGCGAGGTCTCACCCTGATCGGGAACCGCCCGGGAGGTGGGTCAATCCAACCCGTCAGTCTTATCCGATCTCACGCATCCGAAGATGCCGTATCCGAAGATACCCCGTATCACAAAGATACCGTATCCGAAGATACCCCACGGTACATCGTACTCCATGCTACTTGCACGGTACATCGTACTCCATGGACCCATATCACTCTAGGTACTCCAGCCCAAAAGGCCTGCTTCCCACAGAGAGGTTTTGTTTCTCAATACTCATTGCCATGTCTCAAAACGCACGTGCGAGCCTATTAAATCGGTGACACACAATCTACCCGATGCTCCAAGCACGACTCATCGTATGTTCTCATAAAAATCAGTGCGAGCGATGCTCAGCACTCTCATCAAATCAAGTAAAATTGGCAGAGCCTGCTTTACATCTCCACAGGGCCGTCAACCTCATCCCTCACTCTCACCCTACTTAAGAGGTCTTTTGAGCCTGTTGGGCCTTTTGGCTGACTCCAAGGGCAGACAGCGCTACTCCACAAATCCAGTAAAACTAGTGCGAGCTAAGCTCAGCACTCTGTATATAAATCATATGAAAGTCTTATAAAATCTGGTGCGAGTTAAACTCCAGCACCCTGTCATGAAAATCATGTAAAATCTGGTGCGAGTTAGACTCTAGCACCGTGTCACGAAAAAGCATGTGAAATCTGGTGCGAGTTATACTCTAGCACCTATGCATGTAAAACTCTAGTGCGAGCTCTCGCTCCAGAACTAATGCATGCATCACACAAATCAAACATCGTGCGAGCTGAGCTCTAGCACGTCACATGTAAATAAAAACACGTAGGCGGCTCGGTTATCTTCAAATAGTTTTCACAGAAATTACATCGTTTAAGGTATGCAATGCTATGCATTTTCTTTAAAATTGAGCCAGCCTACTCATGCATGTGTTAAAATACCTCCAGAACGAGCAAGAACGTCTTGTCCTTGCTCCTCCCAATTTTTCCTAAAGTTGGAAACATTTACCCTTAACAAGGGTATTTCGGTAATTTTGCCCATACGGGGCATTAAAATTATTCTTCGACCTCTAGACCCTCCAGAACATTTTTAAGGACTGCATATGAATTTAAAATTGCGTAAAGTTTACCTCTAGCAATCCGTAGAATTCCCTTACCTTATTTTCCTGTCGAGTCTGACCTTTTCTTTTCCACTGTTGTCACGTCGCGCAGTCCGTTATGCTCCCAATCAAATGCCCGGAACTGCGTATCAATATTCCTCAGGTCAGATATTATACAATTTAATTGTATTTCCTATTTTCTGGGCTTAATTTAAATCATTGGGCCCGTTTACCCCTATTGGGCCCGATTGCACCTTAATGGGCCTTAATCGGCCTTAAGCCCGTTTTCCACTTAATTTTCACTTTATCGATGCCTATTGGGCTCATTGGGCCCACTAATAATATATTGGGCCTCGTTCTAGCTTATTGGGCCTTGGCCCATTTTAGCCCTTTTTATACTCATTAATTCCCTTCTTCGGGTATACCGGGTTTATACAGCTTTCTAATAATTATCGAGCTTCATTCCAAATTCATTAGATAGCCCGTATACCATTTACGGCAATTATATTACGATTCTGAATAATATTCCTTCCTACGCGAAATTAATCCATAATTCTATAAAATAATTAAAACTCGGTATTTAAAGAACTCTAATTGCCGAAATTAAATTGTACTTACCCGATACGATGCGGGGTACGAGAATCAGAGCTCGATCGGCTCTCGTTCGGTCTCTGTCGTAAAGCTGCACAATTAGGTAAATTCGGATTATTTTCCATTAAAATAATATTAAATTAAATTTCCGAAATTTACCCGTAGGTCAATTTCGACCCTCGGTCAACTTACCCGAACCTCGAGTCGTCCCCGGTAAATTTCTTTCCTTTTCTCCCCCCTTTTTCCTTTCCTTTCTTTCCTTTTCCTTCCTTTTCCTTTCTTTTCTTTTCCCCTTTCCTTCCTTTTCCCTCCTTTTCCTTCCCTTTCCTTTCGGCCAAACGGCACCGTTTACTGTCTATTGCCTTCGCCGGCGGTTCCGGCAGTCTCACCGGCCGAGACCGATCTCAAAAGAACCGGCTTCTTCCCCTGAGTGTGTCGGTGCCCTCCGTTTCAGCCCAGATGCGGCGGTTCATCAGGAATCGGCTTGTTTCTCCGGCGGTTTTCCTCAGCTCCGATCGGCCTGCTCCGGCCACCTGGCGGCGTGATTCCGATATCCACGTGCTCGTCGGACTCCCCTCTTCCTCCTGGTAGCTTCGTCGAAGCCGTCGGTCGCCGGTGTGCGAGAATCGACGGTGAAGGTCGCGGGTCACTGTTTCGGTCTTGGTTTCTCGGGTTTTTTCTCGAGTTTCTCTCTCCTCTTTTTTTGTTTCAGTTACCTTTTTTTTTTGTTTCAGTTACCCTTTTTTTGTTTTATTTTTATTATTTTTATTATTATTATTATTTATTTTAATTATTTTACTATTCAATAAAATACTCCATAAAATCCCAAAATATCTACCTTATATTATTTTTATTCTACTTTAATTTATTTAATTTAAATTTAATTTATTAATTATATTTTTCTCTAAATTTCGATATTATTTTTTCGCGTTTTTCGAGATATTGTTTCGGTAATTTTTTCGATATTTTTAAAATTTCCGAATCTTAATCAATCGACCCAAAATTTATAATTTCCTTATTATCGATCAAGACGTTTTACATCCGTATTTTTAATTAAAATTTTCTTATCGCCTTAATACCGGATTTTGGTATTTTTACCATTTTACCCCTGCTCTTGTTTCGAAAATCAATTTTACTTGACCTTCCTTCATACATCCCCCATCTTTTCTTATTTAATTCTCGTATTTTAATTAAATTTGGGTCTTACAATATCACTCCAGGTACTCCAGCCCAAATGGCCTGCTTCCCACAGAGAGGTTTTGTTTCTCAATACTCATGCCACGTCTCAAAACGCACGTGCGAGCCTATTTAATGGGTGTGACACATAGTCACCCGCTGCTCCAAGCACGGCTTATCTTATGATCTCAGAAAATATAGTGCGAGCGGTGCTCCAGCACTCTCATATAATCAAGTAACAGTAGTGCGAGCTAAGCTCTAGCACTCTGTCACGAAAATCATGTATAAAAATGTCACGCCCCGAAAATGCGGAAAATAGGGCTAATTTAAAACTTTTTACTCATTAATTCACAATTAAGAGTGCGTTCCTATGCAGTGTCATACATCATCATAATTATTATGCCTCAGGATCTCATCACTAGGATTTATATATCATATCAAATACATTAATCCATCTCAAGTTAATTAATCCTAATACATCCCATATAATGTTGTACATCAAGTGTCTGCAATTACAATGATAGTCTGGGTACATGAAAAGATAAAATATACCTCAAGATGCAATATATATGGCCTGGAGCTCAAATCCTCCACTAGCCACTACTCCGTACGTCGCAGAGAAGTCCTTATTCACTTGAAGAACTCTGGGGGGAAAAGGAAAATAGGGTGAGCTTCTAAATCGCTCAGTAAAGGGGGTAAGGAACTCATTTCATAAACCAAAATGCACATCACAAAAGGTTTATTTGTATGTGAAACTCATTTGAAAACCATAGCATGAAAGTTCTCAAAACAATATTCTCATATCTCAAATCATGTGAAAACATGAAGTAAAAAGGCTCACTCTAGAGCATAACAAAGCATGTAAAAACAACGCGATAAACGCTTTCTCAAATACGTGATAAAATCACAGTAAAAATAATGCACGTGGCACAGCCACTAAACACGCGTGGCGTAGCCACTGATTTAATTCTCACGTGGCATAGCCACAAAACACACGTGGCAAAGCCACTGGTTTAATTTCTCGCGTGGCATAGCCACAAAACACACATGGCAAAGCCACTGATTTAATTTCTCGCGTGGCATAGCCACAAAATAGGGTTTCTCAACGTGGCATAGCCACCAATAGGGTATAACGTGGCACAGCCACCAATGGGGTTTCTCAACGTGGCACAGCCACCAATGGGGTATAACGTGGCACAGCCACCAATGGGGTTTCTCAACGTGGCACAGCCACCAATGGGGTTTCTCAACGTGGCATAGCCACCAATGGGGTATAACGTGGCACAGCCACCAATGGGGTTTCTCAACGTGGCACAGCCACCAATGGGGTTTCTCAACGTGGCACAGCCACCAATGGGGTATAACGTGGCACAGCCACCAATGGGGTATAACGTGGCAACGACCACCAAGTATACGTGGCATAGCCACAGAATAGGTTATTCTCACGTTACCAGAATGGAGAAGAAATCGGGCTTACATGCTACCAGAGCAATGCCCGGTGTGTACTCACAACTACACACCTAAGTCTTATCACATAAGACTAGTTTGCCTTCACGTAGAACTCATAATGGTTTTTCTCTCATAAAACTCATTTGAAATCGTTTTGTACTCAACACAAAACGTAATAAAACCGAGTTCCAACCGGCAAAGCACACGTACACATTTCTCAAATCTCAATATTGCCTTAACGTAGAGCCCAGTTATAAACTCATAAAAACATTGGGCTCCAACCGGCTATAAAAAAATCGTGTGCAATTAATCTTAACACAAAACCTAACATGCTTGTTTTATAAACCACAATTCATGCTAAAATAGTTTATAATTCACATACACAAATGGTTTAGATTTCCCTTACCTCTTTGCACCTCGTATAGTGCAATCGTTTCCCCCGTATCACGGACTAGCCTCGCATTCCACTCTGGAACTCCCTAGCTGTCCAAACGATGTTAAAACATCAATACTCAATTATCTCATAAACCTCAATTCTCAAAATCGAGCATAATTGCTCATAACTCCTCAAATCTCTTGATTTCTCGTAACTCAACCCTAAACTACGACCTCATTCACAATATCTCAACGTCCTACATTCCTCATGCCAATTGTCTAGGCTAATTCTCCACATTATCTATATTTCCATTTATAGCTCAAAATTCCTAAAATTACCAAAATCGCTAAATATCATATCACTCTAACCACATTGAAATTTCATCAATCCCTAATCATTTCTCAGCTATTTCAACACAATGACAACCACCAATATCATCAAAATCAGCTCAAATATCAAGATCGAGGTTTAGAAATTGCCCAAAGCTTGTGAGACGCACAACTCACGCCTCGATCCGATTCGTCCTTCGATTTCCAAGTATGTTGTTCTCCTTTTGATGAGGAACAACTTTCCTTCTTACCACAACAGCTGATTCGGCCGAAAATGGGTGATTTGGATGAGTGAGAAAGTTAGGTTTTCGGAAAAATGGGGGTTGGAAGAGAGAGAAAGTGAAATTTCAGGAGAAAACACGGGTTCCTTATATAGGCTGGAGGTAGGAGATCGATCTGCCTCTTGATGAGATCGATCTGCGTTTGAAATTTGGGGACGATCTGGGCAATTTTATGCCTAGGAGATCGATCTGTTGAGGGGTGAGATCAATCTCTTTATGGCTTTATGAGATCGATCTGCTCCTAAGGAGATCGATCTCCTCCCCAAACAGAATCATTTGGAGATCGATCTCTTCCTCATGAGATCTATCCTTTCTCAAACAGAATCATTTGGAGATCGATCTCTTCCATTGGAGATCGATTTGCTCCTCAAATTCCTCCTTCCTCGTCATTTTTAACTCACCAGATCGATCTCTCCTTCTCCCAGATCGATCTGTCCTCATAGTTCATGCTTATTTTACCCACTTAACATATAAATCTCCAATTATAATTCCCACAATTCACTTAGCTCAATAAATTACACTTCAATTTATTATTACATCACTAAATATGTCTGAAATTCTCAGATCTCACATCCTCCCCACCTTAAAAGGAATTTGGTCCTCCAAATTCAACTCAACTAGTCAAAATAGATGGGGGTATTTCTCCTTCATGAGGCTCTCTAGTTCCCACGTTGCCTCTTCCCTTGAGTGATGTTTCCACAAAACTTTCACTAATGGGATGCTCTTGGTTCTCAGTACCTTCTCCTTTCTATCGAGAATCCGGACGGGTTCCTCAGTGTAGCTCATGTCCTCCTGTATGTCCATCTCATCATACTCTATAACATGAGAAGGGTCCGGGTGGTACTTCCTCAACATAGATACATGAAAAACATTGTGTATTCCGGACATCTGTGGGGGTAATGCTAATCTGTAAGCTACCTCTCCCACTCTCTCAAGAATCTCGAATGGTCCTATGTATCGAGGACTCAATTTCCCTTTCTTCCCAAATCGCATGATACCCTTGCTCGGTGATACTCTCAGAAATACTGCATCACCAACGTCAAACTCAAGTGGCCGTCTACGCACATCCGCGTAGCTTTTCTGTCTACTCTGTGCAGCCCGTAACCTCTCACATATGAGTTTCACACTCTGTACGGCTTGCTCAACAAGCTAGGGGGCATTTATCTTTCTGTCACCGACTTCTTCCCAAGCTACAGGGGATCTACACCTCCTACCATATAGAGCCTCAAAAGGTGCCATTCCAATACTCGCATGATAGCTGTTATTGTATGCAAACTCTGCTAGGGGTAGGTGATCATCCCATGATCCCTTAAAATCCGTCGTACACGCCCTCAACATATCCTTCAGGGTCTGAATAGTCCTCTCTGACTGACCATCTGTCTGAGGATGATAGACGGTACTAAAACTCAATCGAGATCCCATGGACTCCTGAAATTGGGTCCAAAATCTGGAAGTAAATCGGGAATCTCTATCCGAAGTAATACTCACTGGAGCCCCATGTAATCTAGCTATCTCGCTGACATATAGCTCAGCTAAGGCATCCACCGTATCTGTGCTCTTGATGGCAAGGAAGTGGGCACTCTTGGTCAATCTATCCACTATAACCCATATAGCGTCATGACCTCTTCGGGTCCTCGGTAAACCCATAATAAAGTCCATAGTGACATGCTTCCATTTCCATCTAGGTACAGGTAAGGGCTGTAGTAGTCCTCCGGGCTTTCGATGCTCAGCTTTCACTTGCTGGCATACTAAACATCTGGCCACATACTCTGCCACGTCTCGCTTCATGCCACTCCACCAATACACCTTTCTCAAGTCTCGGTACATCTTAGTACTCCCTGGGTGCATGGTGTATCGCGAGCAGTGGGATTCTCTCAGTATCTGTCTCTTCAGGGTATCATCGTCCGGTACACAAATCCGTCCTCTGAACCTTAACAATCCATCCTCACTGATGGTGAGATCCAACTGCGAACTCTGCTCAGCTTGGCTAACCATGTCTATCAATCTCTGATCACTGCGCTGCCCAGTTCTAATCTGATCCATGATCCTGGGCTCTATCCACAGGCTAGCCAAAAATCCCGTCTCTACCTCTTTAACTCTGATCCGAAGTTCGGCGAACTGCTCTAACAAATCCCATTCCCTGATCATCATAGCAGATATCATACTCTTCCTGCTCAGGGCATCAGCAACCACATTCGCCTTACCCGGATGATATAGAATCTCACAGTCGTAATCCTTAAGGAGTTCCATCCATCTCCTTTGTCTCATGTTTAACTCTTTCTGATCAAAGAGATATCTCAAACTCTTGTGATCAGTGAAAATCTGGAATCTTTCCCCATATAAGTAGTGTCGCCAGATCTTCAAAGCAAATACCACAGCGGCTAACTCCAAATCATGCGTGGGGTAATTCCGCTCATGGTCTTTCAGCTGTCGCGATCCATATGCAACCACTCTCCCGTGCTGCATAAGCACACACCCAAATCCTTGGTGAGATGCATCACTATACACCGAGAATCCTCCTGATCCCTCAGGAATAGTTAACACAGGTGCCGCTGTCAACCTCCTCTTTAATTCCTGAAAACTGAGCTCACATTGATCAGTCCATATAAATGGAGTCTCTTTGCGCGTGAGCTTAGTCAAAGAGGCGGCAATCCTGGAAAATCCTTCCACAAATCTTCTGTAATACCCTGCCAAACCAAGGAAGCTTCGTACCTCAGTAATTGTCCTCGGTCTGTCCCAATTAAGCACAGCCTCCACCTTGCTTAGGTCCACTGATATTCCTTCCTCTGAGACTATATGCCCAAGGAAAGCTATCCAGTTCAGCCAAAACTCACACTTACTAAGCTTTCCGTACAATTGCTTATCTCGGAGTATCTGAAGTACTAACCACAAATGCTGTGCATGCTCCTCATACGACCGAGAGTACACCAGGATATCATCAATAAAGACTATCACAAACTTATCCAGATAGTCTCTAAACACCTCGTTCATCAATCTCATAAATGCTGCAGGGGCGTTCGTCAATCCAAAGGACATCACCAGAAATTCGTAATGGCCATACCTTGTCCTGAAGGCCGTCTTTGGAATATCTTCTTTCTTGATCCTCAATTGGTGATAGCCCGATCTCAAATCAATCTTAGAAAAGACTGATGCCCCTCTCAACTGATCAAGTAGATCATCAATCCTGGGTAGTGGGTATTTGTTCTTCACCGTGGCTTTATTCAACAACCGGTAGTCTACACATAATCTGAGACTACCATCCTTCTTCTTAACAAATAGTACTGACGCTCCCCACGGCGAAACACTGGGTCTAATGAACCCTTGATCCAATAACTCCTGTAGTTGTCTCTTCAATTCCTCGAGTTCCACTAATGCCATCCTGTAAGGAGGTTTAGAGATCGGCTGAGTATCTGGTACCAAATCAATGGTAAACTCCAGCTCTCTCTCTGGTGGTAAACCTGGCAATTCATCTGGGAAAGCATCCAGAAATTCACATACCACATGTATATCCTCAATCCTCGGATGTTCCCGCTCATCATCTGAGATGAGTGTCTCATAACCTTCACATGAATAATCATATTTAATATTCTCCAAAATAATATTAAAATTCTCAAATTACTTTCTAGAAATCCACATAATTATTCCCTCAATATCTCAATCGTACACTGTAAGGTTTAGGTAGGGAGAAAGTTACAATCTTAGTGTAGCAGTCTAAACTCACTCGATTGGTCGCCAACCAATCCATCCCCAGAATTACATCAAACCCATGTATATTCAACATGATTAGATCTGCTAACATCACTCTATCTCCCACCTTTATCTCACATCCTCTACAAATTAACTCAGTTCTCTGGGATTCACGCATAGGGGTATTTACATGTAGTATATATTCTAGAGGTTCAAACTTCAAGTTTAATCTACATGCAAAATGCTCAGAAATAAACGAATGCGTGGATCCTGAATCAATCAACACATGAGCCTCATAATTACAGACAGAGAGTGTACCTCTTATAGTTTCTGCCGAAGTGTCTGCGATCTCCTTATCCAGGGCAAACACACGTCCCTGTGCCACAGGTTTCTTCCCTTTCTCTGCCGCAGTGGCCCGTCTCCGGGGATCCACTCTCTGAGGCTGTTGTCTAGTGGGCTCCGGAGCATGTGGTATCTGAGGTTGGGGACAGTCCTTCACTCTGTGATCCATGTCACCGCATCTAAAACATACATGGATCGACCCAGTACAACTTCCCTCATGCGATCGGCCACAGTCCCTACAAACCCTTATCTCCGGCCTGACATATCGAGGGGTCTCCTTGATAATAGGATAGGCTCTAGGTCTCTCCAATCTGTCCTTCTGCACCTCAATCCTTCCTCTTCTGAAGGAACCTCTCCGAGCCTCTGTTTGGAAAAGTGCTGGCCTCTTGCCCTTATCTCTATTCACCGCTCTAAGCTCATTCTGGGATTGTACCATCTCAATCCCTCTTTCAATCTCTTGTGCTCGTCTCAGAGCATCTCCAAACTCGGTAATACATAGCCCTATCAATCTATCTCTGATGACGGGCTTCAACCCATACACAAACTTCTCTGTGCGGAGCTCTTCACTCTTGAAGGTCTCTGGGTCATATCTCAATAGCGCTGTGAATTGGCTCTCATAGTCATC
Organism: Firmiana major; assembly: GCA_033439115.1. Taxonomy (NCBI): domain Eukaryota; kingdom Viridiplantae; phylum Streptophyta; class Magnoliopsida; order Malvales; family Malvaceae; genus Firmiana; species Firmiana major. The sequence goes on from CM065899.1 coordinate 56,013,055, forward strand.
CACAGACATGTCACCCTGTACCAAACTTAAAAACTCGGCCTGTTTCTTTCTCTGGGCGGCTCGTGGTACATATTGGGTCCTAAAGGCTGTCTGGAACTCTTCCCAACCAATCACATCATGGTGGGACATCAGAATTCCCTGGGTAGTACCCCACCAATCTCGAGCTCTCCCCTTCAGCATATAGGCACTCATGCTGACCCTCTCAGCATCGGTGCACCCCAGGATATCAAATATAATTCTTAATTCCGTCAACCACTCCTCAACCTCTGTAGGATCCTTCTTTCCCCTAAATGCGGGTGGATTCATCTTCAAAAAATCCCTTAGTCGGACCATACTTCTATCCTTAGGCTGGGCGACGGGAGGCACTGGGGGTATGGGAGGTCCTTGTGGTGGTGTAGGGGTAGTATCCGAGGCATTAACTCCAAAGTGTTGCGCGAATAACGCTGCCATCTGCTCAAAACCTTGCCTCACATCGGTCTCAATCCGATTAAATCGAAAGTGGGACAGGTGGCGGAGGGGACTCTGCCTGCCTCCTCGAACGACCTCGTCATTTACTCATTCTCTATCTCAACTCGTCTCCTGCGCGTACATATCAAAATTGATTGAAATCTCAATCCTCAATTTCAGTTCATGACCAGACTATTATAGACACTTGGGATGTATTCTATTTCACTTAACCGACACTGACAGTACTAGACACCCTAAGCTCTGATACCAAGAAAACTCTGTCACGCCCCGAAAATGCGGAAAATAGGGCTAATTTAAAACTTTTTACTCATTAATTCACAATTAAGAGTGCGTTCCTGTGCAGTGTCATACATCATCATAATTATTATGCCTCAGGATCTCATCACTAGGATTTATATATCATATCAAATACATTAATCCATCTCAAGTTAATTAATCCTAATACATCCCATATAATGTTGTACATCAAGTGTCTGCAATTATAATGATAGTCTGGGTACATGAAAAGATAAAATATACCTCAAATCCTCCACTAGCCACTACTCCGTACGTCTCAGAGAAGTCCTTATTCACTTGAAGAACTCTGGGGGGAAAAGGAAAACAGGGTGAGCTTCTAAATCGCTCAGTAAAGGGGGTAAGGAACTCATTTCATAAACCAAAATGCACATCACAAAAGGTTTATTTGTATGTGAAACTCATTTGAAAACCATAACATGAAAGTTCTCAAAACAATATTCTCATATCTCAAATCATGTGAAAACATGAAGTAAAAAGGCTCACTCTAGAGCATAACAAAGCATGTAAAAACAACGCGATAAACGCTTTCTCAAATACGTGATAAAATCACAGTAAAAATAATGCACGTGGCACAACCACTAAACACGCGTGGCGTAGCCACTGATTTAATTCTCACGTGGCATAGCCACAAAACACACGTGGCAAAGCCACTGGTTTAATTTCTCGCGTGGCATAGCCACAAAACACACGTGGCAAAGCCACTGATTTAATTTCTCGCGTGGCATAGCCACAAAATAGGGTTTCTCAACGTGGTACAGCCACCAATGGGGTATAACATGGCACAGCCACCAATGGGGTTTCTCAACGTGGCACAGCCACCAATGGGGTTTCTCAACGTGGCACAGCCACCAATGGGGTATAACGTGGCACAACCACCAATGGGGTTTCTCAACGTGGCACAACCACCAATGGGGTTTCTCAACGTTACCAGAACGGAGAAGAAATCGGGCTTACATGCTACCAGAGCAATGCCCGGTGTGTACTCACAACTACACACCTAAGTCTTATCACATAAGACTGGTTTGCCTTCACGTAGAACTCATGATGGTTTTTCTCTCATAAAACTCTTTTGAAATCGTTTTGTACTCAACACAAAACGTAATAAAACCGAGTTCCAATCGGCAAAGCACACGCACACATTTCTCAAATCTCAATATTGCCTTAACGTAGAGCCCAGTTATAAACTCATAAAAACATTGGGCTCCAACCGGCTATAAAATTGTGTGCAATTTAATCTCAACACAAAACCCAACATGCTTGTTTTATAAACCACAATTCATGCTAAAATAGTTTGCAATTCACATACACAAATGGTTTAGATTTCCCTTACCTCTTTGCACCTCGTATAGTGCAATCGTTTCCCCCGTATCACGGACTAGCCTCGCATTCCACTCTGGAACTCCCGAGCTGTCCAAACGATGTTAAAACATCAATACTCAATTATCTCATAAACCTCAATTCTCAAAATCGAGCATAATTGCTCATAACTCCTCAAATCTCTTGATTTCTCGTAACTCAACCCTAAACTACGACCTCATTCACAATATCTCAACGTCCTACATTCCTCATGCCAATTGTCTAGGCTAATTCTCCACATTGTCTATATTTCCATTTATAGCTCAAAATTCTTAAAATTACCAAAATCGCTAAATATCATATCACTCTAACCACATTGAAATTTCATCAATCCCTAATCATTTCTCAGCTATTTCAACACAATGACAACCACCAATATCATCAAAATCAGCTCAAATATCAAGATCGAGGTTTAGAAATTACCCAAAGCTTGTGAGACGTACAACTCACGCCTCGATCCGATTCGTTCTTCGATTTCCAAGTATGTTGTTCTCCTTTTGATGAGGAACAACTTTCCTTCTTACCACAACAGCTGATTCGGCCGGAAATGGGTGATTTGGATGAGTGAGAAAGTTAGGTTTTCGGAAAAATGGGGGTTGGAAGAGAGAGAAAGTGAAATTTCAGGAGAAAACACGGGTTCCTTATATAGGCTGGAGGTAGGAGATCGATCTGCCTCTTGATGAGATTGATCTGCGTTTGAAATTTGGGGACGATCTGGGCAATTTTATGCCTAGGAGATCGATCTGTCGAGGGGTGAGATCGATCTCTTTATGGCTTTATGAGATCGATATGCTCCTAAGGAGATCGATCTCCTCCCCAAACAGAATTATTTGGAGATCGATCTCTTCCTCATGAGATCAATCCTTTCTCAAACAGAATCATTTGGAGATCGATCTCTTCCATTGGAGATCGATTTGCTCCTCAAATTCCTCCTTCCTCGTCATTTTTAACTCACCAGATCGATCTCTCCTTCTCCCAGATCGATCTGTCCTCATAGTTCATCTTATTTTGCCCACTTAACATATAAATCTCCAATTATAATTCCCACAATTCACTTAGCTCAATAAATTACACTTCAATTTATTATTACATCACTAAATATGTCTGAAATTCTCAGATCTCACAAAAAATATGGTGCGAGTTAAACTCCGGCACCGTGTCATGAAAATCATGTAAAACTCTAGTGCGAGCTCTCGCTCCAGCACTAATGAAATCATTGCAGAAATCAAAGCTCGTGCGAGCTGAGCTCTAGCACGTCACATTTATGAAAGATCACGTAGGAGGCTACATTTCTCAAATCGTTTTCAAACGAAAATCAACGTTTGTTGAAAATATGAAATGTTGTGCAATTTCATTTAAAAGTTAGCCGACCTACTCATGCATGTACCAAAATACTTCAAAAACAAGCAGGAACCCTTTGTCCTTGCTTCTTACACTTTTTCCTAAAATTTGGAATTTTGGTAATTCGCCCATTCGGGGCCCTAAAATTTTTATCTCAAATCTAGACCCTTCGGACAATTTAAAGGAATGTAAATGGCGTCGAAAATTCGTAAAGCTATCTCTAGCAGTTCGTAAAATTCCCTTACCTGGAATTGCGCGCAGACTAAACCTGTCTCGATGATACCGAACCTCTCGGCCCAAGTGCGCGCCAACCAATGTACGTAACTGCATATAGCCACATAGTCAAGGTTAATTCAATTATCTTGATCAGTATATTGCATTTACTGATCAACTTAAGGTATTGGGCCTTATCTACCTTATTGGGTCTCGGCCCCTTTTTTGCCCTTTTTACATTTATTAATTCCCTTCTTCGGGTATACCGGGCTTATACAGCTTCCTAATAATTATCGGGCTTCATTCCAAATTCATTGGATAGCCCGTATACCATTTACGGCAATTATATTACGACTCCGAATAATATTCCTTCCTACGCGAATTTAATCCATAATTCCGTAAAATAATTAAAACTCGATATTTAAAGAACTCTGATTGCCGAAATTAAATTGTACTTACCCGATACGATGCGGGGTACGAAAATCAAAACTTGATCGGCTCTCGTTCGGTCTCCGTCGTGAAGCTGCACAATTAGGTAAATCCGAATTATTTTCCACTAAAAGAATATTAAATTAAATTTTTGGAATTTACCCGTACGTCAATTTTGACCCTCGGTCAACTTACCCGAACCTCGAGTCGTCCCCGGTAAATTTCTTTCCTTTTTCCTTCCTTTTCCTTTCTTTTCTTTTCCCCTTTCCTTCCTTTTCCCTCCTTTTCCTCCCCTTTCCTTTCGGCCAAACGGTGCCGTTTATTGCCTATTACCGTCGCTGGCGTTTTCGGCTGTCTCACCGGCCGAGACCGGTCTCAAAAGAACCGGCTTCTTCCCCTGAGTGCGTCGGTGCCCTCCGTTTCAGCCCAGACGCGGCGGTTCATTGGGAATCGGCTTGTTTCTCCGTCGGTTTTCCTTAGCTCCGATCGGCCTGCTCCGGCCACCTGGCGACGTGATTCCGGTACCCACGTGCTCGCCGGACTCCCCTCTTCCTCCTGGTAGCTTCGTCGAAGCTCGTCGGTCGTCGACGTGTTGGAATCGACAGTGAATGCTTGCGGGTCGCTTTCGGTTTCTCTTTCTCGGGTTTTTCGAGTTTTTCTCTATCCTCTCTTTTTTTGTTTCAGATCCTTTTTTTATTATTTTTATTATTATTATTTATTTATTTAATTATTTCACTATTCCTTAAAATACTCCATAAACTCCAAAATATCTACACTTATATTATTTTTATTCTAATTTAATTTATTTAATTTAAATTTAATTTATTAAATATATTTTTCTCTAAATTTTTGATATTATTTCTTCGCGCTTTTCGAGATATTGTTCCGGTAATTTTTTCGATATTTTTAAAATTTTTGAATCTTGATCAGTTGACCCAAAATTGTATAATTTCGTCATTATCGATCAAGATATCTTAAATCCTTATTTTTAATTAAAAATTTCCTTATTGCCCTAATATCGGGTTTTGGTATTTTTACCATTTTACCCCTGCTCTTGTTTCGGAATCAATTTAACCTGACCTTCCTTCATACATCCCCCATATTTTCTTATTTAATTTTCGTATTTTCGATTAACTTCATTCTGATCATTTTCGTTTGATCAGTGGTCATTTCGGCTCGTATTTAGTTACTTCCGACATCCATCGATATTCCATTTTATTTTGCTTCACAAATTTAATTAGTCAACGCTCTTCTTATGATTCGATGAATATATATATGTGTACGTCGCGTGAATCATAAGGAATATATCAACAATACATACAAAGTGGGTCTTACAGAAGAAAAGGAAGGGCACCGACGGCAAGGAGAGAACAGGCCGGATCGGCCACTTTTCGGCGACCTCGGGCGAAACCGAGACCAGATCCGTGCATCGAACAACCCTTCGGAGTTGCTGGCGACGAAAACCGATGGAGAACCGATCGATGAGGCCTCGAACTGATCGAACCGGACTAAACCGGTTGGATCGGACACGTCTAAACCGGGTTGAACTGGACTGAACCGGTTCAGCCAAGAAAGAGAGGAAAAAGGGAGAAAAAGGGAAAAATGAAAAAGGGGAAGAATTTTCAGGGATATATCAGATTTTGGGTAAGTTGGTAAGAGGTCAAAAGTGACCGATTTGATTTTCGAGAAATTTATTTAAATTATATTTGATAAGAAATTAACCCAAAATTAAATATAAAATTGTGCAGTTCGATAATAAATCGTATACGTGAGACGATTGAACTTCGATTTGCACACCATCGCATAATCTCGGGTAAGTAAAGCTCATTTACGACAATTTATGTAATTATTCGCGTATTAAAGATTTATTTTACGAATTTCGGATTTAATTCCGCAATTAGTAAATTATATTCGTATTTTTGAATTAATTGTCATAAATGATATATGGGCTATCCAAAGAGTTTGGAATGAAGCCGAATAGGTATTGAGAGCCCAATAGACCCGAAGAAATGATGTAATAAGTGGAAACGGGCTGGAAATGGGTCGAGGTCCATTAAGATGAAATCGGGCCCAATAAAGTAAAACGGGCCCAATAATTTAAATTAAGCCTAGAAAAATATGAAATACAATTAATTGTATTGTATTTGACCTGATGTATATTTATCCACAGTTCCAAAGATTGGATTCGGAGCAAATCGGACTACATGACAAGACATCAATGGAAAAGGTCAGACTGCATAGAGAATCGAGGTAAGGGAATTTTGTAAGCACTTAGAGATACCTGGGTGTATTTTTACGAAAATCGAGGTATATGTAAAAATTATCATTTTGCCCATAGTTAGGAAAATTTTAAAAAGGGTAGTAAGGCTATGAAATTGCACGATTTTCATGTTTTTGATATTCTTATGATTATATTGCTTTAATTTAAGCAAATTATGGATAGGCTGGCTGTTTATTTCATGTTTTTACATGAAAGGGCACGAATTAGGTGCCAGTTGTGAATTTTGATTTGTTTTAGTGAAATTGAGCAACCTATCATGTTTTTATGAGTTTTAAATCGTGCTGGAGCACTGCTCGCACTGGATTATATATTTTAACTCATATACAGAGTGCTGGAGCACTACTCACACTGAGTTTTACAAACATGCTTTACATGACTACCGTACTGGAGCTGTGCTCGTACGTGAATTTTACTTGGTTTTATGCATCCATACTAGAGCATTTCTCATACGCGAATTTAAATTGGATTTATAACTATTTTAAGTCATACTAGAGCGCTGCTCGTACGCAGATTTCATTGATTTTTTTGAAACCGTGCTGGAGCTTCGCTTGCACGAGGGTTTTTCTGATATCATGAATATGCATGGAACCATGCTGGAGCTTCCCTCGCATAGGAATTTTATGACATGCATATGACCGTGTTGGAGCCTCCGGTAGACTGTGTGTCACAGTGAGAAGATATGCTAGCACATGTAGATTGAGGCATGAGTTGGTTATCGACATGGTTTGGAGTGGGATAAGACCTATGGCAGGCATCCCCAGACTGTGATGTTGGGTTCATGGAGTACGTTGTACCGTGTATGTCACACGGAGTACGTTGTACCATGTAGTCATGACTATTGTATTCACGTTACTTGATATTCTGGTGGGTAGGATTTGACCCCACCTCCCGTTGCAGTTGTGATACCTCGCACACCAGGATTCGTGTAGCCTGGGATGATAGGGACATAGTCCTCGATTGTTTCCATACAATAACCTGCATGTCTCACATGATATATATTTGATTGGTCTTGTTAGACCAGGGTAGACCCGAGGGAGGGGTCGAGCCCCGATTTGTGACGATTTTCATGAAATGTGGTATTAAATGAGAAATTGAAGGATTTTATGAGGATATTAATGATTTTAAAGATGTGTTGAATCCCTCTGGGATTGTTTTAAAGAGTTTTACTATACCGAGCATGAGAGGTTTTACATGAGATGTTTTTCATGTTTTACATGCCGATTCATGTTATACGATATTTGATATACTCATACATGGCATGGTTTTAATTGCCTCATGCTCGAGATATGAATGTTTTACATGTCATGCCTTTACTAGCATGTAGATATTGTAGTTATCTACCTGCTTGCATTATTGCCTTACTGAGCAAGTTGCGCTCACCCTTTCATTTTCCACCCTACAGGGTACATTCAGTAGAAGAGAGCGACAGTAGCCTTGCATTTCGGTTATCCGCTGCTTCCTATCAAGACCAGGTATACAAATTCGTATAATTTTGTATCTGAACATATAGAGGCACAGTACTGTACACAGATGTAATATTGGGGATGTATTTAGTCAAAATGAATTGATATGTAAATGAAATATGGAAAATGAATGTTAAAGTAAGTAACATGACGGGAGGGACTAACATCGACTCATAGCCCAACTGTTAGTAGTGAAACTGTTCACGACGGGTACGAAAATGAAAAAGTGAAAAATTTGTAGGGGTTTTTAGGAAAAATGGGTCATGACAGGTCGGCGAGAGAAAGAGAGAGAAAGAGAGAAACGAAGAGAGAAAACAAAATTTGACGGTCACTGGTGCTGATTAGCCCGACCACCACTAGTCGAACGTTCCCCAAGCGAAGACCGACCGATCGATGGCTGAATCGGCTAGTGAAACGGCCGGAAATGCCGTTAACGATGGTAGAGAGAACAGTAGTGACGCTAAAGAGAGAAGAGGTCGGACCGGCCACTTTCTGGCCAGTCCTGTCGAAACCCACACCAGATCTGTGCAAGGGACAACCCCGCTGACCTGCTGGAGAAGGAAGCCGACGAAGAACCGGTCGATAAAGTTTCGAATGGCGAAGGAGAAAACTAAACCAGGCTGAACTGAACCGGTCTGAACCGGGCTAAACCGGATCGAACTGGTTCAGCGAGAAAAGAGGAGAAAAAAGAGAAAAGAAAAGGAAAATTGGGGAAAGATTTCGGTGATACAATCGAGCTACGGGTAAGCCGGTAAGCTGTTAAAATTGATCGATTTGATTTTTAAGAAATTTATTTAAATTATATTTGATTAAAAATTTATCTAGAATTAAATATAAAATTGTGCAGTTCGACGATAAATCCCGTACGTGATCTCGATCGAACTCCGATTTACGCACCATCGCATAATCTCGGGTAAGTAAAGCTCATTTATGATAATTTATGTAATTATCGCATATTAAAGATTTATTTTACGAGTTAGGATTAAATTCTGCATTTAGTGGTTTATATTGGGATTTTTAATTAAATTGTTGTAAATGATATACAGGCTATTCAAAGAGTCTAGAAAAAGATCCATTAAGGTGCAATCGGATCCAATAAGAGAAAAATTGGCCCAATTAGCTAAATCGACTGTAGTAAATATGAGAAAAATATTTATTGAGTTAAATTGACTTAATAAATAATTATATGCAGCTCCGAGACTGGATTAGGAGCAGGTCGGACTGGGAACCTTTGACAGAGAGATTTAGCTACGTACTCGACGGGATTTGAGGTAAGGGATATAATTTAGAGTAGCGTTAATACTTATCCATCCTTACCAACAGTTTATGAATATGAATTGAATGAGATTTTGTGAAATGGATTTCCAACTGTCTTCAAACCGAAGCCAAAACCATTTCCCAAGTTTTCAGCATGTTTTCTATTTATGAGATACATTTTTACAGCGTACATGTTTATAAAAGTGATTTTTCACTTCTGAGACGAAAGCATAGTGTTTTCATATGAGATAGTCCCGATATGTTTTATGAACTGTGTTTCCATTATACGAGTATGAGTCCCAAGAAATGACTATGATAACTATGCTTTTCATGTTTACACGGGCTAGAGTCCCGTAATGATTTATGAAAATCATGTATTCTATGAGAAACGGGTTAGAGTCTCGTAACGATTTTGAGAATCGAGTTAGAGTCTCGTAATGGTTTTCAGTACACGGGTATGAGACTCGAAATGATTTTTATAAAATGGGTAAGAGGCCCAAAATGATTTTTGTGGGGTAAAAAGGCATGATATGACGATAGTCAAAGGATCTGGGGTCGATCTCGCATACATAGGGTGGTGTATGGAGATGATCGAGGATCTACCTAGCCGATAGCCAGGGAACGGGTAGGCTCTGACTTGATATGAGAAATGTGCGTATAGTCCACACTTGGTGATGCACGTGAGTTCGTGCGTATAGTCCCCATTTAGTGGTACACGAGAGATAGGGCAGCGTACGACCCTGATCCAGTCCTATGGCACCCCTATACAATGGCCATATATACATGATGAACGTCCTACGGGACCTGATGTATGATGTCCTTCGGGACTAGTATATGATTATGCCTGGCTCCACGATGAATTGAGAGAATGATATATATATGTTTTTGCACATTCCATGCTACCTGTTTTATAATTTTCTATTAAGTACAGATTTTCTATGAGGAAATTTTAAAGGTAGCCATGAGTATGTTTTATGAATTGTGTCTGTGATAGCATGATTTCACTATTTAAAGTGACAGTGTGATATGATTCATGCATTTTGAGCTTTTTAGATGCTTTATGTATGTTTACACTATACGCTATGATTTTAGCATGATATGTTTTACGAAAACGATGTATAGGTGTAAACTGATGATTTTTAACCATGTTTTTATTGCTTTTATGAAATGTAAGCATCTCTACTCCACTACATATGTATGCTGATTTGCAAAACCATGAGTTTTACCTTGTTTTGAGTATTTAAAGCTATTTTAAATGTATCTCTTACTGAGTCTGAAAAACTCACCCCTCTCCTTTCCATCTCCCAGATTATATATAGCGAGTCTACTGCACATACAAGATTGTGGTCGTTGACAAGATAGTCTGACCTTTCATCGGATACTTTTGTAGCCTTGAGGTACAGTCTTACTCGTATTCCAGACATGTGATACAGAATAGAAACTATTGTTTATAATAGTCGGGATGTAATAGTTGTAAATGATTATATATATATATCGAGTTTTAATTACGCAGAATGTATGTGATGTAATGAGATCCTGAAAATGAAAAAAGGTTTTAAATCTAGACATGGGACAGGAAAACAACTTAGTTAATGGATAAAAAGTTTAAATTAGCCCCATTTTTCTGCGCTTCTGAGGCGTGACACCATCTCTCCAATCCACTCCTCAGTAGTAACTGGGTCCTTGACCCCTCGAAAAGATGGAGGTCCAAGCTTCTAGAATTATCGCAATCTGTCCAAATCACACCCGTATTCCAATCCACTACTATCCTGAACTGGTGGGGGTGTAGGAGTATCTACGGCCTGTAGCATCTCAGGTGCAGGCTGTACAGGTATGTCAGGTGCAACTGCCTCTCCTGTTGCAGTTTTTGCATCCTGTCCCTATCTACCTGGCCTAGTCTGTACTAGTAACTCTACTATCATCTCTAGGCTATGCTCAGTCCTTGTGAAGCATGCCTTAACAGTCTCTGGTACCTTAGTCTGACCAGTAGTCTCATATTAGGTCTCCGGCCTACCTCTACGGTCTCGAGCCCTACCTCTCGCCCCTCTACCTTGGCTGGTATTAGCCATATAAACTAAATTCTTGCATTCACAACCATAAATTAGTCTGATTCCCATCTTGTATACACAATTGTAACTGAACAAGCACAGTAAAATGGGGATGTAAACTTTCCTAAACTAATACCAACATCACATCAGACCAACTATGCTCTGATACCATTCTGTCACGACCTCAATCCATGACTTACCAAAAACCACTACAAATTTTTCACTTTTTACTTACCTTTTTCTTCACTAACAGTTGGGTTGTGGATCAACATTAGTTATCTCATTCACACTCACCTCATACATACACGTTATCATCATTATTTATTGATTGTACGTACATATTCCTCATAAGTAGATTAATTTACTTTAACATAATTACATTCCCATTATTACAAACGTGTACATCACTGTGCTTATACATTGTTCAAATACAAAATAGTACGCGATGTGTATACCTTTTGCTCTATGGGAAATGGCAGCGGACAAAAAGGAATGTCACACCTCAGTCGAACTCACTCTATTGCATATGATTTATAGAAAGGGGAAAATAAAGGGGGGTGAGCTCACGACTCAGTAAGGAAATCAGGCAAGCAAGTATACGTCCACACTATCTACTGAAATAATGCTTTGCCTTTCCTTCACTCATCTCAAAAGCATGAATCAAAATTGATATAATAGTAGTACAGATTAAATTCCATGTACTTAAAATCATGCTGAGTTATCAAATGTAGGCATTCATGCAAAACAGTGCATGTTTATAATTTCGGAATGCCTTTATATAAATCATGCCATTTACATATAAATCTCAGTAAATATGGCAGTTCACAACACAACATAATAATTAGTTTCTGTCCTATCTCTCAGGTCTAACCATATCATGAAAACAAGTGATATATCATGCGAGACTCGGTGGCTAAATGCAATACTCTCCTGGACTATGGCCATATCCTGAAATGATGAAATCTCAGGCAACACAGATCTTGATGTGCGGGTTATCATTGCTGTAACGGGAGGGGGGCAGTCCATCACAACCGCCAGCTATAAACTCCTTAACTCCACAACTCCACCACACGGTACAGTGTACTCCATGCCACTCGTATGGTATAACGTTCACCCATAGACCCTCTCCTCATGTTCGGGATGCTTACAATAGGTCTTAGTCCTCACACCATGGAAATACATCATAGTCGGGGTGCCTGCCATAGGTCTTAGCCCTCATACTATGGAAAAAATGCCACATCTCTATATCCACGTGTGAACATCTCAACAGTGTGACACTCAATCTACACGGAGGAAATCGTCACGGTTTTGCTAACATGTCTTATATATCACGTAAAAACTAGAGTGCGTGTCTTGAGTGTGACTCACATGTCAACGCTCCACCTCTTAAACACTGTGTATGCATCTCACAATATCAAATACTAGTCCGAGTAACCTCTAGCACTAGGTTAAATGCATAATTCTCTTTTCAAATCAAGTACGAGTTATTACTCAAGTACTATGTCATGTATAAATCATGAAGAATTGAGTACGAGCAACATTCCCAGTACTCTATCATGTAAAATTGAGTATGAGCAAAGCTCCCAATACTGTATATGCATCAATCACAAACTGAGTACGAGCTATGCTCCTAGTACTCTAACATGCATAAAATCACATTTAAATCTAGTACGAGTATATACTTCAGTACTTTATAATGCATATCTCAAATTATAGTGTGAGTATCATCTAGCACTTATGGTTTTCACACAAAACTTGATAGATGGCTATTTAATCACATTTCACACAAGTAAATCAAATAAGCACTCAAATGTGTTGTTTTCGCATAATTAGGAAAACATTAGCCATTCTATCATGCAGCTCATTCATTTTAGGTCACAACATGCTTCTTAGGTAATTTCACCCTATATTTGGATAAAATACACTTATTCTCATTTATTTCTATCCCATCAACATGTCTCTTTAAGGGAATTCATATAGAATATAATATCGAAATTCTATTCGAAATACGTGTAGTCATCTCTAGCTACTCACATAATTCCCTTACCTCGGATCACGTCAAGTGATCTCTCTTCCTCGGTTCTGCTCACTCTTGCAGTTCGATCAGCTTCCAATGTGATTTTTGAAGCTGTTATAAATATTGGCGTTAGTATATCACTATATACTCATTTCATTTGCCAAATCTCAATTTAATACATCATCTCACTATTTTCTCCCTATATGGTATAAAATCCCATTTTCACATAACTATCTTTATTTCTCCTCATTTCTAATTTATGCATTTCATAAGATTACCTTATAATCTTCTATACATGCATATTCCATCATTAAATCAATGTTAACACCATTTCCTCATCATTTCCTCATTTTCTCACCAATATCTAGGTCATGGTGATTTTTCATGCTCTTTTCATTTCCAACATTTCATATATATACCAATCAACTCATCAATACACCTAGTTTAACATATATCAACTTGGTGCATTAAATCTTTCCTAACTGAGATTTCTTTCCCTTTTCACCAAAATGGTAAAATCCTCTTTGCTCTTGAAACCTTTGATTTCAATCTCTTGTTTCCAAGTATGTTGTTCTCCTCTTTGCTAAGAACAACTTTGCTCACTTATATCTCACTCAAAACTGATCACAAACTGAAGTTTTCTAGTGTTTCTTAGCTAGGTTTAGGTTTAGTTCTTGAATGGAATAGTAACTCTCGGGAAAATAAAGTGCAAAAAAGTCCAGTATTTATAGAATTGTTCTAGGAGATCAATCTGCCCTACACTTTTTCCTCTTGAAACCGACCTTCGAGACCATATGAGATCGATCTGCTCCTAGCATGAGATCGATTTGCACAACACAGAACCTTAAGGAGATCGATTTGCTCTTGCATGAGATCGATCTGTTGCAAGTCAGTAGCTTAAGAACATCGATCTGGCTCTTCCGGGGATCGATTCCTTCTACACAGAATGTTTAGCAGATCAATCTGGCCACATTGGAGATCGATCTGACCTGTTCCATCACCCAAATAAGAGCATTTTTGGCTCTTTCAGATCGATCTCTCATCCTATGAGATCGATCTCTCATTCACATTTTTCAGATTTCACTACAATTTTCTACAGTAACTTATACCAAACTTCATACATTTTGCTACCATAGTCATTTTCTCATCCAACCACCTTTAAGGTTTGAAAATGACATCCATCCATTCATACTTCATACACATTAAAACTTGTGTGTATTCATTGTCTAGCCAAAGGTATACAATATATCACTGAATGGAAGTACAAAACTCATGCATCCTTATTCCATTTTACCACACTACTCAAAACTCAATATATTCACATTCCACTCATGGAAATAAACCTCTTACACTTGCTATACACTTTAAAACTTGCATGTATTCATTCCTCATTATTTACATTATTTGTGACTTGTCTACACATTACAAAGTCATAAAGATTACATATACAAATTTCGGGTCTTACAACATATGGCTTTTCTCTCAAGACTCTCAACAATGGCGTGAGGATGAGTGAAGGAGGTGAGTGAATAGTGATCCATTCTTTAATCTAACTTTTATTAAGTTAAATAACTATTAACTTTCTAGTAAACTTACTTTTATTGATAATTTGGTGAGGCCTAGGGTTAAAGGCATTACTTGTGTTTTTAACTCAATTGCAATTACATTATATCATATAATAAAATATAAAAAGATCTAGTTAGTGGGATTTGGCTTAAGCCATGGAACTAACTTTATGGAATCATAATCATTACATGATAAAGTATGTCACCTATTATATTGTCAACTTGTTTAATTTATTCTAATTAAATCCTTTATTCTTTAGATCACAAATTGACTTATTTCCAGCAAATAAATTCACCATGACCCATATTTAAATTTAAATATCAGGCTATAAAAAAATAACTTTTTTTTGCCATTGGTAGCAGATTCACACCAAATTTGACACCAAGCCTGGGTATTCTAAATCCACCAAATCTATCCAATTTCATCAAAATAAAATTTGAATTAGTTTAAATTCGCCTAAGCACATTTACACATAGTTGTGTATTTTCAGGAATGTAACATTTAATATTTTTGTCCAATGTTGCCAAAAAATTGAGCGGACCTTTGGATTTAGGTAGGTAGCTCAATTTTTAGACAAGTCTATTGCCCTTCTTGAATGCTGATGTTCATAAAAATTAAACATTACAAATGTAAATTTTATAATCCAACACATTCAATTTCATAGCTTTTTTATTCAATTTTTTTAATTATCGTTTAAAAAATTATAAAAGAGTTCTCTTTGTATAATAATGGAGAAACTTTTTTAACTTCACTTCTTTTTTTAATTAGATTTTCATTTTTATTTGACTCATTCTCTATCATATTTTAACTCTCTTTATTATTTATTTTATTTCTATTTATTTCTATTTATATTTTTTATTATTTATATTTATATTTTTACTTTTATATTGAGTTAATTTTCTAAATTTATCATAATTCTGGTAAAATTCAAGAAAATGTTTATTAACTAAGAATTGTAACGACCCAAATTTCGTACAATTGGTTGTGCTATGAGTCAAAGCTAAATCAGTACAATAAAATTTTCTTTACGTTTATATGCAAACATACTTAAAATTAGCATCCTCGATTAAAATCAAAAGGGCATTTTTCAATTTATCGGTATTATTGTTCAATTATAATTTAACTAGTTTACAGCCCCAGACACATTTCATAAACATTACTATACTTACAAAAAATTTAGATACAAAAGAATGACTATTCTAGGTATATCTTTAATGCAGAAGAATACTCCACGGAAATATGGTTGTGCAAAAGGAATTCGACTTACAAAAGCGATCCCAACTACTGATGAGACTTTGTAAAGAAAAGTAAGGGGTGAGTTAAACATGCTCAATAAGAAAAAGAATGTGGTAGGTAGATAAATACACTATTTATATATTTGCATAACATGCTTATTATGAAAATATACCAAGTTTTTGGCCCGTAGAAAATATCCGTATCGAAAAACAATAACAATTTTAGATTCAGTAATGTAAACATTATGCTAAAATAAATTCTAAAGTTTTAGTCAATAAGAAATAATAAAATTGCTTGCAATAATCCAGTTCATTAAATCTGTTCAGTAAATCAAATAGATGAGACAAGGCAGAACATGCTATAACAATAATCAGTATGACAAATGGTGCAATGTCAGTGACTCTGAGTATCACTGATCAGGTGTGCTGAGAAAACTGTCACGCCCCGGAAGCACGAAAAAAAATGGGGCTAATTTAAACTTTTTATCCATTAACTATGTTGTTTTCCTATCCATGTCTAGATTTAAAATCTTTTTCATTTTCCAGGATCTCATTACATTACATACATTCTGTATATATAAAATCATTTACAACTATTACATCTCGACTATTATATACAATAGTGTCTATTATGTATCACATGTCTGGAATATAAGTAAGACTGTACCTCAATGTTACGAAAATATCCGATGAAAGATCAGACTACCTTGTCAATGACCACAGTCTCGTATGTGCAGTAGACTTGCTATAAATAATCTGGGAGATGGAGAGGAGGGGGTGAGTTTTTTCAGACTCGGTAAGAGATACATTTAAAATAGCTTTAAATACTCAAAACATGGTAAAACTCTTGGGTTTACAAATCAGCATAAACATGTACTGGAGTAGAGATGCTTACATTTCGTAAAAGCAGTAAAAGCATGCTTAAATCATAAGTTTACACATCATGCATCTTTTTGGTAAAACTCATATATAATATGCAGATTAAGTCGTGTAAACAAGTAAAAAGCATCTCAAAACTTAATCATGCATATCATAACATGCTTATCACTTTGAAAATGAAATCGTATTGTCATATGCACATTTCGTAAAACATACTCATGGCTACCTTTAAAATCTCATCATAGAAAATATGTGCTCAATAAAATCATAAAACAGGTAGCATGAAATGTGTGAAAACATATATATATATATATATCATTCAATCAATTCATCGTGTAGGGTCAGGCAATTGTCTTATATACTAGTCCCGAAGGACATCATACATCTGGTCCCGTAGGACGTTCATCATAGGTACATATGGCCATTGTACAGGGGAGCTGTAGGACTGGATCAGGGTCGTATGCTGCCCTATCTCTCGTGCACCACTAAATGGGGACTATACGCACGAACTCACGTGCATCACCAAGTGTGGACTATGCGTACGTTTCTCATATCAAGTCAGAGCCTGCCCGTTCTCTGGTCGTCGGCTAGGTAGATCCTCGATCGTCTCCATACGAGATCAACCCCAGATCCTCTGACTATCGTCATATCATGCCTTTTTACCCCACAAAATCATTTTGGGCCTTTTACCCATTTTATCAAAATCATTTCGGGCCTCATACCCGTGTATTAAAAATCATTACGGGACTCTAACCCGATTTTCATAAATCATTACGGGACTCTAGCCCTTTTCTCATAGAAAACATGATTTTCATAAATCATTGCAGGACTCTAGCCCGTGTAATTATGGAAAGCATAGTTATCAAAGTTAATTCCTGGGACTCATACTCGTACCGTGAAAATATAGCTTAAAAGCTGTTTCGGGGCTTTAACCCGTATCATGAAAACATGGTTTCATAAAACATATCGGGACTTTAACCCGTAATCTCACATAAAAATACTATGCTTTCGTTTCAGAAGTGAAAAATCACTTTTATAAACATGTATGCTGTAAAAATGTATCACATATAAATAAAGCATGCTGAAAACTCGGGAAATGGTTTTGGCTTCGGTTTAAATACAGTTGGAAATCCATTTCGTAAAATCTCATCCAATTCTTATACATAAATAGTTGGTAAGGATGAAGGAGTACTAACGCTACTCTAAATTTTATCCCTTACCTCTTAGCGACTGATGTAAAGCACTTTCCTCGATACTCAAATTTACCTCGTAAAATGTGTGGATAGATCGAGCTGCTGCAAAATAACTTCAACTTATCACATATGGCTTAAATTCATTTCAACATATCCAAATATATGATTATATCGAAGCTTTGACCAAAAGTTGACTTTTATCGATTTTACTCTTTTTGCTCGATTTTATCGGTATAAACCTCGTTTTAAATCGCATTTAACTCAATAAATAATTTTCTCATATTCGTTACGGTCGATTTAGCTAATTGGACCAATTTCTCTCTTATTGGGCCCGATTGCCCTTAATGGACCTTAATCCGTTTTAAGCCCGTTTCCCTTATTAATTCTTTCATCGAGGCCTATTGGGCTCACTGGGCCCATTAGTACTTATTGAGCCTTTTTCTAGACTCTTTGAATAGCCGTATATCATTTACGACAATTTAATTAAAAATCTTGATTTAATCCACTAAATGCGCAATTTAATCTGTAACTCGTAAAATAAACTTTTAATGCGCGATAATTACATAGATTGTCGTAAATGAGCTTTACTTACCCGAGATTTGTGATAGTGCGCAATTCAAAGTTCGATCGGGCTCACGTACGCGATTTATCGTCAAACTGCAAAATTATATATATTTAATTTCGGGTAAATTTTCGATCAAATATAATTTAAATAAATTTCTCGAAAATTAAATCAGTCACTTTTGACCTCTTACCGACTTACCCGAAGTCCGGTGTATCCTTGAAAATTTTTCCTTTTTCTCTTTTTCTTTCCTTTTTCTCCTTTTCTCCCTTCTTTCTTGGCTGAACCGGTTCGGTCCAGTTCAGATCGGTCTGGTTCAGTCCGGTTCAGTTCGGTTCGACTGGTTCGGTGCTTCGCCGACTGGTTGCCGGCTTCCATCTTCAGCAGCTCCGCGGGACCTCGCGAAGCTCGGATCTGGCCTCGGTTTTGTCGTGGCTGGCCGAAAAGTGGCCGGTCCGGCCTCTTCTCCCTCGGCGTCGGTGGTGTCTTTCATTTTCGCCGTTTTCAATCATTTTCGGTGCCGATGGTGGCATATCGGACCTCCTCCTGGCCGGTGGCGAGGTCCTCTCTCTTCCTCAAGCCTCCATCGGCCGTCGTTCTCTCTCTTTCTCCCTCTTTCTCTCGGTTTCACTCTTTCTCTCTCTTTCTCTCTCCTTCTCTCGCCAATCACCGTTTCTCCTCACTTGTCGGTGTTGGCGAGCTCGGGTGGTCTGCTGGTCAATTCTCCGGTGGTGTTATCGTCGGGGAACGAAAGGTTTGGGAGGATCGGGTTTTCCCGATCCTCCATTGCTCCTCTGTTTTCCTCTGTCGCGCGACTCTGTTTCGCACGACAGAGTTTCTTTTTTTTTTTTGTTAACTTTATTATTATTTTATTATATTATATTTTATTATATTTTATCATTATTATTTATTATATTTTATTATATTTTATTTTAATCAAATAAAATATAATAAATTGTACAAAATATCTCAAAAATCATATTATATTTTATTAATTAATTAAATTAATTTAATTTATTTTAATTATTTCGGTGTATTTTTCGCATATTTTTGTGATAATGTCCTGGGCAAAAATTATAAAAATTCGTAATATCTTCGTATCTTGACTAATTAGACTCGAAATTTCAAAATTTCTTATTTATCGATCAAGATTTCCTAAATCCATATTTTTAATGAAATTTCCTTATCGAATTTACACCAAAATTAGGATCTTTTGACCATTTTACCCTTCTACATGTTTGAGATTAATTTAGACCGATTTTCCTTCTTGGACTCACTATCTTTTCTCATTTAGATTTCGTATTTTTCGTCCAACGATTTAAATCCCTTTAAAAATCTGGGTTTCACATGCTGAGATTTCAATCGTCGTGGGAATGGTCAGCTACCTAAACGGCTCACAATACAAGATGTCCGAAGACAAAATGCATGGCATAGCCTACCCACATCCGTGTTGCACGGTACATCGTACTTCGTGGAGCACAATAACAATAGCAATTCAGTAGACAATATCAATAACAATGTAACATGATTAATTGTTGCCTTTGCCTTAAAAGCCAGTGTGAGTCAGGCCATGCTACACATAGTCTGCACGCGACTTAAGCAATTTTATTCAGTACCGATTTATAAATAGCTCTATTTCTTTTAAAACAGTTCTAAACTCGGTTCAGTACATAAAACAATTTAAAAAGGAGCTGACTCATCCTTTTTCGGTTAAAAATCCTAGTATACAGTTTATGGTAATTAAAATTAGGGAATTTTTTTATTTAAAACAATAATTTAAGTTGTAACGGTATCTATGTAAATAAATTAAATTTATAATGGTAAGGTTAGGCCATTTAACTAAGGCTAAAAATCTATAATTTTGCATAGCTATATAATCGTCTTAGACTGTAATGCTTTCTTTGTCCTGTCCAGTATCCAAATCGGCTTCTCCACATGCATCATATCCTCATTCAATTTTAATGGTTCATACTTTATCACATGCGTCGGATCCGGATGGTATTTACATAATATCAAAACATGGAAGACATTATGAATACTTGATAACTCCGATGGTAAAGCCAATCAGTATGCTTTGTCTCCCACTCGATCTAAGATCTCGAAAGGTCCAATATAACAGGGACTTAGCTTTCATTTCTTCCCAAACCTCAGTATGCCTTTGGAGGGAGAAACTTTCAAAAATACTGAATCTCCAACTGAAAACTCCAAAGGTCCTTGTCTTTGGTCAGCATAACTGTTCTGCCTACTCTAAGCGGTTCTCAATCTCTCACATATCACTTGAACATCGTCAGAGGCTTGCTTAACCAGATCGGGAGCAAATATCTTTCTTTCACCCACTTCTGCCCATCTAATCGGAGAGCGACACCTTCGTCCATACAACGCTTCATATGGTGCCATTCTGATACTCGAGTGGTAGTTGTTATTGTATGCAAACTCTGCTAAAGGCAAATGATCATCCCAGGAGCCTTTAAAATCTTGAACACATGCTCTCAACATATCCTCCAATGTCTGAATAGTTCTCACTAATTGACCATCTGTCTGAGGATGAAAAGTCATGCTAAAATTTAGTTGGGTTCCCATAGCTTCTTGGAAATGTTCCTAAAAGTGTGAAGTGAATCGGGAATCCCTATTTGACACAATGCTCACTGGCATGCCATGTAGTCTTATAATCTCCCGCACATATAGATTCGCTAAAACATTTAAAGTATCAGTGGATTTCATAGCTAGAATGTAGGCCAACTTTGTCAATCTATCAACGATCACCCAAATCGCATCGTGGTTTCTTCGGGTTCTAGGTAAAATCATGATGAATTTCATGTTGACATGCTCCCATTTTCAGGTCGGTATTAGTAGAGGCTGTAACAACCCTGTAGGTTTCTGATGCTCTACCTTTGCTGACACACAAGACATCTAGCCACAAGTTTAGCTACATCCTTCTTCATACCTGACCACCAATAGATCTTCCACAGATTCTAATGCATCTTATTACTTCTCGGGTGTAACGTAGACCTCGAGGAATGAGCTTCTGACAATATCAGTTTCTTCAACTATGGATCATTGGGAACACAAACTTTACCCCTGAACCTCAATAGACCATCAGTGCTGATTTCAAAGTCTGTCTCAGTAGCCAACTGAATCTAACTAGCCATATCTATATAATACTGATCAGTATGTTGGGTCTGTCTGATTCTGTCAATCAAGTCCGGTTATATCCTCATGCTAGCTATCACACCACAACTGGCAGTGTCAGATGGTTCAATGTCCAAGTTAAGGTTCGTAAACTATTCCAACAACTCATATTCCTAAATCATCATGTAAGATACCAACCCAATATTCTTTCTGCTTAAGGCATCTGCTACTACATTCACCTTTCCTGGGTGGTACAGGATCTCACAATCATAGTCCTTCAGAAGCTCTATCCATCTCCTCCGCATCATTTTTAACTCGTTCTGTGAAAACAAATACTTGAGGCTTTTATGATCAGTGAAGATCTAAAACTTTTCTCCATATAGATAATGGCACCATATCTTCAGTGTGAACACTACGACTGCCAATTCTAGATCATGGGTCGGATAGTCCTTCTCATGATCTTTTTAGTTGTCGAGAACCATAGGCAACTACCTTCTCGTTCTGCATTAGCACACATCCCAGACCTCAACCAGAAGCATCTATGTACACCAAGAAGCCTCCTGAAATAATGAGGTGGTCAGTCTGTGTTTTAATTCTTGGAAGTTTCGTTCACATAAGTCACTCCACTCAAATCTGACATTCTTCCTCGTAAGCCGTGTCAGAGGAGCAGCCAACTTAGAGAAACCCTCGACAAACCTTTTATAGTATCCAGCCAATCCTAGAAAACTTCGAATCTCAGTGACAGTCTTGGGTCTTTCCCATTAAACTATATCCTCGATTGGATCTATAGACATCTCGTCCTTTAACACTATGTGACCCAGGAATGCTATCTGATCTTGAGGGTTTGCAGAACCATTTTCAAATGCTGCTCATGTTCTTCTCTGGGCTTGGAGTACACTAAAATGTCGTCAATAAATACTATGATAAATCTATCCAAGTACGGCTTAAGTATCTCATTCATTAATGCCATAAAAGTTGTAGGAGCGTTCGTTAATCCGAAAGGCATAACAAAAAACTCATAACGTCCATATTGGGTCTTGAAGGCTGTCATGGGTACATCTTCACTCCTGATCTTCAACTGATGGTACCTTAACCTCAGATCAATCTTAGAAAAGATCTGTGCTCCTTGTAGTTGGTTGAGCAAATCGTCGATACGGGGTAGGGAATATTTGTTCTTAATGATCGCCTTGTTGAGCAATCTATAGTCAATGCATAGCCTGAGACTCCCATCTTTCTTCTTGACAAATAATACCGGTGCACCCCATGGTGAAACACTCAGTCTGATAAACCCCTTATCTAACAATTCTTGTAATCGTTTCCTCAACTCTTCTAACTCAACTAGGGCCATTCTGTAAGGTGGTTTAGATATCGACTCAGTACCAGACATCAAATAAATACAAAATTCCATCTCCCTATCTTGAGGTAGCCTTGGTAGATCATCTGAAAATACATCGGGAAACTCCCTGACCACAGGAATATCACTCAATTTCGAACTTGCCTTATCCGTATCGATTACATAGGCAATGTAACCTTCAAATATTATTCAAATAGTTAGCAAGAACTATGAAATTAAAGCTACCAACCTCTTTTATTACTTTTTGGAAAAACTTACAACATATTCTTCGGGTGAATAAAAGGTTATTGTCCTATTATGACAATCAAGAATAGCTTGATTTGCTGCTAACTAGTCCATGCCCAATATTACATGAAAATCAAACATATCCAATAAGATCAGGCTTGCAAACATATTCTTGTCTCATACCTTTAGTGTCACAACCCAAATTACCTAAAAATCAGAGTAAATTTTTTGCTAATCATTTATTATTTAATTCTTACCTTTCTCTCATCGTGACCATCCTACAAACAGTTGGGCTATGATTCGGTGTTAGTCACCTCACACTATTACCAATTCCATTTCCATAATCACATTTATATATCAGAGTTTACTATCCTTTGACATTAATTAAATATATACACAATGGTATTTATAACTCTACATCCCCGACATTATATCTGTTTACAGTACTGAGCAGTATATATTTAGATACAAAACCATAGAAATGTGTATACCTGTCTCTCGATGGGAAGCAGCGAATACCAAGATTGCAAGTCCTCAGCCGCTCAATAACTATTACAAGTGCTTTGAAAAGATGGGAAAATAAGGGGGTGAGCAAACCACACGCTCAGTAAGGCAATTATGCAAGTAAGTAGATAGCTCCACTATCTACATGCTCATAATGCCATGCCCTTAAAATCCATTACTTTTCATTAAAATCTCAAGCACAAATCATGTATTTCATCAATGACTTAGTTTATAAAACTATTCGTGCATATCGAAATCATGTATCAATAGCATTTTATGTGACATCATTAAATCATACTTAGCATGAATTAAATCAAAATCATGCATTACTTCATGCGATATAAAACAAATCGTGAGATACAATCATTTCATGAATTTGAAATGAAAGCATGGAAAACATCATCATGCCACTGCATTTAAATCATTTCATTTAAAACGTAGTATAAAATAATCCTTCCGGGTCAATCATCTCATAAAACAATTAATTAAAATTCATTATAAATCTGGTTATAAAACCACCCTTCTTTCAGGGTCACATATCATAAAATCATAAAATCGGGGGCCTGACCCCTCACTCAGGTCTACCCTGGTCTATCGACCAATAGTTATATCATGTGAGACAAGTAGGTGACTATCAGTAACAACATAGGCGTGATCCCTGGCAACACGGTACCTAGTGTGTGGGGTATCACACCTGAAACAAGAGGTGGGTCGTCCTACCCGCCAGAACAGCATAACACCAGGATTACGAGGGCAAGGCTTGCTGCCTCGTGGCTAATGCCACTCCACTCCAACAATCCCCACGGTACAGCGTACTCCGTGTGACATACACGGTACAACATACTCCGTGAACCCAAGCTCAGTCAGTGGTGCCTGCAATAGGTCTTATCCACCCATATCATCTCTGTCTCAGTATGCACGTGTGAGCATATCATCTCACTATGACACAGTCTACAGGAGGCTCCAACACGGCTATATGCATGTCATATAAATCCCTGTGCGAGCGAAGCTCTAGCACGGCTCCATGCATACTCATGATATCTGAAAACCTCGTGCGAGAGAAGCTCTAGCACGGTTTCATAAAAATAAGTAAAATCTGCGTACGAGTAGCACTCCAGGACGACTTAAAAATGAATGAGTTATAAATCCATATAAAATCACGTGCGAGCGAGCTCCAGCACGATGTTATGCATCAATAAATCAAATCTCGTGCGAGTTACACTCCAGCACGGTTTTATGCATAAATAAATCAAATCTCGTGCGAGTTACACTCCAGCACGACTTATATGTAATATCATTTCAAAACAGGATGCGAGCTAAGCTCCAGCACCTCTCATGCATGTTAAATCATAAAAGCTAGTGCGAGCAATCGCTCCAACACCTTTTTATGCATATCACGTCAAAATAGTCAAAACATATCAAAACATGTCAAAAAAGAGTGCGAGCTAGGCTTCAACACTTCTCATGCATTTCACAAGAATAAAAATCAGTGCGAGCAACCACTCTAGCACATTTCATGCATATGATGTCACACAAGTCAGTGCGAGCAACCGCTCAAGCACATTTTATGCACATTCACAATCACAGATATAGTGCGAGCTATATGCCAGCACTATCTGTTTCCATATAAACTTGATAGTTGACCCATTTTCCAAAGGAATTTCATTTAAATATGAATAACACCTACGTAGTGTTATCTTGTGAAATTATACAATTTCTGGCCAATCTACCGATTTACTTTGATTAAAACCAATAAAATTCCTTAATCATAGAAGTCCTTAAATCATGCATTTCATGCATGTCATGCTTTCACCATCCTTAGGTGAACTTCCCTCAATAGGGGTAAAATAGTCTTTTCACCTATTTCGATGCTTAAAATTATTTAAACCACTTTTAGGATCATTATATAATAAAAGTGTATACATACATAATCAATGTATACAAAAACTATTAAAATACGCGTAGCTACCTCTAGCTACTCACACAATTCCCTTATCTCATTTTTCTGTATAGTCTGACCTTTCCACTGATGTCTCGTCACGCAGTCCGATTTGCTATCAGTCCAAATCAAATCTCCGGCACTGCGGATACATATTCATCAGGTCAATTACAATACAATTAATTTTATTTCATATTTTTTGAGCTTAGTTTAAATTATTGGGCTCGTTTACCCATATTGGGCCCGATTGTACCATAATGGGCCTTAATTGGCCTTAAGCCCGTTTACCACACTTTATCGAGACCTATTGGGCTCATTGGGCCCATCAGTATTTATTGGACCTCGTTCTAAACCTCGGATAGCTTAATTAAATATTTACGACAATTTATCTCAATTTCCAAAATTTAATTCATTTCATGCAGAAATTAAATCCGTAATTTATGCGATAAATATCAATCACGCATAATGATGCCAAATTATCGTAAATAAGGGTTACTTACCCATGATTCCATGATAGTACGTGAATCGAGGTTGACTTGAGCTCTCGTTTAGCGTTAATCGTCGAGCTACACAATATAATATAATTTTTCGGGTAAATTTTCAGTTGAATATTAATAAAATTAAATATTCTGAAATTTAAATCGGTCAATTCGACTGTTTACCGACTTACCCGTAGCTCGATTGCATCACTGGAATTTTCCCCAATTTTTTCACTTTTTCTTTTTCCCTTTTTCTCCCTTTTTCCTTTTCTTTTTGGCTGAACCAGTCCGGTCCGGTTCAACCCAGTTTAGACCAGCGGTTCAGTTCGGTTCGGTTCGGTAGGTTCAATCTGGTTCGGCCGGTTCAGGCAACATTTGGTCCTTTCG
Source organism: Firmiana major (assembly GCA_033439115.1). Taxonomy (NCBI): domain Eukaryota; kingdom Viridiplantae; phylum Streptophyta; class Magnoliopsida; order Malvales; family Malvaceae; genus Firmiana; species Firmiana major. Next base: position 56,039,677 of record CM065899.1, read on the forward strand.
GCGACGTTCGACGGGTTCTCGACGTGATTCCAGCACCAATCGACGCACCACGGCCTGGGCTTCCATAATCGGGCCTCGGTTGGAGTCAAAACGGTGCCATCGCCGGTGAATCAAAGCTTCTCTCCCGCGGCCCTCACCCGTCGATCTGGTGTTTTTCACTGTTCTCGACGCGCGTCGCTGCCATCGATGGGTCTCCCGGTGGTCGGGTTACTCTTCCGGTCGTTGCCCGCACCTCTGCCTCATCGGTGGCCTGCCGGACGGAGGGATTTATTTCCCTCGGTTTTGGCTGCTTTGTTTCACGTTTTCTTCTCTGTTTCGTTTCAGATTTCTCTTCTTTTTTTTCTGCTTTGTTTCACGTTTTCTTCTCTGTTTCGTTTCAGATTTCTGTTCTCTTTTTTTTTTACTTTTTTATTTTTGTATTTATAATTTATTTTTATTATTATTTTATTCATTATAATATTATTATTTTGCCAAATATCTAAAAAAATTCTTATTTAATTCATTTAATCTTTAAATGAATTTTTCGATCTTATTTCAGCTTTTCGGTATATTTTTTTATTATTTTCGGGATTATTTTTCGATACGAAAATTTTGATTTATTTCAATAAATTCATATCTTGATCAATTTAATCCGAAATTTAATTATTTCTTCGTTATTGATCAAGATTCTCAATCCCATATTTTTAATTAAATTTCTTTATCGAAATTATACTGATTTTCGATCTTTTGACTGTTTTACCCTTGCACGTTTTCAGGAATACTATTTCAGTCCTTTTGCATTTTTAAATGCACTCAAAAATTTCTATTCATTCCCTTTTTGCTCTTACGATAAAATCGGGTCTTACAATCTCCCCCACTTAAGAAATTTGGTCCTCTAAATTAGAACCAAGTCAGTTGGGTCCATACACAACTCCGGATATGTCTATCGCATCATACTCTTTAATTCTCATGTGACTTTTTTCGGAGTGTAATACTACCAACATACTTAACTAGGGAGATCGTCTCAAACCTCAACACTTTCTCCTTCTGTCTAATACCTGAATCAATTTTCCAACATACGTTATACTTCTATTGAGCTAATCTGTTCGAGCTCATATCCGATTACATATGCTAGGTTCGGATAGTATTTTCGAAGCATAAAAAGATGGGACACATTGTGGATGCCTGTTTATTCAAGTGGTAACGCCAACCTACAGGCCTTATCTCCCACTTTGTCCAATCTCTCAAGGGATTCAATCTAACGAAACTTAATTTGCATTCTTTTGGAATCTTGTTATGTTTTTATCACAATATTGAATCACCCTCGGTGAATTCCAAAGGTTTTCTGTCTCTTGTTAGCATAGCTTTTGTATCTGCTCTGAGGTGTTCTTAATCTTTAACAATGCAACTGAACATCCTCAGAGGTTTGTATTACCAATTCGAAAATAATTCTCTATCTGTCACTCACTTCTTCTTATCCAAATCGGGGAACAACTCCCTATGGCCATAACATAACTCATAATATGTTATCCCGATACTCAAGTGACAACTGTCATTATTAGCGAATTCGATTAGTAACAACTGATCATCCCAGGAGCTCATAAAATAAATGGCACACACTCTCATCACATCCTCCAGAACCTGTATAGTCCTCTCTGACTGACCATCTGTCCGAGGGCGAAAAGCTATGTTAACACTCAATCGGGATCCCATAGCTTCCAGAAAATAATATTCCCAAAAGTGGAAACTGAAGCGGGAATCCCTATCTGACACCATGCACACTGGAACACTACATAACATTTCATAATTTTTCGTACATATATATCCGCCTACACACTCAGAGTATCTAGAGATTTTCATAGCCAGAAGGTGGGTAGACTTAATCAATCTATCGACTATCACCTAGATAGCCTCGTGATTCATTTGGGTCCTCTGTAACCCATCACGACATTCATGGTAACTTGTTCCCTTTTTGGTGTCACTATATAAGTAGAGGCTGCAATAACTCTGCAGACTTCTAGTACTCTACCTTAATCTGCTGACATAGGAGACACTTCTCCACAATCTCTACAATATCACTTTTCATATCTGACCACTAATACATTTTTCAGAGATTTCAATATATTTATTACTTCTCGGATGCACTGTATATCCCGAAGAGTGAGCTTCTGACAATAACACTATCTTAGCAACTATGGTCCTAGGGAGCACTTATACTGTCTCTGAACCTCTGTAAGTCATCATCACTCACTGTGAACTCTATCACTATACCTTTCTGAATCTGATCCATACTATCGACACCATGCCGATTATCACGCTAAGCCTGGCAAATCCGGTCACACAAATCTGGTTCTAACCTCAGGCTAGCTGTCACAAAATCACCGTCATCATCAGAAGGGATCACATCACTACTGAGGCTCACACTGCCCTAGCAGCTCATGCTCTCTGACCATCACATATAATACTATCCCGAGGCTCTTTCTGCTCAAGGCATCAGCCATTACATTAGCCTTTCCTGGGTGGAACAATGTTCACAATCATAATCCTTAGAAGCTCTAACCCTCTTTGTTATCTCATATTCGACTCTTTCTGTGAAAACAGATACTCGGGGCTTTTATAATCAGTGCATACCCGACATTTCTTACCATTTAAGTGGTGGAGCCATATTTTCAGTGTAAACGCTATGGCTGCCAACTCTAAATCATGGGTAGGATAGTTTCTCTTACGGTTCTTGAACTATTCTGGATCCATAAACGACTATCTCCTATTTCACATCAATACATAGCCCAGTCCTTATTTTGAGGTATCCATACATGCTGAAACCTCTTGAGCTGTTAGTCATGGTGAGAATACTTACGGTGGTCAGTTTATTACTTCAATATACCAAAATTCACCGAAGCCATTTACATACTTATCATACCACTCGTATGAAATCTTTTTCCAAACGAGACGTGTCAACTGAGCAGCCCATTTCAAGAAGCTCACAACACCTCGTCTGTAAGACAGTTTCCTGTTGCTACTCATGCTCTTCCCTGGACTTTGAATACATCGAAATATCATCGCTAAAGATGACAACTAATCGGTCCAGGTAAGCTTTAAATACCTCATTGTAGTTGAGTTCCACCAAATATTTCAATCATCCATATTCTTGACCTATGTATGCATAAACGTAAAATGTCATTTCTAAATTGCTTTCGTTCAAGATAATAACCCGCGTCATTTCCTTTTTCTTATATTAACGACTTTTATAAAATTTTAATTTTTAAACCTTCATGATTAATCGAATTCTATATTTCTTTATCGTACCAGTAAAGGTACCCAAATTTTAAAATGTATATATTACGACTGTCGATTTCAATTTATAAGTTTTCTAGACGCTGTCAAGTCTTCAGGTGGGGAAGTATTTTGAAATACCTTTATTAACCCTCAGACTTGACCACATAAACTAGTTATGGATATATCCTCCTCTTATCCTCGGTCGCAATTCATATTCGCTACATATCGCTCAATCCAAATTACTGTACATATCAAAGATATTCTTATCTAGCATACGCTTCTTATTCCAATATATCTCCTTTCATATATCACTCATAACAACTCTTTCATTACTTGTCAAACTTACCATACACTTTTTAGGGATGTTTTCACCCCTATTTTTAACTTATAATCTCTATACCCATATTCAGTTAGTGATAATCATCTAACCATCATCATCTTGCTTAAGTGTACAGGCTTCACATCTTTCCCTAGCTTATAAGCAACTGAAGGCGGTATGAATAAATGCGTGGCACCAGGATCAATTAAAATAATTACTTCATTATTAACAACCAGTGTGGTATCTTCCACCACATCAAATGAAACATTAATAGTGTCCTGGTCCAAGGCATTCACTCGTCCTCATCTAACATCTTATTTCCGTGGTAACTACTACATATCCTACACTGTTTACACTGCTACACTGCTCACACTGTTAAACTGCTCTCACTACTACACTGCTTCGTAGCAAGTCGGGGTCCTCCAATCACAATACCCCTCAAAAGTGCTAAAATTAAATACACTGGGGCTTTACCAATCATCTTACCCCATGAGTCATCAACTCTAATCTTTTACCAAACTACTTTTTCCCCGTTCTGACATCTCTGTCATTCTCTATTCTCTTTTCTCTCAATTTCGACCCTTACTACCTTTCCTAATCTCAGAGGCGTGCAACTCATGATCTTATTCACACAACTTTCTTCTGCGCACTGCCTCGACATAGGTAGTGATATCTAATGGCCAATCGGACTCTAATTGAAAATCTGAGCCCTTCATGAACTTTCAAAAATCTCGACTCTCACTGTTCATAGTGTCGGAGTCATATCTTCCCAGGAATATAAACTAAGTTTCATACTCGTCAATCAACATGTTCCTCTAGGTCAGAGTAAATAATTTCATCTATAATTTCCTTTAAGTGTCCAGGATATTCTGTCACCGGAATACATCTGGAATTATTTTCCATATCCATTTTGGATGTCTAACTCTTAAGATGGGTCGAGCGGACTTCCACCAATATTCTGACTCGCCCTCAATTACCATACATACTTTGAGCAATTAGCTCACAAAATATTCTCCACACTCCGCTCCAACCTCGCGAAACGTGTCTTAATATTGTCAGATCTCTCTGTCGGACTCTGTCTGATCTCTCAGTCGAACTCTGTGGGTCATGCTCAACATCAGCCTCCACTTCAATCTCATCATGAATCTCATGTGGCAACTCAGTACGACTCTAGGGCCTACCTTTACGACCTTGAGCTCACGTACTCGCCTTTCAACCATAGCGACTATCAGTTAATGAGTCTATTCTTGCATTCAAAATCAAATTCTTAGCTGTACTTCCATCATGATATACACAATTGTATCTAAACAATGCACAGTACATGAGGATGTAAACTTTCTTAACCACTAACACCGACTCATATCAGGCCAACTTAGCTCTGATACCATTAAACCTGTCACGACCCAAATTACCTAAAAATCAGAGTAAATTTTTTGCCTTTTCATTTATTATTTAATTCTTACGTTTCTCTCATCGTAACCATCCTACAAACAGTTGAGCTATGATTTGGTGTTAGTCACCTCACACTATTACCAATTCCATTTCCATAATCACATTTTTATATTAGAGTTTACTATCCTTTGACTTTAATTAAATATATGCACAATGGTATTTATAGCTCTACATCCCCGACATTATATCCGTTTACAGTACTGAGCATTACATATTTAGATATAAACCATAGAAATGTGTATACCTGTCTCTCGATGGGAAGCAGCGAATACCAAGATTGCAAGTCCTCAGCTGCTCAATAACTATTACAAGTGCTCTGAAAAGATGGGAAAATAAGGGGGTGAGTAAACCACACGCTCAGTAAGGCAATTATGCAAGTAAGTAGATAGCTCCACTATCTACATGCTCATAATGCCATGCCCTTAAAATCCATTACTTTTCATTAAAATCTCAAGCACAAATCATGTATTTCATTAATGACTTAGTTTATAAAACTATTCGTGCATATCGAAATCATGTATCGATAGCATTTTATGTGACATCATTAAATCATACTTAGCATGAATTAAATCAAAATCATGCATTACTTCATGCGATATAAAACAAATTGTGAGATACAATCATTTCATGAATTTGAAATGAAAGCATGGAAAACATCATCATGCTACTGCTTTTAAATCATTTCATTTAAAACGCAATATAAAATAACCCTTCCGGGTCAATCATCTCATAAAACAATTAATTAAAATTCATTATAAAACTCTGGTTATAAAACCACCCTTCTTTCAGGGTCACATATCATAAAATCGGGGGCCTGACCCCTCCCTCGGGTCTACCTTGGTCTATTGACCAATAGTTATATCATGTGAGACAAGTAGGTGACTATCAGTAAGAACATAGGACTATGGCCATAACCTCGTGATCCCTGGCAACACGGTACCTAGTGTGCGGGGTATCACACCTGAAACGGGAGGTGGGTCGTCCTACACGCCAGAACAGCATAACACTAGGATTGTGAGGGTAAGGCTTGCTGCCTCGTGGCTAATGCCACTCCACTCCAACAATCCCCACGGTACAGTGTACTCCGCGGGATATACACGGTACAACGTACTCCGTGAACCCAAGCTCAGTCAGGGGTGCCTGCAATAGGTCTTATCCACCCATATCATCTCTGTCTCAGTATGCAGTGTGAGCCTATCATCTCACTGTGACACACAGTCTACAGGAGGCTCCAACACGGCTATATGCATGTCATATAAATCCCTGTGCGAGTGAAGCTCTAGCACGGCTCCATGCATATTCATGATATCTGAAAACCTCGTACGAGCGAAGCTCTAGCACGATTTCATAAAAATCAATAAAATCTGCGTAAGAGTAGCACTCCAGTACAACTTAAAAATGAATGAGTTATAAATCCATGTAAAATCACGTGCGAGCGAGCTCCAGCACGATGTTATGCATCTATAAATTAAATCTCGTGCGAGTTACACTCCAGCACGATTTTATGCATAAATAAATCAAATCTCGTGCGAGTTACACTCCAGCACGGCTTATATGTAATATCATTTCAAAACAGGATGCGAGCTAAGCTCTAGCACCTCTCATGCATGTCAAATCATAAAAACTAGTGCGAGCAATCGCTCCAGCACCTTTTTATGCATATCACATCAAAATAGTCAAAACATGTCAAAACATGTCAGAAAAGAGTGCGAGCTAGGCTCCAGCACTTCTCATGCATTTCACAAGAATAAAAATCAGTGCGAGCAACCGCTCTAGCACATTTCATGCATATGATGTCACACAAGTCAGTGCGAGCAACCGCTCAAGCACATTTTATGCACATTCACAAACGCTGATATAGTGCGAGCTATATTCCAGCATTATCTGTTTCCATATAAACTTGATAGTTGGCCCATTTTCTAAAGGAATTTCATTTAAATATGAATAACACCTACGTAGTGTTATCTTATGAAATTATACAATTTCTGGCCAATCTACCGATTTGCTTTGATTAAAACCAATAAAATTCCTTAATCATAAAAGTCCTTAAATCATGCATTTCATGCATGTCATGTTTTCACCATCCTTAAGTGAACTTCCCTCAATAGGGTTAAAATAGTCTTTTCATCTATTTCGATCCTTAAAATCATTTAAACCACTTTTAGGATCATTATATAATAAAAGTGTATACATACATAATCAATGTATACAAAAACTATTAAAATACGCGTAGCTACCTCTAGCTACTCACATAATTCCCTTACCTCATTTTTCTGTACAGTCTGACCTTTCCACTGATGTCTAGTCACGCAGTCCGATTTGCTCTCAATCCAAATCAAATCTCCAGCACTGCGGATACATCTTCATCAGGTCAATTACAATACAATTAATTGTATTTCATATTTTCTGGGTTTAATTTAAATCATTGGGCCCGTTTACCCATATTGGGCCCGATTGTACCATAATGGGCCTTAATCGGCCTTAAGCCCGTTTACCACACTTTATCGAGGCCTATTGGGCTCATTGGGCCCATCAATATTTATTGGACCTCGTTCTAAACCTCGGATAGCTCAATTAAATATTTACGACAATTTATCTCAATTTTTAAAATTTAATTCATTTCATGCAGAAATTAAATTCGTAATTTATGCGATAAATATCAATCACGCATAATGATGCAAAATTGTCGTAAATAAGGGTTATTTACCCATGATTCCATGATTGTATGCGAATCGAGGCTGATTCGAGCTCTCGTTTGGCGTCAATCGTTGAGCTACACAATATAATATAATTTTTCGGGTAAATTTCAAGTCGAATATTAATCAAATTAAATATTCTGAAATTTAAATCAGTTAATTCGACTGCTTACTGACTTACCCGTAGCTCGATTGCATCACTGAAAAGTTTCCTCTTTTTCTTTTTCCCTTTTTCTTCCTTTTTCCTTTTTTTTGGCTGAACCGGTCTGGTCCGGTTCAACCTGGTTCAGACCGCCGATTCTGTCCTGTTCGGTTCGATCGGTTCAGTCCGGTTTGGTTAGTTCAGGCAACATTTGGTCCTTCCGACGCCGTCCGGCCGGTTCCCGGCGTGATTCCAGCACCAATCGGCGCGCCACAGCTTGGGCTTCCATAATCGGGCCTCGGTTGGAGTCAAAACGGTGCCATCGTCGACGAATCAAAGCTTCTCTCCCGCGGCCCTCACCCGTCGATCTAGCATTTTTCACTGTTCTTGGTGCTCGTCGCGACCATCGATGGGTCTCCCGGTGGTCGGGCTACACTCCCGGTCGTTGCCAGCACCTCTGCCTCACCGGTGGCCTGCCGGACGAAGGGATTTGTTTCCCTCGGTTTCGACTGCTTTGTTTCGCGTTTTCTTCTCTGTTTCGTTTCAGATTTCTCTTCTCTTTTTTTTTTTACTTTATTTATTTATTTATTTATAATTTATTTTTATTATTATTTTATCATTATAATATTATTATTTTGCCAAATATCTAAAAAAATTCTTATTTAATTCATTTAATCTTTAAATGAATTTTTTGATCTTATTTCAACTTTTCGGTATAATTTTTGATTATTTTCGGGATTATTTTTCGATACGAAAATTTCGATTTATTCCAATAAATTCATATCTTGATCAATTTAATCTGAAATTTAATTATTTATTCATTATTGATCAAGATTCTCAATCCCAAATTTTTAATTAAAATTCCTTATCGAAATTATACCTGCTTTCGATATTTTGACCGTTTTTCCCTTGTATGTTTTCAGGAATACCATTTCAGTCCTTTTGTATTTTTAAATGCACTCGAAAATTTCTATTCATTCCCTTTTTGCTCTTACGATAAAATCGGGTCTTACATTTAGTTTACAATCTTTATATACTTGTTCTGCCATTCGACTATCTTTCATTAGTGTCCTAATTAGTAATGTCTTCCCTAATGATTTAAGTTGTACATAAGAAGACAATTTATATGCAAACATAGGTGATACAAATGAATAAGTTGCTCCAGAATCAAATAAAACCATTGCTTTAATATCAAATATCAGAATAGGACCTTTAAACGCTTTAGCTGGTGCATCAGTTTCAGTTGCCTCATGCTCAAGAGCGTGTACGCGCCCCTGTCTAGCAACTTGCTTCTTCTTGTCTTCCACTGTAGCCTTTCTCTTTTGAGTGGAGGCAGTAGCAGGTGGTCTTACCTGTTCTTTACCCTTAGGCAGAGCTAAGTCGACATTTTCGGGACAGTCTCTGACCATGTGTCTTGTTTTACCACATTTAAAGCAAGTCTCAGTCATCAAATAGCAGGGCATGTTACCATGATTATTCCCACAATGTCTACACCTTTCAATTTTAGGTCGAGGTCCTCCAATCACAATCCCCTTAGTAGGAGCTGAGGCCGGATAAATAGGATGCTTAACAATCTTATTCTGCGACTCATCATTATTCTTTTTTCACTTAGTAAATGGCATCCTACCTTCTCTGATGTCTCTATTGTCAACTAACCTCTTGTGATCCCAGTCCTTACCTTTGCCCACCTTGCTGAACTTAGAGGCATGCATCTCATGATCTTTTTTGCATAACTGGGCCTGGTGAACTACCTCTTCATAGGTACTAAGGTCCAACAAAGCCAGTCGGGCTCGAATCGAAGGCTGTAATCTATCTATAAACTTTCAAACCTTTCTCGCCTTACTACTCATAGTGTTCAGATCATATCTCCCTAGTGAGGTGAATTTTGATTCATATTCATCCACAAACTTATTCTTCTGAGTTAAGTTCAAAAATTCAGCCTGTAGCCTCCTTTGGGCAGTATCAGGGATGTATTACCTCCTGAAGGCATTAAGGAAGGTTTCACATGTAATTACTCGGTGTCTAGCCCTTAAGATCAACTGGGTAGACTTCTACCAATGCTTGGCCTCTCCTTTCAACATAAAGGCAGCGAAAGCCACTTTCTCTATGGTCAAACATCAGAAGAATCCATTTAACTTTTCCATTCTATTAATCCAGTCTTCTGCTATTACTGGGTTCTTGATCCCACTAAATGATGGTGGCTTCAGCTTCTAAAATTGTCTTAGTCTATCAAACTCACAATCATACCCCATCTCATCACTGCTTTGCTATTGGGCTACTGGCACCGGTGATTGTGGTACAGGTGGGGTCTGGGGCAGTGTAGTAGGTGGAGAAATAGAGAGTTCTTCGGTCGGTGGCATGGGCGTTGTCTGCGCAGGTGTAGCAGGTGTGGCTACTGGAGTAGTCAGTGTAGCCTGAGCAACAGCGCCCGGTACATTATCCAATCTCACCATCATTTGTCCAATCAAAATCATTATTGACTCCATGCCATGTTTCAAGCTAGTGATTCTGGCTTCGGAGCCATCAGCAGGATTATGAGCAGTCTGCTCGAATGAGGAGCCACCTTGTCCCTCTGACCTCGAGATGACAAGCCCCCTCGTCTTCTCGGTTGACCACGTGGTCTACCAGCCATATCTAAATGTCTTCCCTGCATTCAGTAACAATTTCTCAGTAAAATACAGCCAGATATACTTATTTGTATCTAAACAATGTATAGTAATGTTGGGGATGTGAACTTTCCGAAATTTCTCTTACTACAATCATCGACTCATATCAAACCAACGGGGCTCTGATACCAACTTCTGTAACGATCCAAATTTCATACAATTGGTTGGGCTACGAGTCAATGTTAGATCAGTACAGTAAAATTTTCTTTACGTTTATATGCAAACATACTTAAAATTAGTATCCCCGATTAAAATCAAAAAGGTATTTTTCAATTTATCGGTATTATCGTTTAATTACAATTTAACTGCGTTTACATTCCCAGGCGCATTTCGTAAACATTACTGTACTTAAAAAAAATTAGATCCAAAAGAATGACTATTTTGGGTATAATTTTAATGCAGAAGAATACTCAGCGAAAATATGGCTGTGCAAAAGGAATTCTACTCACAAAAGCGGTCCCAGCTATTGATGATACTCTATGGAGAAAAGTAAAGGGTGAGCTAAACATGCTCAATAAGGAAAAGAATGTGGCAGGTAGATAAATACATTATTTATATATTTACATAATAGGCTTTTTATGAAAATATACCAAGTTTTTGGCCCATAGAAAATATCCGTACCGAAAAACAATAACAATTTTAAATTCAGTAATGTAAACATTATGTTGAAATAAATTCTAAAGTTTTATTCAATAAGAAATAATAAAATTACTTGCAATAATCCAGTTCATTCAATCTATTTAGTAAATCACAAAGATGAGACAAGGCAGAACATGCTATAACAATAATCAGTATGACAAATGGCCAATGTCGGTGACTCCGAGCATCACTGATCAGGTGTTCTAGGATGTCAATCACCGTGGGAGTGGTCAGCTACCCAAACAGCTCACAATATAATATGCCTGAAGGTAGAATGCACGGTACAACGTACCCACATGCGTGTTGCACGAAATATCGTACTTCGTGGACCACAATAATAATAGCAATTCAGTAGACAGTATCAATAACAATGTAGCATCATTAATTGTTGCGTTTGCCTCAAACGTCAGTGCGAGTCAGGCCGTGCGACACACAGTCTGCATGTGGCTCAAGTACATTTTATTCAGTACCGATTTATAAGCAGCTCTGTTTCTTTTAAAACAGTTCTAAACTCGATTCAGTACATAAAACAATTAAGAAGGAGCTGACTCATCTTTTTTTGGTTAAAAACTTCGGTATGTAGTTTATGATAATTAAAATTAGAGATTTTTTATTTAAAATAATAATTTAAGCTGTAACGGTATCTATGTAAATAAATTAAATTTATAACAATAAGGTTATACCGTTTAACTAAGGCTAAAAATCTATAATTTTCATAACTATATAATCAACCTAGTATTTTATCTTTAATTCAATAGTAATAAATACGTGTAATTATCTCTAATAGCTCACAAAATTTTCCTTACATCGGTGCCTGTCAGTAGTTCCCTTTATGCCCAAGTACCGAGAGTGGGTCAGTCTGTTCTTGTTCACTTGCTTGCTCTCGAGTTGCAGTAAATTTTCAACTACCTCGATTAGTCATTGTAAACTCAAAGCTATTTCAGTATACCACATTTTAAGTCTTGAATCTTAATTTGTCTATTTAGACCATTTTACTATTAATGAGCTAGACATCTTTTTAAATTCATTATTGTATATTCCTTATGATTTTGTATTAAGTCTAGTGTTTATCACTCTACCTTATATACTCTTAACTTTTATTTCCCTTTACTGTTTCAGTTTTGCCAACTCTTTTCCCGAGCTTTTGTCTCTCCTTTTTCAGCCCCTTCAGCTCCACACATCTGCCTCAGTGCCCGTGTTTAAACACCCAAAGCACCACCTTTAACCAACTAAAATCATATTTTTATTAGCACTGTACAGAACCCTCATCAACCAGTTGAGAGCCTTTCTACTCAGCCTCATATGCCTCGGTTTGAATACCCAAAATAGCTTCAACATAACATAAATTTTCAGCCTTTGGAGACCTCTGTTACAACCACTAACCCAACGCTAACTTCTAACTGTTGCAGCTACAACCTCATGGTGGCAGTAGCTCCTCCCTTTATTCCTTCACCCAGCAGCTAGCCTTAACTCCCATGTATTCTCTTCCTCTCTTTCGGTTCACTCTCTGCTTCAGTTTCTCTTCCCCTGTCTGTTTTCAAGCACCCAACAGCAGTGAACTGCCTTGATTTGGCCTTTTCTCCCTCAAACGAGCGCCTGCTCCATCGAAATACCTTGCTTTATTCTTTGTATCTCTCAGCTTCCTTCACTCCTTTAATTTCTTTTATTTCTTTTCGTTTCCTGCCCTCACTTAAGCTCTCAGTTATAGCTTAAAATTTTTGTTTCAGCCTTTATATCTTCAATCCATTTCTTTCTTTCATTGATTAAACATGTGAGACCCCGTATATGTATAAGGGTATATATGTACATAGAAATGTAAATAGAGTTGTACTATGAATTCATGAGTGAAGTATATGTGATGTAAGTCCATAAGTAATGTACACACTTGTAATAAGAGTGGTAATTGTACATACAAGTTACATTATGTATGAATATGAAGAAATGGACTTAAACATGTGGAGAATGTGTGTAGAATGGATTATGAGTAGTTTGGTAAAATAGAAGTAGAATTGCATAAGTTGTGCACTTCCATTTTTGTTTATATTAAGTACCATTAGTCATACAAAGATTCTACACAAGTTTCAATGTGTATGAAGTGAGGATGGATGCCATTTTCAAGTCTCAAAGATGATTGGATGAGAAAATGATCATGGCAACAAAATGTATGAAGTTTGGTAAGTGTTGCTGCAGAAGAACTGCAGAAAATCTAAAAACTATGAAGGGCAGATTGATCTCATGGGATCAGAGATCGATTTGGAAGAGCCAGAATGCTCTTATTTGGGCAATGGAATAGAGCAGATTGATCTCCAATGGAGCCAGATCAATCTCCTAAGCATTCTGTATTGGAAAGATCGATCCTCAAGCACCCAGATCGATCTCCTTAGCTCTCTGTTTAGGAGTAGATCGATCTCATGCTTCGACAGATCGATCTCATGCTTAAAATGTTGTGAAAAAGAGGGATTTAAGGGGACCGGATCGATCTCCTCTTGGACCAAATCGATCTCCTCAAACTATTTCTATAAAAGGAGTGCTGAAAATCAAAAAATTTTGGGAAAAACACTAACCTTCCACTTTCAACCCAAAAACCTAACTTTCTCTCTCTAAAATCAGTCATTTTCAGTAAGATTTGAAGAGAGACCATTAGAGGAAAAGTTGTTCCTATCAAAGAGAAGAACAACATAGTTGGAAGGCATTTTCCCATTGTTGGTATTGAAGGAGTTAAGGGCATTGCCATTTGGAGCAAGAAGAGAAATCAAATTTAGTAAGATTCTAACACTCCAACTATGGTACATTGTTTATTTAAGTGATTTTGGATTTGTTGGCATGAGTGTGGATGGTTAGAAACTATCTAAAATACATTGGAATGATTATGACCTAGAAATGGTTTAGTGTGAGAAAGTGGAATTGATGGAGATTAATGAGAAATGGGATGTCTAGAGGTGACAATAGTGTTATGGGCATGATTTTAAGATGTTGTTGGTGGAGAAATTGTAAGATTCACCTAAAAAGGGTAAAATGTGGATTAAGGCATTGGTTAAATGCATAAGTGAATAATATTGACTGGTGAGGTCAATTATGGGTTAAAAACATTAACTCAATTGATTGAATGAATGAATCGCAGCTTCCGAGGATACGCCGAGGCGAGTTGAGCCAAGAGAGTGAGAAGCTAAGAGGAAAGGAGTCACACTAAGTAAATCGAGGTAAGGGAATTATGTGAACTCCTAGAGATATCTGTGCGCAATTTGGGCGTATTAAATGCTTCGCTGGATTGCATGTGATATAGGAAATGATGTTGGGTGATTAAAGGGTAAAAGTTGGGAGTTTGAGAAATGTGCATGAAAACAAAAGCATATTGCTTGAAAATCATGTTTTATTGCTTTTTAGCAAATGATTTGGTAGGTTGGCTAATATTTGAAATGATTTGCAAAAGAGTCGAGTTGTATGAAAAGCGTGCTAGAGTATGACTCGCACGCGATTTGACGTGTTTTATACACATGAGTGCAAGAGGCACTAGTTTTCACATGGATTTCATATTTGTTTTGGCATTGTGCTTCGAGTTTGTCTCGCACTGGATGCCCACCTTGTATGTTGCCGTGTTTGGAGCTTCGAGTAGACTAGGTGTCACAACGATTAAATAGGCTCACACGTGCATTGTTTTGACATGATTAATTAGCCGTGTTAGGAGCTTCGGGTAGATAAGAGGTCGTACCGATTAAATAGGCTCACACGTGTGTTTGAGATGTGGCGTGATATGATGTGTTGATTGGGTCCACGGAATACGTTGTACCGTGCATGTAGCATGGAGTACATTGTACCGTGTTGAGATGTGATGTGCCGTCTTCGGACTAGATCTGCTATGGACCGGCGGGTAGGATTTGACCCACCTCCCGTGTGGAAGCAGATAGTGGTGATATCCCGCACACCTGATCCGTGTAGCCGGTATCACAGGTTATGTACATAGGCCTTGAGGTTATTACCTGTTGTTGAACTGCCTATCTCACATGTCTACTGCTATTTGAGAATAAATCCATGTTTGAAAATGATTTGTGGGTCAGGAAAGTCCGAGGGATGGGTCGAGACTTGACCAATGATGAATTGATTTGTTAATGGTTTTTAAAGTGCACGGATGCATGATGTTTAATGCCATGCTTTATTGTGAAAATGCATGATGGTTAATGCCATGCTATTTGAGAAAATGCATGATGGGTAATGCCATGCTTTTATTGTGAATTATGCATGATGATTTATACCATGCTTTGAGTTGAAATGTGCACTTGATTTTAATAGCATGAATGCTTTACATACCATTAACACAATCATACACTCATGTTTTGAGATAAATAGTGAATTAAATGCTTTTGAGCATGGCATCACGATCACGTAGATAGTGCAGTATCTACATGTTCACATGATTGCCTTACTGAGCGTGTGGTTTGCTCACCCCCCTTATTTTCCCCCTCTCTACAGAGTGTTGAGTATAGATTGAGCGTGACTGGAGGCATTCCCTTTTGGTAATCCGCTGCATCCCATCGCCAAAGGTATACACACCTGGATTATTTTGTATCTAAACTAAACATAGCATAGTAGCATTTTGTATATAACCACTGGGGATGTAAAACAATGTAAACACATGTAACAACTCTGATATATAAACATTTATACAAGTGTTTACTCATAAATAATGTTTCAAATTGAATTGGTATGATGGAGTGAGTTAGACGTCGACACACAGCCCAACTGTTAAGAGTGTGGTTGTTCACGATCGAGGAAGGATGATTAAAGATTGATGCATGAAAATGCAAAAAATTTGTACTTATTTTGGTAAGTTGAGGGTCGTGACAGAAGTTGGTATCAGAGCTCGAGTTGGTTTGACGTGTGTCGTGTCTAAAATACTTAATAAATGGAAAATTACTTCCCCAAGTTACTGTACTTGTTTAGATACAAATTGTGTGTATCGATGGGTTGACTAAGTAATTGGTTGTGAATGTAGGGAATTGAGTAAGTATGCCTAATACCAGTCGCGGTAGAGGGATGAGAGTATAGGCTCGAGGCCGTAGAGGTAGGCCTGGGGGTCGTGTTGAGCCAGAAACACACGAGGCTCAGGATGATGTTGAGGTGGAGGCTGATGTTGAGCACGCTCCACAGGGTCCAGAGGAGAGGCCCGAGAGTACTGAGGCTCGCTTCGCAAGGATTGAGTGGAGCATTGAGATGATTGTGGAGTTGGTCACCCAATCTTTATCTGGAGTTGGCGGTAGACAGAGTCCCGCTACACAGGGTGATGCTGAGCAAGCGGCAGCTCCTGAGGCATGGGCAAGGGAAGCCCAGAGGCCACAGACGACAGATACCCCACCCACACAGGATGTGCCTGCGCCGGTTGCTATGCCAGGCAGTAGAGGTTGGGGATATGGATGTGGTTTGGATAGACTGCGACAGTTTCAAAAGTTTGAACCACCGTCTTTCAGTGGAATAAAGGACCTAGTAGCAGTTGAGGATTGGATCAATGAGATCGAGAAATTATATGGGTTCTTTGAGTGCACTACTACCGAGATGGTAGCATTTGCCAATTTTATGCTGAAGTGATCAGCAGAACATTGGTGGAAGTCCACCAGGCCTATTTTAAGAGCTCGGCATACTGAGATTAGCTAGGTTGTGTTTCTAGAGGCCTTCCGGAGACAGTATGTCCCTGATACTGCACAGCGAAAGCTAAAGATGGCATTTTTGGGACTGACCCAAGGGAGCAGGACTGTGGATGAGTATGAGACTGCTTTTATATCCCTGGGCAGATATGATCCCAACACGATGGGTAATGAGGTCGAGAAAATCCTGAAGTTTGTGGATGGATTGAGACCAACCATCAGGTCGAGATTGGTTCCTCTGGATATACCGACCTATGAAGAGGCAGTACGTAGGGCACAACTGTGTGAACAAGATGTTGATAGAATCGCCTCAGAGTTTGGAAAGGTTGGTAAGATGAGGGACAAAGATAAGAAAAGACCAATGATGGATAGAGGCTTCAGTTATAAAAGAAGTAAGAGATTCTCTGGAAAGAGGCCGAGAATTGATAAGATCCGGGAGAGGACAGTTGATACTCCCATGTATCCGGCCATTGCTCCAGCTAAGGGAATCGTGATTGGAGGACCACGGCCTACTACGGAATAGTGTGGCAAGTGTGGTAGGTACCATGGAACTCGACCATGCTATGGATCTCCTGTAGTATGCTTCAGATGTGGGAAGCCAGGGCACATAATCAGAGATTTCCCAAAGATGATAGAGAGAGCCCCACAGAAAGGCAAGGAGCCGGAGAGAGCTCCAGTTGGTACAACTGCTTCGAGGAGGAGGGCTACAGCTAAGGAAAAGGGGAAGCAAGCAGTGGGTGTAAGCAGAGGACGAGTGCACGAGCTGGACCAGGACACTGCAGATCAGTCATCGGATGTGGTAAAAGGTACCATCCAAATCTTTGATTTAGAAGCTTATGTACTATTTGATCTTGGTGCCACGCATTCCTTTATTTCGCCATCCTTTGCATGTAAATTGTTGAAGCATGTAAAACCCACACTGCTTGATAAGATGTTGTTGATATCTACCCCTATGAATGATAGTCAGTTGACTGAGCATGTATATAGAGATTGTAAGATGAGGATAGGAGGTAAAGAAATGGCAGCCGATTTGATTTTATTAAATATGAGTGATTTTGATGTAATCCTTGGGATGGATTGGCTGGCTGCAAATCATGTTGTTATGGATTGTCATGCAACAACTTTGATGTTTCCAAAGATAGACAATCTTGTAGTTAATTTTGTGAAATGAAATTAAAGAACATGATTATTATAAGTGTGATGAGTACAATCTTGATACATGATGTATGAAAGATAAATTTGATTTCATTTATGTATGTGATGTGATGATTTATGATACTAATGGTGGAAAGAATAATGTGAAGGATTCATCGCTTTTGTGATTGAGACGGATAAGGCACGTCCGAAATTGGGAGACATTTCAGTGGTTAGGGAATTTCCAGATGTCTTTCCGGATGAGTTACCAAGGTTACCTCCAGATAGGGAGATGGAGTTTGGTATAGACTTGGCACCTGGTACAGAGCTGATGTCCAAGCCACCGTATAGAATGGCTCAAGTTGAGTTGGAAGAGTTAAGGAAACAATTACAAGAGTTGCTGGAGAAGGGATTCATCAGGCCGAGCGTCTCACCTTGGGGAGCACCGATTCTGTTTGTAAGGAAGAAGGATGGAAGCCTCCGACTGTGTATAGACTACCGGTTGTTGAATAAGGCTACTATCAAGAATAAGTATCCCTTCCCACGCATCGACGATTTGTTGGATCAGCTTAAGGGAGCGCAGGTCTTTTCCAAGATAGATCTGAGATAATGGTACCATCAGTTGAAGATACGAGGTGGAGATGTACCCAAGATAGCTTTTCGCACCCGGTATGGATATTATGAGTTTATGGTTATGCCATTTGGGTTGACGAATGCTCCCTCAGCTTTTATGGCTTTGATGAATGAGGTATTCCACCAGTACTTGGATCGATTTGTTATTGTGTTTATTGATGATATACTGGTGTATTCAAGGCCTAGAGAGGAGCATGACAGCACCTAAGAATAGGGCTACAGACCCTCCGAGAGAAGAAGTTGTACGCTAAACTCAGTAAGTGTGACTTTTGGTTGGAACAGATCTCTTTTCTGGGTCACATAGTATCGAAGGATGGAGTATCAGTGGATCCATCTAAGATTGAGGCCGTAGTTCAGTGGCAGATACCCCAAACAGTGACAGAGATCAGGAGTTTTCTGGATTTAGCTGGATATTATCGAAGGTTTGTAGAGGGATTTTCGAGGTTAGCTGCTCCTTTGACACGCCTCACAAGAAAGAATGTGGAGTTTGTGTGGGACGATAAGTGTGAAGAAAGTTTTGAGGAGCTGAAAAGGAGATTAACCACAGCTCCTATCCTCACCATTCCTACCAGCTCAGGAGGTTTCTCGATGTATGCAGATGCTTCACATCTGGGACTGGGCTGTGTATTGATGCAGGATGGGAAGGTAGTAGCTTATGGATCAAGACAGTTAAAGGATTATGAGAGGAACTACCCGACCCATGACTTGGAGTTGGCAGCGGTAGTATTTACGCTGAAGATATGGCGCCACTACCTCTATGGTGAGAGATTTCAGATTTATACAGATCATAAGAGCCTTAAGTACCTATTCTCATAGAAAGAGTTGAACATGAGACAGAGGAGATGGCTCGAGCTGTTAAAGGATTATGATTGTGAAATCCTATACCACCCGAGTAAAGCAAATGTGGTTGCTGATGCATTGAGTAGGAAGCATCTCGGGATGGTATCATTTATGATGATCAGGGAACACGAGCTGTTGGAACAGTTCATGAACCTCAGTTTGGATATGACCCCGCCTGACGTTGATAGTGGATATATGATAGCGAGCCTGCAGTTGGAATCGGATCTGGTAGATTGTATCCGACAGGCTCAGCGAGTTGATCAGCATTGTAGTGATATTGTCGGGCAGATACATAGGGGTACAGACACGGACTTTGGATTGAGTTCGGATGGATTGTTGAGGTTCAGAGGTAGGATATGTATTCCTGATGATGCAGAGATCAGAAGGTTGATCTTAACAGAGGCTCACTCATCGAAGTATACGATACATCCAGGGGGTACCAAGATGTATCAAAACCTTCGAAAGGTTTATTGGTGGTCGGGAATGAAAAAGCACATTGCTGAATATGTTGCTAAGTGTCTTGTTTGTCAGTAGGTGAAGGTAGAGCATCAGAAGCCTGCAGGGTTATTGCAGCCCCTACCAATACCGACATGGAAGTGGGAGCATGTCACCATGGATTTTGTGATGGGATTGCCGAGGACCCGGAGAGGTCTTGATGCCATATGGGTGATTGTGGATCGATTGACGAAATCAGCCCATTTTCTAGCTATGAGAGCTACCGATACTCTGAGCCAGTTAGCGAACCTATATGTGCGCGAGATAGTGAGGCTACATGGAATTCCAATGAGCGTTGTTTCTGATAGGGATGCCTGCTTCACTTCCCACTTTTGGGAACGTTTTCAGGAAGCGATGGGGACCCAGTTGAGTTTTAGCACCGCATTTCATCCTCAGACAGATGGTCAGTCAGAGAGGACTATAAAGACCCTGGAGGATATGTTGAGAGCATGTGCATTGGATTTTGGGGGCTCTTCGGATGACCATTTGCCACTCACAGAGTTCGCATATAATAACAGTTTTCATGCGAGTATCGGGATGGCACTATATGAGGCATTGTATGGGCGTAGATGCCGTTCCCCTATTGGATGGGAAGAGGTTGGTGACAGACAGATTTTTACTCCCGACTTGGTTAGACAAGCCTCTGAGGACGTCCAATTGATATGTGAGAGGTTATGGACAGCTCAGAACAGGCAAAAGAGTTATGCTGACAGGAGACAGAGACCACTAGAGTTTGAGGTGGGTGAGTCAATGTTTTTGAAAGTTTCCCTTTCGAAGGGAATTATGAGATTCGGGAAGAAGGGAAAGTTGAGCCCTCGATATATAGGGCCATTTGAGATACTTGATAGAGTGGGAGATAAGGCGTATAGGTTGGCATTGCCACCAAAGTTGGCAAGTGTGCATAACGTCTTCCATGTATCCATGTTGAGGAAGTATCACCCGGATCCAACGCATGTAATAAGGTATGAGCCATTGGAGCTCAATGAGGGTATGACATATGTTGAGAAGCCAGTTCGGGTATTGGACAGAAAAGAGAAAGTGTTGAGGACAAAGACAATTCCTTTGGTGAAAATACTTTGGCAACATCACACTGTGGAAGAAGCCACATGGGAATTAGAAAGTTTGATACGAGAGAAGTATCCCGAGTTGTTCACCGAATAATTGGTTCTAATTTGGAGGACCAAATTTTCTAAGTGGGGGAGAATGTGAGACCCCGTATATGTATAAGGGTATATATGTACATAGAAATGTAAATAGAGTTGTACTATGAATTCATGAGTGAAGTATATGTGATGTAAGTCCATAAGTAATGTACACACTTGTAATGAGAGTGGTAATTATACATACAAGTTACATTATGTATGAATGTGAAGAAATGGACTTAAACATGTGGAGAATGTGTGTAGAATGGATTATGAGTAGTTTGGTAAAATGGAAGTAGAATTGCATAAGTTGTGCACTTCCATTTTTGTTTATATTAAGTACTATTAGTCATACAAAGATTCTACACAAGTTTCAATGTGTATGAAGTGAGGATGGATGCCATTTTTAAGTCTCAAAGATGATTGGATGAGAAAATGATCATGGCAACAAAATGTATGAAGTTTGGTAAGTGTTGCTGCAGAAGAACTGCAGAAAATCTGGAAACTATGAAGGGCAGATCGATCTCATGGGATGAGAGATCGATCTAGAAGAGCCAGAATTCTCTTATTTGGGCAATGGAATAGAGCAGATTGATCTCCAATGGAGCCAGATCGATCTCCTAAGCATTCTGTATTGAAAAGATCGATCCTCAAGCACCCAGATCGATCTCCTTAGCTCTTTGTTTGGGAGCAGATCGATCTCATGCTTCGACAGATCGATCTCATGCTTAAAATGCCGTGAAAAAGAGGGATTTAAGGTGACCAGATCGATCTCCTCTTGGACCAAATCGATCTCCTCAAGCTATTTCTCTAAAAGGAGTGCTGAAAATCAAAAAATTTTGGGAAAAACACTAACCTTCCACTTTCAACCCAAAAACCTAACTTTCTCTCTCTAAAATCAGTCATTTTCAGTAAGATTTGAAGAGAGATCATTAGAGGCAAAGTTGTTCCTATCAAAGAGAAGAACAACATAGTTGGAAGGCATTTTCCCATTGTTGGTATTGAAGGAGTTAAGGGTATTGCCATTTGGAGCAAGAAGAGAAATCAAATTTGGTAAGATTCTAACACTCCAACTATGGTACATTGTTTATTTAAGTGATTTTGGAGTTGTTGGCATGAGTGTGGATGGTTAGAAACTATCTAAAATACATTGGAATGATTATGACCTAGAAATGGTTTAGTGTGAGAAAGTGGATTTGATGGAGATTAATGAGAAATAGGATGTCTAGAGGTGACAATAGTGTTATGGGCATGATTTTAAGATGTTGTTGGTGGAGAAATTGTAAGATTTACCTAAAAGGGGTAAAATGTGGATTAAGGCATTGGTTAAATGCATAAGTGAATAATATTGACTGGTGAGGTCAATTATGGGTTAAAAACATTAACTTAA
Source organism: Firmiana major (assembly GCA_033439115.1). Lineage (NCBI taxonomy): Eukaryota > Viridiplantae > Streptophyta > Magnoliopsida > Malvales > Malvaceae > Firmiana > Firmiana major. The sequence goes on from CM065899.1 coordinate 56,062,116, forward strand.
TTGATTGAATGAATGAATCGCAGCTTCCGAGGATACGCCGAGGTGAGTTGAGCCAAGAGTGTGAGAAGCTAAGAGGAAAGGAGTCACACCAAGTAAATCGAGGTAAGGGAATTATGTGAACTCCTAGAGATATCTGTGTGCAATTTGGGCGCATTAAATGCTTTGCTAGATTGCATGTGATATAGGAAATGATGTTGGGTGATTGAATGGTAAAAGTTGGGAGTTTGAGAAATGTGCATGAAAACAAAAGCATATTGCTTGAAAATCATGTTTTATTGCTTTTTAGCAAATGATTTGGTAGGTTGGCTAATATTTGAAATGATTTGCAAAAGAGTCGAGTTGTTTTGGTTTGTTAACCACACTTTACAAAGAAATGAGCCACCTACATTGTTTTCGTGAGTATGAAAAGCGTGCTAGAGTATGACTCGCACGAGATTTGATGTGTTTTATACACATGAGTGCAAGAGGCACTAGTTTTCACATGGATTTCATATTTGTTTTGGCATTGTGCTTCGAGTTTGTCTCGCACTGGATGCCCACCTTGCATGTTGCCGTGTTTGGAGCTTCGAGTAGACTAGGTGTCACAACGATTAAATAGGCTCACACGTGCATTGTTTTGACATGATTAATTAGCCGTGTTAGGAGCTTCGGGTAGACAAGAGGTCGTACCGATTAAATAGGCTCGCACGTGCGTTTGAGATGTGGCGTGATATGATGTGTTGATTGGGTCCACGGAATACGTTGTACCATGCATGTAGCATGGAGTACATTGTACCGTGTTGAGATGTGATGTGCCATCTTCGGACGAGATCTGCTATGGACCGACGGGTAGGATTTGACCCACCTCCCATGTGGAAACAGATAGTGGTGATATCCTGCACACCTGATCCATGTAGCCGGTATCACAGGTTATGTACATAGGCCTTGAGGTTATTACCTGTTGTTGAACTGCCTATCTCACATGTCTACTGCTATTTGAGAATAAATCCATGTTTGAAAATGATTTGTGGGTCAGGAAAGTCCGAGGGATGGGCCGAGACCTGACCAGTGATGAATTGATTTGTTAATGGTTTTAAAAGTGCACGGATGCATGATGTTTAATGTCATGCTTTATTGTGAAAATGCATGATGGTTAATGCCATGCTATTTGAGAAAATGCATGATGAGTAATGCCATGCTTTTATTGTGAATTATGCATGATGATTTATACCATGCTTTTAGTTGAAATGTGCACTTGATTTTAATAGCATGAATGCTTTACATACCCTTAACACAATCATACACTCATGTTTTGAGATAAATAGTGAATTAAATGCTTTTGAGCATGGCATCACGATCACGTAGATAGTGCAGTATCTACCTGTTCGCATGATTGCCTTACTGAGCGTGTGGTTTGCTCACCCCCCTTATTTTCCCTCTCTCTACAGAGTGTTGAGTATAGATTGAGCGTTACTGGAGGCGTTCCCTTTTGGTAATCCGCTGCATCCCATCGCCAAAGGTATGCACACCTGGATTATTTTTATCTAAACTAGACATAGCACAATAGCATTTTGTATGTAACCACTGGGGATGTAAAACAATGTAAACACATGTAACAACTCTGATATATAAACATTTATACAAGTGTTTACTCATAAATAATGTTTCAAATTGAATTGGTATGGTGGAGTGAGTTAGACGTCGACACACAGCCCAACTGTTAAGAGTGTGGTTGTTCACGATCGAGGAAGGATGATTAAAGATTGATGCATGAAAATGCGAAAAATTTGTACGTATTTTGGTAAGTTGAGGGTCGTGACAAAACAGAAGCAGTTCAACCTACTCCACGTATTTTTCATTGTTTCCTCTCATCATTTCGGCCTGCTCCATTCCCTTCCATGTGTTCAGGCCATCTTCACCGAATCAGTGCTGTTAGCAGCAGGTATCGCACCTTCTTTCCATTTTAATTTCTTTCCCATTTCTTTTCCTACATTTCCTGTCTCCTATCATTTCATTTTCAGCTTCATATTTTTATTCACTACTGCTTCATCATTTCTTTCCTATTCCCACTTTCTTTCCCACGTTTCCTTTCCTGCAAAAAAATCAGATCACATGCAAGCAGCACACTTTACCTCTGGTCTGTCATTCTCACGTTTCCTTTCCTGTTGTTTATTAGTATATATATGTATATTTTTTCACCTAACAGTATGTAACGACCCTTGACCCTTGAAAATCGGGGGAAAATTTTTTTTTTTGAATTTAATTTACCCACTTATTCCCTAATTCACTTAGGTTGTATTCCTGTGCAGTGTCAAAATACTTTTCCTAATTCTTTACTCGTAATTATAATTAATTTTTGTATTTTAACTTATATGGCCGATAGAAATTTCGGCAGCATAACGGCTTATATATGGGCCTACCCACCTGCAAATCAGTTGTTTTTGACAATCCTAGATATCCATAACTACCAAGCATACTTTTCAAATCCATCTTTACCACTCAATACATCTATTTTGATTTACTACTAGTCATCTCAAAATATAATCCCAAAATAATATTGTTCACATCGTTTCCTTACAAAATTACATCCCAACTGATATTTCCAATATGTGTGTCTGTGCATACAATTATGTCTGGTACAGGAATGTAAATGTATACCTTTCGCGTGTACAAAAGTAGCCTAGGGTAGCTCTTCACACCAGCTTACGTTGTGTACGCGACAGGTAACGTCTATAGATTCACTGCAAATGATCTGAAGGTGGGTGAGCTTTTGGGGAAAAGCCCAGTAAGATAGTACTATTAAACAGTTCTGATAAATAAAAGCATTTGAAGTTGTTCATAGAACGAAACTTAGTGCAATACAGAAATTTTCATTTCATGCATAATCGTCATAAAGCATGCTTGTCATTAAAACCATTAACATGCTTAACCATTTTCATGAACATTTCATAAATCATTTCGTAAACATATCATGAATACTTTATAGTCATTTCGTAAACATCTCATGAATTTTTCATAATCATTTCATAAACATTCCATGATTATTTCATAATCATTTCATAAACATTTCATGCATATTTCATAAAGCATATCGGTCTTAACCAATTATCGTATATATCATGAAAACATATAATCATTCATCATAGTCGATTTTCATAATTAAAATCGAGGAGACTAGGCTATAACTAAGTCATGGGATACGTGTCATTCTCCATAGAGAGTCATCATACCTATGGCCATGATAAGTGGGCTGTAGACTGGATCAAGGTCGTACAGCCCTTTCGTAAAGTATGGGTAGTATCTATCTTACTTACATTCACTAGCACTTAGCTAGGACACGGGCACCAAGGGCACTCTCCGTGTAGGAAACATAATTGCGTGCTGCGCGGGCATGAGATACTACCGAAAATATCATCATAAACCGCCAGTAGCACGACATCTTCCACACAGGTCGAGTCAAGTGCTAAAGGGGCCTACGTACCGGCACCCAAGTGGTGGAGCCGGAACACCACTAGAAGTAACCATGCATGAAGCCTATAGTCTCAAAACATATTTTCTTTTCCTTAAATACTTTTGAAAATGTCAAAAGTTCCATTTCAAAGCATAAATATAGGTTTTCAAGCCATCATAAAACTTCCATGCATTTTCATAATTCGAAAGTTTATTTCATAAACATAGATGTTCTAGCGAACATTTTGTAAAACGAAATCATGTTTCGTAAACAGTTTCGCAAGTATAGAAGCATTGATAAATCATTTCAAATCATATGCTCTTTCATAAAATCATTTATCAGTGAAACAAGAATGCATTATCAGAACTAAGTTAAATAATACCCCTTACCTCGATTTATCTGATATCCTGAATTCGAACGGTGATGCCTCCTAGTACCTCATTTAATTCTTTCTACAATTCACCTACACCGAAATCGTTTACTTAGCATCTTATTCATGCGAATTGTCCGAATTGCGTTAAAATCGTAACCTATTGTCACTACTGCGTGTGTACGTATTATTGTATATACTTAGACCAACACACACGTTTATATATTTCTTTACTATTTATATATTTGTACCTACAAGTATTAACATATACCTTTATTATATACATCCACATGTATATACGCATAAATATATATATATATATATATATATATATATACATTCCTATATGTATATATATATATACTTTTATTTGTTTTCATGTATCCTTATCTCATATATATGCATTCTTTGAATATACATATACTAGCACACATTCATCTTATATACCCCCACATGTATATGCACCTAAATAAATATATACATATATACATATATATACACTCCTATATATATTATTATTGTTTTCCATTTTTTTTAAACACATATACATACATATTTGCCTACTCCTCATCATTCCCATTTTTTGTCTACTTCTCATTTATTCTCGGGTTTGTCGATTCAAGATTTGTTTTAAGCTACCCATAAGAATTTATTTTCTCTACTTTCCTCTTCATCATCAAAATGACCCAAATCTATCATCCACAAAATAACCGAATACAATTTTATCATCTTTAATCTTCATTTCAATTCATGAAAATTTAACTTCTAATGTCTAATTTCTTGCTTAATTTTCAAAATCCCCAAATCTGTCAATTTAATCCCTAGTCCCTAATTTTTTCAACAAATCAAATTTCAATTAATTCATACAACATCATGCTTCCATAATACAATTTATACATACATTAAACTAAATAGAGCTTGGGTTTTTACCTATGGATCAACTGGTACAAGGATGGGGAATATTAACTGGGTATTTTTTTCTATTTATTTATTTATTTATTTTATTTTTGGTATACTTCCAATGTAGATGTACTATGGTGTCGGAGGGGGCAGGGACCGGCCAGAAGGGTGACTGAACGGTTGCCGGGGTCGTCGGTTCACTATCTTGTCGTCGATCGTCGGAGTTCGCGAGAACAGAAGGGTTTTCTTGGCTGAGCTCTCGGTTCGGTGAGGGAAGAGGTGTAAGACCCAATTTTTTATCGTAAGAGCAAAAGGGAATGAATAGAAATTTTCGAGTGCATTTAAAAATGCAAAGGATTGAAATGGTATTCCTGAAAACGTGTAAGGGCAAAATGGTCAAAAGACCAAAATTAGGTATTAATCGGGACAAGAAAATTTAATTAAAAATAATGGCTTGAGAAATCTTGATCAATAATGAAGAAATAATTAAATTTCGGGTTAAATTGATCAAGATATGAATTTATTGGAATAAGCCAAAATTTTCGTATCAAAAAATAATCCCGAAAATAATTGAAAATTATACCGAAAAGTTGAAATAAGACTGATAAATTTACTTACGGATTAAATGAATAAAATAAAATTTTTTAGATATTTTTGGGAATTTTATTATTATTTTATTGAATAAAATAATAATAAATTATAAATAAATAAAGTAAAAAAAATGAAATTGAAAACGCGAATTAAGGAAACAGAGAAGAAACAAGTGAAACTGAAGGAGACGGAACCGAGGGAGTCGGTTCCCTCCGTCCGACAAGCCACCGGCGAAGCAGAGGTGCGAGTAATGACCGAGAGAGGAGCCCGACCACCCCTTGACCCACCAGCGGCGGTGACGCGCCGTGGAGTCCCCGGAATCGACAGATTGGAAGAGGAAATACCACGAGAGAGATACCTCGATTCACCGGTGATGGCGTCGATTTGGTCCAACCCGAGGATCGATTTTGGAAGCCCAGGCCGTGGCGCGCCGATTGGGGCTGGAATCATGCCGGGAACCGGTCGGACGACGTCGGAAGGACCAAATGTTGCCTGAACTGGTCAAACCAGACTGAACCTAGCTGAACCGGAGGTCTGAACCGAGTTGAACCAGACTGGACCGGTTCAGCCATAAAGAAGAGGAAAAAAGGAAGAAAAAAGGAAAAAGAAAAAGAGGAAAAAATTGGAGAAAATTCCAGTGATGCCATCGAGCTACGGGTAAGTCGGTAAGCAGTCAAATTGATCGATTTAAATTTCAGAATATTTAATTTGATTAATATTCGACTGAAAATTTACCCGAAAAAATTATATTAAATTGTGTAGCTCGACGATTGACGCCAAACGAGAGCTCGAGTTAGCCTCGATTCACGTACTATCATGGAATCATGGGTAAGTAACCCTTATTTATGATAATTTAGCATCGTTATGCGTGATTGATATTTATCGCATAAATTACGGATTTAATTTTCGCTTGAAATGAATTAAATTTTGGAAATTGAGATAAATTGTCGTAAATATTTAATTGAGCTATCCGAGGTTTAGAACGAGGTCCAATAAATACTGATGGGCTCAATGAGCCCAATAGGTCTCGATAAAGTGTGGTAAACGGGCTTAAGGCCGATTAAGGCCCATTATGGTATAATCGGGCCCAATATGGGTAAACGGGCCCAATGATTTAAATTAAGCCCAGAAAATATGAAATACAGTTAATTGTATTGTAATTTGACCTGATGAATGTTTATCCGTAGTTTCGGAGATTGTATTCGGAGCAAATCGAACTGCGTGACGAGTCATCAGTGGAAAGGTCAGAATGTACAGAAAAATGAGGTAAGGGAATTGTGTGAGTAGCTAGAGATAGCTACGCATATTTTTAATAGCTTTTTTGTACATTGAATATGTATGTATACATTGATATTGTATCAAGGTTCAAAAAGTGGTTTAAATTATTTTAAGGATCGAAATAGGTGAAAAGACTATTTTACCCCTATTGAGGGAAAATCACCTAAAGATGGTGAAAGCATGACATGCATGAAATGCATGATTTAAGGATTTTCTGATTTAAGAAAATTTATTGGTTTTTAAGCAAAGTAAATTGATAGATTGGTCAATAATTGCATAAGTTTCCCAAAATAACACTACATAGGTGTTATTAATCATTAAATGAAATTATTTGGAAAACGGACTAACTATCAAGTTTATATGGAAACAGATAGTGCCGGAATGTAGCTCGCACTATATCTGCGTTTGTGAATGTGCATAAATGTGCTTGAGCGGTTGCTCGCACCGATTTGTGTGACATCATATGCATGAAATGTGCTAGAGCGGTTGCTCTCACTGATTTTATGATTTGATATGCATGAGAGCTGCTGGAGCCTAGCTTACACTCTATTTTGATTGTTTTGATGGTTTTAAATTATTTTGATTTGATATGCTTAAAAAGGTGCTAGAGCGATTACTTGCACTAGTTTTATGATTTAATATGCATAAAAAGGTGCTGGAGCTTAGCTCGCATCCTATTTTGATATGTTATTGCATAAAAGCCATGCTGGAGTGTAACTCGCACGAGATTTGATTAATTTATGCATAAAGCCATGCTGGAGTGTAACTCGCATGAGATTTGATTTACTTGAGCATTCATTTGTGCTGGAGCGTTGCTCGCACAAAGTTTTATATGGTTTCCATAATTCATTTGAATGTCGTACTGGAGTTTTTCTCGTACGAGGTTTTCACTGAGTTTTTATGCACATCCGTACTAAAGCATTGCTCGTACGTGGATTTTACTTGAATTTATAATCAGTTTAAGTTGTACTGGAGCGCTGCTCGTACGCAGATTTCATTGATTTCTATGAAACCGTGCTAGAGCTTCGCTCGCACGAGGTTTTCGATATCATGAATATGCATGGAGCCGTGCTAGAGCTTTGCTCGCACAGGGATTTATATGACATGCATATAGCTGTGTTGGAGCCTCCTGTAGACTGTGTGTCATAGTGAGATGATATGCTCACACGTGCATACTAAGACAGAGATGATATGGGTGGATAAGACCTATTACAGGCACCCCTGATTGAGCTTGGGTTCATAGAGTACGTTGTATCGTGTATGTCACGCGGAGTACGCTGTACCGTGGGGATTGTTGGAGTGGAGTGGCATTAGCCACGAGGTTGCAAGCCTTGCCTTCGCAATCTTGGTGTTATGCTGTTCTGGCGGGTAGGACGACCCACCTCCCGTTTCAGGTGTGATACCCCGCACACTAGGTACCGTGTTCCCAGGGATCACTAGGATATGGCCATAGTCCTCGATGTTACTGATATAATCAGCTGCTTATCTCACATGATATAACTATTGGTCGATAGATCAAGGTAGACCCGAAGGAGGGGTCAGGCCCCCGATTTTATGAGTTTCTACTGTGATGCTAGATTTCAAATGATTTTATGATATGTGACCCTGAAAGAAGGGTGATATTATAACTGAAGTTTTATAAAGAATTTTAAAGAATTGTTTTATGAGATGATTGACCCGGGAAGGGTTAGTTTATACTACAGTTTTAATGAAATGATTTGAATACAATAGCATGATGTTGTTTTCCACGCTTTTATTTCAAATTCATGATTTGTCTTACATGACATGAAAGAATGCATGATCTGGATTTGCTTCATGCTCATTATGATTTAATGATGTCACATGAAATGCCTTTGATGCATGAATTAATTGAATTTTATATGCACAAATAGTTTTGAATAAAATATGTCATTGATGTATGAACGATTTTGTGCCTGAGATTTTAATGAAAAGAAATGGATTTTAAGGGCATGGCATTATGAGCATGTAGATAGTGGAGCTATCTACTTACTTGCATAATTGGCTTATTGAGCGTGTGGTTTGCTCACCCTCTTATTTTCCCATCTTTTCAGAGCACTTGCAGAAATTAGTAAGCGGCTGAGGACTTGCATGCTTGGTATCCGCTGCTTCCCATCGAGAGACAGGTATACACACTTGTACAGTTTTGTATCTAAATATGTAATGCACAGTACTGTAAATAGATATGATGTCGCGGATGTAGGATTATAAATACCATTGTGTATGTAATTAATTAAAGTCAAAGGATAGTAAACTCTGATATGTAAATGTGAATATGGAAATGGAATGGTAAATAGGTGAGTGGTGACTAACACCAAATCATAGCCCAACTGTTTGGTAAGATGGTCACGATGAGAGAAAGGTAAGAATTAAATAATAAATGAAAAAGCGAAAAATTTACTTTGATTTTAGGTAATTTGGGTCGTGACAAAATAATGGTATCAGAGCTGAGTTGGCCTGATATGAGTTGGTGTTAGTGGTTAAGGAAGTTTACATCCCCATGTACTGTGCATTGTTTAGATACAATTGTGTATATCGAGATGGAAGTGCAGCTAAGAATTTGGTTTTGAATGCAAGAATAGAATCATTAACTGATAGCCGCTATGATAGATAGGCGAGTACACGAGCTCAAGGCCGTAGAGGTAGGCCTGAGAGTCGTATTGAGTTGCCACATGAGACTCGAGATGAGATTGAAGTGGAGGCTAATGTTGAGTATGCCCCACAGAGTCCGACAAAGAGATCAGACAGAGTCTGACAGAGAGATCGGACAGTATTGAGACACATTTTGCGAGATTGGAGCGGAGTGTGGAGAATATTTTACGAGCTAATTGCTCAGAGTATGCATGAGATTTGAGGGCAAGTTAGAGCATTAGTGGAAGTCCGCTCGACCCATCTTAAGCGTTAGACATCCAGAGCTGACATGAAAAATAATTATATATGTATTTCGGTGACAAAATATCCCGGACACTACTTAAATAAAATTACGAATTAAATTATTTAGTCTGGCCCAGAGGAACTGGTTGATTAACGAGTATGAAACTCAGTTTATTCCTGAGCAGATATGACTCGGACACTATGAACAGTGAGAGTCGAGATGTCTGAAAGTTCATGGAAAAGCTTAGATTGTTAATTAGAGTCTGATTAGCCCGTTAGATATCACTACCCATGTCGAGGCAGTGCACAGACTACAGTTGTATAAATAAGATCATGAATTGCACACCTCTGAGATTGGGAAAGGTAGTAAGGGCCGAAATAGAGATAAAAGAGAATAGAGGATGACAGAGATGTCAGAACGGGAAAAAGGTAGTTTGGTAAAAGCTTAGAGCTGATGAATCACGGGGTAAAATGATTGATAAACCCTAGTGTATCTAATTTCAATACTTTTGAGGGATATTATGATTAGAGGACCCCGACCTGCTCCGTAGCAGTGTGAGCAGTGTAGCAGTGTACGCAGTGTGAGCAGTGTAGCAGTTTACGCAATGTAAACAGTGTAGAATATGTGGTAGTTACCATGGAAATAAGATGTTGGATGAGGGTGAGTGTATGCCTAGGACCAAGATACTACTGATGTTTCATCAGATGTGGTGGAAGATACCACACTGGTTGTTAATAATGAATTAATTATTTTAATTGATCCTAGTGCCAGTATTTATTCATACCTTCTTTAGTTGCTTATAAGCTAATGAAAGATGTGAAGCCTGTACCTTTAAGCAAGATGATGATAGTTAGCTGATTTTCACTAACTGAATATGGGTATAGAGATTGTAAGTTGAAAATAGGGGTGAAAACATCATTGAAAGGCGTATTGTAAGTTTGACATGTAATGAAAGAGTTGTTATAAGTAATATATGAAATGAGATAAACTTGGAGATGTGATAGATCCTGCATATGAGATATATTGGAATAAGAGGCGTATGCAAGGTAAGGATATCTTTGATATGTAGCGAATATGAATTGTGACCACATGGACCGATATGTAAAGTAATTATGGTCAAGTCTGATGGATAATAAAGGTATTTCAAAATACTTCCTCGCTTGAAGACTTGACAGCGTCTAGAAGCGCACACATAACCTATAAATTGAAATCGACAGTCGTAAAGCATACATTTAAAATTTGGGTAACTTTACTGGTACGATAAAGAAATATAGGATTTGATTAATCATGAAGGTTTAAAAAAAAATTAAAATTTTTTATAAAATCCGTTAATATAAGAAAAAAAATGACGTGGGTTAGTATCTTGAACGGAAGCGATTTTGAAATGACGATTTACATTTATGCGTACATAGGTCAAGGATATGGGTAATTGAAACATTGAGTGGAACTCAACTACAATGAGGTATTTAAACCTTACCTGGACCAATTGGTTGTCATCTTTATCGATGATATTTCGATGTATTCGAAGTCTAGGGAAGAGCATGAGTAGCAATTGGAAACTGTCTTACAGATGTTGTTGAGAGTTTCTCGCAATTGGCTGCTGAGTTGGCATGTCTCATTTGGGAAAAGATTGTATAAGAATGAGATGATAAGTATGAAAATAGCTTCCATAAGTTTTGGTATATTGAAGTAATAAACTGACCACCGTAATTATTCACACCATGACTAACAGCTCAAGAGGTTTCAGTGTGTATGGATACCTCAAAATGAGGATTGGGCTGTGTATTGATGTAAAATGGGAAGATAGTCGTTTATGGATCCAGATAGTTCAAGGATCATGAGAGAAACTATCCTACCCATGATTTAGAGTTGGCAGCCGTAGTGTTTACACTGAAAGTATGGTGCCACCACTTAAATGGTAAGAAATTTCGAGTATGCACTGATCGTAAAAGCCCCGAGTATCTGTTTACACAGAAAGAGTAGAAATTGAGATAACCAAGAGGGTTAGAGCTTCTAAGGATTATGATTGTGAACATAGTAACACCCAGGAAAGGCTAATGTAATGGCTGATGCCTTGAGCAGAAAGAGCCTCGGAATGGTATCACATATGATGGTCAGGGAGCGTGAGCTGCTAGAGCAGTTGTGAGCCTCAGTAGAGATGTGATCCCTTCTGATGATGACGGTGATTTTGTGACAGCTAGCCTGAGGTTAGAACCGGATTTGAGAGACCGGATTTGCCAGGCTTAGCGTGATGATCGGCATGGTGTCGATGGTGTGGGTCAGATTCAGAAGGGTATAGTGACAGAGTTCACAGTAAGTGATGATAACTTACAGAGGTTCAGAGACAGTATAAGTGCTCCCCAGGACCACAGCTGATGAGATAGTACTATTTTCAGAAGCTCACTCTTCGGGATATACAGTGCATCTAAGAAATAATAAATATATCAGAATATCTGAAAAAGGTATTGGTGGTCAGGTCTGAAAAGAGATCTTTTAGAGTTGTAGCAAAGTGTCTCGTATGTCAGCAGAGTAAAGTAGAGTACTAGAAGTCTGCAGAGTTATTGCAGCCTCTACCTATATTGCCACGGAAATAGGAACAAGTTACCATGTATTGTGTGATGGGTTATAGAGGACCTGAATGAATCACGAGACTATCTGGGTGATAGTCGATAGATCAATTAAGTATACCCACCTTCTAGTTATGAAATTCCCAAATACTCTGAGTGCGTAGGCAGAGTTATGTGTACAGAAAATTGTAAAACATTGTGTAGCGTTCCAGTGAGCCTGGTATCAGATAGGGATTCCTGCTTTATTTCCCATTTCTGGGAATATTTTTCAAGAAGCTATGGGAACCCGATTGTGTGTTAGCACAGCTTTCCGTCCTCAGACAAATGTCAGTCAGAGAGGACTGTATAAGTTCTGGAGGATGTGATGAGAGCGTGTGCCACTGATTTTATAAGCTCCTAGGATAATCAGTTGTTACTAATCGAATTCGCCAATAATGACAGTAGTCACTCGAGTATCGGGATGACATTTTATGAGGCATTATATGGTTGTAGGGAGTTGTTCCCTGACTTGGATAAGAGAAGTGGGTTGTAACAACCATGTGGCACTTTGTTCCTGCAGGATTCAAGAGGTGGCCCCCACAGTCTCACTCATACGTACTGTCCGCTTTGGCAGCCCCACATGCCCCTCACAGCTTTATCGAGGTAAATACCCCAATTCGCGTCCTCAGAGGTTCGAACCCAAGACCTTAAGGTCTTTGTTCTTGCACAAATGATACCAATTGTTCTACTGGAACAATTGGTATCATTTGTGCAAGAACAAAGACCTTAAGGGCTTAGGTTCGAACATCTGAGGACGCAAATTGGGGTATTTACCTCGATAAAGCTGTGAGGGGCCTGTGGGGCTGCCAAAGCGGATAGTACGTATGAGTGAGACTGTGGGGGCCACCTCTTGAATCCTGCGGGAACAAAGTGCCACACGGTCGTTACAAAAACGACCCTTGACCCTTGAAAATTGGGGGAAATTTTTTATTTTTTGAATTTAATTTACCCACTTATTCCCTAATTCACTTAGGTTGTATTCCTGTGCAGTGTCAAAACACTTTTCCTAATACTTTACTCGTAATTATAATTAATTTCTATATTTTAACTTATATGGCCGATAGAAATTTCGGCAGCACAACGGCTTATATATGAGCCTACCCACATGCAATTCAGTTGTTTTTGGCAATCCTAGATATCCACAACTACTAAGCATGCTTTCCAACAATCCTAGATATCCACCACTACCAAGCATACTTTCCAAATTCATCTTTACTACTCAATACATCCATTTCAATTTAATATTAATCATCTCAAAATATTATCTCAAAACATTATCCCAAAGTAGTATTGTTTACATCGTTCCTTACAAAATTACATCCCAACTGATTATTCCAATATATGTCTGTGCGTACAATTATGTCTGGTACAGGAATGTAAATGTATACCTTTCACGTGTACAAAATGAGCTTAGGGTAGCTCTTCCCACCAGCTTATGTCGTGTACGCGGCATGTAGCGTCTATAGATTCACTGCAAATGATCTGAAGGTAGAGGGGTGAGCTTTTGGGGAAAAGCCCAGTAAGATAGTACTATTAAAATAGTTCTACATATAAAAGTATTTGAAATTGTTCATGGAACGAAACTTAATGAAATACAGAAATTTTCATTTCATGCATAAACGTCATAAAGCATGCGTGTCAATAAAACCATTAACATGCTTAACCATTTTCATGAACGTTTCATAAATCATTTCGTAAACATCTCATGAATATTTCATAATCATTTCATAAACATCTCATGCATATTTCATAATCATTTCATAAACATCTCATGCATATTTCATAATCATTTCATAAACTCTCATCATAGTCGATTTTATAATTAAAATCGTGGAGACTAGGCTATAACTAAGTCATGTGATACGTGTCATTCTCCGTAGAGAGTCATCATACCTATGGCCATGGTAAGTGGGCTGTAGATTGGATCAGGGTCGTACAGCCCTTTCGTAAAATATGGGTAGTATCCATCTTTCTTACTTTCACTAGCACCTAGCTAGGACATGGGCACCAAAAGCACTCTCCGTGTGGGCAACATAATTGCGTGCTGCGCGGGCACGAGATACTACCGAAACATCATCATAAACCACCAGTAGCACGACATCTTCCACACAGGTCGAATCAAGTGCTAAAGGGACCTACCTACCGGCACCCAAGTGGTAGAGCCGGAACACCACAAGAAGTAACCATGCATGAAGCCTATAGTCTCAAAACATCTTTTCTCTTTTCGTAAATACTTTTGAAAACATCAAAAGTTCCATTTCAAAGGGTAAATATGGGTTTTCAAGCCATCATACAACTTTCATGCATTTTCATAATTCGAAAGTTTATTTCATAAACACAGATGTTCTAGCGAACATTTCGTAAAACGAAATCATGTTTTGTAAACAGTTTCGCAAGTATGGACGCATTGATAAATCATTTCAAATCATATGCTCTTTCATAAAATCATTTATCAGTGAAACAAGAATGCAATATCAGAACTAAGTTAAGTAATACCCCTTACCTCGATTTATCGGGTATCTCGAATTCGAACGGTGACGTCTCCTAATACCTCCTTTAATCCCTTCTACAATCACCTACACCGAAATTGTAGACTTAGCACCCTATTCATGCAAATTGCGTTAAAATCGTAATTTATCATTGCTACTACGTGTGTACGTATTACTGTATGTCCTTGGGCCGACACGCACGTTTATATATTTCTTCACTATTTATATATTTGCTTCTACAAGTATTAACAGATACCTTTATTATATACATCCGCATGTATACACGCATAAATATATATTTATATATATATATATATATATATATATATTTATATATATATATATTTTATATATATATATATATATATATATATATATATATATATACCCTCCTATATGTATATATATATATATATATATATATATTTACTTTTATTGTTTTCATGTTTTCCTATCTCATATATATACATTCTTTGTATATATATATACTTGCACACATTCACCTTTCATACCCCCCACAAGTATATGCACCTAAATAAATAAATAAATATATATATATATATTATCATTGTTTTCCATTTTTCCTTATCACATATGCATACATATTTTTTTTGTACAAATACTAGCATACCCAATTCATTATATACACCTATTTGTACATGTACCTAAATAAATAAATATACATATATATATATATATACATATATATATATATATATACACTCCTATACACGTATATATATATTAATATTGTTTTCCTATTTTTATTTTTATTTTCCTTATCTCTTACATACACATATTTGTCTACTTCTCATCTCTTCAATTTTTGCCAAATTAATTCTACACTAAACATGCTTGTATTTCAATTAATTCCTACAACATCATGCTTCCATAATACAATTTATACATACTTTAAACTAAATAAAGCTTGGGTTTTTACCTAGGAATTCACTGGTACACAAAGATGGGGAAGTATCAACTGGGTATTTTATCAGTATATTTTATTATTATTTTTTTCTGGTATACTGCCACTGTAGATGTACTGTGGCGTCGGAGGGGACAGGGGGACGGCCAGAAGGGTGACTGAACGGTCACCGGGGTCGTCGGTTCACTGTCTTGTCACCGACCGTCGGAGTTCACGAGAATAGAAGGTTTTCTTGGCTGAGCTCTCGGTTCGACGAGGGAAGAAGGAGAAGGAATGGTCGGTCCACGTCCAGGTGAGGGAAGCCGTCAGTCCCAGTGAACTCCCGGCGCTGGTGTGGTCGTCGGATGTGAAACGGAAGACAGTAGGCAAACACGGGGAGAGGTTTGGGTTTCTCGGTGAGGAAAGAGGGGAGATCGGAGGCCGACTAGGGGTGACTGCTGGTCTAGAGGTCTCGGTCCCGTCGACCGGTGAGGGGAAAGGGTAAATCGGCAGGCGAAAACGGGGAGAAAGATTGTCGGCGGTAGCAGAGAATAGTAACAGGGGGTTTTCTTTTTGGGGATCGCGCGACAATCGTGCGATCCCTTTTTTTTTTGTTTCGTTTAGTCTTTTTATTGTTATTATTATTATTATTATTATTATTATTATTATTATTATTATTATTATTATACATATATTATTTATATATTTATATTTATATTTATATTTATATTTATATTTATATTTTTATTATATATTTTATATTTGTATTTTTATATATATGTATATTTTTAATTATATTTTCATTCTTGGACAATTACATGTATATACATTTATTGTAATTATTTTTATCCTTCATCATTTTTTTCTTCAACTTAACAAAAATATATATATATATATTCACATATTTCCCTATAACATATTTCCATTTATTATTATATATATATATATATTTTGTTTAATTTAAATACAGAAAATTTGCGGTGTTTACATTCTCCCCACCTTTAAAGAATTTGGTCCTCTAAATTCATCTTGGTCCTTCAGAATAGATGAGGGTACTTCTCCCTCATGAGGCTCTCTAACTTCCATGTAGCTTCTTCAATTAAATGGTGTTGCCAGAGAACCTTTACCAGAGGAATCGTCTTCGATCGAAGTACCTTTTCCTTTCTGTCCAAATGTAAGACCCGATTTTAGTTAAAATACGAAAAATTAAAAAATGCAAAATGATTGAAAATGGAATTCTCTAACACGTGCAAGGGCAAAATGGTCAAAAGATCGAAAGTCGGTATAAATTCGATGAGAAAAATTTATTAAAAATAATGGATTGAGAAATCTTGGTCAATAAAGGTGAAATAAATTTATTCTGGGTTAAATTGATCAAGATATCAATTTATTGGAATTAATCGGGATTAATCAAAATTTTTAATTCGAAAAATAATCTCGAAAATAATCAAAAAATATACTGAAAAGTCATTCGGGACAATATCCCGAAAATACGGAGAAATTATACCCGAAAAAGGGTCAAAATATAATAAATAAATTAAATTTAATTAATTAATTTGGAATAAAATAATAATTTTTGGTAGATATTTTAGATTTTTAATGTATTTTAATGATTAAAAATATTAATAAAATAAATAAAATAAAAATAAATAAATAAATAATTAATTAATTAGTTAATTGATAAAAAAAATCAGAAAACGAATCGGGGAGAGAGAGGGAGAAGCAAAAACGAAAAACGAAGCATGAGGCCGAGCCTCTCGCCGACGATCGATGGCCGACGGAGGTCGAGGAAGGGAAGCCCGGTGAGGGCTGAGCCACCACCGGTACCGTGGAGGCATCGACGGTGGCAAACGGCGGCGAAAACGAGGAAAGACCGAAATCGAGGAAGAAAAGAGGAATCGCCAGCGATCGGCGCCGATTCAAGCCTAACCGACCACAGCCGAATGTTCCCCAGGTGTCGGTGAGCCGATTGATGGCGGCCACGACCGGCGAAGCTGCCGGAACACGTCGGAAACGGCGAAAAGAGAAGTGGGTTTCGACGGCCGAGGGAGAACAGCCGGACCGGCCACTTTCCGACGACCTCGTGTGAAACCGAGACCAGATCCGAGATGCGGACGACCCAGCCGAGCTGCTGAAGGTGGAAGCCGACGGAGAACCGACCGGCAAGGCCCTGAACTAGAGCGAACCGGAGTGAACCGACGGTCTGAACCGGGTCTGAACTGGACCGAACCGGTTCAGCCAAGAAAGAGAGGAAAAAAGGAGAAAAAGGGAAAAATAAAAAGAGAAAAAATTGAGGAAAAATCCCGGCGATGTAATCGAGCTACAGGTAAGTCAGTAGTGGTCGAAATTGACCCGATTTAAATTTCGGAGTATTCAATTTAATTAATTTTCGATCGAAAATTTACACAAAAATTTATGAAATTGTGTAGCTCGACAATTGGCATCCAACGAGAGCTCGAGACAGTCTCGATTTATGTACTAGTATGGAATCTCGGGTAAGTAACCCTTATTTACTACAATTTACATCGTTATGCATGATATGAATTTAAATTTCGCATAAATTGAATTAAATTTTGGAAATTTAGATAAATTGTCGTAAATAATAAATTTAGCTATTCGAGAGTTAGAATGAGGCCAAAGGAATTGTTAGTGGGCCCAATGAGCCCAATAGGCCTCGATAATGTAAAAATTAAGTAGAAAACGGGCTTAAGGCCGATTAAGGCCCATTAAGGTGCAATCGGGCCCAATAGGGATAAATGGGCCCAATGATTTAAATTAAGCCCAGAAAGTATTAAATACAATTAAGTTGTATAATATCTGACCTGAGGAATATTTATATGCAGTTCCGGACATTGGATTGGGAGCAGATAGGACTGCGCGACGTGACATCAGAGGAAAGGTCAAACTCGACAGGAAAATAAGGTAAGGGAATTCTGTGGACTGCTAGAGGTAACTTTACGAAATTTTAAGTTCATTTGCAGTCTTTTAAAAATTATCTGAAGGGTCTAGAGGTCAAATAATAATTTTAGTGCCCCGAATAGGCAAATTACCAAAATACCCTTGTTAAGGGTAAAATTTACAAATTTAGGAAAAATTGGGAGGAGCAAGAACAAGAGGTTTATGCTCGTTCTGGAGACATTTTAATGCATGCATGAGTAGGCTAGCTAACCTTGAAAGAAAATGCACAGCATTGCATACTTTCAACGATATAATTGTTTTGAAAACTGTTTTGAGGAAACAGAGCCGCCTACGTGTTTTTATTGACATGTGACGTGCTAGAGCTTAGTTCGCACGATGTTTTGATTTGTGTGATGCATGCATTAGTGCTGGAGCGAGAGCTCGCACTAGAGTTTTACATGCATTGGTGCTGGAGTCCAACTCGCACCAGATTCTTTTTATATGATTTTCGTGACACGGTGCTAGAGTCTAACTCGCACCAGATTTTCACATGGTTTGCATACAGAGTGCTAGAGCTTAGCTCGCACTAGTTTTACCTGATTTGATGAGAGTGCTGAGCATCGCTCGCACTGATTTTATGAGAACATGCGATAAGCCGTGCTTGGAGCAGCGGGTAGACTGTGTGTCACCGATTAAATAGGCTCGAACATGCGCTTTGAGACATGGCATGAATATAGAGACATGATTTGGGTCCACGGAGTACGATGTACCGTGCAAGTAGCATGGAGTACGATGTACCGTGTGGTATCTTTGGATACGGCATCTTTAGATGCGGCATCTTCGGATGCATCGGATCGGATAAGACGACGAGATGGATTGACCCACCCCCCGAGCGGTTCCCGATCATGGTGAGAACCCGCACACTAGGATCCGTGTAGCAGAGGAACTCCCGAGGACACATGGCCATAGTCCTGGTTATTACCGATATACAGATGTTGCCTGGTCTCGCATGTCGATTTTTTATGGTTTTATGTGAGTCAGGACCACCCGAGGGATGGGTTGAGTCTTGGCCTTGTTGTGAAATTTTAAACGAGAAAGACATGATTTGAAATAATTGCATGTTGAATTTTGCCATGCGAATGGATTTACATAACATCATAACTCATATCATCTGTTTTAAAATGTGTGGAGAAAGGATGGTTTATGCATGGCACCACGTTCATGTAGGTAGTATGGTTACCTACTTGTTCGTAGAATTGCCTTACTGAGCTTGATGTGCTCACCTCTTTCATTTTCTCACACAGATAATTTCCAGTTAAAGTTGAGGCGACTCAATACTGCATTCCGGATATCCACTGCTGCCCATCATTTAAGGTATACACACTTGTATATATTGTATCTAAATAAGCATAGCATAGTAACATGTTTGTAAGTAACTTTAGGGGATGTATAAATATTGTAAACACTTATAAATGACTGAGAAAGAATTAAGTTATATGGTAAATGTATGGTGGGACAGGCATTGACGCACAGCCCAATTTGTTAGTGGAGTGTGGTCACGATCAAAGGACAGGTAAGCATGAAAGAAAATGACAAAACGCAAAGAATTTACTCTGATTTTTGGGTAGTTTTTTGTCGTGACACCAAAATCCGGATAGGTCGCTCAATGTAGCTCATGTCCTCTTGAATGCTCAAAGGCTCATACTCAATGATATGTGAGGGATCCGGATTATACTTCCTTAACATCGAGACGTGAAAGACATTATGTACCCCGAAGAGCTGCGGGGGTAGGGCAAGCCTATAGGCTACGTCTCCCACTCTCTCTAGAATCTCAAAAGGACCAATGAAGCGAGGACTCAGTTTCCCCTTCTTTTCAAAATGCATAATACCCTTGCTCGGGGATACTTTTAGAAACACGGAGTCCTCAATCTGAAACTCAAGTGGCTGTCTATGCTTATCCTCATAACTCTTCTGCCTGCTTTGTGCGATTTTAAGTCTATCACAGATTATCCGAACACCTTCTACTCCCTGTTCTACCAACTCAGGAGCCAAGATCCTTCTGTCACCCACTTCTTCCCAAGCCACTGGAGACCTACATCTCCTACCATACAAGGCCTCATTGTCACGACCCAAAACTACCCAAAAATCAGAGTAAATTTTTCACGTTTTGTTATTTTTATTTCATACTTATTTATCCTCCGAATCGTGACCATACTCCACTAATAATTGGGTTGTACGTCAATGCTAGTCCCACCAAATTAATTCTTTCTCAGTCATTTATAAGTGTTTACAATATTTATACATCCCCTAAAGTTACTTACAAACATATTACTGTGCTATGCTTATTTAGATACAATATGTATAAGTGTATATACCTTAAATGATGGGCAGCAGCGGATATCCAGAATGCAGTACTCAGTCGCCTCAACATCTATCGGAGATTATCTGTGTGAGAAAATGAAAGGGGTGAGCACATCAAGCTCAGTAAGGCAATCCTACGAACAAGTAGGTAACCATACTACCTACATGAACGTGGTGCCATGCATAAACCACCCTTTCTCCACACATTTCAAAACTGATGCTATGATTCATGATGTCATGTAAAACAAGTTTGCATGGAAAATTCAACATGCAACTATTTTAAAATCATTTCTTCCTCATTTAAAAATTTCACAATAAAGTCAGGGCTCAACCCCTCCTTCGGGTGGTCCTGACTCACACAAAACTATGAAAATCAGTTTACATCACACATGGGTTTAAAAAGCATGGAAATAGTCATCATGCACATTTGATTTAAAACCCAGTTTTGATCTCATCAAAATTGTCAACAAGCGAGACTAGGCAACATCTATATATCGGTAATAACCAGGACCATGGCCGTGTGTCCTCGTGAGCCCTTCTGCTACACGGATCCTAGTGTGCAGGGTCTCACCCTGATCGGGAACCGCCTGAGAGGTGGGTCACTCCATCCCGTCGGTCTTATCCGATCCTACGCATCCGTAGATGCCACACGTATCTGAAGATACCATGCATCTGAAGATGCCACACGTATCCGACGATACCACACATCCGAAGATGCCACACGTATCCGAAGATACCACGCATCCGAAGATGCCATACGTATCCGAAGATACCACGCATCCGAAGATACCACACGTATCTGAAGATACCACGCATCCGAAGATGCCATACGGTACAACGTACTACATGCTACTTGCACGGTACATCGTACTCCGTGGACCCATATATCATACCCTGTCTCAGAACGCACGTGCGAGCCTATTTAATCGATGACACACAGTCTACCCGATGCTCCAAGCACAGCTCATCGCATGTTCTCATAAAATCAGTGCGAGCGATGCTCAGCACTCTCATCAAATCAAGTAAAACTAGTGCGAGCTAAGCTCTAGTACTCTCATCAAATCATGTGGAAAATCTGGTGCGAGTTAGACTTTAGCACCCTGTCACAAAAATCATGTAAAATCTGGTGCGAGTTAGACTCTAGCACCGTGTCACGAAAATCATATATATATATATATATATAAAGAATCTGATGCGAGTCGGACTCCAGCACCAATGCATGTAAAACTCTAGTGCAAGCTCTCGTTCCAGCACTAATGCATGCATCACACAAATTAAAACATCGTGCGAGCTGAGCTCTAGCACGTCACATGTCAATAAAAACACGTAGGCTGCTCTGTTTCCTTAAAATAGTTTTCACAACAATTTCATCATTGAAAATATGCAATGCTGTGCATTTTTCTTTCAAGGTTAGCCAGCCTACTCATGCATGCATCAAAACACCTCCAGAACGAGCAGGAACCTCTTGTTCTTGCTCCTCCCAATTTTTCCTAAAATTAAAAATTTTACCCTTAACAAGGGTATTTTGGTAATTTGCCCATTCGGGGCACTAAAATTATTAACTTACTTCTAGACCCTTCAGATAATTTAAAAGACTGCATATGACTTTGAAATTTCATAAAGTTACCTTTAGCAGTCCGTAGAATTCCCCTACCTTATTTTTCTGTAGAGTATGACCTTTCCTTTTTCACTGCTGTCTCGTCACGCAGTCCGATTTACTCCCAATCCAATGTCTGAAACTGCGTATAATTATTCCTCAGGTCAGATATCATACAATTTAATTGTATTTCCTATTTTCTGGGCTTAATTTAAATCATTGGGCCCATTTACCCATATTGGGCCCGATTACACCTTAATGGGCCTTAATCGACCTTAAGCCTGTTTTCCACTTAATTTCCACATTATCGAGGCCTATTGGGCTCAGTGGGCCCACCAACAATTTATTGGGCCTCGTTCTAACTCTCAAATGGCTCAATTTATTATTTACAACAATTTATCCGACTTTCCAAAAATTTAATTTAATTAATGCGAAAATTAAATCTGATGCACGCATATCGATGCAAATTGTCGTAAATAAGGATTACTTACCCGAGATTCCATGCTAGTACGTAAATCAAGGCTATCTCAAGCTCTCGTTGGATGCCAATTGTCGAGTTACACAATTTCATGAATTTTTGGGTAAATTTCCAGTCGTAAATTAATTAAATAACATATTCCAAAATTTAAATCGGTCAATTTCGACCGCTACTGACTTATCCGTAGCTCGATTACATCGTCGAGATTTTTAGCTGTATTTTTCCTCTTTTTCTTTTTCCCTTTTTCTCCTTTTTTCCCCTCTTTCTTGGCTGAACCGGTTCACTCCGGTTCAGACCCGGTTCGGACCGCCGTTCACTCCGGTTCGACTGGTTCAGTCCCTTGTCGGTCGGTTCTCCACCGGCTTTCGTCGCCAGTGGCTCCGCTGGGTCATCCGCATCTCAGATCTGGGGTCGGTTTCGATCGAGGTCGCCGAAAAATCTTCAATCCGGCCTTTCTCCTTTTCGGCGTCGGTGGGTCTCCTTCCTTCCGCCGTTTCCAATCGTTTTCGTCGCTGACGGTGGCAGATCAACCCTCCTCCTGGCCGGTGGCAAGTCCTTCTTCCTTTTCCTGGCCTCCGTCCGCCACCGTTCCTCCTCTTTCTCTCTCTTTCTCGCCCCTTTCACTCTCAGTTCCCTCTCTCTCTCCGTTCCTCATCGCCGGCCGCCGTTTTCCCTTAGTTATTGGTGCCGGCGAGCTCAGCAGCCTCGCCTGGTCGGCTTCCCAGTGACGTCCGGTGGTGAGGCCGACGGGCTGGGGCTGGTTCCTCGGGTTTCGGCTTCGTTTTCCATTTTTTTCTTCTCTCTCCCCGACCAAATTCTGATTCCTTTTTTTTCAATTAATTTATTATTTATTTATTATTTATTTTTATTATTAGTCGTAAATTCAATATTTTATTATTATTTGGCAAAAATGTCTACAAATATTCATATTTTATTCATTTAACCCATAATTAAATTTGTCGGTATTATTTCAACTTTTCGGTATATTTTTCGATTATTTTCGGGATTATTTTTCGAACTAAAAATCCTGATTAATTTCAATAAATTGATATCTTGATCAATTTAACCCAGAATAAATTTATTTCACCTTTATTGACCAAGATTTCTTAATCCATTATTTTTAATAAATTTTTCTCAACGAATTTATATCGGCTTTCGGTCTTTTGACCATTTTGCCCTTGCACGTGTTCGAAAATTTCATTTCAGTCCTTTTACATATTTAATTTCGTGTTTTAACTAAAATCGGGTCTTACACTCATAAGGTGCCATCCCGATGCTAGCATGATAGCTGTTGTTATAAGCAAACTCTGCAAGAGGCAAGTGATCATCCCATGAGCCCTTAAACTCCATAACGCACGCCCTCAGCATATCCTCTAATGTCTGAATGGTCCTCTCGGACTGACCATTGGTCTGAGGATGATAGGCTGTGCTCAAGTTAAGCTGAGATCCCATGGCTTCTTGAAAATGAGCCCAAAATCTAGAAGTGAATCGAGAATCTCTATCTGGCATAATGCTCACAGGTGCCCCATGCAGTCAAGCTATCTCTCTCACATACAACTCTGCTAAAGCACTCAAGGAGTTTGTATTTTTTTATGGCTAGGAAGTGAGCACTCTTAGTCAATCTCTCTACGATTCCCCAGATTGCATCATGTCCCTTTTGGGTCTTTGGTAAACCCATAATAAAATCCATAGTAATGTGCTCCCATTTTCAAGTAGGCACTGGAAGAGACTTAAGTAGTCCTGCTGGTCTTTGGTGTTCGATTTTAATCTATTGACAAATCAGACACTTGGCCACAAACTCAGCTACATCTTTTTTCATACCAACCCACCAATACACCCTCTGTAAATCTTGGTACATCTTAGTGCTTCTCAGGTGCATGGTATACCGAGAACAATAGGACTCCTTTAAGATCCTTTGTCGTAGGGCATCACCATTTGGGACACATATACGGACCCTAAATCTCATCAATCCATCCTCACCTACCACAAAGTTTGACTGTACATCTTGTCCTGCCTGACTGACCATATCCAATAACTTCTGATCACCCCTCTGTCCAGTTCTGATTTGATCAAGTATACTAGGTTCAATATGCAAACTAGCTATGAACCCAACATCTGTTGTTTCCACACTAACACTGAGCTCGGCAAACTGCTCTAGTAACTCTCATTCTCTAACCATCATAAAAGAAATCATTCCCTTCCTGCTTAAAGCATCTGCCACTACATTTACCTTGCCAGGGTGATATAGAATCTTGCAATCATAATCCTTGAGGAGCTCTATCCACCGTCTCTGTCTCATATTTAGCTCATTCTGATCAAATATATACTTCAAGCTCTTATGGTCAGTAAAAATCTGAAATCTCTCTCCATACAGATAATGCCGCCATATCTTCAAAGCAAAAACAACCGCGGCTAACTCCAAGTCATGGGTGGGGTAATTCCTTTCATGGTTCTTAAGCTGTCGAGAACCATATGCAAGCACTCTTCCATGCTGCATAAGTACACACCCCAAGCCCTGGTATGATGCATCACTATATACTGCATAGCCTCCAAACCCACTAGGAATGGTTAAGACTGGGGCTGTAGTCAACCTCTTCTTGAGTTCTTCAAAACTCTTCTCACACTGATCAGTCCACTCGAATAGAACATCCTTGCGTATCAGCTTAGTCAGTGGAGCGACAATCTTGGAAAAACCTTCTACAAACCTCCTGTAGTATCCAGCTAGTCCCAGAAAACTCCAGATTTTCGTAACAGTTTTTGGTCTCTCCCAATTGAGTACTACCTCAACCTTAGACGGATCCACCGACACCCCGTCTTTAGAAATAACATGGCCCAGAAATGCTATCTGCTCTAACCAGAACTCACACTTATCTAACTTCCCCTACAACTGCTTCTCTCTGAGAGTTCGGAGCACTACTCTCAAGTGCTGCTCATGCTCTTCTCGGGACTTTGAGTAGATCAGAATATCGTCGATGAAAACAATGACGAACCTATCTAGATACTCCCAGAACACCTCATTCATCAAGCTCATGAATGCAACTGGGGCATTAGTTAGACCAAAGGGCATCACACGAAACGCATAGTGGCCATATCTCATTTTAAAGGCCGTCTTCGGAACATCCTATTTCCTAATCCTCAATTGGTGATAGCCCGATCTCAGGTTAATCTTCGAGAACACCGTAGCCCCTCTTAGCTGGTCAAATAGATCATCTATTCTGGGTAAGGGATACTTGTTCTTAATTGTGGCTTTATTCAGCAGCCTGTAGTCTATACATAACCTAAAACTACCATCCTTCTTCCGCACAAATAATACCGGAGCTCCCTACGGGGATACACTTGGCCTAATGAACCCTTTGTCTAGCAAGTCTTGCAACTGCTTCTTCAATTCCCCAAGTTCCACAATAGCCATCCGGTAAGGACACTTTGAGATTGGTTGAGTCTTTGGTGCCAAATCTATCGTGAATTCTAACTCTCTCTTTGGTGGTAATCCCGGTAGTTCATCAGGAAATACATCCAAAAACTCGCATACCACTGGTATGTCATGAATACTTAGACATTCCCAACTAGTATCGAGGATGAATGCAACATAACCTTCACATTAACACATTCATCAAAATTTTTCATCAATTGTCAAAATCATAAAATTTTTTCCTTCATTGCAAAGCATATACTAAACCTACTAGGTAAGGAGAAGGTTACAGTCTTAGAGTAGTAGTCTAAACTTACATGGTTGGTGGCTAGCCAATCCATACCCAAAATTACATCAAAGCCATACATGCTCAACAAGATTAGATCTGCTAATATGATCCCATCTCCTACCTTGATTTCACAATTTCTACACACCATATCAGTCTTATACATGGGTGTGCTAACATGTAATGTAAAGTCTAGAGATTCAGGCTTAACATGCAATTAACGTGCAAAATGTGGTGATATAAAAGAGTGGGTGGAACCTGAATCAAACAATACTTGTGCCTCATGATTGCAAATTAAAAGCTTACCATGAATGGTCTCAGTGGAGGTATCAGCAGTCTCTTTATCCAAGGCAAAGACCCTTCCATGCGTGACAAGCTTCTTACCCTTCTCTGCTACGGTAGCCCATCTCTGTGGGTTCTGTCTCTGGGGAGCTTGCCTCTCATGTTGCCGTGGTGGCTCTGGGCATTGTGGAAACTGGTTCTGTGGCCAATCTCTCATTATATGCCCCTTTTAGCCACATACAAAGCAGCTCCCGGTGCTCAAAAGGCACACACCTCCATGAAGCTTTCCACACTGTTTGCACACTGACCTATACTGTTGCGGACCTCTAGCAATCTAAGGAGCAGGTACTGGAATTATGGTTCTATCAAGTCTAGGTCAAAACTCATCCGTCCTCTGCCTCTTAGGTTGATCCCTCCTGAAATCCTATCTCACGAACTCTGTTTGCTTACCCTTATCCCTGCTCTTTCCCTTAAGGCCATACTCTGCCTGTGTGACATTTAAGCCTCTCTTAACCATCTGTGCTCTACCCAGGGCATCCTGAAATTCTGTAATCCATAACCCCAAAAGACAGTCTCTGATAGCTGGCCTTAATCCTACTAAGAACCTCTCAGTTCGACGTTCTTCATTCTGGAACGTCTCCGGATCATACCTCATCAACATGGTGAACTTACTTTCGTACTCATCCACAGTCATACTGCCCTGTACCAGATTCAAAAAGTCCATCCTCAACTTTTGTTGGGCAGCTAGTGGAACATATTGCTTCCTAAAAGCTGTGGAGAATGCATCCCAACTAATCACCGGATGCTGAGCAGTCAGAAGGACCTTGGTGGATCCCCACCAATACTCTGTTTGAACCTGTAGCATGTAGGTGGCCATGGAAACCTTCTCAACATCAGAACATCCCAGAAAATTGAAGATCTTCTCGAGGCTCACCAGCCACTCTTCAGCCTCTACTGGGTTCTTAATTCCCTTGAATGCTTAAGGCTTCATCTTCAGGAAATCTCTCTCCTCCCTCCGGGCCTGTACAGGAGGCTGAGGCGCCATAGGTACTGGAGGAACTTGTGGAGGAGGAGGTGGTGGTGCTTGTGGAGGAGTTGGCACCAGATTAGGAGTTGGTGTCATGCCAGCTGAATCAGAAACGTTTGCCCCTAGGTGTTGGGCAACCATGGCAGTAATCGAATCCAAACCTCGCTCGAGGCGCTGCTCTAAACGCTGCTTGAGCTGAGCCATACAAGTATTAGGACTCTCTGGCTCCGGTGGAGGAGGTGGAGGTGACTGAGCCTGCCTCCGAGGACGTTCGCGTCTTCCCCTCATCGTGCAGTGATCTACTACCTTCGCGTAATTCCAAAGATCAAACCTTAAACTCGTTACGTATACATTACCTACAACCAGACAAGCATTGACATTGGGATGTAATTTAATCCTTATTTTTGACACTGACAGTACTAGACAACCTTCGCTCTGATACCACCTTAAACTGTAACGACCCTTGACCTTCGAAAATCGAGGAAATTTTTTATTTTTTGAATTTAATTTACCCACTTATTCCCTAATTCACTTAGGTTGTATTCCTGTGCAGTGTCAAAACACTTTTCCTAATACTTTACTCGTAATTATAATTAATTTCTATATTTTAACTTATATGGCTGATAGAAATTTCGACAACACAACGGCTTATATATGAGCCTACCCACCTGCAATTCAGTTGTTTTTGACAATCCTAGATATCCACAACTACCAAGCATGCTTTCCAACAATCCTAGATATCCACCAATACCAAGCATACTTTCAAAATTCATCTTTACTACTCAATACATCCATTTCAATTTAATACTAATCATCTCAAAATATTATCTCAAAACATTATCCCAAAGTAGTAGTGTTTACATCGTTCCTTACAAAATTACATCCCAACTGATAATTCCAATATATGTTTGTGCGTACAATTATGTCTGGTACAGGAATGTAAATGTATACCTTTCGCGTGTATAAAAGTAGCTTAGGGTAGCTCTTCCCACCAGCTTACGTCGTGTACGTGGCAGGTAGCGTCTATAGATTCACTGCAAATGATCTGAATGTAGAGGGGTGAGCTTTTGGGGAAAAGCCCAGTAAGATAGTACTATTAAAACAGTTCTGACATATAAAAGTATTTGAAATTGTTCATGGAATGAAACTTAATGAAATATAAAAATTTTCATTTCATGCATAAACGTCATAAAGCATGCGTGTCAATAAAACCATTAACATGCTTAACCATTTTCATGAACATTTCATAAATCATTTCGTAAACATATCATGAATATTTCATAATCATTTCATAAACATCTCATGCATATTTCATAATCATTTCATAAACATCTCATGCATATTTCATAATCATTTTATAAACATCTAATGCATGTTTCATAATCATTTCATAAACTCTCATCATAGTCGATTTTATAATTAAAATCGAGGAGACTAGGCTATAACTAAGTCATGCGATACGTGTCATTCTCCGTAGAGATTCATCATACCTATGGCCATGGTAAGTGGGCTGTAGACTGGATCAGGGTCGTACAGCCCTTTCGTAATGTTGAGTTAATATATTTTGAAATGACAAAACAAGTAAATTCAATAATATAAAAATGATATAAAGACATGTTTAGATGTTATCAGTACCAGAACTTAGAGTTCTGTTGATGAGAGATCGATCTGGCTTATGAGAGATCGATCTCCTGGGTTCTTACTTGATGAGAGATCGATCTCATGAAGAAATGAGATCGATCTGCCAAGCCTTGAACCTTTACAAAGGTATTAAGGAAGAATGAGATCGATCTGCAAGGGTTAAGAGATCGATCTGGCTAAAGCTAGAGTTGAGAGATCGATCTGGTCTAGGAAGAGATCGATCTCCTTTAAAAGCATAAGACTGTAGATCGATCTGAAAGATCGATCCACACTCAAACAGAGAACTTATGAGATCGATCTGGTAAGGAAGAGATCGATCTCCTCAAAGTCAGAGAGCTAAGGAGATCGATCTGAGGTATTGAGAGATCGATCTCCCCACTACGAAACTGCATGGCAGATCGATCTGTAGATCGATCTTACCTTAAACAGAGAGATCATGAGATCGATCTGCCTATTCGACAGATCGATCTCCCCTATTATTTTCAAACTAATAGATCGATCTGCTAACCTATGAGATCGATCTCCTTGTGCTATTGTGCTTTGATCTTGCAGGATTTATAACTAAGAGATCGATCTGGCCAAGAAGGCAAATCGATCTGGCATACTACTGGAGGTACCCAACGGCTAGTTCTGCAAAATCTCAACGGGAAAAATAGCATTTAATGCTTCAACTACCAATCCTTCAGTATTTAACCAAGCATTGAAGACAAAGAGAAGAGTGACATTATTGCTGCACATTCCTAACATTCTCAAGCTTTGAATACTTCCATTCCTTGTGTCTTCATCATTCATTTATTGAGATTTATTGTGTAAGCTTAAGTGCAGAAGCTGTATTTGTCCTACCCACTTTAAAGCTTCATTTTGTATTCAACCTTGCCTTAAAAGAGAAGAGGATTGTTCCTCAGTGAGAGAGAATTGTAAGAGGGTGAATACATTTTTACATTGTAAAGGGTAGAGAGGTTATTCCTTAACCTGTAAAAGGGACATTGTAAACTTCTGTTGAAGGAGAGTAAGAAAGCACTTGACAAGAAGGTCAAGGAGAGAGGACATAGGCAAGAGTTTGGCCGAACTTCTATAAATGATTGTGTTTGTTTCTCTCTTCCCTATCTTGCATTAAATTGTTTAATTTTATTATACTGCTTACTTTCATTTGCAAATTAAAATAGGATTAAGTTAAAATTTGCTATTAACGTTAGAAAACTGATTCACCCCCCCTCTCGGTAGAGCCATCAATTGGTATCAGAGCTAGGACTCTTTAATCACATAGGAACAACTTTCTAAGAGTTAGAAACGATCAAATGGCTCATAACAGTGTAGCTACTAGTTTGGTAGGAGAGGGGCACTCTACGGTTAGACCTCCAATGTTTAATGGAGAGCATTATGCATATTGGAAGACTAGGATGATGTTATTCATTCAAGCAAATGATTATGAAGTATGGAGATTTATAATTAAAGGACCTCAAATCCCTACAGAGAGAATAGAGGGAAGAGATATTCCTAAGAAAGAAGATGAATGGGATTCAAATGATATTAAATGTGCTCAACTAAATGCTAAAGCTATGCACACATTATTTTGTGCCTTAGGTCCTAATGAATATAATAGAGTCTCCGGGTGTGATAATGCCAAACAAATATGGGACAAATTGGCAATAACTCATGAGGGTACAACCCAAGTGAAGGAGACAAAGGTAGGTATGCTCACACATGACTATGAGCTTTTTAGGATGAAGGAAGGAGAATCAATTAGTGATATGTTCACTAGATTCACAGATGTAATTAATGGATTAAAGTCTTTAGGAAAAATATATTCTAATATTGAAATGGTAAAGAAAATTTTAAATAGCTTACCTAAATCATGGGAAGCTAAAGTGACTGCAATTGAGGAATCTAAGGATCCTCACACATTGTCTTTAGATGAATTAATAGGGTCTCTACTCACTTATGAGATGAAATTAAAAAGAAATGAAGAGCCACCCAAGAAAGTGAGAGTTGCTCTAAAATCCACTGCTCAAGAGGAGATTAAAAATGAGAGTGGTAGTGAAGAGGACCTTGAGATGGCAATGTTTGCCAAAAGATTTAACAAGTTCATGAGGATGAGAGCTAGTGGTAGTAATAGGAGAAACAATAAGAGAGATCAAGAAGAACTAGGAAGAAAAGACTCAATTGTATGTTATGAATGTAAAAAACCAGGACATATAAAATTTAACTGCCCTCTTCTTAAAAAGTCCAATGATAGGTTCCATAAAAAGAAGGCAATGGCGACAACATGGAGCGACAGTGACTGCTCCGATGATGAATCAAATGAGGACATTGCCAACTTGTGCTTCATGGCTATTGAGGATGAAAAGGTAACTTCAAGCCTCAATGAATATTCTTTTGATGAATTGCAAGATGCATTTGATGATCTTGCATTAGAGTATGAATCTATGAGTATGAAATATAAAAAGATAATATCCAAATTGAGAAAAGAAAATGAGATATTGCAATTGGATAAATTAGAATGTGAAAAGAAACTAGAGATTTCAAATCTAGAAATTTGTGACCTTAAAGAGAAAAATAGCAATCTACATAATTCATTTAATAGGTTCCACATGGGTCAACAAAAGTTAGATAGCATGCTAGAACGGCATTCTTTGACAAAAATGGCTTAGGATATAATGCTAAGAGTAGGGAGACCCATCTTAAAAGTTTTATTGCTAGGAAGAGCATGAATAAACCTGCAATTACTTGTTCATATTGCAATAGAAAGGGACATGCATCACATAACTGTAATATAAAAATGAGAACTCTAAAAGGAAAAATAGTAAAAAGGATATGGATTCCAAAAAAAGTAATTCACTCCAAGGATTGTAATGCATTAGCAAAATGGATCCCAAAGGGATCAAGAATTGCATTCACTAACCTCAAAGGACCCAAGAAAATTTGGGTACCTAAGACTTGAGTTTGATTTCTTGTAGGTGATTGAGCATAGCCACAAAGCTAAAACAAAAGAAGCATGGTACTTAGATAGTGGATGCTTAAGGCACATGACGGGTGATAGAAGCCACTTCAATTCTTTCAAATCAAAAGTTGGTGAAGAAGTCACTTTTGGGGACAACTCCAAAGGCCAAGTTGAAGGAAGTGGCTCAATAGGTAATGATCATTTCTCTTTAGAAAAAGTATTACTTGTTAGGGGTTTAAAGCACAACTTACTAAGCATAAGTCAACTTTGTGACAAAGGTTACAAAGTAATTTTTGATTGCATGAAATGTAATGTTATAGATCCTAAGTCAAATAAAGTTCTTTTTCTAGGTCATAGACAAGGAAATATATATATTGTCTATCTTAATTAACTCAAAAATGAAAATATATGCTTAATGGTAGACAATAAAAAGGAATCTTGGTTATGGCATAGAAGACTAGGTCATGCTAGCATGAGTGTGCTATCTAAGTTAGCTAGAAAGGATCTAGTTATAGGTTTACCCAAGATATCCTTTGATCATGAAGAAGTATGCGAAGCTTGTGTTAAAGGAAAACATAAAAGGACAACATTTAAGCCTAAGAATATTGTATCCACCACTAGGCCTCTCCAATTACTTCACTTAGATTTATTTGGACCAACTAGAACAACTAGCCTAGGAGGGAAACACTATGGATTTGTAATAGTTGATGATTACACTAGGTACACATGGGTGTTCTTCTTAAGAGTAAAAAATGAAGCCTTAGAAAAATTCATAGCCTATACAAAAATTACTCAAAATGAAAAAGGATACACAATAACTAGTATTAGAAGTGATCATGGCAAAGAATTTGAAAATATAAGATTTGATGAGTATTGCAATGATCAAGGAATTAGCCATAATTTTTCAGCCCCTAGGACACCACAACAAAATGGTGTAGTTGAGAGAAGAAATAGAACATTGGAAGAAATGGCTAGAACCATGTTATGTGAGAATAACTTACCAAAGTATTTTTGGGCTGAAGCTATAAACACATCATGTTATATAATTAATAGAGCTATGATTAGACCCATGCTAAAGAAAACTCCTTATGAGCTCTACAAAGGTAAAAAGCCTAACATTAGTTACTTCCATCCTTTTGGCTGCAAATGTTTTGTTCTAAATAATGGGAAAGATAATTTAGGAAAATTTGATGCCAAGAGTGATGAGGGAATATTCCTAGGATACTCATTGAATTCAAAGGTTTATAGAATTTATAACAAAAGAACATTAATGGTTGAAGAATCTATTCATGTTATATTTGATGAATCAAATAATGTATCTAAAGATTCAACCAATGATGAGAATGTTGGAATATTTGACGAAAACTTGGAGGATATCCCAAACCTAGAAGATGACTTATTAGAAAAACTTGACTTAAATAAAGAAGATGAAGATGAGATAGAGATAATAGAGAGAGAATCTAGAGCACCAAGAGAGTTAGGATATGTAAAGGATTGTGAAATAGTAGGAGATCCAACTCTTGGAGTTAGAACTAGATCATCTCTAAGGAATATGTGCCAATATATAGCTTTTGTATCTCAAATAGAGCCTAGGAATGTCAATGAAGCCTTAGATGATAATAATTGGTTCCTAGCAATGCAAGAAGAATTAAATCAATTTGAGAGAAGCAAAGTATGGAAACTAGTTCCTAGGCCTAGTGATCACTCTATAATTGGAACTAAATGGATATTCAAGAACAAGATGGATGAAAATAGTGTGATCATAAGGAATAAGGCTAGGCTAGTTGCACAAGGATATAGACAAGAGGAAGGCATAGACTATGATGAAACATATGCACCGGTAGCTAGATTAGAGGCAATAAGAATGTTACTTGCCTTTGCATGTTATAAAAACTTCAAGTTGTATCAAATGGATGTGAAAAGTGCGTTCCTAAATGGTTTCATTAATGAAGAAGTCTATGTTGAGCAGCCTCCCGGATTTGAAAATCATGAATTTCCTGAACATGTTTCAAATTATCTAAGGCACTCTATGGCTTGAAACAAGCTCCTAGAGCTTGGTATGAAAGGTTGTCAAAATTTTTAATAGAAAAAGGATTTTCTAGAGGAAAAGTGGATACCACCTTATTCATCAAAAATAAAAATAAGGATTTACTAGTTGTACAAGTGTATGTAAATGATATTATTTTTGGTTCAACTAATGAGTCTTTATGCCAAGAGTTTGCTAAGATCATGCAAGGAGAATTTGAGATGAGCATGATGGGAGAACTCACATTCTTCTTGGGACTTCAAGTGAAGCAAACAAAGGATGGAACCTTCATCAATCAAGCAAAGTATACTAAGGACTTGCTCAAGCGATTCGGAATGGACAACTGCAAACCTCAAGCCACTCCAATGGGCACCAACATCAAGCTTGATAAAGATGAAAGTGGTAAATGTGTAGACATTAAACTCTATAGGTCTATGATAGGTTCATTGCTTTATTTAACTGCAAGTAGACCAGATATTTTGTTTAGTGTATGCCTTTGTGCTAGATTTCAATCCTCTCCTAGGGAATCACATCTATTAGCAACTAAGAGGA
Source organism: Firmiana major (assembly GCA_033439115.1). NCBI lineage: Eukaryota > Viridiplantae > Streptophyta > Magnoliopsida > Malvales > Malvaceae > Firmiana > Firmiana major. The sequence continues at coordinate 56,097,075 of CM065899.1, forward strand.
TCTTTAGATACCTCAAAGACACTCCCTCACTAGGACTTTGGTACCCCAAAGACTCAACTTTTACCCTTCATGCATTTTCAGATGCAGATTTTGGAGGATGTAAAATAGATAGGAAAAGTACTTCAGGTACTTGCCAATTCTTAGGAAATAGATTAATTTCTTGGTTCTCTAAGAAACAAAACAGTGTGGCTCAGTCCACCACTGAAGCTGAATACATAGCAGCTGGTAGTTGTAGTGCTCAAGTGATGTGGATTAAACAACAAATGAAAGATTATGGTATTGACATGAAGCAAGTATCTATTAAATGTGATAATACCAGTGCCATTAATCTGTCTAAAAATCCTATCCAACACTCCAGAACCAAGCACATAGAGATTAGACATCATTTCGTTAGAGACCATGTACAAAAAGGGGATATAATTTTAGAGTACATTGACACTTTACATCAAATAGCTGATATATTCACCAAACCTCTTGATAGAGATAGGTTTTGTATCCTTAGAGGTGAATTCGGACTCATGAATATCCCTTAGGACTTTATGTTTCAAAAAATCTTGGTTTCAAGTTGATTTTAAAAGAGTTTTTGCAAAGTTTTTCTGGCAACAAGGATGAGAGATCGATCTCCTTGTAATATAGATCGATCTCCATACTTCCCACAAGCCTAAATCATTAAGGTTAAGCTAAGAAGATCGATCTTCTAACCATAAGATCGATCTTCTTATGTCTCTGTTAAAGAGAAGATCGATCTGTCCATACGACAGATCGATCTCTTCAAGCTTCTGCATTTTGAAGATCGATCTATGCATTTGGCAGATCGATCTCTCTAAGCCTCTGTTCAACTGAAGATCGATCTGTGCATGTGACAGATCGATCTCCTTAAGCCTCTGTTTGCTAACAGATCGATCTGTTCATACGACAGATCGATCTGTCTTGGCTTTTGGAAATGACAGATCGATCTGTCGTCTCGACAGATCGATCTCCTGTGCCCTGGACTATAAAAACTCGCAAAAATCCCCAAATTTCAAAACCCAATCTTCCAAATTCTGAAATTCCCTCGCACCTCCTCTTTCGATTCCTCCTCAGATCGATCTCGGTACGGCCTTCATTGCGTCTCCGTGTCATTTCCTGGTACAGTAACCAACATTCTTTATTGTTTTCTCAAATATTTCCTTAGATTTGTGTTCAATTTCATTCTAGGGCAAATCTAGTTACTTTTCCATTGATTTTTTCGTTTGTGAATCTATTTAGCACAATTCTCAAGTCTAGAACCATGCCTAGCTTAAGAAAGTAGGACAAAAACCTCCCCGAACCAATGTGGAGACCGGTTCATCTTCCCAACCCATTCCTCCCTCTTCCATCGCTTCCTTCAATCGGTGTTTTAAAACACCTGCGAAGAGAAAGCGATACGAAGAATACTTCTCAACTATGCCAATTAAACATTGGCGTACAATCGATTTTTCTTTCCTCAACCGAATAGATTTTCCATACTTATCGAAATTTAAAGAGTTTGGTTGGATGTCTTTTTTTGAAAATAAACACTCCCGTACCTCCAAATCTCGTTCGTGCATTCTTTTCCAATGCCGAACTCAATTACGATCCCATTGATTCCTGTCAAATTCTTGGTTTCACAATGTTTGTCATGGGTAGGTCAATTGCTGTAACCACTGAAATATTAGCCCAAGCCTTTGACATACCCGATGAAGGGTTGACGAATGAAGATGAGGAGGTTCCCTTGGAGTTTGACATTCCTGGGGATAAGGCGAGTGAACTCCCAATGCATCCCCGGCTACTCCACCTCCTCATCTCATGGAACGTTCGTCCGTTTGGTACCCGACATTCGACTGTTCGGAGGTTAGATAGATTCTGGATTCACCATATCCATTCACCAGTCAAAAACCCAACCTAGTTCACTTTATCTTCCAAGACTGGTTAAAAATTGTCCGAGGCCAAGCGACGACGATCGTGTTTCCTCAACCGGTGGCATACTTTCTTCAACGGCTCAAAATCGACTGCAGCTGCGAAACCGGTGAACTGCCCTCTCCCAAGAGTGTCCTCAACATCGGGACCCTCCATCACATGGGATACTACAAAGATTTTTGGGGCGACTGGAAGAAGAAGAGGGAACAACAGCCTACTGAAGCTATGGAGGAAGACCCCTCCACTGAGCCTATGGACCCACCTGCTGCACCGGCTACGGGTCCATCATCCTCGACTCCTCAGACCACTGCACATGTATCCTCACCTGCTGGCATGGAGATCATTCTGCAGATGATGAGTGAACTCAACAGAAAAATCGATGAAGGTTTTGCATCTCAGCAGCGAATGTTCGAGGATTTGAACCGAAGAGTGAATGTGGTTCACGAGGCTCAGGAGGCGATGTTTGATGAGCTTCAAGTCACGCGCACTCATGTTGAGGATCTCATGGATCGCGTTCCTCCTCCACCTTAGGATCTAGTTGCTCGATTTAGTTTAGTTATATGTTTTGTTTCTGCTACTTGTTGCTATTTTGATATGCATTTGCTTAAAATGAACTGCCATTTGTCTATTGACTAAGTTTTAATGAAAATGTTCATTTTGAAATGACATGAATTCTCTTTCTTGCTTATTGATATGACAAAAAGAGGGAGAAGAAAAGAAAACATGTGATTATGGTCAAAATGCATAAAACGTTTTAAAGGTTTTTAAGAAACATCTCTAAACGAATGGTTAAAATAAGGGGGAGTTAAGATAGTAACAAAGTTAAAAGCTAAAAGAAAAGGGGAGCTCACAAAAAGGGGGAGCTTTTGTAAAATAACTAAACATGTTGATTGAATAAGTTTTGTCATATCAAAAAGGGGGAGATTGTTGAGTTAATATATTTTGAAATGACAAAACAAGTAAATTCAATAATATAAAAATGATATAAAGACATGTTTAGAGGTTATCAGTACCAGAACTTAGAGTTCTGTTGATGAGAGATCGATCTGGCTGATGAGAGATCGATCTCCTGGGTTTTTACTTGATGAGAGATCGGTCTCATGAAGAAATGAGATCGATCTGCCAAGCCTTGAACCTTTACAAAGGTATTAAGGAAGAGTGAGATCGATCTGCAAGGGTTAAGAGATCGATCTGGTTAAAGCTAGAGTTGAGAGATCGATCTGGTCTAGGAAGAGATCGATCTCCTTTAAAAGCATAAGACTGTAGATCGATCTGAAAGATCGATCCACACTCAAACAGAGAACTTATGACATCGATCTGGTAAGGAAGAGATCGATCTCCTCAAAGTCAGAGAGCTAAGGAGATCGATCTGAGGTATTGAGAGATCGATCTCCCCACTACGAAACTGCATGGCAGATCGATCTGTAGATCGATCTTGCCTTAAACAGAGAGATCATGAGATCGATCTGCCTATTCGACAGATCGATCTCCCCTATTATTTTCAAACTAACAGATCGATCTGCTAACCTATGAGATCGATCTCCTTGTGCTATTGTGCTTTGATCTTGTAGGATTTATAACTAAGAGATCGATCTGGCCAAGAAGGCAGATCGATCTGGCACACTACTGGAGGTACCCAACGGCTAGTTCTGCAAAATCTCAACGGGAAAAACAGCATTTAATGCTTTAACTACCAATCCTTCAGTATTTAACCAAGCATTGAAGACAAAGAGAAGAGTGACATTATTGCTGCACATTCCTAACATTCTTAAGCTTTGAATACTTCCATTCCTTGTGTCTTCATCATTCATTTATTGAGATTTATTGTGTAAGCTTAAGTGCAGAAGCTGTATTTGTCCTACCCACTTTAAAGCTTCATTTTGTATTCAACCTTGCCTTAAAAGAGAAGAGGATTGTTCCTCAGTGAGAGAGAATTGTAAGAGGGTGAATACATTTTTACATTGTAAAGGGTAGAGAGGTTATTCCTTAACCTGTAAAAGGGACATTGTAAACTTCTTTTGAAGGAGAGTAAGAAAGCACTTGACAAGAAGGTCAAGGAGAGAGGACGTAGGCAAGAGTTTGGCCGAACCTCTATAAACGATTGTGTTTGTTTCTCTCTTCCCTATCTTGCATTAAATTGTTTAATTTTATTATATTGCTTACTTTCATTTGCAAATTAAAATAGGATTAAGTTAAAATTTGCTATTAACGTTAGAAAACCGATTCACCCCCCTCTCGGTAGAGCCATCACGTAAAATATGGGTAGTATCCATCTTACTTACTTTCACTAGCACCTAGCTAGGACATGAGCACCAAAGGCACTCTCCATGTGGGCAACATAATTGCGTGCTGCGCGGGCACGAGATACTACCGAAACATCATCATAAACCACCAGTAGCACGACATCTTCCACACAGGTCGAGTCAAGTGCCAAAGGGGCCTACGTACCGGCACCCAAGTGGTGGAGCCGGAACACCACAATAAGTAACCATGCATGAAGCCTATAGTCTCAAAACATCTTTTCTCTTTTCGTAAATACTTTTGAAAACGTCAAAAGTTTCATCTCAAAGCGTAAATATGGGTTTTCAAGCCATCATAAAACTTTCATGCATTTTCATAATTCGAAAGTTTATTTCATAAACATAGATGTTCTAGCGAACATTTTGTAAAACGAAATCATGTTTTGTAAACAGTTTCGCAAGTATGGACGCATTGATAAATCATTTCAAATAATATGCTCTTTCATAAAATCATTTATCAGTGAAACAAGAATGCAATATCAGAACTAAGTTAAGTAATGCCCCTTATCTCGATTTATCGGGTATCTCGAATTCAAACGGTGACATCTCCTAGTACCTCCTTTAATCCCTTCTACAATCACCTACACCGAAATTGTAGACTTAGCACCCTATTCATGCGAATTGCGTTAAAATCATAATTTATCGTTGCTACTACGTGTGTACGTATTATTGTATGTCCTTGGGCCGACACGCACGTTTATATATTTCTTCACTATTTATATATTTGCTCCTACAAGTATTAACATATACCTTTATTATATACATCCACATGTATACACGCATAAATATATATTTATATATATATATATATAGATATATATACCCTCCTATATGTATATATATATATATATATATATATATATATATATACTTTTATTGTTTTCATGTTTTCCTATCTCATATATATACATTCTTTGTATATACATATACTTGCACACATTCACCTTTCATACCCCCCATAAGTATATGCACCTAAATAAATAAATAAATAAATATATATATATATATATATATATATATATATATATATATATACACTCTTTTATATATATATATATATATATATATATATATATATATATATATATATTATCATTGTTTTCCATTTTTCCTTATCACTTATGTATACATATTTGTTTTGTACAAATACTAGCATACCCAATTCATTATATACACCTATTTGTACATGTACCTAAATAAATAAATATACATATATATAAGTATATATATATATATATATATATATACACTCCTATACACGTATATATATATATATATGTATTAATATTGTTTTCCCATTTTTATTTTTATTTTTATTTTCCTTATCTCTTACATACACATATTTGTCTACTTCTCATCTTTTCAATTTTTGCCAAATTAAATCTACACTAAACATGCTTGTATTTCAATTAATTCCTACAACATCATGCTTCCATAATACAATTTATACATACTTTAAACTAAATAACGCTTGGGTTTTTACCTAGGAATTCACTGGTACACAAAGATGGGGAAGTATCAACTGGGTATTTTATCAGTATATTTTTTATTATTTTTTTCTGGTATACTGCCACTGTAGATGTACTGTGGCGTCGGAGGGGGCAGGGGGACGGCCAGAAGGGTGACTGAACAGTCGTCGGGGTCGCCGGTTCACTGTCTTGTCACCGGCCGTCGGAGTTCGCGAGAACAGAAGGTTTTCTTGGCTGAGCTCTCGGTTCGACGAGGGAAGAGGGAGAGGGAATGGTCGGTCCACGTCCAGGTGAGGGAAGCCGTCGGTCCCAGTGAACTCCCGGCGCTGGTGTGGCCATCGGATGTGAAACGAAAGACAGCAGGCAAACACGGGGAGAGGTTTGGGTTTCTCGATGAGGAAAGAGGGGAGAAAGGAGGAAAGGGGAGATCGGAGGCCGGCTAGGGGTGACTGTCGGTCTAGAGGTCTCGGTCCCGTCGACCGATGAGGGGAAAAGGTAAATCGACAGGCGAAAATGGGGAGAAAGATTGCCGGCGATAGCAGAGAATAGAAACAAGGGGGTTTTCTTTTTGGGGATCTTTTTTTTTCGTTTAGTCTTATTTTTATTATTATTATTTTTTTTATTATACATATATTATTTATATATATATCTATTTATATTTATATATATATATATATTTTTTATTTTTATTATATATGTTATATTTGTATTTTTATATATATGTATATTTTTAATTATATTTTCATTCTTGGACAATTACATGTATATACATTTATTGTAATTATTTTTATCCTTCATCATTTTTTTCTTCAACTTAACAAAAAAAATATATATATATATATATATATATTCACATATTTCCCTATAACATATTTCCATTTATTATTTTATATATATTTTTTTGTTTAATTTAAATACAGAAAATTTGTGGTGTTTACATGGGTGACAGATAGAATTGTTCCCAAATTGGTAAGACAAACCTCTGAGTATATTCAGTTGATTTGTGAGAGATTAAGAACACCTCAGAGTAGATAGAAAAGACTATGCTGACAAGAGACATGAAATCATTGGAATTCACCGAGGGTGAATCAGTATTGTGGCAGTTACATGTCCTAAGGACGTAACGAGATTCGGATTAGAGGTATTGGACAAGTGGGAGATAAGACCTATAGGTTGGCGTTACCACTTGAACTAACAGGCATCCACAATGTGTCCCATCTTTTGATGCTTCGAAAATATTATTCGGATCCAGCATATGTGATCAGATATGATCTCCAAAAGCTTAGCTCAATGAAAGTATAAAGTATGATTGGAAAATTGATTCGGGTATTAGACGGAAAGAGAAAGTATTGAGGTTTAAGATGATCTCCCTAGTTAAGTCCTTTGGTAGTATTACACTCTGGAGAAAGTCACTTGAGGATGACAATATATGATACAATAGATGTACCCGGAGTTATTTATGGACTCATTTACTTGGTTCTAATTCGGAGGACCAAATTTCATAAGTGGAAGAGATTGTAAGACCCGCTTTTTTATCGTAAGAGCGAAAGGGAATGAATAAAAATTTTTGAGTGCATTTAAAAATGCAAAAGGATTGAAATGGTATTCTCGAAAACATGCAAAAGCAAAATGGTCAAAAGACCAAAATTAGGTATTAATCGGGACAAGAAAATTTAATTAAAAATAATGGCTTGAGAAATCTTGATTAATAATGAAGAAATAATTAAATTTTGGGTTAAATTGATCAAGATATGAATTTATTAGAATAAGCCAAAATTTTCGTATCGAAAAATAATCTCAAAAATAATTGAAAATTATACCGAAAAGTTGAAATAAGACTGATAAATTTATTTACGGCTTAAATGAATAAAATAGAATTTTTTAGATATTTTTGAGAATTTTATTATTATTTTATTAAATAAAATAATAATAAAATTTAATTATAAATAAATAAAGTAAAAAAAAAAAGAAATTGAAAACACGAATTAAGGAAACAGTGAAGAAACAAGCGAAACTGAATGAGACGAAACCGAGGGAGTCGGTTCCCTCCGTCCTGCAAGCCACCGGCGAAGCAGAGGTGCGGGTAATGACCGAGAGAGGAGCCCGACCACCCCTCGACCCACCAGCGACGACGACGCCCCGTGGAGTCGTCGGAATCGACAGATCAAAAGAGGAAATGCCACGGGAGAGATACCTCGATTCGCCAGTGATGGCGTCGATTTGGTCCAACCCGAGGACCGATTTTGGAACCCCAGGCCGTGGCGCGCCGATTGGTGCTGAAATCACGCCGGGAATCGGTCGGACGGCGCCGGAAGGACCAAATGTTGCCTGAACCGATCGAACCGGACTAAATCGACCAAATCAAATCGAGCTAAACCGAAGGTCTGAACCGGGTTGAACCGTACCGGACCGATTCAGCCATAAAGAAGAGGAAAAAATGAAGAAAAGGGAAAAAGAAAAAGAGAAAAAAAATTGGAGAAAATTTCAGTGATGCAATCGAGCTACGGGTAAGTCGGTAAGCAGTTAAATTGACCGATTTAAATTTTGAAATATTTAATTTGATTAATATTCGACTGGAAATTTACCCAAAAAAATTATATTAAATTGTGTAGCTCGACGATTGACGCCAAATGAGAGCTCGAGTTAGCCTCGATTCGCGTACTATCATGAAATCATGGGTAAGTAACCCTTATTTACGATAATTTTGCATCGTGGTGCGTGATTGATATTTATCGTATAAATTACGGATTTAATTTTCGCATAAAATGAATTAAATTTTGAAAATTGAGATAAATTGTCGTAAATATTTAATTGAGCTTTTCGAGGTTTAGAACGAGGTCCAATAAATACTGATGAGCCCAATAGGCCTCGATAAAGCGTGGTAATCGGGCTTAAGGCCGATTAAGGCCCATTATGGTATAATCGGGCCCAATATGGGAAAAAGGGCCCAATGATTTAAATTAAGCCCAGCAAATATGAAATACAATTAATTGTATTGTAATTTGACCTGATGAATGTTTATCCGCAGTTTCGAAGATTGGATTCGGAGCAAATCGGACTGCGTGACGAGTCATCAATGGAAAGGTCAGAATGTACAGAAAAATAAGGTAAAGGAATTGTGTGAGTAGCTAGAGATAGCTACGCATATTTTTAATAGCTTTTCTGTACACTGAATATGTATACATTGATATTGTATAAAGGTCCAAAAAGTGGTTTAAATGATTTTAAGGATCGAAATAGGTGAAAGGACTAGTTTACCCCTATTGAGGGAAGTTCACCTAAAGATGGTGAAAGTATGACATGCATGAAATGCATGATTTAAGGATTTTCTTATTTAAGAAAATTTATTGGTTTTTAAGCAAATTAAATTGATAGATTGGCCAATAATTGCATAAGTTTCCTAAAATAACACTACGTAGGTGTTATTAATATTTAAATAAAATTATTTGGAAAACGGGCCAACTATCAAGTTTTTATGGAAACAGATAGTGCCGGCACGTAGCTCGCACTATATCTGCGTTTGTGAATGTGCATAAATGTGCTTGAGCGGTTGTTCGCACCGATTTGTGTGACATCATATGAATGAAATGTGCTAGAGCAGTTGCTCGCACTGATTTTATGATTTGATATGCATGAGAGCTGCTGGAGCCTAGCTCGCACTCTGTTTTGATTGTTTTGATGGTTTTGAATTATTTTGATTTGATATGCTTAAAAAGGTGTTAGAGCGATTGCTCGCACTAGTTTTATGATTTAATATGCATAAAAAGGTGCTGGAGCTTAGCTCACATCCTGTTTTGATATGTTTTTGCATAAAAGACGTGCTGGAGTGTAACTCGCACAGGATTTGATTAATTTATGCATAAAATCATGCTGGAGTGTAACTCGCACGAGATTTGATTTACTTGAGCATTCATTTGTGCTGGAGCGTTGCTCGCACAAAGTTTTATATGGTTTTCATAATTCATTTGAATGTCGTGCTGGAGTTTTTCTCGTACGAGGTTTTCACTGAATTTTTATACACATCCATACTAGAGCATTGCTCGTACGTGGATTTTACTTGAATTTATAATCAGTTTAAGTCGTACTGGAGCTCTGCTCGTACGCAGATTTCATTGATTTCTATGAAACCGTGCTAGAGCTTCGCTCGCACGAGGTTTTCGATATCATGAATATGCATGGAGCCGTGCTAGAGCTTCGCTCTCACAGGGATTTATATGACATGCATATAGCCGTGTTAGAGCCTCCTGGAGACTGTGTGTCACAGTGAGATGATATGCTCACACGTGCATACTGAGACAGAGATGATATGGGTGGATAAGACCTATTACAGGCACCCCTGATTGAGCTTGGGTTCATGGAGTACGTTGTACCATGTATGTCACGCGGAGTACGTTGTACCATGGAGATTGTTGGAGTGGAGTGACATTAGCCACGAGGCAGCAAGCCTTGCCCTCACAATCTTGGTGTTATACTGTTTTGGCGGGTAAGACGACCCACCTCCCGTTTCAGGTGTGATACCCCGCACACTAGGTATCGTATTGCTAGGGATCACTAGGATATGGCCATAGTCCTCGATGTTACTGATATAATCAGCTGCTTGTCTCACATGATATAACTATTGGTCGATAGACCAAGGTTGACCCGAGGGAGGGGTCAGGCCCCCGATTTTATGAGTTTCTACTGTGATGCTAGATTTCAAATGATTTTATGATATGTGACCCTGAAAGAAGGGTGATATTATAACCGAAGTTTTATAAAGAATTTTAAATAATTGTTTTATGAGATGATTGACCCGGGAAGGGTTAGTTTATACTGCAGTTTTAATGAAATGATTTGAATACAGTAGCATGATTTGTCTTACATGACATGAAAGAATGCATGATCTGGATTTGTTTCATGCTCATTATGATTTAATGATGTCACATGAAATGCCTTTGATGCATGAATTACATGAATTTTATATGCACAAATAGTTTTGAATAAACTATGTCATTGATGTATGAATGATTTTGTGCCTGAGATTTTAATGAAAAGAAATGGATTTTAAGGGCATGGCATTATGAGCATGTAGATAGTGGAGCTATCTACTTACTTGCATAATTAGCTTTTTGAGCGTGTGGTTTGCTCACCCCCCTTATTTTCCCATCTTTTCAGAGCACTCACAAAAATTAGTAAGCAGCTGAGGACTTGCATGCTTGGTATCCGCTGCTTCCCATCGAGAGACAGGTATACACACTTGTACAGTTTTGTATCTAAATATGTAATGCACAGTACTGTAAACAGATATGATGTCGGGGATGTAGGATTATAAATATCATTGTGTATGTAATTAATTAAAGTCAAAGGATAGTAAACTCTGATATGTGAATGTGAATATGGAAATGAAATGGTAAATAGGTGAGTGGTGACTAACACCGAATCATAACCCAACTGTTTGGTAAGATGGTCACGATGAGAGAAAGGTAAGAATTAAATAATAAATGAAAAAACGAAAAATTTACTCTGATTTTAGGTAATTTGGGTCGTGAAAAGGAAGCTGGTCCACGTCCAGGTGAGGGGAGTCGTCGATCCAGGGGAACTCCCGGCACTGGTGTGGTCATCGGTGATGAAACGGAAGACAGCAGGAACAACGGGGAGAAAAGCTTGGTCAGCGGTAGCAGAGAAGAGGAACATGGGGGGTTTTCTCTTTTTTTTTTTCTTTTTCGTTTAGTCTTTTTATTTTTATTTTTTTATTATATATATATATATATTATTTATATATATATATATATATCTATTTATATTTATATTTATATTTATATTTATATATTTTTATTATATATGTTATATTTGTATTATATATATATATGTATATTTTTAATTATAATTTCATTCTTGGACAATTACACGTATCTACATTTATTGTAATTATTTTTATCCTTCATTTTTTTAACTTAACAAATATATATATAGATATATATATTCACATATTTTCGTATACATATTTCCATTTATTATATATATATATTTTTTTTCTTTTTTTGTTTAATTTAAATACAAAAAATTTGCGGTGTTTACACAGTACCTTTCCCTTCATTTCCTATGCTCATTGTACATTTCCTTCATTAAACATCTCCATTTCCTTACGTTTCTGCTGGAGTTTTACTGCAGCAGAATTTTGCTCTCGGGTTTGGCTTCCAATGAAGCCAAACCTCTCGTGGTGCTGCTCTTGCCTTCATTTCCCTTCTTTTCTTCTTTACGTTTCATACCGGTCAGAATTCATCATCATCGCTCACGTTCCTTTGGTTACCTGAAGCATCATCTTTATTGATTCTTGTTTTTTTACCTACCGAGGACACTATTATCATCCTTCCATTTCCACCGAATGAACATTATCACCATTAAATAGAAATATCTGTTTTGACTAAGGGTGTTCAGGTTGGCTTTTCTTTCTAAACTTGGTTCTATTTCGGTCAGTCCCACTTCTTTCAGTAGCCACACACACACACACACACACACACACACACATATAAAGCATCACTTCACAAATATTGTAACCAACCATCATTTTCAAATTCAGTTTTTCCTCTACCCCATGTTTTGAACTATGGCAAAGAAGGTAACTCACTCACTCAATTTCTTTCCTTGCTATCTTGTCATGTACTGGCTTTAATTTCCTCTTATAGCACTTTCACCAATATATATAGATATATACATATATCCTTGTATATATTTATATATATACATATATCCTTGTATATATATATATATATATATATATATATATATATCCTTATATATGTATATATATATAATTAAATGGAGCCCTCGACCATGTAGCTGTATATGTATATTTATATACATATACATATGTATATACATTGGTATTTATATATATATATATATATATATATATATATGCATATACTTATATTTATTTATTCTTAGAGCTAATGTATTTTATATAATTAACTCTTTCAAGTCTCACAATGAAAAATATAGTTTAATTTAAATCATTGACCTAGGGAAACTCATTTTTAATTCCAATGGCTTAGTTGTTATTCATTGTTAAAATCAAGTACATAAAAATTTATGATGTTTACAAAAATTCTCAAAAAAGGTTACTCATTTGTAATTATCCCAGAATCTCATCCTCAGCGTATTGCGATTTATTTATAATTTCTTTATTTCCCTTTTTAGTTATTTTTACTTTTTCTTTTTTTTTCATTTTTATTGGTGTTCCATACATTCTATTTACTAATGACTTATGAAAAAATTTCTTTTTATTAATGTTTTGAATTATTTTTCTATTACTATTATTATGAATTTTTTTTAATTATCAAGATTTTTTTCCACTATTCATTTATTTTTCTTTTGATATTAATTCTTGTTCTTTTCTTTTTGTTTATTCCCTTCTTTATTATGTTACAAATTTTAATACTTGATTATATTGTGCTAAACCTAAACAAGTTTCTTAAACATTCATAAAACTTAATTTACTAAATAATTAAATAAACTAATTAAATGAAGAAAGAAAATATGTAATTAAAACAACCAAGAGGGTAGGATAGTAATTTACGAGAGTTGACTAGTTTGACCGGCCAAGAGAGCTGAGGTGGATGGGTCAGGTACGCTTGGATTCGAGTTGGGTTTTGGGCGGGCGTGCCGGATTCTTCAAGCGTCCAAAAGAGTCAAGTTGTAGATTTTCAGGTCGAATATGGCTTGACACTAGAGATGGCAAATGGGCGGGTTCGGGCGGGTTCGGTTCGGGTTCTTTTCGGGTTCAGGCTTTTTCGGGTTCGGGCTTTTTTGGGTTCAGTTATTTTCGGGTTCGGGCTTTTTCGATTTCGGGCTTTTTCAGTTTCGGGCTTCTTCGAGTTCGGGCTTTTTCGGGTTCGAAACTTTTTCGGGTTCAGTCTCGGTTCTAGTAGGGCGGGTTTAGCAAGCCGGCTTGAAATATTTTGAAATTTTATTAGTTATAATTTTTTTAAAAAAAATAAATTTGAATGCGATAATTAATTTAATTTTTATATGATTTTATATTTTAATAAATATTTATATAAAAACTAATTTCTATATTTTAATATTTATTATTTGACAAAAATAATTGACTCTTTTTAATTTCCTACAATATTTACTATAAAATAGTAGATATAATTATATTCATTAAATGCAAAAGAAAATATTACATATAGATATTATAGGAAGAAAAGTGTAAGACCCGAATTTAATTAAAATACGAAAAATTAAATAAGAAAAGATGGGGAAAGTATGAAGGAAGCCGAGTTAAATTAATCCCGAACACGTGTAAGGGCAAAACGGTCAAAAGACCGAAAGCCGGAGTAAATTCGATAAGGAAATTTAATTAAAAATAAGGGTTTAAGAAATCTTGGTCAATAAAGATGGAATAAAATTATTTTGGGTTAAATTGATCAAGATTCAGAAATTTTAAAAATACCGAAAAATTACCGGAACGATACCTCGAAAAGCGCAAAGAAATAATATCGAAAATTTGGAGAAAAATATAATTAATAAATTAAATGTAAATTGAATAAATTAAAGTAGAATAAAAATAATATAAGGTAGATATTATGAGATTTTTTTTAGAGTATTTTAATGAATAGTATAGTAATTAAAATAAATAAAAATAAAAATAAAAATAATAAAAATAATAAAACAAAAAAAAAGAAAAAAAATGAATCTGAAAAAAAAAAAGGGGCTGAAAACGCGAAAATCGCGAAAATGAGAAACGGAAAACGAAGCCCGAAATCGAGGAGAGGCCCGACCACCGTCCGGCGGCCAACGGCCCGACCAAGGGCCGAAAAAGAAAGAGGGGAGGCCGGTGATCTCAATGGTACCGACGGTGCAGCCTACCGACGCCGGAGGAAGCCGATCGGAGGAGAGAAAGGCCGCGGGAAAGAAGTGGCCACCGACGGCGAACGGCGGCGATCCAGGCGAAACCAAGGCCAGATTTCGAAAGCCCAGGCGACGACGATTGTTTCTGCACCGGTCTCAGCCGACGAAACGGCGGGAAACGCCGGCGACGGCCAAGAGGGAAAAACGGGTTCGACGGCCGAGAGGGAGAACAGCCGGACCGGCGGCGTTCCGGCGAGCTTGACCCAAACCGAGGCCAGATTCGGGCTGCGGACAACCCAGCGGAGCGATTGGCGGTGGAAGCCGGCGGAGAACCGGCCGGCAAGGTGGCGAACCGACGGTGAACCGGCCAAACCGGAGTGAACCGGCGGTCTGAACCGGTCCGAACCGGACTGAACCGTTTCAGCCAAAAAGAGGGGAAAAAAGGGAGAAAAAGGGAAAAGGAAAAAGAGAAAAAAATTGGGGAAAATTTCGGTGATGCAATCGAGCTTCGGGTAAGTCGATAAGCGGTCAAATTGACCCGATTTAAATTTGGAATATTTTATTTAATTAAATTTCGACCGAAAAGTTTACTCGAAAATGTAATTAATTGTGTAGCTCGACGATTGGCATCCACCGAGGGCTCGAGACAGTCTCGATTTGCGAACTAGCATGGAATCTCGGGTAAGTGACCCCTATTTACGATAATTTTCTCGTTATGCGTGATATTGATTTAATTTCCGCATAAATTGAATTAAATTATGGAAATTTAGATTAATTGTCGTAAATATTAAATTTAGCTATTCGAGAATTAGAACGAGGCCCGATAAATTATTGGTGGGCCCAGTGAGCCCAATAGGCCTCGATAAAGTGAGAATTAAGTGGAAAACGGGCTTAAGGCCGATTAAGGCCCATTAAGGTGCAATCGGGCCCAATAGGGGTGAATGGGCCCAATGATTTAAATTAAGCCCAGAAAATATTAAATACAATTAAATTGTATAATATCTGACCTGAGGAATAATAATACGCAGTTCCGGGCGTTTGATTGGGAGCATAACGGACTGCGTGACGAGACAACATTAGAAAAGAAAAGGTCAAACTCGACAGGAAAGTAAGGTAAGGGAATTCTACGGACTGCTAGAGGTAACTTTACGCAATTTTAAATTCATACGCAGTCCTTTAAAATTAACTGAAGGGTCTAGAGGTCGAAGAACAATTTTAGTGCCCCGAATGGACAAAATTACTAAAATACCCTTGTTAAGGGTAGAATCTAAAAATTTAGGAAAAATTGGGAGGAGCAAGGACAAGAGGTTCCTGCTCGTTCTGGAGGTATTTCAACGCATGCATGAGTAGGCTGGCTCACTTTTAAAGAAAAATGCATATTAATTGTTGTGATTTCTATGAAAACTATTTGGAAATAACCGAGCCGCCTACATGTTTTTATTTACTTGTGACGTGCTAGAGCTCAGCTCGCACGATGTTTGATTTGTATGATGCATGCATTAGTGCTGGAGCGAGAGCTCGCACTAGAGTTTTACATGCATAGGTGCTAGAGTATAACTCGCACCAGATTTCACATGCTTTTGCGTGACACGGTGCTAGAGTCTAACTCGCACCAGATTTTATAAGATTTTCATACAATTTTATATGCAGAGTGCTGAGCATAGCTCGCACTAGTTTTATTGGATTTGTGGAGTAGCGCTGTCTGCCCTTGGAGTCAGCCAAAAGGCCCAACAGGCTCAAAAGACCTCTTAAGTAGGGTGAGAGTGAGGAATGAGGTTGGCGGCCTTGTGGAGATGTAAAGCGGGCTCTGCCAAGTTTACTTGATTTGATGAGAGTGCTGAGCATCGTTCGCACTGATTTTTATGAGAACATACGATGAGCCGTGCTTGGAGCATCAGGTAGACTGTGTGTCACCGATTTAATAGGCTCGCACGTGCGTTTTGAGACATGGCAACGAGTATTGAGTTATGAAAACCTCTGTGGGAAGCAGGCCATTTGGGCTGGAGTACCTAGAGTGATATGGGTCCATGGAGTACGATGTACCGTGCAAGTAGCATGGAGTACGATGTACCGTGGGGTATCTTCGGATACGGTATCTTTGTGATACAGGGTATCTTCGGATACGGTATCTTTGTGATACGGGGTATCTTTGTGATACGGTATCTTTGTGATACGGGGTATCTTTGTGATACGGTATCTTTGTGATACGGGGTATCTTCGGATACGGCATCTTCGGATGCGTGAGATCGGATAAGACTGACGGGTTGGATTGACCCACCTCCCGGGCAGTTCCCGATCAGGGTGAGACCTCGCACACTGGGATCCGTGAAGCTAGAGGGACTCACGAGGACATATTGGCCAGTCCTGGTTATTACCGATATACAGTATTGCCTAGTCTCGTATCTTGTATATATATATATATATACGTATGTTTTCGATATCGATGCTTTTGAGAAACTCAATTTCCATGGTTTTGTGTGAGTCAGGATCACCCGAAGGAGGGGTCGAGTCCTGACTTTATTGTGAAAATTTTAAAGAGAAAGAAATGATTTAAAATAATTGCATGTTGAGTTTTCCGTGCAAACTTGATTTACATAACATCATAACTTTCATATCATATGTTTTAAAATGTGTGGAGAAAGGGTGGTTTATGCATGGCACCACGTTCATGTAGGTAGTATGGTTACCTACTTGTTCGTAGGATTGCCTTACTGTGCTTGATGTGCTCACCCCTTTCATTTTCTCCCACAGATAATCTCCAGTTGAAGTCGCGACGACTCAGTACTGCATTCCGGATATCTACTGCTACCCATCGACATAAGGTATATATACACTTGTACATATTGTATCTACATAAGCATAGCACAGTAGCATGTTTGTAAGTAACTTTAGGGGATGGATAAATAATATAAACAATTATAAATGACTGGAGAATAAATAAGTTAAATGGAAAATGTATGGTGGGACTGGCATTGACGCACAGCCCAATTATTAGTGGAGTGTGGTCACGATTCGAGGACAGGTAAGAATTCAAGTAAATAAACAAAACGCGAAAAATTAACTCTGATTTTTGGGTAGTTTGGGTCGTGACAATTATTATGGTATCAGAGCACAATTGGTCTGATGTGTGTCAGTGTCAATAATTAGGAAATTACATCCCCGTGTTACTGTGCTTAGTTAGATACAATAGTGTATATCGAGATGGGCTTGACTAAGAAATGGTTGAGAATGCAGGAATGCCTAATATGAGTCGCGTTAGATGAGATAATGCACGAGGCAGAGGTCGTAGAGAAAGACCTGAGTATGCTAAGTCGTGCTGAGTTGACTTATGAGAATCGGGATGAGATTGAAATAGAGGCTAATGTTGAGAATGCCCCACAGAGTCCGACAGAGTGATCGGACAGTATTGAGACACGCTTCGCGAGATTGAAGCGGAGTGTGGAGATTATTTTGAGGAGCCAATTGCTCAGATTATGTATGAGATCAGAGGGCGCAGCGGAGCATTGGTGGAAACCCGCTCGACCCATCTTAAGAGTTGATATGAGAAATATCTTGGATATATTCCGGTGACAGGATATCCCGGACATGATTTAAAGGAAATTTCAGATTAAAGTCCTTGCTTTGACCCAGAGGATTTGATTTATTGACGAGCATGGAGACTCGATTATATTCTGGGTAGATATTACCTCAACACTATGAACAAGTGACAGTCGAGATGTCTAAAAGTTCACGCAATGGCTTGACTTTTCAATTAGAGTCTGATTGGCCCGCGAGATATTACCTATACCGAGGCAGTGCGCAGATTTACAGTTTGATAAATAAAAATATGAATTGCATGCCTCTGAGATTGGGAAAGGTAGTAAGGGCTGAAATAGAGACAGAAAAGAAAATCGAGAAATGACAAAGATGTTAAAAATGGAAAAATGATAATTGATAAAAGAGTTAATTCGATGAGTCATGGAGTAAGATAATTGGTAAGGCCTCAGTGCATCTAATTTTGGCACTCTTGAGGGGCATTGCGATTGGAGGACCCCGACCTGCTACGAAGTAGTGTAGCAGTGTGAGCACTGTAAGCAGTGTGAGATGTGTGGTGGATACCACAGAAGGAGGGTCTATACCTACACTGTATTGATAAAAATGGTCGTTAAGTGTGGTAAGACAGACCATTGATTTTGATTGCTCAGAGTTGAGCGAGATCGCCCCACAGAAAAGTAAAGAGACAGAGAATATAGCTGCAACGAAAAGGCAGGCTATAGTCGAAAAGAAAAAGGAAAGTAGGTTGTTGGACGAAGGCGAGAGGATGTCTTGGACCAAGACACTATTATTGTTTCATGGATGTGGTGTGAGATACCACACTTGTTATGAATAATAAAGTACATATGTTTATTGATCCTGGTGCCACATATTTATTCATACCGCCTTCATTCGCATATAAGTGAGTAAAAGGCATGAATGCCTACATCATTGGGCGCAATACAGATAAATGAGTATCCCAATAGAGGAGGATTAATAAACGGAATAGGGATATTGAGACTTTAAGTTAAAAACAGGAGTGCAACAGTTGAATTTACAGGAGGAAGGGATTGTACTCACAGAATGAATAAAGACAAGAGTTTTATTATAATTGATACGCAAAGGAGAAAATCTTTAAGATAAGGTAGATTCTAAATACAAGACGTATTGGAGTAAGAGGCGTATGCTAGGTAAGAACATCCTTACGATATGAAGTAATTGGGATTAAGCAATTAGTAAGGAATATAAATTATAACCAAGGATAAAGATGGGTATAACCATAACCAGTAGTTGTGGTTAAGTCTGAGGGCTAAAAAAGGTATTTTAAAATACCTCCCCGCCTGAAGACTTGACAGCGTCTAGATATATATATATATAACCTATAACGAGAAGTCGATCGTCATAATAAATGTCCTTAGCATTAGGATACATTTACTAAGATGATAAGAATATTAAAATTCGACAAATCATAAAGGTTAACATAGTAAAAATTTAACAAGAGCCGTTAAGATAAGAAAAGGAAATGACGCAGGTTAGTACCGGAATACGTAAGCGGTTGAGAAGGATCTTATACGCTTATGCGTAAATAAGTCAAGGATTATATCGATTTGTAATCATCATTATCGATGATATATTGGGTGTAGTTAAAGTCTAGGGCGATTTATAAGCAACAATTGGGGAAATTGCTTTTGCAATGGGTTGCTGCAAGTTCTAAAAGGATTTACCTTGTTGACACGTTTAACTAAGAAACGTGGTCTCAGAAAGAGATGATAAATAAGATTATTGTTGTGATGTGAATTTGGCGTGATGAAGTATGAACTGACCACCGTGATTAATTTCACCATACCCAACAGCTCAAGAGGTTCTCAGTGAGTATGAATACCTCGAAATAATGAATGAGCTGTGTATTGATGTATAATGGGAAGATAGTCAATTTTGGAGTCAGACAACTCCTTGATCACGAAATAAAGTATCTGACCCATGATTTAAAGTTGGCAACAGTATTTGTACCGAGGATATGGTACTATTAAGTACACGATGAGGAATTATGGATATGCACTGATCATAGAGCCCGAGTATCTGTTTTCACAGAAAGAGGCGAACATGAGAATACATAGTGGATTAGAGCTTCTGAAAGGTTTTGATTTGTGAAAATTGTACCACCCAAGGAAAGGCTGATGCTTTGAGCAGAAAGAGCCTCGGAATGGTATTACGTTATGATGGTCAGGGAGCGTGAGCTGCTAGATGCAGTTGTGAGCCTTAGTATTGATGTGATCCCTTCTGATGATGACAGTGATTGTGTGACAGCTAGCCTGATGATTAGAACCGGATGAGAGTGCCCGAATTTGCCAGGCTTAGCGTGATGATCGACCGGATGTCGATAGTTTGGGTCTGATTCAGAAGGGTACAGTGATAGAGTTCACAGTGGGTGATGATGAGTTACTGAGGATTCAGAGACAGTATGAGTGCTCCCCAGGACCACATTGGATGAGATAGTAATATTGTCAGAAGCTCACTCTTCGGGATATACAGTGCATACGAAAGTAAAGAAATATATCGAAATCTCAAAAAGGGTATGGGTGGTCAGATGTGAAAAGAGATATTGGAGAGGTTGTGAAAAGTGCCTAGTATGTCAGCAGAGTAAGGTAGAGTATTAAAAGTCTGCAGAGTTATTGCAGCACCTACCTATATCGACATGGCACGAAAAACGAGAGCAAGTCTCCATAAATTTATGATGGGTTACAGAGACCCAGGTGAATTACGAGGCTATTTGGATGATAGTCGCTAAGTTGTCTACCCACCTTCTGGTTATGAAATCCCTAAATACTCAAAGTGTGTATGAGGATTCAGGTGTAAGGAAGATTGTGGAACATTATGTAGCGTTCCAGTGAGCATTGTATTATATAGGGATTCCCGCTTCACTTCCTACTTCGGAGGATATTTTCAGGAAGCTATGGGAACCCGACTGAGTATTAGCACAGCTTTCCATCCTCAGACAGATGGTCAGTCAGAGAAGACTGTACAAGTTCTGAAGGATCCGATGAAAGCGTGTGCCATTGATTTTATAAGCTCTTGGAATGATCAGTTGATTTCTAATTGAAGTTGCCAATAACGATAGTTGGCAGTTGAGTATCGGGATAACAAGATATGAGGCAGTGTATGGCTGTAGGGGTTGTTCCCCAAATTGGATAAGAAAAGTGGGTGACCGATAGAATCATTTTCGACTTGGATAATAAGTCTCTGAGGATGTTTAGTTAAGGATGAGAGATTAAGAACACCTCAGAGCAGATAGACAAGTATTGAAATTCACCCTTGGTGAATTAATATGATTGAAATATTTCTTGTCCTAAGAGGAAATGGACATAGCGAACTTTTGGAAGAAGGTAAATTAAGTTACGCTGGATGGAATATTTTGAGAGATTGGACAAGTGGGAGATAAGACCTGTAGGTTGATGTTATCACGTGAATTAACAGGCACCCACAATGTGTCCCAGTTTTTGATGTTTCGGTAATACTATCCAGATCCAGCATAGGTGATCGAATATGAACTCCAAAAGTTCAATTTAATGAAAATATAAATATATTAAAGAAGTTGATTCGGGCATTAAAACAGGAAAGAGAAAGTATTGAGGTATAAGATGATCTCCCTAATTAAAGTCCTTTGGTAGTAATACACTACGGAGAAGGTCACATAAGAATTTAAGAGTATGACACGATCGATGTACCCGGAGTTGTATATGGACTCATATGAATTGGTTCTAATTTGGAGGACCAAATTCCTTAAGTGGGGGAGAGTTGTAAGACCCGAATTTAATTAAAATACGAAAAATTAAATAAGAAAATATGGGGAAAGTATGAAGGAAGCCGAGTTAAATTAATCCCGAACACGTGTAAGGGCAAAACGGTCAAAAGACCGAAAGCCGGAGTAAATTCGATAAGGAAATTTAATTAAAAATAAGGGTTTAAGAAATCTTGGTCAATAAAGATGGAATAAAATTATTTTGGGTTAAATTGATCAAGATTCAGAAATTTTAAAAATACCGAAAAATTACCGGAACGATACCTCGAAAAGCGCAAAGAAATAATATCGAAAATTTGGAGAAAAATATAATTAATAAATTAAATGTAAATTGAATAAATTAAAGTAGAATAAAAATAATATAAGGTAGATATTATGAGATTTTTTTTAGAGTATTTTAATGAATAGTATAGTAATTAAAATAAATAAAAATAAAAATAAAAATAATAAAAATAATAAAACAAAAAAAAAGAAAAAAAATGAATCTGAAAAAAAAAAGGGGCTGAAAACGCGAAAATCGCGAAAATGAGAAACGGAAAACGAAGCCCGAAATCGAGGAGAGGCCCGACCACCGTCCGGCGGCCAACGGCCCGACCAAGGGCCGGAAAAGAAAGAGGGGAGGCCGGTGATCTCAATGGTACCGACGGTGCAGCCTACCGACGCCGGAGGAAGCCGATCGGAGGAGAGAAAGGCCGCGGGAAAGAAGTGGCCACCGACGGCGAACGGCGGCGATCCAGGCGAAACCAAGGCCAGATTTCGAAAGCCCAGGCGACGACGATCGTTTCTGCACCGGTCTCAGCCGACGAAACGGCGGGAAACGCCGGCGACGGCCAAGAGGGAAAAACGGGTCCGACGGCCGAGAGGGAGAACAGCCGGACCGGCGGCGTTCCGGCGAGCTTGACCCAAACCGAGGCCAGATTCGGGCTGCGGACAACCCAGCGGAGCGATTGGCGGTGGAAGCCGGCGGAGAACCGGCCGGCAAGGTGGCGAACCGGCGGTGAACCGGCCAAACCGGAGTGAACCGGCGGTCTGAACCGGTCCGAACCGGACTGAACCGTTTCAGCCAAAAAGAGGGGAAAAAAGGGAGAAAAAGGGAAAAGGAAAAAGAGAAAAAAATTGGGGAAAATTTCGGTGATGCAATCGAGCTTCGGGTAAGTCGATAAGCGGTCAAATTGACCCGATTTAAATTTGGAATATTTTATTTAATTAAATTTCGACCGAAAAGTTTACTAGAAAATGTAATTAATTGTGTAGCTCGACGATTGGCATCCACCGAGGGCTCGAGACAGTCTCGATTTGCGGACTAGCATGGAATCTCGGGTAAGTGACCCCTATTTACGATAATTTTCTCGTTATGCGTGATATTGATTTAATTTCCGCATAAATTGAATTAAATTATGGAAATTTAGATTAATTGTCGTAAATATTAAATTTAGCTATTCGAGAATTAGAACGAGGCCCGATAAATTATTGGTGGGCCCAGTGAGCCCAATAGGCCTCGATAAAGTGAGAATTAAGTGGAAAACGGGCTTAAGGCCGATTAAGGCCCATTAAGGTGCAATCGGGCCCAATAGGGGTGAATGGGCCCAATGATTTAAATTAAGCCCATAAAATATTAAATACAATTAAATTGTATAATATCTGACCTGAGGAATATTAATACGCAGTTCCGGGCGTTTGATTGGGAGCATAACGGACTGCGTGACGAGACAACATTGGAAAAGAAAAGGTCAGACTCGACAGGAAAGTAAGGTAAGGGAATTCTACGGACTGCTAGAGGTAACTTTACGCAATTTTAAATTCATACGCAGTCCTTTAAAATTAACTGAAGGGTCTAGAGGTCGAAGAACAATTTTAGTGCCCCGAATGGACAAAATTACTAAAATACCCTTGTTAAGGGTAGAATCTAAAAATTTAGGAAAAATTGGGAGGAGCAAGGACAAGAGGTTCCTGCTCGTTCTGGAGGTATTTCAACGCATGCATGAGTAGGCTGGCTCACTTTTAAAGAAAAATGCATAGCATTGCATATCTTAATTGTTGTGATTTCTGTGAAAACTATTTGGAAATAACCGAGCCGCCTACATGTTTTTATTTACATGTGACGTGCTAGAGCTCAGCTCGCACGATGTTTGATTTGTGTGATGCATGCATTAGTGCTGGAGCGAGAGCTCGCACTAGAGTTTTACATGCATAGGTGCTAGAGTATAACTCGCACCAGATTTCACATGCTTTTGCGTGACACGGTGCTAGAGTCTAACTCGCACCAGATTTTATAAGATTTTCATACAATTTTATATGCAGAGTGCTGAGCATAGCTCGCACTAGTTTTACTGGATTTGTGGAGTAGCGCTGTCTGCCCTTGGAGTCAGCCAAAAGGCCCAACAGGCTCAAAAGACCTCTTAAGTAGGGTGAGAGTGAGGGATGAGGTTGGCGGCCTTGTGGAGATGTAAAGCGGGCTCTGCCAAGTTTACTTGATTTGATGAGAGTGCTGAGCATCGCTCGCACTGATTTTTATGAGAACATACGATGAGCCGTGCTTGGAGCATCGGGTAGACTGTGTGTCACCGATTTAATAGGCTCGCACGTGCGTTTTGAGACATGGCAACGAGTATTGAGTTATGAAAACCTCTGTGGGAAGCAGGCCATTTGGGCTGGAGTACCTAGAGTGATATGGGTCCATGGAGTACGATGTACCGTGCAAGTAGCATGGAGTACGATGTACCGTGGGGTATCTTCGGATACGGTATCTTTGTGATACGGGGTATCTTTGTGATACGGTATCTTTGTGATACAGGGTATCTTTGTGATACGGTATCTTTGTGATATGGGGTATCTTCGGATACGGCATCTTCGGATGCGTGAGATCGGATAAGACTGACGGGTTGGATTGACCCACCTCCCGGGCAGTTCCCGATCAGGGTGAGACCTCGCACACTGGGATCCGTGAAGCTAGAGGGACTCACGAGGACATATTGGCCAGTCCTGGTTATTACCGATATACAGTATTGCCTAGTCTCGTATCTTGTATATATATATACGTATGTTTTCGATATCGATGCTTTTGAGAAACTCAATTTCCATGGTTTTGTGTGAGTCAGGATCACCCGAAGGAGGGGTCGAGTCCTGACTTTATTGTGAAAATTTTAAAGAGAAAGAAATGATTTAAAATAATTGCATGTTGAGTTTTCCGTGCAAACTTGATTTACATAACATCATAACTTTCATATCATATGTTTTAAAATGTGTGGAGAAAGGGTGGTTTATGCGTGACACCACGTTCATGTAGGTAGTATGGTTACCTACTTGTTCGTAGGATTGCCTTACTGAGCTTGATGTGCTCACCCCTTTCATTTTCTCCCACAGATAATCTCCAGTTGAAGTCGCGACGACTCAGTACTGCATTCCGGATATCCGCTGCTACCCATCGACATAAGGTATATATACACTTGTACATATTGTATCTACATAAGCATAGCACAGTAGCATGTTTGTAAGTAACTTTAGGGGATGTATAAATAATATAAACAATTATAAATGACTGGAGAATAAATAAGTTAAATGGAAAATGTATGGTGGGACTGGCATTGACGCACAGCCCAATTATTAGTGGAGTGTGGTCACGATTCGAGGACAGGTAAGAATTCAAGTAAATAAACAAAACGCGAAAAATTAACTCTGATTTTTGGGTAGTTTGGGTCGTGACAAAAAGTACCAATTAATATTATCATTTACCAAAAAAATGCTTAATATAAATAAATAGTCAATTAATTAGCTCTATTTTATTTCTAATTTGTTTTTTATTTGTACATAAATCATAATTAATATTATTGCATTAAATATAATCGTTTACATTAATTAATCAAATGTCTCATTAAAAATTTAGAATATTAAATTAAAAAAATTATATATTTTTAATATTTGATATAATTATATCATATACAATTATACACTACCATATGAGTGATATTTTGTGTAAGACCCGAAATTAAATCGTAAATTTTTATGAGGGATGAAAATGGTCAAAAAATTTAACTGAATGGGATTCGGATTGGAAATAAGGATTTAAAATGCGAAGTGAGTGAGTGTTCGTGAAAGGAAGTCGGGTTAAATTAATCCCGAACACGTGCAAGGGCAAAATGGTCAAAAGATCGAAAGCCGGTATAAATTCGAGAAGAAAAATTTAATTAAAAATAATGGATTGAGAAATCTTGGTCAATAAAGGTGAAATAAATTTATTCTGGATTAAATTGATCAAGATATCAATTTATGGAAATTAATCGGGATTAATCGAAATTTTTACTCCGAAAAATAATCTAAAAAATAATCAAAAAATATACCGAAAAGGGTTAAAATAAATTAAATAAAATTAAATAAATGAATTTAGAATTAAATAATAATTTTAAGGATATTTTAAGAGATATTTGGGTATTTTTAATGTATTTTAATGATTAAAATAATAAAAAAAATAATTAATAAAATTATAAAAAAGGGGAGGAAACTGGAAACAAAAAAAAAGAGACCGAAATCGCGAAAGCAAGAGAGAAACGGAAAACCACCGAGGAGACCACCGGTGAGCCGTCCGGCGACCAACGGCCAGGAAAAGGGCCGGAAATGGAAGAGGAGAGGCCGACGACCTCCCTGCTACCGGCGGTGCAGCCTACCGACGCCGGAATCCGACGGATCGAGGGAGAGAAACCGACAGGGAGAGAAGAGATTTTCCGACGATCGACGCCGATTTGGCCCCAACCACCGGCCATCGAAGCTTCCCCACTTAATGCCTAGCCGATTGACATCGAAAACGACCGGCGAAACTGTCGACAAACGCCGAAAATGGCAGAAATGGAAATGGGTTCCGACGGCCGAGGGAGAACAGCCGGACCGGCCACTTTTCGGTGACCTCGTGTCACGCCCCGGAAGCGCGAAAAAAATGGGGCTAATTAAAACTTTTTATCCATTAACTATGTTGTTTTCCTGTCCATGTCTAAATTTAAAATCTTTTTCATTTTTCCAGGATCTCATTACATTACATACATTCTGTATATATATAAAATCATTTACAACTATTACATCCCGACTATTATATACAATAGTACCTATTATATATCACATGTCTGGAATATAAGTAAGACTGTACCTCAAGGTTACAAAAGAATGCGATGAAAGGTCAGACTACCTTGTCAACGACCACAGTCTCGTATGTGCAGTAGACTTGCTATAGATAATCTGGGAGATGGAGAGGAGGGGGTGAGTTTTTCAGACTCAGTAAGAGATACATTTAAAATAGCTTTAAATACTCAAAACATGGTAAAACGCATGATTTTACAAATCAGCATAAATATGTACTGGAGTAGAGATGTTTACATTTCATAAAAGCAGTAAAAACATGCTTAAATCATAAGTTTACACACCATGCATCGTTTTAGTAAAACTGATATATAGTATGCATATAACGTCGTGTAAACAAGTAAAAAGCATCTCAAAACTTAATCATGCATATCATAACATGCTTATCACTTTGAAAGTGAAATCGTACTATCATATGCACATTTCATAAAACATAACTCATAAGCTACCTTTAAAATCTCATCATAAAAATATGTGCTCAATAGCAAATCATAAAATAGGTAGCATGAAATGTGCGAAAACATATATATATCATTCCGTCAATTCATCGTGTAGGGTCAGGCAATCGTCTCATATACTAGTCCCGAAGGACATCATACATCTGGTCCCGTAGGACTAAATCATGGTACTCATGGCCATAGTACAAGGAGTCGTAGGACTGGATCAGGGTCGTACGCTACCCTATCTCTCGTGCACCACTAAATGGGGACTATACGCACGAACTCACGTGCATCACCAAGTGTGGTCTATACGCACGTTTCTCATATCAAGTCAGAGCCTGCCCGTTCCCTGGCCGTCGGCTAGGTAGATCCTCGATCGTCTCCATACGAGATCGACCCCAGATCCTCTGACCTTCTTCATGTCATGCCTTTTTACCCCATAAAAATCATTTTGGACCTCTTACCCAATTTATCAAAATCATTTCGGGCCTCATACCCATGTATTAAAATCGTTACGGGACTCTAACCCGATTTTCATAAATCGTTACGGGACTCTAGCCCGTTTCTCATAGAAAATATAGTTTTCATAAATCATTGCGGGACTCTAGCCCGTGTAAATATGGAAAGCATAGTTATCAAAGTCAATTCTTGGGACTCATACCCGTACCGTAAAAATATAGCTTAAAAGTTATTTCAGGACTTTAACCCGTATCATGAAAACATGGTTTCGTAAAACATATCGGGACTTTAACCGGTAATCTCGCATGAAAATACTATGCTTTCGTTTCAGAAGTGAAAATCACTTTTATAAACATATATGCTGTAAAATGTATCTCAAATATATAAAATATGCTAAAAACTCGGGAAATGGTTTTGGCTTCGGTTTGAATACCATTGGAAATCCATTTCGTAAAATCTCATTCAATTCTCATAGATAAACAGTTGGTAAGGACGTAGGAGTACTAACGCTACTCTAAATCATATCCCTTACCTCTTAGCGATTGATGTAGAGCACTTTCCTCGATGCTCGAATTTACCTCGTAAAACATGTCGATAGACCGAGCTGCTGCAAAACAAGTTCAACTTATCACATATGGCTTAAATTCATTTCAATATATCCAAATATGTGATTATATCGAAGCTTTGACCAAAAGTTGACTTTTATCGATTTTACTCTTTTTGCTCGATTTTATCGATATAAACTTCGCTTTAAATCGTATTTAACTCAATAAATATTTTCCTCATATTTATTACTGTCGATTTAGGTAATTGGGCCAATTTCTCTCTTATTGGGCCAAATTGCACCTTAATGGGTCTTAATTCGTTTTAAGCCCGTTTCCACTTATTAATTCTTTCATCGAGGCCTATTGGGCTCATTGGGCCCATTTGTACTTATTGAGCCTTTTTCTAGACTCTTTGAATAGCCGTATAACATTTACGACAATTTAATTAAAAATCTTGATTTAATCCATTAAATGCGCAATTTAATCCGTAACTCGTAAAATAAACTTTTAATGCGCGATAATTACATAGATTGTCGTAAATGAGCTTTACTTACCCAAGATTTTGTGATAGTGCGCAATTCGAAGTTCGATCGGGCTCACGTACGTGATTTATCGTCGAACTGCACAATTTATATATTTAATTTCGGGTGAATTTTCGATCAAATATAATTTAAATAAATTTCTCGAAAATTAAATCGATCACTTTTGAGCTCTTATCGACTTACCCGAAGTCTGGTGTATCCCCGAAAATTTTTCCTTTTTCATTTTCCTCTTTTTCTTCCATTTTCTCCTTTTTCCCTCTCTTTTTCGGCTGAACCGATTCGGTCCGGTTCAGACCGGTTCAGTCCGTCGGTTTACCCCGGTTCGGCCGGTTCAGGGCCTCATCGGCCGGTTCTCTGCCAGCTTCCATTGCCAGCAGCTCCGCTGGGTCGTCCGATGCACGGATCTGGGGTTGGTTTCGTCCAAGGCCGCCGAAAAGTGGCCGGTTCGGCTCTTCTCTCCAGGCCGTCGGTGCTGTTTTCCTCTTTCCGCCGTTCACGGTGTTTACGGCCGTTTTGATGGCCGTGGTTACCCCGATCTAGCTCGCCAACGTCTGGGCTTTCGAAATCTTGCCTCGGTTCCGCCTGAATCGGCGCCGATGGCCGCCGATGGCCATTTCTTCCTCTCGGCTCAGATTCGTTTTCCTTTGCCACCGTTCGTCAGCTCCCATGTCGCCGGTGGGGCGTGCTGCATCGCCCGGCCTCCCTCGGTGCCGCGCCTGGGGCCGCCGTCAGTGAACAGATGGGAGCTCGGCTCCCTTGCTGCCTCTGTTTTCTTCTCTGTCGCGTTCGCGAGACAGAGTTTCTAATTTTTTTTTTACTTATTATTATTTTATTATATTATATTTATTATATTTTATTTTAATCAAAGAAAATATAATAAATTGTACAAAATATCTTAACAATCATATTATCTTTAATTAATTAATTAATTAAATTTATTTTAATTATTTCGGTGTATTTCTCGCATATTTTCGGGATAATGTCCTGGGCGAAAATTACAAAAATTCGTAATATTTTCGTCTCTTGACCAATTGAACTCGAAATTTCAAAATTTCTTCTTTATCGATCAAGATTTCCTAAATCCATATTTTTAATGAAGTTTCCTTATCGAATTTACACCGAAATTAGGATCTTTTGACCATTTTACCCTTCTACACGTTCGGGATTAATTTAGACCGATTTTCCTTCTCGGACTCACTATCTTTTCTCATTTAAATTCCGTATCTTTCGTCCAACGATTTAAATCCCTTTAATTTAAATTATGGTCTCAAATAATGAACATAATGGGAAAAATCCGGGTTTCACATTTCTCCCCACCTTTTAAGAATTCAGTCCTCTGAATTCAAGCTGGTTCATCAATCAGGTGAGGGTACTTCTCCCTTGTTTGGCTCTCTAGTCCCCAAGTGGTTTCTTCTGTCTTGTGGTGTTACCAGAGAACTTTTACTAGTGGAATAATCTTAAATCGTAGTACTTCCTCCTTTTTGAAGCGTACTATACTCTTCATCAGTGACACCTTTACAATTACAGAGTCCCTAACCTGAAATTCAAGAGGATGTCTGCGCACATTGGCATAACTTTTCTGTGCGGTCCTCGATCTGTCACGGATGAGCTGAACACCCTTAGCTTCCTGTTCCACTAAATCGGAAGCAAGGTGAATCTAGAACAATGAGACTCCTTTAGAATGCTCTGACTCAAGTTGTCATAATGTGGCATACAGATACGGCCTTGGTACCTCAGTAATCCATCATCACTGACTGTACACTCAGACTGCGATCTCTCCTCTGCCTGGCTAACCATATCTAGTAATCTTTGATCGTTTCGCTATCCAGCTCTAATCTGGTCTAGCATACTTAGTTCAATCTGTAAGCTAGCCATATATTCATGCTCAATCTCATCCATACTGATCCTGAGTTCGGTGAATTGTTCCAATAAGTCCCACTCTTTAATTATCATGCAGGACACCATACCCTTTTTGCTCAGGGCATCTGCTGCCACGTTCGCCTTACCAGGATGGTATAAAATCTAGCGGTCATAAATCTTGAGGAGCTCTATCCATCTCCACTGTCTCATATTCAGCTTCTTCTAATTAAACCAGTACTTAAGATCTTATGGTCAGTGAAAATCTGAAATCTTTCTCCATATAATTGATACCGTCATATCTTGAGTGCAATCACTACTGCAGCTAACTCCAAATCATGAGTGGAATGATTACGCTCGTGATCCTTTAGCTGGCGGGATCCATAAGCTACCATTCTACCATGCTGCATAAACACACAGTCGAGACCTTGTGGGAAGCATCATTGTATACCACAAATCCCTCAGACCACTCGGAATGGTCAAGACTGGTGTTGTATTCAACCGATGTTTAAGCTCTTGTAAGCTCTGCTCACACTACTCAGGCCATATAAACTGAACCTCTTTACGGGTTAGTCTGGTTAATAGAACTGTTATCTGTGAAAACTCTTCGACAATCCGTCAAAAATACCATACTAATCCCAATAAGCTTCTGACCTCCATAACTGTCCTCAGTCTTTTCCATCTCAATATTGCATCTACCTTGGACAGATCTATTGGCACCCCGTCCTTAGATACCACATGTCCGAAGAATGCAATCTGATCTAGCCAGAAGGCATAATTACTAAATTTACCATATAGCTTCTTCTCATTGAGAGTTTGGAGCACAATCCTCAAATGTTATTCGTGCTCTTCTCGGGATCTAGAATAAATCAAGATGTCATCGATGAATACTATCATCAATCTATCTAAGTATTCTCGGAAGACATCGTTCATAAGACTTATGAATGCAACTGGGGCATTAGTCAATTCAAAAGGCATAACTAAGAACTCGTAGTGCCCATATCGGGTACGAAATGCTGTCTTCGGTATATCAGCCTCCTTAATCCTTAGCTGATGATAACCCGATCTCAAATCTATCCTTGAAAACACTAAAGCCCCTCTCAGCTGATCAAATAAGTCGTCTATCCTTGGCAGGGGATACTTATTCTCAACTGTTGCTTTATTCAAAAGCTTGTAGTTTATACATAGACAGAAACTACCATTCTTCTTTCTGACAAATAGTACTGGTGCACCGCATGGTGACACATTAGGCCTTATAAACCCCTTATCGAGTAATCCTTACAACTGCTTCTTTAATTCTTTCAACTCTACCAATGCCATTTGGTAAGGTGGCTTGGAGATGGGTTGAGTATCTGATATTAGTTCACTGGTAAACTCAACTTCTCTCTCGGGTGGTAATCCCATTAAGTCCTCTAGGAATACTTCGGGAAACTTACATGTAAATTATGGTGACACAACAAGTGTGTGGAACTTGGGTCACCAGTACATATGCTTCTTGATTACAGACAAGAAGAGTACCTCGAATAACATCAAAAGATGTATCTGTTGTCTCTTGGTTATGGGCGTACACTCGACCTTGGGAGATAGGCTTCTTGCCCTTGCCTGTGGCTGTAGCTCTCCTCTATGGAGCCTGAGCCGATCTCTTTATTTGTCTAGGTGCTTCACGAGGTTCCTGAGATCTCATAAGTGGACACTCTCATTATGTGCCTTACTTCATCGCATCTGCAGCAAGTAAATGTACCTGTGCGACAAGGTCCAGTGTGAATATTGCTACATGTCCTGCACCATGGCACTCTTATCTCGGGCCTCTAATCATAAAAGCGGCACCAACTGGGGTCTTGGGCTTACCATACCCTATTTGAGGTCCTTACACCCTCTGTCTCTTGGGTTGACCCATTCTCAAATCATGTCAAGAAGTAACTGCTCTCTTTTCATTAACTCTGACTGATCACCTGAGATCATGCTTTGCTTGAGGAATATCCAAGCCCCTCAAAGCATCTCTAAAATCTACGATATTCTGACCCAACAGCTTATCTCCGATCCCAGATCTCAGTCCCGCCAAAAATCTCTCTGTCTGGCGTTCGGGATCTCTAACTGTCTCTGGATCGTATCTCATCAAGGTTGTAAATCTATTCTCATACTTGTCTACTGTAGAACTTCCCTGTTACAAATTCAAAACCTCTGCATGCATATTCTTTCAAGCGGCAATCGGTACATATTGCTCTCGGAATGCAACTAAGAAAGCATTCCATGTGATCTCTAAGGGATCCTCGGCTAATATCGTCTGTGTGGATCTCCTCCAGAACTTAGCCTGTCCCTTTATCATTTAACCTGCCATAGTCACTCTCTCCCTATCAGTACACCCCAAAACTGAAATATCACCTCAATATCAACGATTCACTCCTCAGCCTTACCGGGTCCTTAAGCCCTGTGAACTCTGAAGGATGCATACTCAAGAAATCTCGCACCCTTTTGAGTCTCTCTGTCATCCCTATGCTGGGGAACTGCTGGCTGAGGGTTGGGGCTACTGGAGGAACTAGTGGGGGATGAGGATTAGGCGTAAGAGTAGCTGTCTCTGTACTCAGTGTACGTACCCCAAACTGCTGGGTAAATATAGTGGTAAGAGCTGTAAGTCTTTCCCTCGTACCATTAACTGTCTCTTCGAGCCTCCTTATTCTATCAGTAGGGCTCTCGAGTTAAGGGGAAGATGGTAGAGTGGGTTCAACTCGTCTCTGTCAATGGTCCAATCTACCACTCATGATTAGCGATCTACTATTTGCACAAAATCCATAAATCATGTCATACTTTGACAAGTAAGCTTACTTTATTACCAGACATGCATAGACACATTGGGATGTAATACACTCTTATTACTAGACACGACAGTACTACACAACATTTGCTCTTATACCAAGAAAACTGTCATGCCCCGGAAGCGCGAAAAAAATGGGGCTAATTAAAACTTTTTATCCATTAACTATGTTGTTTTCCTGTCCATGTCTAAATTTAAAATCTTTTTCATTTTTCCAGGATCTCATTATATTACATACATTCTGTATATATATAAAATCATTTACAACTATTACATCCCGACTATTATATACAATAGTGTCTATTATATATCACATGTCTGGAATATAAGTAAGACTGTACCTCAAGGTTACAAAAGAATGCGATGAAAGGTCAGACTACCTTGTCAACGACCACAGTCTCGTATGTGCAGTAGACTTGCTATAGATAATCTGGGAGATGGAGAGGATGGGGGGTGAGTTTTTCAGACTCAGTAAGAGATATATTTAAAATAGCTTTAAATACTCAAAACATGGTAAAACGCATGGTTTTACAAATCAGCATAAATATGTACTGGAGTAGAGATGTTTACATTTCATAAAAGCAGTAAAAACATGCTTAAATCATAAGTTTACACACCATGCATCTTTTTAGTAAAACTCATATATAGTATGCATATCACGTCGTGTAAACAAGTAAAAAGCATCTCAAAACTTAATCATGCATATCATAACATGCTTATCACTTTGAAAGTGAAATCGTACTATCATATGCACATTTCATAAAACATAACTCATAAGCTACCTTTAAAATCTCATAATAAAAATATGTGCTCAATAGCAAATCATAAAATAGGTAGCATGAAATGTGCGAAAACATATATATATCATTTCGTCAATTCATCGTGTAGGGTTAGGCAATCGTCTCATATACTAGTCCCGAAGGACATCATACATCTGGTCCCGTAGGACTAAATCATGGTACTCATGGCCATAGTACAGGGAGCCGTAGGACTGGATCAGGGTCGTACGCTACCCTATCTCTCGTGCACCACTAAATGGGGACTATACGCACGAACTCACGTGCATCACCAAGTGTGGTCTATACGCACGTTTCTCATATCAAGTTAGAGCCTGCCCGTTCCCTGGCCGTCGGCTAGGTAGATCCTCGATCGTCTCCATACGAGATCGACCCCAGATCCTCTGACCTTCTTCATGTCATGCCTTTTTACCCCATAAAAATATTTTGGACCTCTTACCCAATTTATCAAAATCATTTCGGGCCTCATACCCGTGTATTAAAATCGTTACGGGACTCTAACCCGATTTTCATAAATCGTTACGGGACTCTAGCCCATTTCTCATAGAAAATATAGTTTTCATAAATCATTGCGGGACTCTAGCCCGTGTAAATATGGAAAGCATAGTTATCAAAGTCAATTCTTGGGACTCATACCCGTACCGTAAAAATATAGCTTAAAAGTTGTTTCAGGACTTTAACCCGTAACATGAAAACATGGTTTCGTAAAACATATCGGGACTTTAACCCGTAATCTCACATGAAAATACTATGCTTTCATTTCAGAAGTGAAAATCACTTTTATAAACATGTATGCTGTAAAATGTATCTCAAATATATAAAATATGCTAAAAACTCGGGAAATGGTTTTGGCTTCGGTTTGAATACCATTGGAAATCCATTTCGTAAAATCTCATTCAATTCTCATAGATAAACAGTTGGTAAGGACGTAGGAGTACTAACGCTACTCTAAATCATATCCCTTACCTCTTAGCGATTAATGTAGAGCACTTTCCTCGATGCTCGAATTTACCTCGTAAAACGTGTCGATAGACCGAGCTGCTGTAAAACAAGTTCAACTTATCACATATGGCTTAAATTCATTTCAATATATCCAAATATGTGATTATATCGAAGCTTTGACCAAAAGTCGACTTTTATCGATTTTACTCTTTTTACTCGGTTTTATCGATATAAACTTCGCTTTAAATCGTATTTAACTCAATAAATATTTTCCTCATATTTATTACTGTCGATTTAGGTAATTGGGCCAATTTCTCTCTTATTGGGCCAAATTGCACCTTAATGGGTCTTAATTCGTTTTAAGCCCGTTTCCACTTATTAATTCTTTCATCGAGGCCTATTGGGCTCATTGGGCCCATTTGTACTCATTGAGCCTTTTTCTAGACTCTTTGAATAGCCGTATAACATTTACGACAATTTAATTAAAAATCTTGATTTAATCCACTAAATGCGCAATTTAATCCGTAACTCGTAAAAATAAACTTTTAATGCGCGATAATTACATAGATTGTCGTAAATGAGCTTTACTTACCCGAGATTTTGCGATAGTGCGCAATTCGAAGTTCGATCGGGCTCACGTACGTGATTTATCGTCGAACTGCACAATTTATATATTTAATTTCGGGTGAATTTTTGATCAAATATAATTTAAATAAATTTCTCGAAAATTAAATCGGTCACTTTTGACCTCTTACCGACTTACCCGAAGTTCGGTGTATCCCCAAAAATTTTTCCTTTTTCCTTTTCCTCTTTTTCTTCCCTTTTCTCCTTTTTCCCTCTCTTTTTTGGCTGAACCGGTTCGGTCCGGTTCAGACCGGTTCAGTCCGCCGGTTTACCCTAGTTCGGCCGGTTCAGGGCCTCGCCGGTCGGTTCTCTGCCGGCTTCCATCGCCAGCAGCTCCGCTGGGTCGTCCGATGCACGGATCTGGGGTTGGTTTCGTCCAAGGCCGCCGAAAAGTGGCCGGTTCGGCTCTTCTCTCCGAGCCGTCGGTGCCATTTTCCTCTTTCCGCCGTTCACGGTGTTTCCGGCCGTTTTGATGGCCGTGGTTACCCCGATCTAGCTCGCCAACGTCTGGGCTTTCGGAATCTGGCCTCAGTTCCGCCTGAATCGGCGCCGATGGCCGCCGATGGCCATTTCTTCCTCTCGGCTCAGTTTCGTTTTCCTTTGCCGCCGTTCGTCAGCTCCCATGTCACCGGTGTGGCGTGCTGCATCGCCCGGCCTCCCTCGGTGCCACGCCTGGGGCCGCAGTCGGTGAACAGATGGGAGCTCGGCTCCCTTGCTGCCTCTGTTTTCTTCTCTATCGTGTTCGCGCGACAGAGTTTCTAATTTTTTTTTTAACTTATTATTATTTTATTATATTTTATTATATTTTATTTATTATATTTTATTTTAATCAAATAAAATATAATAAATTGTACAAAATATCTTAACAATCATATTATCTTTAATTAATTAATTAATTTAATTAATTTAATTAATTTAATTTATTTTAATTATTTCGGTGTATTTCTCGCATATTTTCGGGATAATGTCCCGGGCGAAAATTACAAAAATTCGTAATATTTTCATATCTTGACCAATTGAACTCGAAATTTCAAAATTTCTTCTTTATCGATCAAGATTTCCTAAATCCATATTTTTAATGAAGTTTCCTTATCGAATTTACACCGAAATTAGGATCTTTTGACCATTTTACCCTTCTACACGTTCAGGATTAATTTAGACCGATTTTCCTTCTCGGACTCACTATCTTTTCTCATTTAAATTCTGTATCTTTCGTCCAACGATTTAAATCCCTTTAATTTAAATTATGGTCCCAAATAATGAACATAATGGGAAAAATCCGGGTTTCACACCTCGTGTAAGACCCGAATTTAATTAAAATACGAAATGAATGAGTATTCGTGAAGGGAAGTCGGGTTAAATTAATCCCGAACACGTGCAAGGGTAAAATGGTCAAAAGACCGAAAGCCGGTATAAATTCGAGAAGAAAAATTTAATTAAAAATAATGGATTGAGAAATCTTGGTCAATAAAGGTGAAATAAATTTATTTCGAGTTAAATTGATCAAGATATGAAGTTATGGGAATTAATCGGGATTAATTGGAATTTTTAAATTGAAAAATAATCCCGAAAATAATCGAAAAATATACCGAAAAGTCTTTCGGGACAATATCTCGAAAATACGGAGAAATTATACCCGAAAAGGGTTAAAATATAATAAATAAATTAAATAAAATTAGATTAATTAATTTAGAATAAAATAATAATTTTTGATAGATATTTTGGGTATTTTAATGTATTTTAATGATTAAAATAATAATAAAAATAATTAATAAAATAAATAAAAAAAAGAAGAGAGAAAAAAAAGGAAGGAAATCTGAAAACGGGTCGGGGAGAGAGAAAGAGAAGCAGAGACGAAAAACGGATGCCAACCTGAGGAGGAGACCGGCGAGCCGTCCGGCGATCAACGGCCAGGCGAAGGGTCGGAAATGGAAGAGGAGAGGCCGACGACCTCCCTGGTACCGACGGTGCAGCCCACCGACGCCGAAATCCTGCGGATCGAGGGAGAGAAACCGACGGGGAGAGAAGAGGAATCGCCGACGATCGGCGCCGATTCAGGCCCGACCGACCCCAGCCGAGGCTTCCCGAGGTGCAGACGAGCCGATTGGCGACGGCCCCGATGGGCGAAACTGCCGACAAACGCCGAAAACGGCAGAAAAAGGAAACGGTACCGACAGCGAAGAGGAGAACAACCGGACCGGCAACGTTCCGACGGCCTTGGACGAAGCCGAGGCCAGATTCGAGCTGCGGACGACCCAACGGAGCCACTGGCGGTGGAAGCCGACGGAGAACCGACCGACAAGGCCTTGAACCAGAGGTGAACCGGTCGAATCGGAGTGAACCGATGGTCTGGACCGGGTCTGAACCGGACTGAACCGGTTCAGCCAAGAAAGAAGGGAAAAAAGGAGAAAAAGAGAAAAAGGAAAAAAGGGAAAGAATTTTTGGGGATACACCGGACTTCGGGTAAGTCGGTAAGAGGTCAAAAGTGACCAATTTGACTTTCAAGAAATTTATTTAAATTATATTTAATCGAAAAGTAACCCGGGATTAAATATAATAATTGTGCAGTTGTACAACAAAGCCCGAACGAGAGCCGATTGAGTTTCGATTTTCGTATCCCGCATCATATTGGGTAAGTACATTTTAATTCCGACAATTAGAGTCCTTTAATACAGAGTTTCGATTATTTTACGGAATTATGGATTAATTTCGTATAGAAAGGAATATTTTTTCGGAATTATAATGTAATTGCCATAAATGGTATACGGGCTATCCAATGAGTTTGGAACGAAGCCCGATAATTATTGGTAAGCTGCATGAGCCCAGTAAACCCGAGGAAGGGATTTAATAAGTAAAAATGGGCTGAAAATGGGTCGAGGCCCATTAAGGTGTGATTGGGCCCAATAAGAGTAAATTGACCCAATTAGTTAAATCGACTGTAGTAAACAAGAGAATTATATTTATTGGGGTAAATTGACATGATAAATAATTATCTGCAGCCCCAGAGACTGGATTAGCAGCAAATCGGATCGGACGAGCCTCCGACAGTGGAATTTAGATACGCTCTCGACGAGAATCGAGGTAAGGGAATTTTGTAGGTGCATAGAGATGCCTATACATATTTATTGAGGGGATTTAAAGGGCCTAGAATTTCTTTAAGTATCTAGAAAATGAAATAATAATTTTTACGAAAATCGGGGCTTAGATGAATAAAGAAAAATGACGATTTTACCCCTGAGAGTAAAATTTATAAAAAAGGGTAGTAAGGCAGATAAATTGCATGATTTCATGTTTTAATGTTTTATATGAATATCTTGCTTTGATTTAAGCAAATATGCACATAGGTTGGCTATTAATTTCGTGAATTATACGAAAGAGTACCGGTTTGGATCGGTTACTATTTTAAAAGATGTTTTATCAAGATTGAGCCACCTATCGTATTACATGAATAAAAAGAGTGCTAGTCTTACTCGCACTCAAGTTTACTGATTTATTTCTCATGAAAAACCGTACTAGAGCATTGCTCGTACGAGAAATTTGTGTGTGCACAAAACCGTGCTGGAGCTTCGCTCGCACGAAATTTTAGATATCATAATATGCATAGCGTGGTGCTGGAGCTTCGCTCGCACTAGACGTGAGTTGACATGCATATAGTCGTGCGGAAGCCTCCTGTAGACTGTGTGTCACAGAGAGTTGAGATGCTCGCACATATACTTTGAGACATGGGTTGGTTATCGACATAGTATTGGGCTGGATAAGACCTACGGCAGGCACCCCCAGACTATGATATGGGTCCACGGAGTACGATGTACCGTGTATGTCACACGGAGTACGCTGTACTGTGCAGTCATGATGACTCTATGATGTTACTTGATATTCTGGCGGGTAGGACTTGACCCCACCTCCCGTTGCAGTTATGATGCCCCGCACACTGGGATCCATGTAGCCTGGGATCACAGGGACATAGTATAGCCATAGTCCTCGATTTTCATATAGTAACCTACATGCCTCAAATGATATCATACGGTCTAGATAGACCAGGACAAACCCGATGGAGGGGTAGTCCCGATTTATGTTTTTAAAAGAGATGTGATTTAATGAATCAAGGTATTCCTGAGAGATGGGTTTGACCTTGATGAAGTTGTTTTATGATGAAACAAATGAGTTTTAAAGTGATGAGTTTTGTGATTAAATGAATAAGTTTTAAAGTAAAGAGTATATGATGAAACTAATAAGTTTTTAATGTGACGAGCATGAGATGTCATACATGATGATTTTTCCATGTTGATTTATATGTCGATTTCATAATTGCTCTTATATGATATATACATACATGTGGCATCGTTTTAGTCATTCCTTATGCTCAAAATATAAAGGATTTTATATCATGACATTATCAGCACGTAGATAGTATAGTTATCTGCCTGCTTACATTATTGCCTTACTGAGCACGTTTCGGTCACCCTTTCATTTTCCACCCCACAGGGTACATTCAATAGAAAAGAGCGACAATAGTCTCGCATCTCAGTTATCCGCTGCTTCTTATCAAGACCAGGTATACACATTTGTATAATTTTGTATCTGAACATATAGATGCACAGTACTGTATATGGATGTAATATTGGGGATGTATTTAGTTCAATAAATTGATATGTAAATGAAATATGAAAATGGAATGGTAAATAGGTGAGAGGTGACTAACACCGAATCATAGCCCAACTGTTTAGTAGTATAACTGTTCACGACGGGTAAGGAAATGAAAAAGCAAAAAATTTCACTCTGATTTTTAGGTAATTTGGGTCGTGACACCTCGTGTGAAATCGAGACCAAATCCGAGCTGCGGACGACCCAGCGGAGCTGCTGGTGGTGGAAGCCAGTGAAGAACCGGCCGACAAGGCCCTGTACCAGAGTGAACCGGGGTGAACCGACGGTCCGAACCGGTTCAGCCAAGAAAGAAGGGAAAAAAAGAGAAAAAGGGGAAAAGAAAAAGAGAAAAAATTGGAGAAAAATCTCGACGATGTAATCGAGCTACGGGTAAGTCAGTAGCGGTCGAAATTAACCGATTTAAATTTTAAAATATTTTATTTAATTAATTTTTGATCGAAAATTTACCCAAAAATTTATGAAATTGTGTAGCTCGACAATAGGCATCCAACGAGAGCTCGAGATAACCTCGATTTACGTACTAGTATGGAATCTCGGGTAAGTAACCCTTATTTACGATAATTTACATCATTATGCGTGATATGAATTTAAATTCCGCATAAATTGAATTAAATTTTGGAAATTTAGATAAATTGTCGTAAATAATAAATTTAGCTATTCGAGAGTTAGAATGAGGCCCAAGGAATTGTTAGTGGGCCCAATGAGCCCAATAGGTCTCGATAATGTAAAAATTAAGTGGAAAACGAGCTTAAGGCCGATTAAGGCCCATTAAGGTGCAATCGGGCCCAATAGGGATAAATGGGCCCAATGATTTAAATTAAGCCCAGAAAGTATTAAATACAATTAAATTGTATAATATCTGACATGAGGAATATTTATACGCAGTTTCGGACATTGGATTGGGAGCAGATCGGACTGCGCGACGTGACATCAGAGGAAAGGTCAAACTCGACAGGAAAATAAGGTAAGGGAATTCTGCGGACTGCTAGAGGTAACTTTACGAAATTTTAAGTTCAATTGCAGTCCTTTAAAAATTATCTGAAGGGTCTAGAGGTCAAATAATAATTTTAGTGCCCCTAATGGGCGAATTACCAAAATACCCTTATTAAGGGTAAAATTTACAAAATTAGAAAAAATTGGGAGGAGCAAGAACAAGAGGTTCCTGCTCGTTCTGGAGATGTTTTGATGCATGCATGAGTAGGCTGGCTAACCTTGAAAGAAAATTGCACAGCATTTCATAGTTTCAACGATGAAATTGTTTTGAAAACTGTTTTGAGGAAATAGAGCCGCCTACGTGTTTTTATTGACCTGTGACGTGTTAGAGCTCATCTCGCATGATATTTTGAGTTGTGTGATGCATGCATTAGTGCTGGAGCGAGAGCTCGCACTAGAGTTTTACATGCATTGGTGCTTGAGTCCAACTCGCACCAGATTTTATATATATATTCATGATTTTCGTGATACGGTGCTAAGTCTAACTCGCACCAGGTTTTATATGATTTTCGTGACAGGTTGCTAGAGTCTAACTCACACCAGATTTTACATGATTTTCGTGACAAGGTGCTAGAGTGTAACTCCCACCAGATTTTCCACATGATTTGATGAGAGTGCTAGAGCTTAGCTCGCACTAGTTTTACTTGAATTGATGAGAGTGCTGGAGCATCGCTCGCACCCCCCACTGATTTTTATGAGAACATGCGATGAGCCGTGCTTGGAGCTTCGGGTAGATTGTGTGTCACCGATTAAATAGGCTCGCACGTGCGTTTTGAGACATGGCATGAGTATAGAGATATGATATGGGTCTACGGAGTACGATGTACCTTGCAAGTAGCATGGAATATGATGTACCGTGTGGTATCTTCAGATACGGGGTATCTTCGGATACGAGGTATCTTCGGATACGGCATCTTCGGATGCGTGGGATCGGATAAGACTTACGGGTTGGATTGACCCACCTCCCGGGCGGTTCCTGATCAGGGTGAGACCCCGCACACTAGGATCCGTGTAGCAGAGGGGCTCACGAGGACACACGGTCATAGTCCTGGTTATTACCGATATATAGATGTTGCCTAGTCTCGCATGTTGATGATCTTGACGATGATTGAAACTGGGTTTTAAACTAAATTTTCATGATTCTATTTCCATGCTTTTTAAACTCATGTGTGATGTAAACTGATTTTTATGATTTTATGTGAGTCAGGACCACCCGAGGGATGGGTTGAGTCCTGGCCTTGTTGTGAAATTTTAAACGAGAAAGAAATGATTTGAAATAATTGCATGTTGAATTTTGCCATGCGAATGGATTTACATAACATCATAACTCATATCATCTGTTTTAAAATGTGTGGAGAAAGGGTGGTTTATGCATGGCACCACGTTCATGTAGGTAGTATGGTTACCTACTTGTTCGTAGGATTGCCTTACTGAGCTTGATGTGTCACGGCCCGGAAGTGCGAAAAAATGGGGCTAATTTAAACTTTTTATCCATTAACTATGTTGTTTTCCTGTCCATGTCTAAAATTAAAATCTTTTCATTTTCCAGGATCTCATTACATCACATACATTCTGTATATATAAAATCATTTACAACTATTACATCCCGACTATTATATACAATAGTGTCTATTATGTATCACATGTCTGGAATATAAGTAAGACTGTACCTCAAGGTTATGAAAGTATCTGATAAAAGGTCGGACTACCTTGTCAACGACCACAGTCTCGTATGTGCAGTAGACTCGCTATAGATAATCTGGGAGATGGAGAGGAGGGGGTGAGTTTTTCAGACTCAGTAAGAGATACATTTAAAATAGCTTTAAATACTCAAAACATGGTAAAACGCATGGTTTTACAAATTAGCATAAACATGTACTGGAGTAGAGATGCTTACATTTCATAATAGCAGTAAAAACATGCTTAAATCATAAGTTTACACACCATGCATCTTTTTAGTAAAACTCATATATAGTATGCATATCACGTCGTGTAAACAAGTAAAAAGCATCTCAAAACTTAATCATGCATATCATAACATGCTTATCACTTTGAAAGTGAAATCGTTCTATCATATGCACATTTCATAAAACATAACTCATAAGCTACCTTTAAAATCTCATCATAAAAATATGTGCTCAATAGCAAATCATAAAATAGGTAGCATGAAATGTGCGAAAACATATATATATATCATTCCGTCAATTCATCGTGTAAGGTCAGGCAATCGTCTCATATACTAGTCCCGAAGGACATCATACATCTGGTCCCGTAGGACAAAATCATGGTACTCATGGCCATAGTACAGGGAGCCGTAGGACTGGATCAGGGTCGTACGCTGTCCTATCTCTCGTGCACCACTAAATGGGGACTATACGCACGAACTCACGT
The DNA here is from genome assembly GCA_033439115.1 of Firmiana major. Lineage (NCBI taxonomy): Eukaryota > Viridiplantae > Streptophyta > Magnoliopsida > Malvales > Malvaceae > Firmiana > Firmiana major. The sequence goes on from CM065899.1 coordinate 56,141,099, forward strand.
GCATCACCAAGTGTGGTCTATACGCACGTTTCTCATATCAAGTCAGAGCCTGCCCGTTCCCTGGCCGTCGGTTAGGTAGATCCTCGATCGTCTCCATACGAGATCGACCCCAGATCCTCTGACCTTCTTCATGTCATGCCTTTTTACCCCATAAAAATCATTTTGGGCTTCTTACCCAATTTATCAAAATCATTTCGGGCCTCATACCCATGTATTAAAATCGTTACGGGACTCTAACCCGATTTTCATAAATCATTACGGAACTCTAGCCCGTTTCTCATAGAAAATATAGTTTTCATAAATCGTTGCGGGACTCTAGCCCGTGTAAATATGAAAAGCATAGTTATCGAAGTCAATTCTTGGGACTCATACCCGTATCGTGAAAATATAGTTTAAAAGCTGTTTCGGGACTTTAACCCGTATCATGAAAACATTGCTTTGGTAAAGCATTCTCAGGGCTCTTCCCCGTCATTTCATGAAATGAAACCATGTTTTCTTTTTCATATTGAAAAATCACATTTTCATAAACATGTGAAGTAAAATGTATCTCATGCATGTAGAAAACACGTTGAAAAACTTGGGAAACGGTTTAGTTTCTGTTTCTAAGGCATTACAGCATATTTCATAAAATCTCATTCAACTAACATACATCAAGTCATTGGTAAGGTAGGTGGAGCACTAACGCTACTCTAAATTATATCCCTTACCTCTTAGCGACTGATGTAGAGCACTTTCCTCGATGCTCGAATTTACCTCGTAAAACGTGTCGATAGACCGAGCTGCTGCAAAACAAGTTCAACTTATCACATATGGCTTAAATTCATTTCAATATATCCAAATATGTGATTATATCGAAGCTTTGACCAAAAGTTGACTTTTAATCGATTTTACTCTTTTTGCTCGGTTTTATCGGTATAAACCTCGTTTTAATCGTATTCAATTCCATAAATAATTTTTCTCATATTCATTACGGTCGATTTAGCTAATTGGACCAATTTCTCTCTTATTGTGCCCGATTACACCTTAATAGGCTTTAATCCGTTTTAATCCCGTTTCCACTTATTAAATCTTTCATCGAGGCCTATTGGGCTCACTGGGCCCATCAGTACTTATTGGGCCTTTTTCTAAATTCTTTGAATAGCCGTATATCATTTATGACAATTTAATTAAAAATCTTGATTTAATCCACTAAATGCGCAATTTAATCCGTAACTCGTAAAATAAACTTTTAATGCGCAATAATTATATAAATCGTCGTAAATGAGCTTTACTTACCCGAGATTTTGCGATAGTGCGCAAATTGAAGTTCGATCGGGCTCACGTACGTGATTTATCGTCGAACTGCACAATTTATATATTTAATTTTGGGTGAATTTTTGATCAAATATAATTTAAATAAATTTCCCAAAAATTAAATCGATCACTTTTGACCTCTTACCTACTTACCCGAAGTCCGGTGTATCCCCGAAAATTTTTCCTTTTTCTCTTTTCCTTCCCTTTTTCTCCTTTTTCCCTCTCTTTTTCGGCTGAACCGGTTCGGTCCGGTTCAGACCAGTTCAGACTGGTCCGGTTCAGTCCGGTTCAGTTTCGGTTCAACTTCTCCCTCGTCGTTCGGGGCTTTTCCGGCCGGTTCTCCGCCGACTTCCGCCTCCAGCTTGTTCGCGGGGTTGTCCGATGCATGAATCTGGGGTCGGTTTCGTCAAAGCTCGTCGAAAAGTGGCCGGTCCGGCCTCTTCTCTCCTCCGGCGGTGGCACCCAATTTTTCCTGCGCCGTTCGGCGGCGTTTCAGGCCGATCTGCGCCTGGATCAGCGTCGCAGAGGTCCCCTCTGGCCGGTGGTGGTTCGCTCCTCCCCTCCTCGGCCGCCGATCTCTCTCTCTTCTCTCTTTTCTCTCTTTCTCTCTCGGTCTCTTTCTCCCTCTCGGTTGCCGGCGTTTTCCTCGCCAGTTTTCATCGAGGGTCGGTGTCGGCTAGGTCTCCTCCCGCCTGGTGTGTTCACCGGGGCCCTCGTCGGTGAGCAGATGGGAGCTCGGCTCCCTTGCTGCCTCTGCTCCTCGTTTCCTCTCTGTCGCGCGACTCTGTTTCGCGAGACAGAGTTTCGTTTTCCTTTTTTTTTCTTTATTATTATTTTATTATATTTTATTATATTATATTTATTATATTTTATTTTAATCAAATAAAATATAATAAATTGTACAAAATATCTCAAAAATCATATTATATTTTATTAATTTATTTATTTATTTAATTTAATTTATTTAATTTAATTTTAACTATTTCGGTATACTTTTCGCATATTTTCGGGATAATGTTCCGGGCGAAAATTACGAAAATTCGTAATATCTTCGTATCTTGACCAATTAGACTCGAAATTCCATATTTTCTCCTTATCGATCAAGATTTCCTAAATCCATATTTTTAATGAAATTTTCTTATCGAATTTACACTGAAATTAGGATCTTTGGACCATTTTACCCTTCTACACGTTTGGGATTAATTTAGACCGATTTTCCTTCTCGAACTCACTATCTTTTCTCATTTAAATTCTGTATCTTTCGTCCAACGATTTAAATCCCTTTTATTTAAATTATGGTCCCAAATAATGAACATAGTGGGAAAAATTCGGGTTTCACATGATGTGCTCACCCCTTTCATTTTCTCACACAGATAATTTCCAGTTGAAGTTGAGGCGACTCAGTACTGCATTCCGAATATCCGCTGCTGCCCATCATTTAAGGTTTATACACTTGTACATATTGTATCTAAATAAGCATAGCATAGTAACATGTTTGTAAGTAACTTTAGGGGATGTATAAATATTGTAAACACTTATAAATGACTGAGAAAGAATTAAGTTATATGGTAAATGTATGGTGGGACTGGCATTGACGCACAACCCAATTTGTTAGTGGAGTGTGGTCACGATCAGAGGACAGGTAAGCATGAAAGAAAATAACAAAACACGAAACATTTACTCTGATTTTTGGGTTGTTTTGGGTCGTGACATTTTGTAGTTGATATAATACACTAAAAAAATATATTTATACAAAAAAAACTTTGTGAGCTTAAAAAAAGCATAATATAAATAATTATGAAATTAAAGTAGATAATTATGATTAAAATAATAAATTTTTAAATTTTAAACAGAAGTCACTAAAATTAGATTAATAAAAGTTTCATAATATTTTTTTTATTTCCTCTGTTAGTTTGTTTTTAGTTTTACAGATTTCCTCCAACTTCTAGATGTTATCTTCTTCACTTCTTTTCTAAATGAATGTTTTGCTTATTTCTTTGGCCTTGGTCAAGAAAAATTGAAGAGCATAAAAAATCTGACTGGACTACAAATATAATCTATCTATAGAATAATTGAAATTATTGATAGGCTTTCAAAGAATAAGAAAAGAAAGAATATGATTTCATGATAAATTATTAAATTATTGTATAAAATGGAATAAAATAAATATTGTACATTAATGTCTATATAATTAATTTAATAATTTTCAAACAAAATTATCATATTATATAATAACATGGTTAAAAAATTAATTATTTATTATCAAAATAATTATTAAAATAAATATTTACTAATTAGTTATCATATATAAGTATAACAAATTTTTAATTTTTAATAAATTAGTTACATAATTTAAGTAAAAAATTAACTTAAAATAATCATTTTTGCACAATCAAGTAATGATGCATGTTTGTCTTGATCGCCACGTTGCATAATGCACAAGAAAAAATATCTACTGATATTATTCTAGTGGATTGGTATAGATATGAACCGATAAGGTAGGCAAATAAATAAATAATCATATATGCTTAACAAAATTATACCTAATTAATTGTTATCAATTCGTTTAAATTATACCTAATTAAAGTTCTATAATTGTAGCTAAATTCTCAATTGATAGATACAATTAGTTTAAGTTTGAAAAAATTATTAAATATAATATAGGAGTTTAAATAAAATAGGTAAACCAAAAAACTGATATAATTTAATCATAATGATTATAAGACAAAATATAATTAAAAGGATGAAATATGAATCAAAAAGGAAAAAAAAATTATATAATTTAGTAATAAAATTTATACAAAAGACAAGACATGGCAAAAACTTAAATTTATAAAAATAAAATTTGAAACATATAAATATTTATTGTTAATTTGATAACATATTTATATAATTTTTTTGTTCAAAAGTTTAATATAAATTGCTTTAGTAACTTATTAAATTATTATTTTTTATATTAAGTTATTTTTTTTTAGTTTTAATTTACATTTGTTATTATAATTTCATATATGAACTTATTTTGTTATTGTAGGGATTTAGAAACTTCAATTCTGGATCTCTTTTATATAGATCAGAGTTAAATGTATATTTGAATGAACCAAGAGAAGATTATGAGATTCAAATTGATGTTCTTGATTATTGGAAGAAAAATCAATTTCGATACCCTGTACTTTCACTTATGGCTAAGGATATATTGAGTATTCCAATTACCACAATTGCATCTGAATCAACATTTAGTATGGGTGGTAGAGTTATCAACAAATGAAGAAATTGTCTCATAACACATAATGCAGAAATTTTGATTATCACTCGTAATTGGCTGTATGGATATGATATAGATAAAGATGGTAAGATTTTAGTGTCATTATTATTTTATTAATTTTTTATTATTTAAATTATTATATGATTATTTTTATATATTTTATTAGATGAAGAAGATGAAACAATGAGATTTGGAAGGAAAGTTGGATTAAATTGAACTAGTTGATTTATGGAGGAGAATGAAGAGTTCTAATTGTAATGTATGTTGATATTTTATTTCTTACTATTTATATTGTTAAAAAATTAAATTTTTTTATTAAGAGTAATTATGATTGATCATTGCCTCATTAATTTTATTTGAGGGTCGTACGCTGCCCTATCTCTCGTGCACCACTAAATGGGGACTATACGCACGAACTCACGTGCATCACCAAGTGTGGACTATGCGCACGTTTCTCATATCAAGTCAGAGCCTGCCCGTTCTCTGGCCGTCGGCTAGGTAGATCCTCGATCGTCTCCATACGAGATCGACCCCAGATCCTCTGACTATCGTCATAACATGCCTTTCTACCCCACAAAATCATTTTGGGCCTCTTACCCATTTTATCAAAATCATTTCGGGCCCCATACCCGTGTATTAAAAATCATTAAGGGACTCTAACCCGATTTTTATAAATCATTACGGGACTCTAGCCCGTTTCTCATAGAAAACATAGTTTTCATAAATCGTTGTGGGACTCTAGCCTGTGTAAATATGGAAAGCATAGTTATCAAAGTCAATTCTTGGGACTCATACCCGTACCGTGAAAATATAGCTTAAAAGCATGTTTCGGGACTTTAACCCGTATCATGAAAACATGGTTTCATAAAACATATCGGGACTTTAATCCGTAATCTCACATAAAAATACTATGCTTTCGTTTCAGAAGTGAAAAATCACTTTTATAAACATGTATGCTGTAAAAATGTATCTCATATATATAAAACATGCTGAAAACTCGGGAAATGGTTTTGGCTTCGGTTTAAATACCATTGGAAATCCATTTCGTAAAATCTCATCCAATTCTCATACATAAACAGTTGGTAAGGATGAAGGAGTACTAACGCTACTCTAAATTATATCCCTTACCTCTTAACGACTGATGTAGAGCACTTTCCTCGATGCTCGAGTTTACCTCGTAAAACATGTCGATAGACCGAGCTGCTGCAAAACAAGTTCAACTTATCACATATGGCTTAAATTCATTTCAACATATCCAAATATGTGATTATATCGAAGCTTTGACCAAAAGTTGAATTTTAATCGATTTTACTCTTTTTGCTCAGTTTTATCGGTATAAATCTCGTTTTAATCGTATTCAACTCAATAAATATTTTCTCATATTTACTATTGTCGATTTCGCTAATTGGGCCAATTTCTCTCTTATTGGGCCTAATTGCACCTTAATGGGCCTTAATTCGTTTTAAGCCTGTTTCCACTTATCAATTCTTTCATCAAGACCTATTGGGCTCACTGGGCCCATTAGTACTTATTGGGCTTTTTTCTAGACTTTTTGAATAGCCCGTATATTATTTACGACAATTTAATTAAAAATCTCACTTTAATCCACTAAATACGTAATTTAATCCGTAACTTGTAAAATAAACTTTTAATGCGCGATAATTATATAAATTGTCGTAAATGAGTTTTACTTACCCGAGATTTTGCGATAGTGCGCAAATCAATATTCGATCGGGCTCATGTACACAATTTATCATCGAATGGCATAATTATATATATTTAATTTCGGGTGAATTTTTGATCAAATATAATTTAACTAAATTTTTCAAAAATTAAATCGGTCACTTTTGACCTCTTACCGACTTATCCGAAGTTCGGTGTATCCCCAAAAATTTTTCCCTTTTCCCTTTTTCTCTTTTTCTTTCCTTTTTTCTTTTTCTTTTTCTTTTTCTTTTTTTTTCTTTTTCTGGCTGAACCGGTTCAACCCGGTTCAAACCGATCCGGTTCAGCTCGATTGATTCCCGATTCAGTCCCGGTTCAACTTTCTCCCTCGCCGTTCAGGGCTTTTCCGACCGGTTCTCCGCCGGCTTCCGCCTCCAGCTTGTTCACGGGGTAGTCCAATGCATGGATTTGGGGTCAGCTTCGCCAAAGCTCGCCGGAAACTGGCCGGTCCGGCCTCTTCTCTCCTCCGGCGTCGGCACCCAATTTTTTCAGCGCCGTTCGACGGCGTTTCAGGCCGATCTGCGCCTGGATCAGCGTCGCAGACGTCCCCTCTGGCCGGTGGTGGGTCGCTCCTCCCCTCCTCGACCGCCGATCTCTCTCTCTCCTCTCTTTTCTCTCTTTCTCTCTCGGTCTCTTTCTCCCTCTCGGTTGCCGGCGTTTTCCTTGCCAAATTTCACAGGGGTCAGCGTCGGCTGGGTTTCCTCCCGCCTGGTGCGTCCGTCGGGGCCTTCGTCGGTGAACAGATGGGAGCTCGGCTCCCTTGTTGCCTCTGCTCCTTGTTTCCTTTTGTTTTCCATGGCAAAATCGTGATTCACGATTCTGCTTTCTATTTCCTTTTTTTTTTACTTATTATATTTTATTATTATTAATTTATTATATTTTATTTTATTTTAATCAAATAAAATATAATAAATTGCACAAAATATCTCAAAAATTATATTATATTTTATTAATTAATTTATTTTATTTTAACTATTTCGGTGTAATTTTTCCATATTTTCGGGATAATGTCCCGGGCGAAAATTACAAAAATTCATAATATTTTTGTATCTTGACCAATTGAACTCGGAATTTCATAATTTCTTCTTTATCGATCAAGATTTCCTAAATCCATATTTTTAATAAAATTTCTTCATCGAATTTACACCGAAATTAGGATCCTTTGACCATTTTACCCTTCTATACGTTTGAGACCAATTTAGACCGATTTTCCTTCTCGGACTCACTATCTTTTCTCATTTAAATTTCGTATTTCATATATCACTACAACATTCATATACTCGATTCATTCGTCTTATGATTCCAATTAATGAACATAGTGTGAAAATTCTGGGTTTCACATTAATGGCATGAGACTTTGGATGCAAACATATCATAGTTGAGTCTGAATTTTTTTTTTCAGTGAAAAAGTTATTACAACCTTTAAAAAGGTATGATCCCCTATTTTAACTTTCAATTCTTATTTTTAGCAAAATCACCTTTTAAAAAACAAATTACTATTTTTCTATTTACGAGTTATAGGAGTCAGAATTTAAATCCTAATTTTGTTAATAATGTATTCAATGTTTTATATGAAATATCAAATTTAAATAAATGTTACAATTATATAATGATTTATATATATATTTGAGTTATTATTGTATTAAAATTAAAATTTTAATATGAAATAAATATAATAAAATAGTATAATAATTGTTTTTATAATAAAATCAAATGTTATATTTAATAATATATTTATTATTTATTATTACAAATATAATAAGCATAATATTGAAAATTATTTGATATTGAATATTATATTGTGTTTTAAAATAATTTTATTTAATAATTGAATGTAAATATTTAATATTTATTTTGTTGATAATAAATTATTGATATAATTATATAATAAATAAATAATGATTGTCTTTAAATTTTATAATTTTTAATTAGAAAAAGTGTATTATTATTTATTTATTTAATTATTTTTTAATATAATAATTATATAATTATAATTTGAGTTTTTCGGGTTATAAATTCGGGCTTTCCCGGGTTTCGGATCGGGCCAATTTCGGGTTCGGGTCGTATTGGGCTCGGGTTATGTCGGGTTCGGATTTTTTCGGGCTCGACCTTTTTCGGGCTCGGGCTTTATCGAGTTCGGGCTTTTCTCGGGTCGGGCCTTTGACTTTTTGGTCAATTCGATTCGGTCTCGAGTTCGATCTCTGTAAACACCGTAAATTTTCTGTATTTAGATTAAACAGAAATATATATATATATATATATATATATATAATAAATAGAAATATCTTATAGGGAAATATGTGAATATATATATATATTTGTTAAGTTAAAAAAAGATGAAGGACAAAAATAATTATAATAAAAATATATATAAATATAAATATAAATATAAATAGATAAATATATAAATAATATAAAAAAAGAAAAAAAAAGGCGATCGCGCGATTGTCGTGCGATCCCAAATAGAAAACCCCTCCCCCTTTGGTTCCTCTTCTCTGTTACAGCCGACCGGAGCCCCTTCCGCCGTTCGCCTGCCAACCACCCTTTCCCTCACCGACGATCGGACCCAGCCTTCCCTCCCCGACCAGCGGCAACCTCCCTTTCTCCCCTTTTTCCTCACCGAGAAACCCGAACTTCTCCCCGACCCATCGCCTGTCGATTTTCCCCTTTCCCTCACCAGCGACCGAACCCAGAAGGACCGACGATCGAGCCTTCCATCCCTCTGACCACCGGCGACCGTCCCTTCCCTTTTTCCCTCTTCCTCGCCTGGAAACAAAACGAAAACAGAGGGATTTTTCCTCTATTTCACGTTCTGTGACAAACGGAGAAGACGACGCCAGCCTTCCATCGAACCCGAGCCCCGGCAGCTCCCATCGCCTGTCCTACCCCATCCGGCCACCCTGTTCCGACGCCACAGTACATCTACAGTGGCAGTATACCAAAAAAAAATAAAAAAATATACCTAGTTGATATTCCCCATCCTTGTACCAGTTAATTCCTAGGTAAAAACCCAAATTTTATTTAGTTTAATGTATGTATAATTGTATTATGGAAGCATGATGTTGTAGGAATTCATTGAAATACAAGCATGTTTAGTGTAGATTAATTTGGAAAAAATTTGAAAGATGAGAAGTAGAAATATATATAATGAATATTTATTTATTTAGGTACATGTACAAATAAGTCTATATAATAAATTGGGTATGCTAGTATTTGTACAAAAAAAAAATTGTGTATGCATATGTGATAAGGAAAAATGGAAAACAATGATAATATATATATATATATATATATATATATATATATATAAAGGAGTGTATATATATATATAGATATATTTATTTATTTAGGTGCATATACTTGTGGGGGGTATGAAAGGTGAATGTGTGCAAGTATATGTATATACAAAGAATGTATATATATGAGATAGGAAACATGAAAACAATAAAAGTATATATATATCTATATATATATATATATATATATATACATATAGGAGTGTATATATATATATAAAAATATATATTTTTACGCGTGTATACATGTGGATGTATATAATAAAGGTATATGTTAATACTTGTAGGAGCAAATATATAAATAGTAAAGAAATATATAAACGTGCGTGTCGGCCTAAGGATGTACAATAATACGTATACACGCAGTAGTGACGCTAGGTTACGATTTTAACGCAATTCGGACAATTCGTATGAATAAGATGCTAAGTAAACGATTTCGGTGTAGGTGAATTGTAGAAAGGATTAAAGGAGGTACTAGGAGACGTCACCGTCCGAATTCGAGATACCCGATAAATCGAGGTAAGGGGTATTACTTAACTTAGTTCTGATATTGCATTCATGTTTCTCTGATAAATGATTTTATGAAAGATCATATGATTTGAAATGATTTATCAATGCGTCCATACTTGCGAAACTGTTTACAAAACATGATTTCGTTTTACAAAATGTTCGCTAGAACATCTATGTTTATGAAATAAACTTTCGAACTATGAAAATGCATGAAAGTTTTATGATGGCTTGAAAACTCATATTTACGCTTTGAAATGGAACTTTTGATGTTTTCAAAAGTATTTACAAAAATGGAAAAGATGTTTTGAGACTATAGGCTTCTTGCATGGTTACTTCTTGTGGTGTTCCGACTCCACCACTTGGGGTGCCGGTAAGTTGGCCCCTTTAGCACTTGACTCAACCTTTGTGGAAGATGTCATGCTACTGGTGGTTTACGATGATGTTTTGCTAGTATCTCGTGCCCGCACAGTACGGATGAACGTTCCCCGCACGGTGAGTGCCACAGGTGCCCGTGCCCTAGCTATGTGCTAGTATATGATAAGAAATAAGAAGATACTATCCCTATTTATAATTATCATTGCTGTACGAATCTGATCCATTCTACAGCCCCTTACCATGGCCATAGGTATGATGACTCTCCAACGAAGAATGAGACGTATCGCATGACTTAGTTATAGCCTAGTCTCCTCGATTTGATTATGAAAAATCGACTATGATGTATGAATATGTGTTTTCATTATTACGAAATATTCATGAAATGTTTACGAAATGATTATGAAATATTCATGAAATGTTTATGAAATGATTATGAAATATGCATGAAATGTTTACGAAATGACTATGAAATATTTATGAAATGTTTGCGAAATGATTATGAAATATTCATGAAATGCTTATGAAATGATTATAAAAGATGCATGAAATGTTTACGAATTGACTATGAAATATTCATTAAACGTTTACAAAATGATTTATGAAATGTTTATGAAAGGTTTATGAAAAGTTGTAAAACGATTAAGCATGTGATTTGTTTTAAAGATACACATGCCTTATGATGATTTCTCATTAAATGAAAGTTTTTGTATTGCATTAAGTTTCGTTTTATGAACAACTTCAAATGCTTTTATATATCAGGACTGCTTTAAGAATATTATCTTACTGGGCTTTTCCCCAAAAGCTCACCCCTCTACCTTCAGATCATTTGCAGTGAATCTATAGACGTTACCTACCGCGTACACGACGTAGGCTCGAGGGAAGAGTTATCATAGGCTACTTTCTTGTACACGCAGAAAGGTATACATTTACATTCCTGTACCAGACATATTTGTACGCACAGACACATATAATAGAAATAATTTGTCGGGATGTAATTTGTAAGGAAATGATGTAAAGAATATAATTCTTGGGATTAGGTTGTAAGATGATTGTATAAATCGATATCGATATATTGAGTTGCAAAAGTGGATTGAGAAAGTATGCTTGGTAGTTGTAGATATCTAGGATTGTTGGAAAGCATGCTTGGTAGTTGTGGATATCTAGGATTGTTAGAAACAACTGAATTGCAGGTGGGTAGGCTCATATATAAGTCGTTATGCTGCCGAAATTTCTATCGGCTATATAAGCCAAAGTATGGAAACTAATTATAATTACGAGTAAAGAATTAGGAAAAGTGTTTTGACACTGCACAGGAATACAACCTAAGTGAATAAGGGAATAAGTGGGTAAATTAAATTAAAAAAAATTTTCCCTCGATTTTTAAGGGTCAAGGGTCGTTACAGTTTAGGTGGTATCAGAGCGAAGGTTGTCTAGTACTGTCAGTGTCGAAAATAAGGATTAAATTACATCCCAATGTCTGTGCTTGTCTGGTAGTAGGTAATGTATACCTAATGAATGTAAGACTTGATATTTGGAATTACGCGCAGGTATTAGATCACTGCATGATGAGTGGAAGAAGTGGACGTCTTCGGAGGCAGGCTCAGCCACCTCCACCTCCTCCACCACACTTAGAGGGCCTCAATACACGTATGACTCAGTTTGAACAGCGGTTGGAGCAGCGCCTCGAGCGAGGTTTGGAGTCGATAGCTGCCATGATTGCCCAACATCTAGGGGCAAACGTTTCCGATTCAGTTGGCACAGCACCATTTCCTACTCCAGTGTCGATTCCTCTACAAGCACCACCACCTCCTCCTCCACAAGTTCCTCCAGTACCTATAGCTCCTCAGCCTCTTGTACAGACCCGGAGGGAGGAGAGGAATGTCGGTAGAATGAGGAATTTCCCAAAAATGAAGCCTCCAGCATTTAAGAGAAAGAACAGGGATAAGAGTAAGCGAACGGAGTTTGTGAGACAGGACCTTCAGAAGAGACAGAGGACAGATGAGTCTCAAGCTAGGATTAATAGGCCCACAGTTCTTGTACCTACTCCACAGACTACTAGAGACTTCCAACGGTACGACAGATTTTACACTAGATGCGGTAAATTTCATAGAATTACGTGTCACTGGTCCACAGGGAGCTGCTTTAGGTGTGGACAGAAGGGGCACATGATTAAGGATTCCCCACTGAATGAGTTCTCACAAGCCCCAAAACCACCACGACAACCTGAGAGGCAAGCTCCCCAGAGACAAGTCCCACAAAGACGGGCTATCGCGGCAGAGAAAGGCAAGAAGCCTGTCACTCATGGGAGAGCCTTTGCCTTGGACTGATATGGTGTGTAAGGATTGTGAAATCAATGTAAGAGATAGGACCATATTAGCAGATCTAATTTTGTTGAACATGTATGGCTTTGATGTAATTTTGAGTATGGATTGGCTAGCCACCAACCGTGTAAGTTTAGACTGCTACTCTAAGACTGTAACCTTCTCCTTACCTAGTAAGTTTAATGTATGTTTTGCAGTTAAGGAACGAAGTGTATGATTTTGACTATTAATGAAAGTTTTTTATGAACGTGTTGATGTGAAAGTTATATTGCATTCATCTCTGACACTAGCTGAGAATGTCCAAGTATTCAGGACATATCTGTGGTATGCAAGTTTCCGGATGTTTCCTGAGGAACTACCGGGGCTACCACTGGAGAGAGTTAGAATTCACTATAGGTTTGGCACTAGAGACACAGTCAATCTCGAAGTCTCCTTGTCGAATGAACTTTGTGGATCTTTAGGAATTGAAAAAGGAGTTGCAAGAACTGTTAGATAAAGGAAGTTTAGAAACCCATAGGAGATATTGAGATATTTAGTCAAGCTAAGATGACTCCATTTGAAATTACTTTGAGGTAACAGAGCGCGAGGTGCAATTATGATGATATGAATTGTATATTTCTAAAGTCACTAAGAAAGGGAAAGATAAAGAGAATGACAGAGAAGAGATCTACAAAGGAAAACAGTGACAATGAAAGAACATAGTCACTCTACTGGAAGAATGAATCAGGGAACTAACGGTATAAATAAGACTCTAAAGGTCGCACTGCTTATATGATTGATATAGATAGGGAGTGTTTGGAGTATAGAAACATCCCTGTAAACAGGGAAAGTTTTTTGACACATGATGAAATGATTTATCAAGTTACCCCTAAACAAAAAGGAGAAGTTCTAGAATTGATTTAGTAGGTGGTATCGAATTAATTACTCAAACCACTGTACTGAGTGACCTTGCTTGGATTAGATATGTTGAGAGAATAATTATAAGGATTACATGAAAAAGAGATTATCGGATCAGGTGATTCGTTTTGGAGTGTACCGTTGTTAGATTTTAAGGAGACTCGGAGTCGTTTTGATCACGATATGTTAAGAACGGGTGTTAATTGGATTCTCAAGACATGGATTATAAATCATTAGGGAAAGACCCAAAACTCTTAAAGATGATTTAAAGTTGAGATATAAGGAAACTTTGGAATATGGATTACATATTGAATCTAAGGATTGCAACTTCTATATTTTTATGTTTTGAATGTGAGACTTAATTGGGATTAGGAAAGAGTTCTAATATAATTGATGTACGAAATGAGGTAAGTTTGAAATGAGATAAATTTTGAATATACGAGTCATATTGGATTATAAGATGTATGTAAGGAATGAATATTTCTGGTATGTGAAGTGATTTGGATCAAGTGATATAAATTAAGAATAAGTTCTCATTAAGGATAAATGAGAAATTATGATAAGTTAGTGTCTCAAACGATGATGCCCTAAGGCAAAAGATCTTAAAAGAGTTTCATTGTTCTCGGTACACCATGCACTCGGGAAGCACTAAATGTACCAGGATTTACGGAGGGTGTATTTGTCAGGACCCCATTCTCAATCCATGACTTTATCCAAAAATCACTATAAATTTTTCGCATTTTTAACTTACCTTTTCTCTCTTCAATGGTTGGGCTGTGATTCGATGTCAGAGTCTTCACTTACCACATCATCCATTCTCATACATACATGTCAATATATTAATTCTGATTGTTGCTGCTGGTATTATACATGTACGACTATATAAAATCTCATATAAATACATTCCCCATAACGTATACATCACTGTGCTGTTTCTATGTTTAGATAAACAACTATACATAATATGTATACCTGGCGATCGATAGGAATTGGCAGTGGACTCTGGGACACTATCCCTCGATAACTCTCGCTCTACTGACGCTCTGTAGAGAGATGTAAAGAAAGGGGGGTGAGCATACAACGCGCTCAGTAAGGAAATCAGGCAAGCAAGTAGATATCAACACTATCTACTCAAAATAATGCTATGCCTTGAAAACATTATTTCCTTTACTCACTTTAAAAAGCATGTCTTGAAATATAATATATATACTTGTACAGAATAAATCCCATGTACAGAAAATCATGCTTTCTTTCTCAAATGTAGGCATGTAGTGCAAAACAATGCATCGTATATAAATCATGCCATGTATATTTAAATCACGATAAATATGGCATCAAATGATTCACAACACAAAATCGAAGTTCTATCCATCCCTCAGGTCTGTCCGCAGTTTAAATCAGTCAATCAATGTGATATATTATGTAAGACTCTGTGGTTAAATGCAAATAGTATCCTGGATTATGATCATATCCAAAATGTGATCCCAAGCTACACAGATCTCGGTGTGCGGGGCATCATTGCTGCAACGGGAGGATGGTCAGTCCACTACAGCCGTCAGCTATGCGTAACACACGGTACAGCGTACACCTCGTGCCCCGGGCACGGTACAAAGTACACCCGTGGACCCTCACAGCCAGGGTGCCTCCCATAGGACTTAGCCCTTGAAACTATGAAAATATTTATACCACACCTATATCAACCTCATGCGGATATCCTCTCTAGCTATGACACACAGTCACACAAGGACTCAGGCATGGGTTTTAACATGTATTACATATCACATACAGTGTGCGTCTTGAGTGCGACTCACAGTCGTCACTCCGCTCAAACATGTTTCATGTCACAAACTCAACTCTAGTGCGAGCAACCTCCAGCAACTAGGTCTATGCATAGTTTATGTATTAAATCAAGTACGAGCAATAGCTCCCAGTACTATGCTATGCACAATATCAAAATCAAATACGAGCAATAGCTCCCAGTACTATATCATGTATAAACCATGAAGAATCGAGTACGAGCAACGCTCTAGCACTCTGTCATGTATATATCATTCAAAGCTGAGTACGAGTGAGAACTCCAGTACTCTATCATGCATGTCATGAAAATCTAGTGCGTATCAAAATCTAGCACTAATATTTTGTGGAGAACATATGAATCCCAGTGCGAGTTATGCTCTAGTACGATTCATTCTCACAAAATATGATAGATGGCTATTTAAAAAGGGATTATTTACAAAATAGTAAAATCAGCACTAAAAGTGTGCTTAAGTCATATCAACCTTAAAATCATTAGCCCATCTATTTATTTTCATGCTAATAGCAATTAAACACTCACAATAGTATTTTCCATGCTTTTTGCAACTTCTCACAAAAGTTGACTTTTTGACTAACTAGGGGTAAAATTATAATTTGCCACTATCGGGTCGCAATAATTATTATTCACTTTCTCTGACCCTCAGAGTTTTTAAGTGAATGCAAAAGCAGTTGAAAATACGTGCAGGTATCTCTAACTACTTGCAAAAGTCCCTTACCTCGGATCACGTCACGTGACCTCACTTCCTCGGTGCTGCTAAATCCCGCAGTCCGATCAGCTCTCAATGTAAACTCCGGAGCTGTAAATAACCATTCCTCAGGTTAATTATAATTTTCCTACTGTATTACACATTAATACAGTTTATTTTCCCTTAATGGGCCTTAAAATCCTTAATGGGCCTAACTAGGCCTTAAGTCCATTTTCATTTTACTATTCATTTTCGTTGGGCCTATTGGGCTTGTGGGGCCCACCAACTCTTATTGGGCTTATCCTAGGCCCATTTCACCCTATTAGGCCTAAAATAATTGGGCTTGGCCCATTGGGCCTCACGGCCACATGCCATGGCCGAGAGCTAGCCATGTCTCGGTTTCACCATGACATGTTATCCATACCTATTTTCTAGCCATTTTCACTTAGGCATTTCCACAAACACTTGGTAGGCAACATTACCAATCATCATATGGTTCATTTAGGCATTTTATCAAACACCTTGATTGCCAACAATTTACATGTATAAATTAATCAATTTGATTAATTCTAATTATACCATTAACATTAATACATGTATACTAATCCATTTATGTCTTAAAATTAAATTGACATATTTCAATACCCCATTGATCACTCTCGGCCTAACCCATTTCATGGTGATTTAATATGTTTCAATGCTTAAAACATATATCAACATACTTGAAATCATTCATACATTAACATATTGGAAATTAGAAAATATACCAATTGTTGTGTTCACCCTTTGGCCGAAACTTTGGAGGCTCTCGGTTTGCACTCTATGGCTCCTTGATAGCCAATTCCAACATATGTTAATCTCCTTTCAATTTGGAACAACTTCCATGAAGAATGCAAGTTTCAAATATGCCTAATTCCTAGTGATTTCTAGTGAGAGAAAGCTTGGATGTTTATGTTTCAATGGTGTTTTCTTCTAGCCATTTTGTGTGATGAAGATGACAATGGTGTGGCTGCATTTATAAGCCATATACTTAGCCATTAAGCTTTACTTTTCAGCCATTATACTTGACTTTCCAAGTCTTAGCCATGAGTCACCTTATGAGTCACCTTATGAGTCATAGTTAACTTTAACTATGGTTAGATATTTATCTCATGGGCTTTTCCAATTGGGCTTCTCGGTTTAGGCTTTCCTAATGGGCTTTCGGGCTGAAATTTTCACTATACCTCGGGCCTTTTATTGTCTCAAAATTTGGCAGATCAATTGGTCCAACAGTTCGGTCTAAAGGACCTAAAAATTTTGATATACATTTAGTATACCTTAATGGGCTTTAAAATTTTCACCTTAGGCCCATTACGTTTTTAACCATTAAATTTATTCCGGAATCCTTCCGAATAAATTTTCCTTACTTCCGGGAATGATTATCTTGTATTCTGGCCAAGAATATTTTTTTCCCAAATTTTTCTCCACACTTAGGTAAATTTTTAACCATGATTAGTCAACTATGGTAAAAGTCCACTTCCTTAACTATAGTTGACTTTTTCCTTAACCATTGACTATGTTGACTTTTTCTCCAAATTTTGAAAGTGTCATATCTTATGTCTTACACTCTCGTCTTTATATTCCAACCGCTCCCGGTGGATAATTTCACCCGAAACTCCTTTTCTCGCCAAAAAGGTCCACTTTACCCTTTTTTTAGCTTTTACACTTATTTTATATGTTCGGGTCTAAATCAAGCTGACTTCTCTTCATGAGCTCTCTACGCTATCTTATTTTAAGTTCTTATTTTCAGTCAGAATGATTTAGAATAACTCGGTTTAGCCTGTGATATCTATCGCTCACATTAGGCATTTTATGTAGCTTTTGCGTGTTAAATCTTTTCAATAACACTGTATGTCAAGTAAATACTCTTCTTATGATTCAACTATAATAACATAGTGTTCATACACATAAGAATCATAAGGAAATAAGCTACAAATATCCGGGTCTGACAGTATTGGTGGGTTGGTATGAAAAGAGATGTAGTTGAGTTTGTGGCCAAGTGTCTGATTTGCCAACAGATTAAGATCGAACACCAAAGACCAGCAGGACTACTTAAGTCTCTTCCAGTGCCTACTTGGAAATGGGAGCACATTACTATGGATTTTATTATGTGTTTACCAAGGACCTGAAAGGGGCATGATGCAATCTGGGTAATCGTAGACAGGTTGACAAAGAGTGCCCACTTCCTAGCCTTCAAAAACTACAAACTCCTTGAGTGCTTTAGTAGAGTGGTATGTGAGAGAGATAGCTCGACTGCATGGGGCACCTGTGAGCATTACGTCAGATAGAGATTCTCGATTCATTTCTAGATTTTGGGCTCATTTTCAAGAAGCCATGGGATCTCAGCTTAACTTGAGCACAGCCTATCATCCTCAGACCGATGGTCAGTCTGAGAGGACATTTAGACCTTAGAGGATATGCTGAAGGCGTGCGTTTTGGAGTTTAAGGGCTCATGGGATGATCACTTGCCTCTTGCAGAGTTTGCTTATAACAACAGCTATCATGCTAGCATCGGGATGGCACCTTATGAGGCCTTGTATGGTAGGAGATGTAGGTCTCCAGTGGCTTGGGAAGAAGTGGGTGACAGAAGGATTTTGGCTCCTGAGTTGGTAGAACAGGTAGTAGAAGGTGTTCGAATAATTTGTGATAGACTTAAGACCGCACAGAGCAGGCAGAAGAGTTATGCGGATAAGTATAGACGGCCACTTGAGTTTCAGATTGGGGACTCCGTGTTTCTTAAGGTATCTCCGAGCAAGGGTATTATGCGCTTTGGAAAGAAGGGAAAACTGAGTCCTCGCTTCATTGGTCCTTTTGAGATTCTAGAGAGAGTGGGAGACGTAGCCTACAGACTTGCCCTACCCCCGCAGCTCTCCGGGGTACATAATGTCTTCCACGTCTCGATGTTAAGGAAGTATAATCCGGATCCCTCACATATCATTGAGTATGAGCCTTTGAGCATTCAAGAGGATATGAGCTACATTGAACGACCTATCCGGATATTGGACAGAAAGGAAAAGGTACTTCGATCGAAGACGATACCTCTGGTAAAGGTTCTCTGGCAACACCATTCGATAGAGGAAGCTACATGGGAGCTAGAGAGCCTTATGAAGGAAAAGTACCCATACCTATTCTGATGGACTCGGAGGAATTTGGAGGACCAAATTCTTTAAAGGTGGGGAGAATGTAAACACCGTAAATTTTCTATATTTAGATTAAACAAATATATATATATATATATATAAATAATAAATAGAAATATGTTATAGGGAAATATGTGAATACATATATATATATATATATTTGTTAAGTTGGAAAAAAATGAAGGACAAAAATAATTATAATAAAAAAATATATATAAATATATAAATATAAATATAAATATAAATAGATAAATATATAAATAATAATAAAAAAGAAAAAAAAAAGGGGATCGCGCGATTGTCGCGCGATCCCAAATAGAAAACCCCTCCCCCCTGGTTCGTCTTCTCTGTTACAGCCGACCGGAGCCCCTCCCGCCGTTCGCCTGCCGACCACCCTTTCCCTCACCGGCGATCGGACCCAGCCTTCCTTCCCCGACCAGCGACGACCTCCCTTTCTCCCATTTTTCCTCACCGAGAAACCCGAACTTCTCCCCGACCCATCGCCTGTCGATGTTCCCCTTTCCCTCACCGGTGACCGAACCCAGAAGGATCGGCGACCGAGCCTTCCATCCCTCTGACCACCGGCGACCGTCCCTTCCCTTTTTCCCTCTTCCTCGCCTGGAAATAAAACGGAAACAGAGGGATTTTTCCTCTGTTTCGCGTTTTGTGACAAACGGAGAAGACGACGCCAGCCTTCCACCGAACCTGAGCCCCGGCAGCTCCCATCACCTGTCCTACCCCGTCCGGCCACCCTGTTCCGACGCCACAGTACATCTACAGTGGCAGTATACCAAAAAAAAAAATAAAAAATATACCTAGTTGATATTCCCCATCCTTGTACCAGTTAATTCCTAGGTAAAAACCCAAATTTTATTTAGTTTAATGTATGTATAATTGTATTATGGAAGCATGATGTTGTAGGAATTCATTGAAATACAAGCATGTTTAGTGTAGATTAATTTGGCAAAAATTTGAAAGATGAGAAGTAGAAATATATATAATGAATATTTATTTATTTAGGTACATGTACAAATAAGTCTATATAATAAATTAGGTATGCTAGTATTTGTACCAAAAAAATGTGTATGCATATGTGATAAGGAAAAATGGAAAACAATGATAATATATATATATATATATATAAAGGAGTGTATATATATATATAGATAGATTTATTTATTTAGGTGCATATACTTGTGGGGGGTATGAAAGGTGAATGTGTGCAAGTATATGTATATACAAAGAATGTATATATATGAGATAGGAAACATGAAAACAATAAAAGTATATATATATACATATAGGAGTGTATATATATATATATAAATATATATTTTTACGCGTGTATACATGTGGATGTATATAATAAAGGTATATGTTAATACTTGTAGGAACAAATATATAAATAGTAAAGAAATATATAAACATGCGTGTCGGCCTAAGGATGTACAATAATACGTATACACGAAGTAGTGACGCTAGGTTACTATTTTAACGCAATTCGGACAATTCGTATGAATAAGATGCTAAGTAAACGATTTCGGTGTAGGTGAATCGTAGAAAGGATTAAAGGAGGTAAGGGGTATTACTTAACTTAGTTCTGATATTGCATTCATGTTTCTCTGATAAATGATTTTATGAAAGAGCATATGATTTGAAATGATTTATCAATGCGTCCATACTTGCGAAACTGTTTACAAAACATGATTTCGTTTTACAAAATGTTCGCTAGAACATCTATGTTTATGAAATAAACTTTTGAATTATGAAAATGCATGAAAGTTTTATGATGGCTTGAAAACTCATATTTACGCTTTGAAATGGAACTTTTGACGTTTTCAAAAGTATTTACGAAAAGGGAAAAGATGTTTTGAGACTATAGGCTTCATGCATGGTTACTTCTTGTGGTGTTCCGGCTCCACCACTTGGGGTGCCGGTACGTTGGCCCCTTTAGCACTTGACTCAACATTTGTGGAAGATGTCATGCTACTAGTGGCTTACGCTGATGTTTTGGTAGTATCTCGTGCCTGCGCAGTACGGATGAACGTTCCCCGCACGGTGAGTGCCACAGGTGCCCGTGCCCTAGCTATGTGCTAGTATATGATAAGAAATAAGAAAATACTACCCCATTTATAATTATTATTGTTGTACGAATCTGATCCATTCTACAGCCCCTTACCATGGCCATAGGTATGATGACTCTCCAACGGAGAATGAGACGTATCGCATGACTTAGTTATAGCCTAGTCTCCTCGATTTGATTATGAAAAATTGACTATGGTGTATGAATAGGTGTTTTCATTATTACGAAATATTCATGAAATGTTTACGAAATGATTATGAAATATTCATGAAATATTCATGAAATGTTTATGAAATGATTATGAAATATGCATGAAATGTTTACGAAATGACTATGAAATATTCATGAAATGTTTACGAAATGATTATGAAATATTCATGAAATGCTTATGAAATGATTATGAAATATGCATGAAATGTTTACGAAATGACTATGAAATATTCACAATATTTATTAAACGTTTACAAAATGATTTATGAAATGTTTATGAAAGGTTTATGAAAAGTTGTAAAACGGTTAGGCATGTGATTTGTTTTAAAGACACACATGCCTTATGATGATTTCGCATTAAATGAAAGTTTATGTATTGCATTAAGTTTTGTTTTATTTTATATATCAGGACTGCTTTAAGAATATTATCTTACTGGGCTTTTCCCCAAAAGCACACCCCTCTACCTTCAGATCATTTGCAGTGAATCTATAGACGCTACCTGCCGTGTACACGACATAGGCTCGTGGGAAAAGTTATCATAGGCTACTTTCTTGTACACGCAGAAAGGTATACATTTACATTCTTGTACCAGACATATCTGTACGCACAGACACATATAATAGAAATAATTTGTCGGGATGTAATTTGTAAGGAAATGATGTAAAGAATATAATTCTTAGGATTAGGTTGTAAGATGATTGTATAAATCGATATCGATATATTGAGTTGTAAAAGTGGATTGAGAAAGTATGCTTGGTAGTTGTAGATATCTAGGATTGTTGGAAAGCATGCTTGGTAGTTGTGGATATCTAGGATTGTTAGAAACAACTGAATTGCAGGTGGGTAGGCTCATATATAAGTCGTTATGCTGCCGAAATTTCTATCGGCTATATAAGCTAAAGTATGGAAACTAATTATAATTACGAGTAAAGAATTAGGAAAAGTGTTTTGACACTGCACAGGAATACAACCTAAGTGAATAAGGGAATAAGTGGGTAAACTAAATTCAAAAAAAAAAATTTCCCTCGATTTTTAAGGGTCAAGGGTCGTTACAGTCTCGGGCGGGCTCGACGGGTTTTTGGGCTCGGGCCAACTTTTGCCAGCTCTACTTGACACGTAAATTTAGAGAGTCCAAAAAAAGCATCTTGCACCTCCTCCGTTAAATACACCTAATTTTTTTTTCACCTTCAGAGAATGGAAAAAAAAAACTATGAAACTCTTTCTCCCGTTTTGCGTTTCCTAAATATTGGTGTCAAAATCTTTGAATTTCTGGCCTGATTCTAGGCATCGTGAATCCCATTCCGACCATTGTGGTCGCCATAAAAATTTTTTTTTTTAAAAAATCTGGAATAAAACCCCATCTATTGCCTTTAATCCCGTCCTTGTTTTTTCCTTGAAATTTTCTAAATTTGGCTCTTTTAGGATTCGATTTTCGTTGGATTTTTTTCTACTGTTTTAGATTGTTTTTAGTTATTATGGCTAAGACATTTGATGTAGTAGATTTAGGTTGTTTTCATGATTTGAAAAGCTTTATATTTTGTGTTTGTTTCTTGGTTTCTATTTTGTAAGGCTTAGGTTTCAGATGTTTTGAGTTTCTAATACTGTTTCTTGAGTTTGATTTTTTTTTTTTAAAATTTTTTGTGTCCCATAAAACTCTTCCCATCGTCATTCTTCAATTTTTGAGTTTTTATAGCTGTGATTGAGGTGACCAAATCCCCCATTGAAATATGAGATGTTTGTTGATTTATTATTTGACCGATGGGAGTGGTGGTGGTACGGGGTGACATGGCTGCCTAAGGGTGGTTTAGGTTGGGGTAGGTTGTAAGACCCGAATTTAATTAAAATACGAAATGAATGAGCATTCGTGAAGGGAAGTCGGGTTAAATTAATCCCGAACACGTGTAAGGGCAAAATGGTCAAAAGATCGAAAGTCGGTATAAATTCGATAAGAAAATTTAATTAAGAATAATGGATTGAGAAATCTTAGTCAATAAAGGTGAAATAAATTTATTTTGGGTTAAATTGATCAAGATATTAATTTATTGGAATTAATCGGGATTAATCGAAATTTTTAGTTCGAAAAAATAATCCCAAAAATAATCGAAAAATATACCGAAAAGTCATTCGGGACAATATCCCGAAAATGCGGAGAAATTATACCCGAAAAAGGGTTAAAATATAATAAATAAATTAAATAAAATTAAATTAATTAATTTAGAATTAAATAATAATTTTAAGGATATTTTAAGGGATATTTTGGATTTTTATAGAGTATTTTAATAAATAGTGTAATAATTAAAATAAATAATAATAATAAAAAATAATTAATAAAATAAATGAAAAAAAAGAAGGAAATCTGAAAACCAAATCGGGGAGAGAGAAAGAGAAGCAGAAACGAAAACGAAGCAGCCGACCGAGGAGTCCGACGAGCCACCGGCGGTCATTGAGCCCAGGTGAGGGCCGGCGAAGGAAGCCCGACGCCCAGCGAATCGTCTGCCACTGGTGATGCGTGCCAAGGACACCGGAGAACGTCGAAAAACGGAGGAGAAGGCCGCGAGAAAGAAATGGTCGCCGGCGGCGAACGGCGGCGATTCGGGCGGAACCGAGGCCAGATTTTGAAAGCCCAGGCGACGACGGTTCTTTTGAGACCGGTATCAGCCGACTAAACGGCCGGAATCGCCGACGACGGCCAAGAGGAGAAATGGGTTTTCGACGCCGGGGAGAAGAGGCCGAACCGGCGGCGTTCCGACGACCTCGATCGAAACCAAGGGTAGATTCGTGCTGCGGACGACCTTGCGGAGGAGCTGGCGGTGGAAGCCGGCGGAGAACCGGCCGGCAAGGCGGTGAACCGGCCGAACCGGAGTGAACCGGGGTGAACCGGCTGGTCTGAACCGGTCCGAACCGGACTGAACCGGTTCAGCCAAAAAGAGGAGGAAAAAGGGAGAAAAAGGGAAAAAGAAAAAGAGAAAAAATTGGGGAAAAATCCCGATGATGCAATCGAGCTACGGGTAAGTCAGTAGTGGTCGAAATTGACCCGATTTAAATTTCGAAGTATTTAATTTTATTAATTTTGGACTGAAAACTTACCCGAAAAATTATAAAATTATGTAGCTCGACGATTGGCATCCACCGAGAGCTCAAGACAGCCTCGAATTTCGTACTAGCATGGAATCTTGGGTAAGTGACCCTTATTTACGACAGTTTACATCGTTATGCGTGATATGAATTTAAATTCCGTATAAATTGAATTAAATTATGGAAATTTAGATAAATTATCGTAAATATTAAATTTAGCTATTCGAGAGTTAGAACGAGGCCCAATATATTGTTGGAGGGCCCAATGAGCCCAATAGGCCTCGATAAAGTGAAAATTAAGTGGAAAACAGGCTTAAGGCCGATTAAGGCACATTAAGGTGCAATCGAGCCCAATAGGGGTAAACGGGCCCAATGATTTAAATTAAGCCCAGAAAATAGGAAATACAATTAAATTGTATAATATCTGACCTGAGGAATATTGATACGCAGTTCCAGACATTGGATTGAGAGCAGATCGGACTGCGCGACGAGACAACAGTGGAAAAGAAAAGGTCAGACTCGACAGGAAAACAAGGTAAGGGAATTCTACGGACTGCTAGAGGTAAACTTTACTCAATTTTAAGTTCATTGCAGTCTTTAAAAATTATCTGAAGGGTCTAGAGGTCAAATAATAATTTTAGTGCCCCGAATGGGCAAATTACCAAAATACCATTGTTAAGGGTAAAATTTATAAATTTAGGAAAAATTGGGAGGAGCAAGAACAAGAGGTTCCTGCTCATTCTGGAGGTGTTTTGATGCATGCATGAGTAGGCTGGCTAACCTTGAAAGAAAATGCACAGCATTGCATACCTTCAACAATATAATTGTTTTGAAAACTGTTTTGAGGAAACAGAGCCGCCTACATGTTTTTATTGACATGTGACGTGCTGGAGCTCAGGCTCGCACGATGTTTGATTTGTGTGATGCATGCATTAGTGCTGGAGCGAGAACTCGCACTAGAGTTTTACATGCATAGGTGCTAGAGTATAACTCGCACCAGATTTCACATGCTTGTTCGTGACACGGTGCTAGAGTCTAACTCGCACCAGATTTTACATGATTTTCATGACAGGGTGCTGGAGTTTAACTCGCACCAGATTTTATAAGATTTTCATGTGATTTATATATAGAGTGCTAGAGCCTAGCTCGCACTAGTTTTACTGGATTTGTGGAGTAGCGCTGTCTGCCTTTGGAGTCAGCCAAAAGGCCCAACAGGCTCAAAAGACCTCTTAAGTAGGGTGAGAGCGAGGGATGAGGTTGGCGGCCTTGTGGGGATGTAAAGCAGGCTCTGCCGATTTTACTTGATTTGATGAGAGTGCTGAGCATCGCTCGCACTGATTTTATGAGAACATGCGATGAGCCGTGCTTGGAGCATCGGGTAGACTGTGTGTCACCGATTTAATAGGCTCGCACGTGCGTTTTGAGACATGGCATGAGTATTGAGAAACAAAACCTCTCTGTGGGAAGCAGGCCATTTGGGCTGGAGTACCTAGAGTGATATGGGTCCATGGAGTACGATGTACCGTGCAAGTAGCATGGAGTACGATGTACCGTGGGGTATCTTCGGATACAATATCTTTGTGATACGGGGTATCTTCGGATACGGTATCTTTGTGATACGGGGTATCTTTGGATACAACATCTTCGGATGCGTGGGATCGGATAAGACTGACGGGTTGGATTGACCCACCTCCCGGGCAGTTCCCGATCAGGGTGAGACCTTGTACACTAGGATCCGTGTAGCTAGAGGGACTCACGAGGACACACATGGCCATAGTCTTGGTTATTGCCGATATACAGATGTTGCCTAGTCTCGCATGTCGACGATTTTGATGAGATCAAATCGGGTTTTAAATTAAATGTGCATGATGGTTAATTCCATGCTTTTTAAACCCATATGTGATGTAAACGGATTTTCATGATTTTGTGTGAGTTAGGATCACCCGAAGGAGGGGTCGAGTCCTGACTTTACTGTGAAAATTTAAACGAGAAAGGTATGATTTTGAATATAATTGCATGATGAATTTTTCGTGCAAATGTGTTTTACATAACATCATAACTCATATAATCTGTTTTAAAATGTGTGGAGAAAGGGTGGTTTATGCATGGCACTACGTTCATGTAGGTAGTATGGTTACCTACTTGTTCGTAGGATTGCCTTACTGAGCTTGTTGTGCTCACCCCTTTCATTTTCTCCCACAGATAATCTCCAGTAGACGTTGAGACGACTCAGTACTGCATTCCGGATATCCGCTGCTGCCCATCATTTAAGGTATATACACTTATACATATTGTATCTACATAAGCATAGCACAGTAACATGTTTGTAAGTAACTTTAGGGGATGTATAAATAATGTAAACAATTATAAATGACTGGAGAAGAAATAAGTTAGATGGTAATTGAATGGTGGGACTGGCATTGACGCACAGCCCAATTATTAGTGGAGTGTGGTCACGATTCGAGGACAGGTAAGAATTTAAGTAAATAACAAAACGCGAAAAAAAAATTAACTCTGATTTTTGAGTAGTTTGGGTCGTGACATAGGTGGGTAGGGGTGTAATGTCACGCCCCGGAAGCGCGGAAAAATGAGGCTAATTTAAACTTTTTATCTATTAATTATGTTGTTTTCCTGTCCATGTCTAGATTTAAAATCTTTTTAAAATCATTTTCCAAGATCTCATTACATTACTTACATTCTGTATATATATAAAATCATTTTCAACTATTACATCCCGACTATTTTATACAATAGTGTCTATTATACATCACATGTCTGGAATACGAGTAAGATTGTACCTCAAGGTTAAGAAAGTATCCGATGAAAGGTCGGACTACCTTGTCAATGACCACAGTCTCGTATGTGCAGTAGACTCGCTATAGATAATCTGGGAGATGGAGAGGAGGGGGGTGAGTTTTTCAAACTCAATAAGAGATACATTTAAAATAGCTTTAAATACTCAAAACATGGTAAAACGTATGGTTTTACAAATCAACATAAACATGTACTGGAGTAGAGATGCTTACATTTCATAAAAGCAGTAAAAGCATGCTTAAATCATAAGTTTACACATCATGCATCCTTTTAGTAAAACTCATATATAGTATGCATATCGCGTCGTGTAAACAAGTAAAAAAGCATCTCAAAACTTAATCATGCATATCATAACATGCTTATCACTTTAAAATGAAATCGTATTGTCATATGCACATTTCGTAAAACATACTCATGGCTACCTTTAAAATCTCATCATAGAAAATATGTGCTCAATAAAATCATAAAACAAGTAGCATGAAATGTGCGAAAACATATATATATATATATATATATATCATTCAGTCAATTCATCGTGTAGGGTCAGGCAATCGTCTCATATACTAGTCTCGGAGGACATCATACATCTGGTCCCGTAGGACGTTCATCATAGGTACATTTGGCCATTGTACAGGGGAGCCGTAGGACTGGATTAGGGTCGTACGCTGCCCTATCTCTCGTGCACCACTAAATGGGGACTATACGCACGAACTCACGTGCATAGTGTGGACTATGCGCACATTTCACATATCAAGTCAGAGCCTGCCCGTTCTCTGGCCATCGGCTAGGTAGATCCTCGATCGTCTCCATACGAGATCGACCCCAGATCCTCTGACTATCGTCATAACATGCCTTTCTACCCCACAAAATCATTTTGGGCCTCTTACCCATTTTATCAAAATCATTTTGGGCCTCATACCTGTGTATTAAAAATCATTAAGGGACTCTAACGCGATTTTTATAAATCATTACGGGACTCTAGCCCGTTTCTCATAGAAAACATAGTTTTCATAAATCATTGTGGGACTCTAGCCCGTGTAAATATGGAAAGCATAGTTATCAAAGTCAATTCTTGGGACTCATACCCGTACCGTGAAAATATAGCATAAAAGCATGTTTTGGGACTTTAACCCGTATCATGAAAACATGGTTTCATAAAACATATCGGGACTTTAACCCGTAATCTCACATAAAAATACTATGCTTTCGTTTCAGAAGTGAAAAATCACTTTTATAAACATGTATGCTGTAAAAATGTATCTCATATATATAAAACATGCTGAAAACTCGGGAAATGGTTTTGGCTTCGATTTAAATACTGTTGGAAATCCATTTCGTAAAATCTCATCCAATTCTCATACATAAATAGTTAGTAAGGAAGAAGGAGTACTAACGCTACTCTAAATTATATCCCTTACTTCTTAACGACTGATGTAGAGCACTTTCCTCGATGCTCGAGTTTACCTCGTAAAATGTGTCGATAGACCGAGTTGCTGCAAAACAAGTTCAACTTATCACATATGGATTAAATTCATTTCAACATATCCAAATATGTGATTATATCGAAGCTTTGACCAAAAGTTGACTTTTAATCGATTTTACTCTTTTTGCTTGGTTTTATCGGTATAAATCTCGTTTTAAATCGTATTTAACTCAATAAATAATTCTCATATTTATTACGGTCGATTTAGTTAATTGGGCCAATTTCTCTCTTTTTGGGTTAAATTGCACTTTAATGGACCTTAATCTGTTTTAAACCCGTTTCCACGTATTAATTCTTTCATCGAGTCTTATTGGGCTCACTAGGCCCATTAGTACTTATTGGACCTTTTCTATACTTTTTGAATAGCCGTATATCATTTACGACAATTTAATTAAAAATATCAATTTAATCCACTAAATGCGCAATTAAATCCGTAACTCATAAAATAAACTTTTAATGCGCGATAATTACATAAATTGTCGTAAATGAGCTTTACTTACCCGAGATTTTGCGATAGTGTGCAATTCGAAGTTCGATCGGGCTCACATACGCGATTTATCGTCGAACTGCATAATTATATATATTTAATTTTGGGTAAATTTTTGATCAAAAATAATTTAAATAAATTTCTCGAAAATTAAATCGGTCACATTTGACCTCTTACCGACTTACCCGAAGTCCGGTGTATCCCCAAAATTTTTTCCCTTTTTCCTTTTCCTCTTTTTCTCCTTTTTCCCTCTCTTTCTTGGCAAAAAAATTTACGCTGAATTTGGTAAGTTGAGGGTCGTGACAATGTGTGAATCCTAATCAGTGGTTGTGCCAAATGTATTTGGTGGCTGTGCCACGTGTATTTGGTGGCTGTGCCATGTGCGAATCTTAATCAGTGGCTGTGCCACGTGTATTTGGTGGTTGTGCCACGTGCAAATCTTATTTAGTGGCTGTGCCACGTGTATTTAGTGGCTGTGCCACGTGCGAATATAAATCAGTGGCTGTGCCACATATGTTTGGTGGCTGTGCCATGTGCGGATTTTAATTTGTGGCTGTGCCACGTGTAGATTTTATTTAGTGGTCGTGCCACGTGCATTACTATTGCAGTGATTTTTATCATATTTTAAAGAGAAAAGCCATTATCGCATCTTAATTTCTACATGCTTGTAACCTTGAATTGAGCCATTTATTATCATGTTTTTACATGGGCTTTAAGATGATGTTGTAACTATTCATGCTACTTTTTCCACTGAGTTTATTGAGTTTATAATGTAAAACAAAATGATTGTGCGGTGCAAATCATTTTCTTATTAATGAATCCCTTATCCTCTTACTGAGCGATTTAGAAGCTCACCCTGTTTTATCATTCCCTCAGATTTCTTCAAGTGAAAAGGATTTCCTTGCGATGTACAGAGTAGTGGCTAGTGGAGGGCTTGAGTTCCAGGCCATATATTATATTTTGAGGTATCATTTATCTTTTCATGTACCCAGACAATTATTGTAATTACAGACACTTGATGTACAACATTGTATGTGATGTATTAGGATTAATTAACTTGGGATTGAGTAATGTATATGATATGATATATACTATTTAATGATGAGATCCCGAGGCATGATATGTATGATGATGTTTGATATTGCACAGGAATGCACCCTTAATTGTGATTTAATGAGTAAAAAGTTTAAATTTGCCCTGTTTTCGACGTTTCTGGGGCGTCACACTGGGTGATACTTCCTCAACATGGATACATGGAAGATGTTATGCACACTTGCCAACTCTGGTGGCAATGCCAATCTATACGCCTTATCTCCCACTCTCTCCAAAGTCTCGAAGGGTCCGATATAGCTAGGGCTCAGCTTGCCCTTCTTACCAAATCTCATAATTCCCTTTGAAGGAGAAACTTTCAAGAACACCGACTCACCCACACCAAACTCTAGTGGTCTTCATCTCCTGTCAGCATAACTCTTTTGTCTGCTCTAAGCTGTCCGTAACCTCTCACATATCAATTGGACGTCCTCAGAGGCTTGTCTAACCAAGTCGGAAGCAAAGATCTGTCTGTCACCAACCTCTTCCCATCCAATAGGGGAACGACATCTACGCCCATACAATGCCTCATATGGTGCCATCCCGATTGTGAGATCTGAGAATTTCAGACATATTTTATTGATGTAATAATAATTTGAAGTGTAATTTATTGAGCTAAGTGAATTGTGGGAATGATAATTGGAGATTTATATGTTAAGTGTTAAAATAAATGTGAAACTATGAGGACAGATCGATCTGGGAGAAGGAGAGATCGATCTGGTGAGTTATAAACGACAAAGAAGGAGAAATTTAAGGAGCAGATCGATCTGGGAGAAGGAGAGATCGATCTGGTGAGTTAAAAACGACAAGGAAGGAGGAATTTAAGGATGAGATCGATCTCCAATGGAAGAGGATCGATCTCCTTATGAATCTGTTTGAGAGAAGATCGATCTCATGAGGAAGAGATCGATCTCCAAATGATTCTGTTTGGGAGAAGATCGATCTCCTCAAGGAGCAGATCGATCTCATAAAGCCATAAAGAGATCGATCTCACCCCTGGACAGATCGATCTCTTAGGCATAAATTACCCCAAATCATCCCAAAAATTCAAACGCAGATCGATTTCCTCAAGAGCCAGATCGATCTCCTACCTTCAGTCTATATAAGGAACCCCTGTTTTTCTCCTGCAATTTCACTTTCTCTCTCTTCCAACCCCATTTCCACCGAAAACCTAACTTTCTCACTCATCCAAAACACCCATTTTCGGCCAAATCAAGAGTTGTGGCAAGAAGGAAAGTTGTTCCTCATCAAAGGAGAACAACATACCTGGAAATCGAAGGACGAATCGGATCGAGGCGTGGGTTGTGCGTCTCACAAGCTTTGGGTAATTTCTAAACCTCGATCTTGATATTTGAGATGCTTTTGATGATATTGGTGGTTGTCATTGCGTTGAAATAGCTGAGAAATGATTAGGGATTGATGAATTTGCAATGTAGTTGGAGTGATAATGATATTTAGCGATTTTGGTAATTTTGAGAATTTGTACTATAAATGGAAATTTAGACAATGTGGTGAATTAACGTAAATGATTGGCATGAGAAACGTAGAACGTCGAGATGTTGAGAATGAGAGTGTAGTTTGGGGTATAGTTACGAGAATCAAGAGATTTAAGGAGTTATGAGCAATTATGCTCGATTTTGAGAATTGATGTTTATGAGATAATTGAGTATTGATGTTTTAACATTGTTTGGACAGCTCGGGAGTTCCAAAGTGGAATGCGAAGCTAGTCCGTGATACGGGGGAAACGATTGCACTATACGAGGTGCAAAGAGGTAAGGGAAATCTAAACCATTTGTGTATGTGATTTGTAAACTATTATAGCATGATTTGTGGTTTATAAAACAAGCATGTTGAGTGTTGTGTTGAGTTATAATTACACACGGTTTTATAGCCGGTTGGAGCCCATTGTTTTATGCGTTTACAAGCTGAGTGTGAAATTGCTTTATAAACCGTCGAATTTGTGTGAGTAATGAATTGGGCTCTACGTTAAGGCAATATCGAGATTTGCGAAATGTGTGCGTGTTTTGCCGGTTGGAACTCGGTTTTATTATGTTTTGTGTTGAGTACAAAATAGTTTTCAAATGAGTTTTATGAGAGAAAAACCATTATGAGTTCTACGTGAAGGCAAACCAGTCTTGTGTGATAAGACTTAGGTGTGTAATTTTGAGTACACACCGGGCATTGCTCTGGTAGCATGTAAGCCCGATTTCTTCTCCGTTCTAG
Source organism: Firmiana major (assembly GCA_033439115.1). Lineage (NCBI taxonomy): Eukaryota > Viridiplantae > Streptophyta > Magnoliopsida > Malvales > Malvaceae > Firmiana > Firmiana major. The sequence goes on from CM065899.1 coordinate 56,173,920, forward strand.
TAACGTGAGAATAACCCATTCTGTGGCTATGCCACGTATACTTAGTGGCCGTTGCCACGTGAGAAACCCCATTGGTGGCCGTTGCCACGTGATACCCCATTTGGTGGTCGTTGCCACGTGAGAAACCCCATTTGGTGGCCGTTGCCACGTGAGAAACCCCATTGGTGGCCGTTGCCACGTGAGAAACCCCATCGGTGGCCGTTGCCACGTGATACCCCATTTGGTGGCCGTTGCCACGTGAGAAACCCCATTGGTGGCCGTTGCCACGTGAGAACCCCTAATTAGTGGCCGTTGCCACGTGAAACCCTATCCAGTGGCTATGCCACGTGCGAAATTAAATCAGTGGCTATGCCACGTGTGTTTAGTGGCTATGCCACGTGAGAATTTAAATCAGTGGCTATGCCACGTGCGTTTAGTGGCTGTGCCACGTGCATTACTATTTCAGTGATTTTATCACGTATTTGAGAAAGCGTTTATCGCATTGTTTTCACATGCTTTGTTATTGCTCTAGAGTGAGCCTTTTTACTTCATGTTTTCACATGACTTGAGACATGAGAATGTCGTTTTGAGTACTTTCATGCTATGGTTTTCAAATGAGTTTCACATACAAATAAACATTGTGTGATGTGCATTTTGGTTTATGAAATGAGTTCCTTACCCCCCTTACTGAGCGATTTAGAAGCTCACCCTGTTTTCTTTCCCCCCAGAGTTCTTCAAGTGAAAAAGGATCTCCCTGCGACGTACGGAGTAGTGGCTAGTGGAGGACTCGAGCTCCAGGCCATATATATTGTATCTTGAGGTATATTTTATCTTTTCATGTACCCAGACTATTATTGTAATTGCAGACACTTGATGTATATCATTGTATGGGATGTATTAGGATTAATTAACTTGTAATCGAGTAATGGGTATAATACAATATTTATTATATCATGATGAGATCCTGAGGAATGACACTTATGATGATGTATGACACTGCACAGGAATGCACCTTTAACTGTGAATTAATGAGTAAAAAGTTTTAAATTTACCCTATTTTCTGCATTTTCGGGGCGTGACAGAGTTTTCTTGGTATCAGAGCTTAGGGTGTCTAGTATTGTCAGTGTCGGTTAAGTGAAATAGAATACATCCCAAGTGTCTGTAATAGTCTGGTCATGAACTGAAATTGAGGATTGAGATTTCAATCGATTGTGATATGTACGCGCAGGAGACGAGTTGAGATAGAGAATGAGTAAATGACGAGGTCGTTCGAGGAGGCAGGCAGAGTCCCCTCCGCCACCTGTCCCACAACCAGAGAGTCCTAACTCTCGATTTAATCGGATTGAGACCGATGTGAGGCAAGGTTTTGAGTAGATGGCAGCGTTATTCGCGCAACACTTTGAAGTTAATACCTCGGATACTACCCCTACACCACCACAAGGACCTCCCATACCCCCAGTGCCTCCCGTCACTCAGCCTGAAGATAGAAGTATGGTCCGACTAAGGGATTTTCTGAAGATGAATCCACCCGCATTTAAGGGAAAAAAGGATCCTACAGAGGCTGAGGAGTGGTTGACGGAATTAAGAATTATATTTGATTTCCTGGGGTGCACCGATGCTGAGAGGGTCAGTATGAGTGCCTATATGCTGAAGGGGAGAGCTCGAGATTGGTGGGGTACTACCCAGGGTATTTTGATGTCCCACCATGATGTGATTGGTTGGGAAGAGTTTCAGACAGCCTTTAGGACCCAATATGTACCATGAGCCGCCCAGAGAAAGAAACAAGCCGAGTTTTTGAGTTTGGTACAGGGTGACATGTCTGTGGATGACTATGAGAGCCAATTCACAGCGCTATTGAAATATGACCCAGAGACCTTCAAGAGTGAAGAGCTCCACACAGAGAAGTTTGTGTATGGGTTGAAGCCTGTCATCAGAGATAGATTGATAGAGCTATGTATTACTGAGTTAGGAGATGCTTTGAGACGAGCACAAGAGATTGAAAGAGGAATTGAGATGGTACAATCCCAGAATGAGCTCAGAGCGGTGAATAGAGATAAGGGCAAGAGGCCAGTGATTTTTCAAACAGAGGCTCGGAGAGGTTCCTTCAGAAGAGGAAGGATTGAGGTACAGAAGGGCAGATTAGAGAGACCTAGAGGTTACCCTAATATTAGAGAGACCCCTCAAGATGTCAGGCCTGAGACAAGGTTTTGCAAAAATTGTGGCCGAATGCATGAGAGAAGTTGTACTGGGTCAATCCATGGATGTTTTAGATGTGGAGACATGGGTCACATGGTGAAGGATTGCCCTCAACCTCAGAAACCACATGTCTTGGAGCCCACTAGACAACAGCCTCAGAGAGTGGATCCTCGGAGACGGGCCACTGCGGCAGAGAAAGGGAAGAAACCTGTGGCACAGGGACGTGTGTTCGCCCTGGATAAGGAGACCGCAGACACTTCGACAGAAACTATAAGAGGTACACTCTCTGTTTGTAATTATGAGGCTCATGTGTTGATTGATTCAGGATCCACGCATTCGTTTATTTCTGAGCATTTTGCATGTAGATTAAACTTGAAGTTTGAACCTCTAGAATATATACTACATGTAAATACCCCTATGCGTAAATCCCAGAGGACTGAGTTAATCTGTAAAGGATGTGAGATAAAGGTGGGAGATAGAGGGATGTTAGCAGATCTAATCATGTTGAATATACATGGATTTGATGTAATTTTGGGAATGGATTGGGTGGCAGCCAATCGAGTGAGTTTAGACTGCTACACTAAGATTGTAACTTTCTCCCTACCTGAACCTTATAGTGTACGATTGAGATATTGAGGGGATGATTATGTGGATTTCTAGTAAGTAATTTGAGAATTTTGATATTATTTTGGAGAATATTAAATATGATTATTCATGTGAAGGTTATGAGACACTCATCTCAGACGATGAGCGGGAACATCCGAGGATTGAGGATATACCTGTGGTGTGTGAATTTCTGGATGTTTTCCCAGATGAATTGCCAAGTTTACCACCAGAGAGAGAGCTGGAGTTTACCATTGATTTGGTACCAGATACTCAGCCGATCTCTAAACCTCCTTACAGGATGGCATTAGTGGAACTTGAGGAATTGAAGAAACAACGACGGGAGTTATTGGATCAAGGGTTTATTAGACCCAGTGTTTCGCCGTGGGGAGCGTCAGTACTATTTGTTAAGAAGAAGGATGGTAGTCTCAGATTATGTGTAGACTACCGGTTGTTGAATAAAGCCACGGTGAAGAATAAATACCCACTTCCCGGGATTGATGATCTACTTGATCAGCTAAGAGGGGCCTCAGTCTTTTCTAAGATTGATTTGAGATCGGGCTATCACCAATTGAGGATCAAGGAAGAAGATATTCCAAAGACGGCCTTCAGGACAAGGTATGGCCATTACGAATTTCTGGTGATGTCCTTTGGATTGACGAACGCCCCTGCAGCATTTATGAGATTGATGAACGAGGTGTTCAGAGACTATCTGGATAAATTTGTGATAGTCTTTATTGATGATATCCTGGTGTACTCTCGGTCGTATGAGGAGCATGCACAGCATTTGTGGTTAGTACTTCAGATACTCCGAGATAAGCAATTATACGGAAAGCTTAGTAAGTGTGAGTTTTGACTGAACCGAATAGCTTTCCTTGGTCATATAGTCTCAGAGGAAGGAGTATTAGTGGACCCAAGCAAGGTGGAGGCTGTGCTTAATTGGGAGAGACCGAGGACAGTTACTGAGGTACGAAGCTTCCTTGGTTTGGCAGGGTATTACAGAAGATTTGTGGAAGGATTTTCCAGGATTGCCGCCCCTTTGACTAAGCTCACGCGCAAAGAGACTTCATTTATATGGACTGATAAATGTGAGCTCAGTTTTCAAGAATTAAAGAGGAGGTTGACAGCGGTACCTGTGCTAACTATTCCTGAGGGATCAGGAGGATTTTCGGTGTATAGTGATGCATCTCATCAAGGATTGGGGTGTGTACTTATGCAGCACGGAAGAGTGGTCGCATATGGATCGCGACAGCTGAAAGACCATGACCGGAATTACCCCATGCATGATTTGGAGTTAGCCGCTGTGGTATTTGCTTTGAAGATCTGGCGACACTACTTATATGGGGAAAGATTCCAGATCTTCACTGATCACAAGAGTTTGAGATATCTCTTTGATCAGAAAGAGTTAAACATGAGACAAAGGAGATGGATGGAACTCCTTAAAGATTATGACTGTGAGATTCTTTATCATCCGGGTAAGGCGAATGTAGTTGCTGATGCCTTGAGCAGGAAGAGTATGATATCTGCTATGATGATCAGGGAATGGGATTTGTTAGAGCAGTTCATCGAACTTCGGATCAGAGTTAAAGAGGTAGAGACTGGATTTTTGGCTAGCCTGTGGATAGAGCCCAGGATCATGGATCAGATTAGAACTGGGCAGCGCAGTGATCAGAGATTGATAGATATGGTTAGCCAAGCTGAGCAGAGTTCGCAGTCGGATCTCACCATCAGTGAGGATGGATTGTTGAGATTCAGAGGATGGATTTATGTACCGAACGATGATACCCTAAAGAGACAGATATTGAGAGAATCCCACTGCTCGCGATACACCATGTACCCAGGGAGTACTAAGATGTACCGAGACTTGAGAAAGGTGTATTGGTGGAGTGGTATGAAGCGAGACGTGGCAGAGTACGTGGCCAGGTGTTTAGTATGCCAGTAAGTGAAAGCTGAGCATCGGAAGCCCGAAGGACTACTACAGCCCTTACCTGTACCTACATGGAAATGGGAGCATGTCACTATGGACTTTATTATGGGTTTACCGAGGACCCGAAGAGGTCATGACGCTATATGGGTTATAGTGGATAGATTGACCAAGAGTGCCCACTTTCTTGCCATCAAGAGCACAGATACTGTGGATGCCTTAGCTGAGCTGTATGTCAGTGAGATAGCTAGATTACATGGGGCTCCAGTGAGTATTACTTCTGATAGAGACTCCCAGTTTACTTCTAGATTTTGGACCCAGTTTCAAGAGTCCATGGGATCTCGATTGAGTTTTAGTACTGCCTATCATCCTCAGACAGATGGTCAGTCAGAGATGACATTCAGACCCTGGAGGATATGTTGAGGGCATGTACGATGAATTTTAAGGGATCATGGGATGATCACCTGCCCCTAGCAGAGTTTGCATACAATAATAGCTATCATGCGAGTATTGAAATGGCACCCTTTGAGGCTCTATATGGTAGGAGGTGTAGATCCCCTGTAGCGTGGAAAGAAGTCGGTGACAGAAAGATAAATGCTCCCGAGCTTGTGGAGCAAGCTGTACAGAGTGTGAAACTCATATGTGAGAGGTTACGGGCTGCACAAAGTAGACAGAAAAGCTACGCGGATGTGCGTAGATGGCCACTCGAGTTTGACGTTGGTGATGCAGTATTTCTGAAAATATCACCGAGTAAGGGTATCATGCGATTTGGGAAGAAAGGAAAATTGAGTCCTCGATACGTAGGACCATTCGAGATTCTTGAGAGAGTGGGAGAGGTAGCTTACAGATTAGCATTACCCCCACAGATGTCTAGAATACACAACGTTTTTCATGTGTCTATATTGAGGAAGTACCACCCGGACCCTTCTCATGTCATAGAGTATGACGAGATGGACATTCAAGAGGATATGAGCTACACTGAGGAACCCGTCCAAATTCTCGATAGAAGAGAGAAGGTACTGAGAACTAAGAGCATCCCATTAGTGAAAGTTTTGTGGAAATATCACTCAATGGAAGAGGCAACGTGGGAACTAGAGAGTCTCATGAAGGAGAAATACCCCCATCTCTTTAATTAGTTGAGTTGAATTTGGAGGACCAAATTCTTTTAAGGAGGGGAGGATGTGAGATCTGAGAATTTCAGACATATTTTATTGATGTAATAATAATTTGAAGTGTAATTTATTGAGCTAAGTGAATTGTGGGAATGATAATTGGAGATTTATATGTTAAGTGTTAAAATAAATGTGAAACTATGAGGACAGATCGATCTGGGAGAAGGAGAGATCGATCTGGTGAGTTATAAACGACAAAGAAGGAGAAATTTAAGGAGCAGATCGATCTGGGAGAAGGAGAGATCGATCTGGTGAGTTAAAAACGACAAGGAAGAAGGAATTTAAGGATGAGATCGATCTCCAATGGAAGAGGATCGATCTCCTTATGAATCTGTTTGAGAGAAGATCGATCTCATGAGGAAGAGATCGATCTCCAAATGATTCTGTTTGGGAGAAGATCGATCTCCTCAAGGAGCAGATCGATCTCATAAAGCCATAAAGAGATCGATCTCACCCCTTGACAGATCGATCTCCTAGGCATAAATTGCCCCAAATTGTCCCAAAAATTCAAACGCAGATCGATCTCCTCAAGAGCCAGATCGATCTCCTACCTCCAGTCTATATAAGGAACCCCTATTTTTCTCCTGCAATTTTACTTTCTCTCTCTTCCAACCCCATTTCCACCGAAAACCTAACTTTCTCACTCATCCAAAACACCCATTTTCGGCCAAATCAAGAGTTGTGGCAAAAAGGAAAGTTGTTCCTCATCAAAGGGAGAACAACATACTTGGAAATCGAAGGACGAATCGGATCGAGGCGTGGGTTGTGCGTCTCACAAGCTTTGGGTAATTTCTAAACCTCGATCTTGATATTTGAGATGATTTTGATGATATTGGTGGTTGTCATTGCGTTGAAATAGCTGAGAAATGATTAGGGATTGATGAAATTGCAATGTAGTTGGGGTAATGTTGATATTTGGTAATTTTGGCAATTTTGAGAATTTGTGCTATAAATGAAAATATAGACAATGTGGTGAATTAGCGTAGATGATTTAACATGAGAAATGTAGAGCGTTGTGATATTGTGAATGAGGTTGTAGTTTAGGGTAGAGTTACGAGAATCGAGAGATTTGAGGTGTTATGAGCAATTATGCTCGATTTTGAGGATTGAGGTTTATGAGATAATTGAGTATTGATGTTTTAACATCGTTTGGACAGCTCGGGAGTTCCAGAGTGGAATACGAGGCTAGTCCGTGATACGGGGGAAACGATTGCACTATACGAGGTGCAAAGAGGTAAGGGAAAACTAAACCATTTGTGTATGTATTTTGATGAATTGTTAGCATGAACCATGATTTGAGAATACAAGCATGTTTGGTGTTGTGTAGTGATATAATTGCACACGGTTTTTATAGCCGGTTGGAGCCCATTATTTTATGAGTTTATAAGTTGAGTGTGAAATTGCTTTATAAACCTTTGAGTTGCGTGAAAAGTAAATTGGGCTCTACGTTAAGGCGATATTGGGATTTGAGAAAATGTGTGCGTGTTTTGCCGGTTGGAACTCGGTTTTAATATGTTTTGTGTTGAGTACACAAATGTTTTAAATGAGTTTTATGAGAGAAAACCATTATGAGTTCTACGTGAAGGCATAACGTTTTATAAGATAATGGCTAATGATTAAGACTTAGGCGTGTCATGTTGAATACACATCTGGCCTTGCTCTGGTAGCATGTAAGACCGATCATGCCTCAAACAGAGAGATTGGAAGATCGATCTGCCTATTCGACAGATCGATCTGCTCTAATATTTTCAAATTATGAGATCGATCTTGTCATATATGAGATCGATCTCCTTGCTTCTTTTTGCCTTGATCTTGCATGGATTATAACTAAGAGATCGATCTGGTCAAGATGGCAGATCGATCTGGCATTCTACTGGAGGTTTCCAACGGCTCTTTCTACAAAATCTCAACGGGAAAAACAGCATTAAATGCTCCAACTACCAATGCTTCAGTATATAATCAAGCATTGAAGACACTGAGAAGGTAAAGACTATTGCTGCACATTCTGTATATTCTCAAGAGTTTAATTCTTTCATTCCAATTGTCTTCAATCCTCATTTATTGAGTTTATTGTATAAGCTTGTGTGCAAAAGCTGTATTTGTCCTACCCACATAACAAGCTTGATATTGTATTCATCCTTGCTTTAAGATAGAAGAGGATTGTTCCTCAGTGAGATAATCTTTGTAAAAGGGTGAATACTTCTTTGTATAAAAAGGGTAGAGAGGTTATTCCTTAACCAAAAAAAGGGAGTGTGTAACTTTCGTTGAAAGTGAGAAAGAAAGCACTTGACAAGAAGGTCAAGGAGAGAGGACGTAGGCAAGAGATTGGCCGAACCTCTATAAACGACTGTGTTTGATATTCTCTTCCTTATCTTGCTTTAATTTGGTTTAATACATTATATTGCTTATTCATTATTTGTTAATTAAGCTCAAATTAGTTTAAATTTACCATTAACATTAGAAAACCGATTCACCCCCCCTCTCGGTAGAGCCAACACTTTCGAAGGTTTTGATACATGTAAACCCCACAAATTTCCTACGTTAATTTAATTATATAAAAATGTAAATAATATATATTAACATAAGCGTAAATATTCGTTGTAGGACTCGAGGACTATAGGGACCGAGAAGCCCGTGAATGATCGGGAACCCGAAGATACAAGGAGTGATAAGACGAATGTGAGTATAGAGGGATTAGAGAATTGTAATTTGTTAAATGGAAAATTGTTGATGTAAAACACTTGTATCGAGAATTTATGAAGAATGATGGAGTCCCGATACTATTTCATTTTCGGAATAAGGAAAATTTCATGGAAGGCATGATATTATGTTTTGGATAAATTATATAAGAAAATGTATACATGTAGATATATACATAGGTGAATATGTATATATATATATATATATATATATATATATATATATATATATATATATATATATATATATATGTACATATATACTAGACATTTAAAGAAAAAAATAATAATATATATAGCATATATACATTATTTAGTGTATAGTATTTAATATATAGTATTAACAAATAAATAAATAAAGTATGAGACAAATAAAATAAAAAAAATAATAAAAATGATGAAATGAAATAACAAGAAAACAACAAATATATTAACACTAAACAAAGACAAAACAAATAATATCTATCTATATATTAATATAATATATATATATATATATATTGATATAATAAATATATTAATATAATAAAAAAAAGGAAAAAGGGGCATTGTACGGGATTGGCTTTCTTTGAAAGCCAATCCCGATTGTTTCAATTGGAAACAAAAGAAAACAGAGGCATCAACTGAGCGGGAGAAAAAGCAAAAGAAAAGAAGAAGAAGAAGAAGAAGATAGGCTCGGTTGGCTGGAGAAGAAGAGAAAGAAGAAGGAAAGGAAAGAAGAGAAAAGAAAGAAAGAAAAGAGGGAAGCTGCTGGCCAACAGGAAAAGGAAAAGAAGGGGAGAAGGAAGAAGGGAGCTGGTTTTGCCGAGCAAGAAGACAAGGAAGGAAGAGAAGAGGAGGAAGGAAGGAGAGGTGCTCGGTTGAGGAAGAATGAGAAACCGAGAAGCAGAATCGGGACTGAAAAAGGGCAGGAACTGAGAGTGAACAGGGGAAAACGTGAGGGAGAAAAGGGTGATTAGTTGAGAAAGGTGGGAGGTCGGCATTTCCTGGAAAAGAAAATTGAAGCAGAACGTGAGGGAATCAGGGGAGGTATCGGCAATGCAGTAACAAAAAAAGAACGAGAGAGAGAGGCTAGAAGGCAGGACAATCGAGAAAGAGGGAGACAGGGGCTGGAACCGAGACTGGAAAAACAAAAAAGGGAGCTAGGCAGAAGACAGCAGTTGAAAACCAAGAAGCAACAGGAACAGGAAGGCAGAAACCGAGGACTGAAGCTAGGAACAGGGGGTTGAACAGGGGAAGGAAACCAGCAGGGGACCGAGAGGAAGAGGTGTGATGGCGATGGTGATGATGGCCGAGACCTAAGGCTGTTGATGGGGGTGCCGGAAGGATGGAGAAAATGAGCAAACACTAAGACTTTGGAAAAAAAAAGGGGAAGAGAAAGGAGATAAACAGTGAAGTCGTGGGGAAGAAGTGAAAGAAGAAAAGGAGTAGGCGGGAAAGAGAGAAAGCAAATTCAAAAAAAGGAAAGGAAAAAAAAAGAAAAAGGTAAATGGTATATTTATGTATATATGTATTTTTTTCAATATACATGTATATATATGTGGTAGTATGCATAAACATGTTAGTGTAGATTGGAAGAGACAAAAAAAGGAGAAAAGGTAAATTTAATGTACGTATATATACATGTATGAATATATATGTATACATGCTTGAGATATAGGTTAGGTGTGTATTAAGGTGGGTGAAATGAAAATAAAGAGAAAATAGGTAAAAATCTATATGTATATATGTATATTTAATTTTACATGTATATATATGTGATGGAGTATAAGTATGATAAGGTAAGTCAAATTAGATGTGAACTAAAAATAAGAATGGAAGAGATGTGAAAGAGACAAATATATATATATATATATATATATATATATATATATATGTGATGATGAATAATGGGAACAAGTAATAATATATATATATATATATATATGTATTTATGTGAATATATAAAAATTTGGGTATATACATATGGGTGTATATAAGATGAAGGTATGCTAGTATTTATACACAAGAAAAATATGTATGCATATGTGATAAGGAAAAATGGAAAACAATGATAATATATATATATATATATATATATATATATATATATATATATTTATTTAGGTGCATATACATGTGGGGGTATGTAAGATGAATGTGTGCAAGTATATGTATATACAAAGAATGTGTATATAAGAGATATGAGAACATGAAAACAATAAAAGTATATATATATATATATATATATATATATATACATATAGGAGTGTATATATATATAAATATATATTTTTACGCGTGTATACATGTGGATGTATATAATAAGGGTATGTGTTAATACTTGTAGGTACAAATATAGAAATAGTGAAGAAATATATAGACGTGCGTGTTGGCCTAAGGATATACAATAATACGTACACACGCAGTAGTAACGATAGGTTACGATTTTTAATGCAATTCGCATGGATAGAGTGCTAAGTATACAATTGCGGTGTAGGTGATTGTAGAAGGGATTAAAGGAGGTACTAGGAGGCGTCACCGTTCGGATTCAAGATACCCGATAAATCGAGGTAAGGGGTATTATTTAACTCAGTTCTGATAATGCATTTTTGTTTCACCGGTAAATGATTTTATGAAAGAGCATGTGATTTGAAATGATTTATCAATGCTTTCATACTTGCGAAGCATGTTTTAATTTATCGAAATATTTTTCGAGTACTTTCCATGTTGTGAAATAAATTTCCTAAGGTATGAAGCGTATGGATGTTTTACATTTATTTATGTTTTTATATCCATATCGTTAAAGAAACTTTTGACAATTTCAAAAGTATGTAAGAAAAGAAATTTGTTTTCGAAAGGGGATTGTGGGGGCCACCTCTTGAGTCCCGCGGGAACAAAGTGCCACACAGTCTTTCGGTTTTATGAAAGAGTTTTTAGATTACAAGGAATGCGATTTTATTACTCGATATGCGTTTATGGGTTATAAAACCTAAGAAAGATTTTGAAAACTCTGTTTTGAGATTATAGGCTTCATGCATGGTTACTTCTTGTGGTGTTCCGATTGCACCACTTGGGGTGCCGGTACGTTGGCCCTTTTAACACTTGACTCAACCTGTGTGGAAGATGTCGTGCTACTTGTGGTTTATGATGATGATGTTTTGGTAGTATCTCGTGCCCGCGCAGCACGCAATTATGTTGCCCACATGGAGAGTGCCATTGGTGCCTATGTCCTAGCTATGTGCTAGTGAAAGTATGTAAGATGGATACTACCCATGTTTTACAAAAGAGTTGTACGACCCTGATCCAGTCTACAGCCACTTACCATGGCCATAGGTAACATGTTTAGCTCTCTACGGAGAATGACACGTATCGCATGACTTAGTTATAGCCTGGTCTCCATGAATTAGTTATGAATGATAAATGTGGCAACGAATATGTGCCTTATGAATTTCAATGATTGGTTATGAACCAACACGTTTATGTAATGTTTACAAAGTAATTATGAAATGTTTCATGAAAGCTTCACAAAATGTTTATGACATGTTTACGAAAGTAAAATGAGATGATTATGCAATGTATGCGAAAAGCTTATGAAAGAATTTATAGCATGGTTGAGCATGATTCTTGCTTTGAACTTGCATGCTTTATGACTTTTACGATGAATTGCATGAAGTGATGATTTAAGTTTTTCCTTTTATTTAAAGTATGATCTTACAAATAATTTTTACATGCTTTTCATATATATATATATATATATATATATATCAGGATTAATTTAAAGGTACTATCTTACTGGGCTTTTTCCCGAAAGCTCACCCATCTACCTTCAGATCATTTGCCGTGTATGTATAGACGCTCCCTGCCTCGTATACGATGTAGGCTCGTGGGAAGAGCTACCATAGGCTACTTTTTGTACACGCAGAAAGGTATACATTTACATTCCTGTACCAGACATATTTGTACGCACAGACACATATAATAGAAATAATTTGTCGGGATGTAATTTATAAGGAAATGATGTAAAGAATATAATACTTAGGATTAGGTTGTGAGATGATTGTATAAATTGATATCGATATATTGAGTTGTAAAAGTGGATTGAGAAAGTATGCTTGGTAGTTGTAGATATCTAGGATTGTTGGAAAGCATGCTTGGTAGTTGTGGATATCTAGGATTGTTGGAAACAACTAAATTGCAGGTGGATAGGCTCATATATAAGCTGTTGTGCTGCCGAAATTTTTATCGGCCACATAAGTTAAAATATAGAAATTAAATTATAATTACGAGTAAAGTATTAGGAAAAGTATTTTGACACTGCACAGGAATACAACCTCAGTGAATAAGGGAATAAGTGGGTAAATTAAATTCAAAAAAAAAATTTATCCCGATTTTCAAGGGTCAAGGGTCGTTACAGTTTAAGTGATATCAGAGCGAAGGTTGTTTAGTACTGTCAGTGTCGAAAATAAGGATTAAATTACATCCCAATGTCTGTGTTTGTCTGGTAGTAGGTAATGTATACCTAATGAATGTAAGACTTGGTCTTTGGAATTACGCGCAGGTATTAGATCACTGCACGATGAGTGGAAGACGCGGATGTACTCAGAGGCAGGCTTAACCACCTCCACCTCCACCTCCTCCACCGCACTTAGAGGGCCTCAATACAGGTATGGCTCAGTTTGAACAGCGGTTGGAGCAGCGCCTCGAGCGAGGTTTGGAGTCGATAGCTGCCATGATTGCCCAACATCTAGGGGCAAACGTTTCCGATTCAGTTGGCACGGCACCATTTCCTACTCCGGTGTCGATTCCTCTACAAGCACCACCACCTCATCCTCCACAAGTTCCTCCAGTACCTATGGCGCCTCAGCCTCTTATACAGACCCGGAGGGAGGAGAGGAATATCGGTAGAATGAGGAATCTCTCGAAAATGAAGCCGCTAGCATTTAAGGAAAAAGGTAGGGATGAGAATAAGCAGACAAAGTGTCAGACCCGAATTTTTCGATTTTACGTATGTAGCTTGTACCTTATGATTCCTATGTGTATGAACATTATATTTTCATAGTTGAATCATAAGATGAGTATTTACTACATGCAATCGATTAATTGAGAAATTAAAAATGCATGTGAGATACATAACAGCGAGATAAGGATTAAAATGATTCCCGAGCAAGTACAGGGGTAAAACGGTCAATTGATCGAAATTCGGTATAAATCCGATGAGACAATTTTATTAAAAATATGAAATCGAGAAATCTTGATCAATAACGGGCAAATATTGAATTTCGAGTCCAACTGATCGAGATATGAATTTATTTAATTTTTAGAATTTTTGTCTCGAAAAATGATCCCGAAAATAGTAGAAAAATATACCGAAGAGGCAAAATCGGACTGATAAAGTCATTTACGGATTAAATGAATTTAATATGATTTTTGAGATATTTTTAGATATTTATGGGATATTTTTGGTATTTTATTATTATTTTAAATAATAAAATAATAATAAAATAATTTATTATTAAGCAAAAAAAAAAAACAAACAGAACAAAAAAAAAAAAAATTTCGGGAATTCACCGGACTTCGGGTAAGTCGATACGAGGTCAAAACTGACCGATTTGATTTCCGATAAATTTATTTAAATTGTATTTAATCTGAAATTGACCCGGAGTTAAATATACAAAATTGTGCAGTTCGACGATTAATTCCGAACGGAAGCCCGATTGAACTCCGATTCGCGTACCATCGCATAATCTCGGGTAAGTAAAGCTTATTTACGACAAATTAAGTGATTAACGCGTATTTAAGATTTATTATACGCAATTCGGATTAAATTTCGGATTTAGTGAATTATATTCGAAATTTCGAATAAATTATCGTAAATGATATACGGGCTATCCAAAGAGTTTGAAATAAAGCCCAATGGGTATTGATAGGCCCAATGAGTCGATAGACCCTAATGAAGGGAATTAATACAGGAAAACGGGCTTAATACGGATTAAGGCCCAATTAAAGTGTTAAGGCCCATTAAGAGTAAACGGGCCAATTTAAGTTAAATAAACTGTATTAAATGTGTAATACAGTAGAAAACGTGTAATTAATTCAGTGAGTGGTTAATTGCAGCTCCAGAGTCATATTGAGAGTGACCGGACTGCGAGACTTGGACAACAAAGAGGAAGAGAGGTCACACTACGTGATCCGAGGTAAGGGATCTTTGTGAGCTCTTAGAGATAGCTGTATGTATTTTTATCGTCGTTTACATACACTTAAATTCCGTATAGCGTATGAATATGAAATTTCGGGATAATACCCAAATATGAGAAAATTACGAAAATACCCCTAGACCCGGGGAAAAATTTGAAAATGCATAAAGTACATGAGCATGATGTTTTACATGTGGAAAAGAGGTTTTGTGAAACCAAAATGATAGACTGGCTCACGATTTGACAGTATGCATTAAATTGCATGTTTTTATGAAATGTGTGTTTTGCACCGTTTTGTGTATCACACTCGGTTTTGAGTACCATTGTTGTGGAAAATAGAGCCAGCTGTCTATTTGTGTGTGTGAAATCATGTTGGAGCTATGAGGTCTGTTGATTTATCCAAATCCGCTCGCACTTGATTTTATTGTGATTTGTGATTGAGATCGTGCTGGAGCCCACGGGTTAAGTAGGAGGCTGTCGCAGCAGGGGCCCAGAGAGGTCGCCTGTGGTAGGCAGGACCTCACACACTGACTTGCTCACACTAGATCTGAGACGACAGGTTGTGGTTGATAACTTATTTGGTTGGGGTGGTGAGCTTTTGACTCAAGCACCTACAACTATGTGGTAATTGTACTGTGGTTCACGGAGTACGCTGTACCGTGTTGACAACATGGAGTACACTGTACCGTGCAACTATGGGATGTGAGGATTGCGTCTTTGGACTCGGGCATGCTTTGTCATTGCTCTGTTTTGTGATAGTCCTTAGATAGGAGCCGATGGATAGACTAATCCCCTCCTCGGACTCTGAGATACCCTTGCACACCTAGCTAGTGATAGCTCGGGGTCTCGGGACTTTGGCCAAATGTCTTATGGATTTCTGTGGATCCCTGCCTAGTCTCATCCGATTTTATTGGTTTCTATAACGAAACTAATTGTGATTTGATTTCTGTGATGAAAAGCATTTGAAATGAGAACATGTTTTAAATGCGAGTTTCAATACTAAATACAGACATATTTTACTCTGAACGAGTTTTGACATTTGATTTTTGGGCAGTAAATTGCTATGTGTTTTAACAATAATGGTTTTGTGAATGCTACGAATTTTCAGCATAAACCATGCATTATAAGTATCGTAGATAGTACGGTTATCTACCTGCTTTCATTTATTCCTTACTGAGCGCGTTAGCTCACCCCTTTTTCATCTCTCCACAGATTAGCCTTAGTGCTTCTGAGAGCTCTGTGGCAGATTTTTGTATTTTCCTTCCGCTAGCAGCTGTTATCACATTGCGAAAGGTATACACACTTTTGAAATCTTTTGTATCTAAATATGACATGGTACAGTGATGTATTTATATTAATACTGGGATGTAAACCAATGTAAACGAACGTAAAAGTACTGTAAATTATTATAAGTACAATTTCTTATTATGGATGCATGAGAAGTGAATGAATTAAAGAATATGGGAGTGATCGACTGACATCGATTCATAGCCCAACTGTCTGTATGTGTAGTCGTGATATGTGGAAATTATTGATATAAATGTAAGGAATTCGGGTCACGACAGAGGTGGTATCAGAGCCGAGTTTGTCTGATATGAATCGTTGTTAGTAACTAAGGAAGTTTACATCCCATTATCACTGTGCTTTGTTTAGATACAATTGTGTATATCAGGTTGTGATTTCACTGAATTTGTGTTATATATACAGAAAATATATAGGATGTCTGACAAACATCGTAGTAGAGGAGAGAGTTCTCGATCTCAAGAGCACGGAGATAGACCCGAGAGACGGAGTAGATCCTCATCTAGACATACTTCTCGAGAACCATCTGAGAGTTCTGGCGCTCGCGACTCGAGATTAGAGCGACGCCTTGATACAGTGGTGACATTATTGGGGCAGTTTATAGCTAGTTTTGGCAGTGCCCAGGGTACAACAGGACAGCCTGCACCGACTGCTGCAGCAGCTGCACCTGAGACCCATGCGCCTGCACAGCCTGCACCCGCACCACGGAGAGTCGAACCACCACATGCTCCTCCTGTTCAGCCTGCACCTCCTCCAGTAGTCCCTCTTCAGGGATATGATGATGATCTGGAGTATAGTTGTGATTTAGACAGATTGACACAGTTTCAAAAGCTACAACCTCCGTCATTTAGTGGGGTGAAGAATCCGGTAGTGGCAGAGGACTGGATTAATAGAATGGAGAAACTTTATAGATTCTCCCGATGTTCTACTACTGAGAGAGTGGCTTTTGCGACTTTTATGCTAGAGGGTGAGGCGGAACACTGGTGGAAGTCCACTATGCCTATTTTATCAGCTGGACATCAGGTTATTACTTGGGAGATGTTCTTGGACGCCTTTAGGGGGCAATACATTCCAGACACTGCTCAACGGAAGTTACAGAATGAGTTTTCAGGTTTGACCCAGGGAGGTAAGTCAGTGGACGAGTATGAATCTCGGTTTACATCTCTGGGCAGATATGATCCTGATACCATGGGCAGTGAACGGAAGAAAGTTCGTAAGTTTATGGAAGGCCTGAGACCATCATTTAGAGCTCGACTGGCCCCGTTGGATATTTCGACATATGGGGAAGCAGTTAGACGAGCTCAGCTGTGTGAGCAGGATTACGAGCTCCATGTGTTAGAATATGGGAAGGGTGGTAAGGGCAAAGATAGAGACCGGAAGAGATTTGGGGACGACAGAGGTAGTAGAGAGGGGAAGAGGCCTTTTAGTGGGCGACAAAAGATCGATGAGTCGCGGAGTAGGGCAGTCAGACCCCCTGTATATCCGACAGTAGCTCCGGCTCGGGGTATTGTGATTGGAGGTCCCCGACCAAATCCTGATAGATGTAGACTTTGTGGAGGACTCCACGGGAACCGACCTTGTTATAGGATATCAGGAGCATGCTTTAGGTGTGGTAAGACCGGACATATGATGAGAGATTGCCCGGAACCAGTTGAAGCGTCTTCTCAGAAGGGTAAGGAACCAGAGAAAGTTCCACATGTTATTCCTGCTCCGAGAAGGAGAGCCACGGCTGAGGAAAAGGGGAAGCAAGTTGTTGGCCAAGGCAGAGTGTATGCACTTGACCAGGGCGCTGCAGATGCTTCACCGGATGTGGTGAAAGGTACAATTCTGATTTTTAACCTTGAAGCATTTGCTCTATTTGATCCTGGTGCAACACATTCATTCATATCACCATCGTGTGCATTTAAATTATCAGAGTTTGTGAAACCTACACCTTTAGGTGAAAGATTGATAATTAGCACACCAATGGGAAGTAGTCAAATGACTGAGTATGTGTGTAAGCAATGTAAGTTAAGGGTAGGAGATAAGAGTATGATAGCCGATCTTATCCTGTTAAGTATGTTTGATTTTGATGTAATATTAGGAATGGATTGGTTGGCTACAAATTATGCTATCTTAGATTGTCATTCTAAGACGATAATATTTTCTCTACCGGAGAAACATGTTGTATAATTTTCCTTAGTAAATATAAAAGAAATACTTATGCAATATTAAATTGATTGCATAATATTATTTTGAAGGTTTTATTGCGTACGTGGTTGACCTAGATAAGGCACAACCGGAATTGATTGACATTCCTGTGATCAGAGAGTTTTCGGATGTCTTTCCGGATGACTTGCCAGGGTTACCACCAGATAGAGAGATGGAGTTCTGTATTGATTTGGTACCTGGTACTGAGCCTATATCCAGACCACCGTACAGGATGGCCCCAGTTGAGTTGTTGGAACTGAAGAAGCAGTTACAGGATCTGTTGGATAAGGGGTTCGTTAGACCGAGCGTCTCACCTTGGGGAGCTCCGGTCTTGTTCGTTAAGAAGAAGGATGGAAGCCTCCGACTGTGCATAGATTATCGGTTGTTGAATAAGGCTACCATTAAGAACAAATACCCCCTTCCACGTATTGATGATCTGTTGGATCAGCTTAAAGGAGCACAGATCTTTTCCAAGATCGATCTGAGGTCTGGGTACCATCAGTTGAGGATCCGGAGTGAAGATGTACCCAAGACAGCCTTTCGTACCCGTTATGGTCACTATGAGTTCTTGGTTATGCCTTTCGGGTTAACGAATGCTCCTGCAGCTTTTATGGCTTTGATGAACGATGTGTTCAAGCCATACCTGGACCAATTTGTGATCGTCTTCATCGATGATATATTGGTATATTCGAAGTCCAGGGAGGAACATGAGCAGCACTTGAGTATTGTTCTGCAGACCCTCCGAGAGAAGCAGTTATATGCCAAGCTCAGTAAGTGTGACTTCTGGTTAGAACAAATATCATTTCTGGGTCATGTGGTATCGAAGGACGGGGTGTCTGTTGATCCGTCCAAGATAGAAGCAGTAGTTCAGTGGGAACGACCCAAGACAGTCACCGAGATCAGAAGTTTTCTGGGCTTAGCTGGGTATTACCGACGATTTGTAGAGGGCTTCTCGAAATTAGCTACTCCTTTGACTCGTCTCACTCGGAAGAATGTTGCATTTGAGTGGGATGATAAGTGTGAGAAAAGCTTTAGAGAGTTGAAGCAACGACTGACCACCGCACCGATTCTCACCATTCCGACCAGCTCAGGAGGTTTCTCTGTATATACGGATGCATCGGGACAGGGACTGGGCTGTGTATTGATGCAGGATGGGAAAGTAGTTGCTTATGGATCCCGACAGCTTAAGGACCATGAGAAGAACTATCCGACCCATGATTTAGAGTTGGCAGCTGTAGTGTTTGCACTGAAAATATGGCGCCACTATTTGTATGGTGAGAAATTTAAGGTATTTACTGATCACAAAAGCCTGAAATATTTGTTTTCACAAAAGGAATTGAATATGAGGCAACGTAGATGGTTAGAGCTTCTGAAGGACTATGATTGTGAGATCATGTATCATCCGGGTAAGGCGAATGTAGTTGCCAATGCTTTGAGCCGAACGAGCCTTGGGATGGTATCATACATGATGATCAGGGAACATGAGCTGCTAGAGCAATTTACGAGTCTCAGTTTAGATGTGACACCTTCTGATACTGACACATATTGTGTGATAGCTAGTCTGAGATTAGAACCGGATTTGATTGACCGGATCAGACAAGCTCAGCGTATTGATCGCTTCTGTGTTGATATGGTTAGTCAGATTCAGAAGGGTACTTGTGCCGATTTTGAGTTGAGCACTGATGGATTACTGAGATTCAGAGGCAGAGTGTGCGTTCCCGATGATCCTGAGTTGAGAAAACTCATTTTGTCCGAAGCTCATTCATCACGTTATACGTTGCATCCGGGGAGCAATAAGATGTATCAGAATCTTCGAAAAGTGTATTGGTGGTCAGGGATGAAGAGGAATGTGGCAGAGTTTGTGGCCAAGTGTTTGGTATGTCAACAGGTTAAGGTAGAGCATCAGAAGCCTGCAGGGTTATTGCAGCCTCTACCTATATCGACATGGAAATGGGAGCACATCACCATGGATTTTATCATGGGTTTACCGAGGACCCAACGGAACCATGATTCCATTTAGGTGATTGTGGATAGATTGACCAAGTCAGCTCACTTCTTAGCTATGAGAGCTACAGATACTCTGAGTGCGTTGACGAATTTATATGTACGAGAGATTGTGAGGCTACATGGCGTCCCAGTGAGTATTGTGTCTGACAGGGATTCTCGCTTCACTTCCCACTTTTGGGAACACTTTCAGGAAGCCATGGGAACCCGATTGAGCTTCAGTACAGCTTTTCACCCTCAGTCCGATGGTCAATCAGAGAGAACCATCCAGACTTTGGAGGATATGTTGAGAGCTTGTGTGATGGATTATAGAGGCTCCTGGGATGACCATTTGCCATTAGCCGAGTTCGCCTATAACAATAGTTATCACTCGAGTATTGGGATGGCACCGTATGAAGCGCTATATGGTCGAAGGTGTCGATCTCCGATTGGATGGGAAGAAGTGGGTGATCGGAAGATGTTTACTCCCGATTTGGTGCAGCAAGCCTTTGAGGATGTCCGGTTGATTTGTGACAGATTGAGGACAGCTCAGAGTAGGCAGAAGAGTTATGCTGACACGAGACGCAGACCTTTGGAGTTTATGGTCGGTGAGTCAGTATTCTTGAAAGTATCTCCTTCTAAGGGGATTATGAGATTTGGGAAGAAGGGTAAGCTAAGTCCTCGCTACATTGGACCATTTGAGATCTTGGATCGAGTGGGAGATAAAGCTTATAGGTTGGCATTGCCACCGGAGTTAGCCAGTGTGCATAACGTCTTTCACATTTCGATGCTTCGGAAGTATCATCCGGATCCGGCGCATGTGATTAGTTATGAGCCGTTGGAGCTCAGTGAAGACATGTCATACGTTGAAAGGCCGATTCGGATACTGGATAAGAAGGAGAAGGTTTTGAGATCGAAGACTATCGGGTTAGTGAAAGTCTTATGGCAGCATCACACTTCTGAGGAAGCTACTTGGGAGTTAGAGAGTTTGATGCGAGAGAAGTACCCCCAGTTGTTTGAGGATTGATTTGGTTCTAATTTGGAGGACCAAATTCTTTTAGTTGGGGAGGATTGTCAGACCCGAATTTTTCGATTTTACGTATGTAGCTTGTACCTTATGATTCCTATGTGTATGAACATTATATTTTCATAGTTGAATCATAAGATGAGTATTTACTACATGCAATCGATTAATTGAGAAATTAAAAATGCATGTGAGATACATAACAGCGAGATAAGGATTAAAATGATTCCCGAGCAAGTACAGGGGTAAAACGGTCAATTGATCGAAATTCGGTATAAATCCGATGAGACAATTTCATTAAAAATATGAAATCGAGAAATCTTGATCAATAACGGGGCAAATATTGAATTTCGAGTCCAACTGATCGAGATATGAATTTATTTAATTTTTAGAATTTTTGTCTCGAAAAATGATCCCGAAAATAGTAGAAAAATATACCGAAGAGGCAAAATCGGGCTGATAAATTCATTTACGGATTAAATGAATTTAATATGATTTTTGAGATATTTTTAGATATTTATGGGATATTTTTGGTATTTTATTATTATTTTAAATAATAAAATAATAATAAAATAATAATAAAATAATTTATTATTAAGCAAAAAAAAAAAAAACAAACAGAACAAAAAAAAAAAATTTCGGGAATTCACCGGACTTCGGGTAAGTCGATACGAGGTCAAAAGTGACCGATTTGATTTTCGATAAATTTATTTAAATTGTATTTAATCGGAAATTGACCCGGAGTTAAATATACAAAATTGTGCAGTTCGACGATTAATTCCGAACGGAAGCCCGATTGAATTCCGATTCGCGTACCATCGCATAATCTCGGGTAAGTAAAGCTTATTTACGACAAATTAAGTGATTAACGCGTATTTAAGATTTATTATACGCAATTCGGATTAAATTTCGGATTTAGTGAATTATATTCGAAATTTCGAATAAATTATCGTAAATGATATACGGGCTATCCAAAGAGTTTGGAATAAAGCCCAATGGGTATTGATAGGCCCAATGAGTCGATAGACCCTAATGAAGGGAATTAATACGGGAAAACGGGCTTAATACGGATTAAGGCCCAATTAAAGTGTTAAGGCCCATTAAGAGTAAACGGGCCAATTTAAGTTAAATAAACTGTATTAAATGTGTAATACAGTAGAAAACGTGTAATTAATTCAGTGAGTGGTTAATTGCAGCTCCAGAGTCATATTGAGAGTGACCGGACTGCGAGACTTGGACAACAAAGAGGAAGAGAGGTCACATTACGTGATCCGAGGTAAGGGATCTTTGTGAGCTCTTAGAGATAGCTGTATGTATTTTTATCGTCGTTTACATACACTTAAATTCCGTATAGCGTATGAATATGAAATTTCGGGATAATACCCAAATATGGGAAAATTACGAAAATACCCCTAGACCCGGGGAAAAATTTGGAAATGCATAAAGTACATGAGCATGATGTTTTACATGTGGAAAAGAGGTTTTGTGAAACCAAAATGATAGACTGGCTCACGATTTGACAGTATGCATTAAATTGCATGTTTTTATGAAATGTGTGTTTTGCACCGTTTTGTGTATCACACTCGGTTTTGAGTACCATTGTTGTGGAAAATAGAGCCAGCTGTCTATTTGTGTGTGTGAAATCATGTTGGAGCTATGAGGTCTGTTGATTTATCCAAATCCGCTCGCACTTGATTTTGTTGTGATTTGTGATTGAGATCGTGCTGGAGCCCACGGGTTAAGTAGGAGGCTGTCGCAGCAGGGGCCCAGAGAGGTCGCCTGTGGTAGGCAGGACCTCACACACTGACTTGCTCACACTAGATCTGAGACGACAGGCTATGGTTGATAACTTATTTGGTTGGGGTGGTGAGCTTTTGACTCAAGCACCTACAACTATGTGGTAATTGTACTGTGGTTCACGGAGTACGCTGTACCGTGTTGACAACATGGAGTACATTGTACCGTGCAACTATGGGATGTGAGGATTGCGTCTTTGGACTCGGGCATGCTTTGTCATTGCTCTGTTTTGTGATAGTCCTTAGATAGGAGCCGATGGATAGACTAATCCCCTCCTCGGACTCTGAGATACCCTTGCACACCTAGCTAGTGATAGCTCGGGGTCTCGGGACTTTGGCCAAATGTCTTATGGATTTCTGTGGATCCCTGCCTAGTCTCATCCGATTTTATTGGTTTCTATAACGAAACTAATTGTGATTTGATTTCTGTGATGAAAAGCATTTGAAATGAGAACATGTTTTAAATGCGAGTTTCAATACTAAATACAGACATATTTTACTCTGAACGAGTTTTGACATTTGATTTTTGGGCAGTAAATTGCTATGTGTTTTAACAATAATGGTTTTGTGAATGCTACGAATTTTCAGCATAAACCATGCATTATAAGCATCGTAGATAGTACGGTTATCTACCTGCTTTCATTTATTCCTTACTGAGCGCGTTAGCTCACCCCTTTTTCATCTCTCCACAGATTAGCCTTAGTGCTTCTGAGAGCTCTGTGGCAGATTTTTGTATTTTCCTTCCGCTAGCAGCTGTTATCACATTGCGAAAGGTATACACACTTTTGAAATCTTTTGTATCTAAATATGACATGGTACAGTGATGTATTTATATTAATACTGGGATGTAAACCAATGTAAACGAACGTAAAAGTACTGTAAATTATTATAAGTACAATTTCTTATTATGGATGCATGAGAAGTGAATGAATTAAAGAATATGGGAGTGATCGACTGACATCGATTCATAGCCCAACTGTCTGTATGTGTAGTCGTGATATGTGGAAATTATTGATATAAATGTAAGGAATTCGGGTCACGACACAAAGTTTGTGAGGCAAGAGTCCAGGAGAGGTCAACCTAAGAGACAGATAACAGATGAGTCTCGGGCTAGGGTTGATAGGCCCATGGCTCCTGTAGCTACCCCACAGACTACCAAAGGTCCGCAGCAAAATAAGAAGTTATGTAGGACGTGCGGTAAACCCCATGAAGGTATTTGTTACAAGGCTACAAGGAGCTGCTTTAGGTGTGGACAGAAGGGGCACATGATTAAGGATTGCCCACTGGATAAGTTTCCACAGCCCCCAGAGCCACCACGACAACCTGAAGGGCAAGCTGCCCAGAGATAAGTCCCACTGAGATGGGCTACCGCGGTAGAGAAAGGCAAGAAGCCTGTCACTCAAGGAAGGATCCTTACCTAGGTTCGATGTGGTATGTAGGAATTGTGAAATCAAGGTAGGAGATAGGACCATATTAGCAGATCTAATTTTGTTGAGCATGTATGGCTTTGGTGTAATTTTGGGTATGGATTGGCTAACCACCAACCATGTAAGTTTAAACTGCTACTTTAAGACTATAACCTTCTCCTTACCTAGTAAGATTAATGTATGCTTTGCAGTTAAGGAATAAAGTGTATGATTTTGACTATTAATGAAAGTTTTTGATGAACGTGTTGATGTGAAAGTGATGTTGCATTCATCTCCGACATTAGTCGAGAATGTCCAAGTATTCAGGATATATCTGTGGTATGCAAGTTTTTGGATGTGTCCTAAGGAACTACCGGGGCTACCACTGGAGAGAGTTGGAATTCATTATAGGTTTGGCACTAGAGACACAGTCAATCTCGAAGTCTCCTTGTCGAATGAACTTTGTGGATCTTTAGGAATTGAAAAAGGAGTTGCAAGAACTATTAGATAAAGGAAGTTCAGAAACCCATAGGAGATATTGAGATATTTAGTTAAGCTAAGATGACTCCATTTGAAATTACTTTGAGGAAACAGAGCGCAAGGCGCAATTATGATGATATGAATTCTATAGTTCTAAAGTCACTAAGAGAGGGAAAGATAAAGAGAATGACGGAAAAGAGATCTACAAAGGAAATAGTGACAATGAAAGAGCACAGTTACTATACTGGAAGAATGAATCAGAGAACCAACGGTATAAATAAGACTCTAAAGGTCGCACTGCTAACATGATTAATAAGGATAGGGCGTGTAGCGGATTACCAAAAGGGAAAGCCTCCAGTCGCTCTCAATCTATACTCAAATCTCTGTAGAGAGGGGGAAAATAAGGGGGTGAGCAAACCACATGCTCAGTAAGGCAATCATGCGAACAGGTAAATACTGCACTATCTACGTGATCGTGATGCCATGCTCAAAAGCATTTAGTTCATTATTTTATCTCAAAACATGAGTGTATGATTGTGTTAATGGTATGTAAAGCATTCATGCTATTAAAATTCAATGCACAATTCAATTCAAAGCATGGTATAAATCATCATGCATAATTCACAATAAAGCATGGCATTAACCATTATGCATTTTTCACAATAAAGCATGGCATTACCCATCATGCATTTTTCTCGAATAAACATGGCATTAATCATCATGCTTCGGTGCACTTTAAACCATTAACAATCGATATCTCAAAACAATTCAACACTTGTCAGGTCTTAGCCCCTCCCTCGGACTGTCCTGACCCATAAATCATTTCAAACATGGATTTATTCACAAAGCATTAGACATGTGAGATAGGCAATTCAATAAAAGGTAATAACCTCTAGGGCTGTGGCCATAACCTGTGATACCAGTTACATGGATCAGGTGTGCGGGATATCACCACTATCTGCTTCCACACGGGAGGTGGGTCAAATCCTGCCCATCGGTCCATAGCAGATATTGTCCGAGGACGGCACATTACATCTCAACACGGTACAACGTACTTTATGCTACATGCACGGTATAACGTACTCCATGGACCCAATCAACACATCATATCACGTCACATCGCAAAAGGTACGTGTGAGCCTATTTAATCGGTACGACCTCTTGTCTACCTGAAGCTCCTAACACGATTATCAACATGTCAAAATCACAAACTGCACATGCGAGCCTATTTAATCGGTACGACACCAAGTCTGCCCAAAGCTCCAAGCACGACAACAAATAAGGTGGGCATCTAGTGCGAGCCAAGCTCCAAGCACCATGCCAAAACCAGTATGAAATCCATGTGAAAACTAGTGCGAGCTAAGCTCTAGCACTCATGTGTATAAAACATGTCAAATCTCGTGCGAGTCATACTCTAGCACGCTTTCATTCTCACGAAAACAATGTAGGTGGCTCATTTCTTTACAAAGTGTGGTTAACAAACTAAAATAACTCATTTATTTTGCAATTCATTTCAAATGCTAGCCAACCAACCAATCACTTGCTAAAAAACAATAAAACATGATTTTCCAAAGTAATATGCTTTTATTTTCATGCACATTTGTCAAACACCCAACTTTTGCACTTCAATCACCCAATTTCATTTCCTAACATCTCATGCATTCTAACAAAGCATTAAGCGCCCAAATTGCTCACATATATCTCTAAGAGTCCACACAATTCCCTTACCTCAATTTACTTGAGTGCGACACTCTTTTCGTCTTAGCTTCTTGCGCTCTTGGCTCGTCTTGTTCCGGTGTATCCTCGGAAGCTGCGATTCAATCATCTAAACCACTTGAGTTAAAGTTGTTAACTAACATTTGACCTTATTAGTCAATATAACTCATCTTTGCATTTACCAATGCCTTAATCCACATTTTACCCCTTTTAGGTAAATCTCACAATTTATTCACTAACTACACCTTAAAATCATACCCCAACACTATTATTAACTTCAATATATCCCATTCATCATTAATCTCAACACATTTCACTTTCTCACACTAGACCATTTTTAGGTCATGGTGGATTCATTACTCCCTAGGTAGTTTCTACCTTTTCTATGTATACCAAACAACTTCAAAATCAATATCTACACAATGTACTTGAGTTATTTTATTTAGAAACTCACCTAGTTTGATTTCCTCTTTGCTCCAATGGAAATACACCTTTGATCCTTCAATCCAACAAGTGGAGAAATGCTTCCAAACTATGTTGTTCTTCTCTTTGATTTGAACAACTTTGTCTCTAATAGCTTTCCCTCAAAGCTTACTGAAAATGTTTGGATTTAGAAGTGAGAAAGCTAGGTTTTTAGGTTGGAAATGGGAGAGATTGGTTTTTGTCTCGAAAATGCAGATCCAACTGCTCCATATTTATAGATTCAACTTGATGAGATCGATCTGTACAAGGAGGAGATCGATTTGGTCCTCTTAAAATCACCCTTTTTCTAAGACATTTTGAAGGCAGGAGATCGATTTGTTGAGTAGGGGAGATCGATCTTGCTTCAAACAGAGAGTCAAGGAGATCGATATGGTCTTAGGGGAGATCGATCTGCTTCCAACCCGAGAGCTAAAGAGATCGATTTGTTCCATTAAGGATCAATCTGCTCTATTCCATTGCTCAAATAAGAGCTTTCTGGCTCTTCCAGATCGATCTCTCATCCTATGGGATCGATCTGGCCTTCATATTTTCAGAGTTCTTACAGTTTTTCTGCAACAACTCACACAAAGATAACTTAAATTTGCTGCCATAGTCATTTTCTCATCCAATCATCTTTGAGACTTGAATATGGCATCCATTCATACCTTATACCTATTGAAACTTGTGTGGAATCTTTGTATAACCAAAGTATATGGTATACACCAAATGAAAGTGCACAACTCATGCACATTTTCCTTCTCTTTTTCCACACTACCCATTTTCCATTTTACTCCCACTCTTCACATGTTTAAGTTCATATCTTCATATTCATATGTAATGTAACTTGTATGTATAATCACAACTCTTATTGCAAGTGTATCACCATACTTACGTATTCATTTACACATATACATTATTAAAACTATACGGGGTCTCACACTATTACTGTCATGAGGGTAATCATTACTTCATCCTCAAAAGAGGGCACCCTCCGTAGAGGGAACAAAATACCTATGACCATGGTAGGATTGTAGATTGGATCAGGGTCGTACAACGTCACATAAACGCCACACAGGAGAAAAGATACTATAACGAAGGCAACATGATAGATACATAGAATTATGCATGTTATAGTTAAGGCTTAGCCCATTCATAGGCCATCGGCTAGAATTCCCTTAAGTCCCTTTAAATTGACCCCCAAGTTTATCCTGACTCGCATGCTTACGCACCCTTAGTCTTAAAACTTAATGTTATCATATTTCAAAATATTTTTACAGTTATTTGTACAAAGCTCAAGAAAATTATGTTTTAGAAATCACATAAATATATATTCATTCACAAATATTCAAAATTACAAAATTCTACAAGAATCGTGCACTCGTAGATAAAATGAGGGCTATAAATCGTTTTCAAAATTCGTGCTTATTTTATAAAAGATTTTTCATGCCATAAATACGTATTTGCAAGTAAGGAATACCGTTACTAAAATAAATTGCTTCCCTTACCTAAATGAAGTTGGGGCAATACTAAATCGTCGGGTATCGGGTTTACCTCGTTTTACATGTCAACACCTCGGGCTACCCAAAATGATTGCAAAACCATCAAATGATGTTGAAATCCACCTCAACATACTTAAACGTTGCTCAACGTACTTAAATCTCACTGACTCAGTGTCACGACCCAATTCCATTCTCTTTAACCGAAAATCACTAAACTTTTTTTTGCGTTTTACTGTTACCTTACCCGGTCGTGAACTAACTCACCACACACTGTTGGGCTGTGAGTCAATAATAAACACCACATCTCATTCATTCTCAGTTAAATAAAATGATGTCATACATTTGCATTTAATCTTGTACTTATACAAAAGCATGTTTTAATGACATCTACATCCCCCATAATTACCACTCAAAAGAATACTGTGCTTTTACATTGTTTAGATACAAAAAGAATCACTGTGTATATACCTCTAAGCGATGGAGATGCAGCGGAGTCCAAAATTACCACGCCTCAGTCCTCACTGGGCTACTATGCACGCTCTGTAGGGGGGAAATAGAGAGGGATGAGCAACCACACGCTCAGTAAGGCAATAATGCAAGCATGGTAGATAACTACTCTATCTACATGCTGATAGTGTTATGCATAAATCATTTATGGTAGGAGCATGAGGAATAAAACTATGCCATATGAGTATACATATATATCATGTGTCAAAATCATGTACATTGGCATATCAAACATGGTAAAAAGAACATCATGTATAAATCATCTTATGCTCAATCTCATTTAAATTCATAAAAAGGGCAATTCATTAAGAAACCTCCTTTTTAAACCAACATCATAAACCTCTTTCTCAACACATAAATACCACCAAATCAATTCACAATCACAACCACATTTTCATTTCACAATTCACGCATGTGTATAAAACTAGGTCACTATATCAAAAGTGCCTATGTGGATCACTACATCATAAATCATCCCAGACCACACGCATCCAGGTGTGTGGGGTATCATGCTGGCACGAAGACAGATTATCCCTCGCCAAACTTTCTCATCACATAACCATCATGCGGTACATCGTACTCCATGTGATATGCACAGTACAGCGTACTCCGTAGACTCATATCGTGATTGGGGGTGCCATTCCTAGGTCTTACCTACCCCAT
Source organism: Firmiana major (assembly GCA_033439115.1). NCBI lineage: Eukaryota > Viridiplantae > Streptophyta > Magnoliopsida > Malvales > Malvaceae > Firmiana > Firmiana major. The sequence goes on from CM065899.1 coordinate 56,203,697, forward strand.
ACCAAGAGTTTTCCATATCCGTGAAGGAGAGCCTCCCTGCCGAACAGAGCCTCCCTGCCTAACAGAGCCCCCTGCCTCCTCGGGCTTAAGGATGTTAGCTTAAGGATGTAGGGCTTAAGGATCCTTCCGTAAGAGAGCCTCCCCACCGAACAGAGCCTTCCCGCCTAACAGAGCCTCCCCGCCTCCTCGGGCTTAAGGATGTTGGCTTAAGGATGTAGGGCTTAAGGATCTTACCGTACCCATGTAGGAGAGCCTCCCTGCCTAACAGAGCCTCCCCGCCCCTCCAGGGCTTAAGGATGTTGGCTTAAGGATCCCACCGTAAGAGAGCCTCCCCACCAAACAGAGCCTCCCCGCCTAACAGAGCTTCCCCGCCTCTTTGGGCTTAAGGATGTTAGCTTAAGGATGTAGGGCTTAAGGATCTTACCAACTTTCACAACCTTATATGTATCATAATGTGCAAACTTGTGCGAGCAAAGCTCTAGCACGACTCATGCATCCTCTCATAAAGAGACGCGTACGAGCATAGCTCTAGTACGGTTATATTCATAAGACAAACCACTCAAAAGCCACGTACGAGCAGAAGCTCCAGTACGGTTTATAAACATCATCATAGTTTCCAAATCAAGGTGCGAGCTAAGCTCAAGCACGTATCACACAAGTGAAAACATAGAAATCCAGCGCGAGCGAGGCTCTAGCGCGATTTATGTCATGCAAATACGATAGGCGGCTTATACACAATCAAATAATCCCGACAATCGGGTTTAGCACTTCACAAATGCTTTTCCACAACATCAATAAAACACTAGCCGGTCCATCTACAAGCTTGCTTAAAACCAAGCAATTATGTTTTGAAAAACATCAAAACATTAGATTTATGCAATTATTAGCCTTACTATCCCATTTCTTTACAATACCATTTCAACCATCAAATCTCATACAATTATTCACAGCTATTTTCGCATACCAAACAACCAATTTCTCAAACATTCATGCATTTCATAAACACCCTATAATCCTGCAAATTACGAGCAGCTACCTCTATGTACTTGCAGAATTCCCTTACCTGGAATCGCGATGCGTGATTCCAATTCCTTAAAGCTGCTACTCGTACCACTCGATTCGTTTCCAACGGACTCTTCGAGACTGCACACAATCATATGTCACATTATATTCGATCCATATAATGCAACCCTTGTGCTTGCTATAGTCAATTTAATCTATAGCCTCTGTTAACGCTTATATGGCCTCGTTTCATTACTTTACCCATAACTCGAGTCTATGGATCTTCTTAGGCCTATTAACTTATTCCAAATCGATATTAAATCGACCTTAAGCTCATAGTGTTCATATTTCATGAATTCCCTCACTATGGCATTTTATCAAGCATATACATACTCATTTTCACAATTTCACTTAAACCCATATTATAACTCCACATAACCATTCCAAATCACCCACATTACTCATTTAACAACTTATCATAACCCATAAACCACCAACTCCCCAAATCATACTTTCTCACACTAGAGGCATTCCATTTTCTAGGTTACATTAGTTTCTAACACAACCTAGGTGTTTCCATCCATACATACTAATGCCAAACAACTCCAAAATCAATTAAATAGACAATGTACTTGGATTGGAGTGTTAGAATCTTACCAAATATGATTTTTCTTCTTTCTCCAAATGTCAATGCCCTTATCTCCTTCAATACCCACAATGGGATTTTAGGTTCCAACTATGTTGTTCTCTTCCTCAAGATGAACAACTTAATGTCTAATGGTCTCTCCTCAATTCTTGTTGGAAATGGCTGATTTTATAGAGAGAAAGTTAGGTTTTTGGGTTAGAAATGGAAGATTGGTGTTTTTCCCGAAATTTTTAGATTTTCAGCCCTCCTTTTATAGAAATAGCTTGAGGAGATCGATCTGGTCCAAGAGGAGATCGATCTGGTCCCCTTAAATCTCTCATTTTCGTGAAATTTTAAGCATGAGATCGATCTGTCGAAGCATGAGATCGATCTGGTCCCAAACAGAGAGCTAAGGAGATCGATCTGGATGCTTGAGGATCGATCTTTTCATTACAGAATGCTTAGGAGATCGATCTAGCCCCATTGGAGATCGATCTGCTCTATTCCATTGCCCAAATAAGAGTATTCTGGCTCTTCCAGATCGATCTCTCATCTTATGAGATCGATCTGACCTTCATACTTTCTAGATTTTATGCAGTTTTCTTGCTGCAACTCACACCAACACATCCTTAATCTGCTGCCATGGCCATTTTCTCATCTATCCACCTTTATAACTTGAAAATGGCATCCATTCATACCTTATGCACATTGAAACTTGTGTGCATTCATTGTATGTCCAAAGGTATACTATATATAACCAAATGGAAGCATTTATATTCACGCAGCTTCTATCCATTTACCACACTACCCATTTTGAGTTTCAATCACATCCATCACTTATAAGAACTCATTTCTTCATATTCAAACTCAATGGAACTTGTATGTACGTTACAAATCATATTACACATACATACATTGAATCCATGGACTTACATCGATCATACTTTACATTACAAGTCCATTCACATTCATTACACATTACAACTTTACATATACGGGGTCTCACATTCTCCCCTCCTTCAAGGAATTTGGTCCTCCAAATTAGAACCAAGTCACTCTTCAAAAAGTTGGGGGTACTCCTCCCGTATCAAGTTCTCCAATTCCCATGTGGCCTCTTCCGCCGTGTGATGTTGCCAAAGAACTTTCACCAAAGGAATTGTCTTATTCCGCAACACTTTCTCTTTTCTGTCCAATATCCGAATCGGCTTCTCAACATACGTCATACTCTCATGGAGCTCTAACGGCTCATATCTTATCACGTGTACCGTGTCCGGGTGATACTTCTGAAGCATCGAGATGTGGAAGACGTTGTGGACATTTGCCAAGTCCGGTGGCAATGCCAACCTATACGCCTTATCTCCCACTCTCTCCAAAATCTCGAAGGGTCCGATATATCTAGGGCTCAGCTTGCCCTTCTTACCAAATCTCATAATACCCTTCGCTGGTGATACCCTCAGAAACACCGACTCACCCTCATCAAACTCCAGTGGTCTTCGTCTCTTGTCAGCATAACTATTTTACCGGCTCTGAGCTGTCCGTAATCTCTCACATATCAACTGGACGTCCTCAGATGCCTGCTGCACTAAGTCTGGAGCAAAAATATGTCTGTCACCAACCTCTTCCCATCCAATAGGGGAACGGCATCTACGCCCGTACAATGCCTCATAGGGTGCCATCCCAATACTCGCATGATAGCTATTATTATAAGCGAACTCGGCTAACTGCAGGTGGTCATCCCAGGAGCCTCTAAAATCCAGCACACACGCTCTCAACACATCCTCAAGGGTCTATATAGTCCTCTCTGACTGCCCATCTGTCTGAGGATGAAAAGCGGTGCTAAAACTCAGTCGGGTCCCCAGCGCTTCCTGAAAATGTTTCCAAAAATGGGAAGTGAAGCGGGCATCCCTATCAGAAGCAACGCTCACTGGTACACCATGTAGCCGTACTATCTCGCGAATATACAGGTTCGCCAACTGACTCAGTGTATCGGTAGCTCTCATAGCCAAGAAATGGGCGAACTTAGTCAACCGGTCCACAATAACCCATATGGCATCATGACCTCTATGGGTCCTCGGTAACCCCATCACAAAATCCATGGTGACATGCTCCCACTTTCATGTCGGTATCGTTTGAGGCTGCAATAATCCTGCAGGCTTCTGATGCTCTACCTTCACTTGCTGACAAACGAGACACTTAGCGACATATTCAGCAATGTCTCTCTTCATTCCAGACCACTAATAAACCTTCCAAAGGTTTTGATACATCTTGGTACTTCCCGGATGTATCGTATACTTCGATGAGTGAGCCTCTAATAAAATCGTTCTCCTGATCTCAGGATCCCTGGGAACGCATACTCTGCCTCTGAACCTCAATAAGCCATCAGCACTCTGCTCAAAATCAATACCCACACCTGTCTGTATCTGCCTCAGCCAATCGATGCACCGTCGATCGCTCTGCTGGGCTTGCCGAATACGGCCAATCAATTTTGGCTCCAGTCTTAAACTAGCTATAATCTAAAGTCTCTCAGATCCAGGTGGGGTTACATCCAAACTGAGGTTCACAAAGTGTTCTAACAATTCATGTTCCTGTACCATCATATATGACACCAACCCAAGGTTCTTTCTACTCAAAGCATCGGCAACTACATTTGCCTTACCCGGGTGGTACATGATTTCACAATCATAGTCCATCAGGAGTTCGAGCCATCTCCTCTGTCTCATATTCAGTTCTTTCTGTGAGAACAGGTACTTAAGGCTCTTATGATCTGTAAACACCTGAAATTTCTCACCATAGAGATAGTGGTGCCATATTTTCAAAGCAAATACTACAGCCGCCAACTCCAAATCATGTGTCGGGTAGTTCCTCTCATGATCTTTCAACTGTCTAGATCCATAGGCAACTACCTTTCTATCCTGCATAAGCACACAACCCAGTCCCTGGTGTGATGCATCCGTATACACCGAGAATCCTCATGAGCTGGTAGGAATGGTGAGAACTGGAGCAGTCGTCAATCGACGCTTAAGCTCCTCAAAACTCCTCTCACATGCCTCATCCCACACAAACTTAACATCTTTTCGCGTGAGGCGTGTCAATGGAGCAGCTAGTATGGAGAAACCCTCTACAAATCTCCGATAATATCCTGCAAATCCCAGAAAACTCCTGATCTCAGTTACTGTCTTGGGCTGTTCCCACTGTACAACTGCCTCTATCTTGGATGGATCCACCGATACCCCATCCTTTGACACAACATGCCCCAGAAATGAGATCTGTTCCAACCAAAAGTTACACTTGCTGAGTTTGGCATACAATTCTCTCTCTCGGAGAGTCTGCAGAACTATCCTCAAGTGCTCATCATGATCTTCCCTGGACTTGGAATACACTAAAATGTCATCAATGAACACTATTACAAACTTGTCCAGGTATGGCTTGAATATATCATTCATCAATGCCATAAATGCTGTGGGAGCAATCGTCAATCCGAATGGCATCACCAAAAACTCTTAATGGCCATAATAGGTACGAAATACTGTCTTGGGTACATCTCCACTCCTGATGCTCAACTGATGATACCCTGACCGCAGATCTATCTTAGAAAATACTTCGGCTCCCTGGAGCTGATCCAACAAATCATCGATTCTTGGAAGGGGGTACTTGTTCTTAATGGTGGCCTTATTCAACAACCAGTAATCTATACACAGTCGGAGGCTTTCATCCTTCTTCCTTACAAATAGAACCGGTGCTCCCCAAGGTGAGACACTCGGTCTAATAAACCCCTTCTCCAGTAACTCTTGCAGCTGTTTCTTCAGCTCTTCCAATTCTATCGGAGCCATTCTATAGGGTGGTTTCGATATTGGCTCTGTACTAGGCACTAGCTTAATGCAAAATTCCATTTCCCTTTCAGGTGGTAGTCCTGGTAATTCATCCAGAAAGACATCAGGGTAATCCGTAATTACGGCTATGTCCCTCAATTCTGGGTGTGCCTCATTTATATCAACCACGATGCAATGAACCCTTCACATTATCCTCTCCATCGTTAGTAACATAAACCATCATTCTACATTCAACATTTATCATAAACAATAATTTATCTCTCAAGCAATATGCATTTAAAATCATACTCCTTTATTTACAACAAACATACTATTTTCATATCATTTCTTTTCATCAAAGTTTACAATAAGATTGTCTAATCCTGAAAATATCAATGTTTTGGCATGACAATCCATCACAACACGATAGGTAGCCAACCAATCCATTCCCAATATTATATCAAAAGCATTCATATTCAATAAAATCAGATTGGCTATCATTTCATTCCCCTCTATCATTAACTTACAACCTCTACATACATGCTCAGTCAATTGACTATCATTCATGGGTGTGGAAATCATTAACATTTTATCCAACAATGTTGGTTTCACATGCTTCAATAATTTATGTGCAAAGGAAGGTGATATGAAAGAATGCGTGGCACCAGGATCAAATAATACCAATGCTTCTAAATCAAAGATTCGGATGGTACCTTTAATCACATCTGTCGATGCGTCTGCAGTGTCCTGGTCCAGCGTGTGCACCCTTCCTCTGCTCACACCCACAGCCTGTTTCCCTTTTTCCTCAGCTGTAGCCCTCCTCCTCGGGGCTGCTGTCTCAACTGGAGCTCCCTCAGGCTCCTTGCCCTTCTGTGAGGCAATCTCCATCTTCTCGGGACAATGCTTAGCCATATGTCCTGGTCTCTCGCATCTAAAACACACCATAGGGGTCATCAGACAGGGCCTCTTCCCATGAAATCTCCCACATCTCCTACATTGATAAGTAGTAGGACGTGGTCCTCCAATAGTCATATCCCTCGACGCAGTCAAGGCTGGGTATATGGGAGGTCTAGCAGCTCTCTCCTGCACCTCCTCAATCTTAGGCCTCTTCTCGAAAAATCTTTGGCCACCTCTCTTGGCCACTCTTCCAAACCCGAATCTCTTCCGGTCTCTGTCCTTCTTGACACTAATCCTCCCAAGCTCGGAGGCGTTTCGCTCAAAGTCTTGCTCACACAACTGAGCCTTATGTACAGCCTCCTCGTAAGTTAAAATGTCGAAGGGAGCTAGCTTAGTCCGGATGGCCAATCTTAATCCATCCATGAACTTCTGTATCTTTCGGGTCTCACTACCCATCGTGTCAGGGTCATATCTCCCCAATGACATAAACTTGGACTCATACTCGTCCACAGTATGGTTCCCCTGAACCAAATTCATAAATTCCATCCGTAATTTCCTCTGTGCGGTAGCTGGAATATATTGTCTTCTGAAGGCCTCCAAGAATATCTTCCATGAAATCTCGGAGTGTCTAGCCCTCAAAATAGCTTCGATGGATCTCCACCAGTGCTCTGCCTCGCCTTTCAGCATAAACACGGCAAAGGCAACCTTTTCAGCTGAAGTGCATCGAAAAAACCTATATAGTTTCTCCATCTCATACACCCAATCCTCCGTAACCACTGGGTCCTTCACCCCTCTAAACACTGGGGGTTTCAGCGCTTGAAACTCTTGCAACCTGCTCAAGTAGCAGTCATAACCCAAATCACTACCGCTCTGCTATGGAGCGATAGGAGAATCTGTATCCTGGGCTGGAGGTGGTGTAACTGTAGCTGTCTCAACAGCATGAGGTCTCTCTACCTCTGTAGCTGCCTGTTCAGTAGTAGGCTGTGCTGCGGGACCTTGTCTATCACCGGCGCCCAAGGCCTGCGTGACTATTTCCACCAAATTCTCAATACTCCGCTCTAACCTAGCGAAGCGAGCCTCAGTATCCTCTGCTCTCCCAGCAGGGTTCTATGGAGCCTGCTCAGTTTGTGGCTCCGCACGGCTCTCAGGCCTACCTCTACGGCCTCTAGCACATGCTCTTGCCCCTCTACCTTTGCGTGTAACTGGCATAGTGCCTAACTTCCTGTATTATAATAATTTATTAAGCTCAATCCATCACGATATACACAGTTATATCTAAACAAAAGCACAGTACTACGGGGATGTACTTTCCTACGTTTTATTAGTGACTCACATCAGGCCAACACAGCTCTGATACCAATCTCTGTCACGACCCAATTCCATTCTCTTTAACCGAAAATCACTAAAATTTTTTTACGTTTTACTATTACCTTACTCGGTCGTGAACTAACACACCACACACTGTTGGGCTGTGAGTCAATAATAAACACCACATCTCATTCATTATCAGTTAAATAAAATGATGTCATACATTTGCATTTAATCTTGTACTTATACAAAAGCATGTTTTAATGACATCTACATCCCCCATAATTACCACTCAAAAGAATACTGTGCTTTTACATTGTTTAGATACAAAAAGAATCACTGTGTATATACCTCTAAGCGATGGAGATGCAGCGGAGTCCAAAATTACCATGCCTCAGTCCTCACTGGGCTACTATGCATGCTTTGTAGGGGGAAATAGAGAGGGATGAGCAACCACACGCTCAGTAAGGCAATAATGCAAGCATGGTAGATAACTACTCTATCTACATGCTGATAGTGTTATGCATAAATCATTTATGGTAGGAGCATGAGGAATAAAACTATGCCATATGAGTATACATATATATCATGTGTCAAAATCATGTACATTGGCATATCAAACATGGTAAAAAGAACATCATGTATAAATCATCTCATGCTCAATCTCATTTAAATTCATAAAAAGGGCAATTCATTAAGAAACCTCCTTTTTAAACCAACATCATAAACCTCTTTCTCAACACATAAATACCACCAAATCAATTCACAATCACAACCACATTTTCATTTCACAATTCACGCATGTGTATAAAACTAGGTCACTATATCAAAAGTGCATATGTGGACCACTACATCATAAATCATCCCAGACCTCACGCATCCAGGTGTGCGGGGTATCATGCTGGCACGAAGACGAATTATCCCTCGCCAGACTTTCTCATCACATAACCATTATGCGGTACATCGTACTCCATGTGATATGCACGGTACAGCGTACTCCGCAGACTCATATCGTGATTGGGGGTGCCATTCCTAGGTCTTACCTACCCCATACCAAGAGTTTTCCATATCCGTGAAGGAGAGCCTCCCTGCCGAACAGAGCCTCCCCGCCTAACAGAGCCTCCCTGCCTCCTCGGGCTTAAGGATGTTAGCTTAAGGATGTAGGGCTTAAGGATCCTTCCGTAAGAGAGCCTCCCCACCGAACAGAGCCTCCCCGCTTAACAGAGCCTCCCCGCCTCCTCGGGCTTAAGGATGTTGGCTTAAGGATGTAGGGCTTAAGGATCTTACCGTACCCATGTAGGAGAGCCTCCCTGCCTAACAGAGCCTCCCCGCCCCTCCAGGGCTTAAGGATGTTGGCTTAAGGATCCCACCGTAAGAGAGCCTCCCCACCGAACAGAGCCTCCCTGCCTCTTTGGGCTTAAGGATGTTAGCTTAAGGATGTAGGGCTTAAGGATCTTACCAACTTTGACAACCTTATATGTATCACAATGTGCAAACTTGTGCGAGCAAAGCTCTAGCACGACTCATGCATCCTCTCATAAAGAGACGCGTACGAGCATAGCTCTAGTACGGTTATACTCATAAGACAAACCACTCAAAAGCCACGTACGAGCAGAAGCTCCAGTACGGTTTATAAACATCATCATAGTTTCCAAATCAAGGTGCGAGCTAAGCTCAAGCACGTATCACACAAGTGAAAACATAGAAATCCAGCGTGAGTGAGGCTCTAGCGCGATTTATGTCATGCAAATACGATAGGCGGCTCATACACAATCAAACAATCCCGACAACTGGGTTTAGCACTTCACAAATGCTTTTCCACAACATCAATAAAACACTAGCCGACCCATCTACAAGCTTGCTTAAAACCAAGCAATTCCGTTTTGAAAAACATCAAAACATTAGATTTATGTAATTATTAGCCTTACTATCCCATTTCTTTACAATACCATTTCAACCACCAAATCTCATACAATTATTCACAGCTATTTTCGCATACCAAACAACCAATTTCTCAAACGTTCATGCATTTCATAAACACCCTATAATCCTGCAAATTACGAGCAGCTACCTCTATGTACTTACAGAATTCCCTTACCTGGAATCGCGATGCGTGATTCCACTTCCTTAAAGTTGCTACTCGTACCACTCGATTCGTTTCCAACGGACTCTTCGAGACTGCACACAATCATATGTCACATTATATTCGATCCATATAATGCAACCCTTGTGCTTGCTATAGTCAATTTAATCTATAGCCTCTGTTAACGCTTATATGGCCTCGTTTCATTACTTTACCCATAACTCGAGTCTATGGATCTTTTTAGGCCTATTAACTTATTCCAAATCGATATTAAATCGACATTAAGCTCATAGTGTTCATATTTCATGAATTCCCTCACTATGACATTTTATCAAGCATATACATACTCATTTTCACAATTTCACTTAAACCCATATTATAACTCCACATAACCATTCCAAATCACCCACATTACTCATTTAACAACTTATCATAACCCATAAACCACCAACTCCCCAAATCATACTTTCTCACACTAGAGGCATTCCATTTTCTAGGTTACATTAGTTTCTAACACAACCTAGGTGTTTCCATCCATACATACTCATGCCAAACAACTCCAAAATCAATTAAATAGACAATGTACTTGGATTGGAGTGTTAGAATCTTACCAAATATGATTTTTCTTCTTGCTCCAAATGTCAATGCCTTTATCTCCTTCAATACCCACAATGGGATTTTGGGTTCCAATTATGTTGTTCTCTTCCTCAAGATAAACAACTTAATGTCTAATGGTCTCCCCTCAATTCTTGCTGGAAATGACTGATTTTAGAGAGAGAAAGTTAGGTTTTTGGGTTAGAAATGGAAGATTGGTGTTTTTCCTGAAATTTTCAGATTTTCAGCCCTCCTTTTATAGAAATAGCTTGAGGAGATCGATCTGGTCTAAGAGGAGATCGATCTGGTCCCCTTAAATCTCTCATTTTCATGAAATTTTAAGCATGAGATCGATCTGTCGAAGCATGAGATCGATCTGGTCCCAAACAGAGAGCTAAGGAGATCGATCTGGGTGCTTGAGGATCGATCTTTTCATTACAGAATGCTTAGGAGATCGATCTGGCCCCATTGGAGATAGATCTGCTCTATTCCATTGCCCAAATAAGAGTATTTTGGCTCTTCCAGATCGATCTCTCATCTTATGAGATCGATCTGACCTTCATACTTTCTAGATTTTCTGCAGTTTTCTTGCTGTAACTCACACCAACACATCCTTAATCTGCTGCCATGGCCATTTTCTCATCTATCCACCTTTATAACTTGAAAATGGCATCCATTCATACCTTATGGACATTGAAACTTGTGTGCATTCATTGTATGTCCAAAGGTATACTATATATAACCAAATGGAAGCATTTATATTCACGCAGCTTCTATCCATTTACCACACTACCCATTTTGAGTTTCAATCACATCCATCATTTATAAGAACTCATTTCTTCATATTCAAACTCAATGGAACTTGTATGTACGTTACAAATCATATTACACATACATACATTGAATCCATGGACTTACATCGATCATACTTTACATTACAAGTCCATTCACATTCATTACACATTACAACTTTACATATACGGGGTCTCACACTCAATCATTTTGCCAACTTTCCCTACTTTATCGGTTTTACCAATAAAGTGTCGGTTTAAGCTATTTCTTTAGTTTCTTTCCTTCTAATTTAAAACTCATTAACCTAAGCACTTACATACTTATTCCAGTCTCCAATTAACAATATACAGCATACCAAATTGTCAAATTTTCACACTTTCACAGTTCTCCACTAAATTGAGCTATAAACCAAGTTTCTTCAGTATTAAACAATCATTCCACAGCACACAATTCAACCAAATTTCACATTTTCTTCAACATTTGAATCTTGGCCGAACCTACCCTCATCACTAGAAAATATTTCATCAATTTCTACTTTAGCCAAAATTAAGCAAATTCATCAAACATAAACATATATCAAACTCGTCATCTTCTAACAACTTTACCTCGGGTTTAACCAAGTTTGACCTGAGATTATTCCTCCAACAATGACTCTCAACTATAGACAAACACCTATAAAACTTAGAATCATCAAAGAACAAACTTAAAAACCAATCAAGAAACTATAAATTTCAAGTTTCTCTCACCTTAGAAATAAGGCAGATTCTGCTCCTGTTTTTCTCTCTAGTTTTTCACCTCGCAAACGAGTTTGTTTAAGGCTAGATTTTTTATATGTTGTAGAGGACTTAGAAAGAAGATTTTATCCTTTTCACCAAACTCTAAAAGTGGCCAAAAAAATTGCACAAGTCTGGTTTAAGGGAAATGCCTGCGGTAAAAAGGGATGAGTGGTTCTCTCGGGTCTTAAGTTGGTTAGAGTTGGTTTTTAGCTTTCCAGAAAGTGTATTGAGTCTAATTTTATTATGGAAAAGCTCAGATTAAAAGACCTTATGGAAGGTCATGAAATGGGCTTTTTCTGTAACCTACAGCCCTGTTATGTAAAATCCATGAATAATGTTTCCAGCCCAATTTCTTCCATATTTCCATTCTCATGTGTTATACTAAGTCCCTAGTATGTTCTATAAAAATTTGGGACCCACTTGTCTGAGATTGATCTTCTCATTAGTTTTCAAACTCATTAAAGACAAGGCAGATCGATCTCTTGTTAAAAAGGAGATCGATCTCTACTTTGAAATAATGCTACTGCTTATAGCAGATCGATCTCTTAACCCCACGAGATCGATTTTATAAGGTCTCGGCCCTGAGGAGATCGATTTTATAATACCTTGAGATCGATCCTTTAAGTCCTCTGCCAAATTGAGATCAATCTCTTACTTCCTTGAGATCGATCTTGCAAGGGCTGCAAGGCCTCTTCCAAATTGAGATCGATCTCATACATCCTTGAGATCAATCTTGCAAGGCCTGTAAGGTTTCTGCCAAATTGAGATCGATCTCATACATCCTTGAGATCGATCCTGACACAACTCTTAGGTAAATTTCATTTGATTTTCAGTTTCCCGCCAAAGTTTAGCTTTAGAAGATTGACAATATTTTGAAGTGAACATTTATGCAATATGATTTCAGGATAATCACTTAGAACTAGTTTCTTACAAATGATTTAAATAAGTTCATTAATGTTTTGTCATTTCAAAATACATTATTCAAAGTTAACAATCTCCCCCTTTTTTGATATGACAAAACTGAATTCAATCATTTAAGATTTTGGTTCATAATACGTTAAATCATTTGTAACATTTGAATTTGCTCCCCCTTAATATATGCACTCTTTCTCCCTCTTTTTGTCATATCAAGAAGGTAAGCAATGAAATAAGAAGGATCACACATTAACTGATAAATAAGAAAACACAAACATAAGGGAACATAAGTCATTTTAAAATAATTATATTAATTCAATTACAACTAGATAAACAAGTAAATCAAAGAAATTCTAAGACGGAGGAGGATAGTGCTCCAAGAGCTCATCAACACGTATACGGGTTAGTTGTAATTCATCAAACATAGCTTGCTGGGTGTCTTGAAGATTTGCAAAATGCTCATCCATCTTCTGATTAAAGTCCTAATCATAGTTGCAAGAGATTCCAAGGTGATTGAGGATGAAGTAGCAGGTGCGGTGTCCTCATCTGGAGGTGCTGCAGGCTCAACTGGAGCATCTGTCTCCATCTCTTCATCATGCGTGGGAAGTGCAGTCTTCTTGGACCAAGTACCAGTGTGATCCTTATAATATTTAGCATGGTGAAACGTGCTAATGTTGATAATGCTATTTGGTGAAGGTAGTTCACCAGCTTCACATGTGTAGTCAATACCAAGGTGGTGAAGAAGAAAGACAAGTGGTTGCAGATAGACAATAGTGTTGGCTTGCCCCCTAATGATCTTAAGCCAATCTTGGAAGATGAAGTGGATTAGGTTTGGTCTTTGACCGGAAGGAGAATGAATGTTGTATAGCAAAAAATGGTCAAGTTTTCTAATGGTCGAGTGACGTGTGCCAAATGGGTGGAGGTTCTTGATAATTCTATTTTTTATAGAATTATTTGTGCTTAAATTCCTAATTATTTAATGAATCCCCATATTATTTTATTAAGAATCCCCTTTATTTAATTAAAATTATTTAATGTGTAGATAAATTAAATCCGGATGAAACTCAGTCGTTTCAGACGAAATTGGGCTGAAAATGAGCTAAAGGAGACTAGACCACTTCCAATTTGTAGATCGAGTCAGTAGTCGTCTAGACACGCGTGATGCCAGGTGTCCGTATTTTATTTGCTCCAAAACTATAAGATTGAAGGACACCGTGCCAACCCTCTAGAAGACACACATCGGGCCACATCGTACAGCTAATTTAGACAAAAAGACTCATGACTTGGAAATATCTACTTTACAGCAAATCATATGAAGACAAGTGGCCAAACAATGGCAACTCATCTAGGATGAAAATTTACCATTGTACCTCTATGTTTGTATATAAATAGAACATGATGGCAATTGAAAAATTAAGTAGTTTAGGGTAGAAGTAGGAGTAGAAGTAGAAAGTAGGAGTAGGGTAAGTAGAAGTAATGTAGGTTAGGGTAGAATAGCTTTTAGATTAATTTTAAAAGTTTTCTTTAATTTTTCGCATAGTTTTTACAAGTTGTTTTACTATTCATTTCATGTTCTTGATTAATCTTTGTTAAATTTCATTTTCAATGGAAAATCAATCTCTTTTTCATGCTCTCGGTTTCTTTTCCATGAGTTCTCTATTTGTCAAGTTGTATTTCCATAACTTGTTTTCCTAGTTCAGGTCTCAGTTTCTTTTCCAGAAGCACTCCTTACGTTTTCTTTTCTTTATTTGTTAAACCATCACTTTTGTAGCTTTCAGTTTGTCCCTGTTTGAGCAATCGGGTTTTAGGATATCTTCATTCAATCTTCTCCCATTTGATTCTGTTGCCTTGATGTGGGATGAGGCAAATCATTTGTCCACATAAAGAGCTATGTGGAGTCACGGCTGGAGAAGGAAATGAAGCTACCCGAGGAGGATGATCATGAGTTCCCTGTTTACATTGCTAAAGCTCACGGACGATGTGTCAATGATGTTGTTGTTCATTTTCTTTCGGGTTTTTTAATCATTTGCTGCTTTGTATCCTTGTTTTATTTTTTTCCTTATTCCATCTTGTATTTGCATGATTTTCCCTTATTCGGTGCTTACTTGTAGTTAGAGTATGATATTCATGTTTTCTGCATTTAGTTATGTTTCCTGCATATAGTTCATCTACTGTATTCTACTTCATCATCAATGTGGTTTGTTATTTGCTGGAGTAGGAAATGATTGTGGTTGTTTGTTCGGTTTAAAGATTAAAGAAGCAAATCATAGGAGCATAGTTTGAGACATGGCAGCAAGATAATTTCACATTTTCTCTCTGTTTAGCTCTGTTTTTCTTTTATTTTACTATTGCTCATCATAGTGTAGAGGTTGCATTGCTTGCAAATTTTTTTTAGGAAGCCCTCGGTATTAAGAATAGGTAAAGATGATATTGGAGCCTAAATAGCAGTGAGCTGTTATTTAGCTTGATGCTGCATAGCCGAAAGTGAGGATAAAACAGTGAGCAATATTTGGAGCAGGATAGAACCGAGAGCAGTGAATGATCAAGCTCGGGACATTGCTGGTATTGCAGTAGAGGACTGATGTTGAGGCAACACCTGAAGTAGAACAAGAACAAGCAGTTGGGCAGTGCGGTCATAGCAGCACAGTACCGAATGGTGAGTAGCACCTGCAGTCGGACAAAAAATAGAGATCGCCGAGAGCACCTGAATAGACCATTATGGGGAGGACGAAATTTTTTGCTAGCTGATCAGGTTGAGCACAACTGTCCCATGTAGCAGACAGACTGGATGCAGAAAACGATAGGCCTGGACATGTATTTATGGAAGCAGCCCGAGACCAAGTATGAAGGACCTGAGCAGAGGACATAACTGAGCATGCAAATTACAAGAAGACAATGAACAGTACCAGTAGCATCTCGGGACCACTTTGGTGGTTTTGTAATTACCTAAGGCCATGTTTGGCATATTCCTATTATAGTGGTTTAACTCATTTTGCATGCATAGATTAATTTCAAGTTATTAGTTAGCTTAGTTAGTGATTTCTAATTTGCATGTTAGTCATAGTTTCTTTATTTCATTAGTTTAACTTTGATTTAATTAGGTTACTAAGTAATTTTTTATTCTAGCATTAAGGGATGTGCTTAAAATTAATTTAGATAAACTCATTTTATGCATTTTAAGTTTTAGTGAAAAATCCAAAAAAATGTGTTTCATGCATTAGTTAATTTTTATTATTAAGTTAGTAATTAGTGATAATTAGGATTAATTTAGATTTAATATTTTAGACTTTTAGATTTTGTAGTTAATTTCTTAATCAATTTACATTTTTATTAGTTAGTTTAATTACATGCATTTTTATTTTAGGTTTGTTTAAATTTTAGTTTAATTAATTGCATTCCTTTATTTTTATATTCGCATTTGAATTGCATCAATTCATTTTAACTGTTTTAATTTTCTTTTGTAGGTTATTTGCTTTTAATTGCGTGGAGTACTATAAGTAAATTCTGCTCTGTTTCATTTCCTTTAGTTCTTATTATTTTATTGCTTTCCAGTATTATTTTTAATTAGCCTTAGTAGATCACCCTCTTTAACTCCATAATTTGCTAGGATATACTTAGGGTAAGATTAACCGGTAGATAATTAGGCTAGTCAAATTCTCTGTGGGATGATAATTCCGGGACTCAAATCTCATTATTACTTGGACGACCCGTGCACTTGCGGATAATACCCTTAGGGCGTGTCAGTTCCACGATACAATAAGATGAAGGAGGTGTGGGTACATGGGTAACTCACTAGCCCGATCATTGGCTATGGGAAAATCCAATGTTACCTCAAGATCTTCATTGGTAAGACCCGAGTCGGGTATACCAAAGACTTGCTCTAGAAGTTGTTTATCAATATAGACTGACTTAGCCATGACGAAAGTGTTAAATCCTATGGTCTAACAGGGATCATTAGGTGTGGTGAGAAGTTTAGCATTTGAAAAGACAGCGCAGACAATATTTGGAGGCACTGAAGTATTGATTTTAAGAAAAGGAAGCCATTGATATTCTTGGAATTTTGCAAGATAAGGAAAATCAATGTCATCCAAAAAGGAGAAATCAATTAGGCGCTAATGTTTAATAGATAAGGTGGAGAAATGTTCATCAAAACATTTTCCTTTGGCCGGGGTTTGAAAACATCGGCTAAACGTAGTGGGTGGTGTGTTTTATCTGAGAGCTCGAGATGTGACAGTCTTAGTACAAGGCATTGTAACTAGACAGAGTATGGATTCACTAAGACCTATAAAGCACACAGACTATGGATTCACTAACACCTAATAAGATGCAAGATGGGTTCACTAAGAATCGTAAATAACAAAGTGATAGTAACGAGTAAAGTTAAGGGAATAGATCGATCTATGAACAGAAATTTTTTTTTGAAAAACAACAAATGTCGGGTTGATAGAGCTGAAAAGATCAGAGATGAAATCGAACAATGAAAGCTTACCAAGAGAGTGATTCGGGGGTGAGAGACAGAGAGGAAAAGAGTCGTCTTGGGTTTAGGGTTTTAGAGATTTGGGATTTGGGTTTTTGAAATTTGGGAATTTTGTGATGATTTACATAGCCCAGGGCTAATGGGATCGATCTGTCGAGGTACGAGATCGATCTCTCTTTCTTGGAAACTTAAGGAGATCGGTCTGCTAGAGATAGAGATCGATCTCTATTTCCCAGACACTTAAAGAGATCGATCTGTTAGATTGTGAAGATCGATTTGAGTTATACAGAAGCTTAAGGAGATCGATCTCAAATGAATAGAAGATCAATCTTAGATATATAGAACCTTAAGGGGATCGATCTTAAAGATTAGAAGATCGATCTCCTAGTCATGACCCAGTTTCTATAGGCTATTCAGAGTAAGCCAGATTGATTTACAATGAACAAAGATCGATCTTCCTTACCAATTTACCTAGAAATCGTTTGAAAAACTTAGTGAAAAAGAATTTGATAAAGCAAACTTAAGTCAAACACATCAAGGAGCATTCATTAATCCTAATTCACCTCTAAGAACAGAAAATCTTTCTTTGTCAAGGGGTTTGGTGAAAATATCAGCTACTTGATGCATTGTATCAATATATTCTAGAGCTATATCTCCTTTTTCTACATGATTTCTAAGGAAGTGGTGTCTAATTTCTATATGTTTAGTTCTAGAATGTTGAATTGGATTTTTGGAGAGATTAATTGCACTGGTATTATCACATTTAATGGAAACTTGTTTCATGTCTATACCATAGTCTCTCATTTGTTGCTTAATCCACAATACTTGAGTACTACAACTACCAGCTGCTATGTATTTTGCCTCAGTTGTGGATTGTGTTACACTATTTTGTTTCTTTGAGAACTATGATATTAATCTATTCCTTAAAAATTCACATGTTCCTGAAGTACTTTTCCTATCTATTTTGCATCCTCCAAAATCTGCACCAGAATAAGCATGAAGGGCAAAGGTAGAATCTCTAGGGTACCATAATCCTAGTAAAGGTGTGTCTTTAAGATACCTAAAAATTCTTTTTGTAGCTAGTAAGTGAGATTCTCTAGGTAAGGATTGTAATCTAGCACATAAACACACACTGAACATAATATCAGGTCTACTTGCAGTAAGATAAAGCAGTGAGCCAATCATAGACCTATATAGTTTTGTGTCTATACACTTACCATTTTCATCCTTGTCAAGCTTTATGCAAGTGCCCATTGGAGTTACTTGAGGTTTGCAATTATCCATTCCAAATCTTTTGAGCAGATCATTGGTGTACTTTGTTTGATTGATGAAAATCCCATCTTTACTTTGCTTTAGTTGAAGCCCCAAGAAGTATGTGAGTTCTCCCATCATGCTCATTTCAAATTCACCTTGCATGATCTTAGCAAACTCTTGACATAAAGATTCATTAGTTGATCCAAAAATAATATCATCTACGCAAACTTGAACTACTAATAAATCTTTATCCTTGGTTTTGATAAATAGAGTTGTATTAACTGTCCCTCTTGAAAATCTCTTTTCAATTAAAAACTTAGAAAGTCTTTCATACCAAGCTCTAGGAGCTTGTTTCAAACCATATAGTGCCTTTGAGAGTTTGTAAACATGATTAGGATATTTAGGATTCTTAAAACCAGGAGGTTGTTCCACATAAACTTCTTTACTTATAAAACCATTCAAGAATACACTTTTTACATCCATTTGATACAATTTGAAGTTCTTATAACATGCAAAAGCAAGTAATATTCTAATAGCTTCTAGTCTAGCTACCGGAGCATAGGTTTCATCATAATCTATACCTTCCTCTTGTCTATAACCTTGAGCAACCAATCTAGCTTTGTTTCTAATAATAACACTATTTTCATCCATCTTATTTTTAAATATCCATTTAGTTCCAATGATAGGGTAATCACTAGGTCTAGGAAAAAATTCCATACTTTACTCCTCTCAAATTGATTTAATTCTTCTTGCATAGCTAAAAACCAATTGTCATCATCTAAAGATTCATTGACATTTTTTTGTTCAATTTGAGATACAAAAGCTATATATTGACATACATTTCTAAGTGAGGATCTTGTTTTAACTCCTAGATTTGGATCACCAACTATTTCACCATCTTTAGCATACTTGAGTTCTCTTGAACATCTAGGTTCTCTCTCTACATTTTCTTGCCCAATTATCTCTTCTCTTTTGTCGATATCATGATCCTCTACACTATTGATATTATCTTTCATGCTTGAGGGTTCTTTTAAGACTTCATTAAATATTTCTACATCCTCATCATTACTAAGGTTTTTAGTTGTTGCATTTGACTCATCAAATATTACATGGATCAACTCTTCCACCATTAATGTCCTTTTGTTGTAAACTCTATATGCTTTAGAATTTAATGAATATCCTAAGAAAATTCCTTCATCACTTTTAGCATTAAATTTTCCTAAATTATCTTTTCCATTATTTAAGATAAAGCATTTGCAACCAAAATGATGAAAATAACTAATATTTGGTTTCTTTCCCTTGTAAAGTTCATATGGTGTTTTCTTTAAAATTGGTCTAATCATTGCTCTATTTATGATATAACATGATGTATTAATAGCTTCAGCCTAAAAATACTTAGGTAAATTATTTTCACAAAGTATTGTTCTATCCATTTCCTCTAATATTCTATTTCTCCTCTCAACAACCCCATTTTGTTGTGGTGTCCTAGAAGCTGAAAAATTATGGCTAATCCCTTGATCATTGCAATGTTCATCAAAACCAAGATTTTCAAATTCTTTGCCATGATCACTTCTAATGCTAGTGATGGTATAACCTTTTTCATTTTGAGCTATCTTTGAGTAAGTGACAAATTTTTCTAAAGCTTCATTCTTCACACTTAAGAAAAATACCCCTGTAAATGTAGTGAAATAATTTACAATTACAAATCCATAGTGCTTACCTCCAAGACTTGTGGTTCTATTTGGGCCAAAAAGATCTAAGTGAAGTAGTTGAAGTGGTCTAGAGGTTGACACACAATTTTTAGGTTTAAATGATATTCTTTTATGTTTTCCCTTGACACAAGCTTCACAAATTTTGTCATTTTCATAGGACAACTTAGGTAAACCTACAATAAGATCTCTTTTAGCTAGCTTAGACAATACATGCATGCTAGCATGACCTAGTCTCCTATACCACAACCAAGGTTCATTTTCTTTACCAACCATAAAGCATACATTTTCATTCCTAAGTTCATTCAAATATACAATATATATGTTACATTGTCTATGTCCTAGGAAAAGAACTTTATTTGATTTAGCATCTATCACATGGCAATTTAAGCAATCAAAAAATACTTTGTAGCCCTTGTCATAAAGTTGACTAATGCTAAGCAAATTGTGTTTTAGTCATCTAACAAGTAACACATTTTCTATAGAGAAAGAATCATTACAAATAGAGCCACTTCCTTCAATTTGGCCTTTGGAGTTATCCCCAAAAGTGACTTCTCCACCAGCCTTCGATTTTAAGAAATTGAAATGGCTTCTGTCACCGGTCATGTGCCTTGAGTATCCACTGTCCAAGTACCAAGCTTCCTTTGTCTTTGCCTTGTAACAATGCTTAAGCTCCTACAATTATCATTTAAACTTTTGTTTTAGGTACCCAAATTTTCTTGGGTCCTTTGGAGTTAGTAAGCAAAAGTTTTGATCCTTTTGGGATCCATTTCATTATTAAATCAATATCTTTCGAATTCATAACATTTTTTGGCACCCAAACCTTTCTAACTACTTTTCCTTTAAGAGTAGTCTTTCTAACCCTGTAATCTTTTGATAGATGTCCTATTTTGTTACATAGTGAGCAAGTATGAGATAGATTATGTTTATTATGTTTACTCACTAAGAAGTTCTTTAAATGAGTTTCTTTAATCTTGCCATTATATCCTAAACCATTTTTATCACAGAAGGCTCTTTGTGTTTCTAACCTATGATCTAATTTTTGTTGTCCCATATAGAATTTAGAGAAAGAATTATGCAGGTTATTATTCTTTTCATTTAAATCATTAATTTATAGATTTTCACTTTCCAAATTCTTTTCCCATTCTATTTTGTCATTTATTAACTTTTCATTTTTTCTCTTTAGTTTTGATATCATCTTTTTATATTTCAAGTTCATGCATTCATATTCCATAGCAAGATCATCAAATGCATCTTGTAACTCATCAAAAGAGTATTCATTAGATGTAGATAATACCTTATCATCTTCTAGAGTATGAAGCAAAGATTAGCTACTTCTTCTCCTCCATCATCATCGGAGCTGTCGCTATCACTCTATGTAGCAATCATTGCCTTTTTTTTTTATTTCCTATCATTAGATTTCTTTAGCAAAGGACAATCAAATTTAATATGGCCTGGTTTTTTACATTCATAACATATAATAGTATCTTTCCTACTTGTCTCTCATCTATTTTGTTCTTTCTTATGAGTTCTCTTAAAACCACAATTTCCTCTCATTCTCATAAATTTATTGAATCTTTTGGCAAACATTGCCATTTCAAAATCCTCTTCATCACCACTCTGTCCTCTTTTAATTCCTCTTGAGTGGTAGATTTTAGAGCTACTCCTACTTTCTTAGGTGGCTCTTCATTTCTTTTCAGCTTCATTTCATAGGTAAGTAATGACCCTATCAATTCATCTAATGATAATGTGTGAGGGTCCTTAGACTCCTCAATAGCGGTTACCTTAGCTTCCCAAGATTTTGGTAAACTATTTAGGATTTTCTTCACCATCTCTATGTTGGAATAGGTTTTGCCCAAAGATTTGAGTCCATTAATTATATCAGTGAATCTTGTAAACATGTCACTAATTGACTCATCTTGTTTCATTCTAAATAATTCATAGTCATGAGTAAGCATTCCTACTTTAATCTCCTTGACTTGAGTTATGCCTTCATATGTGATTGCTAACTTATCCTAAATTTGTTTGCCATTTTCACAAGTGGAGACTCTATTGTACTAATTAGGTCCTAATGCATAAAATAAGGTGTGCATGGCCTTTGCATTCAATTAGGCACATTTCATGTCATTGAAATCCCACTCATCTTCCTCTTTTGAAATATCTTTTCTTTCAACTCTCTTAGTAGGAATTTGTGGGCCTTTAACAATAATCCTTCACACTTCATAATCATTAGCTTGAATAAATAACATCATTCTAGTCTTCCAATAGACATAGTTTTCATCATTAAACATGGGAGGTCTAACTGTGGAGTGCCCTTCTCCTACTAAACTAGTTGCTACATTATTATGAGCCATCGGATCGTTCTAAACTCTTAGAAAATTACTCCTTTATAATCAAAGAGTCCAAGCTCTGATACCAATTGTTGGCTCAACCGAGAGGGGGGTGAATCAGTTTTTCTAATCTATATGCTAAATTTAAACTTTCTTAGTTAGAATTGCAATTAAACAAATAAATGACAACAATAGGCAATAGAATAAAATGTAATAAAACAAAGGAGATAAGGAAGAAAAGTAGTAAACTCAGGAATTTATAGAGGTTCGACCAAATCTCTTGCCTACGTCCTCTCTTCTTGACCTTCTTGTCAAGGATTCTCTTTCGCTATCAATGTGATCAATACAACTTCCTTTTCAAGGTTAAGGAATAACCTCTCTACCCCTTATCCAAGTATTGCTATTCAACTCTTATATAATTCTCTCACAGAGGAACTCTCCCCTTTTCTTTTAGACAAAGAGTGACTACAATGGAAAACTCTATTTAATAGGTAGGATGAATAGCTTAAACACAAGCTTTCAATGACAAATCAATGTATAAATGCTGAAGACAAAAGGAATGTTCTCTCAAGAATGTTCAGAATTTTTCTGCTATCTTTTTTTCTATCCCCAATGTCTTCAAGGCTTGTTTTTATACAGCCAAATGGTAGGTGAAGCATTTAATGTATTTTCTCTCGTTAAAAACCTGCAAAAGTATCCGTTGGAGTTCTGCAGAAGAAATCCAGTTAGATCTCATTCTTCTGTGGAGATCGATCTCTTAGTTCCTGAACCTGTAATACAAAGGCATTCTATAAAGGGAAGATCGATCTTATTTCACGATAGATCGATCTTCTTGTTAGTTTTCAAACTCATTAAAGACAAGGGAGATTGATCTCTTATTAAAAAGGAGATCGATCCCTGCTTTGAAATAATGCTATCGCTTATAGCATATCGATCTCTTAACCCCATGAGATCGATCTTATAAGGTCCCGACCTTGAGGAGATCGATCTCATAATACCTTGAGGAGATCGATCTCATAATACCTTGAGATCGATCCTTCAAATCCTCTGCCAAATTGAGATCGATCTCTTACTTCCTCAAGATCAATCTTGCAAGGCTTGCAAGGTCTCTGCCAAATTGAGATCAATCTCATACATCCTTAACATCGATCTTGCAAGGCCTGTAAGGCTTCTGCCAAATTGAGATCAATCTCATACATCCTTGAGATCGATCTTGACACAACTCTTAGGTAAATTTAATTTGATTTTCAGTTTCCCGCCAAAGTTTAGCTTTAAAAGATTGACAATACTTCAAAGTGAACATTTATGCAATATGATTTCAAGATAATCACTTAGAACTAGTTTCTTACAAATGATTTAAATAAGTTTATTAATGTTTTGTCATTTCAAAATAGCTTATTCAAAGTTAACAAAAACCTTACCTCAATTTTCACGCACCGAGTTTCGTGCCACTAACTTGAGTGCTTCAGTTATTCCTGGCCCTACATAAACACTTAGGTAAGTCTATAAGCTCCTCATCTTAGTTTTTAAATAAATAATAGTATGAAAAAGTTGTGTTTCTCATTCCTCCCCACCTTTTAGGAATTTGATCCTCCAAATTCAACTAGGTCCATCAAATAAACGAGGGTACTTCTCTCTCATAAGGCTTTCGAGCTCCTAAGTTGCTTCTTCTGCTGAATGGTGCTGCTAGAGAACCTTTACTAATGGAATTCTCTACCTGTGGAGTACCTTTTCCTTCCTGTCGAGGATCCGAACAAGTTCTTCCACGTAACTCATATCTCTCTGAATGTCTAAGGCTTTATACTCGATGACATAAGAGGGATCTAGATTATATTTCCTAAACATGGAGAAATGGAAGACATTATGTATCTCAGAAGCTGTGGGGGCAAAGCTAAATGGTAGGCAACATCTCTCACTCTCTCTAATATCTCAAACGGACCAATGAAATGAGGACTCAACTTTCCCTTTTTCCCTAAGCGCATGATACCCTTGCTCGGAGACACCTGAAGAAATACGGAGTCCTCAACCTGAAATTCGAGTGGCTGCATGCGTACATCGACATAACTCTTTTATCGATTTTGAGTAACCCAAAGTCTATCACAAATAGCCTGTACGCCCTTAGCTGTCTGTTCAACCAGATCGAAAGCAAATACTTTCATGTCACCCACTTCTTCCCAAGCAATAAGGGACCTACCTCTTCTGCCATACAAAGCCTCGTAAGGTGCCATACCGATATTGGCATGATAACTATTATTATAGGAAACCTCTACAAGGGGTAAATGATCGTCCCATGAACCTTAAAGTCCAATGCACACGCCCTTAACATATCCTCAGAGGTTTGAATGGTCCGCTCAGACTGACTATCAGTCTGAGAATGATAGGCAATGCTGAAATTCAGTTGAGATCCCATTAGTTCCTGAAAATGGGTCCAAAATTTAGAGGTAAACTTAGATTCTTGATTAGATGTAATACTCATGGGGGTTCCATGCAATCGAGCTAACTTTTTGACATATAACTCTGCCAAGACACTCAAGGAATCTGTACTCCTAATGGCAAGAAAGTGGGCACTCTTTGTCTATCTGTCAACTATCACCCAGATCGCATTGTGACCTCTCCGTGTGAGACCCCGTATAGGTTAAACCTTGAATATATATATGTAAATGAAATCATAAGTATGATGATATACTTGTAATTTGAAGTATATGTGATGTAAGTTCATAAGTTAATGTACACACTTGTAATAAGAGATTGTGATTGTACGTACAAGTTACATTTTATATGAATATGAAGAAATGGACTTAAACATGTGAAGAATGTGAGTGGAATAGAATATGAGTAGTGTGGTAAAATGGAAGGAAGATTGTATAAGTTGTGCACTTCCATTTGGTTTATAACATGTACTTTTGGTTATGAAAAGATTCTACACAAGTTTTAATATGTATGAAGTATTAATAGATGTTGTTTTCAAGTCTCAAAAGTGATCGGATGAGAAAATGACTATGGCAACAAATTAAGGATGTTTGAGTATGAGTTATTACAAAAAAACTACAGAAAATCTGGAAATATGAAGGCCAGATCGATCTCATAAGATGAGAGATCGATTTGGAAGAGCCAAAATGCTCTTATTTTGAGCTATGGAACATGATAGATCGATCTCCAAGGGAGCCAGATCTATCTCCTAACACATTTTGTAAGATGCAAATCGATCCTTAATGGAACAGATCGATCTCCTTAGATCTTGGGTTGGAAGCAGATCGATCTTCCCCAAGATCAGATTGATCTCCTTAACCTTTTGTTTGAAGCAGATCGATCTCCCCTACTTGACAGATCGATATCCTACTTTAAAATCTCGTGGAAAAGAGGGATTTTAAGAGGACCAGATCGATCTCCACCCAAGATAGATCAATCTCATCAAGCTGAATCTATAAATAGGAGCAGTTAGATCTACAGATTTTGGGACAAAGCCATTTCCTTCCATTTCAAACCTAAAAACCTAGATTTTACTCTCTAAACCCAGCCATTTTCAGTAAGATTTGAGGGAAAGCTATTAGAGATAAAGTTGTTCACATCGAAGAGAAGAACAACTTAGCTTGGAGGCATTTTCCCCATTTGTGGATTGAAGGATCAAGGTGCATTTTCATTTGGAACAAAGAGGAAATCAAGCTAGGTGAGTTTCTAAAGCACCAACTTAAGTACATTGTTAAGCTATTGATGTTTGGGGTTGATTGGGGTGCTTAGTATTGTTAGAAATAATCTAAAATGTATTCGAATGATCATGACCTAGAAATGGTCTAGTGTGAGAAAGTGGAATGCATTGAGGTTAATGAGGAATGGGATATCTTGAGGTGATAATGGAATTGGTCACTCAATCATTACCTGCATTTGGGGGTAGACACAGTCCCGCTACACAGGGTGATGCCAAGCAGGCAGCAGTACCTGAGGAACGGGCACGGCCAGCCTAGAGACCTGATACGATAGAGACACCTACACCCCAACCTGCACGGGATATGCCTACACCTGTTGCTACACCACATGCTAGTAGAGGCTGGGGTTACGGTTATGATTTCGATAGACTGCGGTAGTTCCAGAAGTTTAGACCGTCGTCCTTTAGTGGAGTTAAGGACCCAGTAGCGACATAGGATTAGATCAATGAGATCGAGAAGTTGTATGGGTTTTTTGAGTGCACTACTACTAAGATGGTAGCGTTTCTCGCTTTTATGCTGAAGGAATTAGCAAAACATTGGTGGAAATCCACCAGGCCTATTTTGAGAGCCCGACATACTGAGATTAGTTGGGATATATTTTTAGAGGCCTTCAAGAGACAGTATGTTCTAGATACTGCACAGAGAAAGATGAAGATGACATTTTTGGGATTGACCCAAGGGAGTAGGACAGTGGATGAGTACGAGACGACCTTTATCTCCTTGGGCAGGTATGATCCCAATATGATAAGTAATAAGGACGAGAAAATCCAAAAGTTTGTGGATGGATTGAGACTGACTATCAGGTCTAGCTGGTTCCCCTGGATATATCGACCTATGAGGAGGCAGTGCGCATGGCGTAATTGTGCAAACAAGATGTTTATAGGATCGCCTCAGAGTTTGGAAAGGTTAGTAAGATGAGAGACAGAGAGAAGAAGAGACCAATGATGGATAGAGGCTTCAGCTATAAGGGAAGCAAGAGGTTTGTTGGGAAGAGGCCGAGGATTGATGAGATCCGAAAGAAGACAGTTAATACTCCCATGTATCCAGCCATTGCTCCAGCTAAGAGAATTGTGATTGGAGGGTCACGACCTACTACAGAGCAGCGCAGCAACTGTGGCAGGTACCATGGTACTCGATTGTGCTATGGACATCCTACAGTATGTTTTAGATGTGGGAAATCAAGGCACATGATCAGGGATTGCCCAGAGATGATAGATAGAGCCCCACAGAAGAACAGGGAGCCAGAGAGAGCTCAAATTGGGACAACGACTCCGAGGAGGAGGGCTACAGCTGAGGAAAAGGGGAAGCAGGCAGTGGGTGTGTGTCACGCCCCGGAAGTGCAGAAAATAGGGCAAATTTAAAACTTTTTACTCACTAATTCACAGTTAAAGGTGCATTCCTGTGCAGTGTCATACATCATCATAAGTATCATTCCTCAGGATCTCATCATGATATAATAAATATCGTAATATACCCATTTCTCGATTACAAGTTAATTAATCCTAATACATCCCATACAATGATATACATCAAGTGTCTGTAATTACAATAATAGTCTGGGTACATGAAAAGATAAAATATACCTCAAGATACAATATATATATGGCCTGGAGCTCGAGTCCTCCACTAGCCACTACTCCGTACGTCGCAGGGAAATCCTTTTTCACTTGAAGAACTCTGGGGGGAAAGAAAACAGGGTGAGCTTCTAAATCGCTCAGTAAGGGGGGTAAGGAAACTCAGTTGTACAAACCATTTCACACATCACAAATATGTATTTGTTTATAAAGCTCATTTGAAATCGTAGCATGAAAGTTCTCAAAACATCATCATCTCATAACTCATTAAATCATGTGAAAACATGAAGATAAAAGGCTCAATATCGAGCACTCACAAGCATGTGTAAATATATGCAATAATGGCTGTTCTCCAAATATGTGATAAAAATCACCTCAGTAAATCGCACGTGACAAGGTCACAAAACACAACTCATGTGTAAAACGAGACTAGGCAATAAAACTCAATTAAAACTCGTCATGGCACATCAAATATGTAATCTCCTCTGGGTGCGCATCCCAGGCATCCTCGTATAGAGGGAACGTCGACAATATGGTCGTATGCATGGTATATTGGACTTATATGTTACCAGAACAAGGTCCGGCCTTACATGCTACCAGAGCAATGCCTCGCCTCATGCACACTATCACGTGGTCCCTGGGTCGGTTCCCAGGCGGCCCACTCTCTCGGTCTTACATCCTACCAAAGCAAGGCCACCCAGCGTTACCAGAACGGGGGTCATCTCACGTTACCAAAACGGAGGCATCTCTCGTTACCAGAACGGAGGAATATCGGACTTACATGCTACCAGAGCAAGGCTTCCCAACGCTACCAGAGCAGAGGAATAATCGGACTTACATGTTACCAGAACAAGGCCTGTGGTCCCTGGGTCGGTTCCCAGGCGTCCCACTATATCGGTCTTACATGCTACCAGAGCAAGGCCAGATGTGTATTCAACATGACACGCCTAAGTCTCAATCATTAGCCATTATCTTATAAAACGTTATGCCTTCACGTAGAACTCATAATGGTTTTCTCTCATAAAACTCATTTAAAACATTTGTGTACTCAACACAAAACATATTAAAACCGAGTTCCAACCGGCAAAACATGCACACATTTTCTCAAATCCCAATATCGCCTTAACGTAGAGCCCAATTTACTTTTCACGCAACTCAAAGGTTTATAAAGCAATTTCACACTCAGCTTATAAACTCATAAAATAATGGGCTCCAACCGGCTATAAAAACCGTGTGCAATTATATCACTACATAACACCAAACATGCTTGTATTCTCAAATCATGGTTCATGCTAACAATTCATCAAAATACATACACAAATGGTTTAGTTTTCCCTTACCTCTTTGCACCTCGTATAGTGCAATCGTTTCCCCCGTATCACGGACTAGCCTCGCATTCCACTCTGGAACTCCCGAGCTGTCCAAACGATGTTAAAACATCAATACTCAATTATCTCATAAACCTCAATCCTCAAAATCGAGCATAATTGCTCATAAATCTCAAATCTCTCGATTCTCGTAACTCTACCCTAAACTACAACCTCATTCACAATATCACAACGCTCTACATTTCTCATGTTAAATCATCTACGCTAATTCACCACATTGTCTATATTTTCATTTATAGCACAAATTCTCAAAATTGCCAAAATTACCAAATATCAACATTACCCCAACTACATTGCAATTTCATCAATCCCTAATCATTTCTCAGCTATTTCAACGCAATGACAACCACCAATATCATCAAAATCATCTCAAATATCAAGATCGAGGTTTAGAAATTACCCAAAGCTTGTGAGACGCACAACCCACGCCTCGATCCGATTCGTCCTTCGATTTCCAAGTATGTTGTTCTCCCTTTGATGAGGAACAACTTTCCTTCTTACCACAACTCTTGATTTGGCCGAAAATGGGTGTTTTGGATGAGTGAGAAAGCTAGGTTTTCGGTGGAAATGGGTTTGGAAGAGAGAGAAAGTGAGTTTGCAGGAGAAAAACACGGGTTCCTTATATAGACTGGAGGTAGGAGATCGATCTGGCTCTTGAGGAGATCGATCTGCCTTTGAATTTTTGGGATGATTTGGGGCAATTTATGCCTAGGAGATCGATCTATCGAGGGGTGAGATCGATCTCTTTATGGCTTTATGAGATCGATCTGCTCCTTAAGGAGATCGATCTTCTCCCAAACAGAATCATTTGGAGATCGATCTCTTCCTCATGAGATCGATCTTCTCTCAAACAGAATCATAAGGAGATCGATCCTCTTCCATTGGAGCGATCTGCTCCTCAAATTCTTCCTTCCTTCTCATTTTTAACTCACCAGATCGATCTCTCCTTCTCCCAGATCGATCTGTCCTCATAGTTTCACATTTATTTTAACACTTAACATATAGATCTCCAATTATCATTCCCACAATTCACTTAGCTCAATAAATTACACTTCAAATTATTATTACATCAATAAAATATGTCTGAAATTCTTAGATCTCACATCCTCCCCACCTTAAATAGAATTTGGTCCTCCAAATTTAACTCAACTAGTCGAATAGATGGGGGTATTTCTCCTTCATGAGACTCTCTAGTTCCCACGTGGCCTCTTCCCTTGAGTGATGTTTCCACAAAACTTTCACTAATGGGATGCTCTTGGTTCTTAGTACCTTCTCCTTTCTATCGAGAATCCGGACGGGTTCTTCAGTATAGCTCATGTCCTCATGTATGTCCATCTCATCATACTCTATAACATGAGAAGGGTCTGGGTGGTACTTCCTCAACATAGACACATGAAAAACGTTGTGTATTCCAGACATCTGTGGGGGTAATGCTAATCTGTAAGCTACCTCTCCCACTCTCTCAAGAATCTCGAATGGTCCTACATATCGAGGACTCAATTTTCCTTTCTTCCCAAATCGCAAGATACCCTTGCTCGGTGATACTCTCAGAAATACTGCATCACCAACATCAAACTCGAGTGGCCGTCTACGCACATCCGCGTAGCTTTTCTGTCTACTTTGTGCAGCCCGTAACCTCTCACATATGAGTTTCACACTCTGTACAGCTTACTCAACAAGCTCGGGAGCATTTATCTTTCTGTCACCGACTTCTTCCCAAGCTACAGGGGATCTACACCTCCTACCATATAGAGCCTCAAAGGGTGCCATTCCAATACTCGCATGATAGCTGTTATTGTATGCAAACTCTGCTAGGGGCAGGTGATCATCCCATGATCCCTTAAAATCCATCGTACACGCCCTCAACATATCCTCCAGGGTCTGAATAGTCCTCTCTGACTGACCATCTGTCTGAGGATGATAGGCGGTACTAAAACTCAATCGAGATCCCATGGACTCTTGAAACTGGGTCCAAAATCTGGAAGTAAACCGGGAATCTCTATCAAAAGTAATACTCACTGGAGCCCCATGTAATCTAGCTATCTCGCTAACATATAGCTCAACTAAGGCATCCACAGTATCTGTGCTCTTGATGGCAAGGAAGTGGGCACTCTTGGTCAATCTATCCACTATAACCCATATAGTGTCATGACCTCTTCGGGTCCTCGGTAAACCCATAATAAAGTCCATAGTGACATGCTCCCATTTCCATGTAGGTACAGGTAAGGGCTGTAGTAGTCCTCCGGGCTTCCGATGCTCAGCTTTCACTTGCTGGCATACTAAACACCTGGCCACATACTCTGCCACATCTCGCTTCATACCACTCCACCAATACACCTTTCTCAAGTCTTGGTACATCTTAGTACTCCCTGGGTGCATGGTGTATCGCGAGCAGTGGGATTCTCTCAGTATCTGTCTCTTCAGGGTATCATCGTCCGGTACACAAATCCGTCCTCTGAATCTCAACAATCCATCCTGACTGATGGTGAGATCCGACTGGGAACTCTGTTCAGCTTGGCTAACCATATCTATCGATCTCTGATCACTGCGCTGCCCAGTTCTAATCTGATCCATGATCCTAGGCTCTATCCGCAGGCTAGCCAAAAATCCAGTCTCTACCTCTTTAACTCTGATCCGAAGTTCGACGAACTGCTCTAACAAATCCCATTCCCGGATCATCATAGCAGATATCATACTCTTCCTGCTCAGGGCATCAGCAACTACATTCGCCTTACCCGGATGGTAAAGAATCTCACAGTCATAATCCTTAAGGAGTTCCATCCATCTCCTTTGTCTCATGTTTAACTCTTTCTGATCAAAGAGATATCTCAAACTCTTGTGATCAGTGAAGATCTGGAATCTTTCTCAAACTCTTGTGATCAGTGAAGATCTGGAATCTTTCCCCATATAAGTAGTGTCGCCAGATCTTCAAAGCAAATACCACAGTGGCTAACTCCAAATCATGCGTGGGGTAATTCCGCTCATGGTCTTTCAGCTGTCGCGATCCATATGCGACCACTCTTCCATGCTGCATAAGCACACACCCCAATCCTTGATGAGATGCATCACTATACACCGAAAATCCTCCTGATCCCTCAGGAATAGTTAGCACAGGTGCCGCTGTCAACCTCCTCTTTAATTCCTGAAAACTGAGCTCACATTCATCAGTCCATATAAATGGAGTCTCTTTGCACGTGAGCTTAGTCAAAGGAGCGGCAATCCTTGAAAATCCTTCCACAAATCTTCTGTAATACCCTGCCAAACCAAGGAAGCTTCGTACCTCAGTAACTGTCCTCGGTCTCTCCCAATTAAGCACAGCCTCCACCTTGCTTGGGTCCACTGATACTCCTTCCTCTGAGACTATATGACTAAGGAAAGCTATCCGGTTCAGCCAAAACTCACACTTACTAAGCTTTCCGTACAATTGCTTATCTCGGAGTACCTGAAGTACTAACCACAAATGCTGTGCACGCTCCTCATACGACCGAGAGTACACCAGGATATCATCAATAAAGACTATCACAAATTTATCCAGATAGTCTTTGAACACCTCGTTCATCAATCTCATAAATGCTGCAGGGGCGTTCGTCAATCCAAAGGACATCACCAGAAATTCATAGTGGCCATACCTCGTCCTAAAGGTCGTCTTTGGAATATCTTCTTCCTTGATCCTCAATTGGTGATAGCCCGATCTCAAATCAATCTTAGAAAAGACTGATGCCCCTCTCAGCTGATCAAGTAGATCATCAATCCTGGGTAGTGGGTATTTGTTCTTCACCGTGGCTTTATTCAACAATCGGTAGTCTACACATAATCTGAGACTACCATCCTTCTTCTTAACAAATAGCACTGGCGCTCCCCACGGTGAAACACTGGGCCTAATGAACCCTTGATCCAATAACTCCTGTAGTTGTCTCTTCAATTCCTCAAGTTCCACTAATGCCATCCTGTAAGGAGGTTTAGAGATCGGCTGAGTATCTGGTACCAAATCAATGGTAAACTCTAGCTCTCTCTCTGGTGGTAAACCTGGCAATTCATCTGGGAAAACATCCAGAAATTCACACACTACAGGTATATCCTCAATCCTCGGATGTTCCCGCTCATCATCTGAGATGAGTGTCTCATAACCTTCACATGAACAATCATATTTAATATTCTCCAAAATAATATCAAAATTCTCAATTCACTTACTAGAAATCCACATAATCATTTCCTCAATATCTCAACCGTACACTGTAAGGTTCAGGTAGGGAGAAAGTTACAATCTTAGTGTAGCAGTCTAAACTCACTCGATTGGTCGCCAACCAATCCACCCCCAGAATTACATCAAACCCATGTATATTCAACATGATTAGATCTGCTAACATCACTCTATCTCCCACCTTTATCCCACATCCTCTATAGATTAACTCAGTTCTCTGGGATTCACGCATAGGGGTATTTACATGTAGTATATATTCTAGAGGTTCAAACTTCAAGTTTAATCTACATGCAAAATGCTCAGAAATAAACGAATGCGTGGATCCTGAATCAATCAACACATGAGCCTTATGATTACAGACAGAGAGTGTACCTCTTATAGTTTCTGTCGAAGTGTCTACGGTCTCCTTATCCAGGGCAAACACACGTCCCTGTGCCACAGGTTTCTTCCCTTTCTCTGCCGCAGTGGCCCGTCTCCGGGGATCCACTCTCTGAGGCTGTTGTCTAGTGGGCTCCGGAGCATGTGGTATCTGAGGTTGGGGACAGTCCTTCACTTTGTGACCCATGTCACCACATCTAAAACATCCACTGATCGACCCAGTACAACTTCCCTCATGCGATCAGCCACAGTCTCTACAAACCCTTATCTCCGGCCTGACATATCGAGGGGTCTCCTTGATAATAGGATAGGCTCTGGGTCTCTCCAATCTGTCCTTCTCTACCTCAATCCTTCCTCTTCTGAAGGAACCTCTCCGAGTCTCTATTTGGAAAAGTGCTGGCCTCTTGCCCTTATCTCTATTCACTGCTCTGAGCTCATTCTGGGATTGTACCATCTCAATTCCTCTTTCAATCTCTTGTGCTCGTCTCAGAGCATCTCCAAACTCGGTAATACATAGCCCTATCAATCTATCTTTGATGACGGGCTTCAACCCATACACAAACTTCTCTGTGTGGAGCTCTTCACTCTTGAAGGTCTCTGGGTCATATCTCAGCAGAGCAGTAAATCGGCTCTCGTAATCATCTACAGACATGTCACCCTGTACCAAACTCAAAAACTCAGCTTGTTTCTTTCTCTGGGCGGCTCGTGGTACATATTGGGCTCTAAAGGCTGTCTGGAACTCTTCCCAACCAATCACACCATGGTGGGACATCAAAATACCCTGGGTAGTACCCCACCAATCTCTAGCTCTCCCCTTCAGCATATAGGCACTCATACTGACCCTCTCAGCATTGGTGCACCCCAAGAAATCAAATATAATTCTTAATTCCGTCAACCACTCCTCAGCCTCTGTAGGATCCTTCTTTCCCTTAAATGCGGGTGGATTCATCTTCAGAAAATCCCTTAGTCGGACCATACTTCTATCCTCAGGCTGAGTGACGGGAGGCACTGGGGGTATGGGAGGTCCTTGTGGTGGTGTAGGGGTAGTATCTGAGGCATTAACTCTAAAGTGTTGCGCGAACAACGCTGCCATCTGCTCAAAACCTTGCCTCACATCGGTCTCAATCCGATTAAATCGAGAGTTAGGACTCTCTGGTTGTGGGACAGGTGGCGGAGGGGACTCTGCCTGCCTCCTCGAACGACCTCGTCGTTTACTCATTCTCTATCTCAACTCGTCTCCTGCGCGTACATATCACAATCGATTGAAATCTCAATCCTCAATTTCAGTTCATGACCAGACTATTACAGACACTTGGGATGTATTCTATTTCACTTAACCGACACTAACAGTAATAAACACCCTAAGCTCTGATACCAAGAAAACTCTGTCACGCCCCGGAAGTACGAAAAATAGGGCAAATTTAAAACTTTTTACTCACTAATTCACAGTTAAAGGTGCATTCCTGTGCAGTGTCATACATCATCATAACTATCATTCCTCAGGATCTCATCATGATATAATAAATATCGTAATATACCCATTTCTCGATTACAAGTTAATTAATCCTAATACATCCCATACAATGATATACATCAAGTGTCTGTAATTACAATAATAGTCTGGGTACATGAAAAGATAAAATATACCTCAAGATACAATATATATATGGCCTGGAGCTCGAGTCCTCCACTAGCCACTACTCTGTACGTCGCAGGAAAATCCTTTTTCACTTGAAGAACTCTGGGGGGAAAGAAAACAGGGTGAGCTTCTAAATCGCTCAGTAAGGGAGGTAAGAAAACTCAGTTGTACAAACCATTTCACACATCACAAATATGTATTTGTTTATAAAGCTCATTTGAAATCGTAGCATGAAAGTTCTCAAAACATCATCATCTCATAACTCATTAAATCATGTGAAAACATGAAGATAAAAGGCTCAATATCGAGCACTCACAAGCATGTGTAAATATATGCAATAATGGCTGTTCTCCAAATATGTGATAAAAATCACCTCAGTAAATCGCACATGACAAGGTCACAAAACACAACTCATGTGTAAAACGAGACTAGGCAATAAAACTCAATTAAAACTCGTCATGGCACATCAAATATGTAATCTCCTCTGGGTGCGCATCCCAGGCATCCTCGTATAGAGGGAACGTCGACAATATGGTCGTATGCATGGTATATTGGACTTATATGTTACCAGAACAAGGCCCGACCTTACATGCTACCAGAGCAATGCCTCGCCTCATGCACACTATCACGTGGTCCCTGGGTCGGTTCCCAGGCGGCCCACTCTCTCGGTCTTACATGCTACCAAAGCAAGGCCACCCAGCGTTACCAGAACGGGGGTCATCTCACGTTACCAAAACGGAGGCATCTCTCGTTACCAGAACGGAGGAATATCGGACTTACATGCTACCAGAGCAAGGCCTCCCAACGCTACCAGAGCGGAGGAATAATCGGACTCACATGTTACCAGAATAAGGCCTGTGGTCCCTGGGTTGGTTCCCAGGCGTCCCACTATATCGGTCTTACATGCTACCAGAGCAAGGCCAGATGTGTATTCAACATGACACGCCTAAGTCTCAATCATTAGCCATTATCTTATAAAACGTTATGCCTTCATGTAGAACTCATAATGGTTTTCTCTCATAAAACTCATTTAAAACATTTGTGTACTCAACACAAAACATATTAAAATCGAGTTCCAACCGGCAAAACACGCACACATTTTCTCAAATCCCAATATCGCCTTAACGTAGAGCCCAATTTACTTTTCACGCAACTCAAAGGTTTATAAAGCAATTTCACACTCAGCTTATAAACTCATAAAATAATGGGCTCCAACCGGCTATAAAAATCGTGTGCAATTATATCACTACATAACACCAAACATGCTTGTATTCTCAAATCGTGGTTCATGCTAACAATTCATCAAAATACATACACAAATGGTTTAGTTTTCCCTTACCTCTTTGCACCTCGTATAGTGTAATCGTTTCCCCCGTATCACGGACTAGCCTCGCATTCCACTCTGGAACTCCCGAGCTGTCCAAACGATGTTAAAACATCAATACTCAATTATCTCATAAACCTCAATCCTCAAAATCGAGCATAATTGCTCATAACACCTCAAATCTCTCGATTCTCGTAACTCTACGCTAAACTACAACCTCATTCACAATATCACAACGCTCTACATTTCTCATGTTAAATCATCTACGCTAATTCACCACATTGTCTATATTTCCATTTATAGCACAAATTCTCAAAATTGCCAAAATTACCAAATATCAACATTACCCCAACTACATTGCAATTTCATCAATCCCTAATCATTTCTCAGCTATTTCAACGCAATGACAACCACCAATATCATCAAAAGCATCTCAAATATCAAGATCAAGGTTTAGAAATTACCCAAAGCTTGTGAGACGCACAACCCACGCCTCGATCCGATTCGTCCTTCGATTTCCAAGTATGTTGTTCTCCCTTTGATGATGAACAACTTTCCTTCTTACCACAACTCTTGATTTGGTCAGAAATGGGTGTTTTGGATGAGTGAGAAAGCTAGGCTTTCGGTGGAAATGGGTTTGGAAGAGAGAGAAAGTGAGTTTGCAGGAGAAAAACACGGGTTCCTTATATAGACTAGAGGTAGGAGATCGATCTGGCTCTTGAGGAGATCGATCTGCCTTTGAATTTTTGGGACGATTTGGGGCAATTTATGCCTAGGAGATCGATCTGTCGAGGGGTGAGATCGATCTCTTTATGGCTTTATGAGATCGATCGGCTCCTTAAGGAGATCGATCTTCTCCCAAACAGAATCATTTAGAGATCGATCTCTTCCTTATGAGATCGATCTTCTCTCAAACAGAATCATAAGGAGATCGATCCTCTTCCATTGGAGATCGATCTTCTCCTCAAATTCTTCCTTCCTTCTCATTTTTAACTCACCAGATCGATCTCTCCTTCTCCCAGATCGATCTGTCCTCATAGTTTCACATTTATTTTAACACTTAACATATAGATCTCCAATTATCATTCCCACAATTCACTTAGCTCAATAAATTATACTTCAAATTATTATTACATCAATAAAATATGTCTGAAATTCTCAGATCTCACAGTGTGAGCAGAGGGCGAATACACACGCTGGACCAGGACACTACGGATCAATCTTCAGATGTGGTTAAAGGTACCATCGAAATCTTTGATTTAGAAGTATTTGTACTGTTTGATCCTGGTGCTATGTATTCCTTTATTTCGCCATCCTTTGCATGTAAATTGTTGAAGCATGTACAACCCATACTGCTAGATAAGATGTTGATGATAT
Source organism: Firmiana major (assembly GCA_033439115.1). Taxonomy (NCBI): domain Eukaryota; kingdom Viridiplantae; phylum Streptophyta; class Magnoliopsida; order Malvales; family Malvaceae; genus Firmiana; species Firmiana major. The sequence goes on from CM065899.1 coordinate 56,241,853, forward strand.
CTACCCATATGAATGATAGTCAATTGACTGAGCATGTATATAGCAATTGTAAGATGAGGATAGGAGGTAAAGAAATGGCAGTCAATTTCATCTCATCAAATATGAGTGATTTTGATATAATCCTAGGGATGGATTGACTGGTTCCAAACCATGTTATTATGGATTGTCGTGCTAAAACCTTGATATTTTCAGGATTAGACAATCTTATTGTAAATTTTGATGAAAAGAAATGAAATGACATGATCTTTATAACTGAGAAAAACGTATGATCTCAATTCATGATATTTGAGAGATGAATTTGTTTATCAATTATATGTGTGTATGTGATGATTGTGTTACTAACGATGGAAAGGATAATGTGAAGGATACATTGCTTATGTGGTTGAGACGGATAAGGCACGTCCGAAGTTGATAGACATTTCAGTGGTCAGGGAATATCTAGATGTCTTTTCGGATGAATTACCAGGGTTACCTCTAGATAGGGAGATGGAATTTGGTATAGATTTGGCACCTGGTACAGAGTCGATATCCAAGCCACCGTGTAGAATGGCACAAGTTGAGTTGGAAGAATTAAGGAAATAGTTACAGGAGTTGCTAGAGAAGGGGTTCATTAGGTCGAGCGTCTCACCTTGGTGAGCACCGGTTCCATTTGTAAGGAAGAAGGATGGAAGCCTCCGATTGTGTATAGATTACCGGTTATTGAATAAGGCCACCATCAAGAATAAGTATCCCCTTCCATACATTGATGACTTGTTGGATTAGCTTAAGGGAGTGCAGGTCTTTTTCAAGATAGATCTGAGATCTGGGTACCATCAGTTGAAGATACGGAGTGGAGATGTACCCAAGATAGCATTTCACACCCGGTATGGACATTATGAATTTATGGTTATGCCATTCGAGTTGACGAATGTTCCCGCGGTTTTTATGTCGTTGATGAATGAGGTATTTCACCAGTACTTGGATCGATTTGTAATCGTGTTTATTAATGATATACTGGTATACTCAAGGTCTAGAGAGGAGCATGAACGATATCTAAGGATAGTGCTACAGACCTTCCAAGAGAAGAAGTTGGATGCTAAACTCAGTAAGTGTGACTTTTGGTTGGAACAGATCTCTTTTCTGGGTCATATAGTATCAAAAGATGGAGTGTCAGTGGATCCATCGAAGATTGAGGCCGTGGTTCAGTGGCATAGACCCCAGACAGTGACAGAGATCAAAAGTTTCTTGGGTTTAGCTGGATATTATTGAAGGTTTGTAGAGGGATTTTTAAGGTTAGCTGCTCCTTTGACACGTCTCACGAGAAAGAACGTTGAATTCGTGTGGGATGATAAGTGTGAGGGAGGTTTTGAGGAGTTGAAGAGGAGGTTAACTATAGCTCCGATACTCACCATTCCTGCCAACTCAAGAGGTTTCTTAGTGTATGCGGATGCTTCACACCAAGGACTGGGCTGTGTATTAATGCAGGATGGAAAGGTAGTCACCTATGGATTAAGACAGTTAAAGGATCATGAAAGGAACTACCCGACCCACTATTTAGAGTTGGCCACCATGGTGTTTGCTTTGATAATATGGTGCCACTACCTCTATGGTGAGGGATTTCAAGTTTACACAGATCAAAAGAGCCTTAAGTACCTGTTCTCATAGAAAGAGTTGAACATGAGACAGAGGAGATGGCTCGAGCTCTTAAAGGATTACGATTGTGAAATCCTGTACCACTCGGGTAAAACAAATGTGGTTATTGATGCATTGAATATAAAATATCTCGGGTTGATGTCATTCATGATGGTCAGGGAACATGAGCTGTTGGAACAGTTCACGAACCTCAGTTTGGATATGACCCTGCCTAATGCTGATAGTGAATTCATGATAGCTAGCCTATAGTTGGAACCAGATCTGGTAGATCGAATCGACAGGCTTAGCGAGTTGATCAGCAGTGTGATGATATTGTCAGGCAAATACAGAGGGGTGCAGACAAGGACTTTGAGTTGAGTTCTGATGGATTGTTGAGGTTCAGAGGTAGGATATGTGTTCCTGACGATGTAGAGATCAGAAGATTGATCTTAACAGAGGCTCACTCAACGAGGTATACGATACATCCGGGGAGTACTAAGATGTATCAAAACCTATGAAAAGTTTATTGGTGGTCTGGGAAGAAAAAGCACATTGTTGATTATGTTGCTAAGTGTCTCGTTTGTCAGCAGGTGAAGGTAGAGCATCAAAAGCCTACAGGGCTATTACAACATCTACCGATACCGACTTGGAAGTGGGAGCATGTCACCACGGATTTTGTGATGGGATTACCAAGGACCCTCAGAGGTCATGATGCCATATAGGTGATTGTGGACCGGTTGATGAAGTCAGCCCATTTTCTAGCTATGAGAGCTATCGATACTCTAAGCCAGCTAGCGAACTTATATGTGCCCGAGATAGTCAGGTTACATGGAATTCCAGTGATCGTTGTTTTTGATAGGGATACCTGCTTCACTTCCCACATCTAGGAACGTTTTCAGGAAGCGATGGGGACCCAGTTGAGTTTTAGCACCGCATTTCATCCTCAGACAAACGGTCAGTCAGAGAGGACTATACAGACCCTGGAGGATATGTTGAGAGTGTGTGCATTGGATTTTGGAGGCTCCTAGGATGACCATTTGCCACTCGTAGAGTTCACCTATAATAAAAGTTTTCATGCGAGTATCGGGATGGCACCCTATGAGGCATTGTATGGGCGTAGATTCTGTTCCCCTATTAGATGGGAAGAGGTTGGTGACAGACAGATCTTTGCTCCCGACTTGGTTAGACAAGCCTCTGAGGATGTCCAGCTGATTTGTGAGAGGTTACGGACAGCTCAGAGCAGGTAAAAGAGTTACGCTGACAAGAGACGGAGACCACTAAAGTTTGAGATGGGTGAGTTAGTGTTCTTGAAAGTTTCTCCTTCGAAAGGAATTATGAGATTCGAGAAGAAGGGAAAGTTAAGCCCTCGATATATAGGGCCATTTGAGATACTTGATAAGGTAGGAGATAAGGCTTATAGATTGGCATTGCCAGCAGAGTTGGCAAGTTTGCATAACGTCTTCCACGTATCCATGTTAAGGAAGTATCACCCAGACCCGACGCAAGTGATAAGATATGAGCAATTGGAGCTAAATGAGGGTATAACATACGTTGAGAAGTCGGTTTAGATATTGGACAGAAGAGAGAAAGTGTTGATGACAAAGACAATTCCCTTGGTGAAAGTTCTTTGGCAACATCACATGGAGGAAGAAACTACATGGGAATTAGAGAGTTTGATGCGGGAGAAGTATCCCGAGTTGTTCAAAGAATGATTGGTTCCAATTGGAGGATAAAATTTTCTAAGTAGGGGAGAATGTGAGACCCCGTATAGGTTAAACGTTGAATATATATGTAAATGAAATCATAATTATGATGATATACTTGTAATGTGAAGTATATGTGATGTAAGTTCATAAGTTAATGTACACACTTGTAATAAGATATTGTGATTGTACTTACAAGTTACATTATATATTAATATGAAGAAATGGACTTAAACATGTGAAGAATGTAAGTGGAATAGAATTTGAGTAGTGTGGTAAAATGGAAGGAAGATTGCATAAGTTGTTCACTTCCATTTGGTTTATAACATGTACTTTTGGTTATACAAAGATACTACACAAGTTTTAATATGTATGAAGTATTAATGGATGCTGTTTTCAAGTCTCAAAAGTGATCAGATGAGAAAATGACTATGGCAGCAAATTAAGGATGTTTGAGTATGAGTTGCTGCAAAAACACTGCAGAAAATCTAGAAATATGAAGGCCAGATCAATTTCATAGGATGAGAGATCGATCTGGAAGAGCCAAAATGCTCTTATTTTGAGCTATGGAACAAGACAGATCGATCTCCTAACACATTTTGTAAAATGCAGATCAATCCTTAATGGAACAAATCGATCTCCTTAACTCTCGGGTTGGAAGAAGATCGATCTTCCCCAAGACCAAATCGATCTCCTTCACCTTCTGTTTGAATCAGGTCGGTCTCCCCTACTCGACAGATCGATCTCCTACTTCAAAATGTCGTGGAAAAGAGAGATTTTAAGAGCGATCTCCACCCAAGGCAGATCGATCTCATCAAGCTGAATCTATAAATAGGAGCAATTGGATCTGTAAATTTCGAGATAAAGCCATTTCCTTCCATTTCAAAACCAAAAAGCTAGATTTTACTCTCTAAACCCAACCATTTTCAGTAAGATTTGAGGGAAATCTATTAGAGATAAAGTTGATCACATCGAAGAGAAGAACAACTTAGCTTGGAGGCATTTTCCCCATTTTTGGATTGAAGGATCAAGGTGCATTTCCATTTGGAGTAAAGAGAAAATCAAGCTAGGTGAGTTTCTAAAGCACCAACTTAAGTACATTGTTAAGCTATTGATGTTTGGGGTTGATTGGGGTGCTTAGTATTGTTAGAAACTATCTAAAATGCATTGGAATGATCATGACCTAGAAATGGTCTAGTGTGAGAAAGTGAAATGCATTGAGGTTAATGAGGAATGTGATATCTTGAGGTGATAATGGCGTTATAAGTATGATTTTAAGATGTTGTTAATGAATAAACGGTGAGATTTACCAATAAGGGCTAAAATGTGGATTAAGGCATTTGTAAATGCATAGATGAATTACATTGACTAGTGAAGTCAAAATGCGAGTTAAGAGCATTAACTTAAGTGTTTGATGAATGAATCGCAGCTCCCGAGGATACACCAGAGCAAGACGAGCCAAGAGCACAAGAAACTAAGAGGAAGAGAGTTGCACTCAAGTAAATTGAGGTAAGGGAATTCTGTGAACTATTAGAGATATCTGTACGCGATTTGGGCACTTAAATGCTTTGCTAGAATGCATGGGATATTAGCAAATGATATTGGGTGATTGGAGGGTAAAACGTTGGGTGTTTGAGAAATGTGTATGAAAATAAAAGCATAATGCTTTGGAAAATCATGTTTTATTTCTTTTTAGCAAGTGATTGATAGGTTGGCTAACATTTGAAATGAATTGCAAAAGAAATGAGTTGTTTTTAGTTTGTTAACCATACTTTGCAAAGAATTTAGCCACCTACATGGTTTTCGTGAGAATGAAAGCGTGCTAGAGTATGACTGACACGAGATTTGATGTGTTTTATACGCATGAGTGCTGGAGCTTTGCTTGCACTAGTTTTCACATGGATTTTATACTGGTTTTGGCATGGTGCTTGGAGTTTAGCTCGCACTAGATGCCCACCTTATTTGTTGCCGTGCTTGGAGCTTCGGGTAGACTGGGTGTTGCATCGATTAAATAGGCTCGCACGTGCATTTGTGATATTTTGACATGTTGATATCCATGTTAGGAGCTTCGGGTAGACAAGAGGTCGTACCGATTAAATAGGCTCACATGTGTGTTTGAGATGTGGCGTGATATGATATGTTGATGCGGGTCCACGGAGTACGTTGTACCATGCAGGTAGCATGTAGTACATTGTACCGTGTTGAGATTGTGATATGCCATCTTCGGATGAGATCTGCTATGGATGGACAGGTTGGATTTGACCCACCTCCTGTGCAAAGCAGATAGTGGTGATCTCCCGCACACCTGATCCGTGTAGCCGGTATCACAGGTTATGGCCATAGACCTAGAGGTTATTACCCTTATTGAATTGCCTATCTCACATGTCTATTGCTTTGTGAATAAATCTATGTTTGAAATGATTTGTGGGTCAGGACAGTCTGAGGAAGGGGCTGAGTCCTGACAAGTGTTGGACTGTTTTGTGATAATGGTTGTTAATGGTTTTAAAGTGCACGTATGCATGATATTTAATGCCATGCTTACTTATGAAATATGCATGATGATTAATGCCATGCCTTACTTATAAAATATGCATGATGGTTAATACCATGCTTTGAATTGAATTGTGAACTGGATTTTAATAGCATGAATGCTTTACATACCATTAACACCAGCACGAACTCATATTTTGAGGAAATGATGAAATGTATGCTTTGAGCATGGCATCACGATCACGTAAATAGTGCAGTATCTACCTGTGTGCATGATTACCATACTGAGCGTGTGGTTTGCTCACCCCCCTTATTTTCCTCCTCTCTACAGAGCTTTGAGTATAGATTGTGGGCGACTGGAGGCTTATCCCTTTTGGTATCCGCTGCATCCCATCGCTAAAGGTATACACACTTGAATTATTTTGTATCTAAACTAGACATAGCATAATAACATTTTGTATGTAAACATTGGGGATGTAAAGCAATGTAAACACTTGTGAACAGTAACTTTGATGTATTTCTGAAAGTGTTTACTTTTGAAATTAAATTGTTATAGATGGATAAGGTAGACATTGACACACAGCCCAACTGTTGAGTGTGTAGCTAATCACGATCGAGATAAGGATGGTTGATAAACAACGTATGAAAATGCGAAACATTTGTACGTATTTTGGTAAGTTGAGGGTCGTGACAGAAGTTGTTATCAGAGGTTGCATTGGTCTGACGTGTTTCATGTCTAAAATACTTAATAAGTTAGAAAATTACATCCCCATATTACTATGCTTGTTTAGATACAAACTATGTGTGTGTCGATGGGTTGACTGAGAATTTGATGTGAATGTAGGGAATTGAAAACAATATGCCTAATACCAGTCGTGATAGAGGGGCGAGGGTGCAAGTTAGAGGCCGTAGAGGTAGGCCTGGGGGTCATGTTGAGCCAGAAACACACGAGGCTCAGGAAGAGATTGAGATGGAGGCTAAGGTTGAGCATGCTCCATAGGGTCCAGAGGAGAGACCCGAGAGTACTGAGACTTGCTTCGCGAGGATTGAGCGGAGCTTTGAGATGATCTTGGAGTTGGTAACTCAATCATTACCTAGAGTTGGGGGTAGATAAAGTCCCACTACACAGGGTGATGCCGAGTAGGCAGCAGTACCTGAGGCACGGGCACGGCCAGCCCAGAGACCTCATATGACAGAGACACCTACACCCCCACCTGCACGGGATATGCCTACACTTGTTGCTACACCACAGGCTAGTAGAGGCTGGGGTTATGGTTGTGATTTAGATAGACCGCGGCAGTTCCTGTAGTTTGGACCGCTGTCTTTTAGTGGAGTTAAGGACCCAGTAGCGGCAGAGGATTGGATCAATGAGATCGAGAAGTTGTATGGGTTCTTTGAGTGCACTACTATCGAGATGGTAGCGTTTGCCACTTTTATGCAGAAGGGATCAGTATAACATTGGTGGAAATCCACCAGACCTATTTTGAGAGCCTGACATACTGAGATCAGCTGGGATATATTCTTAGAGGCCTTCCGAAGATAGTATGTTCCGGATACTGCATAGAGAAAGATGAAGATGGCATTTTTGGGACTGACCCAAGGGAGTAGGACAGTGGATGAGTACGAGACGACCTTTATCTCCTTGGGCAGGTATGATCCTAATACGATGAGTAATGAGGCCGAGAAAATCCAGAAGTTTATGGATGGATTGAGATTGACCATCAGGTTTAGACTGGTTCCCCTGGATATACCGACCTACGAGGAGGCAGTGTGCAGGGTGCAATTATACGAACAAGATGTTGATAGGATCGCCTCAGAGTTTGGAAAGATTAGTAAGATGAGAGACAAAGAGAAGAAGAGACCAATGATGGATAGAGGCTTAAGCTATAAGGGAAGCAAGAGCTTTGCTGGAAGAGGCCGAGGGTTGATGAGATCCGGGAGAAGATAGTTAATACTCACATGTATTTGGCCATTGCTCCAGCTAAGGGAATTGTGATTGGAGGGCCACAACCTACTACAGAGCAGTACATCAAGTGTGGAAGGTACCATGGTACTCGACTGTGCTACGGACATCCTGCAGTATGTTTTAGATGTGGGAAATTGTCACGCCCCGAAAGCGCGGAAAACAGGGCAAATTTAAACTTTTATTTAAATCAATACACATTTATGGGTGCATTCCTATACAGTGTCATGCATCAATATTTGTATATTTATCATAAAACCACACCTTAGGATCTAATATCACATAATTAAATATATCAAATCAGATACATTCCTCAACTCAGATTGAATTATCCTAATACATCTCATACATCATAGTACATTAAGTGTCTGTAAGTATAATTATAGTCTGGTCACATGAAATAATAAAATGTACCTCAAGTACAATATGTGGCCTGGAGCTCGAGTCCTCCACTGGCCACTAATCCGTACGTTGCAGGAAAATTCTTTTCACATGAAGAAGTTTGGGGAAAAGATAAAACAGGGTGAGCTTCTAAATCACTCAATAAGAGGATAAGGGATTCATTAATAAGAAAATGATTTGCACAACACAATCATTTTGTTTTACATGATAAACTCAATGGAAAATGCAGCATGAATAGTTAAAACATCATCTCAAAGCTCATGTAAAAACATGATAATAAATGGCTCAATTCAAGGTTACAAGCATGTAGAAATCAAGATGCGATAATGGCTTTTCTCTTTAAAACATGATGAAAATCACTGCGATAGTGATACACGTGGCACGACCACTAAATAAAATCTACACATGGCACAACCACTAATTAAAATCCGCACGTGGCACAACCACCAAACACATGTGGCACAACCACAGATTTAGATTCGCAAGTGGTACAACCACTAATTACACGTGGCACAGCCACTGATTAAGATTCGCCCGTGGTACAGCCACCAAATACACGTGGCACAACCATTGATTAGGATTCACATGTGGCACAGCCACCAAATACACGTGGAACAACCACTGATTAGGATTCACACGTGGTAGGTAACCAACGCTACTAGAGTAGGGGTCATCTCTCGTTACCAGAACGGAGGAATATCGGACTTACATGCTACTAGAGAAATGCCTGGTGTGTATTCAAAATAACACACCTAAGTCTCAATCAATAGCCATTATTATAAAAATCGTTTTGCCTTCACGTAAAGCTCATAATGGTTTTCTCTTATAAAAATCATTTCAAACCGTTTTGTACTCAACACAAAACATGTTAAAACCAAGCTTCAACCGGTAAAACCACGCACACATTTCCTCAAACCTCAGTACGCCTTAACGTAGGGCCCAAAACACTTTTCACATTTTAAACACAAAATGGTTATAAAACGTTTTCACATATAGTTTACAACTCATAAAAGTTGGGCCCCAACCGGCTATAAAATCATGTGCAATTCTGATTCACAACACAAAACATGCTTGCTTTCTCAATCAAAAATCATGCTACAATATTATCACAAAACACATACACAATGAGTTTAGTTTTCCCTTACCTCTTTGCACCTCGTATAGTGTAATCGTTCCCCTGTATCACGGACTAGCCTCGCATTCCACTCTGGAACTCTCGAGCTGTCCAAACGATGTTAAAAACATCAATATCTCGACTCAATTTCATTATCGAGCATACATTTGCTCATATTTCTCACTAACACCTAAATCTCTCAATTATCCCACTGCTCATGACTCTATCACAATACATCATCTCATCCACTACATCTCAACATTCTACATTTCTCATGCATAATTCCCATACTAAAATCACCTCATTGCCTCAATTTCCAATTTATAGACAAAAATCCCAATTTACCACAATTTACTTAATATCATCATCGCTCCAATAAAATCACAATTTCATCAATCTCTAACCATCTCCTAGCTATTTCATCACAATGCCCATGTTCACAATCGCCAAAACTCACTTCAAAATCCAAGATTGAAGTTTAGAGATTACCCAAACTTGTGGAGTGCTCAACTCCCACCTCGATTCGATTCGTCCTTCGGTTTCCAAGTATGTTATTCTCCTTTGGATGAGGAACAACTTTCCCTCTTACCACGACCTTCGATTTGGATGAAAATGAAGAATTTAGAAGAGAGAGAAAGCTAGGGTTCTGCTGAAATGGAGGTTGGAAGAGAGAGAAAATATGAAATATAGGAAAACACAGGGGTCTTTATATAGGCCGAGGGTAGGAGATCGACCTGGCTCTTAATGAGATTGATCTGCATTTGAATTTGGGGACGATTTAGGGGCAATTTTATGCCTAAGAGATCAATCTGTCGTGGGGTGAGATCGATCTCTTAATGGCTTTATAAGATCGATCTGCTCCAATTATGAGATCGATCTCTTCATTACAGAATCATAAGGAGATCGATCCTCTTCCATTAGAGATTGATCTGCTCGCTTAAATTCCTCATTCCTTGTCATTTTTGACCTACCAGATCGATCCTCTCTTCTCTAAGATCGATTTGGCCTCATAGTTTCACACTTTAACATAAAATCTCATTTATTGCTCATTCATGACTTAAAATTTCATTCCATACCACCTCAATATATGAATACATCATATTTAGTTCAATCAATTACACTTCATGTTTTCATTACATAATTTGATATGTGTAAAATTCTCAGATCTTACATCCTCCTCACCTTAAAAAGAATTTTGTCCTCTAAATTTAACTCAACTCGTCAAATAGATGGGGGTATTTCTGCTTCATGAGATTCTCCAGTTCCCACGTTGCCTCTTCCATTGAGTGATGTTTCTATAAAACTTTCACTAATGGGATGCTTTTGGTTCGAAGTACCTTCTCTTTCCTATCAAGAATCCGGATAGGTTCTTCAGTGTAGCTCATGTCCTCTTGTATGTCCATCTCTTCGTACTCTATGACATGAGAAGGGTCCGGGTGGTACTTCCTCAACATAGACACATGGAAGACGTTATGTATTCCGAACATCTGTGGGGGTAATGCCAATCTGTAGGCTACTTCTCCCACTTTCTCAATAATCTTGAAGGGTCCTATGTGTCAAAGACTCAACTTCCATCTCTTTCCAAACCTCATGATACCCTTACTCGGTGATATCTTTAGAAATACTGCATCACCAACATCAAAATCGAGTGGACATCTATGCACATTCGCGTAGCTTTTCCGTCTACTTTGTACAGCCCGTAATCTCTCACATATGAGCTTCACACTCTGTACAGCCTGTTCAATAAGTTCGAGAGCATTTATCTTTCTGTCACCGACTTCTTCCTTAGCTACAGGGGATCTACACCTCCTACCATATAGAGCCTCAAAAGGTGTCATTCCAATACTCGCATGATAGCTATTATTGTACGCAAACTCTACTAGGGGCAGGTGATCATCCCATGATCCCTTGAAATCCATCGTACACGCCTTCAACATATCCTCCAGGGTCTAAATAGTCCTCTTTGACTGACCATCTGTCTGAGGATGATAGGTGAACTGAAACTCAATCGAGATCCCATGGACTCCTGAAACTGGGTCCAAAATCTGGAAGTAAATCAAAAATCTTTGTCAGAAGTAATACTCACTGGAGCCCTATGTAATCTAGCTATCTCGCTGACATATAACTCAGCTAAGGCATCCACAGTATCTATGCTCTTGATGGCGAGGAAGTGGGCACTCTTTGTCAGTCTATCCACTATAACCCATATAGTGTCACAACCTCTCCCGATCCTCGATAAACCCATAATAAAGTCCATGGTGACATGCTCCCATTTCATGTAGGCACAGGTAAAGGCTGTAGTAGTCCTCTGGGCTTCTGATGCTCAGTTTTCACTTGCTGGCATACTAAACATCTGGCCACATACTCTGCCACGTCTCGCTTCATACCACTCCACCAGTATACCTTTCTCATATCTCAGTACATCTTAGTACTCCCTGGGTGCATGGTGTATCGCGAGCAGTGAGATTCTCTCAGTATCTGTCTCTTTAGGGTATCATTATCTGGTACACAGATTCGTCCTCTGAACCTCAATAATCCATCCTCACTGATTGTGAGATCCGACTACAAAGTCTACTTAGCTTGGCTAACCATATCGATCAACCTCTGATCACTGCGCTGCCCAGTTCTAATCTGATCCATGATCCTGGGCTCTATTCGCAGGCTAGCCAGAAATGCAGTCTCTACCTCTGTAACTCTGATCTGGAGTTCGACGAACTGTTCCAGTAAATCCCATTCCCTGATCATCATAGCAGATATCATACTCTTTCTACTCAAGGCATCAGTAACTACGTTCGCCTTACCCGGGGATGGTACAAAATCTCGCAGTCATAATCCTTAAGGAGTTCCATCCATCTCCTTTGTCTTATGTTTAATTCTTTTCGATCAAACAAAAACTCTTGTGGTCAGTGAAGATCTGGAATCTTTCCTCATATAAGTAGTGTCGCCAGATCTTCAAGGAAAACACCACAGCAGCTAACTCCAAATCATGCATGGGGTAATTCCCCTCATGGTCTTTCAATTGTCGCGATCCATATGCGACCACTCTTCCGTGTTGCATGAGCACACACCCCAATCCTTGATGGGATGCATCACTATAAACTAAAAATCCTTTTGATCCCTCAAGAATAGTCAACACAAGTGCCATTGTCAATCTCCTTTTCAATTCCTGAAAATTGAGCTCACACTGATCAGTCCATATGAACGAAGTCTCCTTGCGCGTAAGCTTAGTCAAAGGAACGACAATATTGGAAAATCCTTCCATAAATCTTTTGTAATACCCTGCCAAACCAAGGAAGCTTCGTACTTCTGTAACTGTCCTCGGTCTTTCCCAATTAAGCACAGCCTCTACTTTACTTGGATCCACTGATATTCCTTCCTCTGAGACTATATGACAAAGGAAAGCTATCCGATCCAGCCAAAACTCACACTTACTAACCTTTCCATATAATTGTTTATCTCGAAGCATCTGAAGTACTAACCACAAATGTTGTGCATGTTCCTCATATGACCGAGAGTATACCAGGATATCATCAATAAATACTGTCACAAATTTATCTAGATAGTCTCTGAACACCTCGTTCATTAATCTCATAAAGGCTGTAAGGGCATTCGTCAATCCAAAGGACATCACTAGAAATTCATAATGGCCATACCTTGTCCTGAAGGTCATCTTCGGAATATCTTCTTCCTTAATCCTCAATTGGTGATAGCCCAATCTCAAATCAATCTTAGAAAAGACTGAGGCCCCTCTTAGCTGATCAAGTAGATCATCAATCCTGGGCAATGAGTATTTATTCTTTACCGTGGCTTTATTTAATAATCGATAGCCTGCGCGTAATCTAAGACTACCATCCTTCTTCTTAACAAATAAAACTGGTGCGCCCCACGGTGAAACACTGGGTCTAATAAACCCTTGATCCAATAACTCCTGTAGTTATTTCTTTAATTCCTCAAGTTCCACTAATGCCATCCTGTATGGAGGTCTAGAGATCGGCTGAGTATCTGGTACCAAATCAATGGTAAACTCTAGCTCTCTCTCTGGTGGTAAACCTAGTAACTCATCTGGGAAAACATCAAAAAATTCACACACCATAGGTATATCCTCAATCCTCGAATATTCCCAATCATCATCTGAGATGAGTGTTTCATAACCTTCACATAAACAATCATATTTAGTACTCTCAAGAGCAACATCAAAATTTCAATTTGCTTACAAAATTCCATACGTTTATTTACTCAATATTTCAAACGTATACTGTAAGGTTCAGGTAGGGAGAAAGTTACAACCTTAGTGTAGCAGTCTAAACTCACTCGATTGGTTGCCAGCCAATCCATTCCCAAAATTACATCAAACCCATGAATATTTAATATTATTAGATCTGCTAACATGACTCTATCTCCTACCTTTATTTCACATCTTCTACAGATCAAATCAGTTCTCTGGGATGCACGCATAAGGGGTGTTTACATGTGGTATATACTCTAGAGGTTCAAACTTCAAATTTAATCTACATGCAAAATACTCAGAAATAAACGAATGCATGGACCCTAAATCAATCAACACATGAGCCTTATGATTACAGACAGAGAGTGGACCTCTTATAGTTTCTGCAAAAGTGTCTGCGATTTCCTTATCCAGGACGAACACACGTCCCTGTGTAATAGGCTTCTTTCCTTTCTCTGTAGCAGTGGCCCGTCTTTGGGAATTCACTCTCTGAGGCTGTTGTCTAATAGGTTCCGGAGCATGTGGTCTCTGAGGTTGAGGGCATTCTTTCACCATGTGACCCATGTCTCCACATATAAAACATTCATCGATCAACCCAGTACAACTTCCCTTATGCATTCGGCCACAATTTCGGTAAACCCTTATCTTAAGCTTGACATCTCGAGGGGTCTCCCTAATGATGGGATAAGCTCTGGGTCTCTCTAATTTGCCTTTTTGCACCTCAATCCTTCCTCTTCTGAAGGAACGTCTCTGAACATCTGTTTGGGAAATCACTGGCTTCTTAATCTTATCCCTATTTATCGCTCTGAGCTCATTTTGGGATTGTACCATCTCGATTCCCCTCTCAATCTCTTGTGCTCATCTCAGAGCATCTCCAAACTCAGTAATACATAGCCCTATCAATCTATCTCTGATAATGGGCTTCAATTTATATACAAATCTCTCAGTACGGAGCTCTTCATTCTTGAAGGTCTTTAGGTCATATCTCAATAGCGCGGTGAATTGGCTCTCATAGTCATCCACAGACATACCACCCTGTACCAAACTCAAAAACTCAACTTGCTTCTTTCTTTGGGCAGCTCGTGGTACATATTGAGTTCTAAAGGCTGTCTAAAACTCTTCCCAACCAATCACATCTTGGCGGGACATCAGAATACCTTGGGTAGTACCCCACCAATCTCGAGCTCTCCCTTTCAACATATAGGCACTCATACTGACCCTCTCAGCATCTATGCACCCCAGATAGTCAAATATAACTCTTAACTCTGTCAGCCACTCCTCAGCCTCTGTAGGATCCTTCTTTCCCCTAAATGCAAGTGGATTCATTTTTAAAAATTTCTTCAGTCAGACCATACTTTTATCATTAGGCTGAGTGATGGGAGGCACTGGGTCCATCTGTACTGGGGGTACGAGAGGTCCTTGTGGTGGGGTAGGAGTAGTACCCGAGGCATTAATCTAAAGTGTTGCACGAATAGCGCAGCCATTTGCTGAAAACCTTACCTCACATCGTTCTCAATCCAGTTAAATCGAGAGTTAGGACTTTCTGGTTGTGGGGCATGTGGTGGAGGTGACTCTGCCTGCCTCCTCGAACGACCTCGTCGTCCACTCATTCTCAATCTCAAATCGTTTCATGCGCGAACACATCAAACTTGATTGAAATCTCAATCCTCAAATTTAGTTCATTACCAGACTATTACAAACACTTGGGATGTATTCTATTTCACTTAACTGACACTGATAGTACTAGACACCCTAAGCTCTGATACCAAGAAAACTCTGTCATGCACTGGGAGCACAAAAAACAAGGTAAATTTAAACTTTTATTTAAATCAATACACATGTATGGGTGCATTACTGTACAATGTCATGCATCAATATTTGTATTTTTATCATAAAACCACACCTCAGGATCTAATCATCACATAATTAAATATATCAAATCAGATACATTCCTCAACTCGGATTGAATTATCCTAATACATCTCATACATCATAGTACATTAAGTGTCGGTAAGTACAATTATAGTCTGGTTACATGAAATAATAAAATGTACCTCAAGTACAATATGTGGCCTAGAGCTCAAGTCCTCTACTGACCACTAATCCGTACATCGCAGGAAAATTCTCTTCACTTGAAGAAGTCTGGGGAAAAGATAAAACAGGGTGAGCTTCTAAATTGCTCAGTAAGAGGATAAGGGATTCATTAATAAGAAAATGATTTGCACAGCACAATCATTTTGTTTTAAATGATAAACTCAATGGAAAATGTAACATGAATAGTTAAAACATCATCTCAAAGCTCATGTAAAAACATGATAATAAATGGCTCAATTCAAGGTTACAAAAATCTAGAAATGAAGATGCGATAATGGCTTTTATCTTTAACACGTGATGAAAATCACTACGATAGTGATGCACGTGGCACGACCACTAAATAAAATCTACACAAGGCATAGCCACTAATTAAAATCCGCATGTGGTACAACCACCAAACACATGTGGCACAGCCATTGATTTAGATTCGCACGTGGCAGAGCCACTAAATACACGTGGCACAACCACCAAATACACATGGCACAACCACTGATTAGGATTCACACGTGGCACAGCCACCAAATACACGTGGTAGGTAACCAACCCTACCAGAGTAGGGGTCATCTCTCGTTACCAGAACGGAGGAATATCGGACTTACATGCTACTAGAGCAATGCCCGGTGTATATTCAAAATGACACACCTAAGTCTCAATCAATAGCCATTATCATAAAAATCATTTTGCCTTCACGTCAAGCTCATAATGGTTTTCTCTCATAAAACTCATTTCAAACCGTTTTGTACTCAACACAAAACATGTTAAAACCGAGCTTCAACCGGCAAAACCATGCACACATTTCCTCAAACCTCAGTATGCCTTAATGTAGGGCCCAAAACACTTTTCACATTTTAAACACAAAATGGCTATAAAATGTTTTCACATATAGTTTACAACTCATAAAAGTTGGGCCCCAACCGGCTATAAAATCGTGTGTAATTCTCATTCACAACACATAAAACATGCTTGCTTTCTCAATCAAAAATCATGCTACAATATTATCACAAAACACATACACAATGAGTTTAGTTTTCCCTTACCTCTTTGTACCTCGTATAGTGCAATCGTTCCCCTGTATCACGGACTAGCCTCGCATTCCTCTCTGGAACTCCTGAGCTATCCAAACGATGTTAAAAACATCAATATCTCGACTCAATTTAATTATCGAGCATACATTTGCTCATATTTCTCACTAACACCTAAATCTCTCAATTATCCCACTGTTCATGACTCTATCACAATACGTCAACTCATCCACTACATCTCAACATTCTACATTTCTCATGCATAATACCCATACTAAAATCACCTCATTGCCTCAATTTCCAATTTATAGACAGAAATCCCAATTTACCACAATTGACTTAATATCATCATCACTCCAATAAAATCACAATTTCATCAATATATAACCATCTCCTAGCTATTTCATCACAATGCCCATGTTCACAATCACTAAAAATCACTTTAAAATCCAAGATTGAACTTTAGAGATTACCCAAAATTGGGGAGTGCTCAACTCCCACCTTGATTCAATTCATCCTCCGGTTTCTAAGTATGTTATTCTCCTTTGGATGAGGAACAACTTTTCCTCTTGCCACGACCTTCGATTTGGATGAAAATGGGGACTTTGGAAGAGAGAGAAAGCTAGGGTTCAACTAAAATGAAGGTTGAAAGAGAGAGAAAAGATGAAATACAGGAAAACACAGGGGTCTTTATATAGGCCAGGGTAGGAGATTGATCTGGCTCTTGATGAGATCGATTTGTATTTGAATTTGGTGACGATTTAGGGTAATTTTATGCCTAGGAGATTGATCTGTCGTGGGGTGAGATCGATCTTTTAATGGCTTTATGAGATCGATCTGCTCCAATTATGAGATCAATCTCTAGTTTACAGAATGCTTCAAGAGATCGATCTGCTCCTTGAGGAGATCGATCTTCTCCTTAACAGAAACATTTTGAGATCGATTCCTTCCTCATGAGATCGATCTCTTCATTATAGAATCATAATGAGATCGATCCCCTTCCATTGGGGATCGATCTGCTAGCTTAAATTCCTCATTCCTTGTCCTTTTTTACCTACCAGATCGATCCTCTCTTCTCCAAGATCGATCTGGCCCCATAGTTTCACACTTTAACATAAAATCTCATTTATAACTCATTCATCACTTAAAATTTCATTCCATACCACCTCAATATATGAATACATCATATTTAGTTCAATCAATTACACTTCATGTTTTCATTACATAATTTGATATGTGTAAAATTCTTAGATCTCAAAGAAATCAAGGCACATGATCAGGGATTGCCCAGAGATGACAAAGAGAGCCCCACAGAAGGACAGGGAGCCAGAGAGAGTTCCAATAGGGATAACGGCTCTGAGGAGGAGGGCTACAGTTAAGGAAAAGGGGAAGCAGGCAGTGGGTGTGAGCAAAGGGCGAGTACATGCACTGGACCAGGACACTACAAATCAATCTTAAGATGTGGTTAAAGGTATCATCCAAATCATTGATTTAGAAGCATTTGTACTGTTTGATCCTGATGCCACGCATTCCTTTATTTCGCCATCCTTTGCATGTAAATTGTTGAAGCATGTACAACCCACACTGCTAGATAAGATGTTGATGATATCTACCCATATGAATGATAGTCAATTGACTGAGCATGTATATAGGAATTGTAAGATGAGGATAGGAGGTAAAGAAATGGTAGTTGATTTGATCTCATTAAATATGAGTGATTTTGATGTAATCCTAGGGATGGATTAGCTGGTTGCAAACCATGTTATTATGGATTGTCGTGCTAGAACCTTGATGTTTTCAGGATTAGACAATCTTATTATAAATTGTGATGAAAAGAAAAGAAATGACATGATCTTAATATATGAGAAAAAAGTATAATTCAATTCATGATATTTGAGAGATGAATTTGTTTATCAATTATATGTGTGTATGAGATGATTGTGTTACTAACGATGGAAAGGATGATGTGAAGGATACATTGCTTATGTGGTTGAGACGGATAAGGCACGTCTGGAGTCGATAGACATTCTAGTGGTCAAGGATTATTCAGATGTCTTTTCAGATGAATTATCAGGGTTACCTCCAGATAGGGGGATGGAATTTGGTATAGATTTGGCACCTGGTACAGAGTCGATATCCAAGCCACCATATAGAATGGCCCAAGTTGAGTTGGAAGAATTAAGGAAACAGTTACAGGTGTTACTGGAGAAGGGGTTCATCAGGTCAAGCGTCTCACCTTGGGAGCATCGATTCTGTTTGTAAGGAAGAAGGATGGAAGCCTCCGACTGTGTATAGATTATTGGTTGTTGAATAAGGTCACCATCAAGAATAAGTATCCTCTTCCACGCATTGATGACTTGTTCGATTAGCTTAAGGGAGTGTAGGTCTTTTCCAAAATAGATATGAGATTTGGGTACCATCAGTTGAAGATACAGAGTGGAGATGTAACCAAGACAGCATTTCGCACCCGGTATGGACATTATGAATTTATGGTTATGCCATTCGGGTTGACGAATGCTCCCACGACTTTTATGTCATTGATGAATGAGGTATTTCATCAGTACTTGGATCGATTTGTAATCGTGTTTATTGATGATATATTGGTGTACTCAAGGTCTAGAGAGGAGCATGAACGACACCTAAGGATAGTGCTGCAGACCCTCCGAGAGAAGAAGCTGTATGCTAAACTCAGTAAGTACGAATTTTGGTTGGAACAGTTCTCTTTTTTGGGTCATATAATATTAAAAGATGGAGTGTCAGTGGATCCATCTAAGATTGAGGCCGTGGTTCAGTGGTAGAGACCCCAAACAATGACAGAGATCAGAAGTTTCCTGGGTTTAGTTAGATATTATCGAAGGTTTGTAGAGGGATTTTCGAGGTTAGCTGTTCCTTTGACACATCTCACGAGAAAGAATGTTTAATTCATGTGGGACGATAAGTGTGAGGAAACTTTGAGGAGTTGAAGAGGAGGTTAACTATAGCTCCGAAACTCACCATTCCTACCAACTCGAGAGGTTTCTCGGTGTATGTGTTAGACCTGGATTTTTATGTAGCTTGTACCTTATGATTCCTATGTGTATGAACACTGTTATTATAGTTGAATCATAAGAAGAGTATTTACTAGACTTAAAGTGTTAGTGAAATGATTTAACACGCAAAAGCTACATAAAAAGCCTAATGTGAGCTATAAGAGTCACAGGCTAAACCGAGTAAATCTAAATCATTCTAACCAAAAATAAGAACTTAAAATGAGAAAACATAGAGAGCTCATGAAGGAAAGTCAGCTTGATTTAGTCTCGAACATAGAAAACGAGAGTAAAAGCAAAAAAGGGTAAAACGGACCTTTTTGGCGAGATAAGGTGTTTCGGGTGAAATTATCCACCAGGAACGGTTGAAACATAAAGACGAGAGTGTAAGACATAAGATATGACACTTTCAAAATTTTGAGAAAAAGTCAACTTGGTCAATGGTTAAGGAAAAAGTCAACTATAGTTAAGAAAGTGGACTTTTACCATAGTTGACTAATCATGGTTAAAAATTAACCTAAGTGTGGAGAAAAAATTGGGGAAAAATATTCTTAGTCGGAATACAAGATAATCATCCCCGAAAGTAAGTAAAATTTATTCGGAAGGATTTCGAATTAAATTTAATGGTTAAAAACGTAATGGGCCTAAGGTGAAAATTTTAAAGCCCATTAAGGTATACTAAACGTATATTGAAATTCTTAGGTCCTTTAGACCGAATTGATGGACCAATTGATTGGACAAATATTGAGACAATTAAAGGCCCGAGTCATAGTAAAAATTTCAGCCCGAAAGCCCATTAAGAAAGCCCAAACCGAGAAGTCCAAATGGAAAGCCCATGAGATAAATATCTAACCATAATTAAAGCTAACCATGACTCATAAGGTGACTCATTAGGTGACTCATGGCTAAGGCTTGGAAATTCAAGCTTAATGGCTGGAAAGTAAAGATTAATGGCTAAGTAAGTGGCTTATAAATTCAGCCACACCATTGTCATCTTCATCACACCAAATTCGACTAGAAGAAGAAACCATTGAAACATATTATCCAAGCTTTCTCTCACTAGAAATCATTAGGAATTAGGCATAATTGGAACTTGCATCCTTCATAGAAGTTGCTCCAAATTGGAAGGAGAGTGACATATGTTGGAATTGGCTATCAAGGAGCCATAGAGTGCAAACCGAGAGCCTTCAAAGATTTGGCCAAAGGGTGAACACAACAATTGGTATATTTTCTAATTTTCAATTTCATATATGTTAATGTATGAATGATTTTAAGTATATTGATATATGTTTTAAGCATTGAAACAAATTAAATCACTATGATGTTGGTTAGGCCGAGAGTGAGTAGTGAGATATTGATTTATGTCCATATGATTTTAAGGCATAAATGGATTAATGTACATGTGTTAATGATTATGGTGTAATTAGAATTAATCAATTGGATTAATTAATACATGTAATTAGTTGGCAATCAAGGTGTTTGATAAAATGCCTAAATGAAATATATGATGGTTAGGAATGTTTCCAACCAAGTGTTTGTGGAAATGCCTAAGTGAATTGGCTAGACAAATAGGCATGGATGGCATGCCATGGTGTACCCGAGGACATGGGTAGCTCTCGGCCATGGCATGTGGCCGAGAGGCCCAATGGGCCAAGCCCAAATATTTTAGGCCCAATATGATGTAATGGGTCTAGGACAAGCCCAATAAGAGTTGGTGGGCCCCACAAGCCCAATAGGCCCAACGAAAATGAATAGTAAAATGAAAATGGTCTTAAGGCATAGTTAGGTCCATTAAGGATTATTAAAGCCCATTAAGGGAAATAGATTGTATTTAATGTGAAATACAGTAGGAAAAGTGTAATTAACCTGATAAATGGTTATATGCAGCTCCAGAGAGTATTTGAGGAGCAAATCAGACAGCTGAATTGAGCAGTGCAGAGAAAGTGAAATTTCTCGAGGGATTGCAGGTAAGGGACTTTTATGAGTAGTTAGAGATACCTGCACGTATTTTCGTCTGCTTTTACATTCACTTAAAAACGTTGAGGGTCAAAGAAAGTGAATAATAATTATTGCGACCCGATAGTGGCAAATTACGATTTTACCCCTAGTTAGTCAAAAAGTCAACTTTTGTGAAAAGTTGTAAAAAGCATGGAAACTACTATTTTGAGTGTTTAACTGCTGTTTAGAAGGAGAATAAATAGATGGGCTAAAGATTTTAAGGTTGATGTGAAATAAGCACCCTTTATAGTGCTGATTTTATTGTTTTGTAAATCATCCCTTTTTAAAGAGCCATCTATCATATTATGTGAGCATGAATCGTGCTGGAGCACAGCTTGCACTGGATTTCATATATTTTGCACATACATTAGTGCTGGATTTTGATTCGCACTAGATTTCCATGACATGCATGATAGAGTACTGAAGTTATTACCCGTACTCAGTTTTATATGATATATGCATGAGAGAGTATTAGAGCGATTAGCTCGTACTCGAGTTTTACTTGAGATACATGACAAAGTGCTGGAGCGTTGCTCGTACTCGATTCATCATGGTTTATACATGACATAATACTGGAGCTATTGCTCGTACTTGATTTGATGATATTATGCATAGCATAGTACTAGAGCTATTGCTCGTACTTGATTTAAATACAAGAACTATGCATTGACCTAGTTGCTGGAGGTTTACTTGCACTAGAGTTGAGTTTGTGATGTGAAACAGTGTTTGGGCGGAGTGTCGACTATGAGTCACGCTCAAAGGCGCGCACTGTATGTGATATATAATACATGTTACAAACCCATGCCCGCATCCTTGTGTGACTGAGTGTCACATTATGTGAGAGGATAGCTGCATGAGGGTATTAGAGATGTGGTATGATATTCCATGGTTTGAGGGCTTGGACCTATGGAAGGCACCCCAACTGTGATGTAGGGTCCACGGAGTACGTTTTACCGTTCGAGTGGCATGGAGTACCTTGTCGTACCGTGCATTCGGCATGGGAGTACACTGTATCGTGTGGTGTTGTGGAGTTAAGGAGGATATAGCTGGCGATTGTGATGGACTGACCCCCATACCGTTGCAGCAGTGATGCCCGACACATTAGGATTCCGTGTAGCTTGGGATCACATGTCGGATATGATCATAGTCTAGGATACTATTTGCATTTCACCACAGAGTCTCACATGATATATCACATTGATTGACTGATTTAAATTGCGGATAGACCTGAGGGATGGGTCGGACTCCGATTTTGTGATGTGAATTATTTAATGCCATATTTATTGTGATTTAAATATACATGGCGTGATTTATCTAAAGGCATGATTTATATAAAGATGCATTGTTTTACACTACATGCCTACATTTGAGAAAGAAAGCATGATTTCTGTACATGGGATTTAATCTGTACAAGTATACATATATATATTTAAAGACATGCTTTTAAAGTGAGTTAAGGAAATAATGTTTTCAAGGCATAGCATTATTTTGAGTAGATAGTCTAGATATCTATTTGCTTGCATGATTTTCTTACTGAGCGCGTTGTATGCTCACCCCTTTTCTTTACAGCTCTCTACAGAGCATCAACAGTAGAGCGAGAGTTATTGAGGGATAGTATTCCTGAGTCTACTGCTAGTTCCTATCGATCGCCAGGTATACAGATTTTGTACGGTTATATATCTAAACATAGAAACAGCACAGTGATGTATACGATATATATATATATATATATGGGGAATGTATTTGTGTTAGATTTTATATAGTCTCACATGTATTATAAAAGCAGTTACAGTCAGTAACAGTATATTGACATGTAAGTATGATAATGGATGATGTGTTAAGCGAGGACTCTGACATCGAATCACAGCCCGACCATTGAAGAGAGGAAAGGTAAGTTAAAAATGTGAAAAATTTGTAGTGGTTTTTGGTTTAGTCATGGATTGAGAACGGGTCTTGACAGAATGGTTTCAGAGCAGAGGTTGGTCTGATATAAGTCGATGTTAGAAAATAGAAAAGTGTACATCCCCATAGTACTGTGCTGTGTTTAGATATAACTGTGTATACCAGATAGGAGGCAGACTAATTCATGATTATGAATGCAGGAACTTTGCCTATATGGTAAATACGCGTAGTGGTAGAGTTACGAGAGGTAGGGCTCGAGGCCGGGGAGATAGACCAGAGGGACGAGCTGCTGCCGAACCATTACCTACGCAAAAGACTCCAGGTGCTACTGAGGCACCCGAGTGTGCTGAGATGCGCTTCACGAGATTAGAGCATAGTCTTGAGATGATTGTAGAGATGTTGGCACAAACGATGCCAGGTAGGTAGAGATAGGAGGCAAGAGCTGCGACAGGAGAGGCAGTTGCCCCTAATACACCTACATAGACGACTCATGCACCGAGGACTGTAGATACTCCAACACCTCCACCGGTTTCGGGTGGTAGTGGATTAGGGTACGGATGTGATCTGCATCGGTTGCGATAATTCCAGAAGTTTAGACCTCCATCTCTTAGTGGGGTCAAGGACCCTGTAGCTGTTGAGGAGTGGATAGCGGAGATGGAGAAGCTTTATAGATTCTTCGAGTGTACGACATCGGAGATGGTCACATTTGCTGCGTTCCTACTGAAGGGAGCTGCAGAGCATTGGTGGAAGTCCACCCGACCTATATTGAGATCCCGACACACAGACATTAGTTGGGAGATATTTCGGGAGGCCTTTAGGAGGCAGTTTATTCCTGATACTGCACAGCGAAAACTACAGGCAGAGTTTTTGGGATTGAACCAAGGGAGTTTATCAGTGGACGAGTATGAGACTCGATTCCTATCCCTAGGGAGATATGACCCAGATACCATGTATAGTGAGGCCAGAAAGGTCCACAGGTTTATCGATGGGTTGAAACCGGTTCTACGGTCCAGGTTGGTTCCTTTAGACATAGCAACATATGAGGAAGCAGTGCGCAAGGCGCAACTGTGTGAGTAGGATTACGAGAGGAATGCTTCTGAGTTTGGGAAGTTTAGCTGTAGCCAAGATATATAGAAGAAGAGGCCGGCTAGAGATTTCAGTTATCGAGGAGGGAAGAAACTCTTGGGTAAGAGATCACGGGTGGAGGAGGCAGGAGAGAGATATGTTAGACCTCCTGCTTATCCGACTGTAGCCCCAGCAAAGGGCATTGTCATAGGAGGATAGAGACCTGCTGATGATCAGTGCAAAAGATGCGGTAAACAACATAGAAGTAGACCGTGTCCGTTGACTCCTATTGTGTGTTTTCGATGTGGGAAACAGGGGCACATTGCTAGAGAGTGCCCAGAGACATTTGTGACTGCCCCACAGAAGGGCAGGGAGCCTAATAGAACTCCAGCTAGTACGTCTGCTTAGAGAGGTAGAGCGACAGCAGAGGAGAAGGGGAAACAGGTGATGGGTCGAGGGCGAGTGCATGCTTTGGACCAGGGGATAGTTGATGCTTCATCAGATTTGATTCGAGGTAACATCCTGATTTATGATATTGAAGCATATGTTTTAATTGATCCTGGTGCCATGCATTCTTTTGTATCGCCTTCATTTGCATGTAAATTAGCAAGACATGTAGAGCATACACCATTATGTATGATGATGTTGATTAGTACGCCTATAAATAGTAGTCAAGTTGTAGAATATGTATTTAATGACTGCAAGTTGAGAGTAGGGGATAAGGAGATGAAAGCCAATCTAATATTACTAAGTATAAGTGACCTTGATATAATATTAGGAATGGATTGGCTATCTGCAAACCATGCTGTTTTAGATTGTTATGCTAAGACAGTTATGTTTCCTAACCCTACTAGATATGTTGTAAAGTTTAATAAGAATAAATGAAAGGAGTAGTTATGATTATTACATGATTACTGATTTAGAAAACCTTCAACATATCAAGGTTTCATTGCATACGTGGTAGATATGGATAAGGCACATTCGGAGTTGTCAGATATTACTGTGGTCAGTGAGTACCCAGATGTTTTTTGGATGAATTGCCAGGGTTACCACCAGACAGAGAGATGGAGTTCTGTATAGATTTGGTGCCTGGTACAGAGCCTATTTCAAGACCACCATATCGCATGGCTTTAGTTGAGCTAGAGGAGCTCAAGAGACAATTACAGGAGCTGTTGGATAGGGGTTTTGTTCGACTGAGTGTTTCACCTTGGGGAGCACCGATTTTGTTTGTGAGGAAGAAGGATGGGAGCCTCCGATTGTGTATAGATTACCGATTGTTGAATAAGGCTACCATCAAGAATAGATACCCCCTTCCACGCATTGATGACTTGTTAGATCAGCTTCAGGGAGCACAGGTCTTTTCCAAGACCGACCTGAGGTCTAGGTATCATCAGCTGAAAGTTCGGAGTGGAGATGTACCCAAGACAGCATTTCGTACCCGATATGGCCATTATGAGTTCTTGGTCATGCCGTTCAGATTGACGAATGCTTCAGCTGCTTTCATGGCTTTGATGAACGATGTGTTCAAGCCATATTTAGACCAGTTTGTTATCATCTTTATCGATGACATATTGGTGTATTCGAGATCCAAGGAGGAGCATGAGGAGCACCTCAGGATCGTGTTGCAGACTCTACGAGAGCATGAGTTATATGCTAAGCTCAGTAAATGTGACTTTTGGTTGTCACAGATCTCATTTTTGGGACATGTTGTATCGAGAGATGGTGTATCAGTTAATCCATCTAAGATAGAAGCTGTAGTTCAGTGGGAACAGCCAAGGACAGTCATCGAGATCAAGAGTTTTTTGGGTTTAGCTGGATACTATCGAAGATTCGTTGAGGGATTTTTGAAGTTAGCTGCTCCGTTGACACGTCTTACTCAAAAGGGTGCACCGTTCATATGGAACAAGGATTGTGAGAATAGTTTTGAGGAGTTGAAACGTCGATTGACCACCACTCCGATTCTCACTATCCCTATCAGCTCAGGAGGATTTGTAGTGTATACCGATGCTTCGCATTAGGGATTGGGCTGTGTATTGATGCAGGATGGGAAGGTAGTTACTTATGGATCCAGACAGCTGAAGGATCATGAGACGAACTATCCGACCCACGACTTGGAGTTGGCTGCAGTAGTGTTTGTGTTGAAGGTATGGCGTCACTACTTGTATAGCGAGAAGTTCCAGATATTTACTGACCACAAGAGCCTCAAGTATCTGTTCTCACAGAAAGAGCTGAACATGAGATAGAGAAGATGGCTAGAGCTTCTGAAGGACTATGATTGTGAGATACTTTATCATCCGGGTAAGGCTAACGTTGTAGCCGATGACTTGAGTAGGAAGAGCCTAGGGATGGTATCGTACATGATAGTTAGGGAACATGATTTGCTAGAGCAGTTTGCTAGCCTCAGTTTGGGAGTCATACCTTTTGACATGGATACAGGCTATATGATAGCTAGTTTACGCTTGGAGCCAGATCTGGTGGACAGGATCAGAGTGGCTCAGTAGACTGATCCATTTTGTATAGATGTGAGTAGTAAGATGCAGAATGGCACCGTGACTAACTTTGAGTTGAGTTCTGATAGACTATTGAGGTTCAGGGGCAGACTGTGTGTTCCCATGGATCCAGGACTCAGGAGATTGATATTGGCGGAAGCTCATTCATCGAGGTATATGTTACATCCGGGGAGTAACAAAATGTATCAGAACCTCTAGAAGGTATACTGGTGGTCAGGTATGAAGAGAGATGTAGCAGACTTTGTGGTAAAGTGTCTCGTATATCAGCTGGTGAAGGTAGAGCATCAGAAACCTGCAGGGTTATTGCAGCCTCTACCTATACCGACATGGAAATGAGAGCATATCACCATGGATTTCGTAATGGGTTTATCGAGAACCTGCAGGAATCATGATGCTATATGGGTGATCGTCGATAGACTGACGAAGTCAGCCCACTTCCTAGCTACGAGAGCGACCGATACTCTGAGTTCATTAGCAGAACTGTAAGTACGCGAGGTAGTGAGGTTACACGGTGTACCAGTGAGCATAGTCTCTGATAGGGATTCCCGCTTCACTTCCCACTTTTGGGGACATTTTCAGGAAGCCATGGGAACCCAGTTGAGTTTAAGCACCGCTTTCCATCCTCAGACAGATGGTCAGTCAGAGAGGACTATACAGACTCTGGAGGATATGTTGAGAGCATGTGTGCTAGATTTTAGAGGCTCCTGGGATGACCACCTACTACTAGCCGAGTTCGCCTACAACAACAGTTATCATTCGAGTATCGAGATGGCACCATATGAGGCTTTATATGGCCGTAGATGTCGTTCCCCTATTGGAACCGTAAGATTTTCGCTCCTGACATGGTTACGCAAGCATCTGAGGATGTCCACTTGATAGTAGAGAAACTGAGGACAGCTCAGAGCAAACAGAAGAGTTACGCTGACAGGAGACGTAGGCTACTAGAGTTTGCAGTCGGTGAATCCGTGCTTTTGAGAGTTTCTCCTTCCAAGGGCATAGCGAGATTTGGGAAGAGAGGGAAACTAAATCCTCGCTATATTAGACCCGTTGAGATACTTGATCGAGTGGGAGATAAGGCGTATAGGTTGGCATTACCACCGGACTTATCAGGTGTCCATAACGTCTTCCACATATCGATGCTTCGGAAGTGTCACCCGGATCCGGCACATGTGATTAGTTACGAACCTTTGGAGCTCCGAGAGGACATGTCATATGTTGAGAGACCAATTTGGATATTGGATAGGAAGGAGAAGGTATTGAGATCGAAGACCATCGGGTTAGTGAAGATTCTTTGGCAGCATCATACTTCAGAGGAAGCTACTTGGGAGCTAGAGAGTCTGATACGAGAGAAGTACCCTCACCTATTTGATGATTGACTTGGTTCTAATTTGGAGGACCAAATTTTCTGAGTGGGGGAGGATTGTTAGACCCGAATTTTTATGTAGCTTGTACCTTATGATTCCTATGTGTATGAACACTCTGTTATTATAGTTGAATCATAAGAAGAGTATTTACTAGAATTAAAGTGTTAGTGAAATGATTTAACACGCAAAAGCTACATAAAAAGCCTAATGTGAGATATAAGAGTCACAGGCTAAACCGAGTAAATCTAAATCATTCTAACTGAAAATAAGAACTTAAAATGAGAAAACATAGAGAGCTCATGAAGGAAAGTCAGCTTGATTTAGTCTCGAACATAGAAAACGAGAGTAAAAGCTAAAAAGGGTAAAATGGACCTTTTTCGCGAGATAAGGTGTTTCGGGTGGAATTATCCACCAGGAACGGTTGAAACATAAAGACGAGAGTGTAAGACATAAGATATGACACTTTCAAAATTTTGAGAAAAAGTCAACTTGGTCAATGGTTAAGGAAAAAGTCAACTATAGTTAAGAAAGTGGACTTTTACCATAGTTGACTAATCATGGTTAAAAATTAACCTAAGTGTGGAGAAAAAATTGGAGAAAAATATTCTTGGCCAGAATACAAGATAATCATCCCTGGAAGTAAGGAAAATTTATTCGGAAGGATTCCGATTAAATTTAATGGTTAAAAACGTAATGGGCCTAAGGTGAAAATTTTAAAGCCCATTAAGGTATACTAAACGTATATCGAAATTCTTAGGTCCTTTAGACCGAATTGTTGGACCAATTGATTGGCCAAATTTTGAGACAATTAAAGGTTCGAGACATAATAAAAATTTCAGCCCGAAAGCCCATTAAGAAAGCCCAAACCGAGAAGCCCAAATGGAAAGCCCATGAGATAAATATCTAACCATAGTTAAAGGTAACCATGACTCATAAGGTGACTCATTAGGTGACTCATGGCTAAGGCTTGGAAGTCAAGCTTAATGGCTGGAAAGTAAAGCTTAATGGCTAAGTAAGTGGCATATAAATTTAGCCACACCATTGTCATCTTCATCACACCAAATTCGGCTAGAAGAAGAAACCATTGAAACATATTATCCAAGCTTTCTCTCACTAGAAATCACTAGGAATTAAGCATAATTGGAACTTGCATCCTTCATAGAAGTTGCTCCAAATTGGAAGGAGAGTGACATATGTTGGAATTGGCTATCAAGAAGCCATAGAGTGCAAACCGAGAGCCTTCAAAGATTCGGCCAAAGGGTGAACACAACAATTGGTATATTTTTTTATTTTTAATTTCATATATGTTAATGTATGAATGATTTTAAGTATATTGATATATGTTTTAAGCATTGAAACATATTAAATAACTATGATGTTGGTTAGGCTGAGAGTGAGTAGTGAGATATTGATTTATGTCCATATGATTTTAAGGCATAAATGGATTAATGTACATGTGTTAATGATTATGGTGTAATTAGAATTAATCAATTGGATTAATTAATACATGTAATTAGTTGGAAATCAAGGTGTTTGATAAAATTCCTAAATGAAATATATGATGGTTAGGAATGTTTCCAACCAAGTGTTTGTGGAAATGCCCAAGTGAATTAGCTAGACAAATAGGCATGGATGGCATGCCATGGTGTAACCGAGGACATGGGTAGCTCTCTGCCATGGCATGTGGCCGAGAGGCCCAATGGGCCAAGCCCAAATATTTTAGGCCCAATATGATGTAATGGGTCTAGGACAAGCCCAATATGCCCAACGAAAATAAATAGTAAAATGAAAATGGGCTTAAGGCATAGTTAGGCCCATTAAGGATTATTAAAGCCCATTAAGGGAAATAGACTGTTTTTAATGTGAAATACAGTAGGAAAAGTGTAATTAACCTGATAAATGGTTATATGCAGCTCCAGAGAGTATTTGAGGAGCAAATCGAACAGCTGAATTGAGCAGTGCAGAGAAAGTGAAATTTCTCGAGGGATTGCAGGTAAGAGACTTTTGTGAGTAGTTAGAGATACCTGCACGTATTTTCATCTATTTTTACATTCACTTAAAAACTCTGAGGGTCAGGGAAAGTGAATATTAATTATTGCGACTCGATAGTGGCAAATTACAATTTTACCCCTAGTTAGTCAAAAAGTCAACTTTTGTGAAAAGTTGTAAAAAGCATGGAAACCACTATTTTGAGTGTTTAACTGCTGTTTAGCAGGAGAATAAATAGATGGGCTAAAGATTTTAAGGTTGATGTGAAATAAGCACCCTTTATAATGCTGATTTTATTGTTTTGTAAATCAACCCTTTTTAAAGAGCCATATATCATATTATGTGAGCATGAATCATGCTGGAGCACAGCTCGCACTGGATTTCATATATTTTTCACATACATTAGTGCTGGATTTTGATTCGCACTAGATTTCCATGACATGCATGATAGAGTACTGGAGTTATTACTCGTACTCAATTTTATATGATATATGCATGAGAGAGTACTGGAGCGATTCGCTCGTACTCGAGTTTTACATGAGATACATGACAGAGTGCTGGAGTATTGCTCGTACTCCATTCTTCATGGTTTATATATGACATAGTACTGAAGCTATTCCTCGTACTTGATTTGATGATATTATGCATAGCATAGTACTGGAGCTATTGCTTGTACTTGGTTTAAATACATGAACTATGCATTGACCTAGTTGCTGGAGGTTTACTCGCACTAGAGTTGAGTTTTTGATGTGAAACAGTGTTTGAGCAGACTGTCGACTGTGAGTCGCGCTCAAAAGCGCGCACTATATGTGATATATAATACATGTTACAAACCCATGCCCGCATCCTTGTGTGACTGAGTGTCACATTATGTGAGAGGATAGTAGCATGATGGTATTAGAGATGTGGTATGATATTCCATGGTTTGAGGGCTAAGACCTATAGCAGGCACCCCAACTGTGATGTAGGGTCCACGGAGTACGTTGTACCGTACAAGTGGCATGAAGTACCTTGTCGTACCGTGCATTCGGCATGGGAGTACATTGTACCGTGTGGTGTTGTGGAGTTGAGGAGGATATAGCTGGCAGTTGTGATGGACTGACCCCCTACCGTTGCAGCGGTGATGCCCCGCACACTAGGATTCCATGTAGCTTGGGATCACATGTCGGATATGATCATAGTCTAGGATACTATTTGCATTTCACTACAGAGTCTCACATGATATATCACATTGATTGACTGATTTAAATTGCAGACAGACCTGAGGGATGGGTCGGACTCCGATATTGTGATGTGAATTATTTAATGCCATATTTATTGTGATTTAAATATACATGGCATGATTTATCTGAAGGCATGATTTATATAAAGATGCATTGTTTTGCACTACATGCCTACATTTGAGAAAGAAAGCTTGATTTCTGTACATGGGATTTAATCTGTACAAGTATACATATATATATATATATTTAAAGACATGCTTTTAAAGTGAGTTAAGGAAATAATGTTTTCAAGGCATATCATTATTTTGAGTAGATAGTGTAGATATCTACTTGCTTGCCTGATTTCCTTACTGAGCGCGTTGTATGCTCACCCCCCTTTCTTTACATCTCTCTACAGAGCATCAGCAGTAGAGCGAGAGTTATTGAGGGATAGTATTCCGGAGTCCACTGCTAGTTCCTATTGATCGCCAGGTATACAGATTTTGTACGGTTATATATCTAAACATAGAAACAGCACAGTGATGTATACGATGATTTATATATATGGGGAATGTATTTGTGTTAGATTTTATATAGTCTCACATGTATTATAAAAGCAGTTACAGTCAGTAACAGTATATTGAGATGTATGTATGATAATAGATGATGTGGTAAGCGAGGACTCTGACATCGAATCACAGCCCAACCATTGAAGAGAGGAAAGGTAAGTTAAAAATGCAAAAAATTTGTAGTGGTTTTTGGTTAAGTCATGGATTGAGAACGGGTCCTGACAGTATGCGGATGCCTTACACTAAGAACTAGGCTGTAAATTGATGCAGGATGGGAAGGTAGCCGCTTATGGTTCAAGACAATTAAAGGATCATAAGAGGAACTACTCAACCCATGATTTAGATTTGGCGACCATGGTGTTTGCTTTGAAAATATGGCGTCACTACCTCTATGTTAAGAGATTTCAATTTCACAGATCATAAGAGCCTTAAGTACCTGTTCTCATAGAAAGAGTTGAACATGAGACAGAGGAGATGGCTCGAGCTGTTAAAGGATTACGATTGTGAAATCCTGTACCACCCAGGTAAAGCAAATGTGGTTGCTGATGCATTGAGTAGAAAACATCTAAGGTTGATATCATTCATGATGGTCAAGGAACACGAGCTGTTGGAATAGTTCACGAACCTCAGTTTGGATATGACCCCGCCTAACATTGATAGTGGATTTATGATACCTAGCCTACTGTTGGATCCAGATCTGGTAGATCGAAATTGACAGGCTCAGCGAGTTATTCAGCAGTGCAATGATATTGTCGGGCAAATACATAGGGGTGCAGACACGGACTTTGAGTTGAGTTCTGATGGATTGTTGAGGTTCAAAGGTAGGATATGTGTTCCTGATGATGCAGAGATCAGAAGATTGATCTTGACAGAGGCTCACTCAACAAGGTATACGATACATCCAGGGAGTACTAAGATGTATCGAAACCTGCGAAAAGTTTATTGGTGGTCAGGGATGAAAAAGCATATTACTGAGTATATTTCTAAGTGTCTTGTTTGTCAGCAGGTGAAGGTAGAGCATCAGAAGCCTGCAGGGCTATTACAGCTTCTACCAATACCGACTTGGAAGTGGGAGCATGTCACCATGGATTTTATGATGGGATTGTCGAGGACCAGCAGAGGTCATGATGCCATATGGGTGATTGTGGACCGGCTAACGAAGTCAGCCCATTTTCTAGCTATGAGAGCTACCGATACTCTGAGCCAGTTAGCGAACTTGTATGTGCGCGAGATAGTAAGGCTACATGGAATTCCAGTGAGCGTTGTTTCTGATAGGGATACTAGCTTCACTTCCCACTTCTGGGAACGTTTTTAGGAAGCGATAGGGACCCAGTTGAGTCTTAGCACCACGTTTCATCCTCAGACAGACGGTCAGTCAGAGAAGACTATATAGACCCTGGAGGATATGTTGAGAGCGTGTACATTAGATTTTGGAGGCTCCTGGGATGACCATTTGCCACTCGTAGAGTTCGCCTATATTAACAGTTTTCATATGAGTATCGGGATGGCACCCTATGAGGTATTGCATGGGCGTAGATGTTGTTCCCCTATTGGATGGGAAGAGGTTGGTGACAAACAGATCTTTGCTCTCCACTTGGTTAAACAAGCCTTTGAGGATGTCCAATTGATTTGTGAGAGGTTGCGGACAGCTTAAAGCAGGCAAAAGAGTTACGCTGACAAGAGACGGAGACCACTAGAGTTTGAGATGGGTGAGTCAGTGATCTTGAAAGTTTCTCCTTCAAAAGGAACTATGAGATTCAGGAAGAAAGGAAAGTTGAGCCCTCGATATATAGGGCCATTTGAGATACTTGATAAGGTGGGAGATAAGGCTTATAGATTGGCATTGCCACTCGAGTTGGAAAGTGTGCATAACGTCTTCCACGTATCCATGTTAAGGAAGTATCACCCGGACCCGGCGCATGTGATAAGATATGAGTCATTGGAGCTCAATGAGGGTATGACATACGTTGAGAAGTCGGTTCGGATATTGGACAGAAGAGAGAAAGTGTTGAGGATAAAGATAATTCCCTTGGTGAAAGTTCTTTGGCAACATCACACGGTGGAAGAAACCACATGGGAATTGAAGAGTTTGATGCGGGAGAAGTATCCCGAGTTGTTCACAGAATGATTGTTCCAATTTGGAAGACCAAATTTTCTAAGTGGGGGAGAATGTAAGACCCCGTATAGGTCAAACCTTGAATATATATGTAAATGAAATCATAAGTATGATGATATACTTGTAATGTGAAGTATATGTGATGTAAGATTATAAGTTAATATACACACTTGTAATAAGAGATTGTGATTATACGTACAAGTTACATTATCTATGAATATGAAGAAATGGACTTAAACATGTGAAGAATGTAAGTGGAATAGAATATGAGTAGTGTGGTAAAATGGAAGGAAGATTGCATAAGTTGTGCACTTCCATTTGGTTTATAACATGTACTTTTGGTTTTACAAAGATTCTACACAAGTTTTAATGTGTATGAAGTATTAATGGATGTTGTTTTTAAGTCTCAAAAGTGATTAGATGAGAAAATGACTATGGCAGCAAATTAAGGATGTTTGAGTATAAGTTGCTGCAGAAAATCTGGAAATATGAAGGTCAGATCAATCTCATAGGATGAGAGATTGATCTGGAAGAGACAAAATGCTCTTATTTTGAGCTATGGAACAGGACAGATCGATCTCCAAGGGAGCCAGATCGATCTCCTAACAAATTCTGTAAAATGCAGATCGATCCTTAATGGAACAGATCGATCTCCTTAGCTCTCGGGTTGGAAGTAGATCGATCTTCCCCAAGACCAGATCGATCTCCTTAACCTTCTGTTTGAAACAGATCGATCTCCCCTACTCGACAGATCGATCTCCTACTTCAAAATGTCGTGGAAAAGAGGGATTTTAAGAGCGATATCCACCCAAGGCAGGTCGATCTCATCAAGCTGAATCTATAAATAGGAGCAATTGGATATGCAGATTTCGGGAAAAATCCATTTCCTTCCATTTCAAACCCAAAAACCTAGATTTTACTCTCTAAACCCAACCATTTTCAGTAAGATTTGAGGGAAAGCTATTAGAGATAAAGTTGTTTACATTGAAAAGAAGAACAACTTAGCTTGGAGGCTTTTTCCTCATTTGTGGATTGAAGGATCAAGGTGCATTTCCATTTGAAGCAAAGAGAAAATCAAGCTAGGTGAGTTTCTAAAGCACCAACTTAAGTACATTGTTAAGTTATTGATGTTTGGGGTTGATTGGGGTGCTTAGTATTGTTAGAAACTATCTAAAATGCATTGAAATGATCATGACCTAGAAATGGTCTAGTGTGAGAAAGTGGAATGTATTGAGGTTAATGAGGAATGGGATATCTTAAGGTGATAATGGCGTTATAAGTATGATTTTAAGATGTTGTTAGTGAATAAACAGTGAGATTTACCAAAATGGGGTAAAATATGGATTAAGGCATTTGTAAATGCATAGATGAATTACATTGACTAGTGAAGTCAAAATGTGAGTTAAGAGCATTAACTTAAGTGTTTGATGAATGAATCGCAGCTCCCGAGGATACATCGGAGTGAGATGAGCCAAGAGAGTAAGAAACTAAGAGGAAGAGAGTCGTACTCAAGTAAATTGAGGTAAGGGAATTCTGTGAACTCTTAGAGATATCTGTGCACAATTTGGGCGTTTAAATGCTTTGCTAGAATGCATGAGATATTAGGAAATGATATTGGGTGATTGAAGGGTAAAAAGTTAGGTGTTTGAGAAATGTGCATGAAAATAAAAGCATAATGCTTTGGAAAATCATGTTTTATTTCTTTTTAGCAAGTGATTGGTAGGTTGGCTAACATTTGAAATGAATTGCAAAAGAAATGAGTTGTTTTGGTTTGTTAACCATACTTTGCAAAGAATTGAGACACCTACATGGTTTTCGTGAGAATGAAAGCGTGCTAGAGTATGACTCACACGAGATTTGATGTGTTTTATACGCATGAGTTCTGGAGCTTAGCTCGCACTAGTTTTCACATGGATTTCATACTAGTTTTGGAAAGGTGCTTAGAGTTTAGCTCGCACTAGATGCCCACCTTATTTGTTGTCGTGCTTAGAGCATTGGGTAGACTGGGTGTTGCACCGATTAAATAGTCTCGCACGTGCATTTGTGATATTTTGACATGTTGATAGCCATGTTAGGAGCTTTGGGTAGACAAGAGGTCGTACCAATTAAATAGGCTCACACGTACGTTTGATATGTGGCGTGATATGATATGTTGATGTGGGTCCACGGAGTACGTTGTACTGTGCAGGTAGCATGGAGTACGTTGTACCGTGTTGAGATTATGATATGTCATCTTCGGACGAGATCTGCTATGGACCGACGGGTTGGATGTGACCCACCTCCCGTGCGGAAGCAGATAGTGGTGATATCCCACACACCTGATCCGTGTAGTCAATATCACAGGTTATGGCCATAGACCTAGAAGTTATTACCCTTATTGAATTGCCTATCTCGCATGTCTATTGCTTTTTGAATAAATCCATGTTTGAAATGATTTGTGGGTTAGGACAGTCTGAGGGAGGGGCTGAGTCCTGACAAGTGTTGGACTGTTTTGTGATAACGGTTGTTAATGGTTTTAAATTGCACGTACGCATGATGTTTAATGCCATGCTTACTTATGAAATATGCATGATGATTAATGCCATGCCTTATAAAATATGCATGATGGTTAATGCCATGCCTTATAAAATATGTATGATGGTTAATGCCATGCTTTGAATTAAATTGTGCACTGGATTTTAATCGCATGAATGCTTTACATACCATTAACACCAGCATGAACTCATATTTTGAGGAAATGATGAAATGTATGCTTTGAGCATGGCATCACGATCACGTAGATAGTGCAGTATCTACCTGTTCGCTTGATTGCCTTGCTGAGCGTGTGGTTTGCTCACCCCCCTTATTTTCCTCCTCTCTACAGAGCTTTGAGTATAGATTGTGGGTGACTGGAGGCTTATCCCTTTTGGTATCCGCTGCATCCCATCGCTAAAGGTATACGCACTTGAATTATTTTGTATCTAAACCAGACATAGCACAGTAGCATTTTGTATGAAAACATTGGGGATGTAAAGCAATGTAAACACTTGTAAATAGTAACTCCGATGTATTTATAAAAGTGTTTACTTTTGAAATTAAATTGTTATGGATGGATGAGGTAGACATTGACTCACAGCCCAACTGTTGAGTGTGTAGCTGATCACGATCGAGATAAGGATGGTTGATAAACAACGCATGACAATGCAAAAAATTTGTACGTATTTTGGTAAGTTGAGGGTCGTGACACTCCGGGTCCTCAGTAAATCCATAGTGAAATCCATTATTATATGCTCTCATTTCCACGTGGGCATGTGCAAAGACTTGAGTAGTTCTGCGGGATTTTGGTGCTCAACTTTAACTTGCTGACAGACCAAACATCTTATGAGGACCCAGAGTGCACTAGGGTGCACCACCCCTGACTGGCCATCGCCCCAGCCACCGCTCCACCTAGCTCAACTGTACTGTCCTATTTGGTTGCAAAGTGGAGGCCTCAAGGTTTTATCATGAAAGCTGTCCAGAGGGCTACCGTTCCACAATTCGGTTCTCGCACGTTGTTTGAACCATGAACCCTTAAGTCTATTTATCTTACACACATGGTACTAATTGATCAACATGGAACAAATGATACCAAAGTTGTA
This sequence comes from Firmiana major, assembly GCA_033439115.1. Taxonomy (NCBI): domain Eukaryota; kingdom Viridiplantae; phylum Streptophyta; class Magnoliopsida; order Malvales; family Malvaceae; genus Firmiana; species Firmiana major. The sequence continues at coordinate 56,279,835 of CM065899.1, forward strand.
AGACTTGGGTACTAAATGGTCCCAAGTTCGAACCACAATGGGGACGCGAATTGGGGTATTTACCTCGATAAAATTGTGCGGGTTAGTAGACCAAAAGCGGACAGTACGGATGAGTCAAGGTAAACCTAGGGGGATCTAAGCCCCAAGGGGATGCCAATCGATGGACTATGAACGGACTGAGCCATGACAATAAAATGCGTGTTTTATTGTGAGGACCCAAAGTGCACGGGGGTGCACCACCCCTGGCTGGTCACTGCCCTAGCTACTACTCCGTCTCACTCAGTCGTACTATCCTCTTTGGCTGCACAATGGAAGCCTAAAGGTTTTATAGTGGAGGGTGTTCAAGTGGCCACCGTTCCATAATTTGCATCCTGCACGTGGTTCGAACCATGGACCCTTAATTCCATTTATCTCACACATATGGTAATAAATGGACTTAAGGGTCTATGGTTTGAACCACGTGCGGGATGCGAATTATGGAACGGTGCCCCCCTAAACGCCCTCCATTATAAAACCTTGAGGCTTCCACTGCGCAGCCAAAGAGGACAGTATAGTTGAGTGAGGCGGAGTGGTGGCTGGGGCGGTGGTCAGCCAAGGGTGGTGCACCCCAGTGCACTCCGGGTCCTCACACATCTGGTCACAAATTCTGCCACATCTTGTTCATACCACTCCACCAATACATCTTGCGTAGATCATGATACATCTTGGTACTGCCTGGGTGCATGGTTTAACGGGAATAGTGAGACTTTCTCAAAATCTACTGTTTCAGGGTATCATCACTCGAAACACAGATAAGGCCTTTAAACCTTAATAAGCTATCATCTCTGATCAAAAAATCTGACTGCATGGTCTATTCCGCTTGGCTAACCATGTCCAATAACCTCTGGTCATTCCTCTACCCCGATCTGATCCGATCCAAGATACTAGGTTTTATTTGTAGGTTAGCCATAAATCCAACCTCTACTTCTTCAACATTGATCCTCAGTCCGAGAAACTATTCCAGTAAGTCCATTCTCTGATCATCATAGCAGAAACCATATTTTTCCTACTCAGGGCATCAATAACTATGTTCGCCTTACCCGAATGATAAAGAATCTCGCAATCATAATCCTTAAGGAGCTCCATCCATTATCTCTGCCTCATATTAAGCTCTTTCTGATCGAAGATGTTCTTTAGACTCTTATGGTTAGTGAAGATCTGGAACCTTTCTCCATATAAGTAATGTCATCATATCTTCAAAGAAAACACCACAACGGCTAATTCCAGATCATGTGTGGGGTAATTCCACTCATGGTCCTTAAGATGGCGCAAACCGTAATCGACTACTTTCTTGTGTTGCATGAGTACGCACCCCAGACCTTGATTGGAAGCATCACTGTACACTGCGAAGCCTTCAGATCCACTTGGGATGGTCAAAATGGGTGCTGTAGTCAATCTTCGTTTAAGCTCCTAGAAACTCTATTCACGCCTATCAGACCATACACATAGGACATCTTTACGTGTAAGCTTAGTCAAAGGAGCTGTAATCCTGAAGAATCCCTCAACAAACCTCCTGTAATACCTTGTTAGTCCCAGAAAACTTTAAATCTCTATAACTATCCTTGGTCTCTCCCACTTGAGTACAACCTCTACCTTGGACGGATCAACTGACACCCCGTCTTTAGATACGATATGACTAAGGAAAGCTATCTAATCCAGCCAAAATTTACATTTACTAAACTTTCCATACAACTGCTTGTCTTGGAGCTTCTAAAGTACAGTCCATAAATGTTGCGCATGATCGTTTCGAGACTTAGAATATATGAGAATGTCATCAATGAAAACTATTACAAACCAATCCAAATACTCTCGAAACAACTCGTTCATTAGATTCATAAAGGCAACAGGAGCATAAGTCAAACCAAATGGCATCACTAAAAATTCATAATTACCTTATCGAGTTTTGAAGGCCGTTTTTATAACATCCTCTTTTCTGATCCTTAATTGGTGATAGCCCGATCTCAAATTAATCTTGAAAAACACTAAAGCCCCTCTCAGTTGATCAAATAAATCATCTATTCTTGGCAGGAGATATTTATTCTTCACCATAACCTTGTTCAATAATCTATAATATATACACAATCTAAGGCTACCATCATTCTTCTTGACAAATAGAACCAGAGCTCCCCATGGTGACACACTGAGTCTAATAAAACCCTTATCAAGTAACTCTTGCAACTACTTCTTCAGTTCTTCTAATTCAACCAGTGCCATCCTATAGGGAGGTTTAGAAATTGGTTGGGTATTTGGCATTAAATCAATAGTGAACTCCAGCTCTCTTTCCTGTGGTAAGCCAGGCAACTCATTTAGGAATCAATATATGAGGCTGTTGTCAAACAGGCTCTTGGGGCTATGATGTTTGAAGCTATGGACAATCGTTAACCCTATGGCCCGTGTCTCAACACTTAAAACATTTATCTGTCACCCAGTAGCAAACACCCTCGTGTGGTCGACCATAGTCTTTACAGATCTTAATACCCGATCTGGTACGTTGAGTGGTATCCGCAGTGTTGGAAGGAATCTTAGGCCTAGCAACCCTCGGCCTAAAATTTTCGATCCTCTACCTCTTGGGCGGATCCCTCCTATAATCTGCTTGGGATGCTTCAGGTCTTTTACCCTTATCTCTAGCCTTCACTCAAGACCCATACTGGGACTGTGTCAAATCTAGTCCCCTCTCAATTTCCTACGCGCGACCAATAGCATCCTTAAATTTAGTGATATAGAATCCCACTAATCTATCTTTGATGACTAGTCTTAATCCATATAAGAATCACTCTGTACAACGCTCTTCGTCCTTGATAGTCTTCAGATCGTATCTCATTAAAGTAGTAAACCGATTCTTGTACTCATCGACTGTCATATTGCCGTAGACTAAATTCAAAAAATCTGCTTGCATCTTCTTTTAGGTAGTGCGAGGGATGTAGTGGGTCCAAAAAGTTAACTGGAAAGCATCCCAACTAATTATCGGGTGACTAGCAGTCAGTAGTCTCTGGGTGGCTCTCCACTAGTATCGGGCCTATCCCTAGAGCATATATGCACCCATGCTAACCTTTTCTGCATCAGTGCACCCTAGATATTCAAAAGCTGTCTCCATTTCTGTTAGCCACTCCTTTGCCTCGACGGGGTCTTTAACCCCCTTGAGTGACGACGGATTCATGTTAAGGAAATCTCTCAACTGGCCCATGTCCCTATCATCGGGCTTGGTCTGTACTGGAGGCTGAGTGGCGGAGGCACTGGATAAGTCTGTGGAGCAGGTAGGGGCAGATCCTATGGTTTTTTGGGTGTAGGAGCTGGGGTAGGTGCTGTACTGGAGGCAATTACCCCAAAATGCGGAGCGAATAACACTACAACCTGGTCAAATCCTTGTCTCACATCCTGCTCTAATCAATTTATCCAAGAGATAGGACTCTCTGACTGTGGGTCAGGTAGTGGAGGTGGTTGTGCCTGTTTTCGGGGACAACCTCGTCTCCCACTCATGGTGTATATTTAATGTACTTGCACGTACACAATAAACTTAGTCATAACTTTAACAGATGTTTTCAATTTATAACCAGATAAGTACAGACACTTGGGATGTAAAATATCCCCAACTGACCTATACTGATAGTGCTAGACACCTTTGGCTTTGATACCAAGGGAGACTGTAACGCCTTGGAAACGCGAAAATTAGGTTTGATTTAATTTTTTTTATAACTTAATTATACTTAAGGTGTATTCCTATTCAGTGCCAGTTCCTAACTTATCATTCATTCTCAAACCGTTATATACTATAACATCATGAATTACCCACTTTTTCATTCTCATACATATACAAAAGTAATTACATCCCAAATGTTCCTTTACATAAAAGTATCTGTACTATACAAGATGTCTGGATACAAATGAAATAAACCTTAAGTGTGTACAAGTGATAGCCTGGGGAGAGTCTCGTCCACCAGCCTATATCGGGTACGCAGCAGGCATGTAGGTGATTACTGTAAATAATTTGGAAGAAAGGAAAAGGGAGGGTGAGCTTCAGATAGCCCAGTAATGAGTACTTTTAAATAAAAATAGTATTTAAAAATTATTGTAAAATAATGATATTAAATGACAAAGTTCCATTTTCAAATTAAACGGTTAGAAATCATGTAGGTTTGCATATCCAAATCATATACCTTTCTCATACCACAATATAATTCATATATATTTCTTACTTCAATTAAAATCTTGAAAATCCAATGTTTGTATAACTAAGCATATGTGATAGACGAATCATACAAATCCAAAATATGGAGACTAGGCATTCACTATTACTGTGATGAGTGTAATCATTACTTCATCCTCAAAAGAGGGCATCCTCCGCATAGGGAAGAGAATACCTATGGCCATGGTAGGGCTGTAGACTAGATCAGGGTCGTACAGTAAAACATAAACACCACACAGATGGACACAGACACTGCTATGAAGGCGACATGACACATTCATAGAATTATGCATCTTATAGTCAAGACCCAGTTCGTTCATAGGCTGTCAACTAGAATTCCCTTAAATCCATTTAAATTGACCCCCAGGTTTACCCTAACTCGCATGCTTTTGCGCCCTTAGTCTCAAAACTTAATGTTATCGTACTTAAAATATTTTTACATTTATTTGTACAAAGCTCACGAAAATTATGTCTCAGAAATCACATAAATATATAGTCGTCCACAAATATTCAAAATTACAAAATTATACAAGAATTGTGCACTCGCAGATAAAATGTGGGCTACAGATCGTTTTCAAAATTCGTGCTTATTTTATAAAAGATTTTTCATGCCATAAATAGGTATTTGCAAGCAAGGAATACCGTTACTAAAATAAATTGCATCCCTTACCTAAACGAGGCTAGGGTAACACTAAATCGCCAGGTACCGAGTTTATCTCGTTTTACATGCCAACGCCTCGGGTTGCCCAAAATGATTGTAAAACCATCAAATGATATTCAAATCTAGCTCAACATACTTAAACATAGCTCAACGTACTTAAATCTCACTAGACTCAGTCATTTTGCCAACTTTACCTACTTTATCGATTTTACCGATAAAATGTCGGTTTAAGCTATTTCATTAATTTCTTTCCTTCTTATTTCAAACTCATTAACCTAAGGACTTACATACTTATTCTAGTCTCTAATTAACAATTTACAACATACCAAATTGTCAAATTTTCACACTTTCACAGTTCTCCACTAAACTGAGCTATAAAACGAGTTTCTTCGGTATTAAACAACCATTCCATAACACACAATTGAACCAAATTTCACCTTTTCTTCAACATTTCAATGCTGGCCAAACCTACCCTCATCACTAGAAATTATTTCATCAATTTCTACTTTAGCCAAATTAAGCAAATTCATCAAACATAAACATATATCAAACTCATCATCTTCCAACAACTTTACCTCGGGTTTGACTAAGTTTGACCCAAGATTCTTCCTCCAAAAATGGCTCTTCGCTATAGATAAACATGTATACAACTTAGAATCATTGAAAACAAGCTCAAAAACCAATCAAGAAACTATAAATTTCAAGTTTCTCTCACCTTAGAAACATGATAGATTCTGCCCCTGTTTTTCTCTCTAATATTTCACCTAGCAAACGAGCTTGTTTAAGGCTGGATTTTTTATTTTTTTAGAGGACTTAGGAATGAAGGTTTTCTCCTTTTGACTAAACTCTAAAAGTGGCTGGAAGATGACTGGAAAAATTTCACAAGTCAAGTTAAGGGGAGACACCTGTGACAAAAAAGGGTGAGTGGTTCTCTCTGATCTTAAGTCGATTGGGGTTGGTTTTTAGCTTTCCAAAAAGTGTATTGAGTCTGCTTTAATTCTGGAAAAGCTCAGATTAAAAGACCTTATGAAAGGTCATGAAAATGGGCTTTTTTTGTTGGGCCAGCAGATTTCTGGGCCAAGGCAACCTGCAACCTTGTTTTGTAAAATCAATGAAAAATGTTTCCAGCCCAATTTATTCCAAATTTCCACTTCTCATGTGTTATACTAAGTCCCTAGTATGTTCCATAGAAAATTGGAGCCCATTTGTTTAAGAAGATTTTCCCGTTTGAGCCCATTTTGCCCGATTTAGTCATTACCAATTGAAATTGCTTAAGGTTTTCGGTTTACTTTAAAAATTAATTTGATCACCGAAACCTTACAATTTCCACTCAATTTTGATTCTCCAGGTCAAATATACCTTAATTTAATTTTCTATGGCCTCAAAATAATTTTTATGAATTTATAGAATTTATTCTGAATTTATTTCACTTGCTAGGCCCAATTGCTTGGTTTAGTGCTAATATGAGTTTTCACTAACTTTTTCACTTCCAATACCTTATTTTCACCTTCTAAAGACCAAAACATACCTATACATGTAATCTTTGAGAAATTATTGAATTTAAAACCTTACCTCGATTTTCATGCTCCGAGCTCTGTGCCACTAACCTGAGTGCTTCGGTTATTTCGAGCCCTACATAAACACTTAGGTAAGTCTTTGAACTCCTCATCTTAGCTTTTAAATAAATAATAGTACGAAAAAGGTTGGTTTCACATATTCCACAACAGTCAGATTTCCAATTTCAATACTCAATCTTTTGCATCATTATATTACCTATCTCCCATAATATTTTCAGAATTTTTCGAGCTCATCTTAGTCTCCAAAATATTGTCAAACTAAATATTATAGTATTTTCCTCAGTTTGGACATATTTTCCAATAATCTTTTGTTTACATCTCAGTATAACCGAAATTCATAATCTAAGTTCATAATCATGTTCTACACATCTCGCTGTATAATATTGTACAAAACTATCTAAAAATAACATTATTTAAATAGTGAATAGTGTACCAAAGTATGAATTACGTAGTAACTCGAAGCTTCAACTTGCAAAGTCGGTGCTATCTCAAGCTACGGAACTTTCTTGACTAATCTGTGAGGAAATAAGGGGTAAGCTTTGGGGAAAACCTAGTAAGTCATTAAACAATAATGGAGATAGTAAATACAAGTAAACCATTCAACTAACACATTCAACACTATACCACGTTTCATTTCATTTCAATATCTTGTTTTATCATTTTATAATCTCGTATAATAACTTCTAATTCTCATACTTCTATGCTAGAACTCTGGTGACACTGTTAAGGGTTTCCGAGGCATTGAATGAGAGGATAGTTAGAAGTACCTCATTTCTTCGGGTGTTTAACATCACACTAACTGGTCCTTTACAACATGTCACTTTTACAATCACATATCGTATTATGAATGTAAGTGTAGTAAACTCGTGTTATGCACGTAAAATAATGCAATTACAGTTATAAATCACATAGTGCACTTTCCTAATGACTTGTAACATATTAAATATGATAAATCTTGTAGTGCACTTTCATGAAAACATATCTCATAGCACATTAAAGTTGTCAATCAATAAATAGTACTTGGTAAAAGTATCATAAGCATATCTCGTAGCACATTAAAGATATCATATCGATACTTAGTGTGAGACCCTGTATAGGTTTAACCTTGTATACATGTAAATGAATTCATAAGTATGGTGATGTACTTGTAATGTGAAGCAAAAGTGATGTAAAGTCCATAAATTCAATGTACACACTTATAATAAGAGTTGGTGATGTACGTACAAGTTTCATTATGTATGAATGTGAAGGAATGGACTTTGATATGTGATGAATATGAGTAGAATGAAAAATAAGTAGTGTGGTTAAATGGAAGGAAGATTGCATGAGTTGTGCACTTCCATTTAGTTTATATTATATACCTTGGTTATACAAAGATTTCACACAAGTTTTAGTAGGTATAAAGTACAAATGGATGCCATTTTCAAGTCTCAAAGATGATTGGATGAGAAAATGACCATGGCAGCAAATTAAGGGTTGTTTGGTATGAGTTACTACAAAAAACTACAGCGAAATCTGGAAAATATGAATGCTAGATTGATCTCATAAGATGAGAGATCGATCTAGAAGAGCCAAAATGCTCTTATTTGAGTAATGGAACAGGGCAGATCAATCTCCAATGGAGCCAGATCAATCTGCTAAACATTCTATAATAAGAAGATCGATTTTAAGGCAAGAAGATTGATTTCCTTAGCTCTCGGGTTGGAGCAAATTGATCTCCTCCCTAGCCAGATCGATCTCCTTAAGCTACAGCCCTTGACAAATTGATCTCAAGCCCTCGACAGATCGATCTCTTGCCTTCAATGTCGTGAAAAAGAGAGATTTTAAGAGGACCAGTTCGATCTCCAACCAATGCAGATTGATCTCATCAAGTTGAATCTATAAATAAGAGCAGTTGGATCTTTAGATTTCGGTAGAAACCATTTCCTTTCATTTTCAACCCAAAAACCTAGTTTTCTCTCTCTAAATCCACCCATTTTCAAGAAGATTTAAGGGAAGGCTATTAGATACAAAGTTTTTCACATCAAGGAGAAGAACAACATAGCTTGGAGGCATTTCCCCTTTTTGTTAGATTGAAGGAGCTAGGAGCATTGTCATTTGGAGTGAGAAGGAAATCCAAAGAGGTAAGTTTCTAATGCACCAATCTAAGTACATTTGTTAAGTTATTGATTTTGGACTTGATTGGTGTGCTTATTAATGGTAGAAACTATCTAGAATGCAATGGAGTTGTTATAACCTAGAAATGGGTTAGTGTGAGAAAGTGAAATGTGTTGGAATTGATAATGAATAGGATACCTTACGATGATAATGGTATGGGTATGATTGTAAGATAGTGTTATGGAATGAACTGTGAGACTTACCTAAAAAGGAGTAAAATGTGTATTTAAGGCATTGGGTAAAATGCATAGTTGAATAAGAGTTAAAAACATTAACTTAAGTGTTTGATGAATGAATTGTAGCTCTCGAGGATACACTGGAGCAAGTTCAGCTAAGAACGTGAGAAACGTAAAGGAAGAGAGTCGCACCCCGAGTAAATCGAGGTAAGGGAATTGTGTGGACTCTTCGAGATATTTGTGTGCAATTTGGGCACTTAATGTTTTGCTAGAGTGCATGTGATACTGGAAAATGAAATTGGGTGATTGAAGGGCAAAGAATTGGGTTTTGAGGAAATGTGCATGAAAACAAAAGCATGATGCTTTGAAAACCTTGTTTTGTTTCTTTTTAGGAAGTGATTGGTAGGTCGGCTAACATTTGAAATGATTTGCAAAAGAAATTATTTGATTTGGTTGATAACCATGTTTTGCAAAGAATTGAGCCACCTACATGGTTTTTCGTGATAATGAAAATGTGTCACGACCCTATTTGTCCAAATTCGTTTAAAAATCACTGCCAATTTTTCGCGTTTTCCTTTTTTCCTCACCCAGTCGTGAACACCCTCACCAATACACAGTTGGGTTATGAGGCAATAATAATCATCCTTTACCATTCATTTTCCAATTAATTAAAAGAAATGTCATACATTTAAGAGTTAAGATACATGTTCATACACAACACACTTTCTAACATTTACATCCCCTATATTACAATTTCAATGATCACTATGCTTTTACATTGTTTAGATACAAAAAGAATCTCAGTATATATACCTCTGGGTGATGGAGATGCAGCGGATGTCCCAACAAAATGCCTCAGTCCTCACTGGGCCACTATGCACGCTCTGTAGAGGGGGAAAGTAGAGAGGGATGAGCAACCACATGCTCAGTAAGGCAATAATGCAAGCTTGATATATAACTACTCTATCTACATGCTGATAATATTGTGCATAAATCATTTGATAATCAGAGCATGAGGAAATAAAATTATGCCATATACATATACATATATCATGTATTTAAATCATGGAAATTGGCATATGAAACATGGTAAAATCATCATGTGCAAATCATCTCATGCTCATCATTATCAAATCTCATAATAAAAAGGAAATTCAATTTGAAACATCCTTTTAAATTTATCTCGTTCTCAAATACATCAAAATCCCATCACAATCACAAACATCATTATAGTTTCTCAATTAAAATCCTACAAGGTTCGACCCCTCCCTCGAGTCTACCCTGGACAGTCAAAATCAAACTTATATATCGAAACCATGTGGTACTATGTAAATTGAGTGAGACAGGTCACTATATCTCAAAGACTATGTTGGCCAACTATGTCTTAAATCATTCTAGACCACACAGATGCTGGTGTGCAGGGAATCATGCTAGAACGAAGGTGGGTTAGTTCTCCGCTAGACTTTCTCATCAATATCTCAATCACGTGGTACAACGTACTCCATGTGATATACATGGTACAACGTACTTCATGGACTCATATCGTGGATAGGGGTGCCAGCTATAGGTCTTATCTACCCCATGCTAAGATTTTTCTGTACCCATGTAGGAGAGCCTTACTGCCGAACAGAGCCTCCCCACCCCTCTAGGGCTTAAGGATGTTGGCCTAAGGATCCTTCTGTAAGAGAGCCTTCCCACCGAACAAAGCCTCCCCGTGTCACGCCCCGAAAATGCAGAAAATAGGGCTAATTTAAAACTTTTTACTCATTAATTCAAAATTAAGGGTGCATTCCTGTGCAGTGTCATACATCATCATAATTATTATGCCTCAAGATCTCATCATGATATAGTGTATATTGTATCATATACGTTACTCAATTCCAAGTTAATTAATCCTAATACATCCCATATAATGTTATACATCAAGTGTCTGCAATTACAATAATAGTCTGGGTACATGAAAAGATAAAATATACCTCAAGATACAATATATATGGCCTGGAGCTCGAATCCTCCACTAGCCACTACTCCGTACGTCGCAGGGAAATCCTTTTTCACTTGAAGAACTCTGGGGGGGAAAGAAAACAGGGTGAGCTTCTAAATCGCTCAGTAAGGGGGGGGGTGAGGAAACTCAGTTATATAAACCATTTCACACATCGCAAATATGTATTTGTTTATAAAGCTCATTTGAAATCGTAGCATGAAAGTTCTCAAAACATCATCATCTCATAACTCATTAAATCATGTGAAAACATGAAGATAAAAGGCTCAATATCGAGCACTCACAAGCATGTGTAAATATATGCAATAATGGCTGTTCTCAAAATGCGTGATAAAAATCACCTCAGTAAATAGCACGTGACAAGGTCACAAAACACAACTCATGTGTAAAACGAGACTAGGCAATAAAACTCAATTAAAACTCGTCATGGCACATCAAATATGTAATCTCCTCTGGGTGCGCATCCCAGGCATCCTCGTATAGAGGGAACGTCGACAATATGGTCGTATGCATGGTATATTGGACTTATATGTTACCAGAACAAGGCCCGACCTTACATGCTACCAGAGCAATGCCTCGCCTCATGCACACTATCACGTGGTCCCTGGGTCGGTTCCCAGGCAGCCTACTCTCTCGGTCTTACATGCTACCAAAGCAAGGCCACCCAGCGTTACCAGAACGGGGGTCATCTCACGTTACCGAAACGGAGGCATCTCTCGTTACCAGAACGGAGGAATATCGGACTTACATGCTGCCAGAGCAAGGCCTCCCAACGCTACCAGAGCGGAGGAATAATCGGACTTACATGTTACCAGAGTAAGGCTTGTGGTCCCTGGGTCGGTTCCCAGGCGTCCCACTATATCGGTCTTACATGCTACCAGAGCAAGGCCAGATGTGTATTCAACATGACACGCCTAAGTCTCAATCATTAGCCATTATCTTATAAAACGTTATGCCTTCACGTAGAACTCATAATGGTTTTCTCTCATAAAACTCATTTAAAACATTTGTGTACTCAACACAAAACATATTAAAACCGAGTTCCAACCCGCAAAACACGCACACATTTTCTCAAATCTCAATATCGCCTTAACGTAGAGCCCAATTTACTTTTCATGCAACTCAAAGGTTTATAAAGCAATTTCACACTCAGCTTATAAACTCATAAAATAATGGGCTCCAACCGGCTATAAAAACCGTGTGCAATTATATCACTACACAACACCAAACATGCTTGTATTCTCAAATCATGGTTCATGCTAACAATTCATCCAAATACATACACAAATGGTTTAGTTTTCCCTTACCTCTTTGCACCTCGTATAGTGCAATCGTTTCCCCCGTATCACGGACTAGCCTCGCATTCCACTCTGGAACTCCCGAGCTGTCCAAACGATGTTAAAACATCAATACTCAATTATCTCATAAACCTCAATTCTCAAAATCGAGCATAATTGCTCATAACACCTCAAATCTCTCGATTCTCGTAACTCTACCCCAAACTACAACCTCATTCACAATATCTCAACGTCCTACATTTCTCATGCCAATTATCTACGCTAATTCACCACATTGTCTAAATTTCCATTTATAGCACAAATTCTCAAAATTGCCAAAATTTCCAAATATCAACATTACTCCAACTACATTGCAATTTCATCAATCCCTAATCATTTCTCAACTATTTTAACGCAATGACAACCACCAATATCATCAAAATCATCTCAAATATCAAGATCGAGGTTTAGAAATTACCCAAAGCTTGTGAGACGCACAACCCACGCCTCGATCCGATTCGTCCTTCGATTTCCAAGTATGTTGTTCTCCCTTTGATGAGGAACAACTTTCCTTCTTACCACAACTCTTGATTTGGCCGAAAATGGGTGTTTTGGATGAGTGAGAAAGCTAGGTTTTCGGTGGAAATGGGGTTGGAAGAGAGAGAAAGTGAGTTTACAGGAGAAAAACATGGGTTCCTTGTATAGACTGGAGGTAGGAGATCGATCTGCCTCTTGATGAGATCGATCTGCGTTTGAATTTTGGGGACGATCTGGGCAATTTTATGCCTAGGAGATCGATCTGTCGAGGGGTGAGATCGATCTCTTTATGGCTTTATGAGATCGATCTGCTCCTAAGGAGATCGATCTTCTCCCAAACAGAATCATTTGGAGATCGATCTCTTCCTCATGAGATCGATCTTCTCTCAAACAGAATCATAAGGAGATCGATCCTCTTCCATTGGAGATCGATCTGCTCCTCAAATTCTTCCTTCCTTCTCATTTTTAACTCACCAGATCGATCTCTCCTTCTCCCAGATCGATCTGCCCCTTAAATTCCTCCTTCCTTGTCATTTTTAACTCACCAGATCGATCTCTCCTTCTCCCAGATCGATCTGTCCTCATAGTTTCACATTTATTTTAACACTTAACATATAAATCTCCAATTATCATTCCCACAATTCACTTAGCTCAATAAATTACACTTCAAATTATTATTACATCAATAAAATATGTCTGAAATTCTCAGATCTCACATCCTCCCCACCTTAAAAGAATTTGGTCCTCCAAATTCAACTCAGCTAGTCAAAGAGATGGGGGTATTTCTCCTTCATGAGACTCTCTAGTTCCCACGTTGCCTCTTCCCTTGAGTGATGTTTCCACAAAACTTTCACTAATGGGATGCTCTTGGTTCTCAGTACCTTCTCCTTTCTATCGAGAATCCGGACGGGTTCCTCAGTGTAGCTCATGTCCTCCTGTATGTCCATCTCATCATGCTCTATAACATGAGAAGGGTCCGGGTGGTACTTCCTCAACATAGACACATGAAAAACTTTGTGTATTCCAGACATCTGTGTGGGTAATGCTAATCTGTAAGCTACCTCTCCCACTCTCTCAAGAATCTCGAATGGTCCTATGTATCGAGGACTCAATTTTCCTTTCTTCCCAAATCGCACGATACCCTTGCTCGGTGATACTCTCAGAAATACTTCATCACCAACGTCAAACTCAAGTGGCCGTCTACGCACATCCGCGTAGCTTTTCTGTCTACTTTGTGCAGCCCATAACCTCTCACATATGAGTTTCACACTCTGTACGGCTTGCTCAACAAGCTCAGGGGCATTTATCTTTCTGTCACCAACTTCTTCCCAAGCTACAGGGGATCTACACCTCCTACCATATAGAGCCTCAAAAGGTGCCATTCCAATACTCGCATGATAGCTGTTGTTGTATGCAAACTCTGCTAGGGGCAGGTGATCATCCCATGATCCCTTAAAATCCATCGTACACGCCCTCAACATATCCTCCAGGGTCTGAATAGTCCTCTCTGATTGACCATCTGTCTGAGGATGATAGGCGGTACTAAAACTCAATCGAGATCCCATGGACTCCAGAAACTGGGTCCAAAATCTGGAAGTAAACCGGGAATCTCTATCAGAAGTAATACTCACTGGAGCCCCATGTAATCTAGCTATCTCGCTGACATATAGCTCAGCTAAGGCATCCACCGTATCTGTGCTCTTGATGGCAAGGAAGTGGGCACTCTTGGTCAATCTATCCACTATAACCCATATAGCGTCATGACCTCTTCGGGTCCTCGGTAAACCCATAATAAAGTCCATAGTGACATGCTCCCATTTCCATGTAGGTACAGGTAAGGGCTGTAGTAGTCCTCCGGGCTTCCGATGCTCAGCTTTCACTTGCTGGCATACTAAACACCTGGCCACGTACTCTGCCACGTCTCGCTTCATACCACTCCACCAATACACCTTTCTCAAGTCTCGGTACATCTTAGTACTCCCTGGGTGCATGGTGTATCGCGAGCAGTGGGATTCTCTCAATATCTGTCTCTTTAGGGTATCATCGTCCGGTATACAGATCCGTCCTCTGAATCTCAACAATCCATCCTCACTGATGGTGAGATCCGACTGTGAACTCTGCTCAGCTTGGCTAACCATATCTATCAATCTCTGATCACTGTGCTGCCCCGTTCTAATCTGATCCATGATCCTGGGCTCTATCCGCAGGCTAGCCAAAAATCCAGTCTCTACCTCTTTAACTCTGATCCGAAGTTCGGCGAACTGCTCTAACAAATCCCATTCCCTGATCATCATAGCAGATATCATACTCTTCCTGCTCAGGGCATCAGCAACTACATTCGCCTTACCCGGATGATAAAGAATCTCACAGTCATAATCTTTAAGGAGTTCCATCCATCTCCTTTGTCTCATATTTAACTCTTTTTGATCAAAGAGATATCTCAAACTCTTGTGATCAGTGAAGATCTGGAATCTTTCCCCATATAAGTAGTGTCTCCAGATCTTCAAAGCAAATACCACAGCGGCTAACTCCAAATCATGCGTAGGGTAATTTCGCTCATGGTCTTTCAGCTGTCGCGATCCATATGCGACCACTCTTCCGTGCTGCATAAGCACACACCCCAATCCTTGATGAGATGCATCACTATACACCGAAAATCCTCCTGATCCCTCAAGAATAGTTAACACAGGTGCCGCTATCAATCACCTTTTTAATTCCTGAAAACTGAGCTCACATTAATCAGTCCATATAAATGGAGTCTCTTTGCACGTGAGTTTAGTCAAAGGAGCGGCAATCCTTGAAAATCCTTCCACAAATCTTCTATAATACCCTGCCAAACCAAGGAAGCTTCGTACCTCAGTAACTGTCCTCGGTCTCTCCCAATTAAGCACAGCCTCCACCTTACTTGGGTCCACTGATACTCCTTCCTCTGAGACTATATGACCAAGGAAGGCTATCCGGTTCAGCCAAAACTCACACTTACTAAGCTTTCCGTATAATTACTTATCTCGGAGTATCTGAAGTACTAACCATAAATGCTGTGCATGCTCCTCATACGACCGAGAGTACACCAGGATATCATCAATAAAGACTATCACAAATTTATGCAGATAGTCTCTGAACACCTCGTTCATCAATCTTATAAATGCTGCAGGGGCGTTCGTCAATCCAAAGGACATCACCAGAAATTCGTAATGGCCATACCTTGTCCTGAAGGCCGTCTTTGGAATATCTTCTTCCTTGATCCTCAATTGGTGATAGCCCGATCTCAAATCAATCTTAGAAAAGACTGATGCCCCTCTCAGCCGATCAAGTAGATCATCAATCCTGGGTGGTGGGTATTTATTCTTCACCGTGGCTTTATTCAACAGCCGGTAGTCTACACATAATCTGAGACTACCATCCTTCTTCTTAACAAATAGTACTGGCGCTCCCCACGGCGAAACACTGGGTCTAATAAACCCTTGATCCAATAACTCCTGTAGTTGTCTCTTCAATTCCTCAAGTTCCACTAATGCCATCCTGTAAGGAGGTTTAGAGATCGGCTGAGTATCTGGTACCAAATCAATGGTAAACTCCAGCTCTCTCTCTGATGGTAAACCTGGCAATTCATCTGGGAAAACATCCAAAAATTCACCCACCACAGGTATATCCTCAATCCTCGGATGTTCCCGCTCATCGTCTGAGATGAGTGTCTCATAACCTTCACATGAACAATCATATTTAATACTCTCCAAAATAATATTAAAATTCTCAAATTACTTACTAGAATTCCACATATACATTTCCTCAACATCTCAACCGTACACTGTAAGGTTCAGGTAGGGAGAAAGTTACAACCTTAGTGTAGCAGTCTAAACTCACTCGATTGGTCGCCAACCAATCTATTCCCAGAATTACATCAAACCCATGTATATTCAACATGATTAGATCTACTAACATCACTCTATCTCCCACCTTTATCTCACATCCTCTACAGATTAACTCAGTTCTCTGGGATTCACGCATAGGGGTATTTACATGTAGTATATATTCTAGAGGTTCAAACTTCAAGTTTAATCTACATGCAAAATGCTCAAAAATAAACGAATGCGTGGATCCTGAATCAATTAACACATGAGCCTCATAATTACAGACAAAGAGTGTACCTCTTATAGTTTCTGCCGAAGTGTCTGCAGTCTCCTTATCCAGGGCAAACACACGTCCCTGTGCCACAGGTTTCTTCCCTTTCTCTGCCGCAGTGGCCCGTCTCCGGGGATCCACTCTCTGAGGCTGTTGTCTAGTGGGCTCCGGAGCATGTGGTATCTGAGGTTGGGGACAGTCCTTCACTCTGTGACCCATGTCACCACATCTAAAACATCCACGGATCGACCCAGTACAACTTCCCTCATGCGATCGGCCACAGTCTCTGCAAACCCTTATCTCTGACCTGACATATCGAGGGGTCTCCTTGATAATAGGATAGGCTCTGGGTCTCTCCAATCTGTCCTTCTGTACCTCAATCCTTCCTCTTCTGAAGGAACCTCTCCGAGCCTCTGTTTGGAAAAGTACTGGCCTCTTGCCCTTATCTCTATTCACCGCTCTGAGCTCATTCTGGGATTGTACCATCTCAATTCCTCTTTCAATCTCTTGTGCTCGTCTCAGAGCATCTCCAAACTCAGTAATACACAACCCAATCAATAGATCTCTGATGATGGGCTTCAATCCATATAGAAATCTCTCTGTACGGAGCTCTTCATTCTTGAAAGTCTCTGGATCATATCTCAGCAGAGCAGTAAATCGGCTCTCGTAATCATCTACAGACATGTCACCCTGTACCAAACTCAAAAACTCTGCTTGCCTCCTTCTTTGGGCAGCTCGTGGTACATAATGGGCCCTGAAGGCTGTCTGGAACTCTTCCCAACCAATCACATCCTGGTGGGACATCAAAATTCCCTGGGTGGTACCCCACCAATCTCGAGCTCTCCCTTTCAACATATAGGCACTCATACTGACCCTCTCAGCATCTGTAGGATCCTTCTTTCCCCTAAATGCGGGTGGATTCATCTTCAGAAAATCCCTTAGTCGGACCATACTTCTATCCTCAGGCTGGATGACGGGAGGCACTGGGGGTATGGGAGGTCCTTATGGTGGTGTAGGGGTAGTGTCCGAGGCATTAACTCCAAAGTGTTGCGCGAATAACGCTGCCATCTGCTCAAAACCTTGCCTCATATCGGTCTCAATCTGATTAAATCGAGAGTTAGGACTCTCTGGTTGTGGGACAGGTGGTGGAGGGGACTCTGCCTGCCTCCTCGAACGACCTCGTCGTTTACTCATTCTCTATCTCAACTCGTCTCCTGCGCGTACATATCAAAATCGATTGAAATCTCAATCCTCAGATTCAGTTCATGACCAGACTATTACAGACACTTGGGATGTAAGACCCCGTATATGTAAAAGGGTAATGTGTGTAATTGGATCAAATAATATGAATGGACTTGTAATGTAAATTATGATTGATGTAAGTCCATGGATTCAATGTATGTACGTGTAATATGAATTGTAACGTACATACAAGTTTCATTGAGTATGAATACGAAGAAATGAGTTCTAGCAAGTGATGGATGTGATTGAGACTCAAGATGAGTAGTGTGGTAAAATGGAATGGAGTTAAGCTTCAATTCGGTTCTATGTAGCATACCTTGGGACATATAATGAATGCACACAAGTTTCAATGTGCATAAGGTATGAATGGATGCCATTTTCAAGTTATAAAGGTGGATGGATGAGAAAATGGCCATGGCAATAGGTTAAGGATGTGTTGGTATGAGTTGCAGCAAAGAAACTGCAGGAAATCTGGAAAACATGAGGTCCAGATCGATCTCATGGGATGAGAGATCGATCTGGAAGAGCCAGAATGCTCTTATTTGGGCGAAAGAATTGAGCAGATCGATCTCCAATGGAGCCAGATCGATCTCTCAAGCATTCTGTAGTGGAAAGATCGATCCCCAAGCACCCAGATCGATCTCCTTAGCTCTCTATTTGGGACCAGATCGATCTCATGCTTCGACAGATCGATCTCATGCCTCAACAGATCGATCTCATTGCTTCGACAGATCGATCTCAGGCTTAAAAATGCCGTGAAAAAGAGGGATTTTAAGGGACCAGATCGATCTCCTCTTGGACCAGATCGATCTCCTCAAGTCATTTCTATATAAGGAGAGCTGAAAAATCTGGAAATCTCGAAAAACACTTAACCCTACAACTTCAACCCCAAAAACCTAATTTTCCCTCTCTAAAAATCAACCATTTTCAGTGAGATTTGAAGAGAGATCATTAGAGGCAAAGTTGTTCCTATCAAAGAGGAGAACAACATAGTGAGAGGGCATTTTACCATTTTTGGAATTGAAGGAGTTGAGGGCATTACCAATTGGAGCAAGAAGAGAAATCATATTGGTAAGATTCTAACACTCCAATCTAAATGCATTAGCTATTTAATTGATTTTGGAGTTGATTGGTATGAGTATTGATGGATAAACTACCTAAGAATGTAGTGGAAGTGGTGTGACCTAGAAATCTAAAATGGGTATAATGTGAGGATATGTGGGATTGAATGAGTTTATGATTTGTGGCATGCTAAAGTTGTTATTGGGGTATTGTTTATGATTTTAGATGGTTAAATGAGATTACATTGTGAGTTTGGAGGAATTGTGGAAATGGGTATGAATATGCTTGATAAATGCCATAGTGAGGGAATTCATGAAGTATGAACACTATGAGCTTAATGTCGATTTGATATCGACTTTGAATGAGTTAATAGGCCTAAGAAAATCCATAGACTCGAGTTATGGATAAAGTAATGAAACGAGGCCAAATAAGCTTTAATAAAGGCTATAGATTAAATTGACTATAGCAAGCACAAGGGTTGCAATATATGGGTCGAATATAATGCGGGATACGATTTTGTGCAGTCCCGAAGAGTTCGTTGAAGGCGAACCAAATTGTACGAGTAAGCAGCTTAAGGAAGTGGAATCACGCATCGCAATTCCAGGTATGGGAATTTTGTGAGTATATAGAGATAGCTGCTCGTATTTGAACTGGGTGAATATTGGGTGTTGTATGAAATGCATGAATTGCTCAAATAAATGTTGATGGTATTTGTGAAAGATGATGGGTATATGTGTGGTTTTGGATTTGAAGTGGATGTTATGAAAAAGGGATAGTAAGGCTAATAATTGCATAAATTATGTGTTTTGAATGCTTTTACAAAACACAATACTTTGATTTGAGCAAATAAAAGGATAGGCTGGCTAGTACTTGAATGATGTTGTGAAATAGCCCATACGAGGCACTAAGCATATTATGAGATGTTTTGAATGCATGTAAGCCGCCTATCGCGTGAATGTGATATAATTCGCGTTAGAGCCTCGCTCGCGCGAGATTTCTATGTTTTCACTTGTGTGAAACGTGCTTGAGCTTAGCTCGCACTTTGAAATTGAATTGTGATGATGTTTATAAACCGTACTGGAGCTTCTGCTCGTACGTGGATTGTGAATGGTTATCTTATGAGTATAACCGTACTAGAGCTATGCTCGTACGCGCCTCTTTATGAGAAGATGCATGATGCATGAGTCGTGCTAGAGCTTTGCTCGCACAAGCTTGTACAATGGGATTCGTATAGGGTTGTGAAAGTGGGTAAGATCCTTAAGCCTTACATCCTTAAGCTAACATCCTTAAGCCCGAGGAGGCAGGGAGGCTCTGTTAGGCGGGGAGGCTCTGTTTGGTGGGGAGGCTCTCTTACGGTGGGATCCTTAGGCCAACATCCTTAAGCCCAAAGAGGCGGGGAGGCTCTGTTAGGCAGGGAGGCTCTCCTACATGGGTATGGTAAAGGTAAGATCCTTAAGCCCTACATCCTTAAGCTAACATCCTTAAGCCCGAAGGGGCAGGGAGGCTCTGTTAGGCGGGGAGGCTCTGTTCGGTGGGGAGGCTCTCTTATGGAAAGGACCCTTAAGCCCTACATCCTTAAGCTAACATCCTTAAGCCCGAGGAGGCAGGGAGGCTCTGTTAGGCGGAGAGGCTCTGTTCGGTAGGAAGGCTCTCCTTCACGAAATATGGAAAACTCTTGGTATGGGGTAGGTAAGACCTAGGAATGGCACCCCCAATCACGATATGAGTTGCGGAGTACGCTGTACCGTGTATATCACATGGAGTACGATGTACCGCACGATGGTTATGTGATGAGAAAGTCTGGCGAGGGATAATTCATCTTCGTGCCAGCATGATACCCCGCACACCTGGATGCGTGTGGTCTGGGATGATTTATGATGTAATGACTCACATAGGCACTTCTGATATAGTGACCTAGATTTATACACATGTGTGAATTGTGGAATGTAAATGTGGTTGTGGTTTGTGAGTTGATTTGGTGGTGTTACGTTGTTGGTTCAAAAAGGAAGTTTCTAAATGAATTGCCCTTTTATGAATTTAAATGAGATTGAGCATGAGATGTTTTATACATGATGTCTCTACCATGTTTTGTATGCCAATGCACATGATTTGATACATGATATATATGTATATTCACATGGCATAGTTTTATTCCTCGTGCTCCTACTATAAACGATTTATGCATAACACTATCAGCATGTAGATAGAGTAGTTATCTACCATGCTTGCATTATTGCCTTACTGAGCGTGTGGTTGCTCATCCCACTCTATTTTCCCCCCTACAGAGCGTGCATAGTAGCCCAGTGAGGACTGAGGCGTATTATTTTAGACTCCGCTGCATCTCCATCGCTAAGAGGTATATACACAGTGATTCTTTTTGTATCTAAACAATGTAAAAGCACAGTATTCTTTTGAATTGTACTTATGGGGGATGTAGATGTCAGTAAAACATGTATTCGTGTAATTACTCGATTAAATGCACATGTACAACATCGTTTTAATTAATTGAGAATGAATGAGATGTGGTGTTTATTATTGACTCACAGCCCAACAGTGTGTGGTGAGATTAGTTCACGACCGGGTAAGGTAACAGTGAAACGCGAAAAATTTTCAGTGATTTCGGTTAAAGAGAATGGAATTGGGTCGTGACATGGGATGTATTCTATTTCACTTAATCGACACTGACAGTACAAGACACCCTAAGCTCTGATACCAAGAAAACTCTGTCACGCCCCGAAAATGGGGAAAATAAGGCTAATTTAAAACTTTTTACTCATTAATTCACAATTAAGGGTGCATTCCTGTACAGTGTCATACAACATCATAATTATTATGCCTCAGGATCTCATCATGATATAGTGTATATTGTATCATATACGTTACTCAATTCCAAGTTAATTAATCCTAATACATCCCATATAATGTTATACATCAAGTGTCTGCAATTACAATAATAGTCTGGGTACATGAAAAGATAAAATATACCTCAAGATACAATATATATGGCCTGGAGCTCGAATCCTCCACTAGCCACTACTCCGTATGTCGCAGGGAAATCCTTTTTCAATTGAAGAACTCTGGGGGGGAAAGAAAACAGGGTGAGCTTCTAAATCGCTCAGTAAGGGGGGGTGAGGAAACTCAGTTATATAAACCATTTCACACATCGCAAATATGTATTTGCTTATAAAGCTCATTTGAAATCGTAGCATGAAAGTTCTCAAAACATCATCATCTCATAACTCATTAAATCATGTGAAAACATGAGGATAAAAGGCTCAATATCGAGCACTCACAAGCATGTGTAAATATATGCAATAATGGCTATTCTCAAAATGCATGATAAAAATCACCTCAGTAAATAGCACGTGACAAGGTCACAAAACACAACTCATGTGTAAAACGAGACTAGGCAATAAAACTCAATTAAAACTCGTCATGGCACATCAAATATGTAATCTCCTCTGGGTGCGCATCCTAGGCATCCTCGTATAGAGGGAACGTCGACAATATGGTCGTATGCATGGTATATTGGACTTATATGTTACCAGAACAAGGCCCGGCCTTACATGCTACCAGAGCAATGCCTCGCCTTATGCACACTATCACGTGGTCCCTGGGTCGGTTCCCAGGCGACCCACTCTCTTGGTCTTACATGCTACCAAAGCAAGGCCACCCAGCATTACCAGAACGGGGGTCATCTCACGTTATCGAAACGGAGGCATCTCTCGTTACCAGAACGGAGGAATATCAGACTTACATGCTACCAGAGCAAGGCCTCCCAACGCTACCAGAGCAGAGGAATAATCGGACTTACATGTTACCAGAACAAGGCCTGTGGTCCCTGGGTCGATTCCCAGGCGTCCCACTATATCAGTCTTACATGCTACCAGAGCAAGGCCAGATGTGTATTCAACATGATACACCTAAGTCTCAATCATTAGCCATTATCTTATAAAACGTTATGCCTTCACGTAGAACTCATAATGGTTTTCTCTCATAAAACTCATTTAAAACATTTGTGTACTCAACACAAAACATATTAAAACCGAGTTCCAACCGGCAAAACACGCACACATTTTCTCAAATCTCAATATCGCCTTAACGTAGAGCCCAATTTACTTTTCACGCAACTCAAAGGTTTATAAAGCAATTTCACACTCAGCTTATAAACTCATAAAATAATGGGCTCCAATCGGCTATAAAAACCGTGTGCAATTATATCACTACACAACACCAAACATGCTTGTATTCTCAAATCATGGTTCATGCTAACAATTCATCCAAATACATACACAAATGGTTTAGTTTTCCCTTACCTCTTTGCACCTCGTATAGTGCAATCGTTTCCCCCGTATCACGGACTAGCCTCGCATTCCACTCTGGAACTCCTGAGCTGTCCAAACGATGTTAAAACATCAATACTCAATTATCTCATAAACCTCAATTCTCAAAATCGAGCATAATTGCTCATAACACCTCAAATCTCTCGATTCTCGTAACTCTACCCCAAACTACAACCTCATTCACAATATCTCAACGTCCTACATTTCTCATGCCAATTATCTACGCTAATTCACCACTTTGTCTAAATTTCCATTTATAGCACAAATTCTCAAAATTGCCAAAATTTCCAAATATCAACATTACTCCAACTACATTGCAATTTCATCAATCCCTAATCATTTCTCAACTATTTCAACGCAATGATAACCACCAATATCATCAAAATCATCTCAAATATCAAGATCGAGGTTTAGAAATTACCCAAAGCTTGTGAGACGCACAACCCACGCCTCGATCCGATTCGTCCTTCGATTTCCAAGTATGTTGTTCTCCCTTTGATGAGGAACAACTTTCCTTCTTACCACAACTCTTGATTTGGCCGGAAATGGGTGTTTTGGATGAGTGAGAAAGCTAGGTTTTCGGTGGAAATGGGGTTGGAAGAGAGAGAAAGTGAGTTTGCAGGAGAAAAACATGGGTTCCTTATATAGACTGGAGGTAGGAGATCGATCTGCCTCTTGATGAGATCGATCTGCGTTTGAATTTTGGGGACGATCTGGGAAATTTTATGCCTAGGAGATCGATCTGTCGAGGGGTGAGATCGATCTCTTTATGGCTTTATGAGATCGATCTGCTCTTAAGGAGATCGATCTTCTCCCAAACAGAATCATTTGGAGATCGATCTCTTCCTCATGAGATCGATCTTCTCTCAAACAGAATCATAAGGAGATCGATCCTCTTCCATTGGAGATCGATCTGCTCCTCAAATTCTTCCTTCCTTCTCATTTTTAACTCACCAGATCGATCTCTCCTTCTCCCAGATCGATCTGCCCCTTAAATTCCTCCTTCCTTGTCATTTTTAACTCACCAGATCGATCTCTCCTTCTCCCAGATCGATCTGTCCTCATAGTTTCACATTTATTTTAACACTTAACATATAAATCTCCAATTATCATTCCCACAATTCACTTAGCTCAATAAATTACACTTCAAATTATTATTACATCAATAAAATATGTCTGAAATTCTCAGATCTCACACCCCGCCTCCTCTCTGACTTGAGGATGTTGGGCTTGAAGGTCTTACTGTAAGAGAGCCTCCCCACCAAGCAGAGCCTCCCCGCTCTCTTTGGCTTGAGGATGTAGGGCTTGAGGATCTTACCAACTTCTACGACATCATACGTACCACAGTGCGAAAACTTGTGCGAACTAAGCTCTAGCACGGTTCATGCATCATAACTAAACCACCTCGTAAGAGCAATACTCTAGTACGACATTTATGCATAAAGTATGAGAAAACCCACATAGGAGCATAGCTCCAGTACAGTTATATGCATAAGAAAACCACTTGAAATCTGCGTACGAACAAAAGCTCCAGTACGGTTTATAAAACATCATCAAAAATCAAATCAAGGTGCGAGATAAGCTCCAGCTCTATTCATACAAGAGAAAGCATAAAATCTAGCGCGAGCGAGGCTCCAGCGCGATTTACATCAGACAAATACGATAGGCGACTCATACACAATCAAAACCATCCCAACAACTGGGATTAGCATCTCACAAATGCTTTTCCACAACATCATTAAAACACTAGCCAGCCTATCTATTAATTTGTTCAAAACCAAGCACCGAGTTATGTGGAAACATTTCAAACACATGATTTATGCATTTATTAGCCTTACTATCCCTTTTTATAATAATCGTTTCAAAACTAAAATCTCATACATACTAGTAGCTATTCGCATACATCGTCATTCATTTCTCAATAGTTATGCATTTCACAAACGCCCTATATCCACCCACAAAATATGAGCAGCTACCTTTATATACTTACAGAATTCTCTTACCTGGAATCACGTCGTGTAATTCCACTTCTTTAGAGCTGCTTACTCGTTCGGTTCGATTCGTCTCCAACGAACTCTCTGAAACTGCACAAGATCGTTTATCACATCAATATAGTCCATACAACACAACTCATGTGTTTGCTACTATTCATACAAGAGAAAGCATAAAATCTAGCGCGAGCGAGGCTCCAGCGCGATTTATATCAGACAAATACGATACGCGACTCATACACAATCAAAACCATCCCAACAACTGGGTTTAGCATCTCACAAATGCTTTTCCACAACATCATTAAAACACTAGCCAGCCTATCTATTAATTTGTTCAAAACCAAGCATCGAGTTATGTGGAAACATTTCAAACACATGATTTATGCATTTATTAGCCTTACTATCCCTTTTTATAATAATCGTTTCAAAACTAAAATCTCATACATACTCGTAGCTATTCGCATACATCGTCATTCATTTCTCAATAGTCATGTATTTCACAAACGCCCTATATCCACCCACAAAATATGAGCAGCTACCTTTATATACTTACAGAATTCTCTTACCTGAAATCACGTCGTGTGATTCCACTTCCTTAGAGCTGCTTACTCGTGCGGTTCGATTCGTCTCCAACGAACTCTCTGAAACTGCACAAGATCGTTTATCACATCAATATAGTCCATACAACATAACTCATGTGTTTGCTATAGTCGATTTAACCTATAGCCTCCATTAACACTTATAAGGCCTAGTTTTATCGTTCTACTCGTATCTCGAGTCTATTGATTTCTTTTAGGCCTATTGGTTCATACCAAATCGATATTAAATCGATATCAAGCTCATAGTGTTCATGCTTCATCAATTTCTTCACTATGGCATTTATCATACATCATACATACTCATTTCTATAAATCCTCTAACTTACAATGTGGCTTCATTTAATCATCTTAAATCATTCACATTACATTAACAACAGCTTAGTATGACTCATAATTAATCAATTCCTCGAAACCACATATTTCTCACACTAGACATAATCTAGGTTATAAGTGTTCCATTGTTTTCTAGATGGTTTCTATCCTAAATATTCACACCAATCTACTCCAAAATCAATAAATAGACAATGTATTTGGGCTGAAGTGTTAGAAACTTACCAAATCTATTTTCTCTTCTTGCTCCAATGAAAATGCCCATTACTCCTTCAATCCAACCTATGAGGTTTTTATTTCAAACTATGTTGTTCTCCTCTTGGATTTGAACAACTTTATATCTAATAGCTTCCCTTCAATTCTTACTGGAAATGGGCTGATTTTAGAGAGATAAATCTAGGTTTTAGGTTGAAATGGAAGAAATAGGGTTTTGTTTTCGTGATTTGTAGATTTCACTACTCCTATTTAAAGAAATTGCTCAATGAGATCGATTTGTTGAAGCATGAGATCAATCTGGTCCTCTTAAATCCCTCATTTTCACGCCAATTTGAATCCATGAGATCGATCTGTCGAGGGCTTAAGATCGATCTGTCTCAGGTAGTAGCTTAAGGAGATAGATCTGTATCCAGGGGAGATCGATCTGCTACAACCCGAGAGTTAAGGAAATCGATCTGTTTGCATCAAAATTGATTTTCTCATTACAGAATGTTTAGCAGATCGATCTGGCTCCATTGGAGATCGATCTGTCTTGTTCCATTACTCAAATAAGAGCATTTTGGCCATTCCAGATCGATCTCTCATCCTATGAGATCGATCTAGCCTTAATATTTCCAGATTTTTTTGTAGTTTTCTGCAGCAACTCATACCCAACTTTATACATTTTGATGCCATGATCACTTTCTCATCCAACCACCTTTAAGACTTGAAAGTGGCATCCATCTGTACCTTATACACATTAAAACTTTCGAGCATTCCTTGTATAGCCAAAGGCTTCCCATACCAAACTCAATGGAAGTATAACTTCATTCCATTTTACCACACTACTCATTTTGAGTTCCAATCACATCCATCACTTATAAAAGCTCATTTCTTCATGTTCATACACAATGAAACTTGTTTGTACATCACAAACTCTTATTACAAGTGTGTATATCTTTTATGGACTTTACATCAATTATACTTCACATTATAAGTACAGTATCATAGTTATGAAT
The DNA here is from genome assembly GCA_033439115.1 of Firmiana major. Lineage (NCBI taxonomy): Eukaryota > Viridiplantae > Streptophyta > Magnoliopsida > Malvales > Malvaceae > Firmiana > Firmiana major. Next base: position 56,307,347 of record CM065899.1, read on the forward strand.
TCATAAAGTTACACATGAAATACGGGTCTTAAGCGTGCTAGAGTATGACTCGCACAAGATTTGATGTGTTTTAATACGCATGAGTGCTAGAGCTTAGCTCGCACTAGTTTTCACATGGATATTTATGATGTTGTGTTAAAGTTGAGCTCGCACAGACTTTACACTAGTTTTGGCATGGTGCTGGAGCATAGCTCGCATTAGATGCCCACCATATTTATTGTCGTGCTAGAAGCTTCGGGTAGACTGGGTGTTGCACCGATTAAATAGGCTCGCAAGTGCATTTTTTAGAATTTGACATGTTGATAGTCGTGCTAGGATCTTCAGGTAGACTGGGTGTCATACCGATTAAATAGGCTCGCACGTGCATTTTTGAGATGCGACGTGATATGATGTGTTGATATGGGTCCACGGAGTACATTGTACCGTGCAGGTAGCATGGATATGTTGTACCGTGTTGAGATTGTGATATACCTTCTTCAGACGATGTTTAGATCTACTATGGATCGACGGGCTGGACGTGACCCACCTCCCGTGTGGAAGCAGATAGTGGTGATACCCCGCACACCTGATCAGTGTAGCCTGAGATCATAGGATATGGCCATAGTCCTAAAGGAGATTTTTGTTATTATATTGCCTATCTCACATGTCTATTGTTTATGAATAAATCTATGTTTGAAATGCTTTGTGGGTCAGGACAGTCCGATGGGAGGGGTTGAGTCCTAACAAGTGTTGAATTTATTGAGATAAGGAAGTTGATAATGGCTTTTAAAGTGCACTTACGCATGATGAGTTTTCCATGCCTGATTTATGAAATATGCATGATGATTTATGCCATGCTTTGAATTTGATTTGTGCACTAATAAATAGCATGATTTGCTTTACATGCCATTAACACAAGCATGAATTAATGCTTTTGAAGTATGAATGAAAATGTGTATGGTTTTGAGCATGGCATCACGATCACGTAGATAATGCAGTATCTACCTATTTGCATGATTGCTTTACTGAGCGTGTTGTTTGCTCACCCCCCATATTTTCCCCTCTCTACAGAATTTTGAGTGTAGACTAAGAGTGACTGGAGGTTTTCCTTTTGGTATCCGCTGCATCCCATCACTAAAGGTATACACACTGATGAAATTTTGTATCTAAACTTTCTATAGCACAGTAGCATTTTGTATGTAACTATTGGGGATGTAAAGCTATGTAAACAACAACTCTGATTTATTTATACAAGTGTTTACTTCTAAATTAAACTGCAAATGAAATGTGTTAGTTGGATGAGGTAGACATTGACACACATCCCAACTGTTGAGAGGGTAGCTGATCACGATCGAGCTAAGGTAAGGATGAAAAAGAAATAACATATGAAAAACAAAAAATTTGTGACGATTTTTAGTAAGTTGAGGGTTGTGACAGAAGTTGGTATCAAAGCCGTGTTGGTCTGACGTGTGTCGTGTCTAAAATACTTAATAAGTTAGAAAATTACATCTTCATGTTATTGTGCTTGTTTAGATACAATTGTGTGTGTGCTGATGGGTTGACTAAGAAATTGATGTGAATGTAGGGATCTTGGCATAATGCCTAATACCAGTTGCGGTAGAGGGGCGAGGGTGTAAGTTAGAGGCCGTAGAGGTAGGCCTAGGGGTAGTGTTGAGCCTGAAACACATGAGGCTCAAGAAGAGATTGAGGTGGAGGTTGAGGTTGAGCATGCTCTACAAGGTCCAGAGGAGAGACCCGAGAGTACTGAGGCACTCTTCACGAGGATTGAGTGGAGAATTGAGATGATCTTGGAGTTGGTCACTCAATCATTACCTGGAGTTGGGGGCAGACAGAGTCTCGCTACGCAAGATGATGCCGAGCAGGCGGTAGTTCATGAGGCACGGGCACAGCCAGCCTAGAGACCTCAAACGACAGATACACCTACACCCCCACCCGCACAGGATATGCCTACGCTTGTTGCTACACCACAGGCCAGTAGAGGTTGGGGTTACAGTTATGATTTGGATAGGCTAAGGCAGTTCTAGAAGTTTGGACCGTCGTCTTTCAGTGGAGTTAAGGATCCAGTGGCTACGGAGGATTGGATAAATGAAATCGAGAAGTTATATGGGTTCTTCGAGTGCACTACTACCGAGATGGTAGCTTTTGCCGCATTCATACTGAAGGGATCAATAGAACATTGGTGGAAATTCACTAGGCCTATTTTGAGAGCCTGACATACAGATATTAGTTGAGATGTATTTTTGGAGGCTCTTCGGAGATAGTATGTATCGGATACCGCACAGCGAAAGATGAAGATGGCATTTTTGGGACTGACCTAAGGGAGTATGACTGTGGATGAGTATGAGACGACTTTTATCTTTCTGGGTAAATATGATCCCAACACGATGGGTAATGAGGTCGAGAAGATCTAGAAGTTTGTAGATGGATTGAGACCAACCATCAAGTCCAGATTGGTTCCCCTGGATATACCAAACTATGAGGAGGCAATGCGCAGTGCGTAATTATGTGAGCTAGACATTGATAGAATTGCCTCAAAGTTTGGAAAGGTTGGTAAAGAGAGGGATAAAGATAAGAAGAGACCAGTGATGGATAGAGGCTTCAGTTATAAGGGAAGCAAGAGGTTTTCTGGAAAGAGGTCGAGGATTGAGGAGATCCGAGAGAGGACAGTTAATCCTCCTATGTATCCAGCATTAGCTCCAGCTAAGGGAATTATGATTGGATGGCCACGACCTACTACAGAGTAGTGCAGTAAGTGTGGCAAGTACCATGGTACTCGACCATGTTATGGACCTCCTGCAGTATGCTTCAGATGTGGGAAACCAGGGCACATAATCAAGGATTCCCCAGAGATGACAGAGAGAGCCCCACAGAAGGTTAGGGAGCCAGAGAGAGCTCCAATTGCGACAGTTGCTTCGAGGAGAAGGGCTACAGCTGAGGAAAAGGGGAAACAGGCAATGGGTATGAGCAGAGGATGAGTGAACGCACTGGACCAGGACATTGCGGATCAAACTTTGGATGTGGTTAAAGGTACCATCCAAATCTTTGATTTAGAAGCATTTGTATCGTTTGATCCTGGTGCCACACACTCTTTTACATCGCCATCCTTTGCATGTAAGTTCTTGAAGCATGTGAAACCCACACTGCTAGATATGATGCTGATGATATCTACCCCTATGAATGATAGTCAGTTGACTGAGCATGTATATAGGAATTGTAAGATGAGGATAGGAGGTAAAGAAATGGCAGCCAATTTAATCTTATTAAATATAAGTGATTTTGATGTAATCCTAGAAATGGATTGGCTGGCTGCGAACCATGTTGTTATGGATTGTCATGCTAGAACATTATCTTTTCCAGAGATAGAGAAAATCTTATTGCAAGTTTTATGAAATGAAATGAATGACATGATCTTTATAAATGAGAAGAGTATGATTTTAATTCATAATACTTGAAAGATGAATCTATTTATCAATTGTGTATGTAATGTGATGATTTGTGTCACTAACGGTGTAAAGGATAATGTGAAGGGTTCATTGCTTATGTGATTGAAACAGATAAGGCACGTCCGGAGTCGATAGACATCCCAGTGGTCAGGGAATTTCTAGATGTCTTCACGGATGAATTACCAGGGTTACCTCGAGATAAGGAGATGGAATTTGGTATAGACTTGGCACCTGGTATAGAGCCGATATCCAAGCCACCGCACAGAATGGCTCAAGTTGAGTTGGAAGAATTAAGAAAGCAGTTACAAGAGATGCTGGAGAAGGGGTTCATCGGGTCGAGCGTCTCACCTTGGGGAGTACCGATTCTATTTGTAAGGAAGAAGGATGAAAGGCTTCGACTGTGTATAGATTACCGGTTGTTGAATAAGGCCACCATCAAGAATAAGTATCCTCTTCCACGCATCGATGACTTGTTGGATCAGCTTAGGGGAGCGCAGGTCTTTTACAAGATAGATCTGAGGTCTGGGTACCATCAGTTGAAGATACAGAGATGTACCCAAGATAGCTTTTCACACCCGGTATGGACATTATGAGTTTATGGTTATGCCATTCAGGTTGACAAATGCTCCCTCAGCTTTTATGTTGTTGATGAATGAGGTATTTCACCAATACTTGGATTGATTTGTTATTGTGTTCATTGATGATATACTGGTGTACTCAAGATTTAGAGAGGAGCATGAACATCATTTAAGGATAGAGCTACAGACCCTCCAAGAGAAGAAGTTGTACGCTAAACTTAGTAAGTGCGACTTTTGGTTGGGACAGATATCTTTTCTGGGTCATATAGTATCGAAAGATGAAGTGTCAGTGGATCCATTAAAGATTGAGGCAGTGATACAGTGGCAAAGACCCCAGACAGTGACAGAGATCAAAAGTTTCCTGGGTTTAGCTAGATATTATCGAAGGTTTGTGGAGGGATTCTTGAGATTAGCTGCTCTTTTGACACGTCTCACAAAAAAGAATATTGAATTTGTGTGGGATGATAAGTGAGAGGAAAGTTTTCAGGAGTTGAAAAGGAGATTAACCACAGCTCCTATTCTCACCATTCCTACCAGCTCAGGAGGTTTCTCGGTGTATACAGATGCTTCATACCAAGGACTGGGCTATGTACTGATGCAGGATGGGAAGGTAGTAGTAGCCTATGGATCAAGACAGTTGAAGGATCATGAGAGGAACTGCCCGACCTATAGTTTAGAGTTGGCGGTCATAGTGTTTGCATTGAAAATATGGTGCCACTATCTCTATGGTGAGAGATTTCAGGTCTACACTGATCATAAGAGCCTTAAGTACATGTTCTCACAGAAAGAGTTGAACATGAGACAAAGGAGATAGCTCGAGCTTTTAAAGGATTATGATTGTGAGATCCTGTACCACCTGGGTAAAGCGAATGTAGTTGTTGATGCATTGAGTAGAAAGCATCTCGGGTTGGTGTCATTCATGATGATCAGGGAACATGAGCTATTGGAACAGTTCATGAACCTCAGTTTGGATGTGACCCCACCTGATGCTGATAGTGGATTTATGATAGGTAGCCTGCAGTTGGAACCATATTTGGTAGATAGAATCCGACAAGCTCAGCGAATGGATCAACAGTGCAGTGATATTGTCGGGCAGATACAGAGGGGTACAGAGATGGACTTTAAATTGAGTTCAGATAGATTATTGAGGTTCAGAAGTAGGATATGTGTTTCCGATGATCCAAAAGTCAGGAAGCTGATCTTGACAGAGGCTCACTCATTGAGGTATACGATACATCCAAGGAGTACTAAAATGTATCAAAACCTATAAAAAGTTTATTGGTGGTCTACGATGAAGAAAGACATTATTGAATATGTCGCTAAATGTCTCGTTTGTCAGCAAGTGAAGGTAGAGCATCAGAAGCCTGCAAGATTATTGCAGCCTCTACCAATACCGATATAGAAGTGGGAGTATGTCACCATGGATTTTGTGATGGGATTACTGAGGACTCGTAGAGGTTATGATGCCATATGGGTGATTGTAGATTGGTTGACAAAGTCAGCCCATTTCCTAGCTATGAGAGCTACCGATACTCTGAGCTAGTTAGCGAACCTGTATGTGTACGAGATAGTGAGGCTACATGGAATTCCAGTGAGCGTTGTTTCCGATAGGGATGCCCGATCCACTTCCCATTTTTGGGAATGTTTTTAGGAAGCGATGGGGACCTAGTTGAGTTTTAGCACTGTATTTCATCCTCAGACAGATGGTCAGTCAGAGAGGACTATACAAACCTTGGAGGATATGTTGAAAGCGTGTGCATTGGATTTTGGAGGCTCTTGGGATGACCATTTGCCACTCGCAGAGTTTGCCTATAATAAAAATTTTCATGCGAATATCAAGATGGCACCATATGAGGCATTATATGGGCGTAGATGTCGTTCCCTTGTTGGATGGGAAGAGATTGGTGACAGACAGATCTTTGCTCCTGACTTAGTTAGACAAGCCTCTGAGGATGTCCAGTTGATTTGTGAGAGATTACGGATAGCGCAGAGTAAACAAAAGAGTTATACTGACAGGAGATGGAGACCACTAGAGTTTGTGGTGGGTGAGTCAGTGTTTTTGAAGGTTTCTCCCTCAAAGGGGATTATGAGATTCGAGAAGAAGGGAAAGTTGAGCCCTCGTTATATATGGCCATTTGAGATACTTGATAAGGTGAGAGATAAGGCATACAGGCTAGCATTGCCACCTGAACTGGCGAATGTACATAACGTCTTCCATGTATCCATGTTACGAAAATACCACTTGGACCCGATGCATGTCATAAGGTATGAGCCTTTAGAGTTCAATGAAAGCATGACATACGTTGAGAAGCCGGTTCAGATATTAGATAGAAAAGAGAAAGTGTTGAGGACAAAGACAATTCCCTTAGTGAAAGTTCTTTGGCAACATCACACAGTGGAATAGGCTATATGGGAATTGGAAAGTTTGATGCGAGAGAGGTATCCCGAGTTATTTACGAAATTATTTAGTTCCAATTTTGAGGAGCAAATTTTCTAAGTTGGGGAGAATGTGAGACCCCGTATAGGTTTAACCTTGTATACATGTAAATGAATTCATAAGTATGGTGATGTACTTGTAATGTGAAGCAAAAGTGATGTAAAGTCCATAAATTCAATGTACACACTTGTAATAAGAGTTGGTGATGTACGTACAAGTTTCATTATGTATGAAAATGAAGGAATGGACTTTGATATGTGATGAATGTGAGTAGAATGAAAAATGAGTAGTGTGGTAAAATGGAAGGAAGATTGCATGAGTTGTGCATTTCCATTTAGTTTATATTATATACCTTTGGTTATACAAAGATTTCACGCAAGTTTTAATGGGTATAAAGTATGAATGGATGCCATTTTCAAGTCTCAAAGATGATTGGATGAGAAAATGACCATGACAGCAAATTAAGGGTTGTTTAGTATGAGTTACTGCAAAAAACTACAGCGAAATCTGGAAAATATGAATGCCAGATCGATCTCATAGGATGAGAGATGGATCTGGAAGAGCCAAAATTCCCTTATTCGAGTAATGGAACAAGGCAAAGATTCTGTAATAAGAAGATCGATTTTAAGGCAAGCAGATCGATTTCCTTAGCATTTGGGTTGGAGTAGATCGATCTTCTCCCTAGCTAGATCGATCTCCTTAAGCTACTACCTGAGACAGATCGATCTCAAGCCCTCGACAGATCAATCTCCTGCCTTCAAATGTCGTGAAAAAGAGGGATTTTAAGAGGACCAGATCAATCTCCACCCAATGTAGATTGATCTCATCAAGCTGAATCTATAAATAGGAGTAGTTGGATCTACAGATTTCGGGAACAACCATTTCCTTTCCATTTTGAACCCAAAACCTAGTTTTCTCTCTCTAAATCCACCAATTTTCAAGAAGATTTGAGCGAAGGCTATTAGATACAAAGTTGTTCATCAAGGAGAAGAACAACATAGCTTGGAGGCATTTTCCCTTTTTGTTGGATTGAAGGAGCGAGGAGCATTGTCATTTGGAGTGAGAAGGAAATCCAAAGAGGTAAGTTTCTAATGCACCAATCTAAGTACATTTGTTAAGTTATTGACTTTGGAGTTGATTGGTGTACTTATTAATGGTAGAAACTATCTAGTATGCAATGGAATTATTATAACCTAGAAATGGGTTAGTGTGAGAAAGTGAAATGTGTTGGAGTTGATAATGAATAGGATACCTTACGATAATAATGGTGTTGTGGGTATGATTTTAAGATAGTGTTATGGAATGAATTGTGAGACTTACCCAAAAAGGAGTAAAATGTGTATTTAAGGAATTGGGTAAAATGCATAGTTGAATGAGAGTTAAAAACCTTAACTCAAGTGTTTGATGAATGAATTGCAGCTCCCGAGGATACAACAGAGCAAGTTGAGCTAAGAATGTGAGAAGCATAAATGAAGAGAGTCGCACCTCGAGTAAATCGAGGTAAGGGAATTGTGTGGACTCTTAGAGATATCTGTGTGCAATTTGGGCACTTACTGTTTTGCTAGAGTGCATGTGATACTAGGAAATGAAATTGGGTGATTGAAGGGCAAAGAATTGGATTTTGAGGAAATGTGCATGAAAACAAAAGCATGATGCTTTGAAAACCTTGTTTTGTTGCTTTTTAGCAAGTGATTAGTAGGTGTGCTAACATTTGAAATGATTTGAAAAAGAAATGATTTGATTTGGTTGATAACCATGTTTTGCAAATAATTGAACCACCTACATGGTTTTTCATGAGAATGAAAGCGTGCTAGAGTATGACTCATACGAAATTTGATGTGTTTTCATACACATGAGTACTGAAGCTTAGCTCGCACTAGTTTTCACATGGATTTCTATGATGTTGTGCTAGAGTTGAGCTCGCACAGACTTTATACTGGTTTTGGCATGGTGCTAGAGCATAGCTCGCATTAGATGCCCACCATATTTGTTGTCGTGCTAGGAGCTTCGGGTAGACTAGGTGTCCATTTTTGAAAATTTGACATGTTGATAGCCGTGCTAGAAGCTTTGGGTAGACTGGGTGTTGTACCGATTAAATAGGCTCGCACATGCATTTTTGAGATGTGGTGTGATATGATGTGTTGATATGGGTCCACGGAGTACACTGTACCTTACCAGTAGCATAGAGTACGTTGTACCGTGTTGAGATTGTGATATACCGTCTTCGGACGATGTTTAGATCTGCTATGGACCGACAGGCTGGACGTGACCCACCTCCCATGTGGAAGTAGATAGTGGTGATACCCCGCACACCTGATCAGTGTAGCCTGGGATCACATGATATGGTCATAGTCCTAGAGGAGATTTTCTTTATTATATTGCCTATCTCACATGTCTATTGTTTATGAATAAATCTATGTTTGAAATGCTTTGTGGGTCAGGACAGTCCGAGGGAGGGGCTGAGTCATGACAAGTGTTGAATTTATTAAGATGAGGAAGTTGATAATGGCTTTTAAAGTGAACTTACGCATGATGAGTTTTCCATCCCTGATTTATGAAATATTGTCAGGACCCGTTCTCAATCCATGACTTAACCAAAAACCACTACAAATTTTTTGCAAATTTTAACTTACCTTTCCTCTCTTCAATGGTTGGGCTGTGATTCGATGTTAGAGTCCTCACTTACCACATCTTCCATTATCATACATACATGTCAATATACTATTACTGACTATAACAGCTTTTATTATACATGTGAGATTATATAAAATCTAATACAAATACATTCCCCATAATATATATCGTATACATCACTGTGCTGTTTCTATGTTTAGATACACAACTGTACATAATAGGTATACTTGGTGATCGATAGGAACTAGCTGTGGACTCAGGAATACTATCCCTCGATAGTTCTCGCTCTACTGGCGCTCTGTAGAGAGATGTAAAGAAAGGGGGTGAGCATACAACGCGCTCAGTAAGGAAATCAGGCAAGCAAGTAGATATCTACACTATCTACTAAAATAATGCTATGCCTTGAAAATATTATTTCCTTTACTCACTTTAAAAGCATGTCTTGAAATATAATATGTATACTTGTACAGATTAAATCCCATGTACAAAAATCATGCTTTCTTTCTCAAATGTAGGCATGTAGTGCAAAACAATGCATCTTTATATAAATCATGCCTTTATGTAAATCATGCCATGTATATTTAAATCACAATAAATATGGCATTAAATAATTCACAACACAAAATCAGAGTCTGACCCATCCCTCAGGTCGTCCGCAATTTAAATCAGTCAATCAATGTGATATATCATGTGACACTCTGTGGTGAAATGCAAATAGTATCCTGGACTATGACCATATCCGAAATGTGATCCCAAGTAATACAGTACTCGGTGTGCGGGGCATCACTGCTGCAACGGGAGGATGGTCAGTCCACTACAGCCGTCAGCTATATGTAACACACGGTACAGCGTACTCCTCGTGCCCCGGGCATGGTACAAAGTACACCCGTGGACCCTACATCACAGCCAGGGTGCCTGCCATAGGACTTAGCCCTTGAAACCATGGAATATCAACATCACAGTCAGGGTGCCTAACATAGGTCTTAGCCCTCGCACCTGTGGAATATCATACCACATCTCTAATACCCTCATGCTGGCCATCCTCTCAAAATGTGACACTCAGTCACACGAGAATGCAGCATGAGTGGGTAACATGTAAATAATATCACATACAATGCGTGCCCTTGAGTTCGACACATAGTCAACACTACGCTCGAACACTGTTTCACATCACAAACTCAACTCTAGTGCAAGTAAACCTCCAGCAACTAGGTCAATGCATAGTTCATGTATTAAATCAAGTACGAGTAATAGCTGCAGTACCATGCTATGCACAATATCAAATCAAGTACGAGCAATAGCTCTAGTACTATGTCATGTATAAACCATGAAGAATCGAGTACAAGCAACGCTCCAGTACTCTGTCATGTATCTCATGTAAAACTCGAGTACGAGCTAATCGCTCCAGCACTCTGTCATGCATATATCATTTAAAGCTGAGTACGAGTAAAACTCCAGTACTCTATCATGCATGTCATGGAAATCTAGTGCGTATCAAAATCTAGTACTAATGTATGTGGAAAACATATGAAATCCAGTGCGAGCTGTGCTCTAGCACGATTCATTCTCACATAATATGATAGATGGCTCTTTAAAAGGGATTGTTTACAAAATATTAAAATCAGCACTACAAAGTGTGCTTAAGTCACATCAACCTTAAATCATTAGCCCATCTATTTATTTTCATGCTAAACAGCAGTTAAACACTCACAATAATAGTTTCCATACTTTTTGTAACTTTTCACAAAAGTTGACTTTTTGACTAACTAGGGGCCAAATCGTAATTTGCCACTATCGGGTCTCAATAATTATTATTCACTTTCTCTAACCCTCAGAGTTTTTAAGTGAATGTAAAAGCAGACGAAAATAAGTGCAGGTATCTCTAACTACTCGCAAAAGTCCCTTACCTCGGATCACGTCAAGTGACCTCACTTCCTCGGTGCTGCTCAATCTCGCAGTCCAATCAGCTCTCAATGTAAACTCCGAAGCTGTAAATAACCATTCCTCAGGTTAATTATAATTTTTCTACTGTATTACTCAATAGTACAGTCTATTTTCCCTTAATGGGCCTTAATAATCCTTAATGGGTCTAACTAGGCCTTAAGCCCATTTTCATTTTACTATTTATTTTCGTTGGGCCTATTGGGCTTGTGGGGCCCACCAACTTTATTGGGCTTGTACTAGGCCCATTACATCTTATTGGGCCTAAAATATTTGGGCTTGGCCCATTGGGCCTCTCGGCCACATGCCATGGCCGAGAGCTACCCATGCCTTGGTTTTACCATGGCATGCCATCCATGCCTATTATTTAGCCAATTTCACTTAGGCATTTTCACAAACACTTGGTAGGCAACATTACCAATCATCATATAGTTCATTAAGGCATTTTATCAAACACCTTGATTGCCAACAAATTACATGTATTAATTAATCAATTTAATTAATTCTAATTACACCATTAACATTAATACATGTACACTAATCCATTTATGTCTTAAAATCATATTGACATAATTTAGTATCCCATTACTCACTCTCGGCCTAACCCACTTCATGGTGATTTAATATGTTTCAATGCTTGAAACATATATCAACATACTTGAAATCATTCATACATTAACATATATGAAATTGGAAATTAGAAAATTTACCAATTATTGTGTTCACCCTTTGGCCGAAACTTTGGAGGCTCTCGGTTTGCACTCTATGGCTCCTTGACAGTCAATTCCAACATATGTCAATCTCCTTTCAATTTGGAACAACTTCCATGAAGGATGCAAGTTCCAATTATGCCTAATTCCTAGTGATTTCTAGTGAGAGAAAGCTTGGAAAATATGTTTCAATGGTTTATTCTTCTAGCCAAATTTGGTGTGATGAAGATGACAATGGTGTGGCTGAATTTATAAGCCATATACTTAGCCATTAAGCTTTACTTTTCAGCCATTTAACTTGACTTTCCAAGCCTTAGCCATGAGTCACCTTATGAGTCACCTTATGAGTCATAGTTAACTTTAACTATGGTTAGATATTTATCTCATGGGCTTTTCCATTTGGGCTTCTCGATTTGGGCTTTCTTAATGGGCTTTCTGGCTGAAATTTTTACTATGTCTCGGGCCTTTAATTGTCTCAAAATTTTGCCAATCAATTGGTCCAACAATTCGGTCTTAAGGACCTAAAAATTTTGATATACGTTTAGTATACCTTAATAGGCTTTAAAATTTTCACTTTAGGCCCATTACGTTTTTAACCATTAAATTTATTCTAGAATCCTTCCGAATAAATTTTCCTTACTTTCGGGGATGATTATCCTGTATTCTGGCCAAGAATATTTTTCCCCAAATTTTCCTCCACACTTGGGTTAATTTTTAACCATGATTAGTCAACTATGGTAAAAGTCCACTTTCTTAACTATAGTTGACTTTTTCCTTAACTATTGACTAAGTTGACTTTTTCTTAAAATTCCGAAAGTGTCATATCTTATGTCTTACACTCTCGTCTTTATATTCCAACCGCTTCTGGTGGATAATTATACCCGAAACACCTTTTCTCGCTAAAAAGGTCCATTTTACCCTTTGTAGCTTTTACTCTCGTTTTCTATGTTCGGGACTAAATCAAGCTGACTTTCCTTCAAGAGCTCTCTATGCTCTTTCATTTTAAGTTCTTATTTTCAATCAGAATGATTTAGAATAACTCGGTTTAGCCTGTGATACTCATCGCTCACATTAGGCATTTTATGTAGCTTTTGCGTGTTAAATCATTTCACTAACACTTTAAGTCTAGTAAATACTCTTCTTATGATTCAACTATAATTACTTAGTGTTCATACACATAAGAATCATAAGAAATAAGCTACAAAAAATTTGGGTCTGACAATCCTCCCCCACTCAAAAAATTTGGTCCTCCAAATTAGAACCAAGTCAGTCATCAAATAGGTGAGGGTACTTCTCTCGCATCAGACTCTCTAGATCCCAAGTAGCTTCCTCTGAAGTATGATGCTGCCAGAGAATCTTCACTAACCCGATGGTCTTCGATCTCAATACCTTCTCCTTCCTATCCAATATCCGAATCGGTCTCTCAACATATGACAAGTCCTCCCGGAGCTCCAAAGGCTCGTAACTAATAACATGTGTCGGATCCGGATGATACTTTCGAAGCATCGATATGTGGAAGACGTTATGGACACCTGATAAGTTTGGTGGCAACGCCAGCCTATATGCCTTATCTCCCACTCGATCAAGTATCTCAAAGGGTCCAATATAGCGAGGATTTAGTTTCCCTCTCTTCCCAAATCTCGCTATGCCCTTGGAAGGAGAAACTCTCAAAAACACGGATTCACCAACTGCAAACTCTAGTAGCCTACGTCTCCTGTCAGCGTAACTCTTCTGTCTGCTCTGAGCTGTCCTCAGTCTCTCTACTATCAAACGGACGTCCTCAGATGCTTACGTAACCATGTCAGGAGAGAAAATCTTACGGTCACCCACTTCTTCCCATCCAATAGGGGAACGACATCTACGGCCATATAAAGCCTCATACGGTGCCATCCCGATACTCGAATGATAACTGTTGTTGTAGGCGAACTCGGCTAGTGGCAAGTGGTCATCCCAGGAGCCTCGATAATCTAGCACACATGCTCTCAACATATCCTCCAAAGTCTGTATAGTCCTCTCTGACTGACCATCTGTCTGAGGATGGAAAGCGGTGCTCAAACTCAACTGGGTTCCCATGGCTTCCTGAAAATGTCCCCAAAAGTGGGATGTGAAGCGGGAATCCCTATCAGAGACTACGCTCACTGGTACACCGTGTAACCTCACTACCTCGCATACATACTGTTCTGCTAATGAACTCAGAGTATCGATCGCTCTCATAGCTAGGAAGTGGGCTGACTTCGTCAGTCTGTCAACGATAACCCATATAGCATCGTGATTCCTGCGGGTTCTCGGTAAACCCATCACAAAATCCATGGTGATATGCTCCCATTTCCATGTCGGTATAGGTAGAGGCTGCAACAACCCTGCAGGTTTTTGATGCTCTACCTTCACTTGCTGACATACGAGACACTTTGTCACGAAGTCTACTACATCTCTCTTCATACCCAACCACCAGTATACCTTCCGGAGGTTCTGATACATCTTGTTACTCCCCGGATGTAACGTATACCTCGACGAATGAGCTTTCGCCAATATCAATCTCCTGAGTCCTGGATCCTCAGGAACACACAATCTGCCTCTGAACCTCAGTAGTCCATCCGAACTCAACTTAAAGTCAGTCACGGTGCCCTTCTGCATCTGACTACTCACATCCATACAAAATGGATCATTCTGCTGAGCCACTCTGATCCTGTCCCGCAGGTCCGGCTCCAAACGTAGACTAGCTATCGCATAGCTTGTATCCATGTCAGAAGGCACAACTCCTAAATCGAGGTAGTAAACTGCTCTAGCAAATCATGTTCCCTAACCATCATATACGATACCATCCCCAGGCTCTTCCTGCTCAAGGCATCAGCTACAACGTTAGCCTTACCCGGATGACAAAGTATCTCGCAATCGTAGTCCTGCTCACATAATTACGCCCTGCGCACTGCTTCCTCATAGGTCACTATGTCTAATGGGACCAACTTGGACCGTAGCACCGGCCTCAACCCGTCGATAAACCTGTGGACCTTCCTGGTCTCACTATACATGGTATCTGGGTCATATCTTCCTAGGGATAGGAATCGAGTCTCATACTCGTCCACCGATAAACTCCCCTGGTTTAGTCCCAAAAACTTTGCCTGTAGTTTCCGTTGTGCGGTGTCGGGAACATACTGCCTCCTAAAGGCCTCCCGAAATATATCCCAATTGATATCTGTGTGTCGGGATCTCAATATAGGTCGGGTGGACTTCCACAAATGCTCTGCAGCTCCCTTCAGTAGGAACGCAGCAAACGCGACCATCTCCGAGGTCGTACACTCGAAGAATCCATAGAGCTTCTTCAGCTCTGCTAACGACTCCTCAGCAGCTACAGGGTCCTTGACCCCACTAAAGGATGGAGGTCTAAACTTTTGGAATTCTCTCAACTGATGTAGATCACATCCGTACCCTAATCCACTACCACCTGAAACCGGTGGGGGTGTAGGAGTATCTACAGTCCTCTGTGCATCAGCTGTCTGCGTAGGTGTATCAGGGGCAACTGCTTCTCCTGTCGCAGCTCTGACCTCCTGTCTCTGCCTACCTGGCATCGTCTGTGCCAGTATCTCTATAATAGTCTTGAGACTACGCTCTAATCTCGTGAAGCGCATCTTTGCACACTCGGGTGCCTCAATAGCACCTGGAGTCTCATACGTAGGTAATGGTCCGGCAGCAGCTCGTCCCTCGGGTCTATCTCCCCGGCCTCGAGCCCTACCTCTCATAACTCTACCATTACGCGTAATTGCCATATTGGCAAAGTTCCTGCATTTATAATAATGAATTAGTCCGTCTCCTATCTGGTATACACAGTTATATCTAAACACAACACAGTACTATGGGGATGTACACTTTCCTATTTTTCTAACACCGACTCACATCAGACCAACCTCTGCTCTGATACCATTCCTGTCAGGACCCGTTCTCAATCCAAGACTTAACCAAAAACCACTACAAATTTTTTACAAAATTTAACTTACCTTTCCTCTCTTCAATGGTTGGGCTGTGATTCGATGTCAGAGTCCTCACTTACCACATCTTCCATTATCATACATACATGTCAATATACTATTACTGACTGTAACAGCTTTTATTATACATGTGAGATTATATAAAATCTAATACAAATACATTCCCCATAATATATATCATATACATCACTGTGTTGTTTCTATGTTTAGATACACAACTGTACATAATAGGTATACCTGACGATCGATAGGAACTAGCTGTGGACTCAGGAATACTATCCCTCGATAGTTCTCGCTCTACTGGCGCTCTGTAGAGAGATGTAAAGAAAGGGGGTGAGCATACAACGCGCTCAGTAAGGAAATCAGGCAAGCAAGTAGATATCTACACTATCTACTAAAATAATGCTATGCCTTGAAAATATTATTTCCTTTACTCACTTTAAAAGCATGTCCTAAAATATATATATATACTTGTACAGATTAAATCCCATGTACAAAAATCATGCTTTCTTTCTCAAATGTAGGCATGTAGTGCAAAACAATGCATCTTTATATAAATCATGCCTTTATGTAAATCATGCCATGTATATTTAAATCACAATAAATATGGCATTAAATAATTCACAACACAAAATCGGAGTCCGACCCATCCCTCAGGTCTGTCCGCAATTTAAATCAGTCAATCAATGTGATATATCATGTGACACTCTGTGGTGAAATGTAAATAGTATCCTGGACTATAATCATATCCGAAATGTGATCCCAAGCAACACAGTACTCGGTGTGCGGGGCATCACTGCTGCAACGGGAGGATGGTCAGTCCACTACAGTCGCCAGCTATACGTAACACACGGTACAGCGTACTCCTCGTGCCCCGGGCACGGTACAAAGTACACCCGTGGACCCTACATCACAGCTAGGGTGCTTGCCATAGGACTTAGCCCTCGAAACCATGGAATATCAGCATCACAGTCAGGGTGCCTAACATAGGTCTTAGCCCTCGCACCTGTGGAATATCATATCACATCTCTAATACCCTCATGCTGGCCATCCTCTCAAAATGTGACACTCAGTCACACGAGAATGCGGCATGAGTGGGTAACATGTAAATAATATCACATACAGTGCGCGCCCTTGAGTGCGACACACAGTCGACACTACGCTCGAACACTGTTTCACATCACAAACTCAACTCTAGTGCGAGTAAACCTCCAGCAACTAGGTCAATGTATAGTTCATATATTAAATCAAGTACGAGCAATAGCTCCAGTACCATGCTATGCACAATATCAAATCAAGTACGAGCAATAGCTCTAGTACTATGTCATGTATAAACCATGAAGAATCGAGTACGAGCAACGCTCCAGTACTCTGTCATGTATCTCATGTAAAACTCGAGTATGAGCTAATCGCTCCAACACTCTGTCATGCATATATCATGTAAAGCTGAGTACGAGTAAAACTCCAGTACTCTATCATGCATATGGAAATCTAGTGCGTATCAAAATTTAGCACTAATGTATGTGGAAAACATATGAAATCTAGTGCGAGCTGTTCTCTAGCACGATTCATTTTCACATAATATGATAGATGGCTCTTTAAAAGGGTTTGTTTACAAAATATTAAAATCAGCACTGCAAAGTGTGCTTAAGTCACATCAACCTTAAAATCATTAGCCCATCTATTTATTTTCATGCTAAACAGCAGTTAAACACTCACAATAATAGTTTCCATGCTTTTTGCAACTTTTCACAAAATTTGACTTTTTGACTAACTAGGGGCAAAATCGTAATTTGCCATTATCGGGTCTTAATAATTATTATTCACTTTCTCTGACCCTCAGAGTTTTTAAGTGAATGTAAACGCATACGAAAATACATGCAGGTATCTCTAACTACTCGCAAAAGTTCCTTATCTCGGATCACGTCAAGTGACCTCATTTCCTCGGTGCTGCTCAATCTCGCAGTCCGATCAGCTCTCAATGTAAACTCCGGAGTTGTAAATAACCATTCCTCGGGTTAATTATAATTTTCCTACTGTATTACTCAATAATACAGTCTATTTTCCCTTAATGGGCCTTAATAATCCTTAATGGGCCTAATTAGGCCTTAAGCCCATTTTCATTTTACTATTCATTTTCGTTGGACCTATTGGGCTTGTGGGGCCCACCAACTTTATTGGGCTTGTCCTAGGCCCATTACATCTTATTGGGCCTAAAATATTTGGGCTTGGCCAATTGGGCCTCTCGGCCACATGCCATGGCCGAGAGCTACCCATGCCTCGGTTTTACCATGGCATGCCATCCATGCCTATTATTTAGCCAATTTCACTTAGGCATTTTCACAAACACTTGGTACGCAACATTACCAAT
Organism: Firmiana major; assembly: GCA_033439115.1. Taxonomy (NCBI): domain Eukaryota; kingdom Viridiplantae; phylum Streptophyta; class Magnoliopsida; order Malvales; family Malvaceae; genus Firmiana; species Firmiana major. Next base: position 56,325,444 of record CM065899.1, read on the forward strand.
CATCATATAGTTCATTTAGGCATTTTATCAAACACCTTGATTGCCAACAAATTACATGTATTAATTAATCAATTTGTTTAATTCTAATTACACCATTAACATTAATACATGTACACTAATCCATTTATGTCATAAAATCATATTGACATAATTTAATATCCCATTACTCACTCTCGGCCTAACCCACTTCATGGTGATTTAATATGTTTCAATGCTTAAAACATATATCAACATACTTGAAATCATTCATACATTAACATATTTGAAATTGGAAATTAGAAAATATACCAATTGTTGTGTTCACCCTTTGGCCGAAACTTTGGAGGCTCTCGGTTTGCACTCTATGGCTCCTTGACAGCCAATTCCAACATATGTCAATCTCCTTTCAATTTGGAACAACTTCCATGAAGGATGCAAGTTCCAATTATGCCTAATTCCTAGTGATTTCTAGTGAGAGAAAGCTTGAAAAATATGTTTCAATGGTTTTTTCTTCTAGCCGAATTTGGTGTGATGAAGATGACAATGGTGTGGCTGAATTTATAAGCCATATACTTAGTCATTAAGCTTTACTTTTCAGCCATTTAACTTGACTTTCCAAGCCTTAGCCATGAGTCACCTTATGAGTCACCTTATGAGTCATAGTTAACTTTAACTATGGTTAGATATTTATCTCATGGGATTTTCCATTTGGGCTTCTCGGTTTGGGCTTTCTTAATGGGCTTTTGGGCTGAAATTTTTACTATGTATCGGGCCTTTAATTGTCTCAAAATTTGGCCAATCAATTGGTCCAACAATTCGGTCTTAAGGACCTAAAAATTTTGATATACGTTTAGTATACCTTAATGGGCTTTAAAATTTTCACTTTAGGCCCATTACGTTTTTAACCATTAAATTTATTTCGGAATCCTTCCGAATAAATTTTCCTTACTTCCGGGGATTATTTTCCTGTATTCTGGCCAAGAATATTTTTCCCCAAATTTGCCTCCACACTTAGGTTAATTTTTAACCATGATTAGTCAACTATGGTAAAAGTCCACTTTCATAACTATAGTTGACTTTTTCCTTAACCATTGACTAAGTTGACTTTTTCTTAAAATTTTGAAAGTGTCATATCTTATGTCTTACACTCTCGTCTTTATATTCCAACCGCTTCTGGTGGATAATTATACCCGAAACACCTTTTCTCGCTAAAAAGGTCTATTTTACCCTTTGTAACTTTTACTCTCGTTTTCTATGTTCGGGACTAAATCAAGCTGACTTTCCTTCATGAGCTCTCTATGCTCTTTCATTTTAAGTTCTTATTTTCAATCAGAATGATTTAGAATAACTCGGTTTAGCCTGTGATACTCATCGCTCACATTAGGCATTTTATGTAGCTTTTGCGTGTTAAATCATTTCACTAACACTTTAAGTCTAGTAAATACTCTTCTTATGATTCAACTATAATTACTTAGTGTTCATACACATAAGAATCATAAGAAATAAGCTACAAAAAATCTGGGTCTGAAAACTATGCATGATGATTTATGCCACGCTTTGAATTTGATTTGTGCACTAATAAATAGCAAGATTTGCTTTACATGCCATTAACACAAGTGACACGCCCTAAGGGTACTATCCGCAAGTGCACGGGTCGTCAAGTAATAATGGGGTTTGAGTCCCGGAATTATCATCCCACAGAGAAGTAGACTAGTTTAATTAATTACCGGTTAATCTTACCCTATGGTATATCCTAGCAAATTATGAAATTAAGGTGGTGATCTACTAAGGCTAATTAAAGGTACTGAAAATAATAAAACTATAAAATAAACTAAATAAAACCGAACAAAATTACTTACAGTGTTCCACTCAGTTAAAATCAAAAGCCTACAAAAGAAATTAAAATAGTTAAAACTAATTAATGCAAATAAAATACAAATATGAGAATAACAAAGCAAGATTAATTAAACTAAAATTAACAATCCTAAAATGCAGTAATACTACTTAATCAAAATGCAATTTAAACTAACTTAAGATTTAATGAAATAAATTTACCCCTAATTTAATTCTAAATGAACACTTAATTAACTATCAACCTAAGTTCTAAACCATTAAACAAGAATACTAATCATGCAATTTAATCAAAAACTCTAAACTAAGCTAACAAATTAAATTGGAATTAAACAAAACTAACAATGCATGAAAATGAGTTAATTAACTATTATGCACTAGCCAAACAACCCTTAACAATTTAAACCATTCCCTCCAAACACTGTTCATGTTCTTCACCAAAACATTTCTAGCTGGTTCCGTTCTCGGCTTGCTCACTGCTATCGGTTCCAAGCTGCTGTTCTTGCCAGGTCCTGCTTCTGCTGTTGCTAACCCAGCTCCCGGTCTTGTCCTGTATTACTACCAGTGTTGCTGATCTATTTCTCTTTACTGATGTCTTTAGATACACTCTACACACTCTCGATGCTGTGAGTGTTGTATATCACAGCATTCAGCATTAACAATTCTGCAATTCTCAGCAATGCAATTCTGTAAATAGATAAAACACAAACATTGAATTGTAGTATGTAAGTTCAAGGCAGTGAATAAACTATGGCAACCTTAATATGATTGAATTGAACAACTAGAATAGGAAAAGGAAATAATAGTAAATCACACATAAAACAGAGGAGAACAGAGAGGAAACACACAACCTTTCACTGCACTATTCACAATAAGAGATGCCAATACTAACATGAAGCAAAGCTAAATTAATGGTAACATAACTTAGAAGCAAGGTTACTAATAAGTGAAGAAACTAAAAGAATTAAACTAACGGAACAATTGATCCGAACTGAAGAACTAAATAATATTAAAAAGAAAAAGACGTTAATTGTAAGAATTGATGAAAAAGAGCATGATTTTTTTTAATCAAACATTCGATCATGAAGAGTAGATGTTGAGGTATTTCTTCATTCACAAACATTGGATCACGGTGAAGAAGATTAATCAAACATCAACAGGTTTCTTCCAGTAGCCACGGTTTCTTTCAATAGTCACGGTTTCATTCATTCCTCCACCAAACCATTTTTCTTCCACCCTTCCAATATTATCACCAATCGATGCACAGAATCATCCCAACATTTTAGATCGGCAATAATGAATCAAAAATCATGATCAGCATTGATGATTCAAGATTTGCAAATACTTTAGACTATAACCGAAAGGGGATTAAAACTTATAGCAAAAACAAGATGATGACAATTGAAACAAACTGAAATGATAAACAACTATTTCTAAGCAATGATACTGATGAACTAAAGAGAAAAACTTTTCATAAAAATAAGTTGAATAACAATAGTAGCTCTGGAGAAAAGAAACTGGAAGACTCGAAAAAAATACTGTGCCGTCGAATATCTAAAAAAAAAGGAAAAAAAACTTTTTAAGTTAACCTAAAAATAAAACTATTCTAGCCTATTTTTTTCCACCCTTACAATTGTCATCATTTTCTATTTATATACACATTTAGGGGTACAATTGTAATTTTTTCATCCTAGATGAGTTGGCATTGTTTGGCCACTTGTCTTCACACCATTGGCTCCTTGAAAAATAATATTTCCATGTCATTTGTCTTTTTATCCAATTGGATGTGCTAGGCTCGTGTTGTCCGCGTGGTCCAATCTCGATTTTAGCTCAATTTCGGTTCATTTTCTATCGAAATATTCAAAATTCATTCAGATTTAATTTATCTGCAAACATGAGAATTTTAATTAAATAAAAGGGGATAATTAAAAAAATAAATCAGGGATCTAAATAATTAATTAGGAAATTAAGCACAAATAATTCTAAAAATATAGAATTATCACACCTCCAAACTTGAGCTTTTGCTTGTCCTCAAGCAAAACAAAATAATTATAAGAATGACAAGTACTAAACACAATAATTTCCCTAATACTATCCTCAAAGAAAAAGTACAGACTATGATCTTAAAGATTCACAATTACAAGTCCAACACTTAGAATCATTCAATCATAAGTCCTAACCCAAATTAGACTCCTCTGGAGTGTGTGAAAAATGTCAAAGTCACTTCACAGTACATTATCCAGAGTAGATTATGCAAACACAGTGAATGCAAAGTCAATGACATGTGATCATTCCCATAAGTTTGCTTTTCACTTCTCTCTCCACTAATGTAGTCACACTTAACTAAAGATCAATAGGACTTCATTAAGCTTGTAATGTAAGGCTGGAGCTAAGGTATGATAAAGTCGATTTAGGTTTAATTACCCCTTAACATGCATTACTTTCAGGATTTTAATGTAAAAGCTCAAATTCCACCAAACTTATTTATTTCACTAAACATTTTTTTTCTTTCTTCTTTTTCTCTTTCTATTTCTTTCATTTTTTTTATTTTTTTAATTATTTTTTTATTATTATTATTTATCATTCACTATCACCAAACACCCATATGTACAAAGCTCAAAATATATCCCAATGACTTTCATGCTTTCGGGGTAGGGGATAGGAACAAAGTATTTAAGCTAAGAAAAATTATAAGCAGATGTATTTACAGAGAAAGACTTATTTGGCCCAGATGGGTGACTAGGGATAAAGTATGTAAAGGGATGGCTCGAAAGGCTCAAACGATCCAAAGATGGCCTAAATCATCTCCCTAATTAAGTGTGATCTAATATTTCACCTCGAGATTAGATCAAACAAATTCTAGAATATGATGCACAAAATCAATTGAACAAAATGCAATCCTATGTCCACATAAGCTTTCTCTAAATAAATATACAAATTCATGACATGACATGTGCATAAGATGAGGCAATCACAATCAGAATTAAGACAAATTCAAGAATTCAACTTCATGCTTTTCCTATAATCATGCTTCTTAGTCAATCAAAATCAGACCTAATCATGGGGTCATATCATCGGAATATGGGAAAACTATATGCTAAGTACTAAATCATCCCAAAATTAAGCAGTTTAAGCTCAGATTTTAGAAAAAATTTTGAAATTTTTTTCAATTTTGCCCAAATCAAATTTTCAAAAAATACTGCTCAAGTGATATCCCCTTTCAGCCACAAACTTGAAGTGCACAGTATCCTTAGTGTGCAGATAATATAAACAATTAAGCTCAATAATAGAGTACTCCCCTATCTGATGTTGATGAACAATTGAAAGCGTAAAACTTAGAAAATAAACCTGCAAAATAAACAAAGAAGGAAACAATAGAAAAGAAAAAGAAAAAAGAACTATATACAAAAAGTGAAAAAATGAAGCTAAGTAGCAGGATCAGAAGTAGGAGGGTCAGCTAAAGTGGTCACAGAATGCTGACGATCAAACCCTCCCCCAAAATAGTGTTTCAGTATGTCGCCATTAACTTTAAAGAGTTGATTCAGGGTCTCATCCATAATTCCAATGGCTCCATGAGAGAATACTTGTGTAATGGTAAAGGGACCTGACCACCTAGACTTAAGCTTTCCTGGAAACAGCTTCAAGCGTGAATTAAACAACAGAACCTGCTGGCCTGGCTCAAAGTGTCTCTCCTTAATTTTCTTATCATGCCATCACTTAGTCTTTTCCTTGTAAAGGTTGGCATTCTCATATGCCTGCAACCTGAACTCATCTAACTGATTAAGCTGTAGCAGCCTCTTCCCCCCTGCTGCCTCTAAATTGAAATTCAGGTTCTTAAGAACCCAATAGGCCTTGTGTTCTAGCTCTACTGGTAGATGACAGGCTTTACCATAAACAAGTTGATAAGGGGACATTCCTAAAGGTGTTTTGAAGGCTGTCCTATAGGCCCAAAGTGCATCCTCTAACCTAATGGACCAGTCCTTCCTACTTGGGTTCACTATTTTCTCTAATGTCCCATTAATTTCCCTATTGGACAACTCTACTTGGCCACTCTTCTGTGCGTGATAAGCAGTGGCTACCTTATGTTTGACCCCATATTTCTTTAACAGCCCATCAAAACTTCGATTGCAAAAGTGGGATCCTCCATCACTAATGATAGCCCTAGGTGTGCCAAATCGTGTGAAAATGTTATTCTTTAAAAACCTTACTACCACCTTGGCATCATTAGTCGGTAAAGCCATCGCTTCAACCCATTTCGATACATAGTCCACAGCCACTATAATATAGAGATTGCCATATGAAGGAACGAATGGTCCCATGAAATCAATGCCCCAGACATCAAAGAGTTCTACTTCTAAAATATTAGTCAGAGGCATCTCATTTCTTTTGGAAATATTACCTACCCTCTGACATCTATCGCATTTCATCACAAAGTAGTGGGCATCCTTAAATAACATGGGCCAGTAATATCCAGATTGTAAAACCTTGGCTGCTGTCCTCTCTCCTCCAAAATGCCCTCCATAATAAGAAGAATGGCAATGTCTAAGTATATCCTCTACTTCTTCCATGGGAACACACCTTCTCAAAATCTGATCTTTACATTGCTTGTACAGGAAGGGTTCATCCTAAACATAATACTTGACATCACTCAAAAACTTTTACTTTTGCTGGGTAGTTAAATCAGGTGGCATTACATTGCTCACCACATAATTTACAAAATCAGCATATCAAGGCAATCTGGAGTGCCCGAAAGTAAATAGCTGCTCATCAGGAAAGGACTCATTAATAGCTGTACCATCTTCTTTAAGTCCACTCTCTAATCTAGATAGATGGTCAGCAACCCGATTCTCTGTACCTTTCCTATCCTTAATCTCCAAGTCAAACACCTGTAGTAGGAGGATCTATCGAATCAGCCTCGGCTTTGCATCTTTCTTGGAGACTAAGTACTCAATGGTAGCATGATCAGTATATACTACTACCTTAGTACCTATGAGATAGGAGTGAAACTTATCAAAAGCAAATACCACAGCTAACAGCTCTTTCTCGGTAGTAGCATAGTTCATCTAGGCCTCATTAAGTGTTTTGCTTGTGTAGTAAATAGCATAAAAGACTCTTTCTTTTCTTTGTCCTAGTACAGCCCCGACAGTATAATCACTTGCATCACACATAAGCTCAAAAGGTAAACTCCAATCTGGAGCTATGATTATAGGGGCTGTAACTAATTTTTCCTTTAAAGTCTTAAATGCTTTTAAGCATTTCTCATCAAAGCAAAACACAGTGTCTTTCTCAAGGAGATTACATAAAGGCTTAGTTATCTAAGAAAAATCCTTAATGAACCTTCTGTAAAATCCCGCATGGCCCAGGAAACTTCGAATTCCTTTTACAGTGGTAGGGGGAGGTAACTTCTCAATAATTTTTACCTTAGCCTTATCCACTTCTATCCCTCGAACAGAGATTTTGTGCCCTAGCACTATGCCTTCTTTCACCATAAAGTGGCATTTCTCCCAATTAAGCACTAAGTTTGTTTCTTCACACCTCCTCAGCACTAGTGCTAAATTCTGCAAACATAAATCAAAGCTATCCCCAAATACTGAGAAATCGTCCATGAAAACCTCAAGAAAATCCTCTACCATATCATGGAATATGGCCATCATGCAACGCTGGAATGTAGCAGGTGCATTGCATAGGCCAAAAGGAATTCTTCTAAAAGCAAAGGTCCCATAGAGACAGGTGAAAGTAGTCTTTTCTTGGTCTTCTGGGGCTATAGCTATTTGATTGTACCCAGAGTATCCGTCCAGTAAAAAATAGAATTTGTGACTAGCTAATCGATCTAACATTTGGTCAATGAAGGGTAAAGGGAAGTGGTCTTTCCTGGTGGCCTTGTTGAGTTTCTTATAATCCATACATACTCGCCAACCAGTGACAGTCCTAGTGGGAATGAGCTCATTATTTTCATTCTCGATCACTGTCATCCCTCCCTTTTTAGGGACACATTGTACTGGGCTCACCTAGGCACTGTCAAAAATGGGATAGATAATCCCTGCATCTAACCACTTAATGATCTCCTTCTTGACAACTTCTTTCATTACAGGGTTCAATCGACGCTGGTGCTCTATGGATGACCTATACCCCTCCTCCAATAGTATCTTATGCATACAGATAGAGGGACTAATACCCTTAAGGTCAGAGATAGACCAGCCTATAGCCTTCTGATGCTCTCTTAACACTTGTAGTAATTTTGCTTCCTGATCACTAGAGAGAGCAGCAGATGCTATTACCGATCGTGTGGAGGATTCACCTAAGTAAGCATACCTAAGGTGTAAGGGTAAAGGTTTGAGTTCTAATGCTGAAGGATCACTGGTGGATGGAAAGATATTTGAAATTGGAATAGATGAAGAGTCTAATGTCTCAAATTGGGCAATTTCCTCAAAAGGTGTGACCTCTAATAACTATAAAGTCTCATAGACCTCATCATCATCTTCACTATACTCTCTAAGATCAACAGATTTCACTAAGGAGGCTTCTAAAAGGTTTAAAGGGTATGTCTTGGAAAACTCCTTAGTGATGTCCTTATCCACTAAATCCATCCTAAAACAATCATGAGAGTCATCAGGGAACCTTAGAGATTTGAACACATTAAATTTGACTTCCTGATCTTGAACTCTCATTGTTAACTCCCCCTTTTGTACATCTATTAAAGTTCTACCAGTTGCTAGGAATGGCCTGCCTAGTATAATTGGGACTTCCCTGTCTTCCTCCATGTCCAACACAATAAAATCTGCAGGGAAAATAAACTTGTCCACTTTTACTAAGACATCCTCAATGACCCCCTTCGAATATTTAATTGATCGATCAGCCAACTGGAGAGTCACTGTGGTAGGCTTGGCATCCCCCATTCCTAACTTCTGATAGATAGACAATGGCATCAAATTTATACTAGCTCCTAAATCGCACAGGGCTTTACCAAAGAATAAATTTTTAATAGTGCATGGTATGGTAAAGCTCCCTAGATCCTTGAGCTTGGGGGGTAATCTCCTCTGGATAATAGCACTACGTTCCTCAGTTAAGGCCACCATCTCGTAATCTTCCAATCTTCTTTTCCTAGAGAGAATATCCTTCATAAACTTCACATAGCTTGGCATTTGCTCTAAGGCATCTGCAAATGGAATGTTGATGTGAAGTTTCTTAAAAACCTCAAGGAATTTTGCAAATCGTTGGTCCAGTTTTTGATTTTGAAATCTCTAAGGAAAAGGGACTGGTGGTCTAAGAGGAGGAGATGTAGTGGAAACTTTTGTAGCATCAGAGGATAAAGAAGGTTGTGACAAAGAAACAGGTAAAGGTGAAGAATTGCTTGGCTTTGTTTCCTTTGCAGCTTGATCTTTTGATTCTTACTCCTTTTGAGCTGCTTCACTAGAACCTATGGGTTTTTTAACTATGGGCTGGTCAGGTCTGCACTTAACAGAGGGAGTTACTAGCTCTCTGCCACTCCTAAGGGTGATGGCTTTCACATGTTCCTTCCCTTCCCTTCCCTTTGCCTAACAGGATTGGCTTCAGTGTTACTAGGAAGGGTACCCTGAGGACATTGACTAAGAGCATTTACTATTTGTCCTACCTGAACCTCTAGGTTCTTAATTGAAACTGCTTGATTTTACAAGATTATTGTGAACATTTCCTCAAGCGAGGGTTTCTTATCAGCTGCTGGTAAGTGCTGGGGGTGTGGTTGTGGTTGATGGACGTGGGATGGATGGGAATGGTTAGGTGGATGATGTGGATACTGTGGTGGTGGGTGGTGAGGATATTGATGCTGCGATGGTACCTGAACCGATGGAGCTTGAAAACCTGGGGGTCCAACTGGTCTAGAATTAAAAGCTTGCCTTTGGTTTTGGCTCTAAGAAAAGTTAGGATGGTTCCTCCACCCTGGATTATAGGTGTTAGAAAAAGGGTTGTTTTGTTGCTTAGGGGCAACGTACTGAACCGATTCTAAGTTAAGTGGACACCTATCTACAGCATGGGTACCACTACACAGATCATAAGAGAGAAATGGACTTTGAACAGAAAACACAGGGTTAGGATTGTTGGAAGGATTAGTTTCGATACTGAGTGACTCCACCTTCTTTGTAAGATTGGCGATTTGAGAGGTCAAGGTGGAAAGAGTGTCGAGCTCATATATACCCACTGATTTCTTTGTCAATTGCCTTTCCAAGGACCATTGATAGTTGTTAGCTGCCATCTTATCTAGCAGCTCATAAGCCTCCTCCTTTGTTTTGCACATCAAGGCTCCTCCTGAAGCAGCATCCACTATGGTCCTATTTTTGCTTGTAAGTCCATTATAGAAGGTCTGGACTTACAGCCATAGAGGTAGGTCGTGGTGAGGGCACTTCCTAAAAAGCTCCTTATATCGTTCCCATGCCTCGTAAAGGGATTCAGAGTCGTATTGGGCAAAGGAGGATATATCGCTATGGAGTCTGGCCATTTTAGAGGGAGGAAAAAATTTAGCTAGAAATTGGTGGCTAACTCGTCCCATGTAGAAATTGATCCTGGAGGCAGGGAGGTCAACCAGTGTCTCGCCCTATCCCTAAGTGAAAAGGGAAAAAGTCTGAGTTTAAGCGCATCATCAGATAATCTATTATGTTTGAACGTGTTGTACAAGTCCAAAAATTGCCCAAGGTGAGCATGTGGGTCATCATGTGGAAGCCCACTAAACTGTAAAGAAGTTTGGATCATCTGAAGGATGGAAGGCTTAATTTTGAAATTATTAGCAGGGACAGCTGGTGGCCTAATGCCAGTATAATATCCTTCAATCGTTGGCATCGCATAATCTCCAACGGTCCTACTTTCCCTATTTTCTGCCATCGTGTTTTGCTGCGGAGCTATAAATTTCCAAGAGTCCTTTCGAATTTTTCTAAGAGTTCGTTCAATTTCAGGATCTAGAGGAAAGCAATCAAAACTCTTGGCTCTAAGCATGCAAACATCAGAAAGTCCCTGCTTTTTTTTTAAATTAATTATAAGAAAGTTAACTAAACTAAATTAAGGATCTAAATATTTAAAACCTAAATATCTACAAGCTAGAATTACACCTAAGCATAATTTTACCGATATTAATTAAGGACTAATTAAAACTTCCCTGGTAACGGCGCCAAAAACTTGACACGCTCTAAGGGTACTATCTGCAAGTGCACGGGTCGTCCCGGAATTATCGTTCCACAGAGAAGTTGACTAGTTTAATTAATTACCGGTTAATCTTACCCTATGGTATATCCTAGCAAATTATGAGATTAAGGTGGTGATCTACTAAGGATAATTAAAGGTACTGAAAATAATAAAACTATAAAATAAACTAAATAAAACTGAACAAAATTACTTACAGTGTTCCACTCAGTTAAAATCAAAAGCCTACAAAAGAAATTAAAATAGTTAAAACTAATTAACACAAATAAAATGCAAATATGAGAATAACAAAGCAAGATTAATTAAACTAAAATTAACAATCCTAAAATGCAATAATACTACTTAATCAAAATGCAATTTAAACTAACTTAAGATTTAATGAAATAAATTTACCCCTAATTTAATTCTAAATGAACACTTAATTAACTATCAACCTAAGTTCTAAACCATTAAACAAGAATACTAATCATGCAATTTAATCAAAGACTCTAAACTAAGCTAACAAATTAAATTGGAATTAAACTAAACTAACAATGCATGAAAATGAGTTAATTAACTATTATGCACTAGCCAAACAACCCTTAACAATTTAAACCATTCCCTCCAAACACTGTTCATGTTCTTCACCAAAACATTTCCAGCTGGTTCCGTTCTCGGCTTACTCGCTGCTCTCAGTTCCAGGCTGCTGTTCCTGCTGGGTCCTGCTTCTGTTGTTGCTAACCCAACTCCCGGTCTTGTCCTGTATTGCTAACAGTGTTGCTGATCTATTTTTCTTTACTGCTGTCTTCAGATACACTCTACACACTCTCGATACCGTGAGTGTTGTACATCACAGCATTCGGCATCAACAATTCTGCAATTCTCAGCAATGCAATTCTGTAAATAGATAAAACACAAACATTGAATTGTAGTATGTAAGTTCAAGGCAGTGAATAAACTATGGCAACCTTAATATGACTGAATTGAATAGCTAGAATAGGAAAAGGAAATAACAGTAAATCACACATAAAACAGAGGAGAACAGAGAGGAAACACACAACCTTTCACTATACTATTCACGGTAAGAGATGCCAATACTAACATGAAGCAAAGCTAAATTAATGGTAACATAACTTAGAAGCAAGGTTACTAATAAGTGAAGAAACTAAAAGAATTAAACTAATGGAACAATTGATCTGAACAAAAGAACTAAATAATAATAAAAAGAAAAAGACGTTAACTGTAAGAATTGATGAAAAAGAGCATGAATTTTTTTAATCAAACAGTGGATCATGAAGAGTGGATGTTGAGGTATTTCTTCATTCACAAACATTGGATCACAGTGAAGAAGATTAATCAAACATCAACTGGTTTCTTCCAGTAGCCACGGTTTCTTTCAATAGTCATGGTTTCATTCATTCCTCCACCAAACCATTTTTGTTCCACCCTTCCAATATTATCACCAATCGATGCACAGAATCATCCCAACATTTTAGATCGGCAATAATGAATCAAAAATCATGATCGACATTGATGATTCAAGATTTGCAAATACTTTAGACTATAACCGAAAGGGGATTAAAACATATAGCAAAAACAAGATGATGATAATTGAAACAAACTGAAATGATAAACAACTATTTCTAAGCAATGATACTGATGAACTAAAGAGAAAAAATTTTCATAAAAATAAGTTGAATAACAATAGTAGCTCTGGAGAAAAGAAACTGGAAGACTCGAAAAAAATATTGTGCCGTCGAATATCTAAAAAAACAAGGAAAAAAAACTTTTTAAGTTAACCTAAAAATAAAACTATTCTTACCTATTTTTTTTCACCCTTACAATTGTCATCATTTTCTATTTATATACACATTTAGGGGTACAATTGTAATTTTTCCATCCTAGATGAGTTGGCATTGTTTGGCCACTTGTCTTCACACCATTGGCTCTTTGAAAAATAATATTTCCATGTCATCTGTCTTTTTGTCCAATTGGATGTGCTAGGCTCGTGTTGTCCGCGTGGTCTAATCTCGATTTTAACTCAATTCTGGTTCATTTTCTACCGAAATTTTCAAAATTCATCCGGATTTAATTTATCTGCAAACATGAGAATTTTAATTAAATAAAAAGGGATAATTAACAAAATAAATCGTGGATTTAAATAATTAATTAGGAAATTAAGCACAAATAATTCTAAAAATATATAATTATCAACAAGCATGAATTAATGCTTTTGAAGTGTGAATGAAAATGTGTATGGTTTTGAGCATGGCATCACGATCACGTAGATAGTGTAATATCTACCTGTTTGCATGATTGACTTACTGAGCGCTTTGTTTGCTCACCCCCATATTTTCCCCTCTCTACAGAGCTTTGAGTGTAGACTGAGAGCGACTGGAGGTTTTCCTTTTGGTATCCCCTGCATCCCATCACTAAACGTATACACACTGATGAAATTTTGTATCTAAACTTTCTATAACACAGTAGCATTTTGTATGTAACTATTGGGGATATAAAGCTATGTAAACATCAACTCTGATTTATTTATACAAGTGTTTACTTCTAAATTAAACTACAAATTAAATGTGTTGGTTGGATGAGGTAGACATTGACACACATCCCAACTGTTAAGAGGGTAGCTGATCACGATCAAGGTAAGGTAAGGACAAAAAATAAATAACATATGAAAAACGTAAAATTTGTGACGATTTTTGGTAAGTTGAGGGTCGTGACACTTAGTTCATCTCGTAGCACATTAAAGTCTCGTAAACACATAAAACAATGTTATGCAATTTCTAGTAAATTTCGTAATAAACAGGTAATTCTCATTAGAACTTGTCAAATACTTCTAATCAATTTCTCATAAAATCTCGTAGTAAACATGTACTTCTCGTAAGGCTAATTCCTCAGTAAATCACTAATAAGAGTGGACCTACTATAGCTAAAAGTAAGTAGTTCTCGTGTACCCTGGAAACTAAGGTGTCGCCTATGGCCATATATCCTTGTCACCTCCAATTCTAGGGGGGTCAGCTATAACTGGAACCCATCAATGCAATTAGTTGAGCGAGACTAATAATAGTTATATAAATTTAAACTATTGTGCAATAGTTATTTCCATATTGCTAAATTAGTCTCATAACAGTACAGAGTGTCATAAAATTGTAGAAACAGTATCACAATGTTTTGAAATTAGTGTAAACATGGATATTTAAGCAAGCTCAAGCAATATCTGAAACTCATCACATAAAAAAAGATTTCAAAAGCTTTAATACATGCAATATAAATCTCGTGCAAACTTAAAATCTCAGGTATATAAAAGTATAGAAATGTAATATGCTTATGAAGGCCTAAGGGCCTACACTTAATTTCTCGTAAATACTTTCTTTCTATAAAAATTTCAATAGCATAATAGGGCTATATGTTCTATACCTCACTTGCAAGGCAAACACAGTTTGTATACCTAATAGCAACACATTTCAATTTCGTATCATACTACTCAGTACATTTACCTTCTTGTTACTTATCACATAATACACAACTCAAGTCATATTTATCTTTACTTCATCATTCATCACATATGGGCTAATATAAATACATTAGCCGTTTAAGTCACAATGATGTAATGTTACACAACTTGACAATATCACTTATATAAATCACAATTTCATGTTAATTAATTTTATTTGCCTCATATGCCTTGTACTTACGCTGTAGACGCTACCTGACATATTGAGATAGTGTGTGAAAACCCACATTTCTATGTACTTAACCTTGAAATTCGTAAGTATAAAAGACAAGTATAGTGGAATGATAAAGGGAAGAACATTTTGTATGAACGAGTATTCATTTTGGTTTAAACTTATGTGTGATGACATGATTAAGAATGAAATAACGTCTTTAAAGGTATCATAGGTTGATAATGGATGAAATAGATGAAACATGATTGGAAAACAATCTAAACAAGGGCTTAATGACATGTTGAGTGTGTTGGAAATGATGGAAACATTGATAAATGGCTTGGTGTGAAATTGGTATAGTTTGGGGATGTATTCAAGTAGAAAATAGTGCAGAAAACTATAGTTTTTGATATGATGGATCGATTCCCTCCTTTAAAGGATCGATCCCCTACAAAGAAAAAAAAAGCCAAATTTGCATTCTGCCAAGAAGGGGTCAATCCCTTAGGTTTAGATGATTGATCTCAGGCCCAAAAACTATAAAGATTTACTTTCTATCAATAGTGGACCGATTCCCTATCCTCAAAGGATCGATCCCTTCTTTGGCTAAGAGCTTCTAATAGTGAAAATGACTAGAGGGATCAATCCCCCATGCTTCAGGATCGTTCCCCTAATCTTACCTGCTCCTACTTAGGCATGAAATAACCCATTTAAGCTACCCTAATTCGTTCTCTTTCTCATTTTTACATTTGGAAACCAAAAAAGAAAAGAAAAGGGAAAGAAAGAGGGGAAAAAGGAGAAGGAAGGAAAACTAACCAAAGGGTTTGGAGCCGTTTCATCTTTTTGCCATCCTTTACAACATATCTCAATTTGGAGCTTTTTGGGAAGGGTTTGAAGGCTCAAATCTGAGAGAGAAGATTTGAGTAATTGAGGTAAGATAGAAAGGAAACTTCAATCCTTTAGACATGAAAATATATTAATCTTTTGAAGGTTTAAAGGTTATTTTTGGTATTATCTTATAGTGAAGAAGCTTGAAAGGGTGTCATTAAGCTTTGCCCACAACCTAAGATTTGGAGGTAAGAATTCCTAAATTTGTGAAATTATTTTAGTGATATTTGGGTTAAAGATCTATGTTTTGGCTAAAATGGGTTATTAAGTAAAATTATGGAAAGTTGACTTAGGGTTTTGATTCCTTAAGAGGCTTATGAAAAGATAGTGTTTTGAGGTTAGTTCTCTTGTATAATAGTGATTGAATCACCATGAGATAGTTATAAGTACTGTTAATGAGGATTAAGTAAGGTGATAAGCATAGGTGATAGACATTAATGAGCCCAATGGCATAATTAAGTTATAAAAGGGTTGGTTGGTGTGTCTTGAAGTTAATGGGGTTTCTTGAATGCTAATGGGATGTATTTGACTAATGTGGAAACCAAGCTATGTAAGACCCACTTTTGGTGATGTATTCCTTATGATTCATATGATGTAACACATTTCCATATGATAATTGAATCATAAGAAGAGCTTTTGGCTTGAATGAAATTGCAAAGGGAATGAATGAGTATTCATGAATCCGTGTAATGGCCAAATAAGTGATGAAGTGGCCACAGATTAAATGAACAAAATTTAAACCCTTCAGACTGAGGGTGAGGACTTAAAACACGAAATGATAATGCAAGGACTGTGAATTTTGTGTACCCTTTTGTGATTCCAAGCAGTACACACAAGTTCCTTAACACGAGAATCAGAAGAAAGGAACCTTTCCATGCTCTAAGTGTAAATAGAATGCAAAATGACTAGTGAAGCAATTAAAGGCAAGTTTTCCTTTGAATTTTTGAAAAAAAATTTACAGTTGGAAACCTGCAGATGAAGACCAGATCGATCTCTTCTTCAAGCAGATCGATCTTAGTTTGGGAGGCCTAGAGAGGATCGATTCATTCCGAAGAGCAAATTGATCTCTCCCAATGAGGATATTGATCTCCAGTTGCTTCTGCCTAGCAAAGATTGACCCCTTCCCAAAGAGCAGATCAATCCCTTATACAAAGCAGATCGATCTCCACTTGATTCTGCCAAGAAAGCATCGATCTCATCCCAAAGAGCAAATCGATCCCACACTTACATACCTAAATATTTCGATAGTTCAAACTAAAGGAAGATCGATCTCTTACCATAGGAGATCGATCTCACCACACCTATTCTATAAAAACCCGATGGCAAAACCTTCTTCTTCAAAAAATTAAAAACACTTCTCCATTTTCCCAAGAAAATAAATTTTTCTATCTCTACAATACCATTCCCTTCCAAAAAGATTTGGGAAAAGTTGCTGTGAGCAAAGTTGTTCATTGTGAGGAGGAGAACAACATAGTTAGGAATCAGCATTCAACTTGTTGGATTGAATGAGCAAAAGGGTCCTCCAATTTCGGACAAGAGAAAAGACAAGCTAGGTAAGTTTTCAATACACCAACTCCAAGTATGTTTATCTAGATATTGTTATGAGTTAATTGATGTATGTATTATTGGCTGAAACTATCTAAAACATGATGAATCAACCATGACCTAAAATTGGGTTTAGTGTGAGAAAATGAGATATGGTGGATTTAAGGATGAATGGATTTTACTAAGGTGTTAGTAATGTTATATGCATGATTTTGAGATGGTTTAGTGAAATCAATTCATAGAATTGGATGAAGCTATGAAATGTGCATATAAGGTGTTTGTGAAAATGCATGAATGAATGAGAAACTAAGGTTAAAACATTGCATGCCAAGTGTTAAATAGTATAACTAAGTGAGTTTGTTAGCCTAATTAGCTAGGAATGACATGATGGGTGTTCAGCCACTATGCCAGAGCCAAATGTAATCATAGGCCAAACTTGATGCAATCGGCTCGATAAGGTCAATGGGCCTAGAATTCGATCCAACGAGAGATAATGAGCCTAATGAGCCCAAAGGGCCTAGGTGAAATGATTAGCACAGTCGAAATTGACTTAAGAGAAAATTAGGCTCAATAATATAGAATAACTAGGATGAAGTTAGAATATGAGTTATCAGTATTGACTCATGTGATGATGAATGTTTGCAGCTCCCGAGGATATATCCAGAGAAAATTGAGCCCAATCACGAGAAGCGGGAAAGGAAGAAGGAGTTGCTTCCGAGTGAATTAAGGTAAGGGAATTTTGTTGGCTCTTAGAGATACCTGTACATGTTTTCGGGTGCTTTACGGTTTCTAAAATGTTTAAGGGTCATAGAAAAGAAATAAATGTTTGAAGGGTAAAAGAAAATTGGGGTTTAAGAAAAGTTCATGAAAAGCAAGAACATGATGTTTTTAAGTCTTTTATTGCTTTTTAGCATGTGGATAGGTAGGCTGGCTAGCATTTAAATGATTTGCATGAAAATAGCTTGATTTGGTTTTTATAACCATACTTTGCAAAAGAATTAGTCGGCTACATGGATTTTGTGAAAATAAAGTGTGCTGGAGCGTTGGTCGCACGAGATTTGACGTGTTTATACATGCATTAGTGCTGGAGCGATGCTCGCACTAGAGTTTTACATGCATTAGTGCTGGAGCCTAGCTCGCACTAGTTTTCACATGGATTTTATGGCATGGTGCTGGAGCGTTGCTTGCACTAGATGTCCGCTATATACTTGTTGTCGTGCTAGAGATTACTCGCCCGTGATTTTATGACATGTTGGGAGCTGTGCTACGAGCTTCGAGTAGACTGTGTGTCACACCGATTAAATAGGCTCGCATGTGTGTATTGAGATGTGGCACGATATGATGTGATGATATAGGTCCACGGAGTACATTGTACCGTGTATGGATATTATATATATATTGTATTCGTACAAAAGATAGATCTGCTATAGACCGATGGGTTGGACATGACCCACCTCTTTTACGGAAGTAGATAGAAGTGATACCCCGCACACTAGGATCCGTGTAGCCTAGGATCATAGAGGATATGACCATAGTCCTAGTTATTACCCTTATTATTATTTGCCTATCTCACATGTCACTTGGTTTATGATGAATCCATATTTTTAAATTGTTTTGTGGGTCAAGACAGTCCAAAGGAGGGGCTGAGTCCTGACGAATGCTGATTTGTACTGATTTGTGTTGAGTATGACTACTTTTAAGTGCACCTCGCATGATGATTTTCCATGCTTTGTTTACGACTTGCGTATGATGATTTTCCATGCTTTGTTTACGACTTGTGCACTGATTTGAATAGCATGAACTGCTTTATATATCATAATCATGTGCATGAATTGATGTTTTTGGGTATGACGAGTAACTGCATGGTTTTACCAATGGCATCACGATGATGTAGATAGTACAGTTATCTACCTGCTCACATGATTGCCTTACTGAGCATGTGGTTTGCTCACCACCTTTATTTTCCCCCTCCACAGAGCACTTTCAGTAGACTGAGAGTGACTGAGGAGTTGATTTTTGGAGTCCGTTGCATCCCATCATACGAGGTATACACATTTGTACAGTTTGTATCTAGACATGTAATAGCACAATAATATTTTGAATGTAACTTTTGGTGATGTAAAGAATTATAAACACATGTAAATAGCAACTCTGATTAAGAAATGCAAGTGTTACCTTTAAATAAAATGTAAATTGAAATGGTATGGTTGGATGAGATTTACATCGATACATAGCCCAACTGTTGGTGGTGAAGTTGTTCCTGATCAGAGGAAAGAATGAATAATGGATTAAATAATAAACGAAAAATGAAAAATTTGTAATGATTTTTGGTAAATTGAGGGTCGTGACAAGCTAGCTAAGAGTGCAACCATTAGGTGAAAGAGTGCGTCGTGCATTGAGATAGCTTGTTGTCGTGGTGTGCTTAAGGTAAGAGGTGTACATAGTTGTTGGTAGTAATTAAACTACCTTGTTTCAATGCATAAATTATAGAAATAGATGATTTGGACCAACCGAGGATCATTGATTTTGCAAAGATGTCTTTACGCCATATGTCTTGATTTAAATTAGGCTTTTCATGCATGACATGATTATTTTACCATGAAATGAGATTTACATCAATGTAAGTCTTGTTTTAAGATGTTTTGGTATTGGTTTAAGGGTGAAAACCCAACCAAAATTGCGTAAATGTGCATGAAGGATCAATCTCTCAAGGGGTGGGATCGATCCCTCAAGTAGTTTTCTAGAAATAAGGTTTTTGGTTATGAGGGATCGATCCGGTCTCTTCTTTGCATTACCCATATTAAAGGCAAGTAATGGCCCACTAGAGTTACAAAAGGTTTCAAGAACTCATGTATTATGTTTTATCACCTTATTTTTAATATCAAATGCATGGGTTACCTTTATGGTACAAAAAACATTGTTTCGTTTGGTTAACTTATGTTTTTGGAGCTAAGTTTTGAGACTTGGCACTTGTAGTTCAACGTCGTTATGGTAGTCATGCAAATGTGCGTATTTGCATGACATGTAACATCCCCACAGTTAGTTTATTGCATGGTAAGTGCTGAGTGATACCTATACCCATACCAGGCCGTTGCTTTGTGCTTAGCACTACGCATGCAATATGTGTTCGGACTATATTTTTGGAGCTGTATGACCTTGGTTCAGTTTACAGCATGACCATAGTCATCGGTTCAGTTTCTCCCTACTTGGGACTTATCTATGTTGCATGATTACTATAGGGACTTCACTTAGTCTTCACCTTATGATTTCGGTGTATGTTTTTGGATGTTTACATTATGTTTTCAATAAACGGTTTTGTAGGATTATAAGTCATGCTTTTAGAATACTATGCTCTGTTTAAATTACAAATATGCTTTCGAATATGCTATATCTATGATTTGATTTATGATTGCATGTTTTTAATATGCATGAAACTTCTATCATGTGCATCATGTTTTTCGCTATCAGCTTCTACATGTATTTCTTACTGGACTTTTCTCAAAGGTCACATCCTCCCAAATCTCTTGTAGTGATCTGTGCGGAGTACACGATTTAGGCTGGTTGATAAGGAGTCTCCCCAGGCTAGCTATTGTATTCAGTGAGGTATACACCCTCTTTTTGTATGGTTTATTTTCAAGACATATGTAAGCACAACTATGTGTTCTTTTTGGCTAATGGATGCTTAGGTGGGATGTAATTTGGAAATTGTGTAGCTTTTGATTTAGTGATGTCTAGTTACTAAAGTGAATGCAAATCCAACATGAATGTGAATGATAATAGGTGGGACATAGCTGATTAATTAACTAGGATCACGAACTAAAAGAGAAATATTAATGATTCAGTAACGATTAGCTAACTAGATTAATCGAACCCTACACTACGTGTTGACAACTATAAGAACGAAAAGAAAAAGTTAATCCAAGTTTTCGCTTCCGGGACATTACATAGTGAACTTACCAAAAGCAAAGTCCAAGAACAACTTGTTCAAGCTTAAGGATCTTGTATACCACACCATTGATTTAGCTCGCTCACACTATAATTACAAACACAATAAACCATTCATTATCCACCACTCTCCACTATCATAGTGCCATTTAACTCTAAACATAATCCATTACCACTCACTTAATAACTTAGCCATTATTGCCAACAAATGAAAAAAGTAGCAAGTTCGATATGATTCAATCGTTTTAATTATACTATCCACATTGTTACTTAACCATCAACCATATAGCACTGAGTTTTGGCCTTGGGTGTAAAATTACTATTTTACCTCTCTTGTTACCGAACACATAACTTTTCATATATAATTCTAATGATCAATTTTCTTTCTCAAATTCCCTTTAATTATGCTTAATTACATTCATTAAGCAACAATCTATAAAAACCTCATGAAATTAAATCACTTCCTTTGTAAAACCCTAGACGTCGAATTTACTTCCATGTAATTCATGCAATTATAACACCATATATGATTTTATGATACTAGACCAATGAACATATATTGAAATTAAGAATAAAAACCAACTTAGTTACCAAAAACCATAATGGTCGAAACTTAATGCCATTCTTGAGGAACTTGTTTCTTTAATTTAAATAGGCACAATTACTCCATAATAACTCATAATTGTCATATAGTAAGACGGTAAAAAAAAGAAAACAAAACTTTACTACTTAGCAAAGTGACGTGAATAGTACTTTTTTTACTCCCAAACATGTAACTCATCCAATCGATTGATCTCCATTTTAATTTTGAATATGTTGTAGATGAGATAGTGTAGAACAAATCTGTAAGAGAAAGCTAAAGCCAAAAATGGCTAGAAGATGATAAAGAATGTGTGGCAAAAGCTTAACCCATTAAAAATGGCATTTTTCCCTTCGGGTTTTCTATATGTATACATTTCTTTATTTTGGCTATATTGAAGATGATGGCCGACACTCCCCCTTCTAGAGTAATAAGAAAGGCTCTTGCATGTGCATATCACATGCCAAGTTAATAAAATTAATGATTAAGATAAAGGTTTATATTTTAATTATAAAAATATCTTTACTTTATCATAACTTTCAACTATTTTAAATTTTGATTAGTCCACTTGTCTTTCCATAGAAAATTCCACTATCTTCATGTATATTATTCCCTTAAATTAACTCACAATGTCCATTTAGTCAGTGTGGTACTTTGACCTATGGAAAAAATCATAAATCTGTAATTGTTGCACTTACCGATACAAATTTGAAATTAATTTAAAATGCAATATTTAATCTTACTTGTAACGCCCCGAAAGCGTGAAAATAAAGACTAACTTTTTCCTTTAAATCTTATTTTCCTACTTAGGTTGCATCATGTACAGTGTAGGATACTTACTTTCTTCCTTTACTTATTCTTTTAATCATTTAGTTTTGCCAAAAATTTTCGCAGCATATGTCATGCCCCGCTTTCGGGAACCCTTCTATCCATACATTCTCTACTACGGTTGGGCTGTGAGAAGATGCAATTACTAAAAATTTATTTATTTACAGCAGAATATTTAAAACTTTAATTCACACTCCCAGGTGTGTGTGTAAATACACAAAATTAATTGTATAAATACCATGTGCTTACATATCATCCCCATAATACTGATTACAATTCTAAGATATAACTGTGCGATACAATATATTAGATACAAAATACTCGTGTATACAAATCTTATACCTTTGCGGATTGTGGGAGCTGTTCAACACAAAGGACTTAGAGATCACCGCTCTCTTACTTCTCAGTACCTGGAGGGGAAAAATAGTGGGATGAGCAAACCACGGCTCAGTAAGGAAATGTATGCTAGCAGGTAGATATCGTACTACCTACATAGCCCATGCATGCATAAACCAAAACCATGTTTTCGTTATAAATGGAAATATCATACGAACAATGCATTTAAATACATATTTCTCAAGAGCATTTTCGTGTAAATCAAATGTCAAACTTCCATTTAAAACATGCTCATAAATAGTGCCCTCATGGCACGAATGTGAAATCGGAGATTTATTAAAACATGAAATCTCTTTCACTTCTCAAATCATTCTTTCTCGCAAATCTCTTTCTTTTCTGAGATTGTCTCTGTTTCTCGATTCTCTGAGACAGGCATGGAATTTTAGGCAATCAAATATCCACGACTTATGGCCACAGTCAGTGATCCCAGGCCTCACTGATCGGGTGTGCACAGGGTATCACTTCGCCTGAAGGGGGATGGGTCAGTCCTACCTCCGGCACATCTCAATCCACCTCATCTCCTCGTATACTCACGGTGAAGATACGTCGTGTGTCATCTACGCGATACTCGTACTCACGTGCACCCAGCACGGTACATAGTATACCAACGGGTGACTACACTATTCTACGTACAACCGTGGACCCAAGTCCATACTCCAACTCCGATGGACTTTTTATCCTTAAACCATGTCTCATATACCAGGCGAGCAAGCAGCGTGACACACAGTCAACGCAAGGCTCCAGCGGGGTACGATCTATCGTTAAGGCCCAGCCCGTTCAATTGGCCGTCGGCTGGTATCCCCTTGGGTCCCAGACCCCCAGGTTTACCTTAACTCAACAAAACAGGTACGAGCATAGTTCTCGCACTTTCTCAAAACCTCCGTGCGAGTTAAAACTCTCGCACGGTACATCAAGGCTTTAAACCGGGTGTGAGCTAACGCTTCAACACCAAATCTCATCTCGAAACTGATAGATGGCTATTTTCTCTTTTTAAAACTCAAAACACGTTTATTCACATAGCATGCCTTTTCATGCCAAAACATGTAAAATTAGCCAAACTATCATCAACATTTCTCAATCAATAATAACAGTATAAAATTGAGAAAAACATTGAAAACATGCACATCATGCTATTTCCTTACCCTATCCCATTTCTCAATACATATATATACATCAGAGTACTTTTCATATTTCCACATCATTTCATAAACTTATAATATCGTACTAGTCCTAGCAATATATCTACGAAATTGCTGTAATTACGTACGAACATCTCTATAGCTAACACACAGTCCCTTACCTCGTTTTACTTGTGTGCAACTATCCGCCTTTACGCTTCTTGCGTTCTCATCTCTACTTGCTCCGGCGTATCATCCGAAATTGAAATTCATCCATCAACATTTGAGTTAATGTTTCTAACTCTTATTCAACTAAGCATTTATCCAATGCCTTAATTACCCATTTTTACCCTTTGTGGTAAATCTCCTAATTTATCCTAATATCAACATTTCCAAACCATTTCCACAACATACTCATCCACTCAAGATATCCCATTCATCAAAAATACTCCCACATTCCACTTTCTCACACTTGACTCTTTCTAAGCTATATGCATTTCATACCATCCTAGGTAGTTCTATCCACAATATGCACACCCAAATATCTTTATAATCATTAACTAAACCAATGTACTTGGATTTATGCATTAGAACTTACCTCATTGGATTTCCTCTTGCTCCAATTAGGATTGCCCTCTATTTCTTCAATCCTTCAAATAGGAAAATGCCTCTAGACTATGTTGTTCTTCTCTTTGATGTGAACAACTTTGTCTCTAATAGCCTCTCCTTAAATCTCACTGAAAATGGCTGGATTTAGGAGTGAGAAACTAGATTTCTTTGAGTTGAAGTGAAATGGAAATGTTTGTCCCGAAATTCTGATGATCCAACTGCTCCCATTTATAGGTTTGACTTGATGAGATCGATCTTCCTTGGGTGGAGATCGATCTGTTCCTCAAAAATCCCTCTTTTCTGAGACGTTTTAAAGGTAGGAGATCGATCTGTCGAGGTTGGAGATCGATCTGCTGTCAAACAGAAGCTTAAGGAGATCGATCTGGTCTTATGGGAGATCGATCTGCTTCCAACCCGAGAGCTAAGGAGATCGATCTGCTTCCTTTGGAGATCGATCTGTCCCCTTCCATTTCTCACCTAAGGGCATTCTGGCTCTCCCAGATCGATCTCTCATCCTATGAGATCGATCTGGCCTTCACAAATTCCAGATTTCCTGCAGTTCTTCTGCAACAACTCTTACCAAGCACCCTTAATTTGCTTCCATGATCATTTTCTCATTCATTCATCTTTGAGACTTGAAAATGGGATCCATCCTCTCTACATACACATTAAAACTTGTGTAGAATCTTTGTATGACCAAATATATACGATATTACTCGGATGGAATTATACACTTATGTAAATCTTTCCTTCCATTTTACTATACTACTCATATCCCATTTTGATCACATTCTTCTCGTTTCAAGTTTATTTCTTCCTACTCACTCATAATGCAACTTGTACGTATAATCACAATTCTTATTACACGTGCATACATAATCTTATGAACTTACATTGCATACACTTCACATTACAATACGTCATCTTACTTATGATTCTATTTACATTCCCATGTTCCTATATACATAGCTATACATGTACGGGGTCTCACATTCTCCCCCACTTAAAGAATTTGGTCCTCCAAATTAGAACCAATTCAATCTGTGAATAACTCGGGATACTTTTCCCGCATCAAACTTTCCAGTTCCCATGTGGCCTCTTCCACAGTGTGATGTTGCCACAAAATCTTAACCAATGAAATTGTTTTGTTCCGCAACACCTTCTCTTTCCTGTCCAACACCCTGATCGGTCTCTCGACATACGACATATCTTTCTTGAGCTCCAACGGCTCATAGCTAATTACATGTGTCGGATCCGGGTAGTACTTCCGAAGCATAGAAACGTGGAAGACATTGTGGACTTCTGCAAGCTCAGGTGGTAAGGCTACCTATATGCTCCTTCTCCCACTCTATCCAAAATCTCGAAGGGACCAATGTAACGAGGACTTAATTTTCCTTTCTTTCCAAACCTCATTATTCCCTTAGAAGGAGATACTTTCAAAAATACAGACTCGCCAACATCAAACTCAAGTGGTCTCCGTCTCTTGTCAGCGTAGCTCTTTTGTCGACTTTGAGCTGTTCGCAGCCTCTCGCATATTATCTGAACATCCTCGGAGGCTTGCTTAACCAAATCGGGAGCGAGCAATTGTCTGTCACCAACTTCTTCCCAACCAATGGGCGATCGGCATCTACGACCGTATAGTGCCTCATAAGGGGCCATACCAATACTTGAGTGATGACTGTTATTGTAGGCGAACTCAATCAATGGCAAGTGATCGTCCCATGAGCCTCTAAAATCCAACACACACGCTCTCAACATATCCTCCAGGGTCTGTATAGTCCTCTCTGACTGACCATCTGTCTGAGGATGAAAAGCGGTGTTAAAACTCAACTGGGTCCCCATCGCTTCCTGGAAATGTCCCCAAAAGTGGGAAGTGAAGCGGGCATCCCTATCCGAAACAACACTCACTGGGACTCCATGCAATCTCACTATTTCTCGCACATACAGATTCGCCAGTGCACTCAATGTATCTGTAGATCTCATGGCTAAGAAATGTGCCGATTTCGTTAACCGATCTACTATCACCCATATCGCATCATGGTTCTTACGGGTTCTCGGTAACCCCATCACAAAATCCATGGTGACATGCTCCCACTTCCATGTTGGTATCGATAGAGGTTGTAATAATCCTCCTGGTTTCTGATGTTCGACTTTTACTTGCTGACAAATGAGACATCTAGCGACATACTCGGCTATGTCTCTCTTCATTCCAGACCACCAATATGCTTTTCAGAGATCTTGATACATCTTACTACTCCCCGGGTGTATCGTGTATCTTGACGAGTGTGCCTCTGATAAGATCAGCTTTCTCAGCTCTAAATCCTTAGGAATACATATTCTATCTCTAAACCTTAGTATTCCATCTGGACTCAATATAAAATCAGCACCCTTCCCTTTCTGGATTTGGCTAATCATGACAATACACCATTGATCAATTTGCTGAGCTTGTCGGATTCTCTCAATCAACTCCGGTTCTAATCTCAAGCTAGCAATGATCCCATAGCTGCCAATCTCAGGTAGGGTCATATCCAGACTAAGGTTCGTGAATTGTTCCAACAACTCGTGCTCTCTAACCATCATATGTGATACCAACCCGAGACTCTTCTGACTCAATGCATCGGCAACCACATTTGCCTTCCCCGGGTGGTACAAGATCTCACAATCGTAGTCCTTGAGGAGTTCCAACCACCTCCTCTGTCTCATGTTTAACTCCTTTTGTGAGAATAGATATTTCAGACTCTTATGATCCGTAAAGATCTGAAATCTCTCACCATATAAGTAGTGGCGCCATATCTTCAACGCAAACACTACGGCCGCTAATTCCAAATCGTGAGTTGGGTAGTTCTTCTCATGATCCTTCAGCTGTCTAGATCCATAAGCTACTACCCTTCCATCTTGCATCAAAACACAGCCTAGTCCTTGATGCGAAGCATCAGTATACACCGAGTAATTCCTCGAACTGTTAGGGATGACAAGAACTGGCGCGGTAGTTAATCTGCGCTTAAGCTCCTGAAAACTCCTCTCACAAGCTTCATCCCATGAAAACTCCACACTCTTCCTCGTAAGACGTGTTAATGGAGCAGCTAATCTAGAGAAACCTTCTACAAATCTCCTGTAGTAACCAGCCAAACCCAGAAAACTTCTGATCTCTGTGACTGTCCTAGGTTGTTCCCACTGAACAACTGCCTCAATCTTGGATGGATCTACTGACACCCCATCCTTCGATATAACATGGCCTAGAAAAGAAATCTGTTCTAGCCAAAAGTCACATTTGTTAAGCTTGGCATATAACCTTTTCTCTCGGAGGGTTTGCAAAATAATCCTTAAGTGCTGCTCATGCTCTTCTCTGGACCTTGAATACACCAATATATCATCAATGAAAATAATTACGAATTGGTCCAGGTATGGCTTGAATACTTCATTCATTAGAGCCATAAAAGCTGCCGGCGCATTGGTCAACCCAAAAGGCATCACTAAAAATTCGTAATGGCCATAACGGGTACGAAATGCTGTCTTGGGCACATCCTCCTTCCGAATCTTCAATTGATGATACCCAGACCTCAGATCTATCTTGGAGAAGATCTGTGCTCCCCGAAGCTGATCCAATAAATCGTCAATGCGTGGCAAGGGGTACTTATTCTTGATGGTAGCCTTGTTTAACATCCGATAGTCAATGCACAACCTGAGGCTCCCATCTCTCTTCTTCACAAATAATACCGGGGCTCCCCATGGTGAGACGCTCGGTCTTATGAACCCCTTCTCTAACAACTCTTGCAGCTGTTTCCTTAATTCCTCTAACTCAACTGGGGCCATCCTATATGGTGACTTCGATATTGGTTCGGTTCCAGGCGTCAAGTCTATACCGAATTCCGTTTCTCTATCAGGTGGCAATCCTGGTAGATCGTCTGGAAAGACATCAGGGAATTCTCTGACCACTGAGATGTCCTCCATATCCGGATGTACTTTGTTCAAATCCACCACATAAGCAACAAAACCTTCAAAACAACACTCAAGCCATTTATACCAAAGTACTTTACTTAATACAAAATTTAAGATTTCATTTCTTCTCTTAAAATCTTACAACACATTCTTCAGGTAGAGAAAACTTAATAGACTTAGAACGACAGTCTATGACAGCATGATTGGCGGCTAACCAATCCATTCCCAAAATTACATCAATGTCATACATATTCAACAAAATCAAGTTGGCTGTCATGCACTTATCTCCCACCCTCACTTTACAATCTTCATACACTTGTTCAACTAATTGGCTAACTCTCATGGGAGTACTTATTAGTAAGGTCCTACTCAAGTATGTGGGTTCTACAAAACCTTTTAACTTAGATGCACATGCAGGTGATATGAAGGAATGCGTAGCACTAGAATCAAACAAAGCTATAACCTCTAGATTGAAAATCAAGATTGTACCTTTTATCACTTCAGAAGAGGTATCAGCCGATGCCTGGTCTATCGCATACACCCTGCCTTGACCCACAACTTGTTTTCCTTTCTCTTCAGCCGAGGCTTTCTTCCTTGCAGGAGGTGCAACTGGAGGAACCCTCTCTGGCTCTTTACCCCTTTGTGGAACTGCCTCAACTATCTCTGGGCACTCTCTGGCATAATGTCCAAATTTACCACATCTGAAACATCGGGTACCCTGAAGATGACATGGCCTACCACCATGGTATCGACCGCATAGCCTACACTGATCTGTAGTCGGTCGGGGTCCACCAATCACTATACCCCTGGCTGGTGTCTGAGTCGGAGGCATAAAAGGTCTAGCAACCTTTTTCTGGAACTCATCTACCTCTCTCCGACGTTTACTCATGAATTTTTGACCAAATTTGGCACTCTTGCCATCTCCCAGCTTCCTCGGACCCTTGTCCTTACCCCAACTAAATTCAGAAATCTACAAGTCATGATCTTGCTCGCATAACTGGGCCCGTCGCACAGCCTCTCTATATGTAGCGACATCAAATGGGGCTAACTTCGCTCGGATCGAAGGCCTCAGTCCATCTACAAATCTACGGACTCTGACAGCTTCACTCCTGATCGAGTCCGGATCATATCTACCCAGTGAAGTGAATCGTGACTCGTACTCACCAACTGTTCGATTCCCTTGAGTCAGATTCAGAAATTCCATCTGTAGTCTCCGTCGAGCAGTATCTGGGATGTATTGCTCTCTGAAAACGTCCAAGAACATATCCCAAGTGATAACTATTCCTTGAGCTCTTAACATCGGCCTGACGGACTTCCACCAGTGCTCTGCTTCGCCTCTCAATACAAAGGCCGCAAGTGCTACTCTCTCCGTAGCTGAACATCTACAAAAGTCGAATAACTTCTCCATTTGACTGATCCAGTCCTCAGCCACCGTCGGATCCTTTACCCCGCTAAAGGAAGGAGGCTTAAAGTCCATAAAATGCCTCAATCTCTCTATATCACAATCGTATCCATACCCCAAATCATCATCATACTGCTGTGGGGCTACTGGAGGAGGTACCGGTCGAATATGAGGTTCCCGTGGCCTAGCCGGTTCAGCTTGCGTAGGTGCAACATTCTCAGGTTCAGGTGCAGCTGCTGGGGGATTCGGTGCAGCCTGTCCCGCTGTACCAGGTGTACCCTCAAACCTAGCCATGATCTGACCCATCATGGTCATCATCGTGCGCATGTCTTCCTCCAATCGAGTGATTCGAGGATCAGAAGCCTCTATCTGTTCCTGGGGCTCATGACTAGAGGATGATCTACTGTGCCTCTCAGTCCTGTCATTTTGCCCTCGAGCCCTCGAGCTCTCTCCCCTCTTGCGGTGTCTCTCAGGCATAACTCACTAGCCTGATAACTTTCCTGCGTTATAACAAACATTTAATTCACTACCAGCTCCGTATACACATTTGTATCTAAATATCGCACAGTAACTTGGGGATGTATGTTTTCTTAGTCCTAAGCATCAACTCACATCAGACCAACCAAGCTCTGATACCAAGCCTGTCATGCCCCGCTTTCGGGAACCCTTCTATCCATACATTCTCTACTACGGTTGGGCTGTGAGAAGATGCAATTACTAAAAATTTATTTATTTACAGCAAAATATTTAAAACTTTAATTCACACTCCCAGGTGTGTGTGTAAATACACAAAATTAATTGTATAAATACCATGTGCTTACATATCATCCCCATAATACTGATTACAATTCTAAGATATAACTATGCGATACAATATATTAGATACAAAATACTCGTGTATACAAATCTTATACCTTTGCGGATTGTGGGAGCTGTTCAACACAAAGGACTTAGAGATCACCGCTCTCTTACTTCTCAGTACCTGGAGGGGGAAAATAGTGGGATGAGCAAACCACGGCTCAGTAAGGAAATGTATGCTAGCAGGTAGATATCGTACTACCTACATAGCCCATGCATGCATAAACCAAAACCATGTTTTCGTTATAAATGGAAATATCATACGAACAATGCATTTAAATACATATTTCTCAAGAGCATTTTCGTGTAAATCAAATGTCAAACTTCCATTTAAAACATGCTCATAAATAGTGCCCTCATGGCACGAATGTGAAATCGGAGATTTATTAAAACATGAAATCTCTTTCACTTCTCAAATCATTCTTTCTCGCAAATCTCTTTCTTTTCTGAGATTGTCTCTGTTTCTCGATTCTCTGAGACAGGCATGGAATTTTAGGCAATCAAATATCCACGACTTATGGCCACAGTCAGTGATCCCAGGCCTCACTGATCGGGTGTGCACAGGGTATCACTTCGCCTGAAGGGGGATGGGTCAGTCCTACCTCCGGCTCATCTCAATCCACCTCATCTCCTCGTATACTCACGGTGAAGATACGTCGTGTGTCATCTACGCGATACTCGTACTCACGTGCACCCAGCACGGTACATAGTATACCAACGGGTGACTACACTATTCTACGTACAACCGTGGACCCAAGTCCATACTCCAACTCCGATGGACTTTTTATCCTTAAACCATGTCTCATATACCAGGCGAGCAAGCAGCGTGACACACAGTCAACGCAAGGCTCCAGCGCGGTACGATCTATCGTTAAGGCCCAGCCCGTTCAATTGGCCGTCGGCTGGTATCCCCTTGGGTCCCAGACCCCCAGGTTTACCTTAACTCAACAAAACAGGTACGAGCATAGTTCTCGCACTTTCTCAAAACCTCCGTGCGAGTTAAAACTCCCGCACGGTACATCAAGGCTTTAAACCGGGTGTGAGCTAACGCTTCAACACCAAATCTCATCTCGAAACTGATAGATGGCTATTTTCTCTTTTTAAAACTCAAAACACGTTTATTCACATAGCATGCCTTTTCATGCCAAAACATGTAAAATTAGCCAAACTATCATCAACATTTCTCAATCAATAATAACAGTATAAAATTGAGAAAAACATTGAAAACATGCACATCATGCTATTTCCTTACCCTATCCCATTTCTCAATACATATATATACATCAGAGTACTTTTCATATTTCCACATCATTTCATAAACTTATAATATCGTACTAGTCCTAGCAATATATCTACGAAATTGCTGTAATTACGTACGAACATCTCTATAGCTAACACACAGTCCCTTACCTCGTTTTACTTGTGTGCAACTATCCGCCTTTACGCTTCTTGCGTTCTCATCTTGACTTGCTCCGGCGTATCATCCGAAACTGAAATTCATCCATCAACATTTGAGTTAATGTTTCTAACTCTTATTCAACTAAGCATTTATATCCAATGCCTTAATTACCCATTTTTACCCTTTGTGGTAAATCTCCCAATTTATCCTAATATCAACATTTCCAAACCATTTCCACAACATACTCATCCACTCAAGATATCCCATTCATCAAAAATACTCCCACATTCCACTTTCTCACACTTGACTCTTTCTAAGCTATATGCATTTCATACCATCCTAGGTAGTTCTATCCACAATATGCACACCCAAATATCTTTATAATCATTAACTAAACCAATGTACTTGGATTTGTGCATTAGAACTTACCTCATTGGATTTCCTCTTGCTCCAATTAGGATTGCCCTCTATTTCTTCAATCCTTCAAATGGGAAAATGCCTCTAGACTATGTTGTTCTTCTCTTTGATGTGAACAACTTTGTCTCTAATAGCCTCTCCTTAAATCTCACTGAAAATGGCTGGTTTTAGGAGTGAGAAACTAGATTTCTTTGAGTTGAAGTGAAATGGAAATGTTTGTCCCGAAATTCTGATGATCCAACTGCTCCCATTTATAGGTTTGACTTGATGAGATCGATCTTCCGTGGGTGGAGATCGATCTGTTCCTCAAAAATCCCTCTTTTTTGAGACGTTTTAAAGGTAGGAGATCGATCTGTCGAGGTTGGAGATCGATCTGCTGTCAAACAGAAGCTTAAGGAGATCGATCTGGTCTTATGGGAGATCGATCTGCTTCCAACCCGAGAGCTAAGGAGATCGATCTGCTTCCTTTGGAGATCGATCTGTCCCCTTCCATTTCTCACCTAAGGGCATTCTGGCTCTCCCAGATCGATCTCTCATCCTATGAGATCGATCTGGCCTTCACAAATTCCAGATTTCCTGCAGTTCTTCTGCAACAACTCTTACCAAGCACCCTTAATTTGCTTCCATGATCATTTTCTCATTCATTCATCTTTGAGACTTGAAAATGGGATCCATCCTCTCTACATACACATTAAAACTTGTGTAGAATCTTTGTATGACCAAATATATACGATATTACTCGGATGGAATTATACACTTATGTAAATCTTTCCTTCCATTTTACTATACTACTCATATCCCATTTTGATCACATTCTTCTCGTTTCAAGTTTATTTCTTCCTACTCACTCATAATGCAACTTGTACGTATAATCACAATTCTTATTACACGTGCGTACATAATCTTATGAACTTACATTGCATACACTTCACATTACAATACGTCATCTTACTTATGATTCTATTTACATTCCCATGTTCCTATATACATAGCTATACATGTACGGGGTCTCACAGCATAACCTCTTATATTTTAGCTTACCTTCCTGCAATGAAACACAGTTTATACTCGCAATGTAGTTGATTTTATTTTCTGAAATTTATTATTTTCCAACTCTACATTTTTACAACTACAACATCCATATCTATACTCAGTATCACTAGCATTTCATTCACTTCCCAAATCATTTACATACTAATCTATAAAATAATTGATTACATCCCAAAAGTATTTATATACAATCCAGTATCTGTACAATATACATGTCTGGAAATAAACATTTGACAATATACCTGAGCGAGTACTGTAAGTAGTCTGGAAATCACTGAATCCACCAGCTACTCGAGTACTTCGTAGATAGCTGAGTAATATTTACTGCAGGTACTCTGAAATGGAAGAAAATAGGGGTGAGCTTCTGGGTAAAGCTTAGTAAGGTATGCATTTAAAATAATTCTAACAGTCTTTAAACTTAAAACTGGAGGTTATATTTTTTAAAACTTACATATTTACTCTCATCAAACTACATAGTCTTAAATACATACATACATACATACATACATACATACATACATACATGCATACATGCATACATGCATACATACATGCATGCATACATATATACATACATCCATACATACATACATCCATACATACATGCATACATACATGCATACATACATACATACATACATACATACATGCACACACACATACATTCATACATACATGCATGCATGCATACATACACACACACATACATACATGCATGCATACATACATACATACACACATACTTACATACATACGTACATACGTACATACATGCGTACATACATGCGTACATACATACTTACATACATACGTACATACATACATGCGTACATACGTACGTACATACATACGTACATACATACATACATACATACGTACGTACGTACATACATACATACAAACATACATACGTACGTACTTACAATAAACTTCTTCACTTTCTTTAAAATAAATAAAAGCATGCTTACGTGTAAAACAGGGAGACTAGGCTATTTCAATATAGTTAGCATGCAACATATTACATCCATCGTAGAGGGAATAATCCTATGGCCATGGTAAAGGCTGTAGACTGGATCATGGTCGTACAACGATTCTAACATAGTATTAAAATCAAGCTAGCACAAAGCTAGGTCACGGGCACCAGTGGCACACACCGTGCGAGTACGAGATACTACGAAAATAGACACCACGTATAGTGAAAACAAACGCCACTAAGGCGGAATAGGCACTACACAAGTGAATCTAAGCTGTCACTACGTGTGGCGAAGCCAGGACACCACAAGTAGCGGGCATAATTATGCACTCAGCATACATTAATAGTAGTTTGTCGTCTCTAAATCCTTACTTCCTTACTTTCATACTTGCTTACTTTTATATTGAAACTTTAATCATAAAGTCATGTCTTTTCAATACCAAATATGTATAACTATTTTATTTATACATAGTAAGTGAAAACCACTGGTTTCGGTATTTAAAACGGGTTACTATTCCTTTCAAGTTTAAACCGAGAAAGCTTGGTTTTCTAACAGAAGTACTTTCTACAATTTTCAAGTCATTTTATGAATAATAAATAGATATAGGATGTTAGCACTATTTTAAATTGCATCACTTAACTCAACGGGGCTAAAACAACGTTAAATCGTTGGGGCTTGGGTTTACCTCGTTTTGCGTGCCAATTTCTTGAGCTGCCCAAAACAATACCAAATCATCAAATATTGTTCAATTTCATCTCATACTCATATATATATATATATATTTATCATCTCAAAGGTTGACCAATTTTGACTTTTTGTTGACTTTTCCTATTTTATCGGTTTTACTGAGAAAAGGGCCGGTTTAAGCTAATTAAGCTGATTTTGTTCCTTCAGCTTCAAATTCATTACTTCAACAAACTAAATGCTCACTCAAGTTCGTAATTTATGCTTGTCAACATACCAAATTGCCCATTTTTTCATACTACTCAATTTTTCACTGAACTGGACTATAAACTGGACTTTTTCGATATAATTCTAATAGTTACCAACATCTAAATTCATCAAATTTCATCATTTCCTCAACTTAATCATGATGGCCAGAACTATACACTCTAATAAAAATTATTTCTTTAAATTTCACTTAACAAAAATCATTCAAAAACATCAAATAAGAACATATCTAATGTTCATTATCATTCATCAAGTTTACCTCAACTTTGACTAAGGTTGACCACGTTTTTTATCCTCCAAACTAATCCTTAACGATAATTCAACATGTATATAGCTTATAGTCATAAAAAACTATAAGAAAAACCAACCAAAAACTTTCAAAAATTGAACTTTCTCTCACCTCAAAACAGGGCAATTTCTGCCCATATTCTTCTCTCTAGATTTTCACCTAGAAAATGAACTCTTTTAGGGCTGAATTGTTTATATGTTATAGAGGAATCAAAAGGGAAGTTTTTATTCTTCTTGACCAATGCCTGAAAGTGGCCGAAAGGTGGCTGGAAAATTCACACAATCTGCCCATAGCAATGACGTGTACGATAACTTCTAAGGAGGATTGCTCTTTGAGGCTAGGTTAGTTAGGGACAATATACAGTGTTCTAGAAAGCTTAGAGAGTGTATATTAATTCTAGAGAGCCTTAAATTCATGGAATATTTGGATGGGCCTCAAATTGGGTCAAATCTTATGGGTATACAACTTACTAGGTTAAGGCAGCCCATTGCCTTATTTTAGAAAATCCACCAAAAATATTTTTCAGCCAATTTCTTCCAATATTCCACTTCTTATGCGTTCTACTATGTCCCTAATGTCTCCCATAAAAATTTGGGATCCACTTGTTTACGAATATTTTCCCGATTGGCCCCATTTTGTGCGATTTGATCATTACCGAGTAAAATGGCTTAAAGTTTTCGGTTTAGTTTAAAAATTCATACAATCGTCGAAACCTCCATATTTACACTCAATTTTCATTCCTTGTGTAAATTATGCATTATACTAATTTCCTATAGCTTCAGAATAATTTTTGTGAATTTCTAGAATTTATTTAGAATTTATTTCTATTTCTGGGCCTATTTGCTTGGTTTAGTGTAAACCCGAGTTTTAGTAGCTTTTCCACTTCTAATGTCTTAGTTTCACTTTCTAATCATAATAACATACTTAAAATCATAATTTCTTGAAAAAAACTTCAATTAGAGATCTTACCTCGAAACGCGTGCCTCAAGCTTCATGTCACTATCTTGGCCTCTCGATCCTTCTAGGCCCTAGATAAACATTTACACGAGTCTTAAACTTCTTGGTTTATCTTAAAATGAACAATAGCATGAAAAATTTTAGGTCTCACATTACTTGAAGCTTATTATAATTCCAATATTATCGATAAAAAATCAAAATTAATTTGAAAATCACATGCTCTTATTATAATTCCAATGTTCTCATTCAATATTATGAACATGAAATTAGGATTCTTACAAACTGTCAAAGAAACCAAAAAATTAAAAATGTAAATCAAAATATTAAAATATTAAAAATTTTAATATTTTATATTTTAAAATTAAAAGTAAATAATTTTCTTAATTAAATACTTAAGCTGAATCGAGTCAGGTTCTGTCAGACCCTGATTCCAGGTGCTCTTCATTCATGCTTATACCACATACAGTTGGGCTGTGAGCTGATGTAATTACTAATTCCATACATTTATAATGGAAATATTTGAAAACTTTAAATAACACACTCCCATGCATGTTTGTTGATATACAAAATTGATTGTATAATATAATCTCTTTACATAACATCCCCATACAATTTCTCTCATTTTAAGGTATGACTGTACAATACAATATGATAGATACAAAATACTTTTGTGTATACATTTCTTATACCTTAGCAACTTGTGGAAGCTGTCCAACACAAAACTAATCTGGAGACCACCGCACTGTTCTACTTCTCAGTATCTGGAGGGGGAAAATAGTGGGATGAGCAAACCATGGCTCAGAAAGGAAATGAATGGTAACAGGTAGATACTATACTATCTACTAGCCCATGCATGATTAACAAAAATCATCATTCATTATAAATGAAATTATCAAAAGAAAATACATTTAAACCTTTTTCTCTCATAGGCATTTTCATAAGACCAATGCTCAATATTTCTGTTTAAATAACATATCATAAAACAGTACTATCACAACACAAGCATTCAAATCAGGATATTTTTCAAATCATAGTATCTCTTTTCTTTTTACAAAACATATCATTTCATCACATTTTTCTTATCTCTGAGACAGGTATGGAATTTAGGCAAACAAATATCCACGACATATGGTCATAGTCAGTGATCCCAAGCCTCACTGATCAGGTGTACATAGGGCATCACTTGCCTGAAGGGGGATGGGTCAGTCTTACCATTCGACTCATCTCAATCATCATCATCATCATCATCTTCCTCATCATATCACATATACTCATGGTACAATGTACGCCATGTGTCATCTACGTGATACTCATACCCACGTGCACCCAACACGGTACATAGTATTCCACAGACAACTACATGGTTCAACGTACGCCCATGGACCTGGTCCATCTACCCTATACCGATGGACTCATCATCCTTAACCATGTCTCATATACCAGGCGAGCAGAATCAGCATGACACACAGTCATCGCAAGGCTCCAATGCAGTATCTCTCAGTGGGAGCAACTGCTCCTAGCACTGTATCATCTCAAAAATCGTTGTGCGAGCTAGGTTCTAGCACATCATCATCATCATAAAACCACGTGCAAGCTACGCTCCAGCACAGTTTATCAAAACATGTAAACATATGCGAGTAAAACCTCTAGCATAGTTAAAATCATTAAAACATGTGTGAGCTAAGGCTCTAACACCAGTTCACATCTCAAATCTGATATGTGGCTATTTTTCTCTTTATAAAATCTCAAATCGTGTTTATGATGTAGCGTGTTGTCCCATGCTAAACATGTAAAACTAGCCAACCCATCCTCGTCATTTCTCAATCACAAAAATAACATTTAGTTGTAAAACATTAAAAACGTGCATGTCATGCTGTTTTCCTTTCCCACATCCCATTTTCACAATTCACACCATAATACATTTCGCATCATTTATGGCTCAATAGCTAAACATAATATTACTAGCGTCATAATTACTAAAATTGGTGTAAAAATACGTACGAATATCTCTATTGCTAACATACAATCCCTTACCTTGAATCGCGCTTGTATTCTCCTTCGTCTCTTTTCCTCTGTTCGCGATCAGGGTTAATCACGTTCTGACGTATACCAATCTACACGTGTAAATCATCAAGTTATTTTCCTTTCCTTCTCTCAAACATTCATATTGTCATTTATTTATCTATTTATACTTCTCAAGCCTTTTATCATATTTTATCTTTTCCACTAGAATCACTATATCTTCCCTTAGTTTTCCATCACTTCTCCATAAGTATTTCTTCATGAATTCCCTCTTAATATTACTCACTCATCACTATAATCATCATTCCTATCTATATTTCACATACCATTCAACCCATAAAATGTCTAGAAACTCACATTTAAAGCTTGAGGGTTGAAGAACTTACCTAGCTTAGCTTTTTTCCTTAGCCAAACTTGTGGTAGTCTATTCTCTTCCTCTTGATCAAACCAATGTGTGATTTTTGGGTGTGTTGTTCTCCTTACTTTAAGGAACAACTTTCCCTTATTGAGCTTCTTCCAAATCTGGCTGAAATGTAGTGATATTTAGAGTGAGAAAGCTTGATTCTTTGAGGGAAATGGATATTTGCGAGTTTGGTAGGAAGAACGTCTGATTTTTAGTCCAATCCTGTGCTCTTTTTATAGATGCAGAGACATGAAATTGATCTGGTCCCTTGTAGAGATCGATCTCTGCATGGTTTGGAAGTCCTTTTACCTAATATAACTACTACCAGATCAATCTACCCTTCATGATGAGATCGATCTGTTGTAGGAAAAATCCCTTTGGAGATCGATCTGCCCCTTGTAGGAGTTCAATCTTTTCCTCACAGAACCTTAATGAGATCGATCTGTTGCTTAAGGGAATCGATCTCTTCTTAGCTGAGACATTTGGAGATTGATTTGCGCCTTGTGAGAGACCGATTTCTTCCAGACAAAAACTTAAGGAGATCGATCTGCCTTCCTATGAGATCGATCTGCCTTGTTCAATTGAACTGATACTTGACATTTGTGAAAGGGGATCGATCTTTCCTTAATGGGAGATCGATTTATTCTTCCCTTGCATCCCAATTTTGTAGTTTTCTGCAGATTCTCACTTTGTAATTCATCCTTATTTTCCTAATACCTCATTTTACATTCCGTGCACAACCAGCGTTTAATAGTATTCGCTCCGTATAGTTCATAGGCAATGAAACTTGTGCACATAACTTGAAATCATGGATTATACCTTATATTCATAATCCTTACATCCATTTATCATCTATACTCATGTAAAAATGTACATATACATCATAGCTTCATAAGAAGGACTTGTAAAACTACAGGCATTACATTTCTCCCCTCCTTAGAAAATTTGGTCCTCTAAATTGAACAAAGTCTATTCCTCAAAAAGTTGGGGATACTTCTCCTTCATCAGGTCCTCTAACTCACAGGTGGCTTCCTCTGATGTATGATGTTGCCATAGGACCTTAACCAATGATATCGACTTGTTTCGCAACACCTTCTCTTTTCTATCCAGTATCCGGATTGGTTTCTCTATATATGACATATTCCCCTTGAGCTCCAATGGCTCATAGCTAATTACATGTGTTGGATCCGGATGGTACTTCTTGAGCATGGAAACATGGAAAACATTGTAGACCTTCGCTAGCTCAGGTGGTAAGGCTAGCCTATATGCTCTATCTCCCACTCTATCCAAAATCTCAAAATGA
Source organism: Firmiana major (assembly GCA_033439115.1). Classification (NCBI taxonomy): domain Eukaryota; kingdom Viridiplantae; phylum Streptophyta; class Magnoliopsida; order Malvales; family Malvaceae; genus Firmiana; species Firmiana major. The sequence continues at coordinate 56,365,968 of CM065899.1, forward strand.
CTAATGTAACGAGGACTTAGTTTCCCTTTCTTCCCGAATCTCGTTATTCCCTTAGAAAGATATACTTTCAAAAATATAGACTCACCCACAACAAACTCAAGCGGCCTCCGTCTCCTGTCAGCATAATTCTTTTGTCGACTTTGAGCTGTTCGTAACCTCTCACATATTATCCGAACATCCTTTGAGGCTTGTCTAACCAAATCGGGAGCGAGAAACTGTCTGTCACCAACCTCTTCCCATCCAATAGGCGATCAACATCTACGACCATATAGCGCCTCATAGGCGGCCATACCAATACTAGAGTGATAACTTTTGTTATAGGCGAACTCAATCAGTGGCAAGTGATCATCCCATGAGCCTCTAAAATCCAACACACACACTCTCAACATATCCTCCAAGGTCTATATAGTCCTCTCTGACTGACCATCTATCTGAGGATGGAAAGCGGTGCTAAAGTTCAATTGGGTTCCCATCGCTTCCTGAAAATGTCCCAAAAAGTGAGAAGTGAAGCGGGCATCCCTATTAGAAACAACACTCACTGAGACTCCAAGCAGTCTTATTATTTCCCGTACATACATGTTCGTCAACGTACTCAAAGTATCTGTAGATCTCATGGCTAAAAAGTGTGCCAATTTCGTTAATTGATCTACTATAACCCAAATAGCATCATAGTTCTTACGGGTCCTCAGTAATCCCATCAAAAAATCCATGTTGACATGCTCCCACTTCCACGTCGGTATTGTCACGACCCGAATTACCTAAAAATCAGAGTAAATTTTTCGCTTTTTCATTTATTATTTAATTCTTACCTTTCTCTCGTCGTGATCATCCTACAACACAGTTGGGCTATGATTCGGTGTTAGTCACCTCACACTATTTAACATTTCATTCCCATAATCATATATCAGAGTCTACTATCCTTTTGACTTTAAATAAACACATACCCACTGGTATTTACATGACTCTACATCCCCGACATAATATCCGTTTACAGTACTGTGCATTACATATTTAGATACAAAACCATACAAATGTGTATACCTGTCTCTCGATGGGAAGCAGCAAATATCAACCATGCAAGTCCTCAGCCGCTCAATATCTATTGCAAGTGCTCTGAAAAGATGGAAAAATAAGGGGGGTGAGCAAACCACACGCTCAGTAAGGCAATTATGCAAGTAAGTAGATAGCTCCACTATCTACATGCTCATAATGCCATGCCCTTAAATCCATTTCTTTTCATTTAAAATTACACGCACAAAGTCATGCATATTCAATGCCATAGTTTATCCAAAACTATTTGTGCATATATAAATCATGTAACTCATGCATTCAAAGCATTTTATGTGACATCATTAAATCATATTAAGCATGAATTTAATCAAAATCATGCATTACTTCATGCGATATAAAACAAATCGCGGGATATAATCATTTCATGAATTTATCATTTAAGCATGGAAAAGCACATCATGCTACTGCATTTAAATCATTTCATTAAAATTGCAGTAAAAACTAACCCTTCCGGGTCAATCATCTCATAAAACAATTCATTAAAATTCATTATAAAACTCGGTTATAAAACCACCCTTCTTTCAGGGTCACATTTCATAAAATCATAAAATCGTCAAATCGTCAAATCGGGGGCCTGACCCCTCCTTCGGGTCTACCCTGGTCTAACAGACCACAAGTTATATCATGTGAGACAATCAGGTAATTAACAGTAACATCGAGGACTATGGCCATATCCTAGTGATCCCTGGCAACACGGTACCTAGTGTGCGGGGTATCACACCTGAAACGGGAGGTGGGTCGTCCTACCCGCCAGAACAGCATAACACCAGGATTGCGAGGGCAAGGCTTGCTGCCTCGTGGCTAATGCCACTCCACTCCAACAATCCCCACGGTACAGCGTACTCCGCGTGACATACACGGTACAAAGTACTCCGTGAACCCAAGCTCAGTCAGGGGTGCCTGTAATAGGTCTTATCCACCCATATCATCTGTCTCAGAATGCACGTGTGAGCATATCATCTCACTGTGACACACAGTCTACAGGAGGCTCCAACACGGCTATATGCATGTAATATAAATCCCTGTGCGAGCGAAGCTCAAGCACGGCTCCATGCATATTCATGATATCTGAAAATCTCGTGCGAGCGAAGCTCTAGCACGGTTTCATAAAAATCAGTGAAATCTGCGTACGAGCAGCGCTCCAGTACGACTTAAACTGATTATAATTTCTTGTAAATTCCACGTACGAGCAACGCTCTAGTACGGATATGTATATAAATTCAGTGAAAACCTCGTACGAGAAAAACTCCAGTACGGCATTCAAATGAATTATGAAAACCATATAAAACTTTGTGCGAGCAACGCTCCAGCACAAATGAATGCTCAAGTAAATCAAATCGCGTGCGAGTTATACTCCAGCACGGCTTTATGCATAACTAAATCAAATCTCGTGCGAGTTACACTCCAGCACGGCTTTATGCAATATTAAATCAAAACAGGATGCGAGCTAAGCTCCAGCATCTCTCATGCATGTCAAATCATTAAAAGTAGTGCGAGTAATCGCTCCAGCACTATTTTATGCATACCACGTCAAAACAAATCAAAACATGTCAAAACATGTCAAAACAGAGTGCGAGCTAGGCTCCAGCAGCTCTCATTTCACAATATTAAAAATCAGTGCGAGCACCATGCTCTAGCACATTTCATGCATATGATGTCACAAGTCGGTGCGAGCAATTGCTCAAGCACATTTATGCACATTCACAAACGCAGATATAGTGCGAACTACGTGTCGGCACTATCTGTTTCCATATAAACTTGATAGTTGGCCGTTTTCCAAAGAAATTTCCATTTAATTATTAATAACACCTACGTAGTGTTATTTTGTGAAATTAAACAATTTCTGGCCAATCTATCGCTTTGCTTTGATTAAAACCAATAAAATTCCTTAATCATCAAAAATCCTTAAATCATGCATTTCATGCATGTCATGCTTTCACCATCCTTAGGTGAACTTCCCTCAATAGGGGTAAAATAGACATTTCACCTATTTCGATCCTTAAAATCATTCAAACCATTTTTAGGATCATTATACAATATCCATGTATACATACATACTCAGTGTACAGAAAAACTATTAAAATATGCGTAGCTACCTCTAGCTACTCACACAATTCCCTTACCTCATTTTTCTGTACAGTCTGACCTTTCCCACTGATGTCTTGTCACGCAGTCCGATTTGCTCCGAATCCAAATCAAATCTCCGGAACCGTTATTCCATGATCGTACATAAATCGAGGCTGTCTCGAGCTCTCAGTGGATGCCAATTGTCGAGCCGAAGCTCGATTGCATCACTGGAATTTTCCCCAATTTTTTCTCTTTTTCTTTTTCCCTTTTTCTTCCTTTTTTTCCCTCTCTTTTTGGCTGAACCGGTCCGGTCCGGTTCAACCCGGTTCGGACCGCCGGTTCAGCTCGGGTCCGGTTCGGCTCAGACCGCCGGTTCAGTCCGGTTCACCCATCATTTTGCCGTTCCGGCGCCGTCCGGCCGGTTCCCGGTGCAATTCCATCGCCGTTCGGCTCGGCTGCACCTGGGCTTCCTAAATCGAGCCTCGGCTGGGGTCGAATCGCAGCCATCGCCGGCGAAACCAGTTTTCTCTCCCGCGGCCCTCCTTCGTCGATCTGGCGTTTTTCGCCGTTCTCGACGCGCGTGCCGACTGCCGGTGGTTCCCACGAGGCTCGTCAACCTTCGCCGGCCTTCGGCTGGGGTCTCTGGCCGCCGGTGGTGGCCGTCCGGCCTCTCTTCTTCCTCGGTCTCGCTTCGTTTTTCCTTCTCTGTTTCTGTTTCTCGCGATTCCAATTCGCTTTTTTTTTTTTTTTTTTTTTTTTTTTTTTTCTCAATTATTATTTATTTATTTATAATTAACTTTTAATATTATTTTATTCAATAAAATAATATTAAAATGCATAAATATCCTTAAAAATTTATATTTTATTCATTTAATCTGTAAATAATTTTCTCAGTCCGATTTTACCTTTCCGGTATATTTTTCGATTATTTTCGAGATTATTTTTCGATGCGAAAATCTCGGTTTATTCCAATAAATTCATATCTTGATCAATTTAACCCGAAATTTAATTATTTCTTCATTATTGATCAAGATTTCTAAATCTCATATTTTTAATTAAATTTTCTTGTCCCGATTAATACCGAATATTAGTCTTTCGACCATTTTGCCCTTGCAAATTTTCGGGAATACCATTTTAGTCCTTTTGCATTTTTAAATGCACTTGAAAATATCGGGTCTTACAATCTCCCCCACTTAAGAAATTTGGTCCTCCAAATTAGAACCAAGTAATATGAGTCCATAACAACTCCGGGTATGTCTATCGCATCATATACTGTCATCTTCAAGTGACTTTCTCCGGAGTGTAATACTATCATCATACTTAACTAGGGAGATCATTTCAAACCTCAACACTTTGTCCTTAAGTTTAATGCCCGAATCGATTCCTCCAATCATACGTTATATTTGCATTGAGCTAAATTGTTGGAGCTCATATCTGATCACATATACTGGGTCCGGATAGTATTTCTTAAGCATCAAAAGATAAGACACATAGTGGATGCCTGCTTATTCAAGTGGTAACGCCAACCTACAGGTCTTACCTCCCACTTTGTCCAATATCTCTATCCGAATCTCGTTACGTCTTTATGACAAATAACTGTCAACTATAATGATTCACCCTCGGTGAATTCTAATGATTTCCTGTCTCTTGTCAGCATAGCTTTTTCTATCTGCTCTGAGGTGTTCTTAATCTCTCTCAAATCAACTGAACATACTCAGAGGTTAATCTTACAAATTAGGGAACAATTCTCTATCTGTCACCCACTTCTTCTCTAAGTCAGGGATCAACTCCCTACGGCCATACTAAGCCTCATATAACTTGTTATCCCGATACTCGAGTGACAACTGTCATCCTTGGCGAATTTGATTAGTAGCAACTGATCATCCAGGAGCTCATAAAATCAATGGCACACGCTCTCATCACAGCCTCCAGAACCTGTACAGTCCTCTCTGACTGACCATCTGTCTGAGGGTGGAAGCTGTGCTAACACATAATCAGGGTCCCATAGCTTCCTGAAAAACATTTCCCCAAGTGGGAACTGAAGCGGGAATCCCTATCTGATACCATGCTCACTGGAACGCTACCTCATGTATCACAATATTCCACACACATAAATCCGTCTATACACTTAGAGTATCTAGGGATTTTCATAACCAGAAGGTGGGTAACTAAATCAATCTATCAACTATCACCTAGATATCCTCGAGATTCATTCGGGTCCTCTGTAACCCATCACGAAATCCATGGTAACTTGTTCCCATTTCCGTGTCAATATAGGTAGAGGCTGCAATAACTCTGCAGACTTCTAGTACTCTACCTTACTCTGCTGACATACGAGACACTTGCTATACAATCTCTACAATATCACTTTTCAAACCTGACCACCAATACCATTTTCAGAGATCTCGATATATTTATTATTTCTCGGATACACTGTATATCTCGAAGAGTGAGCTTCTGACAATAACACTATATCATCAACTGTGGTCCTGGGGAGCACTTATACTGTCTCTGAACCTCTGCAAGTTATCATCACTCACTGTGACCTCTGTCACTGTCCCCTTCTGAATCTGACCCATACTATCGACACCAAGCCGATCATCACGCTAAGCCTGGCAAATCCGGTCACACAAATCCGGTTCTAACCTCAGGCTAGCTGTCATAAAATCACCGTCATCATCAAGAAGGGATCACATCACTACTGAGGTTCACAACTGCTCTAGCAGCTCTCGCTCCCTGACCATCTTATGTGATACCATCCCGAGGCTCTTTCTGCTCAAGGCATCAACCATTACATTAGCCTTTCCTGGGTGGTACAATATTCACAATCATAATTCTTAGAAGCTCTAACCCTCATGGTTATCTCATTTTCTACTCTTTCTGTGAAAACAGATATTCGGGGCTTTTACGATCAGTGCATACCCGAAATTTCTTACCATATAAGTGGTGAAGCCATACTTTCAGTGTAATCGCTACGGCTGCCAACTCTAAATCATGGGTCAGATAGTTTCTCTCATGATCCTTGAACTATTTGGATCTATAAATGACTATCTTCCCATTTTACATCAATACACAGCCCAATCCTTATTTGGAGGTATCCATACACACTGAAACCTCTTGAGCTGTTGGTTATAGTGAGAATACTTATGGTGGTCAGTTCATTACTCCAATATACCAAAACTCATTGAAGCTATTTTCATACTTATCATAACACTCGTATGAAATCTTTTTCCAAACGAGACGTGTCAACTGAGCAGCCCATTTCAAGAAACTCATAAAACCTTGTCTGTAAGGCAGTTTCCTGTTGCTACTCATACTCTTTCCTGGACTTCGAATACATCATAATATCATCGCTGTAGATGACAACCAATCGGTCCAGGTAAGGTTCAAATACCTTAACGTAGTTGAGTTCCACTCAATATTTCAATTTTTCATATACTTGACCTATGTACACATAAACGTACAATGTCATTTCGAAATAGCTTTCGTTCAAGATACTAGCTCACGTCATTTCTTTCCTCTTATATTGACGGCTTTTTTTTTATAAAATTTTAATTTTTAAACTTTCATGATTAATCAAGTTCTATATTTCTTTATCGTACCAGCAAAGGTACCCAAATTTTAATGTATATATTATGACCGTCGAATTTAATCTATAGATTATGCGTGCGCTTCCAGACGCTGTCAAATCTTCAGGCAGGGAAGTATTTTAAAATACCTTTATTATCCCTCAGACTTGACTACATACCGCTTAATCCAATTTACTTTGCATATCAAGGATATCCTTACCTTGCATACGTCTCTTATTCCAATATATCTCCTTTTATATATCACTTGTGACAAACTCTTTCCTTACTTGTCAAGTTACAATACACTTTTCAGTGATATTTTCACCCCTATTTTCAACTTACAATCCCTATACCCTTATTCAGTTAGTGAAAATCAACTAACCATCATCATCATGCCTAAGGGTACAGGCTTCACATTTTTCACTAACTTATAAGCAACTGAAGGCGGTATTAATAAATGCGTGGCACCAGGATCAATTAAAATAATTATTTCATTATTCACAACCAGTGTGGTATCTTCCACCACATCCAATGAAATATCAGTAGTGTCCTGGTCCAAGGCATACACTCGCCCTCGTCCAACATCTTATTTTCGTGATAACTACCACACATCTTACACTGTTCACACTGCTACTCTGTTATACTGTTTACAATGCTCCGTAGCAGGTTGCGGTCCTCAAATCATAATACCCCTAAATAGTGTTAAAATTAGATATACTGGGGTTTATCAATCAACTTACCCCGTGATTTATCAGCTCTAAGCCTTTACCAAACTACCTTTTTCCCGTTCTGACATTCTTGTCATCCTCTATTCTCTTTTGTCTCAATTTCGGCCCTTACTACCTTTCTCAATCTCAGAGGCGCGCAATTTATAATCTTATTTACACAACTGTAGTCTGCGCACTGCCTCGGCATAGGTAGTGATGTCTAACAGACAAATCGGACTCTAATTGATAATCTGAGTCCTTCCATGAACTTTCAGACATCTCAACTCTCACTGTTTATCGTGTCCGAGTCACATCTGCCCAGGAATATAAACTGAGTATTATACTCGTCAATCAACATGTTCCTCTGGGTCAGAGTAAATAATGTTATTTGTAATTTTCTTTTAAACACTGTCCGGGATATTCTGTCACCGGAATACATCTGAAATTATTTTTCATGTCCATTCTGGATGTCGAAATCTTCAAATGGGTCGAGCGAACTTTCATCAATGTTCCGACTCGCCCTCATACATACCCTGAGCAATTAGCTCGCAAAATATTCTCCACACTCCGCTCCAACCTCGCGAAGCGTATCTCAATACTGTCTGATCTCTCTGTCAGACTCTATCCGATCTCTCTGTTGGACTCTGTGGGGCATGATCAACCAGCCTCCACGTCAATCTCATCTCAAGTCTCATGTGGCGACTCAGTACAACTCATGGGCCTACCTCAACGGCCTTGAGCTCGTGTACTCGCCTCTCAACCATAGCGGCTATCAGTCAATGAGTCTATTCTTGCATTTAAAACCAAATTCTTAGCTGCACTTCCATCTCGATATACACAATTGTATCTAAGCAATGCACAGTACATGGGGATGTAAACTTCTTAACCACTAACACCGACTCATATCAGGCCAACTCAGCTCTGATACCATTAAACCTGTCACGACCCGAATTACCTAAAAATCAGAGTAAATTTTTCGCTTTTTCATTTATTATTTAATTCTTACCTTTCTCTCGTCGTGATCATCCTACAACACAGTTGGGCTATGATTCGGTGTTAGTCACCTCACACTATTTAACATTTCATTCCCATAATCATATATCAGAGTCTACTATCCTTTTGACTTTAAATAAACACATACCCACTGGTATTTACATGACTCTACATCCCCGACATAATATCCGTTTACAGTACTGTGCATTACATATTTAGATACAAAACCATACAAATGTGTATACCTGTCTCTCGATGGGAAGCAGCAAATATCAACCATGCAAGTCCTCAGCCGCTCAATATCTATTGCAAGTGCTCTGAAAAGATGGAAAAATAAGGGGGGTGAGCAAACCACACGCTCAGTAAGGCAATTATGCAAGTAAGTAGATAGCTCCACTATCTACATGCTCATAATGCCATGCCCTTAAATCCATTTCTTTTCATTTAAAATTACACGCACAAAGTCATGCATATTCAATGCCATAGTTTATCCAAAACTATTTGTGCATATATAAATCATGTAACTCATGCATTCAAAGCATTTTATGTGACATCATTAAATCATATTAAGCATGAATTTAATCAAAATCATGCATTACTTCATGCGATATAAAACAAATCGCGGGATATAATCATTTCATGAATTTATCATTTAAGCATGGAAAAGCACATCATGCTACTGCATTTAAATCATTTCATTAAAATTGCAGTAAAAACTAACCCTTCCGGGTCAATCATCTCATAAAACAATTCATTAAAATTCATTATAAAACTCGGTTATAAAACCACCCTTCTTTCAGGGTCACATTTCATAAAATCATAAAATCGTCAAATCGTCAAATCGGGGGCCTGACCCCTCCTTCGGGTCTACCCTGGTCTAACAGACCACAAGTTATATCATGTGAGACAATCAGGTAATTAACAGTAACATCGAGGACTATGGCCATATCCTAGTGATCCCTGGCAACACGGTACCTAGTGTGCGGGGTATCACACCTGAAACGGGAGGTGGGTCGTCCTACCCGCCAGAACAGCATAACACCAGGATTGCGAGGGCAAGGCTTGCTGCCTCGTGGCTAATGCCACTCCACTCCAACAATCCCCACGGTACAGCGTACTCCGCGTGACATACACGGTACAAAGTACTCCGTGAACCCAAGCTCAGTCAGGGGTGCCTGTAATAGGTCTTATCCACCCATATCATCTGTCTCAGAATGCACGTGTGAGCATATCATCTCACTGTGACACACAGTCTACAGGAGGCTCCAACACGGCTATATGCATGTAATATAAATCCCTGTGCGAGCGAAGCTCAAGCACGGCTCCATGCATATTCATGATATCTGAAAATCTCGTGCGAGCGAAGCTCTAGCACGGTTTCATAAAAATCAGTGAAATCTGCGTACGAGCAGCGCTCCAGTACGACTTAAACTGATTATAATTTCTTGTAAATTCCACGTACGAGCAACGCTCTAGTACGGATATGTATATAAATTCAGTGAAAACCTCGTACGAGAAAAACTCCAGTACGGCATTCAAATGAATTATGAAAACCATATAAAACTTTGTGCGAGCAACGCTCCAGCACAAATGAATGCTCAAGTAAATCAAATCGCGTGCGAGTTATACTCCAGCACGGCTTTATGCATAACTAAATCAAATCTCGTGCGAGTTACACTCCAGCACGGCTTTATGCAATATTAAATCAAAACAGGATGCGAGCTAAGCTCCAGCATCTCTCATGCATGTCAAATCATTAAAAGTAGTGCGAGTAATCGCTCCAGCACTATTTTATGCATACCACGTCAAAACAAATCAAAACATGTCAAAACATGTCAAAACAGAGTGCGAGCTAGGCTCCAGCAGCTCTCATTTCACAATATTAAAAATCAGTGCGAGCACCATGCTCTAGCACATTTCATGCATATGATGTCACAAGTCGGTGCGAGCAATTGCTCAAGCACATTTATGCACATTCACAAACGCAGATATAGTGCGAACTACGTGTCGGCACTATCTGTTTCCATATAAACTTGATAGTTGGCCGTTTTCCAAAGAAATTTCCATTTAATTATTAATAACACCTACGTAGTGTTATTTTGTGAAATTAAACAATTTCTGGCCAATCTATCGCTTTGCTTTGATTAAAACCAATAAAATTCCTTAATCATCAAAAATCCTTAAATCATGCATTTCATGCATGTCATGCTTTCACCATCCTTAGGTGAACTTCCCTCAATAGGGGTAAAATAGACATTTCACCTATTTCGATCCTTAAAATCATTCAAACCATTTTTAGGATCATTATACAATATCCATGTATACATACATACTCAGTGTACAGAAAAACTATTAAAATATGCGTAGCTACCTCTAGCTACTCACACAATTCCCTTACCTCATTTTTCTGTACAGTCTGACCTTTCCCACTGATGTCTTGTCACGCAGTCCGATTTGCTCCGAATCCAAATCAAATCTCCGGAACCGTTATTCCATGATCGTACACAAATCGAGGCTGTCTCGAGCTCTCAGTGGATGCCAATTGTCGAGCCGAAGCTCGATTGCATCACTGGAATTTTCCCCAATTTTTTCTCTTTTTCTTTTTCCCTTTTTCTTCCTTTTTTTCCCTCTCTTTTTGGCTGAACCGGTCCGGTCCGGTTCAACCCGGTTCGGACCGCCGGTTCAGCTCGGGTCCGGTTCGGCTCAGACCGCCGGTTCAGTCCGGTTCACCCATCATTTTGCCGTTCCGGCGCCGTCCGGCCGGTTCCCGGTGCAATTCCATCGCCGTTCGGCTCGGCTGCACCTGGGCTTCCTAAATCGAGCCTCGGCTGGGGTCGAATCGCAGCCATCGCCGGCGAAACTAGTTTTCTCTCCCGCGGCCCTCCTTCGTCGATCTGGCGTTTTTCGCCGTTCTCGACGCGCGTGCCGACTGCCGGTGGTTCCCACGAGGCTCGTCAACCTTCGCCGGCCTTCGGCTGGGGTCTCTGGCCGTCGGTGGTGGCCGTCCGGCCTCTCTTCTTCCTCGGTCTCGCTTCGTTTTTCCTTCTCTGTTTCTGTTTCTCGCGATTCCAATTCGCGTTTTTTTTTTTTTTTTTTTTTCTCAAATATTATTTATTTATTTATAATTAACTTTTAATATTATTTTATTCAATAAAATAATATTAAAATGCATAAATATCCTTAAAAATTTATATTTTATTCATTTAATCTGTAAATAATTTTCTCAGTCCGATTTTACCTTTCCGGTATATTTTTCGATTATTTTCGAGATTATTTTTCGATGCGAAAATCCCGGTTTATTCCAATAAATTCATATCTTGATCAATTTAACCCGAAATTTAATTATTTCTTCATTATTGATCAAGATTTCTAAATCTCATATTTTTAATTAAATTTTCTTGTCCCGATTAATACCGAATATTAGTCTTTCGACCATTTTGCCCTTGCAAATTTTCGGGAATACCATTTTAGTCCTTTTGCATTTTTAAATGCACTTGAAAATATCGGGTCTTACAGGTATCGATAGAGGTCACGATAATCCTCTAGGTTTCTGATGCTCTACCTTAATCTGTTGATAGATGAGACATCTAGCAACATATTCAGCTATGTCTCTTTTCATTCCAGACCACCAATATACTTTTCAAAGATTTTGATACATTTTACTGCTCCTCGGATGTACTATGTATCTCGATGAGTGAGCCTTTGATAAAATCAACTTCCTAAGCTCTGTATCCTTAGGGACACATATTCTATCTCTAAACTTTAGTAATCCATCTGAACTCAATACAAAATCAGTACCCTCACCTTTCAGAATTTGGCTAATTACATCAATACACCATTGATCATTCTATTGAGCCTATCAGATTCTCTCAATCAACTCTGGTTCTAGTCTCAAGCTGGCTAAAATCCCATGACTACCAATCTCAAGCAGGGTCATATCCAAACTAAGGTTCGTGATTTGTTCTAACAACTCGTGCTCCTTAACCATCATACATGATACCAATCTGAGACTCTTTCTGCTTAATGCATCGACAACCACATTTACCTTCTCCGGGTGGTACAAAATCTCACAATCATAGTCCTTGAGGAGTTCTAACCACCTTCTCTGTCTCATGTTTAACTCCTTCTGTGAGAACAGATACTTAAGACTCTTGTGATCCGTAAAGATTTGGACTATGTCACCATACAAGTAGTGGCGTCATATCTTCAATGCAAATACTACGACCGCCAACTCTAAATCGTGAGTGGGGTAGTTATTCTCAAGATCTTTCAGTTGTTTGGATCCATAGGCAACTACCCTTCCATTCTGCATCAAGACACAACCCAGTCCTTAGTGTGAAGCATCTGTGTAAACAGAATAGTTCCCTGAGCTGTTAAGAATGGCAAGAACTGGCATAGTGGTTAATCTGTGCTTAAGTTCCTGGAAACTCCTCTCGCATGCTTCATCTCACATAAACTCCACATTCTTCCTCATAAGACATGTCAACAGAGCAGCTAATCTAGAGAAACCTTCTATAAATCTCCTATAGTAACCAGCCAAACCCAGAAAGCTTCTGATCTCTGTGACTGTACTGGGCTGTTCCCACTGAACAATAGCCTCAATCTTGGATAGATCTACTGACGCCCCAACCTTCGATACAATATGGCCCAGAAAAGAAATATGCTCTAGCCAAAAGTCACACTTATTAAGTTTGGCATACAACTTCCTCTCTCAAAGGGTTTGCTGTCATAATTATTTCCTCAACCAGTTACCTTTAAGAGTTGAAAATGGCATCCATTCATACTTTATACACATTAAATCTTGTGTGAAATCTTTGTATAACCAAAGGTATATAATATAAACTAAATGGAAGCATAAAGATTCACACCACTTATGCAACTTCATTCCATTTTACCACAATATTCATTTTCCATTCCACTCACATTCATCACATACAAAAGTCCATTTCTTCATATTCATTCTTAATGGAACTTGTACGTACATCACAACTCTTATTATAAGCGTGTACATTGAATTTATGGACTTTACGTCACTTATGAACTCATAATCACTTGATCCAAAATCATTCATATTATACTTCCATTTACACATATATACAAACTTATACATATATGGGTCTCACAAATGGATAGGTGTGGGTTTGGTAGGAAGAAAGTCTGATTTTCAGTCCAATCCCATGCTCTTTTTATAGATACAGAGGCATAAGATCGATCTGGTCCCTTGTGGAGATCGATCTTTGCATGGTTTGGTAGTCCTTTTACCTAATATAACTACTACTAGATCGATTTGCTCTTCATGATGAGATCGATCTGCTCTTCATGATGAGATCGATCTGCCTCTTGTAGGAGATCGATCTTTTCCTTACAGAACCTTAATGAGATCGATCTGTTGCTCAAGGGAGATCGATCTCTTCTTGGCCGAGACATTTGGAGATCGATCTGTGCCTTGTGAGAGAGCAATTTCTTCCAGACAGAAACTTAAGGAGATCGATCTGCCTTCCCATGAGATTGATCTTCCTTGTTCAATTGAATTGATACTTGACATTTGTGAAAGGGGATCGATCTCTCCTTCATGGGAGATCGATCTACTCTTCCCTTGCATCCCAATTTCTGCATATTCCCACTTTGTAGTTCATCCTTATTTGCCTAATACCTCATTTTACATTTTGTACACAACCAACGTTTGATAGTAGCCATTCTGTATAGTTCATAGGCAATGAAACTTGTGCACACAACTTGAAATCATGGATTATACCTTATATTCATAATCCTTACATCCATTTATCATTTATACACATGTAAAAATGTGCATATACATCATAGCTTCATAAGAAGGACCTGTAAAACTATAGGCATTACAGGTTCAAACTTGAGAAACCTTGTACAAAGCTTAATGAGTCAAGTAAGACCGATTGAGTTAGTAGGTGGCCCGATACTTGTTGATGGGTCTAACCTATAATTTTATTTAATTAGACTCTTAGAATTACTGGATTAATGTCGTTTTTAATTATCCTAAGCTTTTAGTGTTAACTGAATTTTCTATTTATATTGAACCTAAAATGAAATTTTTTTATTTTTAAATAATTTCCTTGTTTTTATTTTAAAAATCAAGCAAATGAGTATACAGGGCTTAATAATGTTAATTTTATGGAAATAAAATTTTAAGTTGGGGCACTGTAATTGTAAGAACCCTAAATTTCGAATTTCCTTCTCTAAGCTAATTTAATTAATTAATTAATTAATTAATAAGATACTTTATTTGGATGGTTTTTGGAGCCGAACCTTTAGCTATGAGGAGTAAAGACTATTTCGAAGACTAGAGATAGGTGGTGTAACCGAAGCACTCTTATTTGTGAAATTATGTACTAAGTAAGGACAAGTGATGTTGTATGTATGATTTGATTAAGGAAGTATGAAATGAGAAGGAATTTTGATGAACGAAAATGGGTATTTAAGGTTAAGGATATAAAGTGTCAGACCCGCGTTTTATGTAGCCATTACCTTATGATTCCTATGTGTATGAACACTCTATTATTATAGTTGAATCATAAGAAGAGTATTTACTAGATTTAAAGTGTTAGTGAAATGATTTAACACGCAAAAGCTATATAAAAGCCTAATGTGAGCTATAAGAGTCACAGGCTAAACCGAGTGGATCTGAATCATTCTGACTGAAAATAAGAACTTAAAATGAGAAAATAGAGAGCTTATGAAGGAAAGTCAGCTGGATTTAGTTCCGAACACAGAAAATGAGAGTAAAAGCTAAAAAGGGTAAAATGGACCTTTTTAGCAAGTTAAGGTGTTTCGGGTGTAATTATCTACCGGGAACAGTTGAAACATAAAGACGAGAGTGTAAGACATAAGATATGACACTTTCAAAAGTTTGAGAAAACGTCAACTTGGTCAATGATTAAGGAAAAAGTCAACTATAGTTAAGAAAAGTGGACTTTACCATAGTTGACTAATCATGGTTAAAAATTAACCTAAGTATGGAGAAAAAAATTGGGAAAATATTCTTGTTCAGAATACAAGATCATCATCCCTGGAAGTAATGAAAATTTATTTGGAAGGATTTTGGATTAAATTTAATGGTTAAAAACGTAATGGGCCTAAAGCGAAAATTTTAAAGCCCATTAAGGCATACTAAACGTAGATCGAAATTCTTAGATCCCTTAGACCGAATTGTTGGACCAATTGATAGGCCAAATATTGACACAATAAAAGGCCCGAGGTATGGTGAAAATTTCAGCTCAAAAGCCCATTAAGAAAGCCCAAACCGAGAAGCCCAAATGGAAAGCCCATTAGATAAATATCTAACCATAGTTATAGCTAACTATGACTCATAAGGTGACTCATTAGGTGACTCATGACTAAGCCTTAGAAAGTCAATCTTAATGGCTGGAAAGTAAGGCTTAATGGCTAAGTTAGTGGTTTATAAAATCAGCCACACCATTGTCATCTTCACCACACCATTCTCGGCTAGAAGAAGAAACCATTGAAATATATTATCCAAGCTTTCTCTCACTAGAAATCACTAGGAATTAGGCATATTTGGAACTTGAATTCTTCATGAAAGTTGTTCCAAATTGAAAGAAGAGTGACATATGTTGGAATTGGCTATCAAGGAGCCATAGTGTGCAAATCGAGAGCCTCCAAAGTTTCGGCCAAGTGTGAACACAACTACTAGGTATATTTTCAAGTTTTCAATTTCATATATGTTAATGTATGAATGATTTTAAGTATATTGATATATGTTTAAGCTTTGAAACATATGAAATCTCTATGATCATGGTGAGGCCGAGAGTGAGTAGTGAAATATTGATGAATACCCATGTGATTTTAAGGCATAAATGGATTAATGTACATGTGTTAATGATTATGGCGTAATTAGAATTAATCAATTTGATTAATTAATACATGTATTAAGTTGGCAATCAAGGTGTTTGATAAAATGCCTAAATGAACTATGTGATGTTTTAAAATGTTGCCAACCAAGTGTTTGTGAAAATGCCTAAGTGAATTGGCTAAGGAAAGGGACATGGCCGGTATGCCATGGTGTGACCGACGACATGGTGTGACCGACGACATGGAGAGCTCTCGGCCATGGCATGTGGCCGAGAGGTCCAATGGGCCAAGCCCAAATAATTAAGACCCAATGTGATGTAATGGGTCTAGGACAAGCCCAATAAGAGTTGGTGGGCCCCATAAGCCCAATAGGCCCAACGAAAATGAATAGTAAAATGGAAATGGGCTTAAGGCATAATTAGGCCCATTAAGGTTTATTAAAGCCCATTAAGGGCAATAGACTGTATTTAATGTGAAATATAGTAGGAAAAATATAATTAACCTGATAAATGGTTATATGCAGCTTCAAAGAGTATTGGAGAAGCAAATTGAACTGCTGGATCAAGCAGCGTTGAGAAAGTGAAATTTCTCGAGTGATTGCAGGTAAGGGACTTTTGTGAGTAGTTAGAGATACCTGCACATATTTTCATCTGCTTTTACATTCACTTAAAAACTCTGAGGGTTAGAGAAAGTGAATAATAATTATTGTGACCCGATAGTGGCAAATTATGATTTTGCCCTTAGTTAGTCAAAAAGTCAACTTTTGTGAAAAGTTGTAAAAAGCATGGAAACCACCATTTTGAGTGTTTTACTACTATTTAGCAGAAGAATAAATAGATGGGCTAATGTTTTTAAGGTTGATGTGAATTAAGCACACTTTATAGTGCTGATTTTGATGTTTTGAAAATCATCCCTTTTTAAAGAGTCATTTATCATATTATGTGAGAATAAATCGTGTTGGAGCACAGCTCACACTGGATTTCATATATTTTCCACATGTATTAGTGCGGGATTATAATTCGCACTAGATTTCCATGACATGCATGATAGAGTGCTATAGTTATTACTCGTACTCAGTTTTATGTGATTTATGCATGAGAGAGTGTTGGAGTGATTAGCTCCTACTTGATTCTTCATGATTTATACATGACATGGTACTGGAGCTATTGCTTGTATTTGATTTAATGATGATGTGCATAGCATGGTACTGGAGCTATTGCTCGTACTTGATTTTAAACATGAACTATGCATTGACCTAGTTGCTGGAGGTTTACTCGCATTAGAGTTGAGTTTGTGATGTGAAAAGTGTTTGAGCGGAGTGTCGACTGTGAGTCACGCTCAAAGGCGTGCACTGTATGTGATATATAATACATGTTGAAAACCATGCTTGATTTCCTCGTGTAGACTGAGTGTCACACTATGAAAGGGTCGCATGAGGATTTAGAGACGTGGTATGATATTTCATGGTTTTAAGGGCTAAGACCTATGGCAGACACCCCGACTGTGATGTAGGGTCCATGGAGTACATTGTATCGTGCATGTGGCATGGAGTACACTGTACCGTGTGGTGTTGTAGAGTTGAGGAGGATATAGCTGACGGTTGTGATGGACTAACCCCCCTCCCGTTGTAGCAGTGATACCCTGCACACCAAGTACTGTGTTGTCTGGGATCACCATTGTTGGATATGATCATAGTCCAGGATACTATTTACATTTTCACCGCAGAGTCTCACATGATATATCACCTGATTGACTGATTTACTTACGGATAGACCTGAGGGATGGGTCGGAATCCGATTTGTGTTGTGAATGATTTAAATGTCATATTTACTGTGATTTAAACATACATGGCATGATTTATCTAAAGGCATTGTGATATTATAAAGATGCATTGTTTTGCACTACATTTGAAAAAGAAAGCATGATTTCTATACATGGGATTTTATCTATACAAGTATATATATATATATATATATATATTTAAAGACTTGCTTTGAAAATGAGTTAAGGAAATAACGTTTTGAGGCATAGCATTATTTTGAGTAGATAGTGTAGATGTCTACTTACTTGCCTGATTTTCTTACTGAGCGCGTTGTATGCTCACCCTCTTTCTTTACATCTCTCTACAGAGCATCATCAGTAGAGTGAGAGCTTTTGAGGGATAGTATTCCTGTGTCCGCTGCTATTTCCTATCGATCGACAGGTATACATGTTTTGTATGGTTATGTATCTAAACATAGAAACAACACAGTGATGTATATGATATATATTATGGGGAATGTATTTATATTAGATTTTATATGATCTCATATGTATTATAAAATAAGTTACTGTCAGTAACAATATATTGACATATATGTATGATAATGGATGATATGATATGCGAGGAAGCTAACATCGAATCACAGCCCAACCATTGATGAGAGGAAAGGTAAGTTAAAAAGCAAAAAATTTGTAGTGGTTTTGGCTAAGTCAGGATGGGTCTTGACATAAAGTATAACTAAGAACTAAGTTACCTAAGCTAACAAGGTAGGAATTTCAGAGTCCAACTAAAGGAATGGTGTTGAAGCATGCAAAATGCTATCTTAATGCCATCCAATGAATGAAAATTTTGATGTACATTTTAGCCTACAAGGTTCTAGGAGTGATTAAGAATGAAAAATGGGATGATAAAGTAAGAACAAGGGTTGGTTTCAAGCATACAAAATAACCAAGCATTTTAAGGGCACACCTTGAATATAAAAGCTTAAACCTTGCCAAATGGAATTCAAATAAATTTGACATTAAACTATAATGAAAATATGATTTAACTAATTCAATTAAGAGGTGAAATGAAGTTTTAAAGTGAGCATTTAAGGTTGTTTAATGACCAAAATAAAATTGGAAAATTGAAAGCCAAACCGCGTGGTTAATGGGAGTTAGTCTAAGAAATGCACCTAAATTTGATGGAATTTGTTCATAGTAAATTTTGACATTAATTAGGCTTAAAGTAGACTTAAAATGTGACAAATTTGTTGAGAAAACATGGCCAAAATCGGATTCAAAGACCATGAAATAATTAGGCTAAAACAATTATAAGCTTACATACCACTGCAGTAGCCAATCCAACATTTTTCCATTATTTAAGAGGGCTAGTTGCATTTTAATCTTCATCAAATTAGACAATGGGCCTCATCCATTTTATAAGCTATGTTTTATACATTATTTAAGGATCCATGTCGCCCATTTTCCTTTATTCCTTTATCTAAACCTAAAGAAAATAACTCCCAAGTTAGAATCCTCTACGCCTAATGCGTCCACTGTAGCTTTAGATTCTTGATTTTTTTCGAGGTAGCAAACAACTAAGTATGCTTAAAGTCCTTTAAGACTATTGCTCCCCTTTGAGTATACTACAACATAGATTTTTTTGGGCTTTTACTGAGCTTATGTAGAGGGTGAAATCTAACCAAAACAAATAGCGCACAGAAGCTATCTTGCTGCTAGTTGAGTTGAGTTCTGTGATTTTATTTTCAAGGTTATTGGGCATGATGAGTTGTGATGTTTTAAGGCTGATTTTGGGTGATATATTATAGCTAAGACCTTGAGGAAAAGAGGTGGTTTGAGCTGGCACAAAAGAAATGGAAGGGTAAGAAGCTTTGATTCTTCATTTTGGTGTTTAAATTTGTTAGATTGGCATGCTAAATTGTTACCTAATCTTATGGTTTGAGTAATGGCATAATAGGACAACCATTTAGGGTCAGCCAAGAGGATTATTTGGGATTACAGTATGACAATTTAAGGGTTTGAAATGTTGATTAAATTATAACATTTATGCATGTAAATTGATAGTGATTTGGGGTTAGCATGAAATGAAAATCATAGAATGATTCATTCTTAGGTTTTAGCCACCACAAGCATTTTAGGGATAGTAGCTTAAATAAAAGGTTATGATAGTATAATAAGTTAAATAAGATTATGTGAGGATTAATTTTGTGGTTAAAAACTAAAAGGAAATGTTATGAGGCGAGGTGATGCAATTAGTATCTAAGTGAATAACTTATGGAAAATTAGCCTATGTTGATGAAATTGTAAGGATATTAGGATTTAATTTAGCTAATTTAAATGATTTATGATGTTGGTGATGAAGTACGATGAAATTATATATGGTAGGCCATTCAACCAAGTTAAGGAAATTAAAGAACAAATCATGTAAATTGATCTAGATTAATATTATGCCTAAAGAAGAAAATAAGTGATGGAAAATGTATTTGGAAAATAAATTAAGGTTAAAGAAAGAATTAATTATTCAATTACTGGATTTATAAGGTATTTTAAGTAGAAAATTAAGAAAAAGGAAATTAATTCAGAAATTAGTATGGTATTGCAAATAAGGTCATCCGGAGAGGAGTAATAGTGTATGCTATTACATGTATATCCTGAATTAGTCATGGGGGCCAAATCAGTTGTCTGCATTGCAAATTAAGGTAAGGGACATGTAACGACGGAGCATAATGATTGAAGCTAAGTATGGGGAAAGAAAAAATAGGTAAAAAATTTTGTTTAAAGAGGAAATTAAAGTATTCGTGCTCATACAAGTATGTTTGCAAACATGGAAGTTAGGTGAGCTTTAGTTAAATTGATTTAAGTGACAATTTTCAAGTTAGTGCAAAATCCAGAAAATCTAACTAAGTAAAAAAATTTAATAAACATACTGTAGGTTAATCAAAATCAATTCAACACTTTAATAAAGTAATATAGTGTATAAACATTTAGAATAAATTAAATTGGGCTTGTATTACCATGGTTAAGGCCATGAAATAATTGGAGAAGTAAACCGAAAACTTGAGAAACTTACTGCTCGTTGGAAGAAAATATATATAGAAGTAGAAAATTATTTGGAGGTTAAAATGAACTCGAAATGACCCTAAATTTTAACCACATCTTCCTTATAGTGTTAATGATTTTGGGTAAAGTTTCAACAAGAAATATGGTCATTAAAACCATAGGAAAAATGGTAGAAGTTGGGCTAGGCAAAACTAAAATGGTTGTATGGTTCCCTTAGGGCTGCTAGTTGTATGCATAGGAAATGCATGCAAAATAGCCATGCATTGAACCTACCATCACTTAACATTTTGAGAGACACATTAAGGTATCAAAACATGATAAATTAGAGCTCAAATTGTGCCTTAAGAATTGCTGAAATTCAGTGGGAAAGATAAGAAGAAAATCTAAAATTTGAAACTACCTACTCCCACTCATACTAACTCCCACTAAGTAACATTCAAACTATAATATCCAAGACCAATTGAAAGCCAACTGTTATGGAAATAAACTAGACATAATGCTAAGTGAAATTGAAAGGTGAACCACGTTTAAATGGGTTGGAAAGAATTAAAAATGAATTTCAAATTTCAGGTCATAAAAATCTTACTTGCTGCCACCAGGATGGACTCTAAGCATGAACTAATTTGAGTTATTTGGAGACCAAATCTGAAGATAACATTTTAACCTTAAATACCTAACACATCAAGAGATTTTTAAGCTAAAGATTAGCCCCAAACTAGAAACAAACAAAGCATTCTTCCACTTCCTTCTTTACCGCAGGCGTCACTATGGTTGCCTGAGTTTGAAATTTTTTCTGATTTTCTTGGGTCCAAATCAGGTGAAGCTCAAGAGAGATTAATTGTTCCTCACCCCTCCTCTACCACATATAAAAAATTTAGAGCAATCCAAGGTGTTTTAAGTGGTGAAAAGCTTGCTAAAAATCGGTGAATAGAATTTGCCCTAAACTAAAGTGAGATTAACTTTGGTTTTTTTAATTTCTAGTTGATTTTTTAGATTGATTTAAGTATTTTAAGACCATGAACTCATGATATTCAGCAAGGGAGGTCTCAAGGTTGTCTTAGAGCTTGGTCAAACATGGTCAAAGGAGGGTAATATTTTTAGAATAATTCTAATTAAATCTATGTTGATTGTGGTAGTGCGTTGGTGAATTTGGCTAAAGTAGAATGTTGAAATAAAATATGTAGGGCTACTTAGTGATTTTGGCCATTAAGGGTTTATATGGGAATGATGAAATGTGATGGTTTGATGGTTACCATGATGTTGTTAAGGTTAGGAAGATTGGTTTAAGTGATATGACTAAATGAAAACTAAAGAGATTGATGAATTAGAAATTCGGCCATGATGGAGGGCATGGTGTAAATGGGGTTGGCTAATGAGTTTAGCTATTATTTTGGAATGTTTAAGGTGTATTAAAATGTTCCTAGGCTTTAACTAAAGTAAAATAAACAAAGTAGCATCAAGAACATGAAAGGAAGTAATCGGCCAAGTAAAGAACCATAGAGCAAATGGCTTAATTCAATGAAGTTTATGGGTATTTGTAGTGAATTAAAGTAGATTAAAATGAGTTTCCCATTAATTGAAAATATTTGGATTATGTGCGGCAGCAAAGAGGTGGAATTTATCGAGTTAGGAGTGTGGTCGGTACTTTAGAAACTAGTTTACTACCTTGGTGTACGAGAGATAAAGATGTAATTTAAATCCGTAATGCTATCCCTTATCTTGCTTTTAACAAATAAAATGTTGAAATATGACTTGATTCCTCGAAATTAGCTTTAGGCGACTTCCGAACAAGAACCATGAATTTACCACATTCTAGGGAAAATTCCAATTTAAGTTTGCTTAATAAATTTTTTATAAAAATAAATCTCCTTAAACTTCAATAACTTTATATTGTCATTTTATCAATGCATAATGCTTTTTAGAAAGCAATTCAAGTGATTTGATAAATTATGAATTTTGGACTTGATTTATATATACAAATATTAGAAAATTCATGATTTTGAGGATGAAATTAATTGTTATTCGATGTGAAATGGTTTTAAGACTTAGGACACCTATAGTGTATGCCACGAGCACATCATGCACTGCCTTTGTGGAGACTGATTGTGAGATTCATGCCTATGAGGCATGTTTACATGTGATTTCCCGCATGCTGAGTGCTACTAATGCTCGTACCCTAGCTGTGTGCTATATATGTGAGATTGTGAATTGTTGTATGACTTCGGCCCAGTCGATAGCTTGCCATGTCCATAGGTACTATATTCCCTCCATTAAGGATGGCTGATTCTGTTGACTGCATGTGTGAGACCCCGTATATGTAAAGTTGTAATGTGTAATGAATGTGAATGGACTTGTAATGTAAAGTATGATCGATGTAAGTCCATGGATTCAATGTATGTATGTGTAATATGATTTGTAACGTACATACAAGTTCCATTGAGTATGAATATGAAGAAATGAATTCCTATAAGTGATGGATGTGATTGAAACTCAAAATGGGTAGTGTGGTAAATGGATGAAAGCTGCATGAATATAAATGCTTCCATTTGGTTATATATAGTATACCTTTGGACATACAATGAATGCACACAAGTTTCAATGTGCATAAGGTATGAATGGATGCCATTTTCAAGTTATAAAGGTGGATAGATGAGAAAATGGCCATGGTAGCAGATTAAGGATGTGTTGGTGTGAGTTGCAGCAAGGAAACTACAGGAAATCTGGAAAGTATGAAGGCCAGATCGATCTCATAGGATGAGAGATCGATCTGAAAGAGCCAGAACGCTCTTATTTGGGCAATGGAATAGAGCAGATCGATCTCCAATGGGGCCAGATCGATCTCCTAAGCATTCTGTGATGAAAAGATCGATCCTCAAGCACCCAGATCGATCTCCTTAGCTCTATGTTTGGGACCAGATCGATCTCATACTTCGACAGATCGATCTCATGCTTAAAATTTCATGAAAATGATAGATTTAAGGGGACCAGATCGATCTCCTCTTGGACCAGATCGATCTCCTCAAGCTATTTCTATATAAGGAGGGCTGAAAATCTAAAAATTTCGAGAAAAACACCAATCTTCCATTTCTAACCCAAAAACCTAACTTTCTCTCTCTAACATCAGCCATTTTCAACAAGAATTGAGGGGAGACCATTAGACATTAAGTTGTTCATCTTGAGGAAGAGAACAATATAGTTGGAACCCAAAATCCCATTGTGGGTATTGAAGGAGATAAGGGCATTGACATTTGGAGCAAGAAGAAAAATTATATTTGGTAAGATTCTAACACTCCAATCCAAGTACATTGTCTATTTAATTGATTTTGGAGTTGTTCGGCATGAGTATGTATGGATGGAAACACCTAGGTTGTGTTAGAAACTAATGTAACCTAGAAAATGGAATGCCTCTAGTGTGAGAAAGTATGATTTGGGGAGTTGGTGGTTTATAGGTTATGATAAGTTGTTAGATGAGTAATGTGGGTGATTTGGAATGGTTATGTGGAGTTATAATGTGGGTTTAAGTGAAATTATGAAAATGAGCATGTAAATGCTTGACAAATGCCATAGTGAGGAAATCAATGAAATATGAACACTATGAGCTTGATATCGATTTAATATCGATTTAGAATGAGTTAATAGGCCTAAAAGAATCCATAGATTCGAGTTTTGGATAAAGTAATGAAACGAGGCCTCATAAGCGTTAATAGAAAACTATAGGTCGAATTAACTATAGTGAACGCACGATTTCATATTATATGGATCGAATATAATGCGGGATACGATTTTGTGCAATCCCGAAGAGTTTGTTGAAGATGAATCGAACCGTATGAGTAAGCAGCTTAAGGAAGTGGAATCACACATCGCGATTCCAGGTAAGGGAATTCTGTAAGTATATAGAGGTAGTTGCTCGTAATTTGCGGGATTATAGGGTGTTTATGAAATGCATGAACGTCTGAGAAATTGGTTGTTTGGTATGCGAAAATAGTTGTGAATATTGGATGATTTGGTTTTACGTGGATGTATAAAAAGGGATTGTAAGGCTAATAATTGCATAAATCAAGTGTTTTGAATGCTTTCACAAAACATGTGTTTGGTTTCAAACGAATTGATAAATAGGTTGGCTATTGTGGTTTGATATTTGTAGCACATGTGAAGTGCCAAATATGTTTTGAGATAGTTTTAAAAGCTTATGAGCCGCCTATCATGTTTATGTGAATTAAACCGTGCTAGAGCCTAGCTCGCACCGGGTATTGATGTTTTCACTTGTAATGAAACGTGCTGGAGCTTAGCTCGCACCTTGATTTGGAAACTATGATGATGTTTATAAACCGTACTGGAGCTTCTGCTCGTAAGTGGCTTTTGAGTGGTTTGTCTTATGAGTATAACCGTACTAGAGCTATGCTCGTACGCGTCTCTTTATGAGAGGATGCATGAGTCGTGCTAGAGCTTTGCTCGTACAAGTTTGCACATTGTGATACGTATAAGGTTGTGAAAGTTGGTAAGATCCTTAAGCCCTACATCCTTAAGCCAATATCCTTAAGCCCAAAGAGGCGGGGAGGCTCTGTTCGGTGGGGAGGCTCTCTTACGGTGGGATCCTTAAGCCAACATCCTTAAGCCCTGGAGGGACGGGGAGGCTCTGTTAGGCAGGGAGGCTCTCCTACATGGGTACGGTAAGATCCTTAAGCCCTACATCCTTAAGCCAACATCCTTAAGCCCAAAGAGGCGGGGAGGCTCTGTTCGGTGGGGAGGCTCTCTTACGAAAGGATCCTTAAGCCCTACATCCTTAAGCTAACATCCTTAAGCCCGAGGAGGTAGGGAGGCTCTGTTAGGCGGGGAGGCTATGTTCGGCAGGTAGGCTCTCCTTCACGGATATGGAAAACTCTTGGTATGGGGTAGGTAAGACCTAGGAATGGTACCCCCAATCACGATATGAGTCTGCGAAGTACGTTGTACCGTGTATATCACATGGAGTACGATATACCGCGTGATGGTTAAGCGATGAGAAAGTCTGGCGGGGGATAATCCATCTTCGTGCCAGTATGATACCCCGCACACCTGGACGCGTGTGGTCTGGGATGATTTATGATGTAGTTGGTCCACATAGGCACTTTTGATATAGTGACCTAGTTTTTATACACATGTGTGAATTGTGAAATGAAAATGTGGTTGTGATTGTGAATTGATTTGGTGGTATTTATGTGTTGAGAAAGAGGTTTACGATGTTGGTTTAAAAAGGAGGTTTCTTAATGAATTGCCCTTTTTATGAATTTAAATGAGATTGAGCATGAGATGATTTATACATGATGTTCTTTTTACCATGTTTGATATGCCAATGTACATGATTTTGACACATGATATATATGTATACTCATATGGTATAGTTTTATTCCTCATGCTCCTACTATAAATGATTTATGTATAACACTATCAGCATGTAGATAGAGTAGTTATCTACCATGCTTGCATTATTGCCTTACTGAGCGTGTGGTTGCTCATCCCTCTCTACTTTCCCCCCTACAGAGCGTGCATAGTAGCCCAGTGAGGACTGAGGCGTGGTATTTTGGACTCCGCTGCATCTCCATCGCTTAGAGGTATATACACAGTGATTCTTTTTGTATCTAAACAATGTAAAAGCACAGTATTCTTTGAGTTGTAATTATGGGGGATGTAGATGTCAGTAAAACATGCTTTTGTATAAGTACAAGATTAAATGCAAATGTATGACATCATTTTATTTAACTGAGAATGAATGAGATGTGGAGTTTATTGTTGACTCACAGCCCAACAGTGTGTGGTGAGTTAGTTCACGACCGGGTAAGGTAACAGTAAAACGCGAAAAATTTTTAGTGATTTTTTGTTAAAGAGAATGGAATTGGGTCGTGACAGCATGATAGCTATAGTGCCTTTGCCTAGCCTCCTTAGAAATTATGTTATTTTCCAACTCTGTGAATTAATTTGTGAATTTCTATGTGAAATATTTATGAACAAATAATGTGAATTGAGCTTGAAAATTTTATATGTGATTTAATTACGAAATTATGAGTTTTGGACTACGTTTTGAGTTTGGAAATGTGAATATTTTTTTTTAAAAAAAAGCATCTGTGATTTATTTAGCACTATAGCTTTCATAAACTGTTTTTTGATGCTATTGAGTTTGTAAATACATTTCTTACTGGGCTTTACCCAAAGCTCACCCTCTACTCTTTCACACTATTTGCAATGATTGTACCTGCAGAATACATGACGTAGACAGGTGGACTGACACCTCCCTATACTACATTTTGTACCTTGTGAGGTACAACCCCTTCATGTATTTATTTCTAGAAGTCCTATTGGCATAGATACATGTATTCATTTTGATACTTTTGAGATGTAATTAAGTTCAGTATATTAGTTTGCAACTTATCAAACTAAGTTAAATAATGTGACGCATGATCAGGTCAATTTAAGTATATTGAGGTTTATTCCAATTTGAGTTATGTCATTAATATTATCAATGGTTTGCGGACCAGTTTAAGCAATAAAGGATTATAAAGGTTAAGTAATAAAATGGGTTGGCAACTTACCCTACACAAAAGGCAACATTAAGTGTTAAGGATATATGTTATAAAAAATAAAAATAATACTAAAACAGCCTAAAATTCTGCGCTTTCGGGCATTACAGATTGGCATCAGAGCCCGAGTTGTCTAGTTTGTGTAAGTGTAGGTTAGCTAGAATTAGGATTATATCCCATGTGTCTGTACTTTTTTGGCTATAAATTGAGTATAGCTGTTAAAGTTATACTTCATCAGTTGTTCCATGTAGGTATGAATCACATTATGAGTGGGAGATGAGGTCGTCCACAGAGGTAGGCTCAGCCACCTTCACCACCTAGCATGGCTTCAAATCCATTGCTGCCATATTTTCTCAGCACTTCAAGGTAAACAATTCTAAGATGAATGCCACTCAACCAGCATCTGCACCTTTTCTGCGATGTGTAGCACCTCATTAAACACCACCGGTACCTCCGACACTACCTACTCCACAGCCTCCTTTGCCTCAGCCTCAGGCACATATTCCTCAACTAGAGGCCCAACCACAGCTAGAGTTAGGGACAGGGCTAAGAAAGACATGGTCAAACTGTGAGACTTTCTCAAGATGAGTCTTTTAACATTTAAAGAGGTCAAGGAGCCGATTTTGGCAGAAGAATGACTTCTAAGTCTAGAAAATTCATTCGAGTATCCAGGGTGCACTGATTTTGAGAAAGTCAACATGGCTACATATATGCTACACGGTGAGGCTGGACATTAGTAGAGATTTGTGAAGACATTTTGATTGCTAGGCACCCTGCTGTGACCTAGGATATCTTTCTAACTACTTTTTGAAAGCATTATATTCTGTGGATAGCTCAATAAAAGATGCAGTCAAAGTTTCTAAATCTGGTGCAGGTAGTATGTAAATTGATGCATATGAGACTCGATTCACCATATTGAGCCATTATGAACCCAAGACCCTAAGAGATGAGGAATGTCAAACTAAGAGGTTTCTATATGGATTAAAACCCACTATTAAAGATCGACTGTTAGCGTTTGATATTGTTGATTTTACGGAGGCCCTCAAGAAGGCCCAAATAGTTGAACGGGCTCTCGATATTAACCAAGCCGAGTATGGCTCTAAGAGTAAGAGCTGAGATCGGGTAAGAGAGTTGATAATACTAGATCTTTTCTAAGGAGGCGTCAACCCAAGAGATACAAAATAGATGACTCTTAGGCGAGGGTTGATAGGCTCACGACTCCTATAGCCATCATCTAGGCTGGGCCAGGCTTGTAGGTATTGTGGTAAGCATCATAGTGGAACTTGTTACTAGGCCTCAAGATCTTGCTTTAAGTATGGCGAGATGAGGCATATGATTAACGATTGCCTACATTACAAGGCCCTCCAGTAGCAGCAACCATAGCAAGTAGAAGGATAGGCCCCACAAAAGCATGTCATAGTAACTGAGAATGGGAAGAAACCTGTGACTCAGAGACGTGTCTTCACCTTAAAGAGATAATAAATGCCTTAGCCGATATTACCAAGGGTAAGCTTCTTATATTTAATTATAAGGCATATGTTTTATTTAACCTTGGCTCCACGCACTCTTTTGTAGCATCACATTTTGCACATAAATTGCATGCAGAGCTTGAAATTTTAGGTCACATGTTACACATTAGCACACCTACGAGAGAATCCCAAATGGCTAATAAAGTGTATAAAAAATATGAGATTAAGGTAGGAGATATGGTGATGTTAATAGATCTAGTTTTATTAAATATGTATGGCTTTGATGTGATCTTAGGCATGGATTGGTTAGCCACCAATCGTGTGAGTCTAGACTGCTACACCAAGACTGTAGCATTCTCTCTACCTGATAGGTTTGATGTATGTTTTTCCATTAAGGAATGAAAACAAGATCTTTATGTTTTTTGAACTTATATGATGAATGTGTTAATGTGAAGGTTATATTACTCTTATACACGATACCAGTTAAGAGCATCTGAAAAGATTTTATTAGTAGTTTGTGAATTTCCTAATGTATTTTAAGATAAGTTACCAGGATTACTGCCAGAAAGAGAAATGAAGTTCACCATCAACCTAGTGCCTAATACTTAGCCAATCTCTAAGCCCTCATATCGTATGGCATTTGTCAAGTTAGAGAAGTTGAAGAAACAGTTGCAAGAATTGTTGGACATATTAGGCCCAGTATGTCTCCATGAAGAGCTTTGGTGTTATTGGTGTGAAAGAAATATAATAGTCTTCAACTTTGTGTTGATTATAGACTACTGAATAAAGCCACAGTGAAAAATAAGTATCCTCTTGTCACGCCCTTCTCCCACACGCGACCTACTAAAATCATCACAAAATTTTCGCACTTCACTTACCTCTTCTTCTGTCATCACTCCTCACAATTTAGTTGGGCTGTACTTCGATATTAGTTAGGCTGTGACCTATTCACATTCATTCACAATACACATAGAATTTAATATTCTTTTCTAAAATGTAAACTCTTATACATTAACACAATTATTTATACATATACATCCCCACTATACAATCGTTTACATAGTTGTACTTATACATTGTTTAGTACAAAATGTTCAAGTGTGTATACCTCTCGTAAGATGGATATGCAGTGGATCAGGGAATATCAATCCTCAGCCGTGTCCACCTACTGTGGATGCTCTGAAAAAGGGGGAAATAATAAGGGGGTGAGCTCACAGCTCAGTAAGGAAATCAGGCAAGCAAGTAGATAACCACACTATCTACAAAATACAATGCTTATACCTTGAAATCTTTTCCTGTCACGACCCAAACTACCCAAAAATCAGAGTTAATTTTTCGCATTTTGTTATTTTCTTTATTAAATTCTTATCTGTCCTCTGATCGTGACCACACTCCACTAACAAATTGGGCTGTGCGTCAATGTCAGTCCCACCATTCAATTACCATCTAACTTAATTTTTTTCTCCAGTTATTTATAATTGTTTACATTATTTATACATCCCCTAAAGTTACTTACAAACATGTTACTGTGCTATGCTTATGTAGATACAATATGTACAAGTGTATATACCTTATGTTGATGGGCAGCAGTGGATATCCGGAATGCAGTACTGAGTCGCCTCAACTTCAACTGGAGATTATCTGTGGGAGAAAATGAAAGGGGTGAGCACATCAAGCTCAGTAAGGCAACCCTACAAACAAGTAGGTAACCATACCACCTACATGAACGTAGTGCCATGCATAAACCACCCTTTCTCCACACATTTTAAAACAGATGATATGAGTTATGATGTTATGTAAATCAAGTTTGCACGGAAAATTCAACATGCAATTATTTCAAATCATTTCTTTCTCATTTAAAAATTTCACAATAAAGTCAGGACTCGACCCCTCCTTCGGGTGATCCTGACTCACACAAAACCATGAAAATTGGTTTACATCACACATGGGTTTAAAAAAGCATGGAAATACCATCATGCAAATTTAGTTTAAAACCCAATTTGATTTCATCAAAATCGACGACATGCGAGACTAGGCAATGTCTGTATATCGGCAAATAACCAGGACTATGGCCATATGTGTCCTCGGGAGTTCCTCAGCTACACGGATCCTAGTGTACGGGTTCTCACCATGATCGGGAACCGCCCAGGAGGTGGGTCAATCCATCCCGTCAGTCTTATCCGATCCCAGGCATCCGAAGATGCTGCATCTGGAGATGCCGTATCCGAAGATACCACACGGTACATCGTACTCCATGCTACTTGCACGGTACATCGTACTCCGTGAACCCATATAATATCTCTAGGTACTCCAGCCCAATTGGCCTGCTTCCCACAGAGGTTTTGTTTCTCAATACTCATGCCATGTCTCAAAACGCACGTGCGGGCCTATTTAATCGGTGACACACAGTCTACCCGATGCTCCAAGCACGGCTCATCGCATGTTCTCATAAAATCAGTGCGAGCGATGCTCAGCACTCTCATCAATCAAGTAAAACTGGTAGAGCCCGCTTTACATCCCCACAAGGCCGCCAACATCATCCCTCACTCTCACCCCACCTAAGAGGTCTTTTGAGCCTGTTGGGCCTTTTGGCTGACTCCAAGGGCAGACAGCGCTACTCCACAAATCCAGTAAATCTAGTGCGAGCTAAACTCAACACTTTGTATATAAATCACATGAAAATCTTATAAAATCTGGTGCGAGTTAGACTCTAGCACCGTGTCACGAAAAAGCATGTGAAATCTGGTGTGAGTTATACTCTAGCACCTATGCATGTAAGACTCTAGTGCGAGCTCTCGCTCCAGCACCAATGCATGCATCACCCAAATCAAAACATCGTGCGAGCTGAGCTCTAGCACGTCACATGTAAATAAAAACACGTAGGCGGCTCTGTTTTCTCAAAACAGTTTCCAAAACAGTTATATCGTTGAAAGTATGCAATGCTGTGCATTTTCTTTCAAGGTTAGCCAGCCTACTCATGCATGCATTAAAATGTCTCCAGAACGAGCAGAACCCTCTTGTTCTTGTTCCTCCTAATTTTTTCTAAATTTGTAAATTTTACCCTTAACAAGGGTATTTTGGTAATTTGCCCATTCGGGGCACTTAAATTATTATTCGACCTCTAGACCCTTCAGATAAATTTTAAAGACTGCATATGAACTTGAAATTTCGTAAAGTTTACCTCTAGCAGTCCGTAGAATTCCCTTACCTTATTTTCCTGTCGAGTCTGACCTTTCCTTTGATGTCACGTCGCGCAGTCCGATCTGCTCCCCCATCAAATGTCTGGAACTGCGTATTAATATTTCTCAGGTCAGATAACATATAATTTAATTGTATTTAATCTTTTCTGGGCTTAATTTAAATCGTTGGGTCCATTTACCCCTATTGGGCCCGATTGCACCTTAATGGGCCTTAATCGGCCTTAAGCCCGTTTCCCACTTAATTTTCACTTTATCGAGGCCTATTGGGCTCATTGGGCCCACTAATAATTTATTGGGCCTCGTTCTAATTCTTGAATAGCTAAATTTAATATTTACGACAATTTATCTAATTTTTCATAATTTAATTCAATTTATGCGGAAATTAAATCAATATCACGCATAACGAGGTAAATTGTCATAAATAAGGGTCACTTACCCGAGATTCCATGATAGTACATAAATTGAGGCTGTCTCAAGCTCTCGTTTGATGCCAATCGTCGAGCTACACAATTCCACAATTTTTTCGGGTAAGTTTTCAGCCCAAAATTTATTAAATTAAATACTCCGAAATTTAAATCGGGTCAATTTCGACCACTATTGACTTACCCGTAGCTCGATTGCATCACAAGAATTTTTCCCAACTTTTTCTCTTTTTCTTTTTCCCTTTTTCTTCCCTTTTTCCTCCTCTTATTGGCTGAACCGATTCAGTCCGGTTCGGACCGGTTCAGACCGTCGGTTCTCTCCGGTTCGACCGGTTCACCGCTGGTTCACCGCCTTGCCGGTCGGTTCTCCGCCGGCTTCCACCGCCAGTGGCTCCGTGAGGTTGTCCGCATCTCGAATATGCCTTCGGTTTGGGTCGAGGTCGCCGGAACGCCGTCGGTCCGGCTCTTCTCCCTCGGCCGTCGGACCCATTTTCCTTTTCCGCCGTTTTCGGCACCGTCCGTCGGTTTCGGTGGCTGCCACCACCACCAATCGCATCGTCTGGGCCTGGGGAGTCCTCGACTGGGTTCGGGGTCGGCCAGATCGGCGCCGTTCGCCGCCAATCGGAACTCTTTCTCCCGCGGCTTCTCTCCCTCGATTCGCCGATCTCCGACGTCGATAGGCTGCACCGCCGGTACCATCGTGCTCACCGGGCGTCGCTCTACGTTTTTCAACCCTCGCCTGGGCTCAACGGTCGCCGGTGGCTCGCCGGGCATTCCTCGGTCAGCTGCTTCTGTTTTCTTCGTCTCCTTTCGCGTTTTTTTTTTCGCGTTTTCCAGCTTTTTTTATTATTATTATTATTATTTATTTTAATTATTTTACTATTCATTAAAATACTCCATAAAATCCAAAATATCTACACTTATATTATTTTAATTTTAATTTAATTTATTTAATTTAAATTTAATTTATTAAATATATTTTTCTCCAAATTTTCGATATTATTCCTTTGCGCTTTTCGAGATATCGTTCCGATAATTTTTCGGTATTTTTAAAATTTTCGAATCTTGATCAATTGACCCAAATTGTATAATTTCCTCATTATCGATCAAGATATCTTACATCCTTATTTTTAATTAAAATTTCCTTATCGCCTTAATACCGGGTTTTGGTATTTTTACCATTTTACCCCTGCTTTTGTTTCGGAATCAATTTAACCTGACCTTCCTTCACGAATACTCATTCATTTCGTATTTTAATTAAATTCGGGTCTTACATTTCCCTACCCATCTGTATCTAAAGCATGCATCTCTCTCAAAGCTTTATGAAATATACAAACATAAATACAAAACATTAGTTATAAAACTGGAAATATGCTGGTTTAACAATCTCAGCATTTTATGCATAACATTGCATTTCTTATGTAATTTCACACAAATCACATTTATCATGCCATTCATTGAAATCAAAATCATATGGCATTCATCATGTTTCAAAACATGGAAATCTGGGCCTCACCCATCCCTCGGGTTACCCTTTTCACAAATTCACAACCTCACAAGGTTTATATCACAAAACCATGTGATAATTCAATCAAGAAATATTGATTCACATTGCATGAAAAGATAATAAAGATAGGCGACTACATGTTCCGAGTGTATGATCATAACTCATTTTTCGTGATCCCAAGCTACACAGTACTTGGTGCACGGGGTCTCACAATTGCTGTAACGGGAGGTGGGTTAAATCTCTACAGTCAGCTCTCAATCTGAGGACCTGATCCCGGAGCACACCAGATCCCATTGGATCCCGCTCCGACTGTTAACCAGTCCTATCATAGTACATCAAGTACTCACGGCACAACGTACTCCATGTGACATACACGGTACACAGTACTCCATGAACCATATCTCAAGGTGGGACGCTCGCCATGAATCTTAGTACTCATACCTTGGATATACCTCATAGTCGGGATGCTCACCATGAGTCTTAGTCCTCATACCATGGGTTATTTCGATAGCCCTCAGCCTTATCTCAAAATAATGCACATGTGATCATATAATATCGGTGCGACACACAGTCAGTACAGGCTCCCAACACGGCTATTTCATGCTCTTTTCAAATCTGTTACATGTGAGTAAAACTCCCAACACGACCATATCTCAATGATACAACTCTAGTGCGTGCAATGCTCCTAGCACCATGTCATTTAAAATCAAAGTATGAGCAAAGCTCTCAATACTCTATAATGTATGATATATGAAAACTGAGTACAAGCTAAGCTCCCAGTACTTTATCATGTAAAACTGAGTATCAGCATAGCTCTCAATACTCTATAATGCATCAATCACAAAACTGAGTATGAGCAATGCTCCCAGTACTCTAACATGCATAAATCGCATTAAAAACTTAGTATGAGAATACTCTCAAGTATTATGTGATACATATCTCAAAATATAGTGCGAGAAATCTCTAGCACTTATGGTTTTCACACAAAGCCAAATAAATGGCTATTCAAATCACAATTCACCCAATTCAAATCAAATAAGCACTCAAATGTGCATGATTTCGCATATACATGAAAACATTAATCATTCTATCATGCAAAATCATGAATCTTACTCTCATCATGCTTATAAGCTATTTTCACCCTATTTGTGGATAAAACACACTTATCCTCTTTGATTTCTATCACAACATCATGCCTATTTAAGGGAATTCATATAGCATAGAAATCAAAATGCTATTCAAAATACGTGTAGCTACCTCTAGGTACTCACGAAATTCTCTTACCTTGGATCACGTCAAGTGACCTCTCTTCCTCGGTGCTGCTTACTCTCGCAGTCCGATCAACTTCCAATGTGATTTTCGAATGTGTTATACGTATTTACGTTAGTATATCGTATTATACCCGTTTCAATTTCCAAATCTCAAATCAATACATCAATTTCATGATTTTCTCCCATTATGGTATTATACCATACTTTCCATATGGTATATTCATTCCTCCTTATTTCCAATTTATGCATTTCATACAACTACTTTATAATCTTTCATACATGCATAATCCACCATTAAATCCATGCCAACACCATTTCCTCATCACTTTCTCACTTTCACACCAATAGCTAGGTCATGCTCATTTTTCATGATCTTTTCATTCTCAACAAAATATACATATATCAATAAGTTCATCAATACACCTAGTTTAACATATATCAACTTGGTGCATTAAATCTTACCTAACTGAGATTTCCTATTTTTTCACCAAATTTGGCAAAAATCTTTCTTGCTCTTCAACCCTTTAATTCCAATCTCTTGTTTCCAAGTATGTTTTCCTCTTTACCAAGAACAACTTTACTCAACTAAAACTCACTCAAAACTAATTGCAAACTGAAGTTTTCTAGTGTTGAAATGTTAGGTTTAGCGTTAGTTCTTGAATGAAAGAGTAAATCTTGTGAAAAGTTGAAGTACAGAACCCAGTATTTATAGGATTGTCTCTATGAGATCGATTTGCTAACCACATGAGATCAATCTCCACTGCATTTTTCTCCTCGAAACCGACCTTCCAGGCCTAATGAGATCGATCTGCCCCTAAGCATGAGATCGATCTTCACAACTCAAAACCTTAAGGAGATCGATCTGGCCTTGCAATGAGATCGATCTGTTGCAACCCGAGACTTAAGGAAATTGACTGTATTGCCAAGGAGATCGATCTGCTCCTTTCCTGAAGCAGTTCTGCTGCACTTTTACTTCCTAATTCACTGTTACATTGGTTTTTAATTTACTTAACCGTCCATTTTACATTTCATCCACATTTACAACTTCAAAACATTCTTTCCTCATAATTTACATCATTTGTGACTTGTCTATACATTCCAAAACCATAAAGGTTACATGTTAAGTTACGGGTCTTATAATCCTCCCCACCTTAAGAAATTTGGTCCTCCAAATTAGAACCAAGTTACTCTATAAACAATTGGGGATATTTCTCTCACATCAAACTCTCTAGCTCCCAAGTAGCTTCCTCTGAAGTGTGATGCTGCTAGAGAATCTTCACTAACCCGATAGTCTTATTCCTCAAGACTTTCTCTTTTCTATCCAGTATCCGTATCAGTTTCTCTACATATGTCAAATCATCTTAGAGCTCTAATGGCTCATACCGAATCACATGATTTGGATCTGGATGATATTTCCTCAACATCGAAATGTGGAAAAACATTGTGCACTCCCGGTAAATCCGGTGGCAAAGCTAATCTGTATGCCTTATCTCCCACTATGTCTCGTATCTCAAAAGGTCCAATATAACGAGGACTCAACTTACCTCTCTTCTCGAATCTCATTATACCCTTGGAAGGAGAAACCTTCAGAAATACTGAAGCACCAACTGTGAACTCAGGTGGTATCTGTCTCCTGTCAGCATAGCTCTTTTATCTACTCTAAGTTGTCCTCAATCTTTCAACAATCAATTGGACATCCTCAGAGGCTTTCGCAACCAAGTCAAAAGCAAAAATCTTTTTATTACCCACTTCTTCCCAACTGATCGGGGAACAACATCTACGGCCATACAAAGCCTCATATGGTGCCATCCCGATACTCGCATGATAACTGTTGTTGTAGGCAAATTCGACTAGTGGCAAATAATCATCCCAAGAGCCTTTAAAATCCAGCACACACACTCTCAACATATCCTCTAAAGTCTGTATAGTCCTCTTTGACTGACCATCTGTCTAAGGATGATAAGCGATCCTCAAACTCAAATGGGTTCCCATGGCTTCTTGAAAATGTTCCCAAAAGTGGGAAGTGAAGCAGGAATCCCTATCCGAAACAATCCTCACTGGAATACCATGTAACCTCACTACCTCGCGTATATACAGTTCTGCTAATGCACTCAAGAGTATCGATAGCTCTCATCGCTAGAAAGTGGGCTGACTTCATCAGTCTATCGACAATCACTCATATAGCATCGTGATTCCTCTGGGTCCTCAATAAACCCATCGTAAAATACCTGGTGATATGCTCCCATTTCCATGTCGGTATAGGTAAAGGTTGCAATAACCCTGTAGGTTTCTGATGCTCTACCTTCACTTGCTTACATACGAGACATCTCGCCACGAAATCTGCCTTATCTCTCTTCATACCTGACCATTAGTACACCTTCCGGAGATTCTGATACATCTTGTTACTCCTCGGATGTAGCGTGTACCTCGATGAATGAGCTTCCATCAATATCAGTCTCTTGAGCTCTAGGTCCTCGAGAACACACAATCTGCCTCTAAACCTCAGAAGTCCATTAAAACTCAACTCAAAATCAGTCACTGTGCCATTCTGTATCTGACCACCCATATCAATGCAATATGGATCAGTCTGCTGAGCTTGTCTGATCCTGTCCAACAGATCCAGCTCCAAGCGTAGACTAGCAATCATACAGTCCGTATTCATATCAGAAGGCATGACTCCCAAACTAAGGCTAGCAAACTGCTCTAACAACTTATGTTCCCTGACCATTATACACGATACCATCCCTAGGCTCTTTCTGCTCAAAGCATCAGCTATAACATTAGCCTTACTCAAATGATAAAGTATCTCGCAATCATAGTCCTTTAGAAGCTCTAGTCATCTTCTCTGTCCATATTTAATTATTTTTGTGAGAACAGATACTTGAGGCTCTTGTGGCAAGTAAATATCTGAAATTTCTCTCCATACAAGTAGTGACGCCATACCTTCAACCCTAACACTACTGCTGCTAACTCCAAATCGTGGGTCGGATAGTTCTTCTCATAATGCTTCAACTGTCTAGATCCATAAGCAACTACCCTCCCATCCTACATTAATACACAGCCCAGTCCCTGATGCGAAGCATCGGTATACACTAAAAATCCTCCTGAGCTGGTAAGGATAGTGAGAATCGGAGCAGTAGTCAATCGACTCGTCAACTCCTGAAAACTCTTCTCATAATCCTCATCCCATACACAAGCTACACCCTTCCGAGTGAGACATGTCAACGGAGCAGCTAACTTCGAGAATCCTTCTACTAATCTCCAATAATATCCTACTAAACCCAAGAAACCCTTGATCTCGGTGACTGTCCTCGACTATTCCTACTGAACTACAGCTTCAATCTTGGATGGATCCACTGATACACCATCCTTTAACACAACATGTCCTAAAAATGAGATATGTGACAACAAAAAATCACATTTATTGAGTTTAGCATATGGCTTCGACTCTCGTAGGGTAAGCAATACAATCCTAAGGTGTTTCTCATGTTCTTCCTCGGATTTCAAATATACCAAGATATCATCTATGAAGACGATAATGAATTGATCCAAATATAACATATCGTTCATCAAAGCCATAAAAGCTGCGGGAGCATTCGACAATCCAAATGGCATAACCAAAAACTTATAATGGCCATATCGGGTCCTAAATGCTGTCTTGGGTACATCTTCACTTCAAACTCTCAACTGATGATACCCAGACCTCAGATCAATCTTAGAAAAGACTTGCACTCCCCAGAGCTAATCCAACAAATCATCAATGTGTGGAAGGGGATATCTATTCTTGATGGTTGCCTTATTCAATAATCTATAATCTATACATAATCGGAGGCTTCCATCCTTCTTCTTTACAAACAGCACTGGTGCTGCCCCACGGTGAAACACTCAGTCTGATGAAACCCCTATCCAACAACTCTTGTAATTGTCTCTTGAGCTCCTCCAACTCAACTAAGGCCATGTGATATGGTGGTTTTGATATAGGTTCAGTACCAGGCACCAAGTCTATATAGAATTCCATCTCTCTGTCTGGTGGTAACCCTGGCAATTCATCTGGAAAGATATCTGGGAACTCACTAACCATAGGAATATCTGCCAACTCTGAATGTACCTTATTCGTATCAACCATGTATGCAATAAAACCTTCAATATATTCATTTCTCAGTCAGCATAGTATATTATCAATTTACAACCATAAATACTACTTTCATTTCTTATCATCAAACTTTACAACATATTTTTCAGGGTTAGGAAACATAATTGTCTTAGCATAACAATCTAAAACAGCATGGTTTGATGTTAACCAATCCATTCCTAAGATTACATCAAAATCACTCATACTTAACAGTATTAGATTGGCTGTCATATCCTTTTCCCATACTCTTAACTTACAATAACTTAATACATATTCCACTAGCTGACTATTGTCCATAGGCTTACTGATCAACATCATCCTACTCAAAGGTGTACGCTCTACATGCTTGTCTAATTTACATGCAAATGAAGGTGATACAAATGAATGTATGGCACCAGGATAATTAAAACATGTGCTTCTAAATCATACATCAGGATGTTACCTCTAATCACATCCGATGAAGCATTGGTTGTCCCCTGATCCAAGGCATGCACTCGCCCTTGTCCCATAACCTGTTTCCCCTTCTCTTTTGTTGTCACTCTCCTCTTCGGAGCAAACACATCACTTAGAGCTCTCTCAAGCTCCTTACCCTTCTGTGGGGCCATCTCTATAACCTCTTGGCAAACTCTGGCCATGTGTCTTGGCTTCCCACATCTGAAGCATAAACTACTAGAAACAGGACAATGTCTACCTCTGTGGAATCTACCACATCGACTGCACTGCTCAGTGGTAGGCCTCGATCCTCCAATCACAACTCCTCTAGCTGGAGCTATAGCCGGGTATGCAAGAGATCTAACACCTTCTCCTGTACTTCCTCAATCCTTGGTCTCTTACCGAAGAGTCTCCTCCCTCCTCAATATCTAAAACCTCAAGCACTATCACTCACCGACTTCTTTCTATCTCTGTCTTTACCTTTTCCAACTGTTCTAAACTCTCAGACATTCCTCTCATAATCTTGCTCACAGAGTTGCGCCCTGCGCACTACCTCATCGTAGGTAGAAATGTCGAATGGAACTAGTTTAGACCGTAATACTAGTCTCAATCAAACTATGAATCTGCAGACCTTCCTGGTCTCGTTGCTCATGGTGTCCGGGTCATACCTTCACAGGGATAAAAATCTGGTCTCATATTCATCTACGGAATGACTCCCCTAGTTTAACCCTAAAAATTTGGCCTGCAGCCTCCGTTGAGCTGTATCTGGAACAAACTGCCTCCTGAAGGTATCCAGAAATATCTCCCAACTAATTTCTGGATGTCGGGCTCTCAATATGGGTCAGGTGGACTTCCACCAATGCTCTGATGTCCCTTTCAGTAGGAAAGCAACAAATGCGACCATCTTTGAAGTCGTACACTCAAAGAATCTGTACAACTTCTCCATCTCTCCTATCCACTCCTCTACCAAAACTGGGTCCTTAATCCTTTGAAAAGTTGGAGGTCCAAGTTTCTGGAATTGTCAGAGTCTGTCCAAATCACAACCATACCCCAAAACATTACCACCCTGTCATGGAGCAACATGAGATGGTGTATCCTAAACTGGAGGGGTGTAAGTGTATCAGGTGCAGTTGCCTCTCCAGGCGTAGTCTCTGCATCCTGTCCCTGTCCTACTGGCATAGTCTGTGCTAGTATCTCCACTATGGTCTCTAGGCGACGTTTTAGTCTCTCAAAACGTGCCTCGGTACTCTCAGGTACCTCAGTAGGACCAATAGTCTCATCTCGGGTCTCTGGCCTACCTCAACGGCCTCGAGCCCTATCTCAAGCCCCTCTACCACGGCAAGTATTAACCATAATGGCTAAATCCCTGCATTTATAACCATTAATTAGTCTGAATTCCATCTCGTATATACAATTGTAACTGAACAAAGCACAGTACTATGGGGATGTATATTTTCCTAATTTACTAATATCAAATCACATCAGACCAACACTGCTCTGATACCATTTTGTCACGCCCTTCTCCCACACGCGACCTACTAAAATTACCACAAAATTTTTGCATTTCATTTACCTCTTCTTCTGTCATCACTCCACACAATTTAGTTAGGCTGTGATTCGATATTAGTCACCCATTCACATTCATTCACAATACACATAGAATTTAATATTCTTTTCTAAAATGTAAACTCATATAAATTAACACAATTATTTATACATATACATCCCCAACTAAACAATCGTTTACATAGCTGTGCTTATACATTATTCAGTACAAAATGTTCGAGTGTGTATACCTCTCGTAAGATGGATATGCAGCGGATCAGGAAATATCAATCCTCAGCCGTGTCCACCTACTGTGGATGCTCTGAAAAAGGGGAAAATAATAAGGGGGTAAGCTCACAGCTCAGTAAGAAAATCAGGCAAGTAAGTAGATAACCACACTATCTATAAAAAATAATGCTTATGCCTTGAAATCTTTTCCCTACCCATTTGTATCTAAAGCATGCATCTCTCTCAAAGCTTTATGCAATATATATGTATGGATATAAAACATCAGTTATAAAACTAGAAATATGCTGGTTTAACAATCTCAGCATTTTATGCATAACACTGTATTTCTTATGTAATTTCACACAAATCACATTTATCATGCCATTCATTGAAATCAAAATCATATGGCATTCATCATGTTTCAAAACATGGAAATCTAGGCCTCACCCATCACTCAGGTTACCCTTTTCACAAATTCGCAACCTCACATGTTTATATCATAAAACCATGTGGTAATTCAATCAAGAAATATTGATTCACATTGTATGAAAAGATAATAGAGATAGGTCACTACATGTTCCGAGTGTATGATCATAACTCATTTTTCATGATCCCAGGTTACACAGTACTCGGTGTGTGGGGTCTCACAATTGCTGTAACGGGAGGTGGGTCAAATCCCTACCGTCAGCTCTCAATCTGAGGACCTGATCCTGGAGCACACCAGATCCCATTGAATCCCGCTCCCACTACTAACCAGTCCTATCATAGTACATCAAGTACTCACAGTATAACGTACTCCATGTGACATACACGGTACACAGTACTCTATGAACCCTATCTCAAGGTGGGATACTCACCATAAGTCTTAGTCCTCATACCTTAGATATACCTCATAGTCGGGATGCTCGCCATGAGTCTTAGTCCTCATACCATGGGTTATTTCGATAGCCCTCGACCTTATCTCAAAATATTGCAAGTGTGAGCATATAATATCGGTGCGACACACTGTCAGTACAGGCTCCCAACACAGCTGTTTCATGCTCTTTTCAAATCTGGTACGTGTGAGTAAAACTCCCAACACGACTATATCTCAATGATACAACTCTAGTGCAAGTAATGTTCCCAGCACCATATCAAATAAAATCTGAGTATGAGCAAAGGTCTCAATACTCTATAATGTATGATATATGAAAACTGAGTACGAGATAAGCTCCCAGTACTCTATCAAGTAAAACTGAGTATGAGCATAGCTCCCAATACTCTATAATGCATCAATCACAAAACTGAGTACGAGCAATGCTCCCAATACTCTAACATGCATAAATCGCTTTATAAACTTAGTACGAGAATACTCTCAAGTATTATGTGATGCATATCTCCAAATATAGTGCGAGAAATCTCTAGAACTTATGGTTTTCACATAAAACTCGAAAGATGGTTATTCAAATCACAATTCACCCAATTCAAATCAAATAAGCACTTAAATGAGCATGATGTCGCATATACATGAAAATATTAGCCATTCTATTATGCAAAATCATAAATCTTAGTCTCATCATGCTTCTAAGGTATTTTCACACTATTTGTGGATAAAACACACTTATCCTCTTTAATTTCTAACACAACATCATGCCTATTCATGGGAATTCATAAAGCATACAATATCAAAATGCTATTCAAAATACGTGTAGCTACCTCTAGCTACTCACAAAATTCTCTTACCTCGAACCACGTCAAGTGACCTCTCTTCCTCAGTGATGCTTACTCTCACAGTCTGATCAGCTTGCAATGTGATTTTTGAAGCTGTCATACATATTTACATTAGTATATCGTATTATACTCGTTTCAATTGCCAAATCTCAAATCAATACATCAATTTCATGATTTTCTCCCTTTATGGTATTATACCATATTTTCCATATGGCTATATTAATTCCTCCTTATTTCCAATTTATGTATTTCATACAACTACTTTATAATCTTCCATACATGCATATTCCACCATTAAATCCATGTCAACACCATTTCCTCATCACTTTCTCACTTTCACACCAATAGCTAGGTCATGCTCATTTTTCATGATCCTTTCATTCTCAACAATTCATACGTATATCAATAAGTTCATCAATACACCTAGTTTAACATATATCAACTTGGTGCATTAAATCTTACCTAGCTGAGATTTCCTCTTTTTTCATCGAATTTGGTAAAAATCCTTCTTACTCTTCAACCCTTTGATTCCAATCTCTTGTTTCCAAGTATGTTGTTCTCCTCTTTACCAAGAACAACTTTACTCAACTAAAACTCACTCAAAACTAATTGCAAACTGAAGTTTTCTAGTGTTGAAATGTTAAGTTTAGCTTTGGTTCTTGAATGGAATAGTAAATCTCGTGAAAAACTGAAGTGCAGAACCCAGTATTTATAGAATTGTCTCTATCAGATCGATCTGCTAACCACATGAGACTGATCTCCACTGCATTTTTCTCCTTGAAACTGACCTTCCAAGCCTAATGAGATCGATTTGCTCCCTTCCTGAAGTAGTTCTGCTGCACTTTTCCATCCCAATTCACTGTTACATTGGTTTTTAATTTACTTAACCATCCATTTTACATTTCATCCACATTTACAACTTCAAAACATTCTTTCCTCATAATTTACATCATTTGTGACTTGTCTATACATTCCAAAACCATAAAGTTTACATGTTAAGTTACGGGTCTTACACCTCTGCCCAAGATTTATGAC
Source organism: Firmiana major (assembly GCA_033439115.1). Lineage (NCBI taxonomy): Eukaryota > Viridiplantae > Streptophyta > Magnoliopsida > Malvales > Malvaceae > Firmiana > Firmiana major. The sequence goes on from CM065899.1 coordinate 56,410,549, forward strand.
TTATTTCATATGTTGAAAAGGGCCTCAATGTTTTTCAAGATAGACCTATGATCTGGGTACCATTAATTAAGGATCAAGAAAGAGGACATTCCTAAGACAACTTTCAAAACTCGATATGGTCATTACGAGTTCTTGATGATGCTATTCGGGTTAATTAATGCCTCGCAACTTTCATGAATTTGATAAATGAGGTTCTTAAACCTGATCTGGACCAGTTCATGGATACATTTACTGATGACATTTTGGTGTATTCACGGTCCAGAAATGAGCATGAGCAGCATTAAAAGATTATGCTCTAAGCCCTCAAGGACAAACGGTTGTATGTGAAACTAGATAAGTACGAGTTTTGGCTTAAACAGATATCTCTTTTTGTCATATTTTTACTAAGGATGGGGTATCGATAGTTTTTTTAAGGTCGAGGCAGTTGTACAGTGGAGGGACTGAAGACAGTTATTAAGATCTGTAGTTTTTTGGGTCTGGTTAAGTATTACAGACAATTTGTAAAGGTTTTCCCCAAACTTACTGCTCCTCTAACATGTCTCACATACAAGAATGTAAAATTTAAATGGACAGACACGTGTGATCAGAGCTTCTAGGAGTGGAAGCACCGGTCCACTATAACACTGATCTTTCCTATGCCGAGTGGCTTAGGGGGTTTCTTTGTCTACAGTGATGCTTCTTTACAAGTTTGGTTTGTGTGATTATGTAGCATGGTAAGGTGGTTTCATATGGTTCCCAACTATTGAAGGATCATGAAAAAAACTACCCCATCAGTGATTTGGAGTTAGCCGTTGTGGTATTTACTTTGAAGATTTTACGGGATTACTTATATGTTGGGAAATTCTAAATTTTTACTGACCATAAGAGCCTCAAGTATCTGTTTGATTAGAAGGAATTTAATATAAGACAGAGGAGTTGGATGAAAGTTCTTAAGGACTGTGACTGCAAGATCCTTTAATGTCTAGGTATGGCGAATGTTGTGGCTGATTTTCTTAGTAGAAACAGGATGGGTATAGAGTGAGATCTATTAGAGTAGTTCTCCAAGCTAAGTATCAGTGCAAACCTTTCGAGGATTGTGTATTAGCTAACCTACAGATTGAGCTGAGTATTATTGATCAAATCAGGATAGGGTAGAGAAATAATTGGAGGTTATTAGATTGGATTAATCGAGCAAAAAATTTTTTGGTCAGTGGAGATGGATTACTCAGATATATTGTACCAAGTGATAATACCATGAAACAACAGATTTTGAGAGGCTCATAGTTCACAATACACCATGTACCCGGGGTGTACTAAAATGTATCATAATTTACGACGAGTATATCAATGGTTTGGTATGAAGAGGGATGTAGCTAGATTTGTGTCTAGATATCTTATATGTCAGCAGGTAAAGATCAAGCATCAGAAGCCAATAGGCTACTTCAATCTTTACTGAGGCTCACTTAAAAATGGGAACATGTCACCATGAATTTTAATATGGGTTTACCAAGGTCTAAGAAGGGTCACAATGCGATTTAGGTGATAGTGGATAGACAGGCTAAGACCACTCAGTTCTTGGATATTAAGAGTATCGATTCTCTGAGTTCATTGGCGAAGTTGTTTGTCAGGGAGATAGTGCGACGCCATGGTACCCTTGTTAGTATCACATTTGATAGAGATTCTCAGTTTACTTCAAAGTTTTGAAAGCATTTTCAGAAAGCTATGAGATCTCAGTTGAATTTCAGCACGACCTTCTATTCTCAAACTGATGACCAGTCTGAGTGGATCATCCAAACTTTAGAGGATATGTTGAGGGCGTGTGTTATTAATTTAAAGGATTCACGAGATGATCACCTTACCGATGGAGTTTGGTTATAATAACAGTTTTCATGCCAACATTGGGATGATGCCTTGGAAGCTTAGTATGGTAGGAGATGTAGATCACTAGTGGCTTGGGAGGAAGTTCATGACAAGAGGATTTCAGCTCCCGATCTTGTTAAGCGGGCATCTGAAGGTGTCAGAATTAGCTGTGATAAACAGTGTGTAGCTCAAGTCGTCAGAAGAGTTATGCAGGTGTGCGTAGATTACCTCTTGAGTTTCAGGTTGGATATTTTGTGTTCCCCAAGGTACTTTCAATCAAGGGTATCATGCACTTCGGGAAGAAAAAGAAATTCAGTCCTCGCTTCATAGGTCTATTGAGATATTGGAGAGAGTTGGGAAGGTTGCATATAGACTTGGTCTACCACTACAGTGTTTTGGAGTGCATAATGTCTTTCACATCTCTATGTTGAGAAAGTCTAATCTAGAGCCCTCGCATGTGATTGAGTACGAGCCATTAGATATCAATGAGGATATGACCTATGTAGAGAAGCATATCTAGATTTTAGACAGGAAGAAGAAGGTACTTCGGTTAAAGACTATTCCGTTAGTTAAGGTTCTCTAGTAGCATCATTCAGCTGGAAGCTACATAGAGTTAGAGAGCCTGATGAAAGAGAAATACCCTCTCCTATTCTGATGGACCTAATAGAATTTAGAGGACCAAATTCCTTAAGGTGGAAAGAATATAAAATTCACAAATTCTCTAGTCGATAATAAGTTAACCAAGTGATTAACAATGATTAATCAAGTGATTATTGTAGGATCCGAGTGTAACAATTGAGCATGATGATTGAAGCTAAGTATGAGGCAAGAAAACAAAGGTAAGAAATTTTATTTAAAGAGGAAATTCAATTATTCATGCCCATACAAGTATGTTTGCGTGCATGAAAGATAGGTTAGCTTTAGTTAAATTGATTTAAGTTAACAATTTTCAAGTTAGTGCAAAATAGAGAAATTCTAAGTAAAATAATTTAATAAACATATCGTAGGTTAACAAAAAATAATTTAACACTTTAATAAATTAATATAGAATATAAACATATAGAGTAAATTAAATTAGGCTTGAACTACCATGGTTAAGGCCATGAAATAATTTGGAGAAGTAAAATCGAAAACTTGGGAAATTTATTGCTTGTTGGAAGAAAATCAGTACAAAAGTATAAACTTATTTGGAGGTCAAGATGAACTCAAAATGATCCCAAATCTTAAAAACTTCTTCCTTATGGTGTTAATGATTTTTGTGTAAAGTTTCAACAAGAAATGAGGTCATTAAGGCCATGGGAAAAAAATGCCACAAGTTGGGCTGGGCAGAACCAAAATGGTTGCATGGTTCCCTTAGGGTAGCTAATTGTATGCTAGGGAAATGAATGCAAAATGGCTATATAATCAACCTAACATAACTTAGCATTTTAGGAGACACATTAAGGTATCAAAGTATGACAAATTAATGCTCAAATAATGCCATAAGGTGGGTAAAATTGACTGGGAAATAAGAGAAGAAAATCTCAAAATTCAAGCTACCTACTCCCACTAAGTGACGTTAAAACTATAATATCCAGATCAATTCAAAGCCAACCATTATGGACATAAATGAGACATAATGCTAAGTGAAAAGGAAGAGTGAACCACACTGGAATGGGTTGGAATGAATCAAAAAATGAATTTCAAATTTCAGGTCAGAAAAATCTTACATGCTGCCACTAGGATGGACTCCAAACATGAATTAATTTGAGTAATTTGGAGACAAAATCTGAATATATCCTTTTACCCTAAAATAGCCAACACATGAAGGGATTTTTAGGCTAAAGATTAGCCTCAAACTAGAAAGAAACAAAGCATTCTTCCCTTTTTTTCTCTGCCATAGGCGTCACTATGCTTGCCTGAGTACACTTTTTTTTTTGGAGGCCGAATAAGGTGAAGCTCAAAAAGGTCAATTGTTTGTCACCCCTTTCTTTACCACATACAAAAAATTCATGGCAATCCAAGGTGCTTTGAGTGGTGAAAAGATTGCTTGAAGTTGTTGGACAAAATCTGCCTTACACCAATATGAGATTAACTTTGGATTTTTAATTTCTAGTTGATTTTTAAGGTTGATTTAAGTGTTTTAAGACCATGATCATTATGATATTCAGCAAGGGAAGTCTTCAAGGTGGTCTTGGAGCTTGGTTAAACTCAGTCAAAGGAAGGTAAGATTTTTAGAATAATTCCAATTGAATCTATGTTGATTGTAGTAGTGTGCTAGTGAATTTGGTTAAAGTAGTATATTGAAATAAAATGTGTAGGGCTACTTAGGGATTTCAACCATTAAGGGTTTGTATGGGACTGATAAAATATGATGGTTTTATGGTTACCATGATGTTAGTTAAGGTTTGGAAGATTGGTTTAAGCTATAAGATTAAATGAAAACTAAAGAGAATGATGAATTGGACATTCAACCATGATGGAGGGCTTGGTGTACATGGGGTTAGCTAATGAGTTTAGCTATTGTTTTGGAATGTTAAGGTGTATTAAAATGTGTTTAGGCTTTAACTAAAGTAAAATGAACAAAGTAGCATCAAGGACACAAGAAAAGAAGCAATCAGCCAAGTGAAAAACCTTAGAGCAAATGGCTTAATTCAATAAAGTTTATAGCTATTTGTAGTTAATTAAAGTAGATTAAAATGATTTTTATATTAATTAAAAATATTTGGATTATGTGTTGTAGCAAAGAGTTCCGATTTATCGAGTTAGGAGTGTGCTTAGTGCTTTAGAAGTAAGCTTGCTGCCTTGGTGTATAAGAGGTAAGAGATGAAATTGAAATCCGTAATGGTTTCCTTTATTGTGCTTTTAATAAATAAAATGTTGATATATGACTTGATTCCTCAAATTAGCTTTAGGTGATTTCCGAACAAGAACCATGAATTTACCACCTTTTAGGAAAAATTTTGATTTAAGCTTACTTAATAAATTTTCTATGAAAATAAATCTCCTTAGCCTTCAATAACTTTAAATTGTCATTTCATCAATGCATAATGATTTCTAGAAAGAAATTCAAGTGATTTGATAAATTGTGAATATTAAGCTTGATTTATATGTATATATATATATGTTTTAGAAAATCATGGTTTTAATAATGAAATTAATTGTTATTCAATGTGAAATGTTTTTCAGACTTAGGCCACTTATAGTGTATACTACAAGCATATCATGCACCACCTCCATGGCAATTAATTATGAGACTCATGCCTATGAGGCATGTTTACATGTGATTTCCCGCACGGTGAGTGCTACTGGTGCTCGTGCCATAGTTGTGTGCTAGTTATATGTGAGATTGTGAATTGTTGTACAAGTTCAGCCTAGTCTACAGCCTACCATGGCCATAGGTACTAGATTCCCTTCGTTGAGGATGACTGATTGTGTTGACTGCATGATAGCTATTGTGTCTTTGCCTAGTCTCCTTATGAAATTGTGTTATTTTCCAACTTTGTGAATTAATTTGTGAATTTCCACATGAAATATTTATGAACAAATGAAATGAAATATTGTGAATTGAGCTAGAAAATTTCATATGCGATTCAATTACGAAATTGTGAGTTCTTCACTACATTTTGAGTTTGAAAATACCTAGTGTGAATATTTTTAAAAAAATGCTTCTATTTTTTTTTTTGATGCTATTGAGTTTTTAAATACATTTCGTATTGGGCTTTCCCCAAAACTCTCTCCCTACTCTTTTAGACTATTTGCAGTGACTGTACCTGTGGAGTACATGATGTAGGTTGGTGGACTAATGCCTCCTTAGGCTACATTTTGTACGTGTGAGGTATAACCCCTTTATGTATTTATTTCCAGATGTCTTATTGGCACAGATACATGTATCAATTTTGATACTTTTAGGATGTAATTAAGTTCAGTATGTTAGTTTACAACTTATCAAACTAATTTAATTCATGTAACGCATGATCAGGTAAATTTAAGTATGTTGAGGTTTATTTTGGGTTTTAATTGCATCACAAATATTATAAATGGTTTGTAGACTAGTTTAAGCAATAACGAATTGTAAAGGTTAAGTAATAAAATGTGTTGGCAACTTATATTGCATAAAAGGCAACATTAAGTATTAATAATAATAATAATAATAATAATAATAATAATAATAATAATTTGCCCAAATTTTTACACTTTCTGACGTTACATAAAGACTTAAATCAAGGAATTAATTTGGTCAAAAAATGCACAACTTTAACTCAAGTTCTTTTAATTTAAATTAAATGTGATTTATTGGAAATTCATTGAATTCTCATGTATGTTTTCTAAGCTTACGATTTAAGACTTAAGTTAAAAGAAGTTCTGCATGAACCATGCATAAACATAAAACTTGCTTTAAGCAAAGTTAAGAAAATTGAAAATTCTATTGAGTGCATTTAAATATTCATATTTTAACAAATTGCATAGTTTTAAATAAAGTTGCATAAAATATGATTTTAATCGATTTTAAATAATAAAAATTAATCCTTTGTTTTCTGTTGCTAGGTTTCAGCATTGTTTTTTTAGTGGAACTATCAAGATACGATTATAATTTAAGTTGAATTAAGGGGATGCCGATCTCGATTTCTAAGATACTATGTTATGATTAAATTTAAGTTTCACTAAGGGGACGAAAATCCCAAGTTTTAAGAATTATGATTATGTATACGTGTGAGACCCCATGTATGTATGACTTATTATATGTTAATGGAATTATAAAACAGATGATTTTTTTGGATCATATAAATGCGAATGGATTGCAAATGGGATAAATGAGTATCATGAATGCAAGTAAAGGTTAAATAAGGGCTGAAGTGGCCACAAACTAAACGAATGGAACTTAAAGCATTCGAACTGAAGATAAGGATTTAAAACCCGAAATGATAAAGCATGGACTGTGAATTTTGTGTATTCTTTCTGATTTCAAGCAGTACACACAAGTTCCATAACATGAAAATCATAAGGAATTAGCCTTTTCCATGCTCTAAGTGTGAATGGATTTCAAAATGACTAGTGAAGCAATCAAACACAAATTTTCCCTTGAAAAAACTAGAAAATTTACAACAGGAAGCCTGTAGATGAAGACCAGATCGATCTCCTATTCAAAACATATCGATCCCTTGTGCAAGAAGAACAATTTCGAGTTGATTCTGTCAAGAGCATATCGATCTCCTCATTGACCAGATCGATCTCCCTAATAGCAGATCGATCTGCATTTGCTTCTGCCTAGTAGAGATTGATCCCTTCCTAAGTGCAGATCGATCTCCATTTGAGCCTGTCAAAAGCAGATCGATCTCTCCCCATGAGCAAATCGATCGCACCTTTCATGCCTGAACATCTCGGTAGTTCAAAAAAACAAAGGAAGATCGATCTTCACCCTAGCAGATCGATCTCATCACTCTTATCCTATGAAAACCCGATGGAAAAACCTCAATCTTCAGCAAATCAAACCTTTCCCCTCCATTTTTACCCAAAAAAAAACTAAGCTTTCTCACTCTATAATACCACCCCTTCAAAAAAGATTTGAGAAAAAACTATTAGAGCAAAGTTGTTCATTGTGAGAAGGAGAACAACATACCTTGGAATTAAAACCCAACTTGTTGGATTGAAGGAACAAAAGGGTCCTCAAATTTCAGAAAAGAGAAATGTTAAGCTAGGTGAGTTTTCAATACACCAACTCTAAATATGTTTGTTTAAATGTTGTTATGAGTAGATTTGTGTATGTATCATTCGTTTAAACTACCTAGAATATGGTGAATGAACCATGATCTAAAAATAGGCTATGTGAGAAAATGAGATATGGTGGATTCAATGTTGAAATGGATTATGCCAAGGTGTTGGTAAGGTGATATGCATGATTTTGAGATGATTGGGTGAAATCACATTTGTGAACTTAGTCAAGTGATAAAATGTGCATAAATGAGGTTGAAGAAATGCATGAATGGATGGGAAATTTTGAATAAACATTTATGCCAAGTGTTTAATAAGCAACTGAGTGAGTTACTAGCTAATTGACTAGAAATGACATAATGATGACCTAATGTGATAATGGGTCGAACTTAATGAAATAAACTCAATAAGATATACTAACTAGTTGAAGTCAGAACATGAGTTATCGGTATTGACTCATATGATTCATGAATGTTTACAGCTAGCAAGGTATATTTTGAGCAAATTGAGCCAATCGCGAGAAGCTAGAAAGGAAGAAGGAGTTACTTCCAAGTGAATTGAGGTAAGGGAATTGTGTTAGCCCTAGAGGTACCTCTACGCGTTTTTGGGCGCATGGATGATTTCTTAAAGTGTTTAAGGGTCTTGAATGAAATGAATGATTAAAGGGCAATAAAAATGGGATTTGAGAAAAGTTCATGAAAAGCAAGGACATGGTGTTCTTGAATATTTTACTGCTTTTAGCATGTAAAATTGGTAGGTTGGCTAGCATTTAAATGAATTGCATGAAAATAGCTTGATTTGGCTTTTATAACCATGCTTTGCAAAGAATGAGCTACCTACATGAGTTTTGCAGAAATGAAACATGCTAGAGCGTTGCTCGCACGAGATTTAACGTGTTTATACGTGCATTAGTGTTGAAGCCTAGCTCGCACTAGTTTTCACATGGATTTTTATGACATGGTGTTAGAGCCTAACTTGCACTGATTTTCATACTGATTTTGACATTGTGCTAGAGCATTGCTCGCACTAGATGTCCATTATACTTGTTGTCGTGCTAGAGATTTACTCGCACGTGATTTTTATGACATGTTGGGAGTCGTGCTAGGAGCTTTGGGTAGGTTGTGTGCCACGTCGACTAAATAGGCTCGCATGTGCGTATTGAGATGTGGCGTGATATGATGTGATGATATGGGTCCACGGAGTACATTGTATCGTGCATATAGCATGGAGTACGTTGTGCCGTGTATATATATATGTATATACCATCTTCGGACGATGGATACTCTGCTATGGACCGACGGGTTGGACGTGACCCACCTCTCGTGCGGAAGCAAATAGAGGTGATACCCCGCACACTAGGATTCATGTAGCCTGGGATCACAAAGGATATGGCCATAGTCCTAGTTATTACCCTTATTATTATTTGCCTATCTCACATGTCTCTTGATTTCTAATAAATCCATGTTTAAAATGTGTTTGTGGGTTAGGACAGTCCATGGGAGAGGCTGAGTCCTGACAAATGGTGATTTGTGTTAATTTGCGTTGAGTTTTGAAATGCTTTTAAGTGCACTTTGCATGATGATTTACCATGCTTTGATTTTGACTTGCGCATGATAATTTTTTCATGCTTTGTTTAAGAATTTTGCACTGATTTGAATAGCATGAACTGCTTTACATATCATGAACATGATCATGAACTAAGATATTTTGGGTATGACAAGTAACTGTGTGGTTTAAGCATGGCATCACGATCACGTAAATAGTACAATTATCTACCTACTCGTATGATTGCCTTACTAAGCGTGTGGTTCGCTCACCCCTCTTATTTTCCCCCTCTACAGAGCACCTTCAGTAGATAGAGAGCGACTGAGGATTGGATTTTTTGTGTCCACTGCATCCGATTACACAAGGTATACACATTTGTATAGTTTTGTATCTAGACATGTCAAAGCATAGTAATATATTTTCGGTGGATTGAGGGTCATGACAGAGGTGGTATCAGAACCGAGTTGGTCTGATGTGTATCGGTGTAAATAATTAAGAAAATTACATCCTCATTTTACTGTGCTGGTCTAGATACAACTGTGTATATCGAGATAGGTTTGACTAAGAAATGGTTATGAATGTAGGAATCTTGGCATAATGCCTAATACCAGTTGCGGTAGAGGGGCGAGAGCCTGAGCTAGAGGCCGTAGGGGTAAGCTTGGGGGCCATGCCAAGTCGTTGCCACATGAGACTCACGAGGAGATAGATATGAAGGTTGATGTTGAGCATGCTCCATAGGGTCTGGCAGAGAGATCGGAGAGTACTGAGGCACGTTTTGCGAGAATAAAGTTGAGCTTAGAGGCAATTTTAGAGTTGATTGCTCAGTCGATACTTGGAGCTGGGGGTGGGTAGGGGCCAGCTACACAAGGTGATACGGAACAAGTGGCTGCTCCTGAGATGCTTGCACAGCCAGCCCAAAGACCTAAGACTACAGATACTCTCACACCCCCACCAGTACAGGATACACCTTCTACTATTGCTCCTCCACAGGGTAGTAGAGGTTGGGGTTATGGATACGACCTAGATAGGTTATGGTAGTTTAAAAAATTTAAATCATCATCTTTCAGTGGGGTTAAGGACCTAGTAGCTGCAGAGGACTAGGTGAATGAAATTGAGAAATTATATGGGCTTGTCGAGTGCACTACTACGGAGATGGTTGCTTTTACCCCATTCAGGTTGAAGGGATTGGCGGAGCATTCGTGGAAGTCCACCATACCCTTTTTGAGAGCCTGGCATGCAAAGATCACTTGGGATGTATTTTTGGAGGCCTTCTAGAGGTAATATGTTCTAGATACTGCACAGTAAAAACTGCAGATGGAATTTTTGGGATTGACACCAGAGAGCAGATCGATGGATGAGTATGAGACAAAATTTATCTCCCTTGGCATGTATGATCCTGATACAATGGACAGTTAGGTCAAGAAGGTCCTAAAGTTTCTGGATGGACTGAGACCAGCCATCAGGTCCCGATTGGTTCCTTTTGATATACCAACCTACGAGGAGGCAGTGCACAGGGCACTATTATGTGAATAAGATATTGAGCAAGTTGCCTCAAAGTTTGAAAAGGTTGGTAGAGTGAGGGACAAAGATAGGATGAGACAGGCAGTGGATAGAGGCTTTAGTCATAGAGGAAGAAGGAGATTTTCTAGGAAGAGGTCGAAGATTGAGGAGATCCGAGAGAGGACAATTAAGCCTCCCGTGTATCTGACTATAGCTCCAGCAAAGGGTATAGTAATTGGAGGGCCACAGCCTATGATAGAACAGTGCAGTAAGTGTGGTAGATACCATGGTACTCGGTTGTGTTATGGATCTCCTGCAGTATGTTTTCGATGTGGGAAACTAGGCCATGTGATCTGAAATTGCCCATAAATGATTGAGAGTGCCCCACAGAAGGGCAAGGAGCCAAAGAGAGCTCCAGCTGATACTCCTACTTTGAGACAAAGAGCAACAGCTGAAGAGAAGGGGAAATAGGTAGTTGGCAGAGGGCGGGTACACGCATTGGACCAGAAGACTACAGATCAGTCGTCAGATATGGTGAAAGGTACCATCTTGATCTTTGATCTTGAAGCTTATGTTTTGATAGATCCTGATGCCACACATTCATTTGTATCACCTGCATATGCATATAAATTGTTTAAATATTTGAAGCTTACCCCGTTAAGTAGGAGGATGTTGATAAGCACTTCCATGAACAATAGTCAGCTAGTTGAGTATGTGTTTAGGGATTGTAAGTTGAAAGTAAGGGAGAAGGAAATGTCAGTCGACCTCATTTTGATGCATATGAAAGACTTTGATGTAATCCTAGGGATGGATTGGTTGGTTGCAAACTATGTTGTGGTAGATTGTTTTTCTTAAACGGTAACTTTTTCAGCGATGGATAGCGTTACCGTAAGTTTCCCCAAACAATGTAATGTAAAATTCCCTTGAAAAGTAATGAAAGCAGTAATTGTTGTAAGTGAAATAGATGCATTTCTATGTTGACTAAGTGATTAATGTTTTGAAAGGTTACATTGCGTATGTGGTTTAGACGGATAAGGCACGTCCGGAACTGAGAGACATCCCAATGGTTAGGGAATTTCCAGATGTCTTTTCAGATGACTTACCAGGGTTACTGTCGGATAGAGAGATAAAGTTCTATATAGATTTAGCACATGGTACAGAGCCGATATCCAAGCCATTGTACAGAATGGCTCTGATTGAGTTGGAGGAACTGAAGAAGCAGCTACAGGAGTTATTGGATAAGGGGTTCATCAGACCGAGTGTATCACCTTGGGGAGCACCAATACTGTTTGTAAAGAAGAAAGATGAGAGCCTCCGATTGTGTACTGACTGTAGGTTGTTGAATAAGGTGACCATCAAGAATAAGTACCCCCTTCCATGCATCGATAACTTGTTAGATCAGCTTCGAGGAGCGTAGGTCTTTTCTAAGATAGATATGAGATCCAAGTACCATCAGTTGAGAATTCAGGATGAAGATGTACCCAAGACAGCTTTTCGCACCCGTTATGGTCATTTTGAGTTTATGGTTATGCCATTCGGGTTGAAGAATGCTCTGCAGCCTTTATGTCATTGATGAATGAGGTGTTTCATGAGTATTTGGATCGGTTCGTTATCATATTCATCAATGATATTCTGGTGTATTCGAGATCTAGAGAGGAGAATGAGCAGCACCTAAGGATAGTGCTACAGACCCTTCGGGAGAAGAAGTTATATGCTAAACTCAATAAGTGTGATTTTTGGCTAGAGCATATCTCTTTTCTGGGTCATATTGTATCGAAGGATGGTGTGTCAGTGGATCCATCAAAGATTGAAGCAGTGGTTCAGTGGCAGAGACCCCAGACAGTTACGGAGATAAGAAGTTTCCTGGGTTTAGCTGGATATTATCGATGGTTTATGGAGGGATTCTCGAGATTAGCTGCTCCATTAACATGTTTTACGAGGAAGAATGTTGAATTCATATGGGACAATAAATGTGAGAAGCGTTTTCAGGAGTTGAAGAGGAGATTAACCACAGCTCCGATTCTCACTATTCCTACCAGCTCAGGAGGTTTTTCTGAATATACAAATGATTCGTACCAAGGACAGGGCTGTGTACTAATACAAGAAGGGAAGGTAGTTGCTTATGGATCAAGACAATTAGAGGATTATGAGAGAAACTACTCGACCCATGATTTAGAGTTAGCGGTTGTGGTATTTGCCTTGAAAATATGGCGCCATTATCTATATGGTGAGAAATTTCAAGTATTTACTGACCACAAAAGCCTTAAGTATTTGTTCTCATAGAAGGAGTTAAACATGAGACAGAGGAGGTGGCTCGAGCTTTTGAAGGACTATGATTGCGAGATCTTGTACCACCTGGGTAAGGCGAATGTAGTAGCTGATGCACTGAGTAGGAAGCATCTCGAGTTGGTATCATATATGATGATCAAGAAACATGAGTTGTTGGAACAGTTCGCAAGCCTCAGTTTGATGTGGCCCTGCTTGATACTGATAGTGGCTTTATGGTAGCTAGCTTGCGGTTGGAACCGGATGTGGTAGATCGTATCTGGTAGGCTCAGCAGATTGATCAGCAGTGCAGTGATATTATCAGGAGGATATAGAGGGGTACAAAGACTGATTTTGAGTTGAGTTCAGATGGATTGCTGAGGTTCAGGGATAAGATATGTGTTCCCAATGATCCAGAGATCAGGAGGTTGATTTTATCAGAGGCTCATTCATCGAAGTATACATTGCATCCGGGAAGTAACAAGATGTATCAAAACCTCTGGAGAGTGTATTGGTGGTCAGGGATGAAGAGAGATGTAGCGAAACATTTTGTAAAGTGTCTCGTCTATCAACAGGTGAAGGTAGAGCATCAGAAGCCTGCAGGGCTATTGCAACCTCTACCTATACCGACTTGGAAACGGGAGCATGTCACTATGGACTTCGTGATGGGCTTACCCAGGACCTGTAAGAATCACGATGCGATTTGGGTGATAGTAGATAGATTGACGAAGCCGACACACTTCTTAGCTATAAGAGCCACCGATACTCTAAGTACACTGGCGGAATTATATGTGCGCGAGATAGTGAGGTTGCATGGTGTTCCAATGAGCATTGTTTCTGATAGGGATGTCCGCTTCACTTTCCACTTTTGGGAACACTTTCAAGAAGCATTAGGGACCCAATTGAGTTTTAGCACAACATTCCATCCTCAGACAGATGGTCAGTCAGAGAGGACTATACAGACCCTGGAGGACATGTTGAAAGCGTGTGCATTAGATTTTGAAGGCTCTTGGGATGACCATTTACCACTCGCAGAGTTCGCCTATAATAACAGTTATCATTCGAGTATCGAGATAGCACCGTATGAGGCCTTGTATGACCATAGATGCCATTCCCCTATTGGATGGGAAGAGGTTGGTGACTGACTGGTATTTGTTCCCGACTTAGTGAGACAAGCCTTTAAGGATGTCTAGTTGATTTGTGAGAGGTTACAGATAGCTCAGAGCAGACAAAAGAGTTATGCTGACAGGAGACGGAGACCATTGGACTTTACAGTGGGTGAATCAATATTTTTGCGAGTTTCTCCTTCCAAGGGTATAACGATGTTCGGAAAGAAAGGCAAGTTAAGTCCTCATTATATTGGACCCTTTGAGGTACTTGATAGACTGGGAGAAAAGGCCTATAGGCTAGCATTGTCACTTGAGCTAGCGGGCGTTCATAACGTCTTCCACATCTCTATGTTACGGAAGTACCATCCGGATCCGGTACATGTGATTAGTTATGAGTCGTTGGAGCTCAACCAGAACATGTCGTATGTTGAGAAGCCGGTTCAGATATTGGATAGGAAGGAGAAGGTGTTAAGATTGAAGATGATTCCCTTAGTGAAAGTCCATTGGCAGCATCACACTGCAGAATAAGCTACATGGGAGTTAGCGAGTTTGATGCGGGAGAAGTACCGCGAGTTATTCATCGACTGATTGGTTCTAATTTGGAAGACCAAGATTTCTTAGTGGGAGAGATTATGAGACCCCATGTATGTATGACTTATTATATGTTAATGAAATTATAAGACAAATGATTTTTTTGGATCATATAAATGTGAATGGATTGCGAATGGGATAAATAAGTATCATGAATGCAAGTGAAGGTTAAATAAGGGCTGAAGTGGCCACAAACTAAATGAATAGAACTTAAAGCATTCAAACTGAAGATAAGGATTTAAAACCCGAAATGATAATGCATAGACTGTGAATTTTGTGTATCCTTTCTGATTTCAAGCAGTACACATAAGTTCCATAACATGAAAATCATAAGGAATGAGACTTTCCATGCACTAAGTGTGAATGGATTTCAAAATGACTAGTGAAGCAATCAATGTCAAGATCACAACTCTCTATACCAGTCCGTGACCTTTACCTTACCACTTACGACTTACAGTTGGGCTGTGAGTCAACATCCAATCACATTTCAGATACCTCCATTTTAATGAAATAGAATAGAAACTGGACTTTTTATAAATATACGGAAGCGTTTACATCAGTTTCTATTAACTATACATCATTTTCGTATTAAATATCACTAGACTGTGCATTAATTTACAGGATACAATTTTTTTCTCAACACAAGTGTATACCTCTCTATACTGCTGGCGAATTGGAGAACACCTTAGCAGGGATGACTGCAGTACTCACTACTATGTAGTATCTGTGGAGAAGGAAATAAGGGAGTGAGCATAACACGCTCAGTAAGGAAAATGTGCAAGCAGGTAGATAACTACACTATCTACATGCTAAAATACATATATGTTCATTTTCCTTATAAAACAATATGCATGTTCTTTAAAACAACTTCCATCAATGCGAAATCATTAATTCGCTAGATGGATAGATGCATATTCACACAGTTCATAATCCAAAATCACTGGGGTTTAACTTCACACAGACACACTTGAAATCACTTTTCACACAGTAACACATAGTTTCACATAACAAAATCTATTCAAACAGATCATATATAGAAAATGTTCTTTTTTTTACTCTGTACATCAATCCATATTGAGACATAATCATGGGTCATCCCATCCCTAGACACACAGCAAAGGAAGATAGTTGTCACTTCACACAGTAGCGACAATATTATATCACACAGATATAGAAGACTTATGGTAATAGTCAGATTCCAGACTACACTGATTAGGTGTGCAGGAACCCCACGTTTAGGGAGGCGGATCAACCATACATTCATCTCAAACAGATATCACAAAGATAATCACAGCATATCATACCTCATGGCTAACACTCACGGTACATCGTGCTCCCGTGAATCCTTATCACCCATTTCTATTGTCTCAAAAGCACGTGCGAGCTCTCGAGTGGAACACACAATATCATCGAGGTATCGAGCACTCTTTTGTTTTATTAAAACCCTTTTTAAAATAATGTACGAGCGAGGCTGGTCAATTTACCGTTGCCTCTCATGCTCTAATCACGATTTCACATAGAAAAGAAATAGAACTGCTCCTTTCACTGAGTATGAGTGAGAGGGTAAACTCCCTTCAATCACTCTTTATACACATTTAATACCATTGGTTAAAACCGGAGCCTATCTATTATCATTCTTTCTCAACACATTTGAAAAATCTCTTTTCACAACAATCATAGAATTCGTGTAATTCATACCATCTACTAAATTTTCATACGTAGTTTTCTTCTAGATATATCGATATCTATATACTATCACATACATTTGCACCTAGCAGATAAGAAAACATGCGTATAGCTATCTCTATAGCTTACATAAGTCCCTTACCTCGATCTTGCAGTGTATCTTTTTGTCTCACACTGCTTCACATGTCACCACTTACGTCTACAGCTCCGTCTATCTCTTCGGACGCTACAGATACACATCAAATGTATCATTCATTATTTCTATAATCTCGAATCATCAAAACACCATTTTATTCTCTTATTTCCTCTTTGACCTAACATAGGTCCTTAGTGACTTTACATGTTATAGTCACTTCTAGCTATCTTCCTATATATCAATAGGTTCATAGTCGTAGCTAGGTTAACATACTATAACTTAATAGTCTGAAAGCTTACCTAGCTTGCTTTTCTTGCTTCTTAGTCCAAAATCCCGTAATATCTTTGAACACCTTCGATTTATTGTATCGAGGTCTCGTTTCCAACTATGTTGCTCTCCTCTGGCTAACGAACAACTTCTTAGAAGGAAACGTCTCTTAATTCTGGCTAAAGAAGGTGGTTTGTCTAGGAAAAGGGTTTGAACACTTAAGCAAAAATTGAGAGGTTTTAGGTCGCTATGCTTTTCAGCCTAAAATCTCGTCTCTTATATAGAATTTTCACTAGGAGATCGATCTGCATGGTGAGAGGATCAATCTCTCCTTCTTTGCCACTTTACTTTTCAGTGCATTGGATTTCATGAGATCGATCTGCCCATAAGCAGGAGATCGATATGTTCCAGGCAGTAGCTTAAGGAGATCGATCTGGCACAAGGATGAGATCGATCTGCTCTTGCCCCAGAGCCAAGGAAATTGATTCCTTCTACACAGAATGCTTAGCAGATCAATCTAGCCACATCGAAGATCGATCTGCCCTGTTCCATTGCTTAAATAAGAGTATTTTTTGCTCTTCCAGATCGATCTTTTCCATTAATGAGATCGATCTGGCATTCATATTTTCCAAATTTTACTGCAGTTTTCTGCAGTAACTCACAAAAAACATCCTTAATTTTGCTGCCATAGTCATTTTCTCATCCAATCACCTTTAAGGCTTGGAAATGACATTCATTCATACTCTATACACATTAAAACTTATGTGTACATCACAAACTCATATAACAAGTGTGTACATTGAATTTATGGACTTTACATCACTTATGCTTCACATGACAAGTACATGTGTATTACTTATGAATTCATAAGGTTTACATACAAAATTACGGGTCTTACATTCCCCCCCTCCTTAAAAGAATTTGGACCTCCAAATTAGAACCAAGTTACTCCTTAAAAAGTCGGGGGTATTTCTCCCGTATCAAGTTCTCTAGCTCCCAAGTCGCTTCTTCCAAATTATGGTGCTGCCAGAGAACCTTAACAAGCGAAATCATCTTGTTCCGTAACACTTTCTCTTTCCTATCCAGTATCCGGACCGGTTTCTCTGCATAAGACAAATCGTCTTTGAGATCCAATGGCTCATACCGCATCACATGACTTGGATCTGAATGGTACTTCTGAAGCATCGATACGTGGAAGACATTATGTATACTTGCCAACTCTGGTGGCAACGCAATTCTATAAGCCTTATCTCCAATCGCTCCAGTATCTCAAATGGTCCGATATACCGAGGGCTCAACTTACCCTTCTTACCGAACCTCATAATCCCTTTCAAGGGAGAAACTTTCAAGAAAATTGAGTCACCCACAGTGAACTCTAGTGGCCTTCATCTGATGTCAGCGTAACTTTTTTGCCTGCTCTGAGCTGTTCGTAATCTTTCACATATCAACTAAACAACCTCGGAGGCTTGCTGTACCAAATTAGGAGCAAACATTTTCCTTTCACCCACTTCTTCCCAACCAATTGGGGATTGACACTGTCAGACCCGGATATTTGTAGCTTATTTCCTTATGATTCTTATGTGTATGAACACTATATTATTATAGTTGAATCATAAGAAGAGTATTTACTTGACATACAGTGTTATTGAAATGATTTAACACGCAAAAGCTACATAAAATGCCTAATGTGAGCGATAGGTATCACAGGCTAAACCGAGTTATCCTAGATCATTCTGACTGAAAATAAGAACTTAAAATAAGAGAGCGTAGAGAGCTCATGAAGAGAAGTCAGCTTGATTTAGACCCGAACATACAAAACGAGTGTAAAAGTAAAAAAAAAAAGGGTAAAATGGACCTTTTTGGCGAGAAAAGGAGTTTCGGGTGAAATTATCCACTAGGAGCGGTTGGAATATAAAGACGAGAGTGTAAGACATAAGATATGACACTTTCAAAATTCGGAGAAAAGTCAACATAGTCAATGGTTAAGGAAAAAGTCAACTATAGTTAAGAAAGTGGACTTTTACCATAGTTGACTAATCATGGTTAAAAATTTACCTAAGTGTGGAGAAAAATTTGGGGAAAAATATTCTTGGTCAGAATACAAGATAATCATTCTCGGAAGTAAGGAAAATTTATTCGGAAGGATTCCGGAATAAATTTAATGATTAAAAACGTAATGGGCCTAAGGTGAAAATTTTAAAGCCCATTAAGGTATACTAAATGTATATCGAAATTCTTAGGTCCTTTAGACCGAACTGTTGGACCAATTGATCAGCCAAATTTTGAGACAATAAAAGGCCCGAGGTATAGTAAAAATTTCAGCCCGAAAGCCCATTAGGAAAGCCCAAACCGAGAAGCCCAATTGGAAAAGCCCATGAGATAAATATTTAACCATAGTTAAAGTTAACTATGACTCATAAGGTGACTCATAAGGTGACTCATGGTTCAGATTTGGAAAGTCAAGCATAATGGCTGAAAAGTAAGGCTTAATGGCTAAGTAAGTGGCTTATAAATGCAGCCACACCATTGTCATCTTCATCACACAAATTCCGGCTAGAAGAAGAAACCATTGAAACATAAACATCCAAGCTTTCTCTCACTAGAAATCACTAGGAATTAGGCATATTTGGAACTTGCATTCTTCATGGAAGTTGTTCCAAATTGAAAGGATAATAACATATGTTGGAATTGGCTATCAAGGAGCCATATAGTGCAAACCGAGAGCCTCCAAAGTTTTGGCCAAAGGGTGAACACAACAATTGGTATATTTTCTAATTTCCAATTTCATATATGTTAATGTATGAATGATTTCAAGTATGTTGATATATGTTGTAAGCATTGAAACATATTAAATCACCATGAAATGGGTTAGGTCGAGAGTGATCAATGGGGTATTGAAATATGTCAATTTAATTTTAAGATATAAATGGATTAGTATACATGTATTAATGTTAATGGTATAATTAGAATTAATCAAATTGATTAATTTATACATGTAAATTGTTGGCAATCAAGGTGTTTGATAAAATGCCTAAATGAACCATATGATGATTGGTAATGTTGCCTACCAAGTGTTTGTGGAAATGCCTAAGTGAAAATGGCTAGAAAATAGGCATGGATAACATGCCATGGTGAAACCGAGACATGGCTAGCTCTCGGCCATAGCATGTGGTCGAGAGGCCCAATGGGCCAAGCCCAATTATTTTAGGCTCAATAGGGTGTAATGGGCCTAGGACAAGCCCAATAAGAGTTGGTGGGCCCCACAAGCCCAATAGGCCCAACGAAAATGAATAGTAAAATGAAAATGGACTTAAGGCCTAGTTAGGCCCATTAAGGATTTTAAGGCCCATTAAGGGAAAATAAATTGTATTAATGTGTAATACAGTAGAAAAATTATAATTAACCTGAGGAATGGTTATTTACAGCTCCGGAGTTTACATTGAGAGCTGATCGGACTGCGAGATTGAGCAGCACCGAGGAAGTGAGGTCACGTGACGTGATCCGAGGTAAGGGACTTTTGCGAGTAGTTAGAGATAACTGCACGTATTTTCGTCTGCTTTTACATTCACTTAAAAACTCTGAGGGTCAGAGAAAGTGAATAATAATTATTGCGACCCGATAATGGCAAATTACGATTTTAACCCTAGTTAGTCAAAAAGTCAACTTTTGTGAGAAGTTACAAGAAGCATGGAAAATACTATTGTGAGTGTTTAATTGCTATTAGCATGAAAATAAATAGATGGGCTAATGATTTTAAGGTTGATATGACTTAAGCACACTTTTAGTGCTGATTTTACTATTTTGTAAACAATCCCTTTTTAAATAGCCATCTATCATATTTTGTGAGAATGAATCGTGCTAGAGCATAGCTCGCACTGGGATTCATATGTTTTCCACATAATATTAGTGCTGGATTTTGATACGCACTAGATTTTCATGACATGCATGATAGAGTACTGGAGTTCTCACTCGTACTCAGCTTTGAATGATATATGCATGACAGAGTGCTAGAGCGTTGCTCGTACTCGATTCTTCATGGTTTATACATGATATAGTACTGGGAGCTATTGCTCGTATTTGATTTTGATATTGTGCATAGCATAGTACTGGGAGCTATTGCTCGTACTTGATTTAATACATAAACTATGCATAGACCTAGTTGCTGGAGGTTGCTCGCACTAGAGTTGAGTTTGTGACATGAAACAGTGTTTGAGCGGAGTGACGACTGTGAGTCGCACTCAAGACGCACACTGTATGTGATATGTAATACATGTTAAAACCCATGCCTGAGTCCTTGTGTGACTGTGTGTCATAGCTAGAGAGGATATCCGCATGAGGTTAATATAGACGTGGTATAAATATTTCCCTAGTTTCGAGGGCTAAGTCCTATGGGAGGCACCCTGGCTGTGAGGGTCCACGGGTGTACTTTGTATCGTGCCCGGGGCACGAGGTGTACGCTGTACCGTGTGTTACGCATAGCTGACGACTATAGTGGACTGACCATCCTCCCGTTGCAGCAGTGATGCCCCGCACACCAAGATCTGTGTAGCTTGGGATCACTTTTCGGATATGATCATAATCCAGGATACTATTTGTATTTAACCACAGAGTCTTACATGATATATCACATTGATTGACTGATTTAAACTGCGGACATACCTGAGGGATGGGTCGGACTCCGATTTTGTGTTGTGAATCATTTGATGCCATATTTATTGTGATTTAAATATACATGGCATGATTTACATAAAGGCATGATTTATATACGATGCATTGTTTTGCACTACATGCCTACATTTGAGAAAGAAAGCATGATTTTCTGTACATGGGATTTATTCTGTACAAGTATATATATTATATTTCAAGACATGCTTTTTAAAGTGAGTAAAGGAAATAATGTTTTCAAGGCATAGCATTATTTTGAGTAGATAGTGTTGATATCTACTTGCTTGCCTGATTTCCTTACTGAGCGCGTTGTATGCTCACCCCCCTTTCTTTACATCTCTCTACAGAGCGTCAGTAGAGCGAGAGCTATCGAGGGATAGTGTCCCAGAGTCCACTGCTAATTCCTATCGATCGCCAGGTATACATATTATGTACAGTTGTTTATCTAAACATAGAAACAGCACAGTGATGTATATGTTATATATTATGGGGAATGTATTTATATGAGATTTTGACATGTATAATACCAGCAGCTACAATCAGAATTAATATATTGACATCTATGTATGAGAATGGATGATGTGGTAAGTGAAGACTCTGACATCGAATCATAGCCCAACCATTGAAGAGAGGAAAGGTAAGTTAAAAATGCGAAAAATTTGTAGTGATTTTTGGATAAAGTCATGGATTGAGAATAGGGTCCTGACAGAATGGTATCAGAGCAGAGGTTGGTCTGATGTGAGTCGGTGTTAGAAAATAGGAAAGTGTACATCCCCATAGTACTGTGCTGTGTTTAGATATAACTGTGTATATCGGATAGGAGATGGAATAATTCATTATTATGAATGCAGGGACTTTGCCTATATGGCAAATACGCGTAGTGATAGAGTTATGATAGGTAGGGCTCGAGGCCGGGGAGATAGACCCGAGGGACGAGCAGCTGTCGGACCTTTACCTGCGCATGAGACTCTAGGTGCTACTGAGGCACCCGAGTGTGCTGAGACGCGCTTCACGAGATTAGAGCATGGTCTCGAGACTATTATTGAGATACTAGCACAGACGATGCCAGGTAGGCAGAGACAGGAGGCAGAAGCTGCTACAGGAGAGGTAGTTGCCCCTGATACACCTACGCAGACAGCTGATGCACAGAGGACTGTAGATACTCCTACACCCCCACCGGTTTCGTGTGGTAGTGGATTAGGATATGGATGTGATCTGCATCGATTGAGGGAATTCCAGAAGTTTAGACCTCCATCCTTTAGTGGGGTCAAGAACCCCGTAGCTGCCGAGGAGTGGTTAGCAGAGCTTGAGAAGCTCTATGGATTCTTCGAGTGTACGACCTCGGAGATGGTCGCGTTTGTTGCGTTCCTACTGAAGGGAGCTGCAGAGCATTGGTGGAAGTCCACCCGACCTATATTGAGATCCCGCCACATAGATATCAGTTGGGATATATTTCGGGAGGCCTTCAGGAGGTAGTTTATTCCCGACACCGCACAGCGGAGGTTACAGGCAGAGTTTTTGGGACTACACCAGGGGAGTTTATCTGTGGACGAGTATGAGACTTGATTCCTATCCCTAGGAAGATATGACCCGGATACCTTGTACAATGAGACCAGGAAGGTCCACAGGTTTATCGACGGGTTGAGACCAGTGCTACGGTCCAAGTTGGTTCCGCTGGACATAGTGACCTATGAGGAGTCGGTGCGCAGGGCACAACTATGTGAGCAGGACTACGAGAGGAATGCTTCCGAGTTTGGGAAGTTTAGTCGTAGCTGAGATGTACAGAGGAAGAGGTCGGCTAGAGATTTCAGTTATCGAGGAGGGAAGAGATCTTTCGGTAAGAAATCATGGGTAGAGGAGCTACGGGATAGATATGCTAGACCTCCTGCTTATCCGACTGTAGCCCCAGCAAAGGGCATTGTCATAGGAGGATAGAGAACTGCTGCAGATCAGTGCAGAAGATGCGGTAGATCACATGGAGATAGACCGTGTTCACAGGGTGCTATGGTATGTTTTCGATGTGGGAAACAGGCGCACATGGCTAGAGAGTGCCCAGCGCCATTTGTGACTGCACCACAGAGGGGCAAGGAGTTTGATAGAACTCTGACTGGTACGTCTGCTCAGAGAGGTAGAGCGACGGCAGAGGAGAAAGGGAAACAAGTGATGGGTCAAGGGCGAGTACATGCTTTGGACCAGGGAATAGCTGATGCTTCATCGGATGTGATTCGAGGTAACATCCTGATTTATGATATTGAAGATATGTTTTAATTGATCCTGGTGCCACGCATTCTTTTGTATCGCCTTCATTAGCATGTAAATTAGCAAGACATGTAGAGCGTACACGTTTATGTATGATTATGTTAATCAGTACGCCTATGAATAGTAGTCAAGTTGTAAAATATGTATATAATGACTGCAAGATGAGAGTAGGGGATAAGGAGATGACAGCCAATCTAATATTACTAAGTATGAGTGACTTTGATATAATATTAGGAATGGATTGGCTATCTGCAAACCATGCTGTTTTAGATTGTTATGCTAAGACAGTTATGTTTCCTAACCCTACTAGATATGTTGTAAAGTTTAATAAGAATAAATGAATGGAGTAGTTATGATTATTACGTGATTACTGATTTAGAAAACCTTCAACATATCAAGGTTTCATTGCGTACGTGGTAGATATGGATAAGGCACATCCGGAGTTCTTAGATATCACTATGGTCAGTGAGTACCCAGATGTTTTCCCGGATGAATTGCCAGGGTTACCACCAGACAGAGAGATGGAGTTCTATATAGATTTGGTACCTGGTACGGAGCCTATTTCGAGACCACCATATCGCATGGCCTTAGTTGAGCTGGAGGAGCTCAAGAGACAGTTGTAGGAGCTATTGGATAGAGGTTTTGTTCGACCGAGTGTTTCACCTTGGGGAGCACTGGTTCTATTTGTGAGGAAGAAGGATGGGAGCCTCCGATTGTGTATAGATTATCGATTGTTGAATAAGGCCACCATCAAGAATAGATACCCCCTTCCACGCATTGACGACTTGTTAGATCAACTTCAGGGAGCACAGGTCTTTTTCAAGATTGACCTGAGATCTGGGTATCATCAGCTGAAGGTTCGGGGTGGAGATGTACCCAAGACAGCATTTCGTACCCGATATGGCCATTATGAGTTCTTAGTCATGCCATTCGGATTGACAAATGCTCCAGCTGCTTTCATGGCTTTGATGAACGATGTGTTCAAGCCATATTTGGACCAGTTTGTTATCGTCTTCATCGATGACATATTGGTGTATTTGAGATCCAAGGAGGAGCATGAAGAGCACTTCAGGATCGTGCTGCAGACGTTACGGGAGCATGAGTTATATGCTAAGCTCAGTAAGTGTGACTTTTGGTTGTCACAGATCTCGTTTTTAGGACATGTTGTATCGAGAGATGGTGTATCAGTTGATCCATCTAAGATAGAGGCTGTAGTTCAGTGGGAACAGCCGAGGATAGTTACCGAGATCAGGAGTTTTCTGGGTTTAGCTGGATACTATCGGAGATTCGTTGAGGGATTTTTGAAGTTGGCTGCTCCGTTGACACGTCTTACTCGAAAGAGTGCACCGTTCATATGGAACGAGGATTGTGAAAAGAGTTTTGAGGAATTGAAGCGTCGATTGACCACCGCTCCGATTCTCACTATCCCTACCAGCTCAAGAGGTTTTGCAGTGTATACCGATGCTTCGCATCAGGGACTGGGCTGCGTATTGATGCGGGATGGGAAGGTAGTTGCTTATGGATCCAGACAGCTGAAGGATCATGAGAAGAACTATCCGACCCATGATTTGGAGCTAGCTGTAGTAGTTTTTGCATTGAAGGTATGGCGCCACTACTTATATGGCGAGAAGTTCCAAATATTTACCGACCACAAGAGCCTCAAGTACCTATTCTCATAGAAGAAGCTGAACATGAGACAGAGAAGATGGCTAGAGCTTCTGAAGGACTACGATTGTGAGATACTTTATCATCCGGGTAAGGCTAACGTTGTAGCCGATGCCTTGAGTAGGAAGAGCCTGGGGATGGTATCGTACATGATGGTTAGGGAACATGATTTGCTAGAGCAGTTTGCTAGCCTCAGTTTGGGAGTCGTGCCTTCTGACATGGATACAGGCTATGTGATAGCTAGTCTACGCTTGGAGCTGGATCTGTTGGACAGGATCAGAGTAGCTCAGCAGACTGATCCATTTTGTATGGATGTGAGTAGTCAGATGCAGAAGGGCACCGTGACTGATTTTGAGTTGAGTTCTGATGGACTACAAAGGTTCAGAGGTAGATTGTGTGTTCCCGAGGATCCAGGACTCAGGAGATTGATATTAGCGGAAGCTCATTCGTCGAGGTATACTTTACATCCGGGGAGTAACAAGATGTATCAGAACCTCCGGAAGGTATACTGGTGGTCGGGTATGAAGAGAGATGTAGCAGACTTCGTGGCAAAGTGTCTCATATGTCAGCAGGTGAAGGTAGAGCATCAGAAACCTGCAGGATTATTGCAGCCTCTACCTATACCGACATGGAAATGGGAGCATATCACCATGGATTTCGTGTTGGGTTTACCGAGGACCCGCAGGAATCATGATGCTATATGGGTGATTGTTGATAGACTGACGAAGTCAGCCCACTTCCTAGCTATGAGAGCTACCGATACTCTGAGTTCATTAGCAGAACTGTACGTACACGAGGTAGTGAGGTTATACGGTGTACCAGTGAGCATAGTCTCTGATAGGGATTCCCGCTTCACATCCCACTTTTGGGGACATTTTCAGGAAGCCATGGGAACCCAGTTGAGTTTGAGCACCGCTTTCCATCCTCAGACAGATGGTCAGTCAGAGAGGACTATACAGACTCTGGAGGACATGTTGAGAGCGTGTGTGCTAGATTATCGAGGCTCCTGGGATGACCACCTGCCACTAGCCGAGTTCGCCTACAACAACAGTTATCATTCGAGTATCGGGATGGCACCGTATGAGGCTTTGTATGGCCGTAGATGTCGTTCCCCTATTGGATGGGAAGAAGTGGGTGACCGTAAGATTTTTGCTCCTGACATGGTTACGCAAGCATCTGAGGACGTTCGCTTGATAGTAGAGAGGCTGAGGACAGCTCAGAGCAGACAGAAGAGTTACGCTGACAGGAGACGTAGGCCACTAGAGTTTGCAGTTGGTGAATCCGTGTTTCTGAGAGTTTCTCCTTCTAAGGGAATAGCGAGATTTGGGAAGAGAGGGAAACTAAATCCTCGCTATATTGGACCCTTTGAGATACTTGATCGAGTGAGAGATAAGGCGTATAGGTTGGCATTGCCACCAGACTTATCAGGTGTCCACAACGTCTTCCACATATCGATGCTTCGGAAGTATCACCCGGATCCGGCACATGTGATTAGTTACGAGCCTTTGGAGCTCTGAGAGGACATTTCATATGTTGAGAGACCGATTCGGATATTGGATAGGAAGGAGAAGGTATTGAGATCGAAGACCATCGGATTAGTGAAGATTCTCTGGCAGCATCATACTTCAGAGGAAGCTACTTGGGAGCTAGAGAGTCTGATGCAAGAGAAGTACCTTCACCTATTTGAGGACTGACTTGGTTCTAATTTGGAGGACTAAATTTTCTGAGTGGGGGAGGATTGTCAGACCCGGATATTTGTAGCTTATTTCCTTATGATTCTTATGTGTATGAACATTATGTTATTATAGTTGAATCATAAGAAGAGTATTTACGTTACGTACAGTGTTATTGAAATGATTTAACACGCAAAAGCTACATAAAATGCCTAATGTGAGCGATAGGTATCACAGGCTAAACCGAGTTATTCTAAATCATTCTGACTGAAAATAAGAACTTAAAATAAGAGAGCGTAGAGAGCTCATGAAGAGAATTCAGCTTGATTTAGACCCGAACATACAAAACGAGTGTAAAAGTTAAAAAAAAAGGGTAAAATGGACCTTTTTGGCGAGAAAAGGAGTTTCGGGTGAAATTATCCACCGAGAGCAGTTGGAATATAAAGACGAGAGTGTAAGACATAAGATATGACACTTTCGAAATTTGGAGAAAAAGTCAACATAGTCAATGGTTAAGGAAAAAGTCAACTATAGTTAAGAAAGTGGACCTTTACCATAGTTGACTAATCATGGTTAAAAATTTACCTAAGTGTGGAGAAACATTTGGGGAAAAATATTCTTGGCCAGAATACAAGATAATCATTCCCGAAAGTAAGGAAAATTTATTCGGAAGGATTCCGGAATAAATTTAATGGTTAAAAACGTAATGGGCCTAAGGTGAAAATTTTAAAGCCCATTAAGGTATACTAAATGTATATCGAAATTCTTAGGTCCTTTAGACCGAACTGTTGGACCAATTGATCGGCCAAATTTTGAGACAATAAAAGGCCCGAGGTATGGTGAAAATTTCAGCCCGAAAGCCCATTAGGAAAGCCCAAACCGAGAAGCCCAATTGGAAAAGCCCATGAGATAAATATCTAACCATAGTTAAAGTTAACAATGACTCATAAGGTGACTCATAAGGTGACTCCTGGTTCAGATTTGGAAAGTCAAGCATAATGGCTGAAAAGTAAGGCTTAATGGCTAAGTAAGTGGCTTATAAATGCAGCCACACCATTGTCATCTTCATCACACAAATTCCGGCTAGAAGAAGAAACCATTGAAACATAAACATCCAAGCTTTCTCTCACTAGAAATCACTAGGAATTAGGCATATTTGGAACTTGCATTCTTCATGGAAATTGTTCCAAATTGAAAGGAGATTAACATATGTTGGAATTGGCTATCAAGGAGCCATAGAGTGCAAACCGAGAGCCTCCAAAGTTTCGGCTAAAGGGTGAACACAACAATTGGTATATTTTCTAATTTCTAATTTCATATATGTTAATGTATGAATGATTTCAAGTATGTTGATATATGTTTTAAGCATTGAAACATATTAAATCACCATTAAATGGGTTAGGCCGAGAGTGATCAATGGGGTATTGAAATATGTCAATTTAATTTTAAGACATAAATGGATTAGTATACATGTATTAATGTTAATGGTATAATTAGAATTAATCAAATTGATTAATTTATACATGTAAATTGTTGGCAATCAAGGTGTTTGATAAAATGCTTAAATGAACCATATGATGATTGGTAATGTTGCCTACCAAGTGTTTGTGGAAATGCCTAAGTGAAAATGGCTAGAAAATAGGCATGGATAATATGCCATGGTGAAACCGAGACATGGCTAGCTCTCGGCCATGGCATGTGGCCGAGAGGCCCAATGGGCCAAGCCCAATTATTTTAGGCCCAATAGGGTGTAATGGGCCTAGGACAAGCCCAATAAGAGTTGGTGGGCCCCACAAGCCTAATAGGCCCAACGAAAATGAATAGTAAAATGAAAATGGACTTAAGGCCTAGTTAGGCCCATTAAGGATTTTAAGGCCCATTAAGGGAAAATAAACTGTATTAATGTGTAATACAGTAGAAAAATTATAATTAACCTGAGGAATGGTTATTTACAGCTCCGAAGTTTACATTGAGAGCTGATCGGACTGCGAGATTGAGCAGCACCGAGGAAGTGAGGTCACGTGACGTGATCCGAGGTAAGGGACTTTTGCGAGTAGTTAGAGATAACTGCAGGTATTTTCGTCTGCTTTTACATTCACTTAAAAACTCTGAGGGTCAGAGAAAGTGAATAATAATTATTGCGACCCGATAGTGGTAAATTACGATTTTACCCCTAGTTAGTCAAAAAGTCAACTTTTGTGAGAAGTTGCAAGAAGCATGGAAAATACTATTGTGAGTGTTTAATTGCTATTAGCATGAAAATAAATAGATGGGCTAATGATTTTAAGGTTGATATGACTTAAGCACACTTTTAGTGCTGATTTTACTATTTTGTAAACAATCCCTTTTTAAATAGCCATCTATCATATTTTGTGAGAATGAATCGTGCTAGAGCATAGCTCGCACTGGGATTCATATGTTTTCCACATAATATTAGTGCTGGATTTCGATACGCACTAGATTTTCATGACATGCATGATAGAGTACTGGAGTTCTCACTCGTACTCAGCTTTGAATGATATATGCATGACAGAGTGCTAGAGCGTTGCTCGTACTCGATTCTTCATGGTTTATACATGATATAGTACTGGGAGCTATTGCTCGTATTTGATTTTGATATTGTGCATAGCATAGTACTGGGAGCTATTGCTCGTACTTGATTTAATACATAAACTATGCATAGACCTAGTTGCTGGAGGTTGCTCGCACTAGAGTTGAGTTTGTGACATGAAACAGTGTTTGAGCGGAGTGACGACTGTGAGTCGCACTCAAGACGCACACTGTATGTGATATGTAATACATGTTAAAACCCATGCCTGAGTCCTTGTGTGACTGTGTGTCATTGCTAGAGAGGATATCCGCATGAGGTTGATATAGACGTGGTATAAATATTTCCATAGTTTCGAGGGCTAAGTCCTATGGGAGGCACCCTGGCTGTGAGGGTCCACGGGTGTACTTTGTACCGTGCCCGAGGCACGAGGTGTACGCTGTACCGTGTGTTACGCATAGCTGACGGCTGTAGTGGACTGACCATCCTCCCGTTGCAGCAGTGATGCCCCGCACACCGAGATCTGTGTAGCTTGGGATCACTTTTCGGATATGATCATAATCCAGGATACTATTTGCATTTAACCACAGAGTCTTACATGATATATCACATTGATTGACTGATTTAAACTGCGAACAGACCTGAGGGATGGGTCGGACTCCGATTTTGTGTTGTGAATCATTTGATGCCATATTTATTGTGATTTAAATATACATGGCATGATTTACATAAAGGCATGATTTATATACGATGCATTGTTTTGCACTACATGCCTACATTTGAGAAAGAAAGCATGATTTTCTGTACATGGGATTTATTCTGTACAAGTATATATATTATATTTCAAGACATGCTTTTTAAAGTGAGTAAAGGAAATAATGTTTTCAAGGCATAGCATTATTTTGAGTAGATAGTGTTGATATCTACTTGCTTGCCTGATTTCCTTACTGAGCGCGTTGTATGCTCACCCCCCTTTCTTTACATCTCTCTACAGAGCGTCAGTAGAGCGAGAGCTATCGAGGGATAGTGTCCCAGAGTCCACTGCTAATTCCTATCGATCGCCAGGTATACATATTATGTACAGTTGTTTATCTAAACATAGAAACAGCACAGTGATGTATACGTTATATATTATGGGGAATGTATTTATATGAGATTTTATATAGTCTTACATGTATAATACCAGCAGCTACAATCAGAATTAATATATTGACATGTATGTATGAGAATGGATGATGTGGTAAGTGAAGACTCTGACATCGAATCACAGCCCAACCATTGAAGAGAGGAAAGGTAAGTTAAAAATGCGAAAAATTTATAGTGATTTTTGGATAAAGTCATGGATTGAGAATGGGGTCCTGACAGACACCTCATACCATACAAGGCCTTATATGGTGTCATCCCGATACTTGAGTGATAATTATTGTTGTATGCAAACTCGACTAATGGTAGCTGGTCATCCCAAGAGTCTTTAAAATCCATAATACTTGCTTCGACATGTCCTCTAACGTTTGGATGGTCTTCTCTGATTGACCATCAGTCTGAGGATGCAAAGCAGTTCTGAAACTCAATCGGGTTCCCATAGCTTCTTGGAATTGTTCCTAAAAAATGAGAAGTGAAGCGGGAATCCCTATCTGATACGATGCTCACTGGAATACCATGTAACCTCACTATCTCCCGTACATACAACTTTGCTAAATGACTCAAAGTATCAGTAGATTTCATAGCTAGAAAGTGGGTGAATTTCATCAATCTGTCAACCAATACCCAGATAGCATCATGGTTCTTCTTAGTCCTCGGCAATCCCATGATGAAATCCATTGTGACCTGCTCCCATTTCCAAGTCGGTACTAGTAGAGGCTACAATAACCCTGCAAGCTTTTGATGCTTTACCTTCACTTGCTGACATATAAGACATCTTGCCACAAACTCTGCAATATCTTTTTTCATCCTAAACCACCAATACACTTTTCAGAGGTTCTGGTACATCTTATTAACTCCCAGATGCAATGTGTATCTCGATGAATAAGCTTCTGTCAAATCAATCTCTTTAGTTCTGGGTCATCTAGAACGTAAATCCTACCTCTAAACCTTTGTAGGTCATCATCACTCACAAAGAAATTGGCCACATCACCCCTCTAACTTTGACTTGCACGATCCTCACACAGTAGATCGGCACGCTGAGCCTGGCGTATTCGGTAAATCAAATCCGATTCCACTCGTAGGCTAGCTATCACACAGTCTCTGTCAATATAAAGAGGGTCTATATCCAACCTAAGGTGGGCAAACTGCTCGAGCAGCTCATATTCCCTGACCATCATGTACGATACCATTCCAAGGCACTTTCTACTCAAGGCATCAGCCACATATTAACCTTTCCTGGATTGTACAATATCTCGCACTCATAGTCTTTTAGAAGCTCCATCCATCGTCTTTGCCTCATATTCAACTCTTTCTGTGAAAACAGATATCTGAGGCTCTTATGATCCATGTACACCTGAAATTTCTCACCGTATAAGTAGTGGTGCCATAATTTCAATGCAAATACCACGGCTGCCAACTCTAAATCACAGGTCGGGTAGTTCCTCTTATGGTCCTTAAGTTGTCTAGATCCATAGGCTACTACATTCTCGTCCTGCATCAACACATAGCTCAGTCCCTATCTTGAGGCATCCGTATACACTGTATAACCTCCTAAGCTGGTGGGTATGGTGAGAATAGGTCCAGTGATCAGTTTGTTCTTTAGCTCGCAGAAACTTTTCTCACACGTATCATCCCACTCGCATACCACAATATTTCGAGTAAGACGAGTCAATGGAGTAGCCAATTTAGAGAACCCTTCGACAAATCATCGATAATAACCTACTAAACCTAGGAAACTTTGGATCTCTGTAGCTGTCTTAGGTTTATCCCACTGTACCACAACCTCTATCTTGGACAAATCCACTGATACACCGTCTCTCAAGACTACATGACCCAAAAATGATATCTCACTCAGCCAGAAATCACACTTGTTGAGTTTAGCATACAACTCCTGATCTCAAAGGGTTTGCAATACTATACTCAAATGCTGAGCATGCTCTTTCCTGGACTTTAAGTACACTAGTATGTCATCTATAAAGACAATCATGAATCTGTCCAAGTATGGCTTAAGTACATCACTCATTAAAGCCATAAACATTGCAGGAGCATTCGTCAACCCAAATGGCATAACAAAAAATTCATAGTGGCCATAACAGGTCCAGAACGTTGTCTTGGGTACATCTCCACTTTGAATCCTCAACTGATGATACTCAAACCTTATATCAATCTTTGAAAAGACTTGTGCTCCCTGCAACCGATCCAATAGATCATCAATCCGTGGAAGGGGGTATTTGTTCTTGATGGTAGCCTTATTCAACAACCGATAGTCTATACACAGTCAGAGACTCCCATCTTTCTTCCTTACAAACAGAACCAATGCTCCCCAAGGTGATACACTCAGTCTGATGAACCCCTTGTCTAACAACTCTTACAATTGCTTCTTTAGCTCCCCCAATTCCATTGGAGCCATTCTATATGGTGGCTTGGATATCGGTTCAGTTCCAAGCACCCAATCAATATAGAATTTCATTTCTTTATCTGGTGGCAACCCTGGTAATTCTTCCGGAAAGACATCAAAGAATTCACTCACCACTGGGATGTCAACCATATCCGGATACACCTTATCCAAATCGACCACATAGGCTATAAAACCATCAACACATCACAATCACATTTGGTTTGTAAAATCATTCATCCTTGGACATAATTTACTACTTCTTTCATTACTTTACAAAGCTTACAACATGCTTTTTAGGGATAGGAAACATTACTATCTTAGCATAATAGTCTAAGATGGCTTGGCCTGTAGCTAACCAATCCATCCCTAATATTACATCAAAATCATTCATGTTTAATAGAATGAGATTGGCTAACATCTCCTTTTCCCTTACTTTTAGCTTACAACCATTACAGACATACTCTGTCATTACATTCTCTCTAAGTGGAGTACTTATATACAAAGTTCTACCTAGAGGTACAGGTATTACATGTTCAATCAATTTACATGCAAAAGTAGGCGATATGAATAAATACGTGGCACCAGGATCAATCAATGCTAATGCTTTAAAATCAAAGACTAGGATAGTATATTTAATCACATCCTTAAAAGTCTCTGTAGAAGCCTGGTCCAAAGCAAACACTCGCCCACGACCGACAGCTTATTTCCCTTTCTCTTTAGCTGTGGCTTTACTCCTAGGTGTAGGTGTCTCCACCGTAGCCTTCTCTGGCTCTTTGCCCTTCTGTGGGGTTGTATCAACGAACTTTGGGCATTCACAAGCTATGTGCCCTACTTTACGGCATCTATAGCATAATCGCGTCATAGGGCATGGTCTACCCCCATGATATCTACCACACATCCAACATTACTCGGTGGTAAGTCTAGGTCCACCAATAACAATGCCCATACCCCTCGATGCTGGAGAATAAGTTGGATGCACTGGAGGCTTCGCAGGCCCTTCTTGCATCTCCTCAATCTTAGGCCCCTTACCGAATAACCTTCGGCCCTTTCGGAACCCTCTATCATCAACTAACTTCTTTTGGTCTCTATCTTTTCCCTTACAACTCTTACTCAATTCTGAGGCGTGCAACTCATAATCTTCCTCACACAGCTGAGCTCTGCGTACAGCCTCGTCATAGGTGGTAATGTCCAGTGGAGCTAGTCGAGCTCTAATGGAAGGTCTTAGTCCTTCGAGAAACTTCTGAACCTTTCTGTCCTCAAGGCTCATAGTCACTGTATCATATCTGTCCAGGGATGTGAATTCAGTTTCATACTTATCCACTGTCCGGTTCCCTTGAGTCAACGTCAAGAATTCCAACTGCATCTTTCTCTGAGCAGTAGCTAGAATGTATTGCCTTCGGAAGGCATCCAGAAATATATCCCATGTCACAACCGAGTGCCATGCACTCAACATCGGTTGTGCGGCCATCCACCAATGCTCAGCCT
Source organism: Firmiana major (assembly GCA_033439115.1). Classification (NCBI taxonomy): domain Eukaryota; kingdom Viridiplantae; phylum Streptophyta; class Magnoliopsida; order Malvales; family Malvaceae; genus Firmiana; species Firmiana major. The sequence continues at coordinate 56,445,014 of CM065899.1, forward strand.
CATCCTCCAATACAAAAACGGCAAAGGTGACCTTCTCTGTGTTGGAGTAATGGAAAAATCTGTAAGGCTTCTCCATATTGCGTATCCAATGCTCAGCTAACACTGGGTTCTTCACCCCATTAAATGAAGGAGGTCCGAACTTTCAAAACTCTCTGAGTCTACCCAAATCACAATCATAAATTCCCACTCCACCAACCTATTATGGAACTACAGGATCTTGAACTGGTTGGGGAATGTCTTGAACTGGGGGAGGTACAAGTATCTCTGCCTCTGCATCTTGAGGTCTCGGTGCAGGCTGCGCTGTCTCATCTCTCTCAGGTCCAGCAGCCTGACCAATAGGGTTTTCCTGTCTACCCTCCATTCTAGTCATTGCCTGTGTAAACATCTCCATCACTGTGTCTACACTGCACTGTAATTACGCTATACGGGCCTCAGCGGCCTCACTCAGCTTTGGTGGATCCCTATGGGAACTAGACCGACTATGCCTCTAGGGCTCATTTCTATGCCCTTGAGAGTGCGAGCTCTCTTCTCTACGAGTACGTCTTCTATCATACATCCTGCATACTCAAAATAAGTGTCCTAGTCACATTTTCAGCTTGGTATACACATTTGTATCCTAATAATACACAGTCCTTTAGGGATGTATAATTTCCTAATTATGGATAAGACTCACATCAGACCAACTAAGCTCTGATACCATTCTGTCAAGATCACAACTCTCTATACCAGTCTGTGACCTTTACCTTGCCACTTACAGTTGGGCTGTGAGTCAACATCCAATCCACATTTCATATACCTTCATTTTAATGAAATAGAATAGAAACTAGACTTTTATAAATATACGGAAGCGTTTACATCAGTTTCTATTAACTATACATCCCTTTCGTATTAAATATCACTAGACTGAGCATTAATTTGTAGGATACAAAATTTTTCTCAACACAAGTGTATACCTCTCTGTACTGCTGGAGAACTGGAGAACACCTTAGCAGGGACGATTGCAGTACTCACTACTACGTATTATCTGTAGATGAGGAAATAAGGAGGTAAGCATAACACGCTCAGTAAGGAAAATGTGCAAGCAAGTAGATAACTACACTATCTACATGCTAAAATACATATATGGTCATTTTCCTTATAAAACAATATGCATGTTCGTTAAAACAACTTCCATATATGCGAAATCATTAATTCGCTAGATGGGTAGATGCATAATCACACAGTTTATCATCCAAAATAATTGGGGTTTAACTTCACACAGACACACTTGAAATCATTTTTCACACAGTAACACATAGTTTCACATAATAAAATCTATTCACATAGCTCGTATATAGAAAATGCTCTTTTTTTTTTCTTACTTTGTACATAAATACATATTGAGACATAATCATGGGTCATCCCATCCCCAGACACACAGCAAAGGAAGATAGCTGTCACTTCACAGTGGCGACAATATCATATCACACAGATATAGAAGACTTATGGCCATAGTCGAATTCCAGGCTACACTGATTAGGTGTACGGGAACCCCACAATTAGGGAGGCGGATCAACCATCCCTTCAACTCACATAGATATCACGAAGATAATCTGACACGCCCTAAACGTATTACCGCAAGTGCACGGGTCGTACAAGTAATAATGGGATTTGAGTCCCGAGTTATCGTCCCTCAGAGAAGTTGGTTAGCATAATTAACTACTGGTTAATCTTACCTTAAGTATATTCTAGCAAATTATAAATTTTAAGTTGATGATCTACTAAGGCTAATTAAACGTACTGAAAACAATAAACATTAAAAAATAAAGAAAATAAAACTGAACTAATATTTGCTTACCGAACTCTGAGCAATTAAAGAAAATACCTACAAAAGAAATTAAAACAGTTAAAATGAATTAACGCAACTAAAATAAAATGCAAATATGAAAATAAAGCAATAAAATTAATTAAACTAAAATTTAAACAAAGTTAAAATAAAAATGCATGTAATTAAACTAATAAAAATTGCAAATTAAACTAACCTAAAATCTAATAAAAATGGAAACTAAATTAAAATTGCATGAAACACATTTAATCTAAATTGCAACTAAATGCATCTAAACTAAAATAAAATCCTAAAACATCTAATAGAAAATTAACTACCAACTAAAAATTAAGACTAAAAGTTAAATTAACAAATTAAAACACTAGAACTAATCTAAATTGAAAACTAACAACTATCCTAAACTAACAACTAATTAAACTATACTAAAAATGCAAGAAAAATGGATTAATGCAAGACTTGAATGCCAAACAAAGCCTTAAGTTTAAATCATCCAATAAATCCCTCCAAACACTGTTCACGTGTCTTTCCAGATTCATGTTTCTTTCTAAACTTTCACGGTTTCGGCTACTGGCTCTCGATATGTTTTCTGCATGTTCGCCTGGTACCGCACCCTGCTAGCTCTTGGGTCCTGTTGTCTCCTGCTGCCAGGTCTTGCTTCTGCACCATTTCCTGCTTCAGACTCCATTCTCGGTTCTGCTGTGTCCTATTGTGTCCTATTGCCAGGTCTGTTCTTGGTTCCAGGCGGTGCTCACGGGTTGTGTCCTCTGCTCCAAGTTTGTTCTCGGTTCCAGGCTTGTTGTCTTCATCAGCTGCTGTTCTTTCCTTCATTCTCTGTAAAATCAAGCACATAGCAAACCCAACACGCACAGCCTAGAAAAAATAACCAAAATGAATAGTGTCAATAACCGAAAATAGAGCATAACAGAGGATGTTTATGGATGCTCTCTACTGCACCTACGAACACACTCTTCTACTCCTCACCACACGGCAATGCTTGTTACTTCTCATTAATACCAGCAAGCCAAAGAAAAGTAGAACACAAGCATGTAAAGATAAGCAAAACTGAGAAGGGTGAATGCCATTCGGTAGAAAATAACAGAAGTTAACATGCGGTAGGGTGCAGAATCAGTGAAACGCAAATATTGAAAAATGAACAGACATTCAAATAACAGTGCATTCCTAACTAAAAACTTAAAAATGAAAAGAACTAAGTGAAGATCAACACTGAAAAATTAACCAACACTACCAATACCCGTAAATCACATGAATAGGTAAACTAGCATCCTCGGTTTGCCTCGATTCCTCCTCTTACTGCTGTGATCCCACATTACCATTGATGTGGAAATAATACTGGGCATTAAAACCACATCAAAGCATCAGAATCAAAGGCAGTGACGGATAAACAAACCAAGAGCATGATTGAGTAATAAAAAAAATAAAAACATCTATAAACAGGAAGCAATCCGGGAGCAACAATATAAAAATAATAACTTTTAATTAAAACTCAAACAGTAAAATAATAATGGAATGGAAATTGAACCAAACCTAAAAGAAATATGATGAATGGTGGCTGCTGTCACCAACCGAAAAAATTAAAAGAAAACCTAAGAAAAAAATAAAACCTAACAATAAATGTTTAACTTAAAAAAAAAAAAACTAAAGCTCTCCCTTCAATTGCCATCTTTTTCTTATTTATACACACTTAAGGGTACAATTATAATTTTTTCATCCTAGATGAGTTGGCATTGTTTGGCCACTTGTCTTCACACCATTGGCTCCTTGAAAAATAATATTTCCATGTCATTTGTCTTTTTGTCCAATTGGATGTGCTAGGCTAGTGTTGTCTGTGTCGTCCAGTCTCAATTTTAGCTCAATTTCGGTCCATTTTCTACCAAAATATTCAAAATGCATCCGGATTTAATTTATCTGCAAACATGAGAATTTAACTAAATAAAGGAGATAATTCACAAAATAAATTGGGGATTTAAATAATTAATTAGGAAATTAAGCACAAATAATTCTAAAAATATAGAATTATCATAATCACAGCACATCGTACCCCATGGCTAACGCTCATGGTACATCGTGCTCCCGTAAATCCTTATCACCCATTTCTATTGTCTCAAAAGCATGTTCGAGCTCTCGAGTGGAACACACAATATCGTCGAGGCATCGAGCACACTTTTGTTTTATTAAAACCCTTTTCAAAATAATGTACGAGCAGGGCTGGTCAATTTACTGTTGCTCTCATGCTCTAATCACAATTTCACACAGAAAAGAAATAGAACTGCTCCTTTCACTGAGTATGTGTGAGATGGTAAACTCCCTTTAATCACTCTTTATACACATTTAATACCATTGGTTAAAATCGGAGCTTGTCTATTATCATTCTTTCTCAAAACGTTTGAAAAATCTCTTTTCACAAAAAATCATAGAATTCGCGTAATTCACACCATCTACTAAATTTTCATACGTAGTTTTCTTCTAGATATATCGATATCTATATACTATCAAATACATTTGCACCCAGCATATCAGAAAACATTCGTATAACTATCTCTATAGCTTACATAAGTCCCTTACCTCGATCTTGCAGTGTATCTTTTTGTCTCACACTGCTTCACATGTCACCATTTACGTCTACAACTCTGTCTATATTTTCGGACGCTGCAGATACACATCAAATGTATCATTCATTATTTCTATAATCTCAAATCATCAAAACACCATTTTATTCTCTTATTTCCTCTTTGACCTAACATAGGTCCTTAGTGACTTTACATGTTATAGTCACTTCTAGCTATCTTTCGTATATCAATAGGTTCATAGCAGTAGCTAGGTTAACATACTAGAACCTGATAGTCTGAAAGCTTACCTAGCTTATTTTTCTTGCCTCTTGGTCCAAAATCCCATAATATCATCCAACACCTTCGATTTATTTTATCGAGGTCTCGTTTCCAACTCTATTGCTCTCCTCTGGCTAACGAACAACTTCGTAGAAGGAAACGTCTCTTAATTCTGGCTAGAGAGGGTGGTTTGTCTAGGAAAAGGGTTTGAACACTTAACCAAAAATTGAGAGGTTTTAGGTCACTATGTTTTTCAGCTTAAACTCTCATCTCTTATATAGAAATTTCACTAGGAGATCGATCTGAATGGTGAGAGGATCAATCTCTCCTTCTTCACCGCCTTACTTTTCAGTGCATTGAATTTCATGAGATCAATCTGCCCATAAGCAAGAGATCGATCTGTTCCAGGTAGTAGCTTAAGGAGATCGATTAGTAGCTTAAGGAGATCGATCTGGCACAAGCATGAGATCCATCTGCTCTTGACCGAGAGCTAAGGAAATCAATTTCTTCTACACAGAATGCTTAGCAGATCGATCTGGCGCCATTGGAGATCGATCTGCCTTGTTCGATTGCTCAAATAAGAGCATTTTTTACTTTTCCATATCGATCTTTCCTTCAATGAGATCGATCTAGCATTCATATTTTCCAAATTTTGTTGCAAGTTTTTGCAGTACCTCACACAAAACATCTGTAATTTTGTTGCCATAGTCATTTTCTCATCCAACCACCTTTAAGCCTTGGAAATGACGTCCATTCATAATTTATACACATTAAAACTTGTGTGTACATCACAAACTCATATAACAAGTGTGTACATTGAATTTATGGACTTTACATCACTTATGCTTCACATGACAAGTACATGTGTATTACTTATGAATTCATAAGGTTTACATACAAAATTACGGGTCATACATTCCTCCCCTCCTTAAAAGAATTTGGACCTCCAAATTAGAACCAGGTTACTCCTCAAAAAGTCGAGGGTATTTCTCCCGTATCAAGTTCTCTAGCTCCCAAGTCGCTTCTTCCGAATTATGGTTCTGCCAGAGAACCTTAACAAGCGAAATCGTCTTGTTCCGTAACACTTTCTCTTTCCTATCCAGTATCTGGATCGATTTCTCTAAATAAGACGAATCATCTTTAAGCTCCAATGGATCATACCGCATCACATGACTTAGATTTGAATGGTACTTTTGAAGCATCGATACGTGGAAGACATTATGTATGCTTGCCAACTCCGGTGGCAACGCAATTCTATAAGCCTTATATCTCACTCGCTCCAATATCTTAAATGGTCTAATATACCGAGGGCTCAACTTACCCTTCTTACCGAACCTCATAATCCCTTTCGAGGGAGAAACTTTCAAGAAAAGTGAGTCACCCACAGTGAACTCTAGTGGCCTTCGTCTGATGTCAGTGTAACTTTTCTGCCTGCTCTGAGCTATTCGCAATCTTTCACATATCAACTGAACAACCTCAAAGGCTTACTGTTCCGAATCAGGAGCAAACATTTTCCTTTCACCCACTTCTTCCCAACCAATTGGGGACCGACACCTCCTACCATACAAGGCCTCATATGGTGCCATCCCAATACTTGAGTGATAATTATTATTGTATGTAAACTCGGCTAACAGTCGGTGGTCATCCCAAGAGTCTTTAAAATCCATAATACTTGCTCTCAACATCTCCTCTAACGTTTAGATGGTCCTCTCTGATTAACCATCAGTTTGAGAATGCAAAGTAGTACTGAAACTCAATCAGTTTCCCATAGCTTCATGGAATTGTTCCCAAAAAATGAGAAGTGAAGTGGGAATCCCTATCTGATACGATGCTCATAGGAATACCATGTAATCTCACTATGTCCCGTACATACAACTCTCCTAAATAACTCAAAGTATCAGTAGATTTCATAGCTAGAAAGTGGGCGAATTTCATCAATCTGTCAACCACTACCCAGATAGCATCATGGTTCCTCTTAGTCCTCGACAATCCCATGATGAAATCCATGGTCACATGCTTCCATTTCCAAGTCAGTACTAGTAGAGGCTGCAATAACCCTGCAGGCTTTTGATGCTCTACCTTCACTTGCTGACATATTAGACATCCTGCCATAAACTCTGCGATATCCTTTTTCATCTCTAACCACCAATACACTTTTCGAAGTTTTTGGTACATCTCATTACCTCCCAGATGCAATGTGTATCTCGATGAATGAGCTTCTGTCAAAATTAATCTCCTTAGGTCTGGTTCATCAAGAACGCAAATCCTACCTCTAAACCTAAGTAGGCCATCATCACTCACAAACAAATCGACCACAATACCCCTCTGAATCTGACTCGCATGATCCTCACACAGTAGATCGGCAAGCTGAGCCTGGCGTATCCGGTCAATCAAATCTGGTTCCACTCGTAGGCTGGCTATCACACAGTCTCTGTCAATATTAAGAGGGTCTATATCCAACCTGAGGTGGGCAAACTGCTCGAGCAGCTCATATTCCCTGACCATCATGCACGATACCATTCTAAGGCTCTTTCTGCACAAGGCATCAGCCATAATATTAGCCTTTCCTGGATGGTACAATATCTCGCACTCATAATCTTTCAGAAGCTTCATCCATCGTCTCTGCCTCATATTCAACTCTTTCTGTGAAAAAAGATATCTGAGGCTCTTATGATCCGTATACACCTAAAATTTCTCACCATATAAGTAGTGGTGCCATAATTTCAATGCAAATACCACGGCTACCAACTCTAAATCATGGGTGGGGCAGTTCCTCTCATGGTCCTTAAGTTGTCTGGATTCATAAGCTACTACCTTCCCATCCTGCATCAACACACAGCCCAGTCCCTGTCTTGAGGCATCCGTATACACTGTATAACCTCCTGAGCTAGTGGGTATAGTGAGAATAGGTGCGGTGGTCAGTTTGTTCTTTAGCTCGCAGAAACTTTTCTCACACTTATCATCCCACTCGAATACCACATTCTTTTGAGTAAGACGAGTCAATGGAACAGCCAGTTTAGAAAACCCTTCGACAAATCATCGATAATAACCTCCTAAACCTAGAAAACTTCATATCTCTGTAACCGTCTTGGGTTTATCCCACTATACCACAACCTCTATCTTGGACGAATCCACTGATACACCGTCTCTCGAGACTACATGACCTAAAAATGATATCTCACTTAGCCATAAATCACATTTGTTGAGTTTAGCATAAAACTCCTGATCTCGAAGGGTTTGCAATACTCTACTCAAGTGCTGCGTATGCTCTTTCCTGGACTGAGTAAGTACACCAGTATGTCATCTATAAAGACAATCACGAATCTGTCCAGGTATGACTTAAGTACATCATTCATTAAAGCCATAAACGCTACAGGAGCATTCATCAACCCAAATGGCATAACCAAAAATTCATAGTGGCCATAATAGGTCCGGAACGCTGTCTTGGGTACATCTCCACTCTGAATCCTCAACTGATGATACCCAGACCTTATATCAATCTTTGAAAAGACCTGTGCTCCCTGCAACTGATCTAATAGATCATCAATCCGTGGAAGGGGGTATATATTCTTGATGGTAGCCTTATTCAACAACCGATAGTCTATACACAGTTAGAGACTCCCATCTTTCTTCCTTACAAACAGAATCGATGCTCCCCAAGGTGATACACTCGGTCTAATGAACCCCTTGTCCAACAACTCTTGCAATTACTTCTTTAGCTCCTCCAATTCCATTGGAGCCATTCTATGCGGTGGCTTGGATATCAGTTCAATTCCAAGAACCAAATCAATACAGAATTCCATTTCTTTATCTGGTGGCAACCCTGGAAATTCTTTCGAAAAGACATCAGAGAATTCTCTCACCACTGGGATGTTAACCATATCCGGGTACACCTTATCCAAATTGACCACATAGGCTATAAAACCTTCAACACATCACAATCACATTTGATTAATAAAATCATTCATCCTTAGATATAATTTACTACTTCTTTCATTACTTTGCAAAGCTTACAACATGCTTTTTAGGGGTAGGAAACATTACTGTCTTAGCTTAACAGTCTAAGACGGCTTGGCTTGTAGCTAACCAATCCATCCCTAATATTACATCAAAATCTTTCATGTTTAATAGAATGAGATTGGCTAAAATCTCCTTTTCCCCTATTTTTAGCTTACAACCATTACAGACATACTCTGTCATTACATTCTCTCTAAGTGGAGTACTTATATGCAAAGTCCTACCTAGAGGTATAGGTATTACATGTTCAATCAATTTACATGCCAAAGTAGGCGATATGAATGAATGTGTGGCACCAGGATCAATCAATACAAATGCTTTAAAATCAAAGACTAGGATAGTACCTTTAATCACATCCTTAGAAATCTCTGCAGAAGCTTGGTCCAAAGCAAACACTCACCCATGACCGACAGCTTATTTCCCTTTCCCTTCAACTGTGGCTTTCCTCTTAGGTATAGGTGTCTCCACCGTAGCCTTCTCTGGCTTTTGGCTCTTCTGTGGGGCTGTATCAACTAACTTTGGGCATTCACGAGCTATGTGCCCTACTTTACGGCATCTATAGCATAATCATGTCATAGGGCATGGTCTAGCCCCATGATATCTGCCACACATCCAACATTACTCGGTGGTAAGTCTAGGTCCACCAATAACAATGCCCATGCCCCTTAATGCTGGAGAATAAGTTGGATACACTGGAGTCTTCGCAGGCCCTTCTTGCATCTCCTCAATCTTAAGCCCCTTACCGAATATCCTTCGACCTTTTTCGAACCCTCTATCATTAACCAACTTCTTTTGTCTCTATCTCTTCCCTTACCACTCTTACTCAATTTTGAGGCGTACAACTCATAATCTTGCTCACACAGTTGAGCTCTGCGTACGGCCTCATCATAGGTGGTAATGTCCAGTTGAGCTAGTCAAGCTCTAATGGAAGGTCTTAGTCCTTCGAGAAACTTCTGAACCTTTCTATCCTCAAGGCTCATGGTCACTGTATCATATCTGCCCAGGGATGTGAATCCAAATTCATACTCATCCACTGTTCGGTTCCCCTGAGTCAATGCCAAGAATTCCAACTGCATATTTCTCTGAGCAGTAGCTGGAATGTATTACCTTCAGAAGGCATCCAGATATATATCCCATGTCACAACCGAGTGTCGTTCACTCAACATCAGTTATGTGGCCATCCACCAATGCTAATACAAAAGTCACAAAGGTGACCTTCTTTATGTCGGAGTAATGGAAAAATCTGTAAGGCTTCTCTATATTGTGTATCCAATGCTCAGCTGACACTGGGTTCTCCACCCCATTAAATGAAGGTGGTCCAAACTTTCAAAACTCTTTGAGTCTACCGAGATCACAATCATAAATACCCTCTCTACCAACCTGTTGTGGAACTACAGGATCTTGAACTGGTGGAAGAATGTCCTGAACTGGGGGAGGTTCAGGTATCTCTGCCTCTCATCTCGAGGTCTCGATGTAGGGTGTGCTAGCTCTTCTCTCTCAGGTGCAGCAGCCTGACCAATAGGGTTTTCCTGTCTACCCTCCATTCTAGCCATTGCCTGTGTAAACATCTCCATCATTGTATCTACACTGCGTTGTAATTACGCTATACAGGCCTTAGCGACCTCACACAACTTTGGTGGATCTCTATGGGAACTAGACCCACTACGCCTCTCGGGCTCATTTCTATGCCCTTGAGAGTACGAACTCTCTCCTCTACGAGTACGTCGTCTATCAGACATCCTACATACTCAAAATAAGTGTCTCAGTCACATTTTCGGCTTGGTATACATATTTGTATCCTAATAATGCACAGTCCTTTAGGGATGTATAATTTCCTAATTATGGATAAGACACACATCAGACCAACTTAACTCTGATACCATTCTATCAAGATCACAACTCTCTATACCAGTCTGTGACCTTTACCTTACCACTTACCACTTATAGTTAGGCTGTGAGTCAACATCCAATCCACATTTCATATACCTTCATTTTAATGAAATAGAATAGAAACTGGACTTTTTATAAATATACGGAAGCGTTTACATCAGTTTCTATTAAGTGTACATCCCTTTCGTATTAAATATCACTAGACTGTGCATTAATTTACAGGATACAATTTTTTTCTCAACACAAGTGTATACCTCTCTGTACGGCTGGAGAACTGGAGAACACCTTAGCAAGGACGACTGCAATACTCACTACTGTGTAGTATCTGTGGAGGAGGAAATAAGGGGGTAAGCATAACACGCTCAGTAAATAAAATGTGCAAGCAGGTAGATAACTACACTATCTACATGCTAAAATACATATATGTTCATTTTCCTTATAAAACAATATACATGTTCATTAAAACAACTTCCATATATGCGAAATCATTAATTCGTTAGATGGGTAGATGCATATTCACACAGTTTATAATCCAAAATCACTGGGTTTAACTTCACACAGACACACTTGAAATCACTTTTCACACAGTAACACATAGTTCCACATAATAAAATCTATTCACATAGCTCGTATATAGAAAATGCTCTTTTTTTTACTTTGTACATCAATACATATTGAGACATAATCATGGGTCATCCCATCCCAAAACACACTCCAAAGGAAGATAGCTGTCACTTCACACAGTAGCGACAATATCATATCACACAGATATAGAAGACTTATGGCCATAGTCGAATTCCAGTCTACACTAATCAGGTCTACAGGAACCCCATGCTTAGGGAAGCAGATCAACCATCCCTTCAGCTCACACAGATATCACGAAGATAATCACGGCACATCGTACCCCATGGCTAACGCTCATGGTACATCGTGCTCCCGTGAATCCTTATCACCCATTTCTATTGTCTCAAAAGCACGTGCGAGCTCTCGAGTGGAACACACAATATCATCGAGGCATCGAGCACTCTTTTGTTTTATTAAAACCCTTATTAAAATAATGTACGAGCAGGGCTGGTCAATTTACCATTGCCTCTCATGCTCTAATCACGATTTCACACAGAAAAGAAATAGAACTGCTCCTTTCACTGAGTATGAGTGAAAGGGTAAACTCCCTTTAATCACTTTTATACACATTTAATACCCTTGGTTAAAACCGGAGCCTATCTATTATCATTCTTTCTTAAAACGTTTGAAAAATCTCTTTTCACAAAAAATCAAAGAATTCGTGTAATACATACCATCTACTAAATTTTCATATGTAGTTTTCTTCTAGATATATCGATATCTATATACTATCACATACATTTTTAGCCAACATATAAGAAAACATACGTATAACTATCTCCATAACTTACATAAGTCCCTTACCTCGATCTTACAGTGTATCTTTTTGTCTTACACTGCTTCACATGTCACCATTTACATCTACAGCTCTGTCTATTTTTTTGGACGCTACAGATACACATCAAATGTATCATTCATTATTTCTATAATCTTGAATCATCAAAAAACCATTTTATTCTCTTATTTCCTCTTTGACCTAACATAGGTCCTTAGTGACTTTACATGTTATAGTCACTTCTAGCTATCTTCTTGTATATCAATAGGGTCATAGCAGTAGCTAGGTTAACATACTAGAACTTGATAGTCTGAAAGCTTACCTAGCTTATTTTTCTTGCCTTTTGCTCTAAAATCCCGTAATATCATCTAACACCTTCGATTTATCGTATCGAAGTCTCATTTCCAATTATGTTGTTCTCCTCTGGCTAACGAACAACTTCATAGAAGGAAACATCTCATAATTCTAGCTAGAGATGGTGGTTTGTCTAGGAAAAGGGTTTGAACACAACCAAAAATTGAGAGGTTACAGGTCACTATGTTTTTCAGCCTAAAATCTCATCTATTGTATAGTAATTTCACTAGGAGATCGATCTGAATGGTGAAAGGATTGATCTCTCCTTCTTCACCGCTTTACTCTTCAGTGCATTGAATTTCATGAGATCAATCTGCCCATAAGAAGGAGATCGATTTGTTCCAGGTAGTAGCTTAAGGAGATCGATCTAGCACAAGGATGAGATCGATCTGCTCTTGACTGAGAGCTAAGGAAATCTATTCCTTCTACACATAATGCTTAGCAGATCGATCTGACCCCATTGGAGATCAATCTGCCCTGTTCCATTGCTCAAATAAGAGTTTTTTTTACTTTTCCAGATCGATCTTTCCTTCAATGAGATCGATCTGGCATTCATATTTTCTAGATTTTGCTGTAATTTTCTACAGTAACTCACATAAAACATCCTTAATTTTGCTGTCATAGTCATTTTCTCATCCAACCACCTTTAAGTCTTGAAAATGACATCCATTCATACTTTATACACATTAAAACTTATGTGTACATCACAAACTCATATAACAAGTGTGTACATTGAATTTATGGACTTTACATCACTTATGCTTCACATGACAAGTACATGTGTAGTACTTATGAATTCATAAGGTTTACATACAAAATTACGGGTCTTACAATCAAATAAAAATTTTTCCCTTGAAAAGTTAAAAATTTACAGCAGGAAGCCTGCAAATGAAGACTAGATCGATCTCCTATTCAAAGCAGATTGATCCCATGTGCAAGCAAAACAATTCTGAGTTGATTCTATAAAAAGCATATCGATCTCCCCATTAAGCAGATCGATCTCCGTAATAGCATATTGATCTGCATTTGCTTCTGCCTAGCAAAGATCGATCCCTGCTTAAGTGCAGATCGATCTCCATTTGATCCTGTCAAGAGCAGATCGATCTCTCCCCATGAACAGATCGATCTCCTCAAGCTTCTACTAAGAAAGGATCAATCTCTTCCCCAATGAGCAAATCAGTCCCACGTTTCATGCCCGAACATCTCGGTAGTTCAATAAAATAAAGGAAGATGGATCTTCACCCTATCAGATCGATCTCATCACTCTTATCCTATAAAAATTCGACGGCAAAACCTCATTCTTAAGCAAATCAAACTTTTCCCTTGCATTTTTACCCCAAAAAAACCAAGCTTTCTCACTCTAAAATACCACCCCTTCCAAAAAGATTTGAGAAAAAGCTATTAGAGCAAAGTTGTTCATTGTGAGAAGGAGAACAACATACCTTGGAATCAAAACCCAACTTGTTAGATTCAAGGAACAAAAGGGACTTCCAATTTTGGACAAGAGAAAAGTCAAGCTAGGTGAGTTTTCAATACACCAACTCCAAATATGTTTGTTTAGTTATTGTTATGAGTAGATTGGTGCATGAATGAACCATACCCTAAAAATAAATTAGTATGAGAAAATGAGATATGGTGGATTCAATGTTGAAATGGATTATGCCAAGGTGTTGGTAAGGTGATATGCATGATTTTGAGATGATTGGGTAAAATCACATTTGTGAGATTAGTCAAGTGATAAAATGTACATAAATGAGGTTGTAGAAATGCATGAATGGATGGGAAATTTTGGATAAACATCTATGCCAAGTGTTTAATAAGCAACTAAGTGACTTGCTAGCTAATTGACTAGAAATGGCATAATGATGGCCTAATGTGATAATGGGCCGAACTTGATAAAATACACTCGATAAGATACATTGACTAGTTAAAGTCAGAACATGAGTTATCGGTATTGACTCATATGATTCATGAATGTTTGTAGCTACCGAGGATATATTTGGAGCAAATTGAGCCAATCGCGAGAAGCGAGAAAGGAAGAAGGAGTTGCTTCCAAGTGAATTGAGGTAAGGGAATTGTGTTAGCCCTAGAGGTACCTCTACGCATTTTCGAGTGCATGGGTGATTTCTTAAAGTGTCTAAGGTTCTTAGAATAAAATGAATGATTGAAGGGCAATAAAAATGGGATTTGAGAAAAGTTTATGAAAACTAAGGACATGGTGTTCTTAAATCTTTTACTACTTTTAGCATGTAAAATTGGTAGACTGACTAACATTTAAATAAATTGCATGAAAATAACTTGATTTGGTTTTTATAACCATGCTTTGCAAAGAATGAGTCACCTACATGAGTTTTATGGAAATAAAACGTGCTAAAGCGTTGCTCGCACGAGATTTAACGTGTTTATACATGCATTAGTGTTGGAGCCTAGTTCACACTAGTTTTCAAATGGATTTTTATGACATGATGCTAGAGCCTAGCTTACCCTGATTTTCATACTGATTTTGACATTGTGCTGGAGCATTGCTCGCACTAGATGTCCACTATACTTGTTGTCGTGCTAGAGATTTTCTCACACGTGGTTTTTATGACATGTTGGGAGCCGTGCTAGGAGCTTCGGGTAGGCTGTGTGCCACATCGACTAAATAGGCTCGCACGTTCGTATTGAGATATGGCGTGATATGATGTGCTGATATGGGTCCACGGAGTACGTTGTACCATGCATTTAGCATGAAGTATGTTGTACCATGTATGGATATGATATATATATATATATATATATATATACCATCTTCGGACGATGGATACTCTATTATGGACCTATGAGTTGGACATGATCCACCTCCCGTACGGAAGCAAATAGAGGTGATACCCCGCACACTAGGATCCGTATAGCTTGGGATCACAGAGGATATGGTCAAAGTCCTAGTTATTACCCTTATCATTATTTGCCTATCTCACATGTCTCTTGATTTCTGATAAATCCATGTTTGAAATGTGTTTGTGGGTCAGGACAGTCCATGGGAGAGGTTGAGTCCTGACAAATGGTGATTTATGTTAATTTGTGTTGAGTTTTGAAATGCTTTTAAGTGCACTTTGTATGTTGATTTACCATACGTTGATTTCGACTTGCATATGATGATTTTTCCATGCTTTGTTTAAGAATTATGCACTGATTTGAATAGCATGAACTGCTTTACATATCATGAACACGAGCATGAATTGAGATATTTTTGGTATGACAAGTAACTGTGTGGTTTAAGGATGGCATCACGATCATGTAGATAGTACAATTATCTACCTACTCGCATGATTGCCTTACTTAGTGCGTGGTTTGCTCACCCCCTTATTTTTCCCCCTCTATAGAGCACCTTCAATGGATAAAAAGCGACTGAGGATTGGATTTTTGGTGTCTGCTGTATCCCACCACACAAGGTATACACATTTGTATAGTTTTTGTATCTAGACATGTCAAAGCACAATAATATCTTTAAATGTAATTTTTAGGGATGTAAAGAATTGTAAACACATGTAAGTAGCAACTCTGATTAAGAAATGCAAGTGTTTACCTTTAAATAAACTGTAAATTGAAATGGTATGTTTGGATGAGATTTACATCGATGCACAGCCCAACTGTTGGTGGTGAAGCTGTTCATGATCAGAGGTAGGTAAGAATAATGAATTAATTAATAAACAAAAAATGAAAAATCTGTAGTGGATTTTCGGGGGATTGAGGGTCGTGACAATACGTTTCATTAAAGGGATAGTGGTCCAAGCTTTAGGCACTATGCTTTAAGTCATTGTTTTGAGATTGTAGGCTTTCCTGGTATATGCATTGTTGGCAGTGCACAACTAATCTCTATGTTATCTAGGCATATGTATCGCCCCTATGATTATATTAAGCTAAGTTGGCTGCTAAACTTGAACACATCTCTAGCCTTCTCAGTACTCACATGTCTAGTGGGATTGTGGATCTTCATCATGACCATTAGATCACTTCCCTTATTGGGACCTATGTTATGATTGCATGTTACTATCTGGATATTTGCCTCGTCTCACCTATGCTATGATTATGATTTTATGATTATGTTTTCAGTATGAAATTTTATGATATGAATTCATTATGATTTATGTTTTAAGTACATTTATGAATGTAAGAAAATTAAGTAAGCTTTACATTTTACTAAGTTATGACATGCTTTTGATCACCTTTAAAGAAAGCTTTGATTAGTTTTAGATCAAAATTCATATTAATGATTTATTCTGCATTCATTATAGTATTTAAACATGATTTGTGGATTTTGAGCTTGCACCATATATTTTACATATTTCCCTTAGTATACGCATCTTATTGGGCACAAGCTCATCCCCCATTTCTTCTTTTCCTTCAGATTACCTTTGAGACCCTGTATAGATTTAACTTTATATATATGTAAATGAATTCATAAGTATGGTGATATACTTGTAATGTGAAGCTTAAGTGATATAAAGACCATAAATTCAATGTACACACTTCTAATAAGAGTTGGTGATGTACGTACAAGTTCCATTATGTATAAATGTGAAGAAATGGACTTTGATATGTGATGAATGTGAGTAGAATGAAAAATGAGTAGTGTGGTAAAATGGAAGGAAGACTGCATGAGTTGTACACTTCCATTTAGTTTATATTATATACCTTTGGTTATACAGAGATTTCACACAAGTTTTATTGTGTATAAAGTATGAATGGATGCCATTTTCAAGTCTTAAAGGTAACTGGATGAGAAAATGACTATGGCAGCAAATAAGTATGTTTTGGTGTAAGTTTCTGTAAAAAGCTATAGTAAAATTTAGGAAATATGAATGTCAGATCAATCTCATGGGATGAGAGATCGATTTCGAAGAGCCAAAATGCTCTTATACGAGCAACAGGAACAGGGCAGATCGATCTCCAATGGAGTCAGATCGATCTGTAAAACATTCTGTAATGAGAATATCGATTTTAAGGTAAGCAGATCGATTTCCTTAACTCTCAGGTTGAAGCAGATCGATCTCAACCCTAGCCAGATTGATCGACTTAACTTTTTGCCTGAGACAGATCGATCTCAAGCTCGAGACAGATCGATCTCATGCCTTCAAATGTCGTGAAAAAAAGAGATTTTAAGAGGACCAGATCGATCTCCACTCAAGGCAGATTGATCTCATTAAGCTAAATCTATAAATAGGAGAAGTTGGATCTGTAGATTTTGGGAAACAATCTCACTTTACCATTTTAAATCCAAAACCTAGATTTCTCTCTCTCTTAAATCCGTTCATTTTTAGTAAGATTTGAGGGAAGGCTATTATATACAAAGTTGTTCATATCAAAGAGAAGAACAACATAGCTTGGAGGCATTTCCCCTTTTTTTGTTGGATTGAAGGAGCTAGGAGCATTCTTATTTGGAGTGAGAAGGAAATCCAAAGAGGTGAGTTTCTAATGCATCAATCCAAGTACATTTGTTTAGTTATTGATTTTGGGGTTGATTGGTGTGCTTATTAATGGTAGGAACTATCTAGAATACAATGTAACAATTATAACCTAGAAATGGGTTAGTATGAGAAAGTGAAATGTAGAGGTATTAATGATGAATGGGATATTGTAAGGTGATAATGGTGTTGTGGGTATGATTCTAAGATGGTATTATGGAATGAATTATGAGGCTTACCCAAAATGGGTAAAATGTGTATTTAAGACATTGGGTGAAATGCATAGTTGAATGAGAGTTAACAACGTTAACTGAAGTATTTGATAAATTAATTGTAGCTCCCGAGGATACACCAAAGCAAGTTGAGCTAAAAACGTGAGAAGCTAAGAGGAAGAGAGTCGCACCCTGACTAAATCGAGGTAAGGGAATTGTGTGGACTCTTAAAGATATCTGTGCACAATTTAGGCACTTAAATGTTATGCTAGAGTGCATGTGATACTAGGAAATGAAATTGGGTGATTGGAGGGCAAAGAGTTGGGTTTTGAGAAATGTGCATGAAAACAAAAGCATTGATATTTTGAAAATCCTGTTTTGTTACTTTTTAGCAAATGATTTGGTAGGTTGGCTAACAATTGAAACGATTTATACAAGAAATGCTTTGATTTGGTTGATAACCATGTTTTACAAAGAATTGAGCCACGTACATGGATTTCGTGAGAACGAAAGCGTGCTAGAGTATGACTCACACGCGATTTTATGTGTTTTATACGCATGGTGCTGGAGCTTAGCTCGCACTAGTTTTCACATGGATTTCTATGATGTTGTGTTGGAGTTTAGCTCGCACAAACTTTATACTGGTTTTGGCATGGTGCTGGAGCATAGCTTGCATTAGATGCCCCTCATACTTCTTGTCATGTTTGAGATTACTTGCACGTGATTTTATGACATGATTGATACTCGTGCTAGGAGTTTAAGGTAGACTGGGTGTCACACCGATTAAATAGGCTCGCACGTACAGTTTGAGATGTGGCGTGATATGATGTGTTGATATGGGTCCACGGAGTACGCTATACCATGCAGGTAGCATGGAGTATGCTGTACCGTGTTGAGATTATGTTCTGTCGTCTTCGGACGATGTTTAGATCTGCTAAAGACCGACGGGCTGGATGTGACCCACCTCCCGTGTGGAAACAGATAGTGGTGATACCCCGCACACCTGATCAGTGTAGCCTGGGATCACAGGATATGGCCATAGTCCTAGAGGAGATTTCCCTTATTATATTGCTTATCTCACATGTCTATTGTTTTATGAATAAATCCATGTTTGAAATGCTCTGTAGGTCAGCACAGTCCGAGGGAGGGGCTGAGTCTTGACAAGTGTTGATTTTATGAGATAAGAAAGTTTGATAATGGCTTTAAAGTGCACTTACGCATGATGAGTTTTCCATGCCTGATTTATGAAATATGCATGATGATTTATGTCATGCTTTGAATTTGATTTGCGCACGAATAAATAGCATGATTTTCTTTACATGCCATTAACACAAGCATGAATTAATGCTTTGAGGTGTGAATGAAAATGTGTATGGTTTTGAGCATGGCATCACGATCACGAAGATAGTACAGTATCTACTTGTTCACATGATTGCCTTACTGAGCATGTTGTTTGCTCACCCCCTTCATTTTCCCCCTTTCTATAGAGCATTGAGTATAGACTGTGGGTGACTGGAGGTTTCTTTTGTACCGCTACATCCCATCACGAAAGGTATACACACTTGTATAATTTTGTATCTAAACTTTCCATAGCACAGTAGCATTTTGAATGTAACGATTGGGGATGTAAAACAATGTAAACACATGTAAACAGCAACTCTGATTTATTTAAACAAGTGTTTACTTCTAAATAAAAATGTAAATTTAATTGTTATGGTTGGATGAGGTAGACATTAACACACAGTCCAACTGTTGAGAGTGTAACTAATCACGATCGAGGTAAGGTAAAATAAATAATGTATGAAAAGTAAGAAATTTGTGATGATTTTTTGTAAGTTGAGGGTCGTGAGAGAAGTTGGTATCAGAGCTGAGTTGGTCTAACATGTGTCGATGTTTAATGTACTTAATAAGTTGAAAAATTACATCATCAGGTTAATGTGCTTGTTTAGATACAATTGTGTGTATATTGATGGGTTGACTAAGAAATTGATGTGAATGTAGGGAATCGAGCATAATACCTAATATCAGTTGCTGTAGAGGGGCGAGGGCGCAAGTTAGAGGTCGTAAAGGTAGGCCTGGGGGTAGTGTGGAGCTAGAAATACACGAGGCTCAAGAAGAGATTGAGGTAGAGGCTGAGGCTGAGCATGCTCCACAAGGTCCAAAGGAGAGACCCGAGAGTACTGAGGCACACTTCACGAGGATTGAGCAAAGCATTGAGATGATTTTGGAGTTGGTCACTCAATCGTTACCTGGAGTTGGGGTAGACAGAGTTTCGCTACGTCGAGTAGGTGGCAGCTCCTGAGGCACGGGCACGGCCAGCCCTAAGACCTTAGACGACAGATACACCTACACCCCCACCCGCACAGCATATGCCTACGCCTGTTGCTACACCATATGCCAATAGATGCTGGGGTTATGGTTGTGATTTCGATAGACTGTGACAGTTTCAGAAGTTTGGACCGTCGTCTTTCAGTGGAGTTAAGGACCTAGTAGCTGCAGAGGATTAGATAAACGAGATTGAGAAGTTATATGGGTTCTTCGAGTGTATTACTATCGAGATGGTAGCGTTTATCGTATTCATGCTGAAGGGATCAGCTGAACATTGGTGGAAATCCACCAGGCCCATTTTAAGAGCCCGACATACAGAGATCAGCTGGGATGTGTTTTTAGAGGCTTTTCGGAGACAGTATGTACCGGATACCACACAACGGAAGATGAAGATGACATTTCTGGGACTGACCTAAGGAGCAGGACTGTGGATGAGTATGAGACAACTTTTATCTCCCTGGGTAGATATGACCCTAACACGATGGGTAATAAGGTCGAGAAGATCCAGAAGTTTGTGGATGGATTGAGACCGACCATTAGGTCCAAATTGGTTCCCCTAGATATACCGACCTACGATGAGGCAGTGCACAGGGCACAATTGTGTGAGCAAGACATTGATAGAATCGCCTTAGAGTTTGGAAGGGCTAGTAAGGTGAAAGATAGAGATAAAAAGATATCAATGCTGGATAGAGGCTTCAGTTATAAGGGAAGCAAGAGGTTTTCTAGAAAGAGGCCAAGGATTGAGGAGATCCGAGTGAGGACAGTTAATCCTCCCATGTATCCGGCCATAGCTCCAACTAAGGGAATTTTGATTGGAGGGCCACGGCCTACTACAGAACAGTGTAGCAAGTGTGGCAGGTACCATGGTACTCGACCATGTTATGGACCTCCTGCAGTATGCTTTAGATGTGGGAAACCAGGGCACATAATCAGGGATTGCCCAGAGATGACAGAAAGAGCCCCACAGAAGGGCAGGGAGCCAGAGAGAGCTCCAGTTGGGATAGCTGCTCCGAGGAGGAGGGCTACAATTGAGGAAAAAGGGAAGCAGGCAAATGGGTGTGAGCAGAGGGCGAGTGTATCCACTGGACCAGGACACTGCGGATCAGTCTTCGGATGTGGTTAAAGGTACCAACCAAATCTTTGATTTAGAAGCATTTGTATTGTTTGATCCTAGTGCCACGCACTCCTTTATATCGCCATCCTTTGCATGTAACTTGTTGAAGCATGTAAAACCCACACTGCTAGATAAGATGTTGGTGATATCTACCCCTATGAATGATAGTCAATTGACTGAGCATGTATATAAGAATTGTAAGATGAGGATAGAAGGTAAAGAAATGGAAGCCGATTTGATTTTATTAAATATGAGTGATTTTGATGTAATCCTAGGGATAGATTAGCTGGCTGTAAACCATGTTGTTATGGATTGTCGTGCTAGAACATTGTCTTTTCCAGAGATAGAAAAACTTGTTGTAAGTTTTGTGAAATGAAATGAATGACATGATCTTTATAAATGAGAAGAGTATTATTTTAATTCATAATATTTGAGAGATGAATCTGTTTATCAATTGTGTATGTAACGTGATGATTTGGGTTACTAACGGTGGAAAGGATAATGTGAAGGGTTCATTGCTTATGTGATTGAGACAGATAAGGCACGTTCGGACTTGATAGACATCCCAGTGGTCAAGGAATTTCTAGATATCTTTTTAGATGAATTATCGGGGTTACCTCCAGATAGAGAGATGAAATTTGGTATAGATTTGGCACCTGGTCTAGAGTTGATATCTAAGCCACCGTACAGAATAGCTCATGTTAAGTTGGAAGAATTAAGAAAGCAATTACAAGAGTTGCTGGAAGGGGTTTATCAGACCGAGTATATCACCTTAGGGAGCACCGGTTCTATTTGTATGGAAGAATGATGGAAGCCTCCGACTGTGTATAGATTACCAGTTGTTGAATAAGGCCACCATCAAGAATAAGTACCCTCTTCCACGCATCGATGACTTATTGGATCAGCTTAGGGGAGTGCAGGTCTTTTCTAAGATAGATCTGAGATCTGGGTACCATCAGTTGAGAAATACGTAGTGGAGATGTACCTAACACAGCATTTCGTACCCGGTATGGACATTATGAGTTTATGGTTATGCCATTCGGGTTGATAAATGCTCCCGCAGCTTTTATGTCGTTGCTGAATGAGGTATTTCTCCAGTATTTGGATCGATTTGTTATTATGTTTATTGATGATATACTAGTGTACTCAAGATCTAGAAAGGAGCATGAATAGCATCTAAGGATAGTGCTACAGACCCTCTAAGAGAAGAAGTTGTACGCTAAACTCAGCAAGTGCGACTTTTAGTTAAAACATATCTCTTTTCTAGGTCACATAGTGTCGAAAGATGGTGTATCAGTGGATCCATCAAAGATTGAGGCAATGATACAGTGGTAGAGACCCCAGATAGTGTGACAAAGATCAGAAGTTTCCTGGGTTTAGCTGGATATTATCGAAGGTTTGTGGAGGGATTCTCGAGATTAGCTGCTCTTTTGACACGTCTCACAAGAAAGAATGTTGAATTCGTGTAGGACGACAAGTGAGAGGAAAGTTTTCAGGAGTTGAAAAGGAGATTACCCATAGCTCCGATTCTCACTATTCCTACCAGCTCAGGAGGTTTCTTGATGTACACGGATGTATCACACCAAGGACTGGGCTGTGTATTGATGCAGAATGGGAAGGTGGTAGCCTATGGATCAAGACTGCTGAAGGATCATGAGAAGAACTACCTGACCCACGATCTAGAGTTGGCGGCCATAGTGTTTGCATTGAAAATATGGCGCCACTATCTCTATGGCGAGAGATTTTAGGTTTACACTAATCATAAGAACCTTAAGTACTTGTTCTCGCAGAAAGAGCTGAACATGAGATAGAGGAGATGACTCGAGCTTTTAAAGGATTATGATTGTGAGATCTTATACCAATCAGGTAAGGCAAACGTGGTTACTAATGTAAGAAGCATCTCAGGTTAGTGTCATTTATGATGATCAGGGAACACGAGCTGTTGGAACAATTCACGAACCTCAGTTTGGATGTGACCCTGCCTGACATTGATATTGGTTTTATGATAGCTAGCCTACGGTTGGAACCGGATCTGGTAGATTGAATTCGGCAGGCTCATCGGATTGATCAGCAGTACAGTGATATTGTCGGGCAAATATAGAGGGGTATAGAGACAGACTTTCAATTGAGTTCATATGGATTGTTGAAGTTCAGAGGTAGGACATGTGTTCCCGATGATCTAGAGATCAGAAAGTTGATCTTGATAAAGGCTCACTTATCGAGGTATACGATACATTCGGGGAGTACTAAAATGTATCAAAACCTTCGAAACGTTTATTGGTGGTCTGGGATGAAGAAAAACATTACTAAATATGTCGCTAAGTGTCTCATTTGTCAGCGGGTGAGGTAGAGCATCAGAAGCCTACAGGGTTATTGTTGTCAGGCCCGGATTTTTGTAGCTTATTTCCTTATGATTCCTATGTGTATGAACACTATGTAATTATGGTTGAATCATAAGAAGAGTATTTATTAGACTTAAAGTGTTATTGAAATGAATTAACACGCAAAAGCTACATAAAATGCCTAATGTGAGCAATGAGTATCACAGGCTAAACCGAGTCATTCTAAATCATTCTGACTGAAAATAAGAACTAAAAATAAGAGGGCGTAGTGAGCTCATGAAGGAAAGTCAGCTTGATTTAGACCCGAACATACAAAACGAGAATAAAAGCTAAAAAGGGTAAAATGGACCTTTTCGGTGAGAAAAGGAGTTTCGGGTGAAATTATCCACCGAGAGCGGTTGGGATATAAAGACGAGAGTGTAAGACATAATATATGACACTTTCGAAAATTGGAGAAAAAGTCAACTTAGTCAATGGTTAAAGAAAAAGTCAACTATAGTAAAAAAAGTGGACTTTTACCATAGTTGACTAATCAAAGTTAGAAATTAACCTAAGTGTGGAGAAAAATTTGGGGAAAAATATTCTTGGCTAGAATACAAGATAATCATCCCCTGAAGTAAGGAAAATTTATTCGGAAGGATTCCGGAATAAATTTAATGGTTAAAAACGTAATGGGCCTAAGGTGAAAATTTTAAAGCCCATTAAGGTATACTAAATGTATATCGAAAATGTTAGGTCCTTTAGACGGAATTGTTGGACCAATTGATCGGCCAAATTTTGAGACAATAAAAGGCCCGAGGTATAGTAAAAATTTCAGCCCGAAAGCCCATTAGGAAAGCCCAAACCGAGAAGCCCAATTGGAAAAGCCCATGAGATAAATATCTAACTATAGTTAAAGTTAACTATGACTCATAAGGTGACTCATGGTTCAGATTTGGAAAGTCAAGCATAGTGGCTGAAAAGTAAGGCTTAATGGCTAAGTAAGTGGCTTATAAATGCAGCCACACCATTGTCTTCTTCATCACACATTTCCGGCTAGAGAAGAACACCATTGAAACATAACCATTCAAGCTTTCTCTCACTAGAAATCACTAGGAATTAGTCATATTTGGAACTTGCATTCTTCATGGAAGTTGTTCCAAATTGAAAGGAGATTAACATATGTTGGATTTGGCTATCAAGGAGCCATAGAGTGCAAACCGAGAGCCTACAAAGATTCGGCCAAAAGGAGAACACTACAATTGGTATATTTTCTAATTTCCAATTTCATATATGTTAATGTATGAATGATTTCAAGTATGTTGATATATGTTTTAAGCATTGAAACATATTAAATCACCATTTAGAGGGTTAGGCCGAGAGTGATCAATGGGATATTGAAATATGTCAATTTGATTTTTAGACATAAATGGATTAGTACACATGTATTAATGTTAATGGTATAATTAGAATTAATCAAATTGATTAATTAATACATGTAAATTGTTGGCAACCAAGGTGTTTGATAAAATACCTAAATGAACTATAGGATGATTGGTAATGTTGCCTACTAAGTGTTTGTGAAAATGCCTAAGTGGAAATGGCTAGAAAATAGGCATGTATGGCATGCCATGGTGGAAACCGAGAATGGCTAAGCTTTCGGCCAAGGCATGTGGCCGAGAGGCCCAATGGGCCAAGCCCAATATTTTTAGGCCCAATAGGGTGTAATGGGCCTAAGACAAGCCCAATAAGAGTTGGTGGGCCCCACAAGCCCAATAGGCCCAACAAAAGTGAATAGTAAATGGAAATGGGCTTAAGGCCTAGTTAGGCCCATTAAGGATTTTTAAGGCCCATTAAGGGAAATTAAACTGTATTAATGTGTAATATAGTAGGAAAATGATAATTAACCTGAGGAATGGTTATTTACAGCCCCGAAATTTACATCGAGAGCTGATCGGACTGCGGGATTTAGCAGCACCGAGGAAGTGAGGTCACGTGACGTGATCCGAGGTAAGGGACTTTTGCGAGTAGTTAGAGATACCTGCACGTATTTTCAACTGCTTCTGCATTCACTTAAAAAACTCTGAGGGTCAGAGAAAGTGAATAATAATTATTGCGACCCGATAGTGGCAAATTACGATTTTGCCCCTAGTTAGTCAAAAAGTCAACTTTTGTGAGAAGTTGCAAAAAAGCATGGAAAATACTATTGTGAGTGTTTAATTGCTATTAGCATGAAAATAAATAGATGGGCTAATGATTTTAAGGTTGATATGACTTAAGCACACTTTTAGTGCTGATTTTGATGTTTTATAAACAATCCCTTTTAAAATAGCCATCTATCATATTATGTGAGAATGAATCGTGCTAGAGCACAGCTCGCACTGGGATTCATATGTTTTCCACATAATATTAGTGCTGAATTTTGATACGCACTAGATTTTCATGACATGCATGATAGAGTACTGGAGTTTTACTCGTACTCAGCTTTGAATGATATATGCATGACAGAGTGCTAGAGCGTGGCTCGTACTCGATTCTTCATGGTTTATACATGAATAGTACTGGGAGCTATTGCTCGTACTTGATTTTGATATTGTGCATAGCATAGTACTGGGAGCTATTGCTCGTACTTGATTTAATACATAAACTATGCATTGACCTAGTTGCTAGAGATTACTCGCACTAGAGTCGAGTTTTATGATGTGAAACAGTGTTTGAGAGGAGTAACGACTGTGAGTCGCACTCAAGACGCACACTGTATGTGATATGTAATACATGTTGAAACCCATGCCTGAGACCTTGCGTGACTGTGTGTCATAGCTAGAGAGGATATCCGCATGAGGTTGGTATAGACGTGGTATGATATTTCCACAGGCGCGAGGGCTAAGACCTCTGTTAGGCACCCTGACTGTGATGTTGATATGTTCCACGGGTGTGAGAGCTAAGTCCTATGGTAGGCACTCTGGCCGTGAGAACGGGTCCACGGGTGTACTTTGTACCGTGTCTGAGTGGCACGAGGTATACGCTGTACCGTGTGTTGTTATGGAGTTGAGGAGGATATAGCTGGCGGTTGTGATGGACTGACCCCCCTCCCGTTACAGCGGTGATGCTCCGCACACCTAGTACTGTGTTGCTTGGGATCACATCGGATATGATCATAATCCAGGATACTATTTACATGTACCACAGAGTCTTACATGATATATCACCTTGGTTGAATTACTGATTTAAACTGCGGACAGACCTGAGGGATGGGTCGGACTCCGATTTGTGTTGTGAATCATTTGATGCCATATTTATATGTGATTTAAATATACATGGCATGATTTACATAAAGGCATGATTTATATATAAATGCATTGTGTTGCACTACATGCCTACTTTTGAGAAATAAAGCATGATTTCTGTACATGGGATTTATTCTGTAAAAGTACATATATATTATATTTCAAGACATGCTTTTAAAGTGAGTAAGGAAATAAATGTTTTCAAGGCATAGCACTATTTTGAGTAGATAGTGTGGATATCTACTTGCTTGCCTGATTTCCTTACTGAGCGCGTTATGCTCACCCCCTTTTCTTTACATCTCTCTACAGAGCGTCAGTAGAGCGAGAGTTATCGTGGGAGAGTGTCCCAGAGTCCACTGCTAGTTCCTATCGATTCATCAGGTATACTTATTATGTACAGTTGTGTATCTAAACATAGAAACAGCACAGTGATGTATACATTATATATTATGGGGAATGTGAATGTATTTGTATTAGATTTTATATAATCTTACATGTATAATAAGAGCAATTACAGTCAGTAATAATATATTGACATGTATGTATGAAATGGATGATATGGTAAGTGAAGACTCTGACATCGAATCACAGCCCAACCAGTGAAGAGAGGAAAGGTAAGTTAAAAATGCGAAAAATTTATTGTGGTTTTTGGTTAAAATCAAGGATTGAAACTGGGGTCCTGACAGGATGGTATCAGAGCAGGGGTTGGTCTGATGTGAGTCGGTGTTAGAAAATAGGAAAGTGTACATCCCCATAGTACTGTGCTGTGTTTAGATATAACTGTGTATACCATATAGGAGATGGACTAATTCATTATTATGAATGCAGGAACTTTGCCTAAATGGCAAATACGCGTAGTGGTAGAGGTATGAGAGGTAGGGCTCGAGGCCGGGGAGAGAGACCCGAGGGACGAGCCGCTGCCAGACCATTACCTACGCATGAGACTGCAGGTGCTACTGAGGCACCCGATTGTGCTGAGACGCGTTTCACGAGATTAGAGCGTGGTCTCGAGACTATTATTGAGATACTGGCACAGATGATGCCAGGTAGGCAGAGATAGGAGGCAGGAGCTGCTACTGGAGAGGCAGTTGCCCCAGATACACCTACGCAGACAGCTGATGCACAGAGGACAGTAGATACTCCTACACCCCCACCGATTTCGGGTGGTAGTGGATTAGGATATGGATGTGACTTGCATCGGTTGAGGGAGTTCCAGAAGTTTAGACCTCCATCATTTAGTGGGGTCAAGAACCCCGTAGCTGTCGAGGAGTGGTTGGCAGAGCTAGAGAAGCTCTATGGATACTTCGAGTGTACGACCTCGGAGATGGTTGCGTTTGCTGCGTTCCTACTGAAGGGAGCTACAGAGCATTGGTGGAAGTCCACCCGACCTATATTAAGATCCCGACACACAGATATCACTTGGGATATATTTCGGGAGGCCTTTAGGAGGCAGTTTATTCCTGACACCGCACAGCGGAAGTTACATGCTAGAGGAGTTGAAGCGTCGATTGACCACCGCTCCGATTCTCACTATCCCTACCAGCTCAGGAGGATATGCAGTATATACCGATGCTTCGCATCAGGGACTGGGCTGCGTATTGATGCAGGACGGGAAGGTAGTTGCTTACGGATCCAGACAGCTGAAGGATCATGAGAAGAACTATCCGACCCATGATTTGGAACTAGCAGCAGTAGTGTTTGCGTTGAAGGTATGGCGCCACTACTTGTATGGAGAGAAGTTCCAGATATTTATCGACCACAAGAGCCTCAAGTACCTGTTCTCGCAGAAGGAGCTGAACATGAGACAGAGAAGATGGCTAGAGCTTCTGAAGGACTACGATTGTGAGATACTTTATCATCCGGGTAAGGCTAATGTTGTAGCCGATGCCTTGAGCAGGAAGAGCCTGGGGATGGTATCGTATATGATGGTTAGGGAGCATGATTTGCTAGAGCAGTTTGCTAGCCTCAGTTTGGGAGTCGTGCCTTCTGACATGGATATAGGCTATGTGATAGCTAGTCTACGCTTGGAGCCGGACCTGTTGGACAGGATCAGAGTGGCTCAGCAGACTGATCCATTTTGTATGGATGTGAGTAGTCAGATGCAGAAGGGCACCGTGACTGATTTTGAGTTGAGTTCTGATGGACTATTGAGGTTTAGAGGCAGATTGTGTGTTCCCGAGGATCCAGAACTTAGGAGATTGATATTGGCTGAAGCTCATTCGTCGAGGTATACGTTGCATCCGGGGAGTAACAAGATGTATCAGAACCTCCGGAGGGTATACTGGTGGTCGGGCATGAAGAGAGATGTGGCAGACTTTGTGGCAAAGTGTCTTGTATGTCAGCAGGTGAAGGTAGAGCATCAGAAACCTGCAGGATTGTTGCAGCCTCTACCTATACCGACATGGAAATGGGAGCATATCACTATGGATTTCGTGATGGGTTTACCGAGGACCCGCAGGAATCACGATGCTATATGGGTGATCGTTGATAGACTGACGAAGTCAACCCAATTCCTAGCTATGAGAGCTACCGATAGAGTACTTGAGTTTTACTCGTACTCAGCTTTGAATGATATATGCATGACAGAGTGCTAGAGCGTGGCTCGTACTCGATTCTTCATGGTTTATACATGACATAGTACTGGGAGCTATTGCTCGTACTTGATTTTGATATTGTGCATAGCATAGTACTGGGAGCTATTGCTCGTACTTGATTTAATACATAAACTATGCATTGACCTAGTTGCTAGAGATTACTCGCACTAGAGTCGAGTTTTATGATGTGAAACAGTGTTTGAGCGGAGTAACGACTGTGAGTCGCACTCAAGACGCACACTGTATGTGATATGTAATACATGTTGAAACCCATGCCTGAGACCTTGCGTGACTGTGTGTCATAGCTAGAGAGGATATCCGCATGAGGTTGGTATAGACGTGGTATGATATTTCCACAGGCGCGAGGGCTAAGACCTCTGTTAGGCACCCTGACTGTGATGTTGATATGTTCCACGGGTGTGAGAGCTAAGTCCTATGGTAGGCACTCTGGCCGTGAGAACGGGTCCACGGGTGTACTTTGTACCGTGTCTGAGTGGTACGAGGTGTACGCTGTACCGTGTGTTGTTATGGAGTTGAAGAGGATATAGCTGGTGGTTGTGATGGACTGACCCCCCTCCCGTTACAGCGGTGATGCCCCGCACACCTAGTACTGTGTTGCTTGGGATCACATCAGATATGATCATAATCCAGGATACTATTTACATGTACCACAGAGTCTTACATGATATATCACCTTGGTTGAATTACTG
The DNA here is from genome assembly GCA_033439115.1 of Firmiana major. NCBI lineage: Eukaryota > Viridiplantae > Streptophyta > Magnoliopsida > Malvales > Malvaceae > Firmiana > Firmiana major. The sequence goes on from CM065899.1 coordinate 56,475,358, forward strand.
ATTTAAACTGCGGACAGACCTGAGGGATGGGTCGGACTCCGATTTGTGTTGTGAATCATTTGATGCCATATTTATATGTGATTTAAATATACATGGCATGATTTACATAAAGGCATGATTTATATATAAATGCATTGTGTTGCACTACATGCCTACTTTTGAGAAATAAAGCATGATTTCTGTACATGGGATTTATTCTGTACAAGTACATATATATTATATTTCAAGACATGCTTTTAAAGTGAGTAAGGAAATAAATGTTTTCAAGGCATAGCACTATTTTGAGTAGATAGTGTGGATATCTACTTGCTTGCCTGATTTCCTTACTGAGCGCGTTATGCTCACCCCCTTTTCTTTACATCTCTCTACAGAGCGTCAGTAGAGCGAGAGTTATCATGGGAGAGTGTCCCAGAGTCCACTGCTAGTTCCTATCGATTCATCAGGTATACTTATTATGTACAGTTGTGTATCTAAACATAGAAACAGCACAGTGATGTATGCATTATATATTATGGGGAATATGAATGTATTTGTATTAGATTTTATATAATCTTACATGTATAATAAGAGCAATTACAGTCAGTAATAATATATTGACATGTATGTATGAAATGGATGATATGGTAAGTGAAGATTCTGACATCGAATCACAGCCCAACCAGTGAAGAGAGGAAAGGTAAGTTAAAAATGCGAAAAATTTATTGTGGTTTTTGGTTAAAGTCAAGGATTGAAACTGGGGTCCTAACAATTGCAGCCTCTACCAATACCGACTTGGAAGTGGGAGTATGTCACCATGGATTTTGTGATAGGATTACCGAGGACCCGCAAAGGTCATGATGCCATATAGGTGATTGTGGATCGGTTGACGAAATCAGCCTATTTTTTAGCTATGAGAGCTACCGATACTCTGAGCCAATTAGCGAACTTGTATATGTGTGAGATAGTAAGGCTACATGGAATTCCAATGAGCGTTGTTTCTGATAGGGATGCCCGCTTCACTTCCCACTTTTGGGAACATTTTCAGGGAGCGATGGGGACCCAGTTAAGTTTTAGCACCACATTTTATCCTCAGATAGATGCTCAGTCTGAGAGAACTATACAGACCCTGAAGGATATGTTGAGAGCGTGTGCATTGGATTTTGGAGGCTCTTGGGATGACCATTTGCCACTCGTAAAATTCGCCTATAATAACAATTTTTATGCGAGTATCGAGATGGCACCATATGAGGCATTGTTTGGGCATAGATGTCGTTCCCCTATTGGATGGGAAGAGGTTGGTGACAGACAAATCTTTACTCCTGACTTGGTTAGACAAGCCTCTGAGGATGTCCAGTTGATTTGTGAGAGGTTACGGACAGCTCAGAGCAGACAAAAGAGTTACGCTGACAGGAGATGGAGACCACTAGAGTTTAATGTGGGTGAGTTAGTGTTTTTGAAAGTTTCTCCTTCGAAAGGGATCATGTGATTCAGGAAGAAGGGAAAGTTAGGCCCTCGATATATAGGGTCATTTGAGATACTTGATAAGGTGGGAGATAAGGCATACATGCTAGCATTGCCACCTAAACTAGCTAGCGTACATTACATCTTCCACATATCCATGCTACGGAATTACCACCCGGACCCGGCGCATGTGATAAGATACGAGCCCTTAGAGCTCAATGAAAGCATGACATATGTTGAGAAGTCAGTTCGAATATTTGATAGAAAAGAGAAAGTGTTGAGGACAAAGACAATTCCCTTAGTGAAAGTTCCTTAGCAACATCACACTGTGGAAGAGGCCACTTGGGAATTGAAGAGTTTGATGCGGGAGAGGTATCACGAGTTATTCACGGATTGATTTGGTTCCAATTTGGAGGACCAAATTTTCTAAGTGGGGGAGAATGTGAGACCTCGTATAGATTTAACCTTGTATACATGTAAATGAATTCATAAGTATGGTGATGTACTTGTAATGTGAAGCATAAGTGATGTAAAGTCCATAAATTCAATATACACACCTCTAATAAGAGTTGGTGATATACGTACAAGTTTCATTATGTATGAATGTGAAGAAATGGACTTTGATATGTGATGAATGTGAGTAGAATGAAAAATGAGTAGTGTGGTAAAATGGAAGGAAGATTGCATGAGTTGTACACTTACATTTAGTTTATATTATATACCTTTGGTTATACAAAGATTTCACACAAGTTTTAGTGTGTATAAAGTATGAATAGATGCCATTTTCAAGTCTTAAAGGTAACTGGATGAGGAAATGACTATGGCAGCAAATTAAGGATGTTTTGGTGTAAGTTTCTGCAGAAACCTGCAGCAAAATCTGGGAAATATGAATGTCAGATCGATCTCATGGGATGAGAGATCGATCTGGAAGAGCCAAAATGCTCTTATTCGAGCAACATGAATAGGGCAGATCGATCTCCAATGGAGTCAAATCGATTTAAAGGCAAGCAGATCGATTTCTTTAACTCTCGGGTTGAAGCAGATCGATCTCATCCCTAGCCAGATCGATCTCCTTAACTTTCTGCCTAAGATATATCGATCTCATGCCTTCAAATGTCACGAAAAAGAGAGATTTTAAGAAGACCAGATCAATCTCAACCCAAGGTAGATCGATCTCATCAAGCTAAATCTATAAATAGGAGCAGTTGGATCTGCAGATTTCAAGAAACAATCTCACTTTACCATTTTCAATCCAAAACCTAGCTTTCTCTCTCTCTCTTAAATCCGTTCATTTTCAGTAAGATTTGAGGGAAGGATATTAGATACAAAGTTGTTCATATCAAAGAGAAGAACAGCATAGCTTGGATGCATTTCCCTTTTTTGTTGGATTGAAGAAGCTAGGGGCATTGTCATTTGGAGTGAGAAGGAAATCCAAAGAGGTGAGTTTCTAATGCACCAATCCAAGTTCATTTGTTTAGTTATTGATTTTGGGGCTGATTGGTGTGCTTATTAATGGTAGGAACTATCTAGAATACAATGTAACAATTATAACCTAGAAAGGGGTTAGTGTGAGAAAGTGAAATATAGAGGTATTAATGATGAATGGGATATTGTAAGGTGATAATGGTGTTGTGGGTATGATTCTAAGATGGTATTATGGAATGAATTATGAGGCTTACCCAAAATGGGTAAAATGTGTATTTAAGGCATTGGGTGAAATGCATAGCTGAATGAGAGTTAACAACATTAACTCAAGTATTTGTTGAATGTATTGCAGCTCCCAAGGATACACCGGAGTAAGTTGAGCTAAAAACATGAGAAGCTAAGAGGAAGAGAGTCGCACCCTGAGTAAATCGAGTTAAGGGAATTATGTGGACTCTTAGAGATATCTGTGCGTAATTTAGGCGCTTAAATTTTTTGCTAGAGTGCATACGATACTAGGAAATGATATTAGCTGATTGAAGGGCAAAGAGTTGGGTTTTGAGAAATGTGCATGAAAACAAAAGCATGATGCTTTGAAAATCTTGTTTTGTTGCTTTTTAGCAAATGATTTGGTAGGTTGGCTAACATTTGAAACGATTTGCAAAAGAAATGCTTTGATTTGGTTGATAATCATGTTTTACAAAGAATTGAGCCACTTACATGGATTTCGTGAGAACGAAAGCATGCTTGAGTATGACTCGCATGAGATTTGATGTGTTTTATACGCATGGTGCTAGAGCTTAGCTCGCACTAGTTTTCACATGGATTTCTATGATGTTGTGCTAGGGTTTAGCTCGCACAAACTTTATATTGATTTTGGCATGGTGCTGGAGCATAGCTCGCATTAGTGCCCATCATACTTGTTTCCGTGCTTGAGATTACTCACACGTGATTTTATGACATGATTGATAGCCGTGCTAGGAGCTTCGGGTAGACTGGGTGTCGCACTGATTAAATAGGCTTGCACGTGCAGTTTGAGATGTGACGTGATATGATGTGTTGATATGGGACAACAGAGTATGCTGTACCGTACAGGTAGCATGAAGTACGATGTACCGTGTTGAGATTGTGTTATGCCGTCTTCGGACGATGTTTAGATCTGCTATGGACCGACGGGCTAGACGTGACCCACTGTCACACCCAAAACTACCCAAAATCAGAGTAAATTTTTCATTTTTATTTTTTACTTATCTATCCTCCGAATCGTGACCACACTCCACTAATAATTAGGCTGTGCATCAATACCAATCCCACCATTTAATCATCATATAACTTAATTTCTTATTACAGAAAACGGTAAACACATTCGTTTTTCATTTATTCTTTTCCATTTATTTACAAGTGTTTACATTATCTATACATCCCTGACAATTACTTACAAACATGTTACTGTTCTATACTTATTTAGATACAATATGTACAAGTGTATATACCTTAACATGATGGGTAGCAGCGGATATCAGGAATGCAATACTCAGTCGCCTCAATGTCTACTGGAGGGAATCTGTGTTGGAAAATGAAAGGGGTGAGCACATCAAGCTCAGTAAGGCAATCCTACGAACAAGTAGGTAACACTACTACCTACATGAACGTGGTGTCATACATAAACCACCCTTTCTCGACACATTCAAAATAGATGTTATAATTCATGATGTCATGATGTCATGTAAAACAAGTTCATATATGGATTCAAAAGCATGGAAAGCTCGACATGCATATCCATTTAAAACATTTCATCGCCGTTAAAATTTTACAACACAGTCAGGACTCAACCCTTCCTTCGGGTGTTCCTGACTCACACAAAACCATGAAATCAAATGCTTTTTAAAGCAACAGTACCATGCGATATACTGAATGTCATGTAAAACCAGTTGACATCATTCATGGGTTTAAATAGCATGGAAAATAACATCATGCAAGTTTCTGTTTAAAACCCAGTTTAATTTCCATCAAAATCATGTCTCAGTCAAGATCCAACCCCTCCCTCGGGTGGTCCAGACTCATGTAAAAATCCATAAATGAGTTTCTCAAAACATCAACATACGAGACTAGGCAATATATGTATATCACGGGTAAATAACCAGGACTATGGCCGTGTTTCCTCGTGAGCCCCTCTGCTACACGGATCCTAGTGTACGGGGTCTCACCCTGATCGAGAACCGCCCGGGAGGTGGGTCAGTCTAACCCGTCAGTCTTATCCGATCCAACGCATCCGAAGATGCCACTCGTATCCGAAGATACCACGTATCCGAAGATACCACATGGTACAACGTACTCCATGCTACTTGCACGGTAGAGCGTACTCCGTGGACCCATATCATATCTCCATACTCATGCCCTGTCCCAAAACGCACGTGCGAGCCTATTTAATCAATGTGACACACTGTCTACCCGACGCTCCAAGCACGGCTCATCGTATGTTCTCAGAAAACCAGTGCGAGCAATGCTCCAGCACTCTCGTAAAAATCAAGTAAAACTAATGTGAGCTGAGCTCTAGCACTCTGTACACATTTCATGTGAAAATCGGGTGCGAGTTAGACTCCAGCACCGTATTATGAAAATTATATAAAAATCTGGTGCGAGTTAGACTTAAGCACCGTGTCACAAAAATCGTATATAAAAATCTGGTGCGAGTTAGACTCCAGCACCAATATATGTAAAACTCTAGTGCAAGCTCTAACTCCAGCACTAAGGTATGCATCACACAATTCAAAACTCGTGCGAGCTGAGCTCTAGCATGTCACATTTTCATAAAATCACGTAGGCGGCTACATTTCTCAAATCATTTTCAGAGAAAATCAACATCTGTTGAAATTATGCAATGTTGTGCATTTTTATTTAAAAGTTAGTCAGCCTACTCATGCATGTGTTCAAACATCTTAAGAAACGAGCAGGAACCTCTTGTCCTTACTCCTCCCATATTTTTCCTAAAGTTGGAAATTTTTCCCTTAACAAGGGTATTTTGGTAATTTGCCCATTCGGGGCACTAAAAATTTTATCTGAAATCTAGACCCTTCAGACCATTTAAAAGACTGCAAATGAAGTTGAAATTTCGTAAAGTTACCTCTAGCAGTCCGTAAAATTCCCTTACCTAGAATCACGTGCGAGCTTATCCCGTTTCGCCCGTACCAGGTCTCTCAGTCCAATTTGCTCCAAACCAAGTCTACGGAACTACATATAACCACAAAATTGGGGTCAATTCAATTATCTTTATCAGTATTTCACTTATACTGATCGAATCTAAAACATTGGGCCCGTTTCACTTTATTAGGCCCGATTGCATCTTAATGGATTTCGACCTATTTCCAGCCCGTTTCCACTTATTTAATCCCTTCATCGGGCCTATTGGGCTCTCAATATCCATTGGGCTTCGTTCCAAACTCTTTGGATAGCCCGTATATCATTTACGACAGTTTACTCAAATTCTCAATATTATTCACTAAATGCGAAATTAAATCCGTAATGCGTAAAATACATTTCTAATACGCGAATAATCATATAAATTGTCATAAATGAGCTTTACTTACTCGAGATTATGCGATTTTACGCAAATCGAAGTCCAATCGGCTTACGTTCGAAATTTATCATCGAACTGCACAATTTATATTTAATTTCGAGTTATTTTTTTGATCGAATATAATTTAAATAATTTTTCAAAAATCAAATCGATCAATTTTGACCGCTTACCGACTTACTCGAAGTCCGGTGTATCTCCAAAAATTCTTCCCCTTTTTCCTTTTTCTCTTTCTCTCCTTTTTTCCCTTCTTTCTTGGCTGAACCGATTCGGTCCGGTTCACCCGGTTCAGACCGCCGGTTCAGTTCGGTTCGGTCGGTTTAGTGCCTTGCCTGCCGGTTCTCCGTCGATTTCCATCACTAGCAGCTCCTTTGGGTCGTCCGATTCTTAAATCTGGCCTCGGTTTCGCCCAAGGCCATTGGAAAGTGGTCGGTCCGGCTGTTCTCCCTCGACCGTCGGTACCCATTTCCTTTTCTGCCATTTTCGGCGCCGTCCGTCTGTTTCGGCGGTTGTGGCCACCACCGATCGTGTCGTCTGGGCTTCGGGGACATTCGGCAGTGGTCAGGTGGGGCTAGATCGGCGTCGTTCGCCGTCGTTCTTTGCTTCTCTCCCTCGTCAGTTTCTCTTTCCTTTTCCTCACTCGCCAGCCGCGTTTCTCTGCCAGATTTCACCTGGGTCGGGTCAACGTCAGCGTCGGTGTGAGGCTCTCCCCTTTCGGCCTCTCGTCTCTTCCCGATGGAGGCAAAGGCCTCGGGATCCTGCTTCCTTCCCAATCGCGATTTCGCGATTTCATTTTCTTTTTTTAAAATTAATTAATTTATTTATTTATTATTTATTTTTATTATTATTATATTCAATATTTTATTATTATTTGGCAAAAATATCTAAAAATATTCATATTTTATTCATTTAACCCATAAATAAATTTATCAGTATTATTTCGATTTTTCGGTATATTTTTCGATTATTTTCGGGATAATTTTTCGAATTAAAAATCCCGATTAATTTCGATTAATTCCCATAAATTCCAATAAATTTAAATCTTGATCAATTGGACTCGAAATTCAATATTTTCCTTGTTATTGATCAAGATTTCTTAATTTCATATTTTTAATTAAATTTTCTTGTAGAATTTATATCGGCTTTCGGTCTTTTGACCTTTTTACCCTTGCACGTGTTCGAGATCAGTTTAACCTGACTTCCCTTCACGAACACTCACTCATTTCGCATTTTAAATCCTTATTTCCAATCTGAATCTCATTCGTTTAAATTTGTGACCATTTTCAATTCTTTATAAAAATTTACGATTTAATTTCGGGTCTTACACCCATCTCCCGTGTGGAAGCAGATAGTTGTGATACCCCACACACCTGATCAATGTAGCCTGGGATCACAGGATATGGCCATAGTCCTAGAGGAGATTTCCCTTATTATATTGCCTATCTCACATGTCTATTATTTTATGAATAAATCCATATTTGAAATGCTCTGTGGGTCAGGACAGTCCGAGGGAGGGGCTGAGTCCTGACAAGTGTTGATTTTATGAGATGAGAAAGTTTGATAATGGCTTTAAAGTGCACTTATGCATGATGAGTTTTCCATGCCTTATTTACGAAATATGCATGATGATTTATGTCATGCTTTGAATTTGATTTGTGGACTAATAAATAGCATGATTTGCTTTACATGCCGTTAACACAAGCATAAATTAATGCTTTCGAGGTGTGAATGAAAATGTGTATGGTTTTGAGCATGGCATCACAATCACGTAGATAGTGCAGTATCTACCTGTTCGCATGATTGCCTTACTAAGCATGTTGTTTGCTCACCCCCCTTATTTTCCCCCTCACAGAGCATTGAGTATAGACTATGGGCGACTGAAGGTTTCTTTTGTACCGCTACATCCCATCCCGAAAGGTATGCACACTTTTATAAATTTGAATCTAAACTTTTCATAGCACAGTAGCATTTTAAATGTAACGATTGGGGATGTAAAACAATGTAAACACATGTAAACAGCAACTCTGATTTATTTATACAAGTGTTTACTTCTAAATAAAAATGCAAATTTAATTGTTATGGTTGGATGAGGTAGACATTGACACACAGCCCAACTGTTTAGAGTGTAGCTGATCACGATCGAGGTAAGGTAAAGACGAAAAATAAATAATGTATGAAAAGCGAAATATTTGTGACGATTTTTGGTAAGTTGAGGGTCGTGACATTACCTGTAATAGATCGGATATCATTTTGGAATAAGGCATCAGAGGGTGTGTCTTCCACCTACCACTACTACTTGTACAGTTCAATTTATTGTTTCCAGACATTTGTTAATGCACAGTTTATGTATTTTCAAGATGGGATGTAAACACTATGATATTTTAGAATGCACTATGGACTATAATGGATATCGAATACAGTACGCTTGATTGTATTGGATGTCAATTATTGTCTAGTTAGGACGTAATGTAATGCATGTTGAGTTTGGTAGTTATGTTTTCATCGGATTATGATAATCGCTATGAATTGAAAATTAAGCTATTGTCTAAAAAGAAATCTCGAAAATAAGAATTGGTTACTCATAGTCACATCGCACGCTATGACTAGGACCAAAAACAATAATGTATCGTTAAAATTTGGCTAAGTAAAAATTTATATTGGACGTAGACAAACCTAAGCAAGGAAAATTGAAAATATTGTTTGGAAATTTTAAAGAAATCGATTTGTTACAGTAATAAACTAATTAAGGTTAAATTTCTTAGAGAATATGAGTTTAAAAATTTGATAGATATTGGTACTAATCAAAATATATCCAATTCAATTTCAATAATATTTTCTTTAGTGAACTTATTCCTTAAAAGGTACTCACATGCTATCTTCAAATAGCTCCATACTTCAATATATGAGAACGATTGCTTACTTCATAAGTAAAGAGGCTTAACATTTACTGATCTTTTAGCAATGTCAATGACTTGTCTCTACAGTACAATGACCAAAAACAGTTTTTTAGGAATTAAGCTTTGATGCATAAGGATTATCATAATAGTAAACACATTACAAATCCTTTGCAAGATTTTTTTGGTTCCATGGATTTCAACTTATCTTGAAATCATTATATGTAATAGCCTCGAAAATTGATTTTTCGAGCTAACTTTTTCCTTTTACTTAACTGATTTGTCACGGTGTAATGTAAACTCTAACTGCTAAGTATGACTTTACCTAATTTACTTTAAGGCTATTAGCCTAAGGTCTTAAACTAAATACCTTGTGATGTGTGCTATTACCATCTTAAGATCATGATTTCCTAATTTATTTGATACTTCCTAACCACATTTGGCACCATACATTCACCTTATATATATACACATACATACACATACATGTCACAAGTACAAAAATAGCTTAATATTTACATCCAAGTTCCTTGAATTACTTTTCTAACTAACATCCTGACTACATTATTGCATACATACAGGTTTGGAAATATAAACAATTTTAAACATAGAGTTTATACCTCCAAAATATTCAATCGGGCTTCGAAGGGTATATCGATTGGAACCAACCCTCGATCCTAACCTAAAACTATCCAAGATAATCCATAAATACGTAACAGAGAGGGTGAGCTGACACCCAATAAGCAACATAAATAAATGCTAGTTAGGTTCACAATGTACTAATGTATATCTATATAACGAATAAAAATATGATTTACATGAAGTACGACTGCACTATGAAGTCATGCCATGTATTCTTCCCTGACTATCAAAATCAGAATTTACTTAGTCATCCTTGACAATCCATACTGCACATAACATCAAGGTTTCCTTAAGTTACTTTTTTTTCCAAAACCAATAATATACAGAGTTAAGGTTTATGGGGTATTAATTTGAAGGATATTTTGAAGCACCTCATTTGTTCAAACCCTAACACTTACCCATCGTTATCCTCAACATATCCAACACATAACATGTCACACCCTACTTCTGGGTGTTACACTACTAATGGTTGGGCTGTGAGTCAATGCAATTACTAATTCCATACACTTATAGGGGAAAAATTTAAAAACTTTAATTCACACACTCCCAGACATGTGTAGATATACAAAATCGATTGTATAATGTATTTTATTTACATAACATCCTCATACAACTGTTTACATTTGAAATTCATAACTGTGTGATACATTATAATAGATACAAAATGCTTTTGTGTATACAATTCTTATACATTTGCCAACTGGTGGGAGCTGTCCAACACAAAAGAGATCTGGAGACCACCGCACTGTCCTACTTCTCAGTATCTAGAGGGGGAAAACTAGTGGGATGAGCAAACCACAGCTCAGTAAGGAAAATGATGCTAACAGGTAGATATTGTACTATCTACATGGCCCATGCATGCATAAAGAAAACCATGTTTCAATATAAATGGAAATATTACTAGAAAATGCATTCAAACATTTATTTCTCGTTTTCATTTTCATGTAAAACCATATGCAATACTTCCAATTAAAACATGCCATAAGACAGTGCTATCATAGCACGGGCATTCAAATCAAGAGATTTATTAAATCATTTCATCAATTCTCTTTCTTTTCTGAGTTTCTCAATTTCTCTTATCTCTGAGACAGGCATGGAATTCTCGACAATCTAATATCCATGACATATGGCCATAGTCAATGATTCCAGGCCTCACTGATTAGGTGTGCACAAGGCATCACTTGCCTGAAGGGGGGAGGGTCAGTCCTACCCTCCAGCTCATCTCAATCATCACCATCTTCCTTATTAACTCACGGTACAAGGTATGCCATGTGTCATCTACACGATACTCGTACTCACTTGCACCCCACACGGTACATAGTATACCAACGGATAACTTCACAGTTCAACGTACGACCATGGACCCGGTCCATCCACCCTACTCCGATGGACTCATCATCCTGAACCATGTATCATATACCATGTGTGTCATGACCCTCATCTTACCAAAATCAGCGTAAATTTTTTGTATTTTCATGCATCATTTTTTATTCATCCTTACCTTAATCGTGAACAGCAACTCTCCTCAATAGTTGGGCTGTGTGTCGACGTCTAACTCACTCCACCATACCAATTCAATTTGTATATTATTTATGAGTAAACACTTGTATAAATGTATATATAAGAGTTTTTTACATGTGTTTACATTGTTTTACATCCCCAATAGTTACATACAAAATGCTACTGTGCTATCGTAAGTTTAGATACAAAATTACAACAATGTGTATACCCTACGCGATGGGATACAGCGGATTACCAAAAGGGATAAGCCTCCAGTCGCCCACAATCTATACTCAAAGCTCTATAGGGAGGGGGAAAATAAGGGGGTGAGCAAACCACACACTCAGTAAGGCAATCATGCGAATAGGTAGATACTGCACTATCTAAGTGATTGTGATGCCATGCTCAAATCATACTTTTCATCGTTTCTCAAAATATGAGTTCATGTTTGTGTTAATGGTATGTAAAGCATTCATGTTATTAAAATCCAGTGCACAATTCATTTCAAAGCATGGTATGAATCATCATGCATAGTTCACGATAAAGCATGGCATTAACCATCATGCATTTTTCACAATAAAGCATGGCATTAATCATCATGCATCAGTGCAATTTAAAAACCATTAACAAATCAATCCAACACTTATCAGGTCTCAGCCCCTCCCTCAGATTGTTCTGACCCACAAATCATTTCAAACATGGATTTATTCACAAAGCAGTAGACATGTGAGATAGGCAATTCATTAAAAGGTAATAACCTCTAGGACTATAGCCATAACCTGTGATACCGACTACATGGATCAAGTGTACGGGATATCACCACTATCTGCTTCCACACGGGAGGTGGGTCAAATCCTACCTGCCGGTCCATAGCAGATCTCATCCGAAGACGACATATCACATCTCAACATGGTACAACGTACTCCATACTACTTGCACGGTACAACGTACTCCATGGACACACATCAACATTTCATATCACGCCACATCTCAAACGTTTGTGTGAGCCTATTTAATTGGTACGACCTCTTGTCTACCCGAAGCTCCTAACACGGCTAACAACATATCAAAATATCACAAATGCACATGCGAGCCTATTTAATCGGTGCGACACCCAGTTTGCTCGAAGCTCCAAGCACGATAACAAATAAGGTGGGCATCTAGTGCGAGCTAAGCTCCAAGCACCATGCCAAAACTAGTATGAAATCCATGTGAAAACCAGTGCGAGCTAAGCTCTAGCACTCATGTGTATAAAACACGTCAAATCTCGTACGAGTCATACTCTAGCACGCTTTCATTCCCATGAAAACCATGTAGGTGGCTTAAATCTTTGCAAAGCATGGTTAACAAACCAAAACAACTCATTTCTTTTGCAAATCATTTCAAATGTAAGCCAACCTACCAATCATTTGCTAAAAAGCAATAAAACATGATTTTCAAAACATTATGCTTTTGTTTTCATGCACATTTCTCAAACACCCAACTTTTGCCCTTCAATCATCCAATTTCATTTCCTAATATCTCATGCATTCTAGCAAAGCATTTAAGTGCCTAAATTGCGCACAGATATCTCTAAGAGTCCACATAATTCCCTTACATAAATTTACTTGAGTGCGACTCTCTTTTCCTCTTAGCTTCTTTCGCTCTTGGCTCGCTTTGTTCCGGTGTATCCTCGGAAGCTGCAATTCAATCATCCAAACCACTTGAGTTAAAGTTGTTAACTCACATTTGACCTCATTAGTCAATATAACCCATCTTTGCATTTACCAATGCCTTAATTCACATTTTACCCTTTTTTGGTAAATCTCACAATTTATTCACTAACGACACCTTAAAATCATACCACAACACTATTATTAACTTCAATATATCTAATTCATCATTAATTTCAACACATTTCACCTTCTCACACTAGACCATTTCTAGGTCATGGTGGATTCATTACTTCCTAAGTAGTTTCTACCCTTTCTATGCATACCAAACAACTCCAAAATCAATATCTACACAATGTACTTTATTTATTTCATTTAGAAACTCAACTAGCTTTAATTCCTCTTTGCTCCAATGGAAATGCACCTTTGATCCTTCAATCCAACAAATAGGGAAATGCCTCCAAACTATGTTATTCTTCTCTTTGATGTGAACAACTTTGTCTCTAATAGTTTTCCCTCAAATCTTACTGAAAATGTGTTGATTTAGGAGTGAGAAAGCTAGGTTTTAGGTTGGAAATGGGAAAGATTAGTTTTTATCTCATAAATGCAGATTCAACTGCTCCATATTTATAGATTCAGCTTGATGAGATCGATCTGCCTTGGGTGGAGATCGATCTGGTCTTCTTAAAATCCCTCTTTTTTCATGGCAATTTGAGCTAGGAGATCAATCTGTCGAGTAGGGAAGATCGATCTGCTTCAAACAGAAGGTTAAGGAGATCGATCTGGTCTTAGGGGAGATCGATCTGCTTCCAACCCGAGAGCTAAGGAGATCGATCTGTTCCATTAAGGATCGATCTGCATTTTACAAAATGTGTTAGGAGATGGATCTGGCTCCCTTGGAGATCGATCTGTCCTGTTCTATAGCTCAAAATAAGAGCATTTTGGCTCTTCCAGATCGATCTCTCATCCTATGAGATTGATCTATCATTCATATTTCTAAATTTTCTGCAGTTTTTCGGCAGTAACTCACACCCAAACATCCTTAATTTGCTGTCATGGTCATTTTCTTACCCGCTCATCTTTGAAACTTTAAAATGACATCCATTAATACTTCATACACATTAAAACTTGTGTAGAATCTTTGTATATCCAAAGGTACATGATATAAACCAAATAGAAGTGCACAACTTATGCAATTCTCCTTCTGTTTTATCACACTACTCATAATCCATTCTACTCACATTCTCCACATGTTTAAGTTCATTTCTTTACATTCATACATAATGTAACTTGTATGTACAATCACAACTCTTATTGCAAGTGTGTATATTAAACTCATGGACTTACATTACATATACTTCACATTACAAGTATATCACCATACTTATGAATTCATTTACATTTCTATGTACCTATATACAATTATACATATGTGGGGTCTCACATTCTCCCACACTTAGAAAATTTGGTCCTCCAAATTAGAACTAATTCAATTCGTGAATAACTCGGGATACTTCTCCCGCATCAAACTCTCCAATTCCTATGTCGCTTCTTCCACGGTATGATGTTGTCAAAGAACTTTCACCAAGGGAATTGTCTTTGTCCTTAACACTTTATCTTTTCTATCCAGTATCCGAACTGGCTTCTCAACATACGTCATGCCTTCATTGAGCTCCAAAGGCTCATACCTTATCACATGTGACAAGTCCGGGTGATACTTCCTTAACATGGATACGTGGTAGACGTTATGCACACTCGCCAACTTTGGTGGCAATGCCAACCTATAAGCCTTATCTCCCACTCTCCCCAAAATCTCAAAGGGTCCGATGTATCTAGGGCTCAGCTTGCCCTTTTTACCAAATCTCATAATTCTCTTCGAAGGAGAAACTTTCAAGAACACCGACTCACCCACATCAAACTCTAGTGGTCTCTGTCTCCTGTCAGCATAACTCTTTTGTCTGCTCTGAGCTGTCCGTAACCTCTCACAAATCAATTGGATATCCTCAGAGGCTTGTCTAACCAAGTCGGGAGCAAAGATCTATCTGTCACCAACCTCTTTCCACCCAATAGGGGAACGGTATCTACGCCTATACAATGCATCATATGGTGCCATCCCGATACTCGCATGAAAACTGTTATTATAGGCGAACTCTGCGAGTGGCAAATGGTCATCCCAAGAGCCTCTAAAATCCAATGCACACGCTCTCAACATATCCTCTAGGGTCTATATAGTCCTCTCTGACCAACCATCTGTCTGAGGATGAAACGCGGTGCTAAAACTCAACTGGGTCCCCATCGCTTCCTAAAATTGTTCCCAGAAGTGGGAAGTAAAGCGGGCATCCTTATCAGAAATAATGCTCACTAGAATTCCATGTCGCCTCACTATCTCGCGCACATACAAATTCGCTAACTGGCTTAGAGTATCGGTAGTTCTCATAGCTAGAAAATGGGCTATTTTCGTCAACCGATCCATAATCACCCATATGGCATCATGACCTCTCCAGGTCCTCAGCAATCCCATCACAAAATCCATGGTGACATGCTCCCACTTCCAAGTTGGTATCGGTAGAGGCTACAATAACCTTGTAGGCTTCTGATGCTCTACCTTCACCTGCTGATAAATGAGACACTTAGCAACATATTCAGCAATGTGCTTTTTCATCCCAGACCACCAATAAACCTTTCGAAGGTTTTGATACATCTTAGTACTTCCTGGATGTATCGTATACCTCGTTGAGTGAGCCTCTATCAAGATCAACCTTCTGATCTCTGCGTCATCAAGAACACATATCCTACCTCTGAACCTCAACAATCCATCAAAACTCAACTCAAAGTCCGTCTCTGTACCCCTCTGAATCTGCTTGACAATATCACTGCACTACTGATCAACTCGCTAAGCATGTCGAATTCGATCTACCAGATCCGGTTCCAACTGTAGGTAGCTACCATAACACCACCATCAGCACTGGGCAAGGTCACATCCAAACTGAGGTTCGTGAACTGTTCCAACAGTTCGTGTTCCTTGATCATCATAAATGATACCATCCCGAGATGCTTCCTACTCAATGCATCAGCAACCACATTTACTTTATCTGAGAGGTACAGGATCTCACAATCAAAATCCTTTAACAGCTCGAGCCATCTCTTTTGTCTCATGTTCAACTTTTTTTGTGAGAACAGGTACTTAAGGCTCTTATGATCTGTGTAGATTTGAAATCTCTCACCATAAAGATAGTGGCGCCATATTTTCAATCCCAACACTACGGCCGCCAACTCCAAATCATGGGTCAGGTAGTTCCTCTCATGATCCTTCAATTGTCTTGATCCATATGCAACTACCTTCCCATCCTGCATCAATACACAGCCCAGTCCTTAGTGTGAAGCATCTGTATACACCGAGAAACCTCCTAAGTTGGTAGAAATGGTGAGGATTGGAGCTGGGGTTAACCTCCTCTTCAACTCCTCAAAACTTTCCTCACATTTAACATCTCACACAAATTTAACATTCTTTCTCGTGAGACGTGTCAAAGGAGCAGCTAACCTCGAAAATCCCTCTACGAATCTTCGGTAATATCTAACTAAACCCAGGAAACTTTTGATCTCTATCACTGTTTGGGGTCTCTGCCATTGAACTACAGCTTCAATCTTTGATAGATCCACTGACACTCCATCCTTCGATACTATGTGACCCAGAAAAGAGATCTATTCCAACCAAAAGTCGCACTTACTGAGTTTAGCATACAACTTCTTCTCTCGGAGGGTTTGTAGCACTATCCTTAAATGCCTTTCATGCTCCTCTCTAGATCTTGAGTACACCAGTATATCATCAATGAACACAATAACAAATCGATCCAAATACTGATGGAATACCTCATTCATCAATGACATAAAAGCTGCAGGAGCATTCATTAACCTGAATGGCATAACCATAAACTCATAATGTCCATACCAGGTGCGAAAAGTTGTCTTGGGTACATCTCCACTCCGTATCTTCAACTGATGGTACCCTGATCTCAAATCTATCTTAGAAAAGACCTGCACTCCCTTAAGTTGATCCAACAAGTCATCGATGCATGGGAGGGGATACTTATTCTTGATGGTGGCCTTATTCAACAACCGGTAATCTATACACAGTTGGAGGCTTCCATCTTTCTTCCTTATAAACAGAACCAGTGCTCCCCAAGGTGAGACACTTGGCCTGATGAACCCTTTCTCCAGCAACTCTTGTAATTGTTTCCTTAATTCTTCTAACTCAACCTGAGCCATTCTGTATGGTGGCTTGGATATCAGCTTTGTACCAAGTGTCAATTCTATACCAAACTCCGTTTTCCTATTTGGAGGTAACCCTGGCAACTCATCCAAAAAGACATCTGGATATTCCCTGACTACTGGAACGTCTCCCAACTTCGAACGTGCCTTATCCGTCTCAACCACATAAGCAATGAACCCTTCACAATATTCTTCCCACCATCAGTAACACAATCATCACATACTCATAAATAATTGATAAAAGAATCAATCTCTCAAATATTATGCATTAAGATTATACTCATCTTAGTTATACTAATCATATTCTTTCATTTCATTTCACAAATTTTACAACAAGATTGTCTATTTCTATAAACCTCAAGGTTTTAGCATGAGAATCCAAAACAACATGATTTGCAACTAGCCAATCCATTCCTAGGATCACATCAAAATCACTCATATTTAGTAAAATTAACTCGGCTGCCATTTCTTTACCTCATATCCTCATCTTACAATCTCTATACACATGCTCAGTCAATTAACTATCATTCATAGGGATAGATATCATCAGCATCTTATCAAGCAGTGTGGGTTTTACATACTTCAATTATTTACATGCAAACGATGGCGATATAAAGGAATGAGTGCCACCAAGATCAAACAATACAAATGCTTCTAAATCAAAGATTTGGATGGTACCTTTAAACACTCCGAAGATTGATCAGCAGTGTCCTGGTCCAGTGCATGCACTCGTCCTTTGCTCACACCCACTGCATGTTTCCCCTTTTCCTCAGTTGTCGCCCTCCTCCTCGAAGCAGCTATCTCAACTGAAGCTTTCTCTCGCTCCTAGCCCTTCTGTTGGGTTCTCTCTGTCATCTCTGGGCAATCCCTGATCTTGTGCCCAGATTTCCCACATCTGAAACATACTGTAGGGTGTCCATAGCACTGTCGAGTACCATGGTACCTGTCACACTTACTGCACTGCTCTGTCGTAGGTCATGGCCCTCCAATCACAATTCCCTTAGTTGGAGTTATGGTCGGATATATGGGAGTATTAACTGTCATCTGCTAGATCTCCTCAATCCTCGGCCTCTTTCCAAAGAATCTCTTGCTTCCTTTATAACTGAAGCCTCTATCCATCGTTGGTCTCTTCTTATCCCTATCCCTCATCTTACTAACCTTTCCAAACTCTGAGGTAATCCTATCAACATCTTGTTCACACAGTTGCACCCTGTGTACTGCCTCCTCATAGGTCTGTATATCCAGAGGAACCAATCTGGACCTAATGGTTGGTCTCAATCCATCCATAAATTTTTAGATCTTCTCAACCTCATTACTCACTGTGTTGGGATCATATATGTTCAGGGAGATAAAGGTCGTCTCATACTCATCCATTATCCTACTCCCTTGGGTCAGTCCCAAAAATGTCATCTTCATCTTCCGCTGTGCGGTATCCAGAATGTACTATCTCCGGAATGCCTTCAAAAATATATAACAGCTGATCTCAGTATGTCGGGCTCTCAAAATAGGCCTGGTAGACTTCCACCAGTGTTCTGTTGATCCCTTTAGCATGAAAGCGGCAAACGTTACCATCTCGGTAGTAGTGCACTTAAAGAACCCGTATAGCTTCTCAATCTCATTGATCCAATCCTTCGCAGCCACTGGGTCCTTTACTCCACTAAAAGACGACGGTTCAAACTTTTGGAACTGCCGCAGTCTGTCCAAATCACAATCGTAACCCCAGCCTCTATTGGCCTGTAGTGTAGCAACAAGAGTAGGCATATCCTGTGTAGGTGGGGTATCTGTCGTCTGAGGTCTCTGGGCTAGCCGGGCTCGTGCCTCAGGAACTACTGCCTTCTCGGCATCACCCTGTGTAGCGGGACTCTGTCTGCCCCCAACTCCAGGCAATGATTGAGTGACCAACTCCAAGATCATCTCAATGCTTAGCTCAATCCTCGTGAAGCGAGCCTCAGTACTCTCGGGTCTCTCCTCTGGACCCTATGGAGCATGCTCAACCTCAGCTTCCACCTCAATATCATCTTGAGCCTCGTGTGTTTCCGACTCAACACAAACCCCAGGCCTACCTCGACAGCCTCTAACTTGCGCTCTCGCTCCTCTACCGCGACTGGTATTAGGTATAATTGCTTAATACCCTACATTCACATTAAATTCTAAGTCAACCCATCGACACACACACAATTATATCTAAACAAGCACAGTAACATGAGGATGTAATTTTCCAACTTATTAAGTATTTTAGACATGACACACGTCAGACCAACTCGAGCTCTGATACCAACTTCTGTCATGACCCTCATCTTACCAAAATCAGCGTAAATTTTTTGCATTTTCATGCATCATTTATTATTCGTCCTTACCTCAATTGTGAATAGCAACTCTCCTCAATAGTTGGGCTGTGTGTCGACGTATAACTCAATCCACCATGCCAATTCAATTTGTATATTATTTATGAGTAAACACTTGTATAAATGTATATATCAGAGTTGTTTACATGTGTTTACATTGTTTTACATCCCCAATAGTTACATACAAAATGCTACTGTGTTATCATAAGTTTAGATACAAAATTACAACAGTGTGTATACCTTACGCGATGGGATGCAGCGGATTACCAAAAGGGATAAGCCTCCAATCGCCCACAATCTATACTCAAAGCTCTGTAGAGAGGGGGAAAATAAGGGGGTGAGCAAACCACACACTCAGTAAGGCAATCATGCGAACAGGTAGATACTGCACTATCTACGTGATCGTGATGCCATGCTCAAATCATACTTTTCATCATTTCTCAAAATATGAGTTCATGTTTGTGTTAATGGTATGTAAAGCAATCATGCTATTAAAATCCAGTGCACAATTCATTTCAAAGCATGGTATAAATCATCATGCATATTTTACGATAAAGCATGGCATTAACCATAATGCATTTTTCACAATAAAGCATGGCATTAATCATCATACATCAGTGCACTTTAAAAACCATTAATCTTGTCAGGTCTCAACCCCTCCCTCAAACTGTCCTGACCCACAAATCATTTCAAACATGGATTTATTCACAAAGTAATAGACATGTGAGATAGGCAATTCAATAAAAGGTAATAACCTCTAGGACTATGGCCATAACCTGTGAGACCGACTACATGGATCAGGTGTGCGGGATATCACCACTATCTGCTTCCACATGGGAGGTGGGTCAAATCCTACCCGTTGGTCTATAGCAGATCTCGTCTGAAGACGACATATCACATCTCAACACGGTACAACGTACCCCATGCTACCTGCACGGTACAACGTACTCCGTGGACCCACATCAACATATTATATCACGCCACATCTCAAACGCACATGTGAGCCTATTTAATCGGTACGACCTCTTGTCTACTCGAAGCTCCTAACACGGCTAACAACATGTTAAAATATCACAAATGCATGTGCTAGCCTATTTAATCGGTGCTACACCCAGTCTGCTCGAAGCTCTAAGCACGACAACAAATAAGGTGGGCATCTAGTGCGAGCTAAGCTCTAAGCACCATGCCAAAACCAGTATGAAATCCATGTGAAAACCAGTGCGAGCTAAGCTCTAGCACTCATGTCTATAAAACACGTCAAATCTCGTGCGAGTCATACTCTAGCACGCTTTCATTCTCACGAAAACCATGTAGGTGGCTTAAATCTTTGCAAAGCATGGTTAACAAACCAAAACAACTCATTTCTTTTGCAAATCATTTCAAATGTCAGCCAAACTACCAATCATTTGCTAAAAACCAATAAAACATGATTTTCAAAGCATTATGCTTTTGTTTTCATGCACATTTCTCGAACACCCAACTTTTTCCCTTCAATCATCCAATTTCATTTCCTAATATCTCATGCATTCTAGCAAAGCATTTAAGCGCCCAAATTGCGCACAGATATCTCTAAGAGTCCACACAATTCCTTTACCTAAATTTACTTGAGTGCGACTCTCTTTTCCTCTTAGCTTCTTGCGCTCTTGGCTCGCCTTGTTCCGGTGTATCCTCGGAAGCTGCTATTTAATCATCCAAACCACTTGAGTTAAAGTTTTTAACTCACATTTGACCTCATTAGTCAATATAACCCATCTTTGCATTTACCAATGCCTTAATCCACATTTTACCCCTTTTTGGTACATTTCACAATTTATTCACTAAAAACACCTTAAAATCATACCACAACACTATTATTAACTTCAATATATCCCATTCATCATTAATCTCAACACATTTCACTTTCTCTCACTAGACCATTTCTAGGTTATGGTGGATTCATTACTTCCTAGGTAGTTTCTACCCTTTCTATGCATACCAAACAACTCCAAAATCAATATCTACATAATGTACTTAAGTTATTTCATTTAGAAACTCACCTAGCTTGATTTCCTCTTTGCTCCAATGGAAATGCACCTTTGATCCTTCAATCCAACAAGTGGAAAAATGCCTCCAAACTATATTGTTCTTCTCTTTGATGTGAACAACTTTATCTCTAATAGCTTTCCCTCAAATCTTACTGAAAATCTGTGGATTTAGGAGTGAGAAAGCTAGGTTTTAGGTTGGAAATTGGAAAGATTGGTTTTTGTCTCGGAAATGCAGATCCAACTACTCCATATTTATAGATTTAGCTTGATGAGATCGATCTGCCTTGGGTGGAGATCGATCTGGTCCTCTTAAAATCCCTTTTTTTCATGGCAATTTGAGGTAGGAGATCGATCTGTCAAGTAGGGAAGATCGATATGCTTCAAACAAAAGGTTAAGGAGATCGATATGGTCTTAGGGGAGATCGATCTGCTTCCAACCCGAGAGTTAAAGAGATCGATCTGTTCCATTAAGGACCGATCTGCATTTTACAGAATGTGTTAGGAGACCGATCTCGCTCCCTTGGAGATCGATTTGTCCTATTCCATAGCTCAAAATAAGAGCATTTTGGCTCTTCCAGATCGATCTCTCATCCTATGAGATCTATTTGTCATTCATATTTTTGAATTTTTTGTAGTTTTTCTGCAACAACTCACACCCAAACTTCCTTAATTTGCTGCCATGGTCATTTTCTTACCCGCTCATCTTTGAAACTTGAAAATGGCATCCATTAATACTTCATACACATTAAAACTGATGTAGAATCTTTGTATATCCAAAGGTACATGATATAAACCAAATGGAAGTGTACAACTTATGCAATTCTCCTTCCGTTTATCACACTAATAATCCATTCTACTCACATTCTCCACATGTTTAAGTCCATTTCTTCACATTCAAACATAATGTAACTTGTATGTACAATCACAACTCTTATTGCAAGTGTGTACATTAAACTCATGGACTTACATTACATATACTTCACATTACAAGTATATCACCATACTTAGAATTCATCTACATTTCTATGTACCTATATACAATTATACACATACGGGGTCTCACAAGGCGAGCAAATTTGCATGACACACAGTCATCGTAAGTCTCCAACGCGGTATCTCTCAGTGCGAGCAACAGCTTCTAGCATTGTATCGTCTCAACTTAGTAAAAACTAGTGCGAACAATGCTCCAGCACCTCTCTCAAAAATCATCGTACGAGTTAAACTCCAGCATGGCACATCAAAACCATGGAAACATGTGCAAGATAAACTCTAGCACATTATCATTATAAAACCACGTGCGAGTCATTCTCTAGCACAGTTTATCAAAACATGTAAACGTATGCGAGTGAAACTCCAGCATAGTCAAAATCATTAAAACTGGTGTGAGCTAGAGCTCCAACACCAATTCACATCTTAAATCCGATAGGTGACTATTTTCTCTTTTAAAAACTCAAAACAAGTTTATTTACGTAGCATGCCATCCCATGCTAAACATGCAAAACTAGCCAACCTATCCATCATCATTTTCTAATTGTTTTTAAATGGTTAGAATCGTTTTAAATGCATATCTTACTGTCCCAGAAGCTCACCCCTTCTCTTCTCCCATTTCAGAGTACCTGCAGTGAGATTATTCAGCTATTTACAAGTACGTGAGTAGCTGGTGGATTCAGTGCCTCCCAGACTACTTTCAGTACTCGCTCAGGTATATCATCGAATATTTATTAGGTTTTTCTTGATTTCAAAACGATTTTTATCACAATCTGTCCATTGATTTGAATGCTCAAAATTATTCTTAAAAAAAGTATTTTTTCTTGAATTCTTTTTTAATATCAAAGTACGATGCCTTAATATCATTGGGTTAGATTTTTATGATTTTAAGACTTCATTTGAATATTTATTGATTTTTTTTTCAAAATTTTCCTAAAGCATTAAAATTTTGAGTAAATAGTATTACAATATTTTTAGTTTTCTATAGATAAATCCAATGACTTAAATATTTTAACTCAAGTTAATAGACATATTAATAAGTTTTTTTTTAATTTTTGAATTTTTTGGACTCGATTTGTTTTTCCAAATGTTGAGCACAAATCTTGGTAAAAAGTTCACTAGAATCTGAAAAAACTGCTTTGAATGTTTCAATTTCAGGCTTGTGATTCTTTTTTATTCTTCGACCTAGAATTTCTTTGTTAAATATGGTTTTATTAATTGTTAAGAAGGTTAATAACATGTCCAATTAAGTTTAGAGAAAAACTTACCTTCGATCTTGATATTAAACTTTTAAGAAAATTGTTTTTTTATTAAAAGATTTGATTTCTTGATCATTTGAGTTGTTTAGTTGCAACTCAATGAATTTTTTCTTGGGGTATATCAACTAACCACCATGGTCGACATGCCAATTTTTTGGCAAAAAATCAAGGATTTTATAAGATAAGGAAGGCATCAAGTTTTCTTGATTAAAGAAGAATAAATCTCTATGGTTAAAATAGAAAGGAAAAAAAAAAGGAAAGAGTTGATGGGTATGAGCGAGAAAAGTTGGTTGGGGAGTTTAGTAAGGAAGAGTGACTAAAGGGAGACTCTGTCTTTATAGACAATTGTGAATCAGTCCAAGAAGTTGATTGATCTCATTTGAGAATAAAAAAATTGCGACAATAAAATCTCAGTTCGTTTGAGTTGATCTCATTTTTTTATTCTCAACAAAACGAAATGTAAAAATTTGTACCCACTCATCAAAAGTAACTACCACACATCAATCTAAACATCAACAATTGCATAGCCACTGCCGTTTACCACCCAAAACTTATCACCATCATCAACAACAACATCATTATTATTATTATCATCATCATCTCTCCAGAAGCTTCCCATCTCCTTCATTTTCCTTATTTCTTTCAATTTCCTCTTTGAACTTGGACAGCTACCTGTATGCATAGTCACTATCGTTTACAAACAAAAACTTCTTCTTTTTTATTTTTATTTTTTATTCATGATTCAAAAGCTTCCTCTCTCTTTATTTTTTTTTCAATTTTCATGATAGCTACCATTCATTATGTAACAACCTACTCCACTAGTGATAGTCTGCTTTGGTGCAACTCAATAGGTCACCTCACGATTTTAAAATGTGTCACTAGGGGTAGGAGCATGCTATCCATGTGCTTTGTCTATGAGGAATTTGCATAAGGTGTTATGCACTTGTGCCACCCCCTATAGGGACTCAACGTCCTTGTTGAAGTTTGCCTCAACACCGATTAAGAGCCCACACAGATGGCGCAAATGTGTTACTCCCTAGGCAATTCCCATATTGATAAAGCACATTGAGATAAATTGTGTATAAAGGCTTAGCATGCTTCTACATCTAATGATGCATTTTAAAACTGTGAGGTAACCCATTAGGTTGCACCAAAGTGGATAATATCATTTGTGGGTTGGGTTGCTACACGTTAAATCCATGGTAAGTTACAACAATTTTTTTTATCATGCATTCCTTTCAATAACATTTGGCACATACAATACATTTTAGAACCCCCAAACAACATATAATTTTTTAATGAAAAAATCCACGTGTAAGTACATGAAGATACTCCAATAAGTCAGCAACAATCGAGAAAAGTCAACAAATTGAAAAGCAATTGGACTAAAAATTGATTATGTGGAAAACATAAAAAAGTAAAAACCCACATTTTTATATATTTTACTTGGATTCCGTAAGTGTAATAAGACAAGTATAGTGCAATGATGAATGAAAACACATTTGTGGGAGTGAAGTGTTGATTTATGGTTTAAACTTCTATGCTATGGTTAATTTAAGGCTTAAAAAGGATATAATAAATGGAAAGTTAGGAAATGGATGACAGGTGATGGGAAATCAATCCAAATAAGTATATAATGACATGTTAGATGTGTTAGGAAGGATAAAAACCTTAGATGATGGCTTGGTATGAAATTGGTATGGTTTGGGGATGGGCTCAAGTGGGAAAAAGTGTAGAAAACTACATTTTTAGTATGAAGGATCGATTCCCTTCATTACAGGATCGATCCCCTGCAAAAAAAAAAAAAAAACTGAGCAAAATTACATTCTGTCACAATGAGATCGATCCCTTAGCCTTAGAAGAGCAATCCAATGCTCAAGAATTGTAGAAATCTGCATTCTGTTAAGAGATGATCGATCCTTTACCCTTAAAGAATCGATCACCTCTTTGACCGAGAGCCTCTAAGAGTGAAAATTTGCTTAGAGGGATCGATCCCCTCACCTCACCTGCTCCAATTCAGACATGAAATACCCTAATTTAGCTGCTTATTTCATTCTCTCTCTCTCGTTTTACATCTTGAAATCCAAAAAAAGGAAAAGAAAAGAGAAAGAAAAAGGAAAGAAAGAAACCAAATGAGAGAAAAGGAAGGAAACCAACCCAAAAGCTTTAAACCACTTCATCTTTTTACCATTCTCTATCATATATATTCATTTAGAGTCTTTTGAAAGTGGATTAAAGGCCCAAAGTCTAGAGAGAAGCTTAAGCATTTCAAGGTAAGCTAGAGAGAGAAAACTATAATCTTGAAGTTATTAAAGTATGTTGTTAATTAGAAGGCTCTAATGTTGTTTATGGTATTTTCTTGTAATGAGGAAGCTTAAAAGGGTGTCAATAGGCATTGGTCAAACTTAAGGTTTGGAGGTGTGAAACTTTTAAAATTGTGAAATTAATATATGTGATCTTTTAACTAAGGATCTATGATTTGGCTAAAGTAAATTATTGAATAAAAGTAGGAAAAGTTGACTTAAGGTTTGACTATGAGGAATTTTAGGGTTTGACTTACGATATAAGGTGTCTTATGAAATGGGTGGATCATGAAATGCAATAATTATCTTTTAAGTAGTTGCTTAGACCATGATGAGTGAACCTTGATATTAAAAGTTGTTAATGAGTGAATCTTGCATGAAGGATTGATCCCTCAAGTTGTGCGCTTGATCCTTCATCAAGGTTTTCAAGGATTTTCGTATTCTATCTTCTTAGGATCAATCCTCTATCTCCATAAGATCAATCCTCACCCACAAGATTTGGTTTTTAAGCCTTACAAACTCATTTTTAATGCAAGAATGGCCTATTATTGTTACAAAAGATTTTCAAAAACTTGTGCACTATGTTTTACAAACCTTATTTTCATATGAAATGTGTGAGTTACCTTGTGATTCATGAAATATGATTTCGTTTAGTTAACATATGTTTTCGAAACTATGTTTTTGAAACCTACCACCTGTAGTTTAATGCCATTATGGCAGTAATGCGAATGTACGTGTTTGTGTGACATGTATAATCCCCACAGTTAGTTTACCACATGATGAGTGCCGAGAGGTGCCCATTCCCTTACCAGGCCAGTGCTTTGTGATTGGCACTACGTATGCTCTATGATTTCGGATTATGTTTTTGGAGCTGCACGACCATGATCTAGTCTACAAAATGACCATGGCTATCAGTTCATTTCTTCTTCTAATAGGGACTTATCTATGTTGCATGATTACTATCCGGGCTTCGCCTAGTCTCTAATTATGATTTCGATATATGATTTCAGATGTTTTCACTTATGATTTCGATATATGTTTCAGATATCTACCTTAGGATTTTGATGTATGATTTTGAGTTAATCTATAAGTATGCTTTCGATTATGCTACATTCACAACTTGAGTTATAATTGCATGATTTTAGATTTACACGAACTTTTATCATGTTCATCATGTTTTCGCTATCTGCTCCTGTATATGTTTCTTACTGAGGTTTTCCCAAAACTTACCCCCTCTCAGATTTCTTTTAATGATCCACGCGGAATACACGATTTAAGTTGTGGACAAAAAGTCTCCCCAGACTAGCTATTACACTCAGTGAGGTATACAACTTATTGTATGGTTTATTTCCCAAACATTTGTAAGCATAACCATGTATTCTTTTTTGTCATTGGAAGCTTAGGTGGAATGTATTTGGGAACTTGCATAGCTCTTTTAGGATTAGTGATGTCTAATACTATAATGAATGCAAATCTAGAATGGTTAAAAATGGATACAAATGTTTTCTAAATAAGTAATAGTAGGACATCACTAATTAACTAATTGAGACCACGAACTACAAGAGAACTATTAAAGAATTAGTAACGATTAGCTAAGTTAATTGAATTTTACACTGAACTTTGACAACTACAAGAATAAAAAGAAAAAATTAATCCAGTTTTCTGTTTCCAGAACATTACAAAAAAGAAATCATATTTTGTTTTCTTTTTTTGAAAGTTATATGTAATATATAGGTTATATCTGCGATTTATATGTTATATAGATTAAAATTTTTATTAAGTAAATAATAATTAATAATAAATTAATACATAATAATTAAGTGTAATAATTAATCGTAATAGTTAATAGTTATTTTTTATTAATAATCTATTAATAGATTATGGTTAACATCATTTTCATAATAAATCATAACTAATTCAATAAAAACAAAGATAATTTTTAAATTTATTTCAACCATATTTTTGAATCAATCAAATATAATAAGATTGAACCAAAAATTAGTAGTACTACTTATTTTATTTTTTTCTCTTTTATTCTTGCACAATACCTATTATTTTCTTATATTTTATTTGAGAACTAAATTTTTAATTAAAAAAAATGAAAATGAAAATATATTATCCAGGTGGAGAGAGTAATGTACGTGGACAGTCCACAGCCTCTCCTTGCAACTCTTTCGGCAGTCAGCCACGTATGCCATTCGCCAGCTTCGACCGTCCATATATATTTCCATTTCTATTCAAAATCATCACAATCAATTATTTTATTTTAGATGAACGGTTCAGATTCCCTCTATAATTTGTTTATTTTATTCTAGGAATGTCAACAATTTGGAGTTTGAGAATCTGTGTTTTAAAAGTTGTTAAGAAATGTCTATTAACAGTTTAATCATAGGAACCTATATTCCTTGGAAAACACAATTCTTTTTCAGTCCCAAATCTAAGGCTTTTGGTGTTTTTTACAAACCCAGAAAAGTTCCCTTCTCAGTTCGATCAATGGGTTCTTCTGCTTCTTCCCAGAAACCCGAGAACGTTCAGGGTATTTTTTTTTCTTTTTTGGGTTATGAAATTGATTATTATGAGATAGTAAATTGTTGGAAGTTCAATATTTCCCTTTTTTTTTTTTATTCCTAGTTTACCTGTTAGATTTTTTTTTCCTAAAATTTTTCAGGGAAGATTATTGTGTATACGCTACTATTAGGAGAACTGTGAGTGATAGAAAGTTTAACTGTTTATTTGGGTTGAGTCTGCCTTCCGTCTTTAAAGTTAACCCTGGCTGATATTAAGGATTTCTATTAGCACCTTTACTTGGTGTGGATATTCTATAAAGAAGCATTGGGTGTGGCTGCATGTGTATAGCATCTTTGATTTTGTCTAGGCAGAGTATTTATTTGAGTGATAGGAGCTTTGTTTATGCCTCTGGAGGTTTTGGGAATTAGAAATGTGTTCTTTTGTTGTTTTGCTTGAAAGATATAGCGGTGAGAAAGCAGAATTTTGAAGTATAAATACATGCTTATTTCCTGCAAAATGAATCTATACTAGGCAACACCGTGACTGGAAGAGGCTGGATTATGCGGGAATGCAGTACTACTTGGCTAATAGTTTGATATGATGGGATAGGAGCCAATGTTGGAGTTTCTCAGCTGTAAGCTGACCACCAATCTATTGCCAAGAATTTGTGCCACACCCATCGCGTAGAAGCCTTTTTTCCATGTCAAATATAACATGGTCATGTTAAGTAAAAGCTTTTCCTCTGCTGGTTTCTGCTTTCCCCTTGAAGCTTCTATAACACCACTGATAACTACCTTTTCAAATTGGAAATCTTGTAAAACTCCTTGAAGAGGGGGAGTGGTGTTCAGAAAAATAAATGTAGTTGAGAGATGAAAGAAGAAACTAAATAGAAATATGCAGAGGGA